>OX439002.1:37379784-38789554 GCA_949316495.1 Amphiduros pacificus
ATAATAATAATAATAATAATAATAAACACTTATTTAGTACTCATTCTTGCAAATGATAAAACCAAACAGTGATAAATATTTTTAGAGCTTTTAGAGCACAAACAATTAATTATTTCACCTGCAGTTCTACTAATCCTTTTCAGGTTATGTTTTGTATTATTATCACAACTGATTTAATGGGATGAAACGCACTAAATTGTCATAGGAGGCTTTAAAATTTAACTTGAAACAGATACAATGTGAAGTACATTGGTGATTTAAACTTGCAGTAACCAATCTGATAACCTTTCATCGCACAGACAGATAGGATTTCCTGATACATAATTTCCTGTATGATGCTTTTCCTCCTTGACATGTGCTCTCATGTAATTTGTGACAAAATCAAACCATGACATCAAGGCAGCCACGGGGTTATGTTTTAATCACAGTATGTGTCAGTATGTAGCTCAAAACTGTCATCTGGTTCCGTGACTATGTCAGATGCTGATGAGATTATCATACTACTTTCTCTCAAGAATTACATCTTTTAGCCAGGAGAGAGGAGGGTATATATTTGATTGAATTAAAAGAAAATAACATTCACTTTCCAATATATTAGGACATTATACATTCCGGTATTGTGCACTATACATCAATTTTTATCCGTTTTATTGTTTGTTGAAGAAATGGAGTAATCGAATAATTATATTAGTACATGTTTCACACCATTTATTCAACTACTAGCCCGTGCAAACAAAACACCAAATCCTATGTTATTCACATACTGACTGCATATTAGATATAACATTGTGAAAATTGCATTTCACATTGTCAGGAATTACATACAACATGCTAGTACTAACTTTTTACGTTTCTTTCAACTGTTTCAAGCTGATTGCACATATCGGTAAAAAGTTAAGCAGATATTTATAAAGTATTATCAAGCATTTATGTGTGTTGAAATTGAAAAGACTTTTGACATTATTTCAGTCAAATCATGACGAGACCTACTTGTATAAAGTATAGTGCTCCTAGTAGTAAATATACAACGGCAACGCGTTACTCCTCCTGTTGGGGCAATCCCCGGCACTTAAGTAATTTATGTCATTTATAAACATAGATATATCTAGTTGATTAGGAAGAAATATACCTCTCTACCATGTCAAAACAAGTCAAATCCTTATCTGACAGGCTTTCAAATTGTCTGCTGGAAGTGTGACATGTTCAGAAATATCGCTTATAAAATTCTGTTAAAAAAAATAAATGTATGAAAAGAAAATGGCATTTACAATTATAAAACATTACTTTGGCAGGACATGTTATATCAGAATGTTATATCAGAATGTTTGATGCATGTCAAATAACGATTTTTTCTCACATTCATGATATAATGTTTTTTGCACATAGTTTATGAAGCTATGCTAGTGTGTATAGTGAAATTAAGTTCATGGTTATAATGACAAAGCTCTAAGGGTTTCTGAGGTGAAATATTGCAATCAAAATAAATTGCAAACAGGAGGGGTGCAACCGTGTGAATTTTGATTATATACAGGTTTGAAGGTATCCATGGACAGGGAAAAATATAAGCGAGCGTTATGAGTATTTTTCATAAAATATCATCTTAAAAATGAACATGATAGAAGAGTATGTTGCAGTGTATTTTCACATAAAAGTAAAGGAAAGGATGACATTGGGGGCATTGTCTTTATATATATTCACATGAATTGAGGGTAAAGGATTTCCACTATGGGCGATGCCATAACGCATACTCTGTGGACTAGGGCGCTGTTTTCAGCATTATGCGTGTTACATTAATAATACATTGCCCTAGATAATATGGCATTTGTTTGTCTGTAATAATTGCTATAATTCAGTGAGGTTTCATGCGTTCTAAATCACATATTATACCTCACTGAGCACTTTGATCACATTTCAATACAATGTTCACTTTGAAATATAGAAGTGATGGGAATAATTTCTTGTGGGAATGCATTATGTCAGCTGCTTAATCAGCCGGGATCAGGCTGTCCTCCGTGAATGCATCATCACACCATATTATTACCACTTCAAGACTTGGTCAATGAAAAGACCTGAAAACAGGATTTGAGGTTGAAATATTTCTCCGGAACTCAAATACCATGTCCATTTCGCGGTATAAGTGTTTTGTCCATAAACCAATCATTTCTTGATGATGTGCGAGAATTTTCTAAAAATAGTTGATAACTTGCACAAAACAATTTTTGTGAATGACAATAAGATAAAGCCTTTTAAAACAAATTTGGCAGTTTTCACAAAACCTGTCTCTTTTCTGGAGGGGTTAAGAAAGGCCAGTGGTTCAGTGAGCAGAATGTACCGACGACTTTGTTAATGGAAACCTAGAAAATGATGACCTATGGAACTAATTTTAAACTTTCGATGAGCAATGCTTTATTCTGATGAAAAATATTCAGGCGAAAGAAGAACGTCTTTTGTCAGGCAAATGCAAGCAGTCATCAGATCTATTGATGTGTTTTAGAAAGCAACATTTCACACTATTCCCCAAGGACATGACAAAATCTAGTTTGGAAGGCTCAACATAGGACCTTTACGGTGCGGTAATGGTGGTAACATGGAAGTTAACACCTTATTTTCTGAGATAAGTGGTGCTTGATCCCAACCTGAAATAATGCAGAAAGGTTTATTGACCTACACCCTACACACACTTTGTAGAGCTTACAAAATAGACAAGAATAGAGAAAGAACATGGGTTAAGACAACAGTCTCTATATCAGCTTTAGATATGGAGTTACATTTAATGGCTCAGATGACTGGAGAAAATAAGATATTATTTCACCTGGATGGCTCATTTAACATACTTAAACACTGATTTTCAATATGGTCTACACAAATAAAACGTACATGGATACATAAAACCTGTGAATATCCACTCAAATTAGATGATGTATTATTTCTTTGAGAGAGGTTTCCAAGAAATGTCATGACTCACCAAACTCACCGGAAGTTCTCACTCACTTCACTGAACAATATCTACTCTTATAGTAAAGTAGATATAATGGCTATGCGTGCTATACATTTGAAGATGAAGAAGAGTAACTCAGGCCACGTGATTTAGATGAACGCCCGTTAGGATGTTGCATTTTATATTTTTTGTGTTCTTCTGTCACTATATTAGTTGCAAAAAAGATAATTTTCCATCTTAGACAATACAGCTGATTGGCTTCACTACCGGCGATTACCTGCCGCGTGATGATTATAAGGCATCTGGTCAAAGTCTATTTCGGTACAAACTTCAGTAATGGTTATTGCCGTGAACTCCACCAAGGTGAAACGAGGGTTGTCATTACAGACATAAAACGGTCAGAACATCAGAGTGAAGGCAAACCATCCGGCAGCATTCAGGTGGTAAGAGTTACTCTATCGGAAACCGGTCTGCTATATCCATCACGACGCCGCCTTTCAATGGAAAATTAGCACATCAGAAGACACCTGCCGTCAACAAATCCACATTAAAACTTGAACGTTTATGTGTTCTTGGAATCTTATAATATATGAGGAGTCATGCATTTAAGAAAAGCTACTGCAGCGGGGTTTTGAACTAAACTGAGCGACACCAGTAGCACAAATAGGAGCAGAGCAGAAGCAGTATCACCCTTTATCAGTTCCATAAAGAAATATCAATCTTGATTTATGTGGCAATGAGCAGTTGGTCTTATCCCGAAGCAAGAAATCTTGTGAGTCCATATTAACTGTGGTGAATAAGCCCACGTTTTGTCAAGTTAATATTATAGACACTGAGCAAATTGTGCAAGCTTTTGAAGTTGCCTTGAGGCATTGTGCGCTAAATTAATCTGCAGGGTTGGAACCAGTGTACACAGTGGCAGTAGGCAGGCGTCAGTCACTGGACAGCTGACCACCTTGGCAATATCAATAACTGTGTGTGACAGGCATAGGAGTCAATGTGTATCTATCTTATCCCAGGCCTTTCCCTGGAGTAATGAGGTTAGGTGACCACTAAATAAATGTGACATCCTGCGGTCATAACCCGGATGTCAGACTGTTATTTATGTGGAGATATGCCCTTCTGAATTTTAAGAGGGTCATCTGGGAATAGCTTGATGTGCTTACATAACACTGGTACTGCCAAGAATGCCATAACAGGTTGATAAAAAACTACTAAATGTATATGGTTGGTGTTACCAGTGATTTCATGCCAAGCCTCTAAATGAATTATAATGTCACGAAAGGAATGCGTACATATAGATTGATCTCATGATGGTATTTATATTTTGTTCACAGGCTCAATTCAGGCGATATCTATCAAAATCCAGAGCGGGATATTTGCATATAGTACATTCTCTATTTACCCTCAACCATTATTGTTGAATACGCCCAGCAAAATATTTTTTTTCAAATCCCAGGAAAACACTTTGAAATCATATAAATGTACAAGTGAGCCTCTGAACAAAAGATTGACATCCTCTGAAGTGTTTCCTTGTCAATGCAGAGTGAATAAGCCACCCATTTTCCATGGAAGCATGCTGAGCTTTTGGGATCACTCTTCAGCTCAATTCTTAGTCATAAATGAAAAAACTCTTTTATGTGAATGGAATTTCTTTCCTTATTTGATATCGCTATACTTATCAGAAAGCATTTGCCAGCTGCCATACACACATGTGCTTTGTCTACTTTATATGTATTGGACGTCAGTGTTGCTCATTTCTGAAATCTACAAACGCCGCTTGAAAACCGTGAGAGTAATGAAAAACGATCCCAGATATTGCTATTAGTCCTTCAGCTGGCATTGGTTTTTGCATCATACTACCTCATATTATGTTTAGTTATGGTGTGAGGGGTAGTAAAGGTTTTAAGTGCTCAAAATATTGTATATGATATATAAAAGATAATTTTTTAGAAAATCATCCACCAATTAGTGAGAAGTGAAAATCTAAATTTAGTGAAGAAAATATTGTTGGTATGACTCATAATGTCTACACCTTTTGTCACTCCTCATACCATGCCCCAAGAAAGCAAAACTGTGTTGACATATAAATGCATACAGGACCTATGTCAGCCGATGGACTATATGCAGACTTGTGTTACATTCAAATTTAGCATTTTATGTTTTGTTATAAATAGAAAACGGTCAGGTCAATCACTGGAATTATGATTTAGGACAATTTAATTCTTAAGTATATTGAAAGTGTTTATATAAATAACGTATGTGTTTTATCAAGAATGTTTATCATTTATTAATAACATTTTGTGTCCATGTACAATCCATAATTTATTTTCTTCTTGAATTATATATCCAAATATCCTAAAACTGAGTTCAAAGTGAAAAAAATAAACTTTACAAAACTAACTTTTTGTTTAGCCTTGAGCATATGTTTTTGACATTAAATTAACAGTTAAAGAAGCACATATTCATTTTTATCATTTTAGGTTCAGGACAATGATAATGGAATAATTTGATATCTGTGGATGACATTTTCTATATGATTATCAAGCTAGAACCGACAGCGGGGTATTTGATTACAAATTATTTGATATTCATAAATAGGCATAGTATAGAACTCTTCATAGAAGAGAGGATTGTGAGTTGCTGCGAATTATTTTTTCCATCAACTTTCTTATGAAAGTTTGACAACTGATTCCTGTCAGGACCCGACAAGTTTTCTAAAGTTGCACATAAAAATGCTGAACATGAAAACGTTATTACTTTATGACCTTCACAAGGTCCTGGGGCGACTCCCTCGTGAATAACCTTTAACAACTGCACATTCTCTTACACCTACTTTTTACAGCAGTTTGCACTGCTAGGACTGTACTTATTTATTTATGAAAAAAGAAAAGACAATAGGAAATATCAAGCAAAACCTCCCAATGTATTTCAGTTAACAAATGATATGCTATTTCCTTAAGTTTTTTTTATCATTTTTTGAGATATGTGTTGTGATTTCATCACATCATTGTTATTTTTGTAAATTCCAGGAAAATGATACCTTGCTTACCAAACAGATGATTTCCAATAATCTAGAAAACATTGACAACAGTCCTGATATTCAAGTGGAAGCCGATTTATTCAGAACAGACTTAGTGTTTCACATACAGCTTATGTAGATTAAAGGGCACGATTGAGACTGAACACAGGTAATACCACACTCTACAATCTGCTGCAGTGTCAATGATAGGCAGACAACATGGTTTCCATTAATGCAATATCCCCCCTAATTGTCATACAACCCTTGCTGCCCATTGACATGTATGAACAGCATTCAGACAACACAAACCTCTAGATTTTTTTTATTGAGGCTGTATGGTAAGAGCTGTGTGACAGCATAGAATAAATCCACATATTTGTTTATAAATCATAGATATTCCAGAGGATGTTTTGTATCTAATCGGATCAAATTGAACATATATCTAAAGGATTGAAATAAACCTATACAACTGCTTTAAATAGTCCCCATTATAAGGCACCTCCTATGTATCCCGCTATGTATGTTGATCTGGATCACGATATGGCCTGAAGTATGTTGTAATGCATTGATATTTTGTTTTGCGCCATACCGAATGTTCCTTTTTTAGACACAGTGACAGTGTTTGCCACTGAGAATGGAAATTAGGTCATGAATTTAAGGCTAGGGAATCGAATAAAAACTACGGGGTTAGTCCCTATAAACAAACATGTTAAGTGTAACAGTTGGCCCATAATCCTTTGGAAATTGGTTCCTTCCCAGAGGTATTGCTTTTTTATCACGATGGGGCCCTGTAAATAAACAATTTACCTACACTAAGGCCGTGAAAGCTTATCGACCACTCGACTGAGTGCTAAAATCTTATATCAATAAAGAAACGACAATACATATATGACAATATATGTAAACAAGGCACTATTGAATCTGAGAATTGTTACCTAAAAAAATAAAAGAGAAATATAATCTAATTACATTTTTTTCTGATAATCATTTTTCTGATAATCATCTGTTATCATATGACACAACTTGGCTATTAAAGGTAAGAAATTCTGAATTTCCTTTTTAGCCCAATTAGCGTTGGCTATTTAAGTGAAGAAATTCTGAATTTCAGTCCAATTAGCGTCCTCACTCAGCAAGTTCATAAAAAGAGCCAACAGAAATTGACACAGGCAAATTGGTGACCAAGATGGTCCTAACCTTCCTAGTAATTAACCTTCCTGCTCAAGGGGCTGCACTTAGAATAATATAATAATCATAGATATCTTCATGCTGAACTGCATTTGCTGGCGTTCATTTTTGTACATTATTCATTTCAAAATCTTCTCCGATCTAGATTGCATGTGCCAAAAACACATTCGGACAAAAACAGGTTGTTTCAATTTTTAAAGCACCATATATTTGTATAAATCAATTGTTTTGATTACGTACAAGAAAACAAAAATGACACTATAACGTTATCACACCATAAGTTACAACTATTGACACAGAAATATGATATAATTTAACCTTTAATCTATCTGTATCTTGTTGATTATTCTTTCTGTGCCATTCACTGCTGTGTGAATCATCTTTGCAGCCATGTCAAAAGATATTGATGTATGTCTCATGAGTGCCTGTCACTAGAGACTGCCCCTCCATATTTGTATTCATTTTTATTTCTTCCTCAAAGCAAGCATTGGCGCGTCTTTATGTGTTGAAACATTGACATCAGAATTTTTAAAAAATACCAAAAATAAAACACCCAATATGACCATAGAGTCAATGTATGCAATTTACTGTCAGGTCAGATTGAGGATTTTTCACACCCAAAACTGGCATTCTGAAGTGAATAAATTGGGAGAAACACTTCCTGTTAGAGCGACAGATAAAGGAAAACTTCTTGGTAATTTAGCAAATCAGAGCTTGGCTTGTATCACATCAGGACTGCCATAACATCTCTCCATCTGTACCCACGTCTCCTCCCCCATCCGCCTTGCTCCATATATCCCCATTTACATCTCTTGTAATCAGATGAATGACTTCTTGATAGTGTATAAAGGCAGACACAAACAGGGCAGAGTAATCCCCATAAAACCAATACAGCAGGCTCCCCTGTAATCCGAGGAAGGTAATTACAATCATAGAGCCAAAACTCGCATATTTGTTACACAGAGAACAGATGACGGTCTTGTGCACAACTCCAGCCTTGCCCTCGGCCTAGACTGACCAAACTAGGGTCAACTGGCTATTTCACGACATAAGGGTCCCAATTACGGCATAACGGAAAACCTCCTCTGGTGCTGTAATTCGATAGAACACCATCCGCCTGTTATTGTGGTCTATTTTCAGGCCTCAAAGAATACTAGAGTTATGATTTACAGACAGACATGTGGCCCGCACACAATAAGGTCTCCAGACTGCCTTGTACAAAGGAAATGAGACAAAGTGAGTGTTGTAAAGAAGTCATTCTTCACCGGTTTGGCTGAGGCATCCCATCATGCACTAGCAAGAATAACTTCCTGACTATAAGCTCGTATGTACACATGTGTCAACCACCGAACAGTTATGGCGGGTTTGAAGAGCCTCTCTCATTCATAACTGATTGAGGCACCTTCGGGAGATATAGGAAAACATTCAAGACATGCCAACGATAGTTTCCTTTTGGATGTAATACATATGTGGTTTAAACTGCTTTTAAAAATCATTAATATGTCTTTACTGTGTCATAATCTATTTGTGTAAGTAACAAATGGCATTAAACATTACTATAAACCAGTAGTATTCAGCAGTAAATTAAGCCTCAATCAAAGTCAGAGCCAGAACACAGTCATTCCTCAAGACTTTCCAAAGAGCAAGCATTTTTTTTGTTAAAACTGAAAATAGATCCTGACACATGGGGTGCAAATACCTGATTTCAGAACCCATTTCCATTCTAGTATGTTCCGTTTAAAGCTAGTTCTTGTCGATGTACAAATCCATGTCATTTTTTATAAAAGTTTTTAAAGTTTTATAAATGATTTTATGCACTGAATTGGCGATATGAAGTAATATAATTGATGATGCCACAATGGTTTAATGACGTCATACAGTTGCAACAATACAAATGTGTTGTCTTACCTAGGGTTAGATGCTTTTTTATCAGTTTGTGGTTGCAGTAAATATATTTATAGAGGGCAGCACCATAAAACAGTGCTATGGAGCCTTAAAGCCAACAATCCAGAGATATGAATGAATTTGATGTCTACTGCTTCTCAGAAATTTCTTTGCCAAAAAACTAACACAACTGTAAACTTGTGGTGATGATGTGCATTGGACAAGGTAGATATGTAACTGGTGTGCCCTTATCTCATCATAACGGCCATGGCAATGTCAGCACTATGCATAAATGTATATAAATGAAAGGAAAAAGGAAGGCTGAGGGCACTACCCCGGCCTGAATGACTACACATGAACCTCGGCAATATCCACATGGAAATAAAACTCATCCCTTCTCCATCGGCATCTACTCGACTTTTATAGTGGACTATTAAATGTCAGAATTAATGTCATTTAATGAATTATTTTTGCATCTCTGTCTCATTTACATCAGAATTGCATCATTATAGAAACATAGTTTCACTTTGGCTGAGCTTGCCGTGAATTCATTACCAGGTGATCACTATTAGGTTTCTCCTTCTCCATAATTAATAAAGAAATATTGGCGCAAGATTTCAAATTCTCAAGTAACTTTTGGGGACTTCTGAAGTTAGTTTATCAAGGTCTCGATCATTATTCTACACAAAATCAATTCAAATAACTTGTTTGGCAATTTGTATTGTTGAACCGTGCTCTGTCGGATATTCCTGAATCCATATAATTAATATCTTAGAATATGATATGAACGATATCAAAAAACGGGAATCTTGTGAATAGTTGACCTTTATTGCTTGAAGTAAGTATTACAGTTTTGAGTGAAATGATATCTGATTGAAAGGTTAATATGGTGATTAGATTGGCTCATTAGATTTTCTTAAAGCAAATATCCTGGAGTAAGAAACGCTGAAGTAAGAAGCAGTCATGGGCGATTTAAAAGTTGAATCGGGGCGCTGACAAAAGTATTCGTGCCTTTTGTGTCAGCGTCAAATTATTTTGTGTCAGCGTCTTGTGACACGTGTAGCCAGGCTGTTAAAGCGCTGAAACCGAGACAGCCAAAAGTTAGTTTAAGATGCCACCAAAATCTCTGAAGGGCCTTATATTTAACGTAATGAGTAGATATAACATATGCTGATGTATAAGAGTAATTAAAATCGTGATCAGAGATGACACTGATTTGAATGTCCTCAAAATAGGAAACATCTTTGAGACAAGTCTTATCTGATGTCTCTTACATGTATATGACATCCTTTAATGTATTTACCTTGTAGGATGACATGCAGATGGATTCAAATACAATTTTTCATTACTATTCCTACCTCAATCGTCATGGAACTCGCATACATACATCTTATTAAAAGAACGTCTATGCTTTCATAACATTAAGGCACAATGTGCAATTACCTACACAATGGAGGTTTATCTGTCCCCTTTGGTTGTACCACATTATATACAATTTTTGTTGATCAGGGTCGGTTTCTAAACAAAATTCAACTCACCTTCTGCGGAAATGATGTTGTAGTGTGGATATATTTGTGTGCATGTATTCTCGCTTTAGGATAAGAATAAATGTTCTGCCTTTGAAAAGGAAATGTGTCACACGAGGCAGGTTGACAAAGAACTCTGACATCGATGACAAGACTTACTAAACCTTAGCGAGGGTAACAACATAGCTTTATCCGTGTACTCGTCCTTAAAATTATATTTGGCTACAAATCATGGAGAGTGTCAATATACATTACAACAATTCAGACATGAAATACACTGTGCTAATTCCATTATAATATTACAAGAAATCTATTACAAACGCCCCAGGCATATATGTTCAACCAAATGTGAGCTGCTTTTTTATCATTAATTTAACGCTTAACGTGTTACCCCAAACTGACAGGTTCTATTTTTTACAACTAACTGAATCTGATCAGAAGGTTTACTGATAATAAACATATGTTAAACAAAATATGCTGGTGAACTATATATGTCTAGATTTTGGCACGCCTTCAATTTACTTTCACAATTTTTTTAACCATTTAAACCATAAGAGAACTTGGAATAACTTATCTTACTATGCACTTGATTCCTATACATTCTAGTCATCCAATCGTCTAAAGTAAGAATGTAAAATAACACATTCTTCAGAATGAGTCTGAATAACATAAGAGGCAAGGAGAATGATTACTGTTCAGATAAAAACAGTGTCTTTTGTGTAGTCCAGGGAGTCCCGAATAATTGAAACTTCTAACACTCTGTCTCTGCATGCATCGGATAAAAGGGATGATGTCAATCTCACAGTAATATGATGAATAAGAAATGATAGAGCAGTCACGTGGTTTTCATGCGAATATGAACTAGTGAATAAAGTGAATACACAGTCTGGACAAACCAAATGATTGCGGCAGAGGCGTCGGAAACCATACATTTGTAGACTGAGAACTAGCCATGGGCATAGTCATAGAATTACATGATATAGGAATCATTGTGATCTGTATTATGACATGCTAGAAATTATAGTGATCTCTATAATGACATGATAGAAATCATAGTGATCTTTATTATGACATGAAAGGAATCATAATCTGTTTTAAATCATTATAGCCAGGAAGGATTTATTTTCCATTGGTTCATTGATTAAATAGAATGAGAAAGTAAATCATGCAAGAATGCGTTATGACCTACAATATTAAATGATTCTGATATTCCCTAAATTATAAATCTGCAAGATTGAGAAGAAGTGGATGTTTATTGCAACGGACACTTCCCCTTACATTTGAGATGTGATGATACAGTAGCCCATAGTCATTACAGAAAACTCTGTAGTTGGTTCCTTGAGATAGGTGAGATACGATGATATATACCTCATTCAACACAGAAACTTGAGGGACATGCCAACATCTTGAATGATTCTGGGGCATGAAAGACAAACATAAAAGCTAAATTTGAGCTAAACTGGAGGGACACGGTTTACTTTACACCTAGAATTGTTGGCATAGTACAACTATGTAAAAACTATAAAGTTTGTGGGTGGCACAAAACTGAAGTCAGCACAGAACCTAATGGATACAATGCCATGCACCATCCATGTACTTACTATAAGGCGGTCAATTTAGCCTAGTAATTATAACATACATTTAGCACATTTGCCCAAGTGACCTTGAAACTATCACCAAATGTCAAAATTATATTTTGCTTTTAAATAGCTCACTGTGACGTAGTTACATTGATTACTCCTCAGAGCCAAATGATTAATCATAAATGCCAAGTAACATCGACATTGCTATATTCTTAGAGTCAAGAGATAATCAATAAAAGAAACAATATTGTATTTCTTGACATTGAAAAGACCTGCAACATTATTAATGATTATCTCAACATTTTCCAAGATCACAAAAAAATCGCTTAAATAAATAAGTTTGGATATTTACATGATATCAAGATCTAATTTTCTCTGATTTGTAAATGATCAGATTCTCAATATTTTGGAAGTTGTGACCTTTCTCGCCTTTTAGTAGGTCAATGTGACCTAGATGCATGAATTATTCTAAAATCCATGAACAAGCATATTGTGTTAGATAAATGTAGTAGTACTAAGTGCTATTTGTAATGTTTTGCAAAATATCACAAATAACCCATTTTGAAAATTGGCATCTGTGACCTTGAAAATACATCAATGTCACCTAATATCAAACCAACCCAAGCCCTTCAGACGTACGTTATATCGGACAACTCATATCAAAATAGCTGTAATTTGAGCATTCACAAGCGAAGTTGAACCTATGGTGCCATGGCCTTGACCAAAAATTCTAAGGCCTCCAAATTATTATGTTATATTATCCGGTCCTTAGGTCTTAACATATATGAGCGAGGAAAAAAGTGTGGCGTTGGACGCGGTGTTACCGGATGCGGTGGAAACAGAGCAAGAACATCAACTCACCTTGTGCCGACTCAATAGAAACTGTGGGGGAACAGGGTTCACTTTACACCAAGTTTCTGGGAAATGATAAGAAAATTTAAGTGGTTCCTGTACTATTTGATTCCCAATTAGTATTGACCTGTTTGGATAAAGGAATTGGGACTGGAGAGTATGATCTGTCTTTCCACTTTAGACTAAAAGGACGTGAAAACTTGATAGGAACCAATACAAGTACAGCCAATGAGACAATAGTTCGACCCAGAACTCAGGACTGTCCTCACTGAATATTGCATCACTTTGTTTGCCTCCATTGAATCTTAAACACACAACACAGAGGTGCCCGATTGCTATAAAACATGAGGTGTGTGGCTGAACCCCAGCCACATATGTCTGGACCACAGACAAATGTACTACGTCCAGTCACATTGAAACATGAGCCCATGCTGTGGTCTGTGGCTGTCACCTTGCCCATCCTCCAGGCATTCGTGGCTTTTATTACAAGGCTATTTTCTGGAGGTTGTGAAGGTTGTAGGCGACCTCAAGTGTCTGCTCCTAATCGACACTGAAACCCTTTGGGACAAACCTTTATCTATTCTGTCTGTCTACTATTTGTCTCAACACGATACTTCCTTCATCCACTTACTTAACTCTTTACCATATAGCACATGTGTGTGTCCACAACCGATGAATTATACATGATTTGAACATATCTCTAACAGTCCAGTGAGGTAGTTATATCTGATGAATTAAGTTATAACATTTAAGCTCAATGAGGAATATTACTCAGCCTTTCCATTAGTTATTCCCTCATTCTTAATAGAGTCATCAATATAACATATTTTACTATAATGTTAACAGCCGAACAGCAAAATATGCCCTAGGCAGTTAATTGTACACAAAATACCTTGTATCCTAACCTGACACATTTGAAATAACTTACATTAGCATTTTGTCCTGAGAAACTTTGTTCGTGCCAATAATGAAATAAAGTTTAAATTCATCCAGGTCATTACGCCTTTCGAAAAGAGATTAAATTGTTTTTTTTATAAAAAATAGGATGTCTGTTTGTTATATTTTCCTTTTATGCAAATATGCATGTAATGCCCTTAGAGCACATATCTTGTCATGTGTTCTGTTTATACCCACCTGGAGGCATCTACCTCCATCGTTGTCACTCTTACCGTTTCTCAATGTCCTTTTGGTTATAAATACCACCAATAAAAAAACTGTTGACCCACTGACTTCTGTCAAACTGCTGCAACAACATTTGCATCTTTCAAGGCATTTGATTAGTTAGAAATCTCACCCTTTAACATATGTTAACAATATTAATATGCTCATATTCTCCATATTTATGAATGCTAAAATGTGGTGGATGACAATATCAAATCAATAGGAAAATCCGGAGATCATTCTATTTAACTTCACACAGATTCTAAATTAAATGATAACTCATAGAATAGATATGTTTATCAATTCACATCAGCCTTTGACCATCTCAGAGACTAATTCACACCTATGACCAAAAACTAAAAGTTAAGAGATTTGATGTAACTGAGAAGAGATTCTATATACATTTGAATTGATGAGGAATATGTATTGACATAGATAAAATATAGAGATATGTGACGCAAAGCCAAACCCAACTCTATCTGTGTGAGAGATGGAAAGATTTAACACCCATCCCATTATATAAGAAAGGGAAAGATTTAACATCCATCCCATTATATATGAGAGATGGAAAGATTTAACATCCATCCCATTATATATGAGAGATGGAAAGATTTAACATCCATCCCATTATATATGAGAGATGGAAAGATTTAACATCCATCCCATTATATATGTATATACATGTATATATGATATACATGTATGCAGGACTTATCACATTATAGATATGTACTCCGGTTTAATCTCGGAATAGATGGAGTACTTAACACTCAGAACATTATGGATATGTATTCTAAATTAATCTTGGTATACATGCAGGAAATACGTCTCATCACATAACAGTGTATTCTGAATATGTCCTTTGGAGATAGAAGATTTAATAATCATCTCTTGCCTCAAAAACAGCCAATCATTGAATGACAGGGGGATTGCTAATGACATGACAGATACCCCATCAATGAACAAATAGAAGATTTCAAATGAATTAAATTGTAGACAGAAGTTAACCTCTCCTCTCGTGCTAGGCCGGAAATGATACAACAATCACACGTAACACACATCACTTATTAGCTCAGTCAACATGATAACAAATCTTTCAAACCTTGCTTATATTATCTTATACAATACTCATCCTTCCAGTAAAAAGCCACTGCCAATCAATGCAAACTAGAATGATTCATGGCCCAATTACTGGTTAACTATATTTCATTAGGTTTTAAATTCCCCTCGAGTTCAATCTCCCAGAAGTGCTTTCATGATGCGAGACTTCTGATTCTGTTCTCAAGTGCACCAGGTCAATCAGCATAAATGAGACCGTCCCAGGACAGCACACTGCAACTTAGCATCGTGATTCATTTAAAACTCGCTTTTTCTCAAACAAGTTGTGTTAGTTAACCATATCTTTTCATAGAATTTTTCCACAAAGAAAAACATCTGTTTCTATTTCTTGCGGTAATTATAAATCTGAGAAAACTGGTCGTGTGATTAAAAGAAAATAAATCTTTATCGAAATTAAACTTTATCTCTATTCATTTAACATTTTACTACTGAATTTAGTTTTGTCGTTATTTTAAAAACAAAACACGTCCTTTATGTTGTCATTTTTGGGGCTTCAGATAAAGGAAAAGTGATATTTTTGGCGGGGAAAAAGAACTTAAACATATAGAAGACACCACTACCTAACGTTAACGCAATTAAAAGTCGAAAGATCTGAAATGTAACAGCGGATACACTTGCTGTTGATACTTCTTGTAGAACAGTACAACCATTAGTTTTATCCCAATATCATATTTGTGTTTGATCAACACAATGATGTGAGTATTTGTGTATTATCTTTGCAGAAAATCAATGTGCCAATTATTATATAATAACCAAATAAACTATGCAAGTCTCGAGATGTTGGTAATGGTATACAGGACAGCATGAAATACAAGCCAAGAATTGATCCTCTTTAATCTCTGTTCATTATATTTCACTCCATATTATAACAGACATTTTGTTACAAAAGTTTCAAATGATGTCATATACAGCGGAATTGAGACTGACATGTAGTTCTCTATTAGGGAAGTGATCTATAATGGTGCAAACAATCTCATCTGTTAGAAAATATCATGTTAGAGGATAATTAATTGAAATATTCCATTTTAATTGGAATTTTAAGCCGGCTGCATTTCATACTATTTGGGGCCCAGCTTCATTTCATGTCAGAAAATGTTTGTTTTAGGTCTGTGGTCAGCTGTGTATATTTAGAACTATCAGTATCTGGTCTCAGAGGAAAATATCAGTCTATTAGGTCACTTGTCATATTTGGAATGATCGATCTCTGTTAAGATGCATGTCGTATTTGAGTACTCAGTCCTGGCTAAATTTAATACATGACTTTCAGTCTCTCTGGCAAGGTAGTTATATTGAAGAATTCCAGTCTCAAATCAAATGCATTATTATATCAGAACTGTCAAGGTGACTACTTATAAGAAAAAATGTTAGTCATTATAGGGATGTATGTCCCTTCGGGAAATGTCAGTCTTATCAGCTGAATGTCAAAGTGGGGACTGCCAGCTTCATGTCATATATGGTCAGACAGTCTCTGGACAGTGGCATATATTGCTTATACATTGGGGGATGTCTGTCTTATCAGCTGAATGTCAAAGTGGGGACTGCCAGCTTCATGTCATATATGGTCAGACAGTCTCTGGACAGTGGCATATATTGCTTATACATTGGGGAATGTCAAGGTGGGGACTGCCAGCTTCATGTCATATATGGTCAGACAGTCTCTGGACAGTGGCATATATTGCTTATACATTGGGGAATGTCAAAGTGGGGACTGCCAGCTTCATGTCATATATGGTCAGACAGTCTCTGGACAGTGGCATATATTGCTTATACATTGGGGAATGTCAAGGTGGGGACTGCCAGCTTCATGTCATATATGGTCAGACAGTCTCTGGACAGTGGCATATATTGCTTATACATTGGGGAATGTCAAAGTGGGGACTGCCAGCTTCATGTCATATATGGTCAGACAGTCTCTGGACAGTGGCATATATTGCTTATACATTGGGGAATGTCAAAGTGGGGACTGCCAGCTTCATGTCATATATGGTCAGACAGTCTCTGGACAGTGGCATATATTGCTTATACATTGGGGGATGTCAAAGTGGGGACTGCCAGCTTCATGTCATATATGGTCAGACAGTCTCTGGACAGTGGCATATATTGCTTATACATTGGGGGATGTCAAAGTGGGGACTGCCAGCTTCATGTCATATATGGTCAGACAGTCTCTGGACAGTGGCATATATTGCTTATACATTGGGGGATGTCAGTCTTATCAGCTGAATGTCAAAGTGCGGACTGCCAGCTTCATGTCATATATGGTCAGACAGTCTCTGGACAGTGGCATATATTGCTTATACATTGGGGAATGTCAAGGTGGGGACTGCCAGCTTCATGTCATATATGGTCAGACAGTCTCTGGACAGTGGCATATATTGCTTATACATTGGGGAATGTCAAAGTGGGGACTGCCAGCTTCATGTCATATATGGTCAGACAGTCTCTGGACAGTGGCATATATTGCTTATACATTGGGGAATGTCAAAGTGGGGACTGCCAGCTTCATGTCATATATGGTCAGACAGTCTCTGGACAGTGGCATATATTGCTTATACATTGGGGAATGTCAAAGTGGGGACTGCCAGCTTCATGTCATATATGGTCAGACAGTCTCTGGACAGTGGCATATATTGCTTATACATTGGGGGATGTCAAAGTGGGGACTGCCAGCTTCATGTCATATATGGTCAGACAGTCTCTGGACAGTGGCATATATTGCTTATACATTGGGGGATGTCATAGTGGGGACTGCCAGCTTCATGTCATATATGGTCAGACAGTCTCTGGACAGTGGCATATATTGCTTATACATTGGGGGATGTCAGTCTTATCAGCTGAATGTCAAAGTGGGGACTGCCAGCTTCATGTCATATATGGTCAGACAGTCTCTGGACAGTGGCATATATTGCTTATACATTGGGGGATGTCAAAGTGGGGACTGCCAGCTTCATGTCATATATGGTCAGACAGTCTCTGGACAGTGGCATATATTGCTTATACATTGGGGGATGTCAAGGTGGGGACTGCCAGCTTCATGTCATATATGGTCAGACAGTCTCTGGACAGTGGCATATATTGCTTATACATTGGGGAATGTCAAAGTGGGGACTGCCAGCTTCATGTCATATATGGTCAGACAGTCTCTGGACAGTGGCATATATTGCTTATACATTGGGGAATGTCAAAGTGGGGACTGCCAGCTTCATGTCATTTATGGTCAGACAGTCTCTGGACAGTGGCATATATTGCTTATACATTTGGGGATGTCAAGGTGGGGACTGCCAGCTTCATGTCATATATGGTCAGACAGTCTCTGGACAGTGGCATATATTGCTTATACATTGGGGGATGTCAAGGTGGGGACTGCCAGCTTCATGTCATATATGGTCAGACAGTCTCTGGACAGTGGCATATATTGCTTATACATTGGGGGATGTCAAGGTGGGGACTGCCAGCTTCATGTCATATATGGTCAGACAGTCTCTGGACAGTGGCATATATTGCTTATACATTGGGGAATGTCAAAGTGGGGACTGCCAGCTTCATGTCATATATGGTCAGACAGTCTCTGGACAGTGGCATATATTGCTTATACATTGGGGAATGTCAAAGTGGGGACTGCCAGCTTCATGTCATATATGGTCAGACAGTCTCTGGACAGTGGCATATATTGCTTATACATTGGGGGATGTCAAGGTGGGGACTGCCAGCTTCATGTCATATATGGTCAGACAGTCTCTGGACAGTGGCATATATTGCTTATACATTGGAGGATGTCAGTCTTATCAGCTGAATGTCAAAGTGGGGACTGCCAGCTTCATGTCATATATGGTCAGACAGTCTCTGGACAGTGGCATATATTGCTTATACATTGGAGGATGTCGGTCTCTGAGCAGCTTCATGTTATATGTAACAATTTGGAATGTAAGTTTCTGGTCAGCCTATTATCAGTTGCATGTCATATCAAAGAATTACATTATCTACAGTCTGATGATAAGTGCACATCATTCTGGGTTGTGTCAGTCTCCGGCTGTTTGTTGAACATACTTCAATGGTACATGGGTCTGCCATGCCACGTTTAATATTCCTGGTGTTCGAGACTCGCTTCAGAGAAATTATCCTGCCTGTTGCCATATCGGTGTTCTACGTCGTTCACTTGTGAGCCGACATATGCGTGTTTCTGTGTATTCATTATTAGAACGAGTGTTTGAGTGGGTTGACTTTACTCTCAAATAATGTGGGCCCCTTCACCTACACCTTCTGTATTAGAGGCAGGAAACGGAAACACTATATGGGACTCATATTCACGGTGGTCGCCCACAGGCAATCATAAAATGGTTCCCAGTGTGTCAACAGTATTTCAAAGTCAGATAGATAAGATTACGTTGCTCACTGCAGGGATCAAAACTCAAACCAGGCTGCCTCCTTCGCGTGATCATATGTAGTTTGAAACCGAATGGCACAGGGTAGTAGTTAACGGCAATCAACACAACATTGTAGTGCTTATAACGTTTGTTACTGTAATTGATATAGCGAATTGATAAAATCTTAATTGCTTAATAAGGACGGATGTTCTAGTTCAGTGTTTTTCATGTTAAAAAATAGAGACATAGCACCATATTGTTATATCTGCTGGTATTACATTGTGAGATATCATGCAAACAAACGATTGTGAGAGTAAACAACATGATAACACCCTCCATTTGGCCAGATTCATTCCACAATCCGCTGCATGGTATATCAATAGTATATGTCGGTTTGGGCAAACAGCAAATATGGTGTAGTATGATTTTAAGTGGTTTCAGTACCCTTCAAGTCAAAATATTCTAATAATAATAAAAATACAGAATCGGTGCATCGAGTACATGTGCCAATATTTACATTATAAAGCTAGAATACCTACAATCCAAGATATTCGACGTAAGCTTGTAAATGCACAGTATTATGTGTATTGTTAAGGCAGTGCATGATACTTTGAATTCAAAACTGAGAAATAAACCATGTCAATGTGACTGCCCCGGGGCCTGCTATTGTCTGATCCAGGTGTCTCTTAAAGGAAGGGTAGAGCGAACTGAAAAAGTCTCAATGTATATTCATTTCGGCTACTTACGTTACACATGTACTTGGAATGGCATCAAAATAGGTTGTACGATAAAGTTTGATGGGGCCTAAACTAACAATGTAGTTGAAAGGCTTTGCCATACGAAGGGCATCATATGCTACACCATTGAGAGATACTAAATATTCATATACTTAAAAAATAAAGCATATATTTTAATGAGATTTAATTACTAATTAACTTATTATGAGATATCAGTATAACCGAAACGTTTCCACAGATTTGTTTGAACGATTAACCTTTTTGATTAATTAAACTCCATCTAAGTTCAACAATACAGATGATATGAATATTTATTGCAGAAAATTGGGAAAACCTTTTGCATTAGTAACAAGTATAGGAATACTTGTTTAAGAAGAATAGGAATATACTTGTTGCAGAATAGGAATACTTGTGTCAGAAGGATTGAACACAGAACAATAGTACTTGTCACAGAACAATGGCAATATTTGTTTCAATCCGCTTGTTTCCATACTTGTTTCAGAAGAATGGGACTACCTGTTGCACAATAATAAGAATGCTTGTTGCAAAGTGATAGGAATACTTGTTGCAGAAGAATAGAATATACTTGTTGTAGAAGGATAGGAATACTTATTGCAGAAGAGTAAAATACTTGTTGCAGAAGAGTAAAATACTTGCTTCAGAAGGATAGGAATGCTTGTTGTAGAAGAATAGAATACTTGTTGCAGAAGAGTAGAATACTTGCTTCAGAAGGATAGGAATGTTTGTTTTAGAAGGGTAGAATACTTGTTGCAGAAGAGTGGAATACTTGCTTCAGAAGGATAGGAATGTTTGTTGCAGAAGAGTAGAATACTTGTTTTGTTGTAGAGGAGTAGCAGAGGGTCGGCCATGTCAACACAAGCTCTTCCTTTTCGAATTTCCAACTATGGACTGACAATGTAATTGCCGAGGGTGCCGGAACAGCTTAATTGGAAAGCATATATACAAAGGTAGTCTTAGTGAGATAAGTACAAAAGAGCAACTACAAAGTCAATACTTTGTTTTAAAGGCTTTGGGCAATCTTGTCGAAGAACCCATGGGCTCTCAGCATACCCGACACGCAACCAGTTTTAGAACCCTCCCAAGCTATTGATAGGCCTACCCCCTTTACCCCAGCAGCTATGTGAACGATATAATCACATCGAAGCTAACTCTCAAAATTACCAACCCTGAAGCAAATATTTAACTAATGAAAGCATGCTGCAGTATCCACATCCAGTGTAGCAATATATAAAGCAGATTAGCTACCTTTGTATGTGGCACAATAGTTGGTTTAAGTTTGAATCAGGATTCTGGCAGCTAATATGTATGGAACATTTCTTGTCAAAAATCATATTGCAAGGCTCCAGTTTGTGACAAATATCGACCGACAATTGTTTTTTCTTTTTTGATCTGGACATAATGAGTTAATAAAGTGTCATTTATGACAAATTTGCAACATTGGCAGACACGATGGAGACATGAAGATATGTTTTTAATATCCTGCTATCCGTTATTGACATAATTGGTGATTTCTAATATCATTACACTCTCCGGGAACAAATAAGACAGTTGTTAAGCAACAATACAGAATTTAACTTAATTCAAAAGTATCACAGGCATCGGCCTAATTCTCAGGAGAAGTTTCATTCTCAGTCTTGTGATTTAAAACATAATAAATGTCAAAGAGTCCTGCAACACCCCATTCTTTACATATATATATATATACATATATATAAAGGGTAAAGGGGGTAGGCCTTATATATATAGTCTCTCTCTCTCTCTCTCTCTCTCTCTCTCTCTCTATATATATATATATATATATATATATATATATATATATATATATATATGTAAAGAATGGGATATATATATATATATATATATATATATATATATATATATATATATGTGTGTGTGTATATATATATATATATATAAATATATATATATATATATATATATATATATATATATATATATATATATATATATATATATATATATATATATATATATATATATATATATATATATATATATATAAATATATATATATATATATATATATACCTGCCTGGAATATATTGACAGCACAGAAGGGTATATATATATATATATATATATATATATTCGGATAACATATATATATATATATATATATATATATATATATATATATATATATATATATATATATATATATATATATATATATATATATATATATATATATATATATATATATATATATATATATATATATATATATATATATATATATATATATATATATATATATATATTTATATATATATATATATATATATATATACCCTTCTGTGCTGTCAATATATTCCAGGCAGGTACCTCACCTGTCAAGGCCAGAGGAAATTACTCCGGTGTGCCAGACTGAAAGTTTCCGTCGACAGCGCAACACAGCATAAAGTAGTTCGGATAACAAACCAAATGTCGGTATATAGCCCGGGTTGGGATCATTCACGAATAAACTAAGAAGTGTCACGGAACACTGGTAGTGATCTGGTTAAAGATATGAAATCTGGTTAAAGAAAAATGAAACAAATCTCATGGGACAGCCTGTAGAGCCAGGCAAGTCCTTATTTTCTCTAGTATTTCTCTAGTATGCCTAAAGAAATTATGTCTATTCAACTGCACTGTTACACAGCGTTTTCAGCCAGCTTTCTGGAGCTTTTCGAAGCTTTCTGGAGCTTTTTGGAACCTTCTACAGTTTTTATATTGCAGGGCTTTGGAAATTCTATGTATATATTTTGATAATGGAAGTGGATATAATATATATTATATAGGTTTGGCAAAAAGAAAAAAAACACAACATAAAACAAAAAACAAACAAAAAAAACCCCAAAAAACAAAAAAAAACAATATAATATAATTTTGAAAATGCTACAGTTGACGGTAATCATTTTTAACCACGTTTAAGTTATTTATTCTATGTGGATAATAAAAGTCCCCCATGATTTAAACGGATCGTTTCTTGACAACTTCAGACAATATTCTTCAAGGTTATACCAACGAGACTGGGCCACGGGCCGTGGCGCAGTTGGTTAGAGTGCCAGCTTATTTGCACCAGTTCCTCTGGTGATCCAAAGGTCGTGGGTTCGATCCCCGGCCGTGCCGAGATTGAATTCATGATACAATTTCACACATGAGCTGAGGCCCATGCCTAAAGGGTTAACCCGTTGTCCTTGTAAATCTGTGACTGGGTGGGTTGTCATGTCAAGGACCTGCGACATGACAATTCAGTGAGGCAGCACTATATCTGCTGCAAGTAGGTCTCATCACGAAATGACTGAAATAATGTTGAAAGTGATGTAAAACCCCAAGCAAACAAACAAACCAACGAGACTAGAAGAGATAGTCTCGTTGGTTATACCAAGGTTCATATGAAAGTCTCGAATATGTCGGCGCTTGCGGATATGTGACCTGGAAATCAATTACTTTTTGTTCTGCTCAACACAACATCAACATATTGTAAACTTATCACATCAGATTTAATTTTATGTACTCGCCTTCCCAGACAATTCGTTTTTCCCAATGTATACAAATGTAGACTTGAAATTCTAATTATATTCTTCAGAATATATAATGCATGATTTTATTGACAAATTGTTTGGACCAATGCGTCTGTCATATGAAGCACAGCAACAGCATAAAACACAATTACAACCATATCATTTATTCAACGCAAGCAAAGTTGCCCTACGCTATAATTTGGGAGGGCGTTTTTCAAATCTGGACAAGATATCGTTATTTGCTCAAAGATGAGAACTGCTGTGACAAGCTTTCAGAAGAGACTTATAATATGTATCATTGAGTGTGCAGCGAGGCTTGCATACAGCCTATACCTAGACAGATAGCATCACCTGATGCACAACATGCCAGTGTGGGTGTCACCAAACTAGCATGGTCTTACATATAAAATATGCATATATATATATATGGTCTTATCATGGTATATAAAATATGCATATATATATATATATATATATATATATATATATATATATATATATATATATATATATATATATATATATATATATATATGCATATATATATATGCATATATAGGCATGTCATCATAAACAAATATGTTCGAGCCATCATATTTGCATGACAGATAAACGAAGACATTTAGTAATGAATTGGCGGTCTTTCTGTGTAGGCTAGATTCTGCGCTGGATATATCGCATTATATACAAATTATACGCTATCCTATAATTGAACATGAATTGACAAAGTTTGCCATATACATTCACGACAATCGCACTGTAGATACTAGTAGCAGTGCTTAAATTCGGACACAAACATACATAACATTGTTACCAGCAGAAGCCATCATCGTGCTGTAGACCACAGTGAAGCAAACTGTCGGCAATACCAGCCAGCGCTTTCATATTGTACTTGTCTATTTATCATACTCAGTGACGGCACTTAAGTCTAGAGCAGATGATCACTCTTTGAGCTCCCAATGCAACATTAAGTGTGAGCATTTCACACACAGACTCACATCAAGCTTTCCTCAATCTGTCATATAATATTATCGTCTTTCCACATTTTTCTCCTTGGTCTTCCCATAATCTTGAGAAAGATATCATTTGTTGCTTTCGCTTGTAAGTGGTTGTCAGTTTGTAAGCTGTCAGAGTGCAAATGTCTGTTCGTATTGTGTTATCTACCATTGAGACTGCCTCATCATGTGTTCATATCTTTCACTGATATAGAGCATCTATCATGGAGTTATACATGTCTCTACGGATTAAACACAATGGAAAACATTGTCTGCTTAATCATTACACAGTTAGAAAAAGAAAGCACATGTACAAGAAGTGAACCATCTTCAAAATCAAATCTGCAAAAACTTTGTAATGAAGAGATAGCTACAACTCGATCTAAAACACTTTTAAGTTAATAAGTTGGGGAATGACTTTCTGTGGGATTGCTGATTTAATACCAAAGAACAGATCACAATATTTTTTTGACGAGCAGATTTCAGATTTAATCAGCATTTATGGCATGGGAAAGGCAATGATATTAAAGTTTTGAAAGATTTATTGCAAACGGTATGGAAGTAATCTGAAGAATGAATCAAATATCTGTTATGCTTAGATAAAATGGAGGGTGGTTTGGTGTCCACTTTAATGTTGCCAAGACTGCAACTGTAACAAGAATACACAAAAAGCTTATGAAGATGTGTGATATTTGAAAACAGAGTTATATCACAGAGAGGTATAATCTAGATTAAGCAACAACAGGGAACATGGGAAAAGACAACTCATAATTAAATGATCAAATAAACGTTCCTCACCTGCAGTATTGAACGAAACTTTCTGTCAAACTAAACTGACCAACGTTACAATCTAAAGACAGTAATATAGATAAAGGTGATATATAGGAATATGTGGTGAATATCCCTCAATAATGCTTAATTATTTATTGATAAGCATAAGGAAAAATTCAACTATTTACTTGTTTAATTATGACAAATTGAAAACCCTGGAGGAAACTGAGAAAAGTTACTTTCTTCGTTGTGCCCATTACGGTAATTGAATCAGGTGGTATCTCTTCGGTGTTTTCTCTATTTAATGTTGTGTGTCATTTCAGGTTTCTGAGTATCTGTCCACTACAATAACTATTCAAAGCGGGAGAAATAATGTGTTTCTAATGGGAAGCGGAATTAGCCTGTCATTTACTATGCTGTAACCATGCACACAGTCTAAGGATGTCTTTATTACATGTGTGCTGCTAATCAAATTTAGGTCTGCAGATTTGACAGCGCCATCTCTGTGTGATGTGACCTTATAAAAGGAATTTATTGTGAAAGTAAATTGAGTAAAAGAAAGACAGACCAGCTATATTCAGAAACAATCGCAATTTTAATAACACGTCAAAATTGATAAACATTTCAGCATGGAATGTGTGGACAAGTTTTACTTGGAAAACATATGATGAGAGCTGTGGTTGGTAATACTCTGGTGGCTGTGCAAAATTGATATTTTGCTGTGCATTAATTGGGAAACTGTATGGCATTTATGGGTAATATGACTCTTTATATTAATGAATGTGTTCTCCTCTTATGATGGTTAATAGAGGGAAAAAATGCATATAATACTTCCTAGATTTTAGCTTGAAAATTATTCTTTAGGAAATTAATCCTTGATACCATATATTTCGTTCAGTATCAACGGAATATAATGCTTCGAGATTCCATAGATTTCCATAGATAGGATATTGTTCATTAATGTCTGCTTTGTGTTATTAGATAATGAACACGGACATATGACGATATTCTCGTCATCATAACACGTGGGTTGCACTTTTTATCGCTG
Source organism: Amphiduros pacificus (assembly GCA_949316495.1). NCBI lineage: Eukaryota > Metazoa > Annelida > Polychaeta > Phyllodocida > Hesionidae > Amphiduros > Amphiduros pacificus. The sequence goes on from OX439002.1 coordinate 37,406,518, forward strand.
AGCATGCAGAATCTTGCACTTTTTATCTTTTTAATGCCTCAGTCACATTTGCGCCGGGTTGCCGGCCCGGAAGTAAACAGCAGCCATGGACACATTATACAAGGGTGACGCACGGCACGTGCAAGATTTTTGAAAATGATATTTATATTTTTTCATCAATTTGAAGTTGCTGTAAATCATGTGAGCTGCAAGCAAACAAAACCCACACTCTGAAAACTGCGCATACCTTGCTGTACTAATTGCAATTGACCTGAATATTGTGTCTCACACGTCACCTTGTAATTCCACTGTTTTTCAAAACATTAAAGTGTTTATTTGTTTTCATGGCACGATTGATTAAACGCCATCTTTAATGAAGTCGCATTTGATTTTGATTTCTTTGGGATGGTGGCGCTCCGAACCAAAAAGTACACAAAAAGGGTGACGTTTACACATCAAGCCCTCGTCGTCTCTGATCAAATAGTATACAGTATGTGATAATATAGTCTTTATTATCACATATATTTATTACTGCTTTACAAAAAAAAACCATCAGCCGGGCATCTTTACTGAAATCGGCGCAAATGTGACTGGGGTATAAGTTTGTTTCAAATTTAGCCACTTCTGTGTAGTTATGATAATATTAATGTTGAACTCTACACACAGTATACTTTATGTGGTTGACTCAATAATGTATTATGAACAAGACCTCAGTAGAAAAGCATCGGTCAGTATCTCATTGTGGGGATAACATTTTGTGATATTGAATAGGTTTAGACCTATAACAGTAAACTCCGTCCGGCTGTGAGAACATTAGAGATCTGAACATCATTTATGGTCTACTGGGAAATGGAGAACATTTTTAATATCTGAAGAGATTTGGTGGTATGTTTTTGTTCATATTATGGATATGAAATTAAAAAATTGTCTTGAACAATAATAAAACACGCGAATGTACTTGAAAGTTGAAAGATACACATCATATTTTATTATGGTTCTGGAGTGTGGGCAACTCTTGAGACTTTCTACAGGGATATCGTCATAGACTGCCGAGGTTTTCTTCACCTAAACCTAGTTTTCATCGATTGCAAGCTGCTCAATCATAGCATTTACAGACCTGTCAGTTCTGCGCCATGGCTCATAACCATATTTGGATAAACATATAGCAGATGGTGGTATCAAAGTTTTTTTTTTCAAATGAGATTAAGAAATAGGATGCATGGGATACGGGTGTACTGGCGTCTAACTGTTGTTGTTGGTCATATGACGTAGACATAACAGGGCAAATGTATAACATGAGCCTCGGTCATATCACGTATTAAACGAATCATATAGGACTGGCTTCATATCATAGTTTAGATTCATCATTTGAGACTGGAGTCAAACACATTAAACCCATCACACCAGACTGTGGTCATATCACACGAGAAACTCATCCATATCACAAGATACTGGGTCCATATCACTGGGTCCATATCACAGGATACTGGGCCCATATCACAAGATACTGGGTCCATACCACAGGATATTGGGTTCATATCACAAGATACTGGGTCCATATCACAGGAATCTGGGTCCATATCACAATATACTGGGTCCATATCACAGGATACTGGGTCCATATCACAGGATACTGGGTCCATAACACAGGATACTGGGCCCATATCACAGGATACTGGGCCCATAGCACAAGATATTGGGTCCATATCACAGGATATTGGGTCCATATCACAGGATACTGGGCCCATATCACAAGATACTGGGTCCATAACATAGGCTACTGGGCCCATATCACAGGATACTGGGCCCATAGCACAAGATATTGGGTCCATATCACAGGATATTGGGTCCATATCACAGGATACTGGGTCCATATCACAGGATACTGGGTCCATATCACAGGATATTGGGTCCATATCACAGGATACTGGGTCCATATCACAGGATACTGGGTCCATATCACAAGCTACTGGGCCCATATCACAAGATACTGGTCCCACAGCGCAGGATACTGGGTCCATAGCACAAGATACTGGGTCCATATCACAGGATACTGGGTCCATATTACAAGATACTGGGTCCATATCACAGGATATTGGGTCCATATCACAGAATATTGGGTTCATATCACAGGATACTGGTCTATATCAAAGAGACAAGGTTCACAACAAAGAAAGACACGCATCATGTGATCCATATCACAGAATAAATAAATCGCATTTAACTAGGTACATGTACACACCAGGCTTACCTCACAAGATACAGAAGAAACACATCATTTGAGGCTGGGTGTATATCACAGGAAGAAGATACGATCGTAGTAAACTGGAGATAGACTTGATTTATATGTCTCCGGCCTATATTGCAATATCTTTATAATCAGATGGAGCTTGCACTCGATATATGTATATACTATGTAGCCTTTGAGTGATGTTGACCAAACACTCGCTGAACAATATAACATAGAATCTTAATTTAATCTTGGCCAAACCAAATAGTACTTGAGAGAGGTTGATCTAACGTTGGCTATTATACATACAATTCTACTCATGCTGATACACAAGTGAAGTGGGGTGCTATTGATGCAACACTGGCCTATCACAATACACGAGAGTGCTGTTGATACAACATTTACCTATCACAATTCATGAGAATGCTGTTGATGCAACACTGGCCTATCACAATACACGAGAGTGCTGTTGATACAACATTTACCTATCGCAATTCATGAGAATGCTACTGATGCAACATTGACCTATCACAATACATGAGAGTGCTACTGATACAGCATTGACCTATCACAATTCATGAGAGTGCTACTGATGCAAAATTGACCTATCATAATTCATGAGATTGCTACTGATGCAACATTTACCTATCGCAATTCATGAGAATGCTGTTGATGCAACACTGGCCGATCACAATACATGAGAGTGTTGTTGATACAACATTGACCTATCACAATTCATGAGGGTGCTACTGATGCAACATTGACCTATCACAATTCATGAGAGTGCTACTGATGCAACATTGACCTATCACAATACATAAAAATGCTGTTGATACAACATTGACCTATCACAATTCATGAGAGTGCTACCAATGCAACATTGACCTATCACAATATAAAAGAATGCACTATCATAATAGATGAGAGTGCTACTGATGCAACATTAACCTATCGCAATTCATGAGAGTGTTGTTGATACAGCATTGACCTATCGCAATTCATGAGAGTGCTGTTGATACAACATTGACCTATTACAATTCATGAGAGTGCTACTGATGCAACATTTGCCTTAACATAAAACTTAACATAAATGCTGTTATTTCAACATTAGCCTTATCACGTGTTGTCCAGATGCTGTTTATACAACATATAGGTTTTCCGGGTGCAGTTAATATAATATTTGCCATATCATATGACATATCAGTGCTCTTTGTACAGCATTGGCCATATCACATATCCTCTGGTTGCTGTTTGTCATATAACATTTGCCATATCACATGACATAGTGTTGCTGTTGATACAAAATTAACCATGTCACATTTCATCTTGGTGAGGCTGATGCATATTTGGGCATATCACGTGATATCCGGGTGCTGTTGATACAGCATGGGCTATATTACATTACTCTAGGATGCTGGGAGGTAGTGAGGTATCTGTGATACTACCAGATCACATCACATTGGTATGGACCAGCTTGGAACAGGACACCAGCCATGGGATCAAACTCAATGATAAACTTACATAAATGTGGTTAGCTGATAAAGAAAGTCCAAGATTAGGTTTGATGTAGGAGGGCGTGCTGCATATATTCTAGACCTTTGCTTGGTGAAAACTTGTCTGATATGAGGCTCACCCACACTTTCTGACTTACGTGAACAGAAAAACCTAAGCGTCAACCAGAAAGCAGACACTTTCAATAATAGATTCTATTTCAAACTCTAAATATACAGTTCGCGTGATAGCCTGTTACGCCTGTCAAAATGCAAAACTTCATTTTGATAGCGTTGATCTCACTTGTAAAACAGACCTTTCAATGTGCAGGATGATTTGAATGGAAACCCGTATAATAAACCATGGTATTTATATGAATATACATATAAAGAGAACCATAGGCGTGTGACAGAATCGTGCATGAAAACAAAATATATTGGAAAACAGAAAAATATTTAGGTTTGATCTGCAACATGCTCTCTTATATGAGCGTTATGTGCTTACTTTAATAATTCTATCATTGATATAAGAGTTAGCTGGGCTGGATCATAAGATTAGATGCACTTGATGACATGCTTTATATGCCAAAAAGGACCGCATGCCGTGGCAATATGACACCACCCATGGTTACTAATGAACCAATACATCGGTGACAATCAGGGGAAGTTTCCCAGATATCATGCATAATGGAATGGAAATCTTTTTTATTATGCAGATATAACTATATCTTTTTTATTATGCAGATATAACTATATATATATATATATATATATATATATATATATATATATATATATATATATATATATATATATATATATATATATATATATATATATATATATATATATACATCATTACTGATATAATTTACTCACAAGCTTATTAATTGATACTGCAGTGGTTCTATTGAGTTCTATGGCGCATTAATAAGATTCAATCTTCCTAGTTCAAAGGGGTATTGGCTGTTTCAAACGGAGGTGGTATACTAGTGCACCACTTCACATCTTTACTGCCGGTTGTATTTTCGTTATTAATTTTTACCATATTTTTTGTCTAAAAAATATTTTTCTCGCAGAAAACGGGATAGATAAGTTGGCATCATTTTGTCTTTTATTACCTGGTATCTATATATAAATACTAAGCTAAACGATTAAAGCTTTTGGCTCAATATGTCCTGTATGTTATTCTTTCTTGCCAATATATTTATCAAAATTATATCAATCACGATTAATAAATTTCGAAACTCAGCAAAATGTGAGAATGAGAATTTATATTGACATAGTTTTACTTATTTGGTATCGTTGCATTATGCAGGAATTCTTTGCCTCAATCCCGGCTATCATCTGGTATTATTTGTACAGGTAGTCAGGTGACATGAGGCGGTATGTGAATGCATAGAAGTTGTGCAAACAACGCCCATGGCTAACCCAATGCCACAAACATTTGTCCAAATGTTTCACAAATAAACTCCTGATTGGTCCGAACTATGGCACTTCCGATACTGACCCGGAGAAACTCAGCAGAAGCTGCGCGGCGGAAATTGCAGCTTTCCTGGCAGTGTCACATTCGCCGGTCCCGTGAACGCTTCTGACGGCGAAGCCGATACGTGCCCCGAGAGGCACCGCAAAGGGTAATGACGTGAACAAGGGCACTTGTTTGCGATATAATTGATAAATCACGTGAGAGGTTGTGACCTTGTGGCCTTTTTATTCGCAGTTCTATTTAGATGATTTGATTGCTTTGTGACAAGTCAACAGAGTCAGACTGCAGCTTTAATGAAAGTCTCACTGTCACCCACATGAATCAAACAGCCTCTTATTTCGCAGATCAATCTCACAATTATGATCAATAAGTGAATACTTACCTCGCTGCATTGCTGCATCATTAATCAAGTCGGAAAAGCAGCGCGCCTTTGTCAGTGAATCAACATGTTTGGTCACCTGAAATATCAAAAAGAATTTTGTATAAATTTCATAATTGAATCCTTCTGTATAAAAAAAAATCAACAGAACCAATATCTTTATGAACAGCACGATTTAATTTCAAGTTGTCTTGTCCAATGGAGGGACCCCAGGCATTTCATGTACAGTACACACCGTCTTAGCCATTTCCCATGAACTTTGTGCAAGCTTTTCACCTTTCTCCATTTGTCACTTGCCCTTTTTCTACATCTGCCTCCCCTTTCTCAAGACATTTGCCATTGCCTTTCACCCTAATCTGCTTTCCATGTCCACTGTTGGTTTCTTTTTTCCTCAATGTCATGTCATTCTCATTGAATGTTCTAGCTCAGTTACAGACCCTGTGAACTTTGGTTATACTACCTGCAAACAATCATAGATTGCACCTTTCTGCCCGCATTCCAAAAAATGGATAATCATTCTTTGTTTAAAATATCACATTCGACAAATAAACGGTAAAACAAAAACAAACACACAAAACGTTAAGTACAAAAAAATGCAAGTCATAGATTTTTCACAGTTTTCTGTATTTCATGCTGTAAGTGGATTTCTAACATTTCATGTATTATATTTACAACTTGAATTCTGACATTCCGTTCTATTTCACCATGTGCCTCCGGACAGATGATTTTAGTTTCGCTCTAATTTATCGATTTAAAGAATATGCTACACAAACGTTTTTCGATACTGTTGTGAAATAGCATAACACATCTTGGGCAATTTCATCTCTCAAGGCTGTATAATCAAAAGGATATTTTCCTAGGGCACATGTCACGGGGATATTATTAAAATATTGGATAATCTGACCAATGTCTCACCATTATCTTATTGCTTAAATATCATCTGTTCATTGGGACTAAATCAACTATGTATAAATATGTGGCATTCGTTTTCAGTTTCATTACGTGTAGATGCCACAAGAGTTTCTGGAGCAATCTTCTACCAACTTACAGCCATGTCTGAAGCGTTTTCACAGCTTTGCTTATGCCATCACAAATGATTTTGCTGCCGACACAATACGCGAGAATGCCTTTGCCACGATGTCCTATTCAGCTTTTTAATCTCCAACGAATTTATCTTCCTCCAGTGTTTCATCTCCGAAGTCATACTGATTATCCTTTTATCCTTGGATGTCCCATAAATAAGTATCATCAATAAAATATTTCCTCTCTTTATATCATTTAAGCTTATCATAGTTTAGCCATGCTCACAATGTGCTTCTCTCCGTATTTTAGATCACCAGTCTCAAGCTTCTCGCTGTTTCTTGATGCACACATAAATAAGCATTTCAGGCTTCGGTCCCAAGTGGCGTGCCCCTTGCATTGATCCTTGGAATATTGACATTGATTTGGTAATCATTATATTTTATTTCCACCAATATGGGCGACTTGATCCAGCTAGCATTCCACAAATAACCATAATGCCATCAGTTGTTATAAAATAATGACATTTGGTAGCCACTGCATGACATTTTTTGTATTTTATAAAATATTGCTTACTCTCCCCATCTATAACTACTGACCTGTATAGGAGTATATACATAAATCTGAGATATCTTGGGTACAAAATTGCTAAGTTTTGGATCCATGATCCAAGTATATTAAAGGATGTTAAGAAGAAAGGGAAGAAAACGAAACTTGTCTTTTCTATAAAATAGAATGCAACCTGTTCAAATGACTGGTTTTTTATTACAAATGTCGAGATGGTGTCTGAGTTACTCAACCTTGCCTACACGCATGTCTCCAAAAAGGAAATCTCCCCTATTCAAAAGATAAAAAGTAATATACGGTGCTTCTCGAGCAAATTAAATGAGCAACCTGAATATCTGTCTATACTTCAAAGAACGTGACAATTTGCGAAAACGCCTCCTATGCGATTTTATAAAAAAAACTGAGCAGACGGTTTCACTGTTGAACCAAACAACACACGTAATTTAGGATGATTAGCAGGCAGAGAACCTAGTATTACTTTGTCTGTATTCATATTCTCAGGATAATTATAAGACACCTTGTATGATCACAATGTCCTTGAATGGAAATAGCTGTGCCTGTTATTGTCTTATTCAGGAGCAAAGTAATCAAGGCATAGCAACATAATCCTATCCTTTCCTGCAAAAAATCATGTTCGCAGACCCAATCGCTCAGCTGAACAAATGAAAACTTGCACCAAAGCCAACTACAAAGTAAACTTTGTCTCTGTCATTCTAAAGATAACTTTCCTGACAAATAAAAACCACGAATCTGTGCAACGTACATGTAGATCAGTGCTTAGTTTCCCTCATCAGGAATTCCTGCACATACAGAATTTCCATAGCCTCTTCCGTTTCCTGCTTTTTATTTTCCTTTTTACGCCAACCATATGTAGTTGACATCCGTCGCCAGGTTTCCTGTAAGCTGAACTTTTGCCACTTTAGTGCTAATGGAGGCAGATTTGTATCTCAATTTTTCAATTTTGAACCTGTGGTTTGTCAGTGAGAAATTGCCGCAAATGGCCCTTACGTTCAACGCAGAATATGTCCTAAGTGGTAGCAGTGTGTTGTGCTACTTAACTGCTCGCTATGGTTGCCTTATACCAGCCAATCATGTTAATCCTCCGCCATTCATCATAAGCTGGCTGGTGATAACTGCTGCCACCTTTACACCTCACATCATGTCACGTGACGTGTCAAATAAATCACTGCGCCAACTATTTGTGTATTCATACGCCTCACCACCTGCCTTGTGTAACCCTACGCATCAGTTTCCCAACACCTTTTTGTCAATGTCGAAAATCTGGGTTTTAATTTTTCCTTTTTCAAAGGAAATCCACCAAGAAAATGCATTAGTGAGAAGAGAATGCTAAGCTTTTTTCATATGTATCCACCACAAGCTATTCATTTGAATAAAAAGACAAGTAAAACAGGTTGTTGATATGCGCATTGTATGCATATAGTTTTCTCTTATTCGACGTATAACTAATCTGGCGTCTTAATGACCATCAAACCTATTCAATACCACTCAGTTAATATTTATGGAGATGATTGCGGGGAAACTTCCGCAAAAGCTACATTCAGTGAGGGCTAAGCCGAGGTCCTGGGTTGGAAATCACTCAATGTCATTGTCTTCCTCTTATCTTCCAATCATGGCTTGCGTGACTGTCTCGAAGATTAGTTCAGGTCTTCCAACACTCTCAGTCTCTCTACGTCTCTCTACAAATGAAACTCGCTAGAGTCCAAAGTACATTTCGTAGTCTCTAAAATCAGAACCCACAAGGCCCGACTACACCCTAAAGAACGTTCCGGACCTAAACAACGCTCATATCCCTTCATGCAGTTTCAGGAATTTTCCAAATAAATTTGAAAAGGCCCCAATACATTCTAATGGTCTCTTCCTTTTAGATCTTGCATCTACATTATGCATTTAATAGGCGATTTACTCAGTCTTAGGCCTTTTGTCAAGATTGAAACTCACAGGTCCTCAAACATGTTTAGTCACCTGCTCACAATCTTTTATGGATATCTGGAATCAAATCATTTCTCACAAAAAGCTTCATAATCAATCTATGCTCTACAGATCAAACTAAACATTTAGTATATCTACATTTTAAAGGTACAAAATCATATAATTTCATCAATAAATACCTTTCTTACTTCACAGAGCCTAATTATTGCCCATACTCAATGGTCAATCATGCTGTAATGTGTAGGTTAATAGCTTTAACTAGTGACATCTTACAATCTATATGACAATGATGGTCTTCATTTCACAGTATGTTATACAAGTATTTAAAGCTTTCATGAAGTCACGGAGGTCTCAGACAATTTTACAAAAATTTTGGGTATGTTTAAATGATATATGGTCAGAGAACTTTGATATAAATAATTTCCCTAAAATTAACCAAACTACACCTGTCATGAATATTGTGTTTTGCTGAAAATGACCTCTGTAAGCAAGATCACTGTAGTGTCCCAATCTGAAGGTGTCGCATTGTTAGCAAATATTTATTAAGTGCGTATTTGCACGAGATCACAGGTCAGCTAAGCAAAGTTTGTTGAGAAAATGTTCAATGGATTATATTGATTTTAGCGAAAAAGATTCATCTACTTTCAAATGACACAGAACTATATGTTAGTTATAACATTTGATCACAAAGTCTATTGTATAGACATTTACATTATGTTAAGAAAAATCTGATTGAAATCTGATTTAATGAATAGCTCAACTTTGATTTTTGAACTAGCATGTTTTATCCATGAACTATCTGTAAACCAAATGATGAGAATAAATTTGATCGCACCATGTGTCTATAAAAAGTATTACATTTATATAAATTAAGGGTATAAATACTCTTTTTATGCTTCCTGTTGTTCATTTGTTCTTAATATTTGCAAAGCAAAACAAAGCATCTTCAAGAATGTGAAGATATGAAAATATTAAAAAATAATATCACATACTATAATATCACAGACTTTGTACAGATTAAACATTTCTGCACTATCTTAGCTTTTCGGGGGCATTTGGTTTTTTTTGCTAAATGTGGATACATCGTTGTCAATACAATTAGTTGTCTCAATTATTATAGACTTGCATTCATGACAGATTAATAGATCTCAAACCTCATTTGTCTGTAATGTGATTAAAACGTCATATCGTACAAACAGTTTTGTATAATTTACACTCGTGTCTGTTGAGGATTTGGCTGTACTATTTTCTCGGACCCATTCAAACAATGGGATTGAAAGTAGTATTGAAATAAGGTAATATATTACTTTTGTGATGTATTTAATATCTTACAAATAGAATGCTTGCTTTGAAACCAAGACCTTGAAATAAATCAGTTTCGTTGCAACCATGACGAAAGGTCAAACTAGTAATTTGGATCCAATGAATGTGTGTAAGGTCACAAAGTCAATGCAAACACTAATTAGTTGTGTTCTAAGTGAGGTGAGAGTAACTGCAAATGTCTGATTAAAGTTTTAATTACAACCTAAACAGACAAATTACCAATTAGTTACCTTAGCTTTAAATGATGAGTATCTAAAGCACATACACACATGGAAAGGGATTTCTATGCTCTAAAATTGTAATTCACCAAGTTTACATGTTCAATTTTGTCGCATTTAAAACAGAAAATGTTACAAATGTTAAGTGACATATAATCAAATCTTAGTATCCTGCCAGGATATGGGGAGATATCCAATATGCTTAGATGACTTTATTCTGAGGGACTGATCAAAAACCTCTAATCCAGGTTGCTATTCTCCTGATACATATTGCCCCCTGCAGTTCAATATAGGTCAAGACGTAATATAGGTCAGACCAATAGTCTTAGCAACAGCATAACAAGAGGACAAGTTACATCACCTGTCAGTGAAAAGCTTTGGATTTCTAGACATCTGGCATTACTATACCGTACAATTATCAGTGCATTGGACGATAAGGGTTGTCCTTCACGACCATCGCTCACGAAGTAGATTGCATTGCTAAATCAATACGTCACAGATCTACGGTCACAGTTAGATAGAGGTGGATGTTTACTTTGACATTTTTATCGGGATTAATCTCAAATAAAGAGGAGGAAACTTACCTTAAAAGAATAAACTAAACTGGCGATAATAAAACGTGTGTTACATGTTTGGTTCTAACAGGGATATTTTACTTTCATTTGTGATAACTGGCTATTTTTTTCAGATGCCCAGCACAACATCCAAAATCTTCATTTGGGACTTTTCTTTATAGTTGTGAACCCTGACAAGACTAATATTAAACATTCATACCGAGAAAATAAAGATAAATACAAGGTTACTCATCCATAGCTTGTATTCCTACTGATAGAGACAACAGATTACGAGTTTCCATTTTAACACCTAACATCTTTGGTTCCTTGTATTAATTATGTAAGAATAATACATCGTTTTATGTTTCAAAACAATAACACAATGATATGGAACAACATAAACATGAGATTACCATCCATACTTCTGAGTAATTCAACTTGATGAAATGTCATGCCATTATTAAAATTGCATATATTACATTCACTGAAAGTGGTAAGCATCATACATCACAATAATGATGTATATTCACATGCATTAACAATATCATATGACAGATCTATTCTTAAAGCTGTGACAAATCTAGTCACCTTTTAAAGGTCATCTGATAAACAGTCATTTGCGCAAGTCAGCCATGATTTTATAATTGGCATCACTCAATATTGAAAATTGGGGGAAGCCACCTAGTTCTAGTTTTCTTTATGGTAGCCGGTGTGGGCAATAATATGACTGAATATGACAGAATTCCATTCTCACAGTTTATGTGATAAATGTCCTGGTCTATGTTTAATAGAATATAACGAGCATACAGGTGTCGCAGGCAAGGACAATACCCAAGGACAGCTGAAGCTTCCGAGGACATAAACGATATTACATTCCATGGCATTTTGCAAAGTATATTTATGTTTTACGTTAAAATGCCCATGGAGTTATTTAAACTCAACCCGTTTTGCTTCCAATTCTCCCTTCTTAATATCTCACCTTTTTAAAATAAATGGACACAATATCTGATTGGCGCAGCCAATGCTGAAGGGAAGTTATCTATCATATATTTATTTATCATATAATTGTATTTATCAAAATCATAGTTTTCACGCTAATTTATTGTTCTTTCATCGGGTAGATAACGGTACCAAGTGGCAAGCCAAAAAGTCTATACTCAAAACATCAATCTCTTATGTTCATGTTCTTTCTCGAAGTACAGCTAGCTTATATTATTGTTTATGGATTTGATGACATAATCATGGCAGTGGCTTTACATGTGTAATGTCAAAACATGGCTGGCTTCCTATTCATCATTTTGCACAACACATCCTTATAAACAGCAGTATGCCATGATAGAGTTAATAAATATCAATTACCAGTTCGGAAATACCCCTCATAAATCATTTGCAGACAGAGAACAATGTTTATAAAGTGACATCCTTTCATAAAAGATAAAATATGCTTTCTAATAATGAACTAATATGGTTATAAGCATCGTCAGGATGCTGATATGGTATAGGTGTACGACTGTACGTACAGAACACAATTTGATTCAGCGCATTTGGTTGGGGCCCAGGCCAAGTTCCTTTTGTGGCTTTCATTTGAGAGCTGTTCGTGTGAAATCGTTTTTTGCCAATTTGAGGACCATGAACAAATTCAATGAGTGTGAATGTTGATCATGATCTATTGCTGTGGGTGAAGCAAACATCCCAGAAAGCAGCTTGTATGATATGAAAAATAAAGATGAATTATGCGATATATCACTGCCTATCCACAATCCCTGCTCCAATGTGGGACGGTTCTGGCTTTATGGCACTTTTACGACGATGAAGATGTGCGCATGTCCTGACAACGACTACCGGAATGGCACGCTCTTCCGTGACTCGCCGCATTCTACCGTAAACCAGAAATTCATTTATCAACAGAGACTTGAAGGTGAGTGGGCGTCAGTGTTTTGACAAGTATAAACAGCTTCAACATTCATCTGTGCGTACTTCTCACATATTTAACTGTCATATAAGCCATTAAGATAACATTTACAGTCAAAGAAGCAATACATTTGGGAAAATCCACTGTATTTTGTGAAAGAAATGAATGAATATGCATCAGTATTTCAATTAAAGACTATCATGATATGACCTGTCAGGGCCATCTTCGATGACCAAGGCCCTCGTGGATCGGATGTCATTCTGGTAACCCACGATTCTGCATCGTCGATATGACCATTAAGATTCAATTGTATGCAAAAGAAAATCCTCGATATGTTCAAATGAGAAAACAAAATGAAGGTTGAAGTCTACGAAACTTGAATGTCTCCGATAAAGAACTTTTTTTTGTGAAACAGTGCAGTCCCAGAAAGATAGACACTTTCATGAGACGTTGTTCTATGATTTCCTTCATTTATCTCATCTATCAAATAGGTCTGGAAATTATGTTCAGCAATTGCAAGCGGAATCAAACTTTTTGAAAAGAATCACGAGACAAGTTATGTTAGTTTATAAAGAGAAATCTGATCAATATTTCCCTGTGATAGTACTGGTGTGAGCAATGGCAAGATAGATACTCTAAACGTCTATTGTCCTTGTTATGTAAAAAAAGCTTAAAATGCAATTAAACAATGTCCTTAATATATCAAAACTGGACTTAATATATGCAGGTCTTGGAGGCGGAATGATTCATTGGTGACAAGTCATCCATCATTCTGGCTCAATTTGGAAGAAAGATAGATTGAACTTGGGTAATGAATAAGAGTGTTCTCTGGAAAGCCATTTATAGGACAATTCACTTGCCTTTATTTGATTCTCATCCAATCGAAATGGATGTAAAAGTAAAAAAAATATAATATTTTAGGGTTCTACCACACGTCTGGAAAATCCATTGTGGATAGATTGTGCTAATATGTTCTTGCTTTATATAGGAATTAGCATGAACTAGTCTGATCATGAAACCAATCGATTATCACAAACAAATAGATTTGACACTTTGATTTGTTAGTTCCCCATTTTGATATTACTCTTGTAGATTTATCTTGGCAATTCTGACACTCAACTGGCCGGTTCCCTGTCTTTTCCTGAAACTTAATTTTCTGTCCAATCCTGAAAAAATACTGGCCCATTTCCTGGTCCAATCTGACACGGGACTGTTCCATAATTTCTCTTATTTACTGGTTTGTTGTTCCCTGGCCCTTAACTATACTAGATTGGTGACATTCCATGTTTCATAGTGAGATATGACAAGTTCCCATTTTGACACAGGACTGACCCGTTCACTGCTCTTATCTGATAAATATCTGGCCGATTCTCTTCTCCCAGTTGTGAAGACATGGGCTGTATTCTTCCCTTTTACAGGCCTTATCACTAGCTTGGCAACAGGCACACTGCTCCATTGTGATGATATGGGTGATAACAATTTCATAACATTTTTGACCATAGATAAGGATTGATTGCAAATCCTATGGCCTCTGCCCTAAGCTTTATAATAGGCAAACTAGCACAAGGTGGTAGAATGTAATCACCTTGTAATCAAACTTGTCGCAATAAAGCTTTGTTTTTAGACATGAGTGATCCCTTGGGAATTAGTTCGCTCCATGCTCAGTCGCCATCCTGGTTTTCTAAGAGAAAAACGACGTGATGAAGACTAGGAATAGTATCATTGCTGCCATAAAGTTGGGCAACCATATTGTTTATGGTGACCTCCCTCAACCTCAATCTCGTTTATACTTTATAACCATTTCCAGCAGTTGTTGCCAGCAAAAAAAGTTTTAATGACTTATACATATGTTACAGACTCTCAAAACGTGCGGGTTTACCCAGTTTGGGACATTTTATGAATTGCAAAAGACACTTTGCCTAAGTGGCCTAGGATTTAAGGTACCCATAAAACTGTCTGTCAGGGGTAGGTGCCAACAGATGCTTCAATCATTACCCCTAAATCCTTCTCCGGTGCCAGACAGCTTATAATCCGTAACCCAAGATGACTTGGGCAACACTTTGTCTCCAGTTTGGCCAGTCAGCAAAAGCTTCAACCAACTGTTTATGCATTCTGAGGCAGGGTGAGGACGTGGACAATTGCTACATTTGCTTGTTGATTTGGCTGATTATATCGATGCCATTTGCAAGGAATATGGCATGGAATTGCTTAAAGGTGCACATTACAGTTAAACACCTGTCAACACTAAGGCCAATGCAAAAATGTGGTTTCTGCTGACAAAACAAATTTGGAAAAATTCGGTTAGGAAGGAAGTATTGTTTAAAAACAAAGTACTTTATACCAATTTGTTTATACTAGTATCACATGAGCCCAATCATTTTTTTCTTTAAAATGGTCGTACATTATCAGTTGTCTCAGCTATGTTCGGGAATATTATTATTTGGATCGTAGAAAAAGGTCACCCTAAAATAGGAAATGCCGGTGATGATAAATATAAGCCATTATGGAATTAAACTGTGGCGGGGTTGACAGAAACATTCAGAGGGACAGCCTGGTTTGGAACACTCTATATGTATCTGACGACATGACGTGTTTCTGCCCATTAATTGTGCTCTAGTACAAATAACAAATAAGGGGGCCAATGTGAATATTTGATGATTTTACAATCAATTCTATCTAACACGATGTGTTTATATGAGTATGCTCCCAGTTCTCACACAACACACTTGACATCTAGACTAATACCATTCATATTCATCAAGACTATAAAGGGACATTGAGGGTTATGGAAACTTCTTTACCTTGCTGGAGATCACTCTCTGTGTGTTTGGACAAAGAGAGCTAAATATTGTCGCAGTGTATCTGACACGCAATGAATACGCTATAAACTTCCGGAATGCTCCAAAACTTCAAAAGGAATATAAAGCAGCATAAAATGCCGACGCCTTTGTTCCCTCGTGTTCTACCATGACAATTGATTATCTAGGAGTTGAACCTTTCTTTTTTACTTGGAGCTAATATTTATCAGTCGCATTATTGTTTTGATAACAGTAAAAGATCATCATGTTAAGTGTATCTTCTCTGATTTAAAACTATTCTATTATTTGAAGTAAGTTGTTCGGAATATCAAATTCTTTTCTCTGTCAGATTTCCATGGGTACATTACAATAATCACCTTTTCTCCTCTCCGGACCCGACTTTTTCTTTCACTGCTTAGAGGAAAACAATCATCAGCTTCCTTTTTGTCAAAACCTAGGGTAATTTGGATCTACAATTAATCATTCTGGCGGAAACATTTCGGAATGAGAAATCTTGTTGTTCTCCCTTATTTGTGTCAATCAACTCTAATTTTACATCCAACAGAAATGTAAGAACCCAACTTTTCTTTGACCAGAATGGAGCTAAATCAGTTCGTCCTACCAATCAACTTCATTGTTTTCTTCTATTCATTATCCCAATGAACGGTCTCGGCTATTTTCACCATTTTGGCTCCACGTTCCCTGTGTAATCATTGGACTTTCTCTCCAGCAGAAACACCAACTCTTCCCCGAGAGACAGAGATGCTCGTTGCTATGATACAGGTCTAATGCGAGGCCTAAATCAACCCAAATTCACGCACTAAACCCCTTCCATCTCCTGTTGCTGCAGAAAATATTTGAACAAAAAAATTGCTTTGAGCATCAAACATGCAATGTTTTATAATATTTCCATCTGTATTCTCATATATTTTGTCCTGTGTATATATCATATCCAAAGTAAACTACTCTTTAGCCTTCAGTCACCATTGAAATTGCCCTGCTAATCTTTAAAAGGTCAAATCACAACAGACTAAATATATACTTTTTTCATTTTCTATGCGGAACAGACGTGTTTAATGACGCAAAGACATTGCGGGATTTAGAAACATGTGCTGAGATTCAGCACAAATGTAAGATAAATGTTTTTTGCGCTCTGGTGGTCATTCATCACTTGTGTGGACGTGTAATTTATCATATATGCCAGAGGGGTTCTCACTTGTCTGTTTGAATGCCCCCTAGCTTCTATTAAGTGTATATTGGCCTCAACGAGGCCTTCAAGACAATCCCGTGCGGCCCTCGCTTCCACTGCCACCACACGCTAATGACAAGACCAAATGATTCAGGTACCCAACGTCATGTCACAATTTGACCAATTATGCAAAAAATAGGAAGGTTGTCTCTTAGCAAGGGGCGATAAATTCTAAGGTTTGGTGAACCCTTTGTGAATTTTGACCGGGGGACTTTTGGCAGACGGTGTAACAGTTATCTATAATTCATTGTATCTGCCCACACTGAACGGCAGATTTGCCCAGGGTGGTTGGGCCCACGGGCGGTTTGCACTATCAGAGGCCGTTGAATTTTAATCAATGATACAGTGCTGCTCTAAATTAGGCTTCCCTTTTTCTTAATGTCCCTGGTTGCCTCCTATCATCTGGTCTCACAAGAAGTCTTCAAGTTACTTCGGCACCATCCACGCAGTAAATAAGGTTGAAATTTTAATAAACATTCATCTATGGCATCCAATTTCACGCATATGATTGTAAACACATTTTATATCATAAAAATCATTAACACGTGCAGGATTACGTGTAATAAAATTCAAGTCACCGATCACAAATCAAGCGTCGACCCAACAAATTTCGTTTCTGCCTTTAGTATGGGGTAGGAAATCTCATATAACCTAAGGAATTATTATCGCTTATTTATATTTTACAAACTATCAAAATCAGAATCTCTTAGACATTAACGCCATTTCACCCATAGCTAATCAATAACACTTAACTCTCTGTGATGAGATCTCCTATGACTGATAGAACTAGTTGCTATTAACAGAGATGTATCATTTGGAGCCTTCATCGCTCTTGATGATGGTAATTTAGACATTAAAGCTATTCTTTGACTCCAGAATAAAGACACTGATAAGGTCCCATATTGCAGAAAATTGTCATTTCCGCTGACGACAATATATTGGGAAAAACTTTTGGTTTCATCTTTGATATGATGTTCATTAGGGGAACAATTATATCTGCCCATTTCCTAGATGGCCCCATCAGATGGGCCTTTGATGTAAACTATGTAGCAGCTAATGTTTTCCGTCTGGTTACCATTCTCCACAAGACTCACTCATAACACAACATTACTCAAATTCTAGCCCTGTAAATCATGTCAATAGCTTTTTTTGCACATCACACGTTCCGGGGAAGCGATCACAATGTGGTTGCCGTTATCTGGTAACGTTATCAAGTTCACAAGAAAGAAGACACATGCAAAGCTAAAATAGAAGATGCCAACATAAAGTATGCAACATAAAGTATGCAACATAAGGTATGCAACATAAAGTATACAACATAAAGTATCCAACACAAGGTATGCAACATAAAGTATGCAACATAAAGTATGCAACATAAAGTATGCAACATAAAGTATACAACATAAAGTATGCAACATAAAGTATGCAACATAAAGTATGTAACATAAAGTATGCAACATAAAGTATGTAACATAAAGTATGCAACATAAAGTATGCAACATAAAGTATGTAACATAAAGTATGCAACATAAAGTATGCAACATAAAGTATGCAACATAAAGTATGTAACATAAAGTATGCAACATAAAGTATGCAACATAAAGTATGCAACATAAAGTATGTAACATAAAGTATGCAACATAAAGAATGCAATGTAAGCGATCTCATTTGTATCCAGTGGGAACTTTGCAATATGTTCCGCGTGCTTTGGAAACAGTGTTCATTTGTTTATCTATGTCTGGTTACTGGCCACCAAGTTTACATTAAGAAACCCAGCCAATCTTAGCTAAATGAGTGCATTAAGTGAGCATATATTCCAGGCATACCTGACTGTGAGACACTTAATGGCATGAAGCCGATATTGTAGTGTAAAGAAACACGCATATGATAAAACATCTATTGAAAGTTTTTCTGAAATCAGATTTTCATGTATGTTTCCGTGCATAATGTATATGTTAATACTCATAACTTTGTGACAAATTGTTATGACCATCATCGAACCCCTACATATATTCTGTTTAAAGGAAGATGAGTCTCCCCAAAATTTGAATAATCTATTAAGCACTCAACAAACTTTGATTAGCTGACAGGTAATCTATTACATACACCTGCTTAATAAAGGTTTCCTTACAATACGGCACCTTCAGATTTGGACGCTGGAGTGAGTTGGGTCACAGAGTTTGTCAACTAGTGTTTGCTCATTGGTACAGGCCTAACTCCCCTTCGGACTCAATTATCATGGCAGGTGTATTGTGGTTAATTTCATCTTGTTTGTATCACTGTTTTATGATTACATATTATTTAAATATACCCCAAAAGCCTGTGGCCTCCATGATGCCCCGAAAGCGTGAATGAAAAATGTGCAGAACTGCATCCAAGCCCGTTTACAACACATCTCAAAGATATTAATGTCCAACCAACAAGCATCGGATATATGTGTGCTGCAGTGTAGTTAGTTATCTCTCTATTTAAAGGGAACATCTTTTTAATCTAGAAAACAAAAATACAAGCTACAATGGTAATTCATCTAGAAAATATTTGAAATTACCACTCAGTAAACCTGTGATGGCAAATATCTTCAACGAAGCTTAAGAGGAACGGGAGGAAAAAGGTAATATACTGGAATGAGATAAATCTATGGTGTTCCATTAGCAAATGTAATGACGTAACAGACTCAATTTATATAATCTCACCTGGTCACCCATTCGAAAAGCTTCCTTTATATCAAAGCAATAAAGGACTCTGAAAAGATCTTCTTTGATATAAAACAAAACTGAGAAACATCCCATAAAATAGAGAATTCCCGACAAAGCCATCATTGTAAACATGATATACCGTGAAGGTGAAAGCCCATTGTTCCAAAACAGACTTAATCAATATAATATTTCCTGGTTAGCCTATTCCAAAAGCTGTCCAAATATCAAGTAATCAGGAATCTCAAAATAAAACTGTCAAAAAAATATAAAATGGCCTATAAAATGGAAAATCCCAGATGAACTCATCATGATAAACATGATATACCGGAAAGGTGAAAGCCAATTGCTCAAAAGCCAAGAACTATAAATTATTCTTCCTATCTGCTTTCCCGTATCCACTGCATTCTCTTGGCTTTGTGATGGTATTTGTCCCGATTCGTGGCATGCGGCTCTTCCGGATATGCGGCGAAGGCCCCTGTAAGACTCTGACACCATTGCCTGGTGTGTGTACATTATGTTTGTCATCATATCCCAACTTTTGTTCCATCAATAAAGATGTCTATATACCTTACGTAGATTTCATTGTATTGGCTAAACCATGGAATAATGTTGATATTTGCTTGGTGAATTTAAGGTGAATTAGGTGTGGCTATTAATCAAGGAGTTCACATTTCAGGCTGTTGTATTTTATTTAAAAAAGAATAAACATTCAATATCCCGAAGCGATAATAGCAATATTAAAAAAGCTGTATCTCAGGTTAAGCGCCGAGTAAATAGATACTTCAATAAATGTGTAAGTAACTTTTTGGTAATCAAGTGATTCTATATATTAGTTCTGAAGTTTAATATTTGATTTCGTTTATCATTTTTAGTAGATTTCTTTTCAGACACTAAAGACTTGTAACATGAAACCTAATTGTCCGTTCTATCTGGTTTTATACCAAAGACTTCCCGTTCAAAGTTTGGTATTTTCTGTTTCGGGAATAACATATCATGCTGTAAAATGTAAAGTAATTTTACTGGCAATTAATTAGAATTCCCAAATTATTTTAAAAGCAATAATAATCCCCAAAACAATGAAAAACATCACACATTTTTTTCATAACTTTCCTGATATCAGTATATTGCACAGCCTTAATCTGTGTACTTACCTATATATGAATAACATAATACATTTTGAATATGGATTAAAACGAAAATTTCTTTCGCTGAAATACATACTTTGTCGAATAATCGGAGTTTGTTTCGCAGCACAAGAGCACATTACCAAAAGGCTTTGCAGTACTTACAACATAATGTCAGTGGACTAATCAAGCCCCGAGGATAAGAAAGGATTCTTACAATGCATTTCTTTATTGCAATCCATTAAGCCACATCAATCCCACATTACATGACGACGGCTTCGTGGTTTTTTTCATTCAAGGCCACAGACATGAGTCTAAGTGAGCAGCATTATACATCAGAGAATTATTCCACAAAAGAAACGTTTACTATTAAAGAGTAGTGTCAGCAAGATCTGGGCTTATCAAATCACAATAAATGGGATTTCAAAAGAGTCCTATGTATAAAGAGGAAGTCAAATGTGTGCATATTACACCAGCGAATGCATATATGTTTCTGCGTTGTCCAATAGAATTTGAGGGTGAACTATTTGCATTGTTATTGACAGTTCAGTTACATATCCTTATCTGTCAGGAGAGTTATTTTTGCTTGAAAATACATAGAGAGTTCTTTTTGCTTGAAAATACATAGTTTACATGGGACCTCAGCACTGACGGCAATACATGGGGGTCAGAAATAAAATCTGTCTTATACAGTATTAACCAAGAAAATGCTTTTAACACAAGATCACAGGTATGTCTAAGCCAAGCCTTGTTATCACTGAATGAGATATGCTGTAACCAATGGACAGAAACAATTAGAAATAAACCAAAGTTACGCACATATGTTTCATTTAAGAATACCTATCAAACTGAAGAATATGTAGTTTCCCACATGAGCAGAGGCAGTAGGTCTTATTTAGCTCAGCTCAGGTTTGGTATACTACCAATACATTTAGAAACAGGGAGATGGTATAACACTAAGTTAGAGGATAGAGTATGTCATGTGTGCAAATCACAACAAATTGAAAATGAGATACACCTGTTATTCCATTGTAAAATGTATGACACGGAAAGAAGAATGTTTGTACAAAAAGTATGTAACATTATGCCAAATTTCCTTAACAATGATGATCTTGTTAAACTTGAAATACTTATGTCAAAATAATTTGTTAATATTTTTAGTAAATATCTATATGAAATAATGTTAAAAAGAAAGACAATTATGTTTGTTGAAAACAATTAATGTATATATAAATGTGAACACAAAGCAAGTAAGCCCGTGTGGGCTGGGAGTGGTTTTTGTATCATTGTTATACAAATGTACACTTTTGCTAAATAAAATAATAATAATAAGTAAAACTAGGTAACCTGTGGACATCTGTGTATGGTTTATGCATGATCTTTTTGTGAGGTTTGGAAGTGCAAGTTGAGCTTCTGTATGAACATAGTTCGCCCCATCCCCCAGAGTGCATTGGGAGATGTACAAGATACATAAATAGTCTATATACTGCTACTAATGAAGGTACCAGGCACCATTCTCGGGGCACCGGGAGACAAGTACTCCCAACGCGTGTGTGTGTTCGCCTTTGGTGTAAAGTTTCCTAATTCTTGATGGAGCATAAACGTTAAATAAAGGTGGTTTGAGTACGATTATGAATATGGACACTGCATTCACCTTTCTCGGAGGATCATCGAACTGGGATTGATAGGTTCCTTGATAAGGACCAATTCACCGTAAGCGATCACAAATTGCCAATTCAATATCCACGCATAAAATGGCAGCGGAATCCACGTGAAAGGTTTACAGCTGGGTTTTGTTATTCACCTTTGAACAATTACTTTTTGGGAACATTTGAAATCTGGAATTTATTATGGACATAAAAAGTATTATTGAGGTCGTGGATTATGTGCCTATGTATTTACGAGCAACATCACCACTATTTTGAGATGTTCTAATATTTTGATATTTATGATTCTTTTTTGTTCGACAACCCATATTTATCTCAAATGATGACTGTAAATACAATGTCTTTTATGTCTTTTTGTTATACTCATGTCTTTTTGTTATACTCACTCTAATAAATATAGTCTTTGAAGAACGTTCTGAAAATGCTTCTGTTAAGGTAAATAGTGGCGATATTGGTCACATATTAGGATCGCAAAGTTACCAAGGGTTGATAATGTTCAAAACACTTGTGAGAATTTATTTTTGTTCACCTGTATTTTATAGTACTAAGGAGAACAACAGTTCTTGAGAACGCTACTCATGAAATAAGCCAAATTCAAGACAAGAACGAGGCTGATCTTCCCTGCTACTTAAGGTTAGGTGCGCATTAGCTGACCGATATGACATGGGTGACCTCTGGTAGATTGCCACAAGACCTTCTCCTCAAAACATCATACACACAGCCATCCCTACCCCACTTTAATCAAAGAATTAATCACAGACCTTCTATAAAACTACAGTGGTGTTCCATTCATGCATGATATAGTAGAGCCAGATGGGAGCTGGGGATTTCTAAAAGTAATTGACATGTTGACGTGGTCAGCAAGCCGCTGCTTTTAGCCCTGTAAATGCTTCTACGTGGAGAGTGTGATTCGAGGTCATTTGCAACCTGGACAGTGAGTTGCCACGTGGAACGAAGGTCTGAACAAGAAACTGTGAAATCTTTTGATTCGGCCTTCATATATTAACAATAAACAATTTAATTTGATCTACATATGATATATTTTCGACTGAGGCGACTTATTAAGGCAATGAGCATTCCACTTGCATAGCAGCCACCTTTATGTGAGTGAAAGTAACAGTAAATATCCAGAAATTCTTATTGCAGCCATGGAAAATGCATAAAGACAAGTATGACAATAAACTATAATGTATTATAAATAAACTCCTCACTGTCAGAAAATAAAGCAGCAGGACTGAGGATAAGATAACTGCCAAGTGTGAGTGCTGTCTACTTCCGGGAGATTGAGTTCTATCCACTTCC
This sequence comes from Amphiduros pacificus, assembly GCA_949316495.1. NCBI lineage: Eukaryota > Metazoa > Annelida > Polychaeta > Phyllodocida > Hesionidae > Amphiduros > Amphiduros pacificus. Next base: position 37,430,462 of record OX439002.1, read on the forward strand.
GGGAGACTGAGGAATCCAGGATGTTTATCACCAGTGTGGTGTGACCAACAACAATAAACACAGACTATTAGGACTAATTTTCAAATTACTAATGTCTTGGCGGAATGGTAATTGTTTCTGCCGAGTATATTTTGAGTTATTTTAAAATTGATAGATGGTTTACACTTGCACGTGGGTTGCAGATGACTCACAGCCTATGAGAAGAACATTCACCTGTACCCTGTGGCTTGTGTCAGAGAATTTCGAGTAAAACATAATTTGAATATTTATAAAGGAATGGGTTAACCCCAAATATATTGCTCTCTAGTTATTTACACAGGAATGGACTTCCGTTCTCGGGGGTGTAAGTTCTTTTTCCACATAGAGCCTTCGTCATCAGGGTTCCCGGATTCAGTTTAATACAAGACTTAAATCAGAGTCAAATAGACTGTTCAATGAAAATCTAGTCACGTGAATTGAACGCCTTGCATTCGTTAGAGGTGTGTGCAATTATACCCTTGTCACACCAGGCCTGCGTACAAACAGCGTTTGTATGACGTTCATTCTTCTTTTGAAGGATCGACATGGAAAAGGAGGACTCATACATGGATGACGCAGTAGGCACTCCAGGGTGACGTCATGGTTTAGGAAGGAATGCAGAGGACCGAACATGCATCACATACTCGCCGTGACATCATCGCGCTCACATTTGGTTGCAGTAAGGGCTAAGTAGGGTCCTGGCAGCACCGTAGAACAAGCCCCGTCAGCGCAGAACAAGCCCCGTCAGTGCAGAGCAAGTCCCCTCAGCACAGTACAAGCGTCGTCAGCGCAGAACAAGCCCCATCAGAGCAGAGCAAGCCCCCTCAGCTCAGAACAAGCGTCGTCAGCTCAGAACAAGCGCCGTCAGTGCAGAACAAGCCCCCTCAGTGCAGAGCAAGCCCCATCAGCGCAGAACAAGCCCCGTCAGTGCAGAACAAGCGCCGTCAGCGCAGACCAAGCACCGTCAGCGCAGAACAAGTCCCCTCAGCACAGTACAAGCGTCGTCGGCGCAGAACAAACCCCCTCAGTGCAGAGCAAGCCCCATCAGCGCAGAGCAAGCCCCCTCAGCTCAGAACAAGCCCCGTCAGTGCAGAACAAGCACCGTCAGCGCAGAACAAGCCCCATCAGTGCAGAACAAGCCCCGTCAGTGCAGAACAAGCGCCGTCAGCGCAGAACAAGCCCCGTCAGTGCAGAACAAGCCCCGTCAGGGCAGAACAAGCCCCATTAGAGAACGCATTGGTGACTCAGTTGGCACTCGATGGCGACTCAAAGTTGCTGTTCATCTGCAGAGAGAGAATGGATGCAGTTATATATTATGCCGATATGTTATGCCGACTTTGACAATTTCATTTTAATTTTGTATACAACTTTCAGTCCCACATCATGTGCTTCCATCACAAGATATGGGAGACATTGAACATGAAATGGGTAGTACAAGTCTTCATATTCCAGTGAGTACATGACGTCACTTTTATCCAGCATTTAACAAAGTTAACGCACACAAAAAGGTTTTGTGTAATATTGCTTTCCGTACACATCTGTCGTGCGCATTGCTCATTCCATTATGGCGCAACCGGAAATGCTTGCACATTGGTCAGTATTGACTCATAGGATTAACACTCAGAAATAGCAAACACATTTGCTGTCATAAAAACATGTCCATGTGGATGATTACTGTCTGAAACAAATGTCCTAGGCCAACTGTTTTGATCTATTAGGTGCAAATGATGGGTCAGAACTCACCTATCCATGATTAATTGGTAAAAGAAAATGGCGATAGATCAATATAATCTTCTGACTTATGGTGCATGGCAGGTTAATTGGTCATTTCTCTTCCCATGATGATCTATCCCATTGGGCATGTTTGCATGATGTTTCATTTGATAGATAGTCCCTAGTTTACCTTGCACCGTGTGGCTTGATGATAATAAACTTATTGATGGCACTCCAGATAATTAACCCTCTTTTCCTACTATCAATACCAGATGCGAATTAATGAATATTAGATAAACAATATCAAGTTATGAATTTGTATTTGTGTTTATTTTATTGGAATTTTATATTAGTATGTCACAAACTCAATGGTTTGAAGCAGTGTGGCGTGGAATGATCTATGACGAAATAGTTGGGAGAAAAGATTAGATAAAAAGAGAAAATAACTTCGTATATGGGTGTGAATGTGCTATGAATATCAAATATTAATATGAGGAAAATAAGACTGGCTGAATCACAAATCAACACGTGAATGAGAGAGGCAAAAAAAACTATGAAACGTGACTGACGACCAGGAAACAATTTTGCCATAAAAGATCAGAATAAAAAACCGTGATACACATGCGCGAGACCCAACTGCAGGGGAAATGGCACCACTGGACTGAGAAGAAAAGCGGATATTGCCCAACTGGAGTGACGAGGGATATATAGTGTGGGCAGAGGAGAAAATGCCATCAGCTGAAATACTGCACAGCTTGACCAAGTGAGCTACGAGATATTGCACAAGTTAAGCCGCTTTTCAATCAGCGTCTTTGGCTGTATTGAAAGCCTCTTTATTGTGAAAAGGTCACTCTGTCGCCTTAACCCTTTTATCTGAGAGTTCAAAGATAACCCCACAGCTCAAGGTGACATAAGAACAAGACAAACCTTGTTGTCAGAATATGCACTTTCTTCAACGTAATTTAACACACTAGTAGCCCCCACACCAATGAAAGCTGTTGTCAGTCCACACACTGGCTCAAAAGCGTTTAAGCTATTATTCCACTCTGGATGTTTGGTCACTTTACTTCCGGCTTAATGGCCAGGATGTTACTCCGCGAAGCCAAGTAGCAGTGTGCTGAGATGCCTCCGCATCCATAAATAGTACCCACAATACAGAGCGCCATTGGCAATACATGAGAACAACATTCGCATCTCAGAAATGATCCTTCAAGGCACAATGTTTGTGAGAGGTTTAAGTTAATTTAAGAGGTCATCACGCAGCTAATCACAAACAAATGGAAAGCTGAGTATGCCTTGGAAGGAGTTTATCCCAGAGCAAGAGGCAGGGTTAGTATACACACAGCGCTTAATGACTCTGGCCGAGTAGTCTTCTCTTTGATTCGTCCATTTTACCGCCCAGACCACAGTAATTAATACAGGATCTCCTTCCCATGCCCCATTAAAATGCAATTGTGTTCATGACGCTTTTTTGAGAAAAAAAGTTAAACGGAATGTTATTATATATAACGGAATATAAGAAAGTATATGGTAATGCTATATACAGTTGAAATACAAAATTGTGAAATTCTGTAAAGATTTGCATTTTGGATTATCTATCTGCGCTTAATAAAGTCAGTGGGAGATTTAGGAACTCTGAAGACTTCAAAGCAATATCCTCAATATCAAACCTATAGAAAATATCCCCGAGGATGTTCAGAGAGTCAACCAAGGCGAGGTGATGTCCTCTATCGTTTGATGAATGCCACAGGGTAATGTACTGTTTCTTGGATAAAGAGCCCATATGAACTTTTTTCTACCGCAATTAAAAATACGATAATGATACAAAATCTCAAGCATGCCAAAATATGTTGAAACAGAGGAATAACTAAAGACATAATTTAATAACCGATAATACATAAACACCAAACGACTAGATTAAAATAAAGGTTTATTATGAAATGAAGAAAAAAATGTATAATGGTTTCGTGAATCATCTTAATATCATATAACATGCGAGGCCCTGAAGAGAGTTGATGGAATATCCCACCAACCTTCGGCCACCAAAGTTTATGTACTTTCACAGCTCGGATACAGTTATCACAAAGGATTTCTCGCAACATATATGTGGAGATATTTTTGCCGCTCTCCCTTATTCAACTTTTTGACACCCCACGAGACTACTCATTACTCCGGTTTTTACTTCCAAAGTCACGTGAAATCACTCACAGAAATGTCATGATATTCTTCTCCATATAAAGAACACCTTAATGTAACATTGAACATTTTATTAAAATAAAAAGTGTTTTATTAAAAGTCTCCATCTTTCAACGGCGCTAATGTTTAGCTTGCCATTAAAGGTCTACCTTTCACTGACCCCTTACTATTACAATGCAAAACAATATCAGTATCTACAGTAACTATAATCCTCAATTAATATGATATATTCACTTCTGGCATAGACTATTCTCCCAAACTCAAAACCGCTGATATAGGCTTAGATTAAGGAATGCATCATTAGATATATGAAAATTAGTGGACGACTTGCCCTTTGCTCCAGTCTGCAGCAGACGTCTACTGCCACTATACCGATGTTTTGATACAATTACCTCTGCCTGGGCTGGACCCTGCCTAACACCCCTCATCACCCTTTACCCTATCAACTATTTGGATATCATTTAAACACCACTGCAAACATAATCACGGCCAAAGAGATCATGTTCCTCATGTTCTATGATTTGATAGGAAAACAACAGCAATGAGTATTTCACAGTGTGTCACACACAGATTGCATTACAAACAAAAATCAATCGCCCATTCCTGTATTAAAGGTGAGATTCATAGAATTGTTTTATGAATAAATTTTGTTCTATTGAATAATCACGGCACAGACTGTTGTTTATATCGATGAAGGTTATGTGTAGTTTTGCAATTTCATGGTTCCTCCTTCTTCCTCTAAGATCACTCGTAAAATTAAGAGGGCATAGTTTGAAATTATTTTTCAAAGGGGTTTTTCATACAATTATGCACACCAGAGGCATGAGAGCAAAGTAATTGGCTAATTCTAAACATGTGTGTGCATCAGATGGGGCATGTGTAAAAAGGCAACACGGAAACATGGTGAGACATTACTTTATCCTGCATGTCCACCAGGCCCCTCATTGCAAACTCCTCACTGAGATAAATCAGCCTACCTGAGGGCAGGTATCCTTTGTTTTTAACAAAAAGATAAACGTGAGGTGTTTTGAGTAGTTAGAAAAATGAATGTAAAGTCACAATCACAAGTACCATTGACTTGTTTCCTCTGCAAGCACCAATGTATGTATGTGAGGACATTCTCTTCCTGAACTGATAAAAGGACATGATCGTCAGAAAAAATCAACCCCTTTTGAAATATGTGCAGATGTCACCGAGTTAGTTGTAAACTGACAATCTGGGACCTGTTTGTCCGAAACTGTAAGTTGATGATTATCTGCTAACTGGGATGTATTATCTTTCTCTCACGACTCCCACTGGTTTATCATAATCTGTACAGTGGCAGTACCAGTATGTGCACTTGTCTTACATTGAATAAGGGGTAAAACGTAATTTATAGATTATTTCAAGGTTGTTCATGTTGCCAGCATGTCTTCAGTGCATGCACAAAAGGCCAGAAATCACATTTAATAGCAGGAAGTTAACGTTGATTTTTGAACCAATCTTAACCGTATATCTTGGGAGAGGTAATTTACATTTGATGTAAGGTTTCAGATAGAAAGAAATAATGAGTTTGGACTTCATCTCCTGGGTGCTATTGTGTATGTGAAATAAAGAACGAAGGGTGCGTGTTTGTTTTTCTGGCATTGACCTGGGCCAGTGTGTGATACTATAAAGGCTTGATGCTATTTGCCAACGTGATCGGATGTTTTGCATAACTCATAATGAGATATCATATCATTATTTAAGCATGACCTAATGTATAGCAATATACCTCATTGAGCAAACAAGTGAGCATCCAGATGTTGTGTAAGAAATGAAGCAATGAGAAGTCCATATCACATTCAGTGATCATTTATCAGCAACCTGTTGGTCTCCGCCTCTTCTATCTGTTTGCACAGTCCTTGGCAACAAACTTATTACATTATTATCTGGGCATGATACTTCCCGATAAGGCAAAAAATCCGTCCTCAATTCATAGAAGGTGCTTACATAAAAATGATAAAAAGAAAGAAATCTCCTCAAGGGATGGACAAATGTGTTACGGCAATCAGTGTAATATTGGTAATTTGATGGTCATGTCGGTAATTTGACGGTAATATGACATTCTACAATCTAATAATTAATATCGCTCATACTTCAATCCAGAAGTGCTGCCCAATTGCATCAATTTACATGTAGGATTCTAATTTCATTAAATATATTTCCTTAAAAGATTTTATTCAATCATGTGAAAAATTATCATCTGAATCCATTTTCAAATCAAATGAATTTGATGACGGTAACTGAACTTCAAAGATTGGACGAGAGAGAAGATAATCCCTTTTCTAATATATTAAGAAAAACGTTGCTCCTTTGGATTCCTTTTTACAAAGACATTCATGAAGTTAAAATATTTTCAGGCTGGTTTTTGAGAAGATTTATTGTAAGATTTATGTTAGTTTTACTTGGGTATAAATGCAAAGATAAGTCTATGTGTCTCAGTTTTGCATCTATAGAAATGTTGAAAAAACTATTGAAGCATGCTTTAAAAGTATAGTTTAAAATACAGGGGACCAAACTAGCCAAGAACATACCTTACCTGTTTCGAACATGTATTTTATCGATACAAGAGGTTCCTATTTATCCTATTACATATTTACCAGTTTACCCGCCAATGTGCATTAATTTATAATAAAGGGTTACCAGCTATGACTTTTGTCAGCAACTTCTACCTATTGGCAAGGGCTGTTTGTGTATCGTTCGAAAACTTTCGAAGATGGAATAAGATCTACCTTTTTTCACACTCGCATGAGTTAAATACGCATTAAAAGATTGATATATTCTACATTTGCTATAATATATTTGAAGAAGTGGCGATTGGTGGGAATATGCCAGTCTTTTTCACCTGACATATAACAGACAAATGGCAATAATATAATTACCGAGGCTAGTTTCTATATATAGTACAGAAGAATAAACACTAATAAATTTTGAATGACATTTGAATGGTGTTACCTGATGACATAAAGGTGACTCTTTACAAATAATATATTATATAACAGAAGTTTAACATAAAGCAGATATCTTTTGGTCATATTCGAAGTATTCCAAGAGAAAAGAGACCAAATATGTTGCAGGGAGCAAATTTATACCGAAACATTGTTCTAAATTCTGGCTCGTATATCATGTTAACCGCATTCTTGCTGTTTAAACCTAGCACAGATCACCTATATATAGCCAGGTATATAGGGTAAAGCTTTCACAGGACACTAATTAATGATATGAGAGATTTATTACATTTTACATCATATTTGAGGGTACTGCCCTGGAAGTCTGTTGTAAGAACTCAGGGATTAAGCTGATATGTTATCTTTAGAAGTGCGCTTAATATCATGGCGTCGTTCTACTTTAAACATAGGCCAATGGCCTTAGAGCTATGTTGATCCTTGCTTGTATTTAATGTTTGTGAACATTATCTGGAAATTGCTGCAAATTACTGAATAAATAATCATTGGAATCCTTCCCCAAAGCAGAGATGAGCACATGATAGTTTCGGACAATCAAAATGCATCTCACATATTGAATTTTCTATCTCGATTCTCATTCACAAGTATTTGTCATGTTATTTAAAATGGTTACCTTTTTGACAACTCAATGACAGCTATTAGATTTTTTTTTCAAAACTAGAGAACAAATTGAGACTGATGGAAAATATATAGAATTGGTCCAAAGAAAATATATCTTTCCTACAAATAGCTTAGTATTCCAATTCCTAGCCGAAGATCAAAGTTGAGGGACAGACAGAATCTGTATAAGCTATGCTATACATAAATAAAATCATATGAACCTGACACATATCATAATATGACTCAATGAAATCATAAGAAATACTATTATGCCATATTTCATGCCACAAAATCATCTTAATGTCTGCAGAAAACTTTGAAACTTGGTTACATTACACTTCCTATGAACGAATTAAATATAAATCGGAAGAGGAAAGGTGATGCTGACTACCATACCGGAAGTACTAAGAAGAGAGGAATAAATAAATATACTCTGAAGGCAAGACCAAAGTTATAGGTTGGTGCAATACTGGGAAGAATATTGAGATTGGCATTTTTTCTTTTCTTTTCTTTTCCATGTCCCGTTTCTTATGTCCCCACAAATGTTTGGTCCATTCCATATATTTCCCCAATGCTGTGCTGGGTTGCAGTCAATTCAATTGGTTTGATCGTAACCACTGGCGGCAGTGGAATTTGAACCCAACATCTCCAACCTTGGACCTAAATAGCAAACTAAGACAAAAAGGACCCATTGCTCTCTGAGCTGTCTAAAGACTAACATTTGCTTAACAACTATTGAACTTGCGTTAGATTTCTTATCTTCATCACACACAGGCGTAGCGTCTATGAGTAGAACTGTTTTAATGTATTTACGTAGGCCTGGTTCTGAGGTAAAAATGTGTCCTTGAGCTATGTCATGAAATGTCAACATATAAAACAAAGTATAGACAACATATAAAACAAAGTATAGACAACAGCTCGGAAGAATTATTTCCATGACAAAAAACTTGCACAGAAAACAGCACCTGGAACACTTACAAAGTGTACAAAGAATTAAGAATCAGTGTTTTTCCTAAAATCTAAAAGCTCTGTATACTTCAGCACCCCAGAATCCTCGGCACTATTAAATCATTGTTCACACCTTCTGTATTTCACACAGGTTTTGGATCATGGACATCACTTCAATCCAAACCGTAAAATCTATTAATTGTTCTTCTAATGTTATATTATATGAAGTATGGTTATGGTTGTATATCAGAGTAAAGCATGGTCATATTATTGTGTAATAAATAAGTATGGTCAAATTGGGGTCTACCATTTTCAGACATGGTCAGAATAATGTCTTTCAATGTCAAGCATGTTTAGATTAATTTCTATCAATTTGGTCAGATTGATGGCCATCAATTTTAGACAATCAACTGTTATTAAGAACCGGATTTGTTTCTATCAATAATGCACATTAGACCTGAATCATGCACTAAGCATCTAAATGTATACATCCATTGCCAGGTCCTTACTGACCCACGCACGTAGACATGGGACTACCATGCCGTGACAAACCTTGAGCAGATTTACTCAGCAATGACCATAGTGGAGAGGATTTGGTGGTTGCCCACGAGAGGAAACACCTGCTCCTTTCACCACTCACACTACCACATACTACACATTAAAATATTAATATATGGAATGGATATGTTCTGACAGAAAGTAGCCGGGGAATATAAGAGAAAACTGCATAATTGTTTTCAGATTACGTGAGTTATTGCGACTCCTGCTTGATGCGACTGTGTCTCATTCTTTTCGATGTACTGCAGAAACAAGACATGAATTTTTAGAAAGTGGGACTAAAACTGAGTAGAGCTACTTGTGTGGCCATAACCTTCAGAGAAACTCTCCGCTTACAAGCATGGTTGATAGCGCGTCACTGATATCAACATGTCTTCTAATAATCAGCAGATCAACTTCATATGTACCAATTACACACACTTTTTGTCCTTGGAAAGATGGCGTGCCGCTCTTGATGATAAGCTGGTGTAAATAAACTTCAAAAGTAAGATTCAAGAATTGAACCAAATTATCAACCTTCATTCGGCAATACAAGCACATTTAATACTGATTAAAGTGGAACATAAGAAGAACATTTAATTATTAACCCACCGACCAAAATAAGATCTCTCAAGTGGTTTCTCTAGAGTCAACAACATGTCCCGAGTCACGCTGATAGGCTTCTATTTAACCTGATAAGCAGAAATTGTACTGAAAGGATCTTTAATATTATACAAATAAAACTAAGTCTGACATAAATTAGAAATCATCCATTAGGTGTACATGTAATGCATGCATTATTCGCATTTAATGTGCCTGATTGTATCCATCATAATATGTATTCTTTTGGTTTTTTTTATTTTTGTTTTTTTTTTTGACGGGGGGTGCCTCATTGAATTGTCATGTAGCAGGCCCTTGACATGATAACCAACCGGTTCACAGATTTACAAGGACTACGGGTTAACCCTTTCCATCGTAATATGTACATGGCATGTTGTGAAACCAATTTGCAAGATGGTAGACATTAGGTTGAAAATTGCCTTAATATCTCTCTTGGGATTGACATGTGTTGAGATGGCTTAAGCTTGCAATCATGTGAAACTAACCCTCATATTAGAATATTCCAGCTGCTCTATATTTGATTTATCTGAATAATTAAGAGTAATAAACTGATGTCAGCATGAGGGTCTCTTGCCAGTAACAACTTTGCCCATTTGTGCAGGCATTTTACAGACACTCATGGCTAAAATGAGAGCCACATAAATGCATTATTCCTAATCCTAAGTAATATATTTATATCGGGCGATACCCTAAATGACCTTTATGCGAGAATATAGATGTACTGATAGTACATTCTTCGCCATATCAGAACCCAAGTGTGCCGAGTGCGTCTTAGAATTATTGTGCAACGCAGACAAGCGTGTGTACCCTAGACAGTTAGAGGGCCTTGGGGTGCTATGGGTTGGAGCCAAGACTGAGATGGACCCAAGATTAGGACTTAGCAAAACCTGGTAGGGCTTTCGATATTGGATGCAGGTAAACATATGCTCTAAAGATTGGTAAATGGCTTTGAATGTTAACTATGCACTCAGACACTGGGAAACGTCTTTGTTATTAAATGTATACACTCTGAAACAGATAAATGTGCACTCAGAGACTTGAGAATAGTCTTATATGTTTAATGTGCACGCAGAGACTTGTGAATGGCTTATATGGTACATATGTACTCAAATACTGGTAAATGGCCTCGGATGTTAAATATACATTCATAGACTGGTAAATGGCCTCGGATGTTAAATGTACATTCATAGACTGGTGAATGGTCTCGGATGTTAAATATACATGTACAATCAGAGACTGGTGAATGGCCTTATATATTAAATTTAGACTCAGAGACTGGTTAGGAACCTGGAGGTAATGCGTTTTCCTGAGGACATTATGTATGAACCTGCCCCTAGAAGTCGTGGACATAAAGGACAGTAAACAGAGAGTAGACATACGCCACATACTGACAAGCAAAAGGTGATATTGATGAACTTCTAGTTGGGAAACTTGGAAATTCGTGAAAGAGAAATGTTAGGACGCTACTCTCGGATGGCAGTAACAAATGGCCATTTGCCACAGTCCCAATAAAAGTAAGAGTATTGTACAATATATCACAGTGAATTCCAGTACATGAAACCTCAGCACTAAGCAGCAAATCCGGACAAAGTGTATGCTTCAATATTGAGTCGGTTACCTACAGTTTTCTGAAATTATTCCAATCAATTGGCAGTAAATGTTGATTATATAGATGCATGAGGTCCATAATGGTGACACATGATTTGTTGGGATCACGGGAATCCCAAACATGTCCGATCGGCATATAAAGGGTGACAGTACAATAGAGCCCTGTGCATAATTCATCAATTCCATGAAGGAAATAGTGAATGATGGAAGCATCATAGGATCCTTAGCCTCATAGTGATTTGCTTGTATGGGCCCTCTATCTCATTTCGTGTAAGATTAAGGGTCGGATCTCGTTATAGAGTTAGAAGGGTTGTCTTATGGACAGAAGGACGGCCGGCCAAGGGTTGTATCCGTGCTGACCCAATCAGCATCGGGAGACAGATCAATAAATTAGGGACAGTTCACAGATTTCTTGGAGCGGAAATATCTTTCTAAATCAGGGGATAAGGGTTATCCTGAGCTTTCTAGAAAATATTTAAGACATATGTGAATGAAGCCTTGGACTGGATAAATTTAGGTTTTGCAATTGTGACGTGCGGATCCGTTTTCGTTTTATACACTGCTCTAGGTTGTACTAGGCTGAAGTATTGTATTGTTAAAAATTATGTGTTACAGAGTGACATGTAGGATAGATGGTTTAAGGTTGGGTGTTCAATATTTTTTGTATTTCATGTTTGTAACGTTTCTCCATTTCAAGCATATTTTATCAAGTTTATCTTTCTACATTTTCGGATAAACAGATTTGTGTCTGATATATTTGAGTTGTTTAAACCAAAGAAGTGCCCAGATTCGTGAATTGTTGGACAATATCACATATGGGTAACGCTTGGAATGACAAGCCCAGAGACATAGCTACAAAATTGGTAAGAGAGGAATTGGGCAAAATATATTCTCTAAGATTCCCATCAAGGATAAAGTATCATGCAAATTTAACGATTATATGAGAATATGATATTTCAACACTTAGTAGTGTTAAGTCATTATATATATATAGTGTTAAGTCATTATATATATATATATATATATATAGATATATATATATATATATATATATAGATAGATAGATAGATAGATAGATAGATAGATAGATAGATAGATAGATGAATAGATGGATAGATGGATAGATGGATAGATGGATAGATAGATAGATAGATAGATAGATAGATAGATAGATAGATAGATAGATAGATAGATATATAGATAGATAGATAGATAGATAGATAGATAGATAGATAGATAGATAGATAGATAGATAGATAGATAGATAGATAGATAGATAGATAGATAGATAGATAGATAGATAGATAGATAGATAGATAGATAGATAGATAGTAGCCTCCTGGACCTCCAAGACAAAGGGTTTGTAGTTGCCTTCCACATCTCCAGGACAAGGGGTTGATAGTCCAAGACAAAGGGTTGATAAGAGACCACGATGAGAGAGATTATAGATGGTTTACACACCCTGTGGAATAGGTTTAAATATCTGTCAGACACCAATGACGGAAGGCTTATAATTGTCTTCGAGATATCCAGATCAAAATGTAAATAGCTACTCTAGAAACCCCTGAGACACAATATCCATAGTCAGCTTGCAAATCCTCAGGGCAAAGGGGTTAATAGTTGTCTTACAGATCTCAGTGACAGAGGGTTTATTGTTGACTTACAAACCTAGCGGGTAGTGTTAAGGTGTTATAGTACTTTTAAAGACAGACATTCTTGTCACTCAATATATATTCAGGCATCAAGGGCTTTAAGAAGTGGTATGCACCTACAATAGTTGGTGTTTAGAGAGAGTTAAGTACACAGCGAGAGATGAGCAGAGTTCATCTATGATGTCCACGGATCAAAAGAGATCAGCAGTGGAGTAGCTTACAATTTTCTGAGCATGAGAGCTGACCAAACAAAGACCCAGAGAATGTGTACAGCCCCTGTCATAAGACAAATGGGTGATTCCCTTTGTGTGGAAGTGTTTGGGTGTTATCGCCAGTATATTTTTCTTGGTGAAAGAAATATGAAAAGAGTGGAAAGGGACAGCTCGAGTTTGATTCATATATTACATATCTTGAATCCATACCGCAGAGCATCCGTTGTTTGCCCAACGCATCTTAGTTCGTGTAATAATGCAATAGCAAACCATTCATGGAAATCACATATTCAAACATTGCGCCTGAAGACTATTAAAACAAATATATATGAGTTATTAATTAATCAACAGCGAATATTTTCCCACTCTATTTGTGGCGCCAGAGAAAACGATTTATATGACATTAGACAACATGCTGCGCAACAGCATTAAATAGGCTCAAATGGTCTTCATTGCGGTTTATTAATATATAATGGCTTCAAAATTGGTAGGGACTGAATCACCTCAGAGCTATGAACGGGGACGTGTCTGCGGGCAGAAAGTCAGGCGGAGATGTTATCCGCGTCAGCCTCTCCCGTCCTCTGAGAGAATACCCGGCTCTTGTTATGACAACACGAATGTGCAGGACGCGTTATTATGGAGAAGTCCGCACTGGAAAGAAAAACACATGACTACTTTAAATTCAAATATTTATTTCTTTTGGTTTTATTATCGCTGCTTATTGACGAACCCTCAGGGATTCACACTTGTAATGTGTTGTTACAGACGTATCGCCAGCATCCTTCATCAAACAAAACGAATTTCAATGACAGGACATTGATCGAATAACTGCAAGTTTTTTGTTCTGTTTCTTCTAAATGAAAGGCACTTGGACAAAACGAGGCGCCAAATGGTCGAATCCTTTTAAGACATTTCTTTGCGATAAAAGGAGTTTGTGAGAGGTGTCAAGTTAAGACTTCCTGAAAGGGATTGTTATACACTCTCTATAGCTTGTTATTGGTGAAAGAATATACTAGACTTTTTTTACCTGAAATTTATGAGTTTACTTTTCCAATTGAAAATATTATTATTCAGACAGTGTTTATATTCAAAAGAAATCTGACATGAAATAAAATTTAACGTCACCTTTAAATGAGTAGTCCTGACGGATATGTGACGATGCGGTTCACAATGGCCTCTGTATACAATATTTCTACACGGCTTCTGTACTAAAATAGTGTTTCTATATATTTTTGCAAGGCTTCGTTTCTTGTCTTTCTTTAATATACTTCCCAGCAAGGGTGGTTATATTCCTTTGTAAATAAAACTTTCAGGGAATATATATAAATATATATTCTTTTCTTTGTAACTTACTTGTTATCGTATTTCATAAGTCGAAGTCACGTTGGGTATTTCAAGTTCATCGAATGAACTGTTATGATGTAATATGCTTAATTTCTTTATAAATATCTGAACTGATGTATAGATGTTGTGAAAGAAAATATAAAAAAGAACTATAAAACTCCTCTGGATTAGGCCAAGACTGGAGTCAGGTTTCTCGTCCCGTCCCTTTATTTGGATGATGAAAAAAAGTCCCAAACTCCATATCACTGCCTAATATGAAAAAAAACGAGGTTTGAATCGAAAAAAATAGAGTTTATGGTATATCGCCGGATACGTGTAAAAACATTAATTATTAATACAATTTGATTTTGAGTTAAAAGAAAAAAAAAGAAAACACTTCCTTTCTGTCCGATTTTTAATAATAATTTTTTTCCACAAATAAACAAGACCCTTTTTATTTCCGGCCTTATATCAATTAAGCTTGAAGAGAACCCAAACCAGGTGATATTTAGTTAATTTACAAAACATCTAATCTTAAGTTTGACAGAGAATAATGGATGTGTTGTAATTATGTCGTTAGCGTTTCATTGTGACCATGCATATTGGCAGCGTCTCCGAGTTGTGCGCATGTCCTTCATCAGTAACGCACTCGTCTTTAGACAAATGGAAAGTTAACGTTGCCAGGAACAGCATGAGAACGTCGCCACAAATGAAGGTTTCCAACAGAAACTGAGTGTGCATTATAAACGTCAAAGTGCGTTATCTTGACGACAACAAATGCAGCGCCTAACCATGATAACAGAGCGGCGTCTGGGTCTTGGCGGCTGCCCACTCCGCTGTCTGGAGAGAGCTTTCTTCGGGGCCTACTAATGTTTTTCAAGGATATTGAGCGTCCGAAAGAGTGGTTTCTCAACAAAGCTTTGCGATATTATGGCATGTTTAGCCATTTTTCACTATCCGGACTGGAGGGTCTGTCATTAATTATCAGCGGCCTATATTATGTAATCATTTGAAAAATTAAGAGAGTGGAACAAGGGGAGGACCATTAGTCCCTCTAATATATAAATATATATATATATATATATATATATATATATATATATATATATATATATATATATATATATATATATATATATATAAGCAAAAACAGCGAATTCAAAGCGAATGCGAAGAAAAGCGAAATAACCTAAAACAAGGGCGAACTAACACAAAATGAAGGCAAAATTACATAAGACAAGGGTAAAGTGTCACTCCTATTAGAAGTGCACATATAGATGCTTAGGAAGGTGAAATAACCTAGGACAAGGGCGAATAAATGGAGAGAAGGGAGGGCCTTATTTCACCCTTTCCATGTTGGATACTTGACTATTGCTGGTTGAACTTGTCTGCAGCCCACACGACAGCCGAGACTGGTACTTCTGTACTAATCGCACTTGTACCCCTCACATATACATGTAGCTGGTCTATCAGCGCTTGTCATAATTGAAGACTGACCTGATTTTTGAAGTGTGATTGACATGTTTGAGATGTATAACACTGTGCGAAGGACCGTTAAGAGTACATAAAATAACTTGCCTATGGCTACTCTCCAATGGGCGAAATTCCACCCTTGTTTTGCACTCTTGTTTTGCGTTAATATGCCCTTCTTTACGTTCAGTCGCCCTTATTTGAAGCTTATTCGCCCTCGTTTGGTGTTTATACCCATTTTGTCATTTTCCTGAATTTTTATATTTTTACACTTGGTCCCCGCACTTGTAGGCCACTTCGAGAATTATTAATTAACAGATTAGGAAATGAAATGTGCCTAATGACTAATAGGATATTGACAATATTTTTGACAATAAAACAAATAAGAAGTTCAAGATTATTTTTAATTTAAGGATATGATGATATGGATGAATCTTTTATCATGTGGTTGGCGTAGATGAAACTTGTCAATAAATATTGCAGAGACTCTTCAGTGAGAATGAATAAAAAGAACAGCACTAAGTAACAATTAGGGTGCTCTGATATACGTGGGTAATTTGTATTTCTAGGGAAAATATTGAGATTGGTTTCTCAGGGGATTTGTTTATCTTTACCCTTGCATTCACTAACCGAGTGATAAATCTTCTACTCTCTTCGTGAAGATATTTTGTAATCAAATGATCTGCTTCGGTGATTCAAGTTTTGTCTCTTAACTGCTGACATTGTTTATCATTAAGATATTGCCTCAGAGAAGCTGTTCTCATTTTGACCCACTTTTGTCTCATAATTCCTGATATGGTGTTATATCAAGCTTTAATCTCATAGAAGCCAGTCACACTTGAATCCCAGATACTAATATCATGTGAAACCTGCCGCTTTCCCTTGGCATCAATACATTACATAATCATACACTCAACACCTTTCACACAATGCCAGTGACACTTTTTGCAAATTGAAAATGGTGTACATTGAAGAAAACCTATATTTGTTTAAATTGCATAGTAACTTCTAATCCCAAACAGGAATGGATGTAATTTGTTCAAAGTTGCCGTTCGTTTCGTTCAAACATATTATGAATCTATATCATAAATATGGAACATAATGAATGGTCAAGATAATATAGATATTTCCTCACTTACTTCAAAGGTGTTCATGTTGAGGCAGGTAAGCATTCTTACCGGGCTGCAATGCTGACTATTTCTTCATTGGATCAATTACAAGTTTAATAAAGGTCAACATGTGCTTCTGCTTGCTCCACGCTTATGGTCAGATGCAAATTAGAACTAGTTCACCCATGCCGTAACTTTCTGAAATGGTTTAAACCATCTCAATCACGATGTGCAGAGCCATACATTCAGCAAAGTCGTGGACATTCAATGAGAAGATAATCCCAAAGCAAAATGATCTTTGAGAATTGAAGCGAATTTGAGAAAATGATTGCTCTGTAATTATGTTCTGCAATAATCTTACAAGGAATCACTTGACATGGATATTAAGAGATTTCATGTAATCGTTGTATTATCATTTTCGTTTCAAATTACACCCCAATGCCTGGGGTTATTACTCTGATTTAAGTCAGTATTAACCTATTTCATATGTTCTGTGATATTTTATATATCACAATTGTTTGTGGCTGACAACATGGATTATAATCTCTTCCTGCTGTCAATTTAGAAAGTAGTTGTGAATTATCATTGTGTCTGCAGGTGTTTTTTTCTCCCCAGAAATGACTGTTTTTTTATTCAGAACTGCGAACCAACTGCATCGATATTATATTTATAAAAAATATGAGGAGCAATGATAGGGTCCATGAAGTCTCCTCGCAGGCGTCAATGGCCCAGCGGGCACTGAAGAGAAACGGTCCCCGAGGGTCGCCTGCATGTAAATGAGTTGTCATGCTTCGGCGCTCTGACGTAGCAGCAATTGAGTCACAGAAGAGGCACAGAAGAGTCACAAAAGCAGTGCAAAGTGAGTGCCAGGAGCGTGATGTTGCTGCTGTGAGAGTGCCAGGAGAGGAGAGTACTAGCTTCAAATTGGACGATATGGGATCGCATTGGATTCAGTGAGAGCACTGTGGTAATTTAATGATATCTCTCTCACACCAGGGCTGCGACCGCACTATGTTTGCGTTACGCCCAGAAAAACAGAGAATTGCTGACAAGCTACATGTAATACATTTGCGCCGATTTTAGGACAGGTACCAAGTTTTTGAGAAAATCGGTCGGCAAAACAGGGATAAATATATGTTATAATAAAGACTATATTCTCACATACTGTATACTATTTGATCAGTGACGACGAGGGCTGATGTGTAAACGTCACGCTTTCTGTGTACTTTTTGGTTCAGAGCGCCATAGGGTGTTCCATAATAACACTTTATTGGAGTTCAAACTGTCAAAGTGAACCATAATTGATCCTTGGCCCAAATAGCTCACAGAATTTTTTTTGGATTTTCGGATCCTTGCCCCCCATGACCCCATGATTTTTTTGGATTTTCGGATCCTTGCCCCCCATGACCTTCAAGGTCATCCTTATATAAACAATTATTTTCGGATTACAGACTTGATCTTAGGCTCATAATAAAGCTCACAGCATGCAGAGAAAACTTAAAAAGGGCATTATGGTGCTAAATGTTATAGTTCCTGAGATATTGACACACATCTACAAATCATGATAAACTGCTTTTAACTGCAAAGTGTGTGAGACATGAAAGTTACAGGTTGTCTTCGCAAAAGTTGTTAATTTTCAATGCTTTCTGAGTTCTTCGGTATCTTGTGCTTTCACCTAGTGGTGAAGTCTTAATTATTCGCCAGGTTGTACATACATAGGACATTGCTAATTATGTCCTCCAACTTTTCCTACAAGACGGATGCAGTGCTGTGTTTGAACTGAGACTGATTATTATTCAGTGTTTTTTCAGGATCGAGTCACCCTTCAATGGCTGATTGCCTTTGCATTTTGCCTTGTTTTGAATTACACAGATACCATTCATAAATTTGTTTGCTAGGTGTGTGGATAAAGAGCAAGGTAAGAAAAGAAAATACAATGGGTCACACAACTTGTCAGATCAACATGTCTCACACACTTCGCAGTTAAAGCACAGTTTATCATGATTTGTAGATGCATGTCAATATCTCAGGAACTATAACATTTAGCACCATAATGTCCTTTGTAAGTTTTCTCTTAATATGAGCCTAGGATCAAGTCTGTAATCCGAAAATATTTTTTTATATAAGCATGACCTTGAAGGTCGTGGGGGGGTAAGGATATGAAGGTAAAAAAAATCCAAAAATATTTCTGTGAGCTATTTGGGCTAAGGATCAACTATGGTTCACTTTGATAGTTTGAACTCCAATAAAGTGTTATTATGGAACACCCTAAGGGAGCCGTTAAGTTTCATCTCAAAGTACACTCCAGGCTCATGTAAAATCCCTAAAGGAATATGGCGAGATTATGTGAGGGCAGCCGGTGGTATCGTATGGTAATCATTAGGTCGAAGCACGATGGGATAAAAGTTGGGGGTATCAGGGGTATCAGGTCAGACACAGTGAGGAAGACAGAGCTCGTACTGGGAAGGCACGTGGTTGGCTCGATGCTGACGGCGCTCGCTCTGCGCTGTCGGGGCTCTCTTTGCTCTACTGCCAGGACCTCACTGAGTCTGGCATGGCGAATATTTTGTGCGTGTTCAAAATGGACACAGTCGCCTACAGGAGGGAATGTGTTCTCTGTAGTATCACTTTGTTTAAAACTTTACTTTATACACCTAATAACTAGGTGGTAAAAGAGATAAATCCCTTTTCGTGCCTTTTTTTTGTTAAGTTGATTATCTTTCCAAAAGAATAATGCAGTTTATGAATGAATGTATCTTAAGCATATTAACTTCAGCACATTAAACATATCTACCTCATATTCTGCCTTAATGAAAATACTTAAGGGATCGTACATTCTAAATATCACATGTCAGTCTTTGTCTTGAGAGCTACAGAAACAATGATTTGAGACACCAATAATAGACACTTTGGCATAATATGTCTGAAGGACCTGCTTGTATATAGTTTGTTTGTAATATGGTGATACCTTTGTATAAACAAAATACTATGTATTCTTACATATTAAATTGCATTGATGACCACTTTCCCGAATATCTTCTTTTATTTGTTTTTTTTAGACAAAAAATGTTTTCGAAATAATGGTAGATTAGGTCTTAAATTATTAACAATCTTTCATACATCAAGGTTTCAGTACTTCCAGAGTTAAGCCACCACAATCATAAATGATGTTTGTCCTCCAAACAAAAACACACCATGTGATGCTTATATATGTGATTTAATCATCAGCTCTGTACTTATTTAGTTACAAACAAATTATTGAAAAATGTTTAATATGCTTACAAATGCATTTGGTCTCAATGTCAAAGTATAAGATGTGCAGTTTGCAAACAGATTGATCAAATTCTTATAACTAGCAACCAATGCATTATAATTTGATGTGAAATGTTTATGAGATGGAGCCCTGTTGCTGCTATCAATGTATTTGATAATGATCCAATACAACTCCTTGAATGTACTTGCAAGATTTAGTACTATAAGAATGAAGGATGACAATATAAGTGTATCTCCATAATTAGCAAATCTACAGGGACATACGTAATGCACGGCAGCAGTTTGCCCATGTCACGTGTTGTATCTAGTGTCACATATCACAGGATTCCTCTCATCCTAATTTCCGCACCATTCTAGAAAAGAACATGACTTCTATTTTAGCCAAATAGATGTCAGTGATGTATTGTTATCAGGATTAAAACATAAAAGAGTGGGATTTTACCAGATAATGTTGAGCTTGGATTTGTGCTGCTAGTTGCAGGAACTATGGGTATTATAATTATGATCAGACACTGACATTTGTTCCAAATATAAGTATTTACAATTGTGAAATTTTAAATCAACCGAACTATTGAAAGCGTTAATTCTGTTGTATGGCTTCGTTAGTCTTTTTTTAAAAAATCCAATCGAGGTTGTAATCCTGGAATCCATTTCTCCACCCACATGTGATTTGACATGGGAGGTGTGGATATTTTGTTTTCTAGGAGGGTAATTAATTGGGTAGTTATCTTTGTTAAAATTTACCAGGAATAATTACATCATTTGAAATAGCATTAGAGCTAACCTTCATATCTTGGTAATAAAATGTTCCATTTGTTTGGTATACAGCTCATTAATATGACAATCTCAATAAGCAAATACTGCTCTTTTCAAAGTTAACATTGTCGTGATATTTACCACTACTCTAAAATATATTACATATTTCTATTTTAATTCACCACGCAGATTTAGGAGGAAAATATGAAATTTAAAATTAAGCTTTTTTCAAGTGGGAAGATGTGGTGGAAGAAAAGAGAAAGTTATGAAGTATATCTTTTTGGTCATCACTACATTGTAGGAAATTTCTATAAAGGCATGTTATAAGTACGAATCGTATTTATATAAGTTATATTAACGAATCGTGACTTTTAAACATCCATCTTGAAACGTCGTTATATAGTCACTATATATCAAGAGTTTAGAAATGCTGGTTTTATAGTTTTTCTGTAACACATATTGTCGTCATTATAATAGTAAGATATACTGAAAAAAGAATTTTCACTGCTCAAGTAGGTCCTGCTGTCACCTGGTGTGTTAAAATCGGTCTTCCAGAAGTGAACTTGCAAAACATGCAAGTATGGCTCATAATAGTGCGATTGCGGGTTTCCATCTTGTTTTTTTTAATGATTAGATTTTAGAGAGTTTTTTGTGCACTTCCGATTACAATTGTGCAGTTCCGGTGTGTTGTTTTCAATGGGGCATTATGGCGACCCGCAATCGGCCTATAGTATAAATACTGACTGACATGCTATTTTCTTTCCATTCTTATGAAGATTTCAAAACTTCTGTGCCGGAATTTGTTGCAAAAATATTAAAGTATTCCCTTCACAGCATACAGAATAGTAGTCATCATTTTACGCCCTTTTCCCAATGTGGTTATTGACTAAGCAAAATTCTTTTTTGTACCACATTAATTTCTAAAGATGGTTTGGTGTTAAGATGGTATTATTCATAACTAAAAGTGTTCAGAATAATGTTTAGATGCGATGAGAGTGTGCAGTTGCCATGTCTACTAGCCTATCCCAGTATGCATTGCACAAGATACAAGAGACACCTAATAGATCAAAAATGTTGTAACTAAAGCAGTGAAAATTGGTCCAATCTATATTATTATGGCTAATATGATATTGTTTGTTGCCACCGATTATTATAATCTGAAATCATAATTATTTCATAATTACCTACGTAAACGTTTTATCTCGTTTGGGGATTTTTAACCAGCGAGTTTTACCTGGTGTTATCTTCTTCAAGATAGACATTTCAGTTTTATGCTATAAGCTAGAGTGAATTATCATGTTTCTATTCACTGGTAATAATAGGCCAACGTTCACAGCAAAAAAAGTTCAATTAATATTGCACATTGTTAATAAAAGCTAAAGCTTGACATTTATATCCCTCTGATTCCAGACAGTGTCTGGGAATAGCGCCTGGTAGTAACTTGCCAGGATTTGAACCAGGAATCACTGGTTATGAAAGTGAATACTCTACCAATTGAGCTATTGAGAAAAACTAAAACTGTTATTTATATTTGTTTGTCAAAAATCACTTCTGTGAAAGAGCAAAATAACAAACAGCACACGCCTGTATCAAAGGAAAGCTCCAGAGAGAACCAAGCGTCCGCTCGAGCTACAAGAGAAACGTGTCTCTTTAAAACCTCCGCAACATCTCACTATTAAAAAAATAGTTTTGACAATACGTGATGTTTTGACAATATCATATCATTCGGAACCACATAAGTTACAAAGAAAGTCAAAGTTTGACCCAAAGCAACACTACAAAATACGAGGAAGAATTTTCAAAGTCATACCTCATGGGCCGTGTGACATCTTACCCAGAAAAACAGATTCTTTTCATGTACGGTCGCTCAACTATGTTCTGTGGTGTCTTGTGCGTGGAGGCACCCAAGGGCTGATCCATGAGATTCTGAAAACTTGGGTACCTTAAAGCTATATCAGATTATTCAACCTTGATTATCCCTAAACGAATGTAACTCTATGCATTTAGGCTATCCAATATTATTCAAATTTCATGTATGGTCTCCTATGATTCTGACTTGATACCCTGGGGCCTGACGATTCTACTTCCTCACCCACCAACTTACCCAGAGGTCTACAGCGATACATCTAAGTAAATACTGTTCCAGATGAGTCAAATATTCCTGAGCTATCACGTATTTAATGTCGAGTAATTATAGAAATGTTGTCCTTTAATCATCATGATTTCAGTTATAAATGGAATAATCTGAGCCAGGAATGTTTCATATCATTCCAATTCTACTGTAAATGTAATTATGACCTAAACAATACCCAAACTATGTTTTTAAGGAACAAATATATTCATTTTGCCTTAAAAAATTATTATCTTAAGATGATTAAAATTGTGCATATTAGCGGAAGGAAAGATGAATTTAATGTTTTATGTTTTTGCCCTCAATGTTCTTAAATATTCAACATAAGTTTATTTAACCCTTGAATGACAATCATATATTAAGATAAGTAAATACTATTGACCAGAGAGACCTTTACTAAGACAAATACTTGTTCGCCATTGCAACAAAAGGCCATCCTCTGTAAAAGTGTAATAATCTATTTAGAGAGAATCAGCTCCCATCACGTCAAGAGTTGTTGAGATTAAATGTCTGGACTTGCCCCTCCCCTGCCTGCGTGCCATCAATCTCTACATTGCCTGCTTTGCCTTGTAGCTCGGTATGTCCTGCCGTGCTTCACTCACACATAAACCTAGCCTGCCGTGACCAGCGGCGTGTCTCCTTGTGCCCAACCGCTGCTCATCTCGTCTCCGACACCCATATAACGCAACATATGCGATGCCCACTTAGGTGCCTCGGTCACAATTGAATAGAAGCCCGTGTTTCTGCTTGTACCATGCAATTGTAGGGCGCTTTAACTCCCCACGGGAGTTCTTGCCTTTTCAACAACATCCAAGTTATCACACGCCCAGCTATGTTTTTTTCATAGAACAAATTTATACCCTGCTTTACACAAAAACACGATGCTTTTTTAAGCCCAATCAGCCTGCAAACGTTTCAGTTGTGTGTGTTGCTCTTTTTCTCTTATTGCAGGAGGTTACCATAAACATCAAGTGGAGATTATCACCAGACCCTCTTCAATATTCAATAAAGAAAGCTATTGTACGCGGAGTGGCGAGAAGTACCGGGGATACTCTCCGCTACTCAGCAACCAGGCTGCCTTCTACTCGCTCCTGCTTATGAGCTATATCTACCAGCTTTCTTATACAACCATATTGAAATTACTTTTTTGATATACTGAAGCATTTAAATTATTCGGTGTAATAGCATATTAACGTCCATTGATAACTCGTTGGGGAAACTGAGTATTTTGGTAACTTATGTTGTGTGTAATTAACGAAAACAAGCATTTTGCGTTATATATATGATTCGCGACAAAGTTTAATGATGATGGCAAGTCTATTGGGCTTAGGATAAATTGCAGAGACATTGGGGTCTGTAACGCTGATGAAAGGTTTGATTTACAATCCACGCTTCATAAAAAAATGAAAGTTAATCAAACAGTGTTGTGTTTGTGAAAGTATGTACCGCAACCATTATGTGAAGAGCTGTTTTCGCAGTCGTGAACCCATGACCTCTCAATCAGAGCACGTATAATTTACCGACTATTTCACCAGTTGTCTGGCTCTGCTGCTTTAGGATACTGTGATCGATTCTAACCTCTCGATGTGTCTGGTGGCCTAACCTCTGATTTATAATGATTGGAACCAATATATATCTTAGTATGTCTATACCAGCAAAGCTCCCTCTTGTGGTGTCTCCTTTGAGATTCTTTCTGATGTGAGCAGCTCAAAGCCAATGGGCTATCAGATCTCATTGAAAATATTACATATTCTGTAATGCTTTTCAAAGAGACAATGCAGATACAATTGTCAATAAATAATGTTGAATAGTAATTGGAATATTTCTTTTTTATATTCGATAAATTCAGGATTTTGTTAAAAACTTTCACGCGTATTTTGTAAAATGGATCACCTGGGAAATAAAATCTGATGCAGCAGTCTAGATCTTAATGAACCAATGACTCAACAGTGCCGTACAGTATATCCTCTGGTATTGCAACGATAAAGCCTCACTGCATAAAAGATCATTTACTCATAGTCTTGTGGAGTAAAATCACTCGTGAAGTTCTGATGCAATTGATACAGCAGTCTCGCAAACCAATTCTTCTTGAGAACCATCGATACAGTAGTCTCTAAACCAGTTTACTCGGTGAACCATCGATACAGTAGTCTCTAAACCAGTTTACTCGGTGAACCATCGATACAGTAGTCTCTAAAACCAGTATACTCGGTGAACCATCGATACAGTTATCTTAAAACCAGTTTACTCGGTGAACCATCGATACAGTAGTCTCTAAAACCAGTTTACTCGGTGAACCATCGATACAGTTGTCTTTAAAACCAGTTTACTCGGTGAACCATCGATACAGTAGTCTCTAAAACCAGTTTAGTAGGTGAACCATTGATTCAATCGTCTTTAAAACCAATTTTCACTGGGAACCATCTACACAGTCTCTAAAACCAATTTCTACAGTGAGCCATTGATACAAAAGATTATAAAACCAACTCCACTATGAACCATTTATACGGTCTTCTCTCAAATTAATTCTTGTTTTAATGGCGCAACGTTTTGAACATTAATATTCAAATTTCAGGTCCAAACATTTTATCATTTGAACAAATCCAAAACTGCTTATTATTTTTTAAAGAAGTATCAATCTCCTTGAGCTGCTGCTCCACACAGCGGCGATATTCTATTGTATAACTACAAAGATTCATGCATTATTTCCATACTATTGACGTTGCAGATATTCTAAGAGTGAACACAATCTTTTGTTATTCACATGATGAATGCTGGTTTCAACGCTAGTTTATGCTATGCTACACTGAACATTATAATTAAGCATAAGGGAAGCAAAACTAAATGTCAAGCTGATATAGTGTCATATTGCAACCTGTTGTTTGATTTCATGGTGTATTGATCGAGAATGATAAACAGACCCTGAATAGCTTCAACATACGATTGATTTGTCGATGACAAGCACATTCACTGGCTACAATATATACCATATATATATATATATATATATATATATATTTATATATATATATATATATATATATATGACGTTCATTTCTAATAATTTTAATGCATTTTCATTTTCATTTATCAATTAAGATAACATTTAAAGCCTCTCTATATTTCATGACCAAATGGCAGTCACAGGAAATAGAAAAGGATATTGCGTCAAATTATGTGATATAATATGACTATTAAATCACAAAATGAGGCTAAAAAACCTGCGCATATGAATTGCCCCTATCATTTAGGAGAGCGTTTATAGGCTTTGTGGTTCGGCTCGTCAATAGTCTGCCTGAGAAAAGTCCGGTGTTATTGCCCAGCAAGAATTGCCTAACTCCAGCCCTTTTCTGCCTGATTGATCGCAGGTACTTGTAAATAACAAAAACACATCTCTTACCTGGGTGGTTTTGTTGGCTTTGAAGTGGGTTTTAACCTGAAGTGAGACTTTCTTTGTTGTTGCCGACAGAGAGAAATAAACCTCTTATAAGGTTATCACTTGCCGCGGCTTAAGATGCACTTTTAACTTATAGTTATCCCGTGACAAATTAAGTTGTGACCATATATTTGGCTTGTCTAAGCGCTAATACTTGACCAAACTGCATGTGTGCACATTGCTGAGACAGAGAGACAGACATTGTCCATGGCCACCTCATGAAGAGCCGGCAAACTCTCCGCTTATCAGGCACACTTCCTTTGGAC
The DNA here is from genome assembly GCA_949316495.1 of Amphiduros pacificus. NCBI lineage: Eukaryota > Metazoa > Annelida > Polychaeta > Phyllodocida > Hesionidae > Amphiduros > Amphiduros pacificus. The sequence goes on from OX439002.1 coordinate 37,457,318, forward strand.
TCAAGTGGTGTAGCCGGCAGGGGTGCATCTCTGTGGTGAGATGGGGGAAAAGGAGGCACAAGTTGCTGGCTGCTGCTGATGCTGCTTGTGGTGGTGGTAGTAGTGGTGTGTCGGTGGCGGTGCGGCTCTCTCCTTCCATATAATACCTTTATCGCACCATTGTTTGCCGACAGTTTGACAAAAATTGTACACAGCGAACAATAACTCTTGCTTTCTATATTTATCAGCCAAGAGAGTTGAAAGGGAAGAGTTAATGGCTAAGCTGGAACCAAGTCAAGAGTACCAGCAATGAATATCAATATTTAATAGCGATTATTAAGTGCTCTATTAAAATCTCCGTAAAGGAACTTCCACTCTGAGACACTCGTTATTGGCAGTGCATGGCTGCTATTGAAAAAAAATCCCGTCAGTCTAAAGATAAACTTGCAAGTTACTTTCCTGAAGAGAAAGCCCTGGCTATTGGCATTGCGGTATATTCCAGTACTGCGTTCAGGGTTTGTTCCAGTTAGAGGACCGCTGCGTTCCTGAAATAATTGATTATGTCTTTATACTAGTGTTCGGTATATATGCATGTACCAGGTGTACTTTTGCCAGACACATTCACACATCAATATTCAACAAATCCTAATTACATATCCATCTCAGCAGGCCATTCCGTGCGGATTAAGACTGGTTCATTAACGCTGCTGATGCAAAATGGTCTATTTCGCATTCTGCGGAGAGTTCTCATGATGTCTCATGTTGCGCCGCGGGAGTTGAGTGAGACCTTGCCGCGCACTGACACCTGGCGGTGAGTCAGAATACACCTGCCCCTCTATACATCTGGTCATCGGGGCTTATAACTTTGCACTGACCTAATCTAGCAGCTGATTGCTGAACCACACAGATACCCTCATGTAAGCATATTATCCTGAGATGTAACCACGCATAAGCTGCTCGTATATCAAGTGAAGTTACTCATAAAAGTGGTCACATATCAAGCAGAGTAATTCATCGTAAATGCACCGGGACGGTGAAACGGTTATGATACAAACCGTGAAGACGTGCGTGCATTCTCACCAGGCTGTGGTTGGTGCCGATCTGTTAATGAGGCACTCCCAACCGTGGCAGACAGAATGCCTCACAGGGGGCAGCACAATGGTTCCTGACACAGACAGACGCTACTCGGCATGCTCGCAGACGGATTTTCACTTGTGTGTGAGTGTATATGATGATCTATCTCCTTGAGAAGACAGGAAAAAACACACTGGCAGATAACAGCAACATTTCAACTCTAGTTACTTGTGTGCATCCTTCACAAGTTATCATGCCACATGTTCTTATGACGTAGCAAATCAAATCATCTGCTTCTGAAGGTTTTTTTTAACCGCGACCCATCTTAATCTTTTTTTCTCTGGCTCAATGATGCTATTAATTGAAAATTTATGAGATACTTATTAAAGTAATGATTTAATCTCAGCATAAATCACTCTGAACTATCGTGGGAAGTAAAGTGAAATATGTGCAGCTTTGATCTTTTGACACAAGTGTCACGTGTAACGGACAGAAACACGCGGATATGAGTAACAATCATGTTTGGTATGAGCCTCATTTGACATAGGCAAACCCCAGCAAATAGTTAGCATAAACAGGACATGTCATTTGGCCAACAGAATACAGTTAGTGAATGTGATGCACAAGTGTGTGGGACAGACGCGGTGCAGATAATATTGTTAGCTCAGCTCGCTGACAATACCATCTGCATCTGTCGGCCATAATAAGCCCTCAGTATGATCGATATAGTTTGGTCTGATCAAAACAACCCGGTCGCTTTACTTGGGTATATTTCTTCTTAACATTCCAACCCAAATGCCTCACTTCATACCTCTATCTTATGTCTTTTCGCTCTCATATGGAAGGAATTATTGTTTGACATGCCTATCAAAGAGAACATTTCAACTCAAACTTGTGTAAAGATTGTATCATTTAACCTTACCTCAGATATGATTTCACACTTATCTTACATATCTTAAGACCAATACAACTGACTTACTTATATTTTACCTTCTTCTCATTCGCACCCAACCACAAACATAATCCTTTCAGATATTGAATGCAAATTTGCATTATTTAGCTCATTAAACATCTTGACATTCTTATCCATGAATCCCTCCTCACATACAATCCTATATATCCATCCCTAACATACAAACCTAGGTATCCCTGCTAACATACAAACCTAGGTATCCCCCCCTAACATACAATCCTATGTATCCCTGCTAACATACAAACCTAGGTATCCCTGCTAACATACAAACCTAGGTATCCCTGCTAACATACAAACCTAGGTATCCCTGCTAACATATAAACCTAGGTATCCCTGCTAACATACAAACCTAGGTATCCCTGCTAACATACAAACCTAGGTATCCCTGCTAACATACAAACCTAGGTATCCCTGCTAACATACAAACCTAGGTATCCCTGCTAACATACAAACCTAGGTATCCCTGCTAACATATAAACCTAGGTATCCCTGCTAACATACAAACCTAGGTATCCCTGCTAACATACAAACCTAGGTATCCCTGCTAACATACAAACCTAGGTATCCCTGCTAACATATAAACCTAGGTATCCCTGCTAACATACAAACCTAGGTATCCCTGCTAACATACAAACCTAGGTATCCCTCCTAACATATAAACCTAGGTATCCCTGCTAACATACAAACCTAGGTATCCCTGCTAACATACAAACCTAGGTATCCCTGCTAACATACAAACCTAGGTATCCCTCCTAACATATAAACCTAGGTATCCCTCCTAACATATAAACCTAGGTACCCCTCCTAACATACAAACCTAGGTATCCCTGCTAACATACAAACCTAGGTATCCCTCCTAACATATAAACCTAGGTACCCCTCCTAACATATAAACCTAGGTACCCCTCCTAACATACAAACCTAGGTATTCCTCCTAACATTCTAACTATGTTTCCCTCCTTACATTCACACCATGAAACCCCCCATATTCACACTGTGTATCCCTCTTTACATTTACTATTATATGGCCACGCTTATATTCACACCGAATAATCCATCCACAATTCAAACCAAATCTAAACCTCATCACATTCACAACAACATATACCTTTCAGCATTCAAACCCAATGTTTCCCTCCTCACATTAGTATGGTTGCCACAACCTCACATAAGTCTCATCACAAACATTCTCATAGTTTTGTTCAATACCTAAGTATCACTCCATATAATGTCATAAATGTCCACAAACAATTCCCTTTACAAATACTCCCCACACATGGTCAGTACCCACGCCTTATTCTTGGATTTACCAATATAAATTCATCTCTTCTTAATGTTATGCCTCTCTAATACCTCATCAAATATTCGTCCGATTTATTAAGTTCTTATTTTAAATATGTCTGAAAGAATATAAACATTCAGTTCTTTACAAGAACTGAGGCGCAATGCTTAGTCAATAATCTAAACCTACCTTATAACAACTGGTGGGGAACTTACCCGACAAAAGATTGCCTGCCATATGTTGATTATCAATATAACGACTGTGTTGCCATTCTAACACATCAAAATAATCTGACCCTATTCCTTTTTCTCTGTTGCATGGTTTGTGTGAATATTGGTAGAATCATGAGAACTGGGTCAAATGTATTTAATATTTGGACTAATACCAATGGCAATCGTTCTTGAGTATGCATCTGCTTTAGCAAATCTGCTTTAGCTGTGTGAAAACAATAGTTGTGATATACTTGTAAAAGTCATAAAAATATATTTGTACACAAACTGTAAAACGTTTGTGATATTCTAGATACGTTTATACTGAGGATAATGCTTTTTTGATATCCTGAAAAAGTAAATAGAAGTAATCTACAATAAGATAAAATATGTATTTTATATTTTCAGACTGAATTTCACATATTTACTTCGTTATCATTAAATATGACATTTTTTCAACTACATATGTATATTGAAGCCCTTTTTATAATTCATTTGTCCCTCAAATCAAAACGTGTGTTTAATGAATGGTAAAACATTTTAAATCCTCCACAGCGTTTACAGGTAGGCCTGTAAAGTTTCAATCTGGGGATAACTCAATCCTGCGTATGACGTGACGTGACTCCTAATCGACACAGGAAGGTCATTTAGTGGAGTGCCAATGAAGAAGTAATTTGAATTATGATTAATCAACACAAAAAGCATAATATTGTAAACATGACGTTCAGATATGGAATGAAGCAATATTTAATTTTAAGTATGAAAAATTATTTCATAAAATATCTGTACATGAAACCACCCAATAGATAGTATGTAACCTACCTATATATGGGTGTTTTTGCGTATGTGTGTACAGTTGCAATGTCTAATGCAATAGTAATCTTTGCGGGATTGTTTTTATAACCCTGAATGAATTCCCTTCCTACTGATGAATCAATGGACATTGATTTAAAGCTAGCATATTCATAACTTAAGATCAAAATCTGAATATATTAATTTGTTTTAGTCTCAGATTTCCATTGCTTGATTGATTGAAAGTATTTAGTCATCTTGAAATTCAAATTCCTGGTATGTTGCATGCGTTTATCAGGGAATTTTAAAGTTTTTATCTTCTCTTAACAATTGTCAGAATGTCATCAAGATAATCTAGAGTGCAAAACTCCATCTTGGATATACATAATTTAAAGGCCTGAGACAAGTTATATTGCCAACACGAATTTAAATATATTGAATACTATATGAAAATTCAGGTGATTTTTCTCAAACCAAGAAATTTAACACATTTGACCGGTTTAAAAATGATACGAATGCAAGTTGTTGCCTCAGCGTTCTGGGTAATGGGAGGAATTAAGGCCAATCGAGTTCTACATCCTTATGTGAGGGATACTCTACAATGTTATTGTTTTGGGGTTTTTTGTTTGTTAGATTCCAAATCAATTCCAAGTTAATTCATCACGAGATCTACTAATAGCAGATACTGTACTGCCTCGCAGAATAAAGAGGTCCTTGACAGTGCAACCTGTCCAGTCACTGACCTACAAGGACAATAGGTTAGTCCTTCAGGCAGTATCAGAGAATGCATGAGAATGCAATCTCAGCATAGCAAGGAATTCAAGCCACAACCTGTGGATCGTCACATAAGAAGTGGTGCTAATAAGTTTGCGCTCCAACCAACTGGGCCATCGTCATTGCCCTCCCAATTTTATGGTAAATACTGACATCAAAATGATGGACCATCAGCCTATGGATGCCTCAATCTCATTAACATTAGCTTGTAGCAATGATTGATGGACATTTCAGCAACTATACTAGGTCAACTTTCGAGCCTTTTAACCATACTGCTGGTAGTGGGACTCGAACCTACCACCTCCCGTCCTCCATTTATAAAACACAGATCCTACACTCTACCGACTGTGCTGGTGGGGCTGGTTTTACCTGATAAGAATCACCCATTATAATGTCAGTACTTCTGAAAGACAAGCAGGCATTCCATCAAATTCCCTTTTTCATATCTTGTTTTGATAGATTCCAAACCAATCAGAATCTAAAACATTTTTACTTTCAGATTTTCAATATGAAGGACCATACGCTCATCAATATCTTAATAATATTAATCTTTCAATCTCTGATTTCAGTTTTACTAGATGAATTTTACAAATTTGAGGAAATTTAAAGTACTCGACAATGAGGGCTCTTTGACCGTTTATACTTTTTTTACCAATGAATTCAGGAATGCCTTAAATTTCTCTAAGACCTGGGAGTCCTTGTGTGTCTCTCCTTTGAGTGAAAATACCTGACAAAAAGGAGAAAGTCTCAAGTCAGGGTACCAGCGGTATAAATTTAAAATGTGAGCTGGCATCATGCTCAGAATGCTTGCTTGCTGAGATTAGTACTCAGATTAGTGGGGTGTGTGGTCACTTTCACAAGACTAAAGTAGTGGGCAAATCACTGTACATACATCTGAGCATTATTACTGCACAACTTTCTTTATTTAAATGGTTGTTTTATTTGACAATTAAAATAATGATCGCAATATTTTAATATTTCTGTTAAATATAGAAAGTCTGTTGTATATTGTTAATAGTGTTTAAACAACTGTGAAACTGCAGAACTATTTTGGAGGCATTGACGCTATTTCCAAGAGGTGATCTTTGTACATGTGAGCTCATGCGTTTTGGCTGATCTCACTGAGAAACAGAGAAATAGATAATATACCAATCTGATGGAATGCAGTTAAGAAAGAGAATTGTTTGCATGTTTGTTTGTTTGGGATTTTACATCACTTTCAACATTATTTCAGTCGTTTCGTGATGAGACCTACTTGTAGCAGATATAGTGCTGCCTCACTGAATTGTCATGTCGCAGGTCCTTGACATGACAACCCACCCGGTCACAGATTTACAAGGACAACGGGTTAACCCTTTTGGCACGGGCCTCAGCTCATATGGGAAATTGAATCATGGTTTCAATCTCGGCACGGCCGGGAATTGAACCCACAACCTTTGGATCACCACAGAGGAACTGGTGCTAATAATGCCTCAGTCACATTTGCACCGGGCGCCGGCCGGGATGTATACATCGGCCGACTTCCCCGTCTGCCGGGCGCCGGGGAGTTTATAAGCAACAATCTGAAAGATGCCGTAGCTGTGGTCACATTATTAAAGGGCACCGCACGGCACGTGCAAGACTGAATAGCACAGACGTCTGTAGGATATCTTAAAGACGTCTAGATCATTGACAGATGTCTGTCAGATATCCTAAAGACGTCTGTCTCATTTGACAGACGTCTGAAGGACATCCTAAAGACGTCTATGTGATATCGCAAGGAGCCCGTGAGATCATCTGACGATGGTCTGTGGACACATGAAATAAAAATAATCCTATTTTCACCGCACGATGCCACCGGCAGCCTTAAGATAATCTGCCGATGTCCCTGCGGGACACTGCCGGGACCCTGCCGTGCACTTTAAGATGATATTTGCTGATAAGACATCGGGGAAACGCCGGCAACTTTTAAGTTGCAGCTAAAAGTTCCTGATGACCCGCCCGACGTCTTAAAGATGTCTAATTGTGGCCGATGATCTCCCGGTGCCCGCACGGCAATCTGAACTGCCGGCCGATTGTGTAAAAAATACTCATCGGCCGGGCATCTTTGCTGAAATCGGCGTGAATGTGACTGAGGCATAAGCTGGCGCTCTAACCAACTGCGCTACGGCCTGTGGCCTTTGTTTGCATGAATGTGTTAAGGGCTGATGAATTGTTATAACACCTTGGACAGGTTCAGTCCATGTTTTTTATTTAAATGTTGATCCAGGCAAAATGTTCGGTGAACATTCTTGCAATTACCCTCCATAGCAGGACTTCTCTTTCATATCAGTCCCTGCCTCCAAAGATAGTAATTGAATATTAGCTATCTAATGCAGAATATAATGAGAAAAGGTCAAAGCATATTATCAGACCTGTGAGAAACATGCTTGTGCTAAAACATAGATGCTCAAGGTTGACCTCATAAACAACTTACTCGAATTTCAAAATCTTGAAATTGGATCCATGTTATAGTATCTTTGTAATCGTGTCTGAGCTCAAATTAAATTGGAATATGAAGATTTCACATTTCCTTTCTGTATAAAGTTACTCTTTCTTATGTTTTCTATGTTGGCAAAACATATTAAATATTCTATGTTATGAGATATCACAAGTACTTTTCCCAACCGGGATTTGAACCTTGTAGCATTGAGGGCAGACATCTTTACCACTGAGCCCATCATCGAAATAAGATCCCAGCATGGCGATTTCATCTTTGTTTTGTGTATAAAATCATTATTTTCAAAAATATTTTCTGCCTTTTCAATTCTATATGTTCTCATGTGCATATAGCTTAAATAAAATTTCAAAATGAATATTTCATCTTCAGCTTGAAAAAAGGACTTTTCCCAACCGGGAATTGAACCCCAGATCTTTAGCATGGGTGACATATGTCTTACCTACTGAGTCATGTTGAAAGTATGATTTGGTTTTCTCACTGGTAAATCACACAAATAATCAAGATCTTCATCACTATATCAAGTTATTTCATGAAGGAAGATATTCAGTTATTTCACAGAGCAGCCTAAATTAGATTTATAGACAAAATTTTTTTCAAACATTTTGATTGTCTAAGATATCAAAATTAATATCAAAATTACTGCAAATAGATCCAAAGAAGCATTAGATATCTGCAACTCATGTCTCATTTAAATCTCAGATACCATTTTCTAGTTGATTCTCTGTATGTAGTTATATAAGGTAAGCATGTCTGATATGATATGTGTCATATAACATCCAAACACATTTTATATATTTAACTTGAACTCATAAAACTTCAGGTTCTTCAGGTTTAACTAACAAACCACTGAAAGTGTTCACTTATATATCATACAAGAGTATGTGGTAAACTTCTTTTATATAACCATTGTTTCACAAAAACATATAACGAGGTGATGCCTATACTGAGGTGATGCTTTGGTCAACAACAAGGTGTTTATGGTGGATAACCTTTCTCAGCAGGTATCAAAGAGAGGCTACAATGCCACAGTACATAGACTGAACTTTCTCATTTGTTCAGTGATACACACATATATGAAGCTCAACAAGTGAGAAGGGATAGGGCCCTGAGCTTCCTGTGTGATTCCAGACCCCTCATCAAGCGCCCTGCAAGGCTTCAATGCCGATTACAAGCATTGTGTTTTTCAGGACCGGAAAGGAGAAACCTAGGTTATTGATACCTATGGAAAAGAAACGGAGTAGATTGAAATGATAAAGAGGCAGACAGGACAAGTAATATATTGAAATTAATAAGGTCCCAGTATAAGTTATAAGATGTAAGATATATATATATATATATATATATATATATATATATATATATATATATATATATATATACAACTCTCAGGGTATCTTCTTGCAAGACTGTAGTTCATTATACATGAGCGTTACATAAGCGGACAATTTGTATTTTAATGTAATTTGTATTGCTGATCCAAAAATTGCGAAACTGTAGCACGATAAACTCACTTGTGCCGCTTATGAAACGTTCATGTATCATATCTCATGGATGCATCTTTGGCAGGAAGGTTAAGTTGAAACACCATTATGTAAAACTGCAGTCTTGAAGAAATTTATCATGACAAACATCTTCACCCCAAAAGGACGTGGTCTGAAAAACATAACTTAGATAAGATAAAACTATATTACTGCACCATTTTATCAAGAACATAATTCCACCCCCATATTATCACCCGAGATTTACTCTTCTCACCCCATATATCCCTCTTCACTTACATCTCCCGTCATACCTTACCATTCACTCGACATCTCATTCTTCACATTCCCATTCCTCCCAACCCCTTCTATCCTTTTTATATTCCCAATAATGTGGCCGGTCAGTCATCATCTCACATTCCTGCATTATTAGTTATTTCCTAACACATCCTCTCCTAATATTCTAATGGGTTAGACTATGTATGGATATTGGAGAGTCTTGTAAGCAGATGCAATGTGAGTTTTATTTTGTCTGATTCAAAATCAAACAACATAGTCTTTCTCGAAAGACCAGCTCATGCATAATATTGAGTAATCAAATAGCAATCTATCATCTATGGTGTCAATTTTATTAGAAAGATATTGAAACATTTCCTCATTTTGATCATTAAAATCAAACTTCAAAAAGGGCATATCATATTGCAAATTCCCTATGGTCCCATCTCAAACAAGATTAAAAATCAAGCGAAGATGAGGGGTATCATGGAGAATCCTCTTTAAAAGACACATATTACCAATCAGAAAAATTCATGTTTCAAATCAAAACAGAGAAGATACATGTTTTCTATTGATGTTCATATTGAACATTTTGCATAAATTCATAATTATAGCATATGCCGTTGTAATTGACTAAAATCACCAAAAAATATGCTCAATACACCCAGCGTTGCAGATATTTGCTTGTGATAAATTTAATCAATTGTTAAATCTTTGTCCTTTTGCCTTCAACTCGTTATCATCATTAGCCAACACTAAGATATCATGAAGTGTCCTTTTATAAATGCAAATTATTGTTACTCTGCATGGCCAGTTACGCAAATACAAATCTTTATGAAGGACATGCCCGAATTGTGACACCTGTCTAGGTCATAGAGTATCTGACTGCAATACTGAATGCTGAACCGTTGATCAAAGGGAAGAAAAAAAGGGCAAAATAAATGTTGATAATCTTCAAATAAAAAGATACAGAGTACAGATACATTATGGGAACCAAATCATAAAACTCTAATCGATAGTAAACAAATAAGAATTTTGACTTTTAAAGTTACTGGTAAATTGAAATGCATTGCTCAGTTTAATCAAAAGATTGCCCTCTTACAGGAAAAATATAAAATTTATCTTCATCCATGCCCTCTAAATGATTAAAGGTCCGTGCCGTGTTTGATGCATTAAAAGTGTATGTTTTATGTGATAATAAGTCAGATATCTCTTCCATCACCACCAATATTAGAAAAAAAATTATCCTGGAACGTTGGATAAATATAAATCGTAATCTTTTGATTAAATTTTGAATCAGAATTGAATATGGAATTATGATTAAAATGAAAGATATTGTGTGAATCGATGATGTAAAAACAAGGACACTGTTCTCAACATAGCTTGCATTCAAGCAAAACACTTTGAATTGCAAAATAACCACGTATCAATGTGTGCATCTAAACCAACCTGTGAAGTGATGCATATTTGATCACGAATTGCTAAAGTTATTGTTTTGGAAAGTTTGGCAAAAAGGCTTTGCGAACTCTGTTATATTTACCAGGGCATGAATGGGACACATTTATCTCATTTGATTGATATCGTTACCCCTTATAGCCTCAATAACATATTGGTGTTTATCCATATATCAATATAAAGCCATTGTGTAGACCTGTGCAATTCCTTGATGGTTTTAGATCTACATCAAAATATTTTATTACGTGTTTAGAACAAAAGATATTTGGGGACATTTTCGATCTAATTCGGCTCTCTTGATTTCGCAACTTTTAAAGCTTGTCTCCAACACAATTTACGTTGATATAAAACACAACACGTGTGCAAGCGCTCAAAACACAAAACTATTGAAATAGTGTACAACACATTGAGTGGTTCTTCCTATTATGGAAGGTGATTGAAAAAAAACTAGTTTTGAGAAACTGTCTTCACAATCTCAGACATTAATCATTTCTGGAATGATAATTGTTTAATTCGTGCTAAAGGAGTTTACAAATATCAAAGCCACGTTTTATTGAATAAATATACACAACTGAATATATATATATATATATATATATATATATATTGAATATATATCGCGCATTTCTACTTTTAACATCACGAATTCCTCTTTTTATTAATATTAAAGACGTAAATTGTTCATTATTTTATCATGCTAACTGATTGCATCGGACACATCGTGCTCATTGTGATGAATGATTTGACCTGATCCAAGCCAATTCACAGTTCTGATTGGCTTGGATTGGTCATGTTCACAGTTCTGATTGGCTTGGATTGGTCATGTTCACAGTGCTGATTGGCTTGGATTGGTCATGTTCACAGTGCTGATTGGCTTGGATTGGTCATGTTCACAATGCTGATTGTGACTTCAACTTGTCATGCTCACAGTATACATCAACTTAGATGGGACGGGCCAGGTTCACACAATGTTTATGAACTTGGACAGGTCGGCAGGATGCCAATTGGTTTTGCCGAGTAAACTTATAGATGAAGAGGTCATGATTTGGACTGGTCTTATTCCAAGTGCTGATTGTTTTTAAATGGCCATAGACTGGTCATATTCACTGTTGCTGATTAATTGGGACTTGATATTCTCTATGCTGATTGGATTGGCTTGGCAATGTGCACAGTGCGCATGCTGGTTGAAATATGTTTAGTCATTTTAACTCTGTGTTTGTATATTTCGATTTCAAAATATATGCTTTGGGGCAAAGGAGCAGTCTTTGTTCTTTGATATTTCCCACATCTCTCAAATAGATATTCTTGATAAAGGCAAACCTTTCATCAAATATAACAATCTCATTACGCATCCACAATATAGATTTCATTCATTGTGAGTAGGGTTTATGCTATATTGTGTCACGTGTCTGTCAATGTTGTGAATGCCTAGTGTCAGGAGCAATTGTATAGAATGCTCATTAGCATCTCCGCTATGGACTTCCACGCCTCTGTGCTAAGTCCAATAGAACTAGAATGTAACATCACGAGTAAAAAAATGTAAATAGATGGATTGGATTCTGAAAAGCTTTTAAATGTATTGAAGCATTTCTATCAGTAGATATAAAGGATGACCTCAGACATTTCACAATAATATTTTAGTCCATTGTTTAATTGTCGTATTGTAGACATAAGAGTGTGAGTTGTTTGCTTACAGACCATTCTGAAATAATTTGCCACGATACTATGTTTAATGTACAATGCATTCGTGATGTACTGCAAAAAACAGAAGTTGTTTTTACCGTTATTCTCATCTATGGTATGATAGTAAAAAAAGTAATAATGATGATGAACATTTTTTTGAGACTACCAACAACTTCTGAATGCCACTGGTGAAGTCAATAGGTAAGAAAAGTATTTTTCGATTCAAGTTACATACAACCTCTTGACCGGTTTGAAAACATCATAAATGTCTATTTTATTTTACTCTCATTCCCTGCTGAACCCCACAATTTAATTTCTTTTATAAGTAAGAGATGCAAATGCAAATGTTGTCAGCACAGATAACATGATATTTTGTTGTAGATTGACAGCTATTTCCACTGTAAACCGAATGCTATTGTAGGACATTAAAGAGACTTCAAAGCATTGCATCGTTGTGCACAAAAGCTGATTTCTTTAACTCAACAACGACATCACCCCTAAGTTTGGTTTTCAACCAATTTAGGATCAGGGTGTTGAAGCTTCATGTGTAGCCGGACCGAAATCAAACATAATGTCATGTTAATTGTGATATTGTGAGCAATTAGAGAGGATTATTTTAGGAAAATCGCTACAGTTCTTGGAAAAATCAGGAAAGTAGTTCATATGATCTCTAAAAATGACTCATAAATGTGGTAAAGAGATGTCTATGATAAAATTGGTCCAAAGGAGGAAAAATCAAATTAAATTATTTCATTGAAAATCATATTTTTAACTACTCAAACTTGAATTGTCGAAAGTTTTCCATGACGGCTTAAGTACCTAAGAGTACTCCATAAATAATAGTTGACTCCTTATATCCATTGGAAATACTCAAATGTATAACTGTGTGTGATTTTTTCATAAATATGTTTCTTGCAAAAAGTGGACAGAAATATCACAAACTTCAGGTCAACAAAAAAGAAACAAATTGAGTCGGGTAATTTACAGGAGCTGGTCAAGCAGAGAGATTATAAAGGGTTGAAAGAGTACATGAGAAAATCAGGTTTCCCTGTCTGTCTGGAAATGAGAACTGCCGAAAGGTGCAAGGCGTAGTGGACGATAAGCCCGAACTTCCGGAATACATGTACATCACGAGAGGAAAATAAGTTCCCCTGAATATAGGTCAAGTGCACCATATCTTCCTTCCGGTAAATCACTGCGCGTCTAGGCTTCACATACATGTGTATACCCATGTCCAATACCCATGTTCACATTTTAAATTTGTGTAGTGACGAATATCATGACGGTAAATAGTGAGTGATTAGCAGAAATAGACCAGAAAATATCATGATAACAACATTATCACAGTTGGTTTCAATTTTTAAAATCAAAATCAAAATTGATTCAAGAATACAAACAGTGGTGTAAAATGTTGGGAGTCGAAAATACATTCACACGTCATGTGTAAAATTTCAAGATCAAGTCCAATAGATCAATCAATAAAGCAGTGATGTTATTATTACATCTATACCAATCAAAGATACAAAAGCCATATGTTACCTGTTTTCACTGCCATTATCTCTGATTCATGACATACTGAACTAGTTGATGTCAAACTATTAACTATGCCTATCACATGGGCGATAATGATATAGCTTATGTCATGTGTTTTTGGAAGGAAATGCGAATTGTGACTTCCAGACATCTGTGTAATTGACTCAATGAGTCAAATTCTAATAAACAGAATATTCACTTACATGAATGAATGAATGTGTGGACAAAGAAGCAGTGGAAAACACATCTGTAGTTAGATATCCTCTTATTGGCTCGCAATAAGCAGCTATTCAACATAATTCAGGATAGATAAGATCAAGTATCAAGTGTCCCATTTAGTTTGGAAAAGAGAGGGAGAGTTTAATGTTGCCTTTAAATATGGTATAGAAAACAAACAACCGTTCATAGCGATATGGGAGCACTTATCAAAGAAGAAAAAATATTTTATAGTTTTTCACCATTTCCTATCATGCCATGTGAGCGTATTCCTGCTAACATCCGGGTACTATCCCCATCGTACTATTAAGCCAGGTTTCTTACCCGTAGCCTAACATGAAAAAAAAATGAAAATTGGGTGTCAAATAAAAACCATTTGGAATTATGAGTGTGGTAAAATATCCAAAAAAGGAATATATATATATATATATATATATATATATATATATATATATATATATATATATATATATATATATATATATATATATATATATATATATATATATATATATATATATATATATATATATATATATATATATATATATATATATATATATATATATATATATATATATATATATATATATATATATATATATATATATATATATATATATATATATATATATATATAAATATATATATATATATATATATATATAGATATATATATATATATATATATAAATATATATATATATATATATATATATAGATATATATATATATATATATATATATATATATATATATAAAAAAGGAATATATATATATATATATATATATATATATATATATATATATATATATATATATATATATATATATATATATATATATATATATATACATATATATATATATATATATATATATATATATATATATATATATACTTGAAGGTAAGTGATTTGTAAATTATAAATGATTTGTAAATTATAAAAACAAATCGTAAATGGTACCAAGGTAGACTTGAACAGATCCAATGCTTTATTAACGAAACTATCTGAGAACGAAAAGGAGGTTTATTAGTTATGATCATGTATCTGCACATCTTATATTCATCCTAAATCCGGTTTCAGAATTAGACAAATTTGAGAAATACATATATCAGTTAGGTGCAAATTCAATAACCAAAGACTTGATAAACTTCCTAGGTTGGCATCAATGAAAGTGGACTAATTGATACATTTTCTAAACAAATCCGATGAAGACAGCCTTTTCAGAAAAAGATGTTTTGTGTTTAATTTCGTCCAGGAAATGTCAATAAATAACTTAAACTTAATTGAGTTTTTGAAAATACGCACAGCAAATAGTTTCATTGCATTTTACAGCTGGCCTTGTGTTTCATGCACGTCAGATAAATCAGATGAAATAATTCTTTTAAATCAATAAAGAGAGAGCTCATCCTTTTGTCAGAGAATGATATCGAAAACAAAAAAGGATTTGATCAATTGATGTTAAAACAGTGTTGTGGTCGTCAGCCTCAAAGACGTTATTGAATTGATATCTGAAAGTAATTATTGTCATAAATTAGTAAAACAATAACATTTAATTGAAATACCATACTTTCTTATGTTGAATCAGCCCCATGTGTAGGATATTGAGACAAAAACAGCTTTTCATTAAGCTTTGTACAAATTAATTCCTTTTTATTTATAATGCATTGATAATAAAAAAAAACAACAAATAATGTAATCACTGCTGCCAAAATCACATGCGGCAAATAAAGATGCGAGATAATCAGGCTTTCCTCGTATTAGTTACTAACTGCGTGGGCAGAATGGCTTCATTGCCAGTCAATGGTGCCAACCTTTGCCAGATAGTGCATACAGAGAAATAGACTCTCCATTTCAAATACGTTCTGCTCCCATTTCCGATCGAACCAGGGTCACGTAGTTATTGGGATGAAGGAATCCTTCTGTAAACAATGTAACATGTTTAAGAAACGTTTTAAACCGAGTAGGGTTTGTTTATTGTCAGACATCTGCAGTGAATCAAGAATGCGGGGGGATACAATAGTATTCGATATAAAGTGCTAAACGGTAGGAAAGATTGGATGTGACTCAGTGTTTATTTCTCATGATGGTGGTCATGGTATGATTTCTAGTTTGAGTGAAGAAGTTGGTCCAACTGAATGATTGAGAAAGAACGAAATCTTCTAATGTCTCATCCAAATATGTGAACGAACCACGGCTGTTAACAAAATCGCGGTTTTGTTACCATGCTTTTATAATCAATTGAATGCAAAATCCGCAATCATTCTTCGAAAAGAGTTGGGCATTAGGTCGCATGTCTATCTGACCTGGAAAATAAATAATGAATAATAAATAAATAATGAATAAAAGCTTTTGAATAGCGCTGATACCAGACAGTGTATGTACATGGCGCTATAGTGTATGTGTATGTACATAGTGCTTGATACATAGTAACTTGTGGTAATATCTGACCCTGAATCGATATGTCTTGAAAGGAACGCTCTACCATTTGAACTCCTTTGCTCTAAAAAACGTTAAAACCAAGCAAATCGCGATCAAAAAGTCACCTCATATTATCGAGTGTGATACGTTGTAGAGAAACGAGAGGTTTTTTTTGGGTTGAGGTGGAATTACCACACGTGTACGATTGTCTATGGATTCACAGATCACAGGTGTGTCAAGAGAGGTGTAATTTCACACGTGCACGATTGTCAGCGGTGCACTAGATCATAGGTCTGTTGAGAGAGGTGCAATATCCGGCGTGTAGCCAATGAAGA
The DNA here is from genome assembly GCA_949316495.1 of Amphiduros pacificus. Taxonomy (NCBI): domain Eukaryota; kingdom Metazoa; phylum Annelida; class Polychaeta; order Phyllodocida; family Hesionidae; genus Amphiduros; species Amphiduros pacificus. The sequence goes on from OX439002.1 coordinate 37,474,282, forward strand.
AGATAATTGGTGTACATACACAGAGAGGACCTGTGTGAAGCTTGTTAGGCTGGTCACATATTCCTCCTCAGGCGGCTAATTCGCTCAATTGGCAGATTAGGCCTGTCCCACAAACTGGGCAAATGCTCACGTCCACATAATGTCTGGTCATGTTCCTTGTTATGAGGCTTCCTAAAGCTACCGTCGATTTATTCCACTAGGTCCACAGGCATTGTCATTAAACAAGTAGTAAAACATTGACTTGGTTTTATCTTATCAACAAAGTAATAGAAATTTAATATGATAAGTGAAGTTTGGATCACCAGGATGCATTTTAACTCTTGCCAATCCAATTTCAGATAATGATTAAGACTTTCTGGATCAGTATTACTGTCCAACAGAGTAATTTTTCAGGCGCGTTAAAACAATTATCAATCAAGGAAAAATGTAAAAAGATTACCTGGACTGGAGAGATATTGATCTGGAAGCCCCTTAATGCCTCCTAAAATAGAAGTGGAAATGACAGCACCGCCCTGTGTGATAAATCAACCGCTTCCAACACTTGAAAAGAAGAGTCATTCTCTCAAGTGCTACTTCCTTAACTTTGCCCATCAACAACTTTCCAATGCAAACAAGGCCAGAGGTAATATATTGCGTGTGATGTGTACCTCACTAATGGCGTTATATGTTGATGATAATGACGGCTGTGACATATATCTCACCTTAAAAAACACATGCAATAATATCTGAGATGACCAATATAGCACCTAGGTGGAGCTGAGGGTATTGTTATAACAAAGGTCATTAAGAATAATTGTTTGTTTGTTTGGGATTTTACATCACTTTCAACATTATTTCAGTCATTTCGTGATGAGACCTACTTGTAGCAGATATAGTGTCATGTCGCAGGTCCTTGACATGACAACCCACCTGGTCACAAATGTCAAGGACAACGGGTTAACCCTTTGGCACAGGCCTCAGCTCATGTGTGAAATTGCATCATGGTTTCAATCTCGGCACGGCCGGGGGATCGAACCCACAACCGTCGAGTAATTATCTCAATTAACAAAGATCACAAAGGGAAAGTCAGCAACTTAAGGTCTTTTACAAGATTGTATCAAGGCCCTCTATCAAATACGCTTATCAGTGAAATAATATTTAAAAGTGACAAAGATAATGTTCAATGATATTTGTACCTACTGGTAATTCTGATTCCACTTCAAAGCGCACTCTACATCCAATCGGCAAAAAAGTTGGTATTATGCACACTTTAAACAATTAAAGACAAAATTGCGCCTTCTGTCTCTAAACGCCTTAGCTCATTCAAATTGTGAAATTGTGAAATGGTGTTTTTACGACCTATTCAGCAACTATGGCCATATCAAGTCGACTTTCGAGCCTTTTAACCAGTGTGAAAATAACACTGCCGGCAGTGGGAGTTGAACCCACCACCTCCCGTCCTCCACTTATTAAACCATTAAAGGCACAGATCCTATACTCTACCAACCTAAGCTCATTCAAATCTAATAAAGATCGAATTAAACTCTAATACAAACACAATTGATTTGGTCCATCTTTGTACATATATTTGATAAATCAATCGATTAAAGGTGGTAAATATCTCATGCAATATTTTATTTTTTAATTGAAGCGATAAATAAGAAATATGAAAAATAGAGTGAGAAACGTGAATCTGAAACATGCATAAAGCAGAAACAGAAATATACTACTCTTTTCAATCAAGGGTATTTTTCTCGAACATCGCAAGATTGTGTGTGCATGTGAAAACTCGAAGATGGCCGGCATCAAACACCATTGTTTCCTTTATGTAGTATTGTTAGCTGGAACAGTGCCACACATCAAAGCCCATCACCTCTTGATCATCCGCAGGTCTAAAGTGCTTTAACCAATCTCCACACTGATCAAAACCAAACAGTATCTACACAAATTAAGACATATGGTATGATATCGTGTGAAGACCATGGGCACATACTGAAAAAGCCATATGATATAGTGTATATTTGTTGTTGCATTTATCCACGTTCAGCTGCTACTTTTCAACCATTCGGTTTTCTACCGATTATTTTGTGTTTTGCGATTTATGATACCATCACATATTCAGCTATTGCAAAAAGATGTGTTTCATAGACACGATTTACTCTTTTTAAAAGCACTGTCTGGACCTTCCTATGAAATATGTTATGCACAAGTGACAACAAGGCCTGAGGCAAAAACACAAAGGATATCGTATCCCACGATGTTATGGTTGGAACATTGGTTTCATTGTAATTCAAAGTGAACGATAGACATTGTGAAGGAATATAACAGATAAAACATATACTTCTCTGTCTGGTCTCTTATAGCATTCCCAATAGCCTTGTTATTACATTGTATAACAGACAAGGACAAACGGATGCGGCATATCCATTCATGACGATTTATTCCATAAGAGAATATCGCTGACTTTGAAGGTGGAACAATGGAGTATGGGACAGTCGTGGGGGATTAACAGGTTGAACAATGCACGGCGGCGAATGCAGTCGCACATCTGTTACAAAACAAATGGCCATCTTCCTTGGAGTTCCTCGTGCATGAGCAACAAGTACAATTAAGAACTTATCTTTTAAACCAACATAAACCCTTTTCCCAATAAGTTATTAAATATTCTTACTATAAATTACTGGGAATAGTGATATCTTACCACCGAACCTGTTTTTATGTTGTGAGGGTCCATAGTCTTTTGCGAGGGTGGGGATGTAATTCTAACAGATTTCCTGTCCAAAAAAGTCAAAACCTAATGATAGCCAAGTAGAGAAAACACCTTGTTAATTCATCAATGAATTCAATGTTTTATATTTATCTTTCCTATTAAAAATTATCTGTCTCTCTCATGGTCAGCTTAAATAATATCAGTGATATAATTTTGTAACCCATATCTAACACTAACGTTCGTAGCCCATATCTAAAAGGGCGTTCAAATTAATACAACTATATTTGCAAGAGGATTTTGGTACAGAACAGAGTTATTCCCATACTCACGTGTAATGACTGCTGGAAACAGATTTATCAACTGTTAATTAGTGTAAATAAAGCATTATACAATGCCCTAAAAATAATATATATCATTAAATATACAAACGAGGAAAAATATAAGGACGTGTGCACCTATGGAAAAAATGGTGATCCAACTAAAAAAATGGATAAATGACACCTTTATCAACAGTGATATTGAATGACATTTAACGGTTTATCAAAATCTGTTAAAGTAAATACCTTATGTGACTTTAGAATATACATTATATCCAGTATGTACACAAATAGGACCGCATACCCAATCGTTCGTAACTTGTTATTTATTAGTTCAGTAATTAGTCAAATGAATGCCGGACAATGATTATTGTAATATATACGGTTGATTGTCGACAAATCTGTCTGTCACCGTGATTGTATTATGAGGCACAAATAAACACTGTCATTGTCAAGTACTGAGTTGTATGATATAACCAAATGTCAGTGTATGTCTGTCGAAGAAGGAATTGTACTATTTCTGTTAAGGTGTGGGCAGCAATACAAATGTATGCATGTCATTAAGGTTTGCGGGTTTGCTTTGTTGCTAGTAATGACACCATTACACCAAGCAGAACACTGGTATGTATCTCGTGTCTCTCTTCCTTTATAATCAGATATACAAGGCTTACTCGATCAATGTGTAGTCTGACTTTTACCTTGACCTTTTTCAAATTCTTTGACCTTGAAACGAACAGCAAGAATATATTAAATGGAAATAGAAGTGTTTGATCATTTTTATGATTCAAATGACTTTTTTCATTCAGTTGTCCACAAAATGTAAACCTTGCAGATAAACAATAATATCACAACTGATATAAAACAATTTATTTACAGATACGATGCATCTATAGATGTGTCATGACCGGAAAGAAATCACTTGGCAATACAATTATAAGGCTGTAGTGTGTTCCCCGAGGCCATTTATATATCCAAATCACTTTAACGTGAGTCATTTATGATGTAGGATAATCAATAAAATGGTGTATCTTGATAGGTGGCATTCAGATTAAACCATAAAGTTAAGGTAAAGCTACTTCAAGATTCTCATTTGAAACATGATTGATATTTCAAAAAAATACAATACCGATAGATGCTTTAATTGCTTTATAATTCCCATAATTCCTCGTGGGAATCATAATGAAATGCTCTAATCACACAAAATGTACCCCCTTAATTCATTTTATATCTCTTTAATATGTAAATTAAAGAAACATGCTGAGTATCCAATTTGTTACATCAGCAAACACAATGTTGAAGGCACTGATTAAAACAAGATCATGTGACATGTTGTCAATGTCGACCAGCTTTTTAGATGTAGGACTTTCAAAATAGCATAAAAAGGGAACCTTCTCTCAATAAACAAGCAATGCCTCATCAGAATATATATAAAACACCACATTATGGCACTGTTATCATTAAATTATTTCCAAACAAAGCTGTTTAGAGGCAATTTAATTATGCTTAATGAGAATGTGGTGCACAGCTTGGCAAACTATTAATTTAGTTAGAGAGATAAATAGAACAGGGTCTGTTTGTCCCATTATATTTCACAAAAATTGTTTCCCCTGTGCGCAAATATCTTAATTTTTTTACAAATATTATAGGTCTCGAGCAAAGAGAATATCATTCAACTGACAGTCATAATGTAGACATCCGAGGAGATGTAAAACAAAATGATGAATTTCTAATGGGAAAATTTTTATATTTTGTTTTCATTGATTAAGTCATATTGTGAATATGTCATCCTTTCAAGCATTCAAAGCACTCAAAAAGGATACACATAGAGTATGACACAACTTCATGCCTTTCGCCTTTTAAGTTGTCATAAGTAATGTAAGGGGCTATATTCAGCATATCCGTCCTAGCATATCCCTCGCAGCAAATCCCTCCCAGCATATCCCTCCCAGCATATCCCTCCCAGCATATCCTTCTAAGCATATCCCTCCCAGCATATCCCTCCCAGCATATCCCTCCCAGCATATCTCTCACAGCACATCTCTCACAGCACATCTCTCACAGCATATACCTCCCAGCATATCCCTCTCAGCATATCCCTCTCAGCATATCCCCTTCCAGCATATCCCTCCCAGCATATCCCTTTCCAGCATATCCCTCCCAGCATATCCCTCCCAGCATATCCCCTTCCAGCATATCCCTCTCAGCATATCCCTCCTAGCATATCCCTCCCAGCATCTCCCTCCCAGCATATCCCTCCTAGCATATCCCTCCCAACATATCCCTCTCAGCATATCCCTCCAGCATCTCCCTCCCAGCATATCCCACACAGCATATCCCTTCCAGCATATCCCTCCCAGCATATCCCTCTCAGTATGTCTCTCACAGCACATCTCTCCCAACATATCCCTCCCAGCATATCTCTCACAGCACATATCTCACAGCATATATCTCACAGCATATCTCTCACAGCACATCTCTCACAGCATATATCTCACAGCATATCTCTCACAGCATATCTCTCACAGCACATCCCTCTCAGCATATTCCTCACCGCATATTCATTCCACAGTTATCTGTGTTTGTATCAATTAACATTAAAACACAAGTTTAGCTCACATTCAGCTCATATTTAATTCAACTTTGATTTATATATAATTTTGTTATAATTTCCAGTGGAAATTTGTTATTGAATTAGCTGTTCAGCTTCACGAAGAATGTCTATACAATACATGTGTATACAAGCGAAATTTTAAATTATATGTCATTATTTTGTTCAAACACATGGATATAAAATTTTAAGATATATGTATGCGATTTGTATACCAACATAACATAACAAGGATGGGGTTTCCCAATTTTTGCCCTCCCCCAAAAAAGAGGTCACTCTGTGCAAAATGTGCAGCCCAAGTATTGAACGATGAGGATGGTGAGAGTCTGAGTGGTTCAGACGTGACATCAAAGAGGCTATCAATAACCCGGTAGGTTCACACCATAGCCTGAACAGGAACCACAGCAGATTTGCCCTCCCCCAGATGTGCAACACTCATCTCTGCATAGAGGGGAACACCGACCTCTGTAACCCTCCCATAACATATACTACATCTACATCTATGCTGTAGAGATGTGGTACCAGTTGCAGCTCACCTTCGGTGTGTGCCTCCCCTCTCTAATGTGCTGTGAACACTCATTAAAGTTTGTATCTGGGTTCATGTTAACACCAAAGTTTACCCTTATGTTTAAAAATAATAAGAAAATGGGAGAAAATGGGTTATGCTTCTGTTGAATAATCAACCAATCATAGCAGGTATTGTAATGGAGATGAATTAGCCATTCTGTCATAATAATAACTCGGCAAATTCAAAGTTAGGATGAATATTTGATTTGCTTTCTTTTTAACCTTTTTCTTGATTTCACAACATATTTGTAAGGAAAATAAGTACTTTTATGTGTTATGTGCATGAAATCTTGTCATGATTTTTGTATAAGAGACAGTCCATTTACCATTCAGGGAGGGGATGGAGTAAAGTAGAAAAATATATCGGTGAGATTACTTGGTGGGGGACAAAATATAAAGATATGCCAACCTTGAGGGGAAAATATTGAGACTCTTACATCTGTGGACAAAAATGTTAAGAGAGTAGTATTTTGATATTAATAAATAAAAATATAATTTCAACCTTGTACAAGTAAATTATAGACGGTAAATAGCAACCATCAAATATGTAAACGTACAATCTACCCAAAGCTTGTTGGATGAGGGCAGCTTTTTAGACCTTTCTCCCAAGCGGCTTGATCACTATGCAATTGGGTTGGCTCCAAATTGTTGTTTTTTGTGTACAGCTATTAGAGTAGTAATAAATATATGTTACAATATAGATTATATTATAACATACTGTATACTATATTGATCAGAGACGATCAGATCTAGTGTGTATAAGTCATTTATTTGTGTAGATGGAATTGATTCGTACCCATTTAGTTTCCAGGCGGGTTTGCAGCGTGTGTGTATTCTGCACGTGCTAGTCAATGACATCTATGATTTACGGCAAATATAAATATCATTTTCAAAAAGAAAGCTGTAAAATAAGATTCTCTTGTTTATCATATATCATGCTTCGCGTAATTGAACATATATGCACATTTCACTTGAACAAACATCTCACTATGCACTCAAATGTAAACAATACAAAAATGATATTAAGAAAAACACAATAATTAATTACACAAATAAATATCCTTTATTAGTCTGAGAGCCACGAGAAATATTGAATATTCAACCTATATCTAGACATCTTAGTGACACAGCAGCGGGCGTACAATCACAATTAAATTTCCCCTCAAATAAAACATGTGAAGGCACCTCCAATGTAATATATGTCAAGCTTTCAAACCACACACTGGATAGTGTCTCCAGTTAAGCCTCTTCCAAATCAGGTGTTTTTTTAATGCAAGGTAAAACATGGTTTATGCTCTGTTTTCCTGAGAAATGAAATCTATATTCTGACAACATGAAAATAATTCTAAATATGTAATCTTAACTAACAAAATCTAGAAGGCAACTATTTCAAAGATTGATTAACATCTTCTCGTGTAATGCCTCAGAACAATAGGGAATTACTATGTTTTCTGCATATTTTCCCTGAAAAAGGACAATTATATGCTTATCTTGATTAAAAACTAAAGAATCAAATAACAGCACAAGTTTTCTCGAGTATAATGAGACATAATCAACTGAACAATGCTCAATGTCATGTTAACCTCACGAGGCAACCTCAAGAGGCAAACAAAAGATTAATCTTTAAAAAATGATTTCATCCACCAAGCATGTGGGCACACACCTGGCTTCAGCATTACATCATTGCCTTTTAATTATGATATTTTACTGTGTTCACTTTGATAGCATCTTTCTAACTATATGTCTCTGACAGTATGTTGGTATCAAAGAGGTTGGTTTATATGGTCTTTTTCGTGTAATATCTATTGTACCATGCTACGTTAGTGGGAAGGTATAATGAAGTGTTTGTATTTTATGGATGTAAGTATAGATCAAGTCTTGCAATAAGCAGTGCAACATCACCAGAAATGGTATACTTAGACGTATACCGGTTGCCTAATGTTATCTAATATCATGACAATTATTGGGTAATTAGTTGTTCTTGACAAGACGGTGTCTGGCGGGCAACGCCAATCAACAACAGAAATGAGCTGTTTACATGCCAGGAGTGATGTGGTAGAAAACTGATGCTTAAGTCATATATCAAACTCTCCAATACGTAAACCCAACATGCTACCAATGCCAGAGAACTAACGGTAAAATGCACTTTCCTTGTTCAACAATTACTGCTTTAAAAAAGACAAAAACACTTTGAGATATTTTGTTAATGTATGGGGACAAAGCTGTGCAGTGAGAGGTTTTTGTTTTGAATGTTAGACTTGGAAATAAAATTGATTATACCTAAATATTGGCAAATAATATTTATCATATAGCCTCAACAAGTCTCAACCTTTGCCCTCAACTGAGATATCATGTGACAGGTATTGAGCAGTTCCCTCCAGATGAATCAATCTCATATTCATGACAGTTTCCATCTGCTTGCCTTCCACATGTCTTCCTTAAGGCCTACTTAAATACATATATCCATCCTTGTCGTGATTCATTACATGCCTCTTAAGTTTGAATCAAATAGGCAATATCCATGTTGATGACCTATGTACCAGTCCTCAGACTGGTCAGCGGGACATCCGGTAAGATTACCACATACACATATTTAGTTTTTATTGTACATTTTGTTGTTATGTGTCTAACAGTTTTATTATAATGTGCGTCTCTGTATCATTTTTTGTTCATATTGTCAAATATCCCCATCGATGAACACTTCAATAGTTTAACATTAATGACCTTCATTAAGTTGTCATCACTGAAAGTGCTTTTTGAGTGTATGATTTCCTCTTATGCGTACACGCAATACATAACATGGTAAACTTAAATATTCAAGTAGCAATAAATAATTTGTGAAAAATCAAACTTTCTGATGAATACTTGGAATATGAATTATATCACTTATGATGGAAATAGGTAAATTTCTATTAGAGGGAGATACCAGCGGATATGCCAGTATGATATTTATAACCGTATTAGAAATCTGAACAATTGCATCCCATTGTCTACTTGATGTGGTGAAATTGTCAATTTAAATTCCTCTATCCTTGAATGTTTGCATAGCGTGCTCAAGTAACATAACTTAAAGTACTTGACTCATGTAGGAATTCCACTGATACCAATAGTCAAGTGTGCATCTATCAATCTACACTGTCTATTTAGATGTGTGCTGATATAGCGGTTACGGGGTTTTTCATTTAATTGTTTAGTAAACTTAGATTTAAAACAGTGTAAAGCTCTTTCACAGTAGAATTCTGTCAAACAGCTTTGCTGGTTTGAAATGTTTGGTTCTGGACCTACTCCCTAGTGTGAGATGAGTCACGTGGTGCTTATAATATGTCACAGCTTATTTTTGCTAACACACCACCTGTTGATTGCTCAAAATACTCTTTGTCCTGGAATTAAAAAATCGATGAATGTAAATCATGTTGCTATGGACCTAACAAGCTATCGTTAAGCTTTGTCATATCGTAGTTTCATTAGTTCGTCTCTTGTAAAGCAATAATTCAATATTTATGACAAGGATAAAATGAAGATGATAAAATGATAATGAAAATGACACACCAAAATAACATGATAAGATAAATCAAATAATGTTGAAAGAGACATAAAACCTCAAAATGAAAAAGCAAAATAAAAATAATAATAATAAAAAGACCAGAAAGAAAGTGCAATATGCCATTCCAAGTAACATCAAACATTATAACATGCGAATATCATACAGCAGCCAAAACTTCAATTGATAAGCATATTTCTATATTCAAATAGCTCATAGAACTTCTTTTTACTCAAAGATAGGAAAGAGTATTCATGAGAAATGCAGATTCCTGGCTTTTTCTAATTGGGACGTATAGCATGAAGTGAGCTCACCCTACAAGCTGGTGTTTGATTTGCGAGAGGAATTCGAGCCTGTTTCCTGTTATATACAGCTTTATGCTACTTCAAATCCAGTGAATGTTTATTCCGAACTTAAGTGCAACTTGCAAGACACCATCCATATGTACATGTATGAGTAATAACCTGTATTACTCATACATGTCCCACATACCCACATACATGTTAATATAAAATATTTCGATTGAAGAATAGTTTGCTTGAATTTTATCAATAGCAGATTATATTAGCAATGGACTGACTGAAAAAGCACATTTTAATTGTGGTTTACGAAAACGTGTATCTCATATCTTCTTTTTCATTTTTTGTGTGTGGATATTTCATCTTTGTCTAAAACATGGGTAGGATTCCATGGGTAGGAAAACATGGGTAGGATTCCATGGGTAGGAAAACATGGGTAGGAAAACATGGGTAGGATTCCATGGGTAGGATTCCATGGGTAGGAAAACATGTCTGACACACCATTAATGAATGCGGTCTAGATTATGGAAAAGAACGGAATATTCAAAATATTTCCTTTGTCAAAGGAAAGGGGTCTTATCCTTATGTCATAGCTTTTGCCAATGTTATCGGTCTAGACCAGAACATAACTCTCTGATTTTGGGGTATGCAAAATATTTAGCTTGTCATAGGGTAAGGGTCCATATTCTTATCATCTGCCAGATTTTGTCACCCGTATTTACGCCTCTAGACATTCACTGGACATAAGTAGTATCTATGGAATCAAATGTCTTTTGTGCCATGTGCAAAGCAGACTGAAATGTAGACATGATAGCTGATATTCGGTGACTTCCATTCTGTGAGGTCTGGAGGAATGCATCAATATTTTGGAAACAAATGCACACACACAGAAACAAAAAAGTATTAGTTTTGTAATCCTAAATAGAATAGGAAGATAGTTATGAGTGTAATAAACTGATTGAAATAAAATCACATGTTAATCAACATATAGTCTAAATAGTGCTGAAATGGTAGATGAAGATCTCTAGTTTACATGAGTGTTAATATTTTGTTTTCGAGCATACTCAAGATTCGCATTTTCTGAGTTACTAAGGGTATATCAGAATACGAAGTCAATTTTGAAACTTCTTTGAAAAAAATCAAAATGGACAACACTGAGAAATGGATTTGCACGTGTTTTCTAACCATGCTTCACATCTTTCCAGTTTTTGTTACAAGGACTTTTTATCTTAGGTAAGCTATTTGAGATATGATCTTGACAGTTTACATTTCAGGAAATAATGTTTGTATGGTTGCTCCTCACTTCCACGCGATCATCCTCTTAAAACCGCTGTAACTTATTTTGTAATTGAAAACAAACCAGTAGTTCTTTGTATCAGTTACAGTATCTTAGATAGCTTTGAATTTTAAAAAGACAGCTTATCATCTCAGTGTAATATATATGCCTTCTTTCTGCGGTGTGTAATACAGAGACCTTTCAACCATTGGTGAGTGATGACATCATATTTTACAGGATAGAACATCAAGTGGAATGAGTATAAGGTGTTAAAACCTCACCCTAGTCTGTCAACACATCTCCTATGCTCCGCTCACACCTTGCACCTCAACATCATTAGTCACCAAGGCTAATCACCAAACCCCACACAGGTATTTGTTAGGCAACATGATGGAAGCCAGTCCTGGCCAAACGGTGTGGAATATGGTGGAGGCCTGTTGGAAAAAGCCCATACTTTTTTTTTCTCTCCCTCTCTCTCCTGATTTCACGAGCTAAAATGATAGATTACCCTCATCATATGTCTAGCGATGCAGTGCGTCTGGTTTTAAAAAAACCCTCACAGTGACCAAGTTGGTGGTTGTCGTCAAGTGGAATATTCTGAATTGGCAAACTATGGACGAATTGCCAACCAGGGGCTCATGACATATGGGCCTGAGCAATGCACTGACAAGCCAATAACATATGGTTCAACTCAACGGCCATAGGTGAAACCCAGTGCGATTGTATTTGAAGCAGATTCTGAGCTTGATGTATCAAGGCATTGATGTGTTTTCACACTGACTTGTTAGAGGGTAGTCATGAACCGGAAACATGCTTGTGGGGTGGTAAGTTATATCCCATTAGGAAGGAGAAAAAACAAGACATATGTAACAGCTCCGGGGGTTGGTCAATAATTATATGGAACAGCTCTGTGGGTTGGTCAATAGTTTTATGGTCGATGAATCCGTGAAAAAAAACGCTGTTCTGTGGATATCTAAGGTTTGGTGAAATATTCCGTTAGGGCACGGAGCCTGCCGCTGTGTAGGCAAGTTATTTAATTCCAGGCAACATCTGAAACTAAGCAAGCGCAGATTTAATTGGCATTGTTTCAGGTCTGCCAGCCTATTTACATAATGTAATACAAATTGCAATCAGCAGGTAGAGAAGATGAACCTCGCTTAGTCAGATGCTTTATAAGCAATAAGTAAGACAAGAAACTGCTCAAAATGATTTATTGCCTTAAAAGACTATATTGTTGAGATATATAGAGGGAACGAAAGGTGTATCTAAAAGAATTGAGCACTAACAAATAAAGTTGATCATATTTTAAAGACAAGGTCGAATCTTGTTTTCTTCAGATATTGATTGAAAAATGTATGGCCCCATTTCCCATCAAATAACTTTCGCGCCACATTTTATTCTATTGTTTTCACATTATATGAAACTTGAATAATTTCGGCTCATATATATATATATATGTATTATAGATAAAATACCAATGAACTCTCACTTTTAAGAAGAAGGAAAAAAACATCTACATGTTTATGAAGCACAAGGTGTGCCTATAAGAAGTCCCACTCAGGCTGGAAATATACCTCCACCCCTCCAGGGCAGGGGCAGGGCGGGTTAAACTGTGGTACTAAAGGGAGCCAGCTTCTGGATACTTTATGGACAAATACAGTTGACAAAGAATTGACAATTTTATTTTCTTAAAAAGATACACTTGTATATTATTACATGTATATTGTGTCAGATTTGATTTGTAATCAGAAATCAGAAGTACTGAAGTTTTCCTATTCAACCACTGGACCCATGTCTCTACCACCCAGAGAGTTCAAAAGTATGGCGTCTGTGTGCACCCAGAAAACCAGTAGGATAACTATGTAAAACAGTCTAGTACGTCATATTACACCTTTGAGAACAATATATAATACCTAAGCTAAAATAAAGACTCATATCTTTCAAATTATCTGAGTAATGATAGGGTGGTATGAGAAGAAAGTATCCTGTGCAGGTCAATAAAACACCTTAAACCATCTACGTAAATGTTTTAGGGGAATTGATAAGAAACCATCTTGGTGTATGCCATCGCAGAGGACCGTTCGAATTACACAATTAGACATTTATTTCTCATTTTATGAGACAATTAAACTGTGAAATGGAGACAGAGTCACGTGTAAATCCAGATGAATAGATGATATCAATGACAAGATTCCGGCTTGTGACATTGTGTTTTATGATGAAATTGATCAGATCCGTCAAAGCATATCATAATATAGGTCAGGTCTCCAATAATGTGTAGAGAGTGAACATAAGATGAGAATATGATAAAAGGTTGGTCTCTGATGAGGACAACTTACTCGAAGTTTAGAAAGTTATTTGTTACCGTATGTCACTACAATTCAGTTATAAAATCAGCTGACAGGTGGTGTGAATGTAAGGACCTTAGCATCAGGTACTTTGATTTGAAAGAATTCTGTTCCTCAAAGAGGTTTACTTCATGTTTTATCAAAAGCTAGACCTGATGCAACTGAGGCTTTGATATAGTGCACTGTGTCAATGGACGCCGCCTGCTGAGAGAGTTGAGAGATAGGCGTTGAAACTCTATATACTCAGTAGGTCTCTCCTGAGGACCTCTTATATGGACATCGAGCACTGTTCTACTGACTTGATTGTGGCTTGTCTGAACTCATGGATGAAATTGTAGTGGGAATGGCCCTTCTTTGTGTGCCTGTTGTGAGGTGCAGTATTTGGACAATACAACTCACCACATATGTGAGATGCTACATATAGTGGCTAGCGATACTATTACCTTTGTTGAAAACTGAATCGCCCCTGGATTTTGAACTATCATTACTCCCTTCAGTCTTAACCTTTCATATCATTAGAATTATTTACAATGTACTTCAGCAATTTAGCATTGCTAAACAACAAGCTTCGATCTTAAATGTTTGATTTTGTTTCTCGTAACCTATTAATGATGACTAAACAGTGAACATTTGATTTTGAAATATAATCTTGTTTTATTCTAAACTAATTTATTGTCTCATCAAGGGACACACTCACTTGTGTGAGATGATCACGTGATGTTTATAATTCGTCACAGCCTTTTTTCCAAGTTAATACACCTGTAGATTGCTGGAAATACATTTTGTCCTGAAATAAAAAGGGATGTTAATCATGTTGCAGTGGATATAACAAGCTCTCATTATTGAGATAATTTGTGTCATAAGCTCTATCATATATTTTTTTAGGATTCATCGTTTTTAAAGGCCACAGGCCGTGGCACAGTTGGCTAGAGTGCCAGCTTTTTAGCACCACTTCCTCTGTGGTGATCCAAAGGTCGTGGTATCGATCCCCGGCCATGCCGAGATTGAATTCATGATACAATTTCACACATGTGGCCGGATGGGTTGTCAAGTGAAGGACCTGCAACATGACAATTCAGTGAGACAGCACTATATCTGTTACAAGTAGGTCTCATCACGAAATGACTGAAATAATGTTGAAAGTGATGTAACAAACACATCATCGTTTTTAAAGCAATAATTATTTTCTTATGACAAAACTAAGATTAAGATGATCAAATTATAACATAAAACATTTAGATAATACACGTAGAAAAGAAACAACAACGTACACATTGGGGAAGGAAACCTACACGAATGGGGAATTAGCTATTTAAATTTCATCAATATGAACACATATATAACATGAAAAGAAGATTTTCAGATATCATTTAAGTACTTTTACTGTGGTCTAATTTTATGGCCTGGTAATCATCATGTGCTGGTGGCAGCCATTTTGACAAGGTGATGCTAGTAGTACCAGCCAAACAAAAAGAAGTTTTGAATTAATTGCAAATTACAACAAAAATGTAATTAAATAGATGAATAAATATATGTATCAGTATCATTGTTTACCACAAAGACAATACCTATTTTATCTAGGTCACCTGGTCATTTCAAACTGTGGTTAAGAGAGGTATTGTTTTCACACCTGTAGTAAAAGCCAACCTTTTAACAGGTGGAATATTTATTACACTTGGCCTTTTATATGATACAGGTTGAAGGCTTATAAAACGTGAAATTTGTTGACTGTTTTGTGCAAAAATAGAAAATTACAAGCTTTTGACAATAACAAAAAAATCAAACATGCTTTTATGGAAGACATTACGCTTTCACCCCCTTATACTGATCACAGGAAGTAATATGGAAGGCTCGTATTTATTTTCTTCAAAGGGCAGACTTTGTTTCTGTTGCAGTTATTGTTTCAACCATGATGTAATGATAAAATATGAACATTGAGAAGGCCGGATTCTGAATTGTGTGAGCAGTAATAAAATGTCAGATTTTCATAGTAAACACAACTGGTTGAGTTAAATAGGGCAAGTAACAAGGATTGAACTATTGAGGTTTAAAATATAGGTTCTGTTGATCTTAAAGTTAAGAAATAACCCAGCTTGAGGTCTTACTTGCTTCACGCCATATGCTGGTCCACGGGCCGTGGTACAGTAAGAGTGAGCACACACTTATTAGCACCAGTTCCTTTGTGATGATCTAAAAGTCAGTGGTTCGATTCTCTGAGGTATTGACACTGAATTCATAATACAGTTTCGGACCCTATCTGATAAGTTTTATATTTTATTCTATTAAAATCACAATGTACTATCAATGCCCAGAATATAATAGTGTAGGGGTTTATCTAAGAAGTAATACAGGAATGTCGGGCACTAAATACAGAGAACAGATTGTGTTGAAAGTGATTTCTCTTAGATTTAACAAAACAATACCTGAACAAACAAAGTAACATGTGTGAATGCACGCCACACACAACTCTATTTAACTTTAAAAATGTACACACTGGATTTTGTTTGAGTCAGGCCTCTCTTAACTTAATTTCTTTTCTCAGAGGGAAAACACGTATTTTACCTTTCTGATAACGATAATTGCAAAATATTAGAAACGTTGTGTCACAAGCTGGTGAACACAGTGACGTGTTTTTGTACTTCCGTGGGAACTTACATGTGTATCAATTTATTAGTAACAAAAACACAAAGATATAACAATGGACCATATCTTAGTCTTATTCATTTTATAGTAAAAGAATCTCAAGCTCCAATAGTAACTGTTTGTCAACGGTTCGTCATGAATATTACCCATGATTCCCTGGTCAAAGATATTTTGTCAGTTTTGAGGTCATCTAAACTAACATATCTTAACTGTCTATCATTATCTTTGAGATCCTGCAAGCCATTTTAGTTTCCGTCAGTCTATGATCAGCTACGTGTCATCTTGGTATCTTCCAATCTCTCTCACGCTGTAACTCATTTTGGTGGAAGTCAACCATCTGCCAGTGTACAGTGTATGATCAGAGATGAATGGATTGACTGTATTTCAAAGGTTTTTACAGTCTGCAGTCTTTCTTGCCTTCTAATGTGACGTCATTTGGAACACAAGCGTCTCAAGAGAGGTCATTAGTGTGGGCCTGGAACTGATCAAGTCATGTAGGGTAGACAGCGTTCAAACATACAGGAAAATAACGTATTGATGTTTGTCCCTTTGTCTATATTTGCTTGGATAACATAGGTTTTGAAATATAGTTTGAGACACCATGTGGACTACACAAAACAGAAACACGAGTTGATATCATTATAGCCTGTAAGATATCATTCAAAGTGCATTATCATTGTTGATAGATGTAATATTGAAATGAACATGACTTAGGAAAGAGGAAATCTCCTGCTTTCTCACTATATCTAATGACTGTGTTGTCATTCTCTGAGACATCACGCAAATACATTCCCAAGAAAAGGTCCCGGTGAAAGGCTTCTATCCCATCTGAATAAACCTTGAATCATGTATATAAACCTTGAATATATATATATATATATATATATATATATATATATATATATATATATATATATATATATATATATATATATATATATATATATATATATATATATATATATATATATATATATATATATATATATATATATATATATATATATATATATATATATATATATATATATATATATATATATACAAGGCGCCAGCCTCTATTCTTGTGATTTAATTTTGTGATTATCTACATGTCATTAGATGCAACTCCTACTTCTCGACTGGCGCCTATGACTGAATCATAAGATGCACAAATCCTGAGTTGGTTTGACGGCAGGTTACAATAAACAGAGTATGGACACAGAACAGATGGTTTTATCATCCTAATGCATAACCCCATAAGATATGATCTCTTGACAGAAAGTCTAATCCTGTCTGGTCCACCTTTTAAAATGGCCTGAGGACAATAAACAACATATTTATCCTCCAGAGCACACCAATATTTGTTCACAATGAATGATTTATTACTTTTTATTCTAACGGGATTACTAAGATTACTTGCCGCTGAAATGTGAAATATGGCATGCCTGAGGTCAATTTTGTTCACTGTCCACAAGTCTCTTTTTGCAGAGCGAAATACACCAGCGTTGAATCTTGGTCATTCTGTCCTTGGCCACTCTGTCCTTAGCCACTCTGTCCTTAATCACTCTGTCCTTAATCACTCTGTCCTTAATCACTCTGTCCTTGGTCACTCTGTCCTTGGCTGTTCTGTCCTTGGACACTCTGTCCTTGGACACTCTGTCCTTGGTCACTCTGTCCTTGGACACTCTGTTCTTGGTCACTCTGTCCTTGGCTATTCTGTCCTTGGCTGTTCTGTCCTTGGACACTCTGTCCTTGGACACTCTGTCCTTGGTCACTCTGTCCTTGGTCACTCTGTCCTTGGTCACTCTGTGCTTGGCTATTCTGTGCTTGGCTATTCTGTCCTTGGCCACTCTAACCTTGGCCACTATAACCTTGGCCACTATAACCTTGGCCACTCTGTCCTTGGTCACTCTGTCGTTAGCTATTATGTCATTGGCCACTCTAACCTTAACCACTCTGACCTTGGTCATTCCGTCTTTGGCCACTCTGTCGTTGGCTATTCTGTCCTTGGCCACTCTGTCCTTGGCCCTTCTGTTCTTGGTCACTCTGTCCTTGGCCCTTCTGTCTTTGGCCACTCAGTCCTTGGTCACTCTGTCCTTGGTCACTCTGTCATTAATCACTCTGTCCTTAATCACTCTGTTCTTGGCCACTCTGTCCTTGGTCACTCTGTCCTTGGTCACTCTGTCCTTGGTCACTCTGTCCTTGGTCACTCTGTCCTTGGTCACTCTGTCCTTGGTCACTCTGACCTTGGTCACTCTTCATTTTATTCTGGCATGAATCTGAAAGAACAGGCCAAAATATGCAAGACTGATCTACTTTAGAACAAATCTTCTCTCAGGAATTGCAATGATAATGGCTCTGCGAAAGTTCCCAATTCTAATGTTCTAAGATTTATGAGTTGCATTTACAGCTTCAACACATTGCCAATTGTCCAGTCACAAAAATATTTTTTGTTTTGCAAATGGTGTAGAAGTTGCTAACGTTGTAGAAGCTGCATACGTTAAATAATTTCCTAATATTAGAGGGTAGTCACGTCATTATGTACAGATTGAGAGGGTTGCTACCATAATTGACTTCAACCCTAAGCTGAAATCCTTCAATGACATAGCGCGGGAGTCTCTCGTAGAACTTCTGTTAAAGACGACAAATAGAAACCTAACTAGCGCCGAATGAACATGCTGACCTAACACAATGTAGTTTTTTGCTCAGTGAGGAGAAGTCTCCGAGACTGAATATTTGTTAAAATCGTTCAATAGACTTTTATGAACTCCTAATGATGTCTTGTGAGTCAATAAATGCTTTAAAATCGCTCTTTAAACATTCTTGTTTCTATCATGATAGGCGCTATGAACAGATCTCACCAAGTTTTCAAACAAATGTGTATCATAAATGTATATCATAATTATAAAAAAGATGATAAAGGCCAATTACTGACTGCTATATTGTTTTATTCCTTTTAAACAACATATGAACTATCACTATTAAAAAAACATTTTAATCATCAATCATTGAGAAAGGTAGATGGCAACCATCAGCCGTCTGTGCTTTCTGTTACAACCAATCATAATAAGTACATGCCTCCTATGTTTTCCGTTGTATGGTAGTGGTCTGTGGTGTGCGTTTGGCACATTGGAAGCTTGATATTCATTTGCGCATGTCCAAGGGCTGTCCTGTATCCATCTGTCTGGATCTTGACGTGAGACAGACTAGCAATCACCTTTCACATAGGGAAGTTTGTAATATCATTGTGCTATTGTTCAGATACCTGGAACGTGCACAAAAACATTATATATCGCCATCGCATGTTGTTCAAGATCACTGGCCTATGATATATTGGGATATATTTCCAAATCTGCGATACAAACATTGTCCAGGGTTTTCAAAGGGATATCACTTTAAAATAATTTATATATCTAAACTATGTCACTTTGTGATATCCATTTGATTCCCGACTCCACTTTACGAAACTGAGCATAAAGGATTGCATAATTATATCAGCATTCTGTCGACGTCATGATTCCCCTCGCCGCTTCGCGATTTCATATTTTAACAATTTTTTTTTCTTCTCATTTTGTGTTAGGCTTTTGTAATACACTATTGTTATTGTCATACTCTGTCTTTCCTAATCGTTTTAGTCTTCGTTGTCTGACTGATAGTTTCAAAAAGGTTATTCATTGTTATGTATATATATCTATAAAGCGAACCAATTTATCACCTTGAAACTCAAATTACAGAGGAGGTCTTTAGCATTTTCATAATTTACTGAAATAATAATGAAAGA
The DNA here is from genome assembly GCA_949316495.1 of Amphiduros pacificus. Classification (NCBI taxonomy): domain Eukaryota; kingdom Metazoa; phylum Annelida; class Polychaeta; order Phyllodocida; family Hesionidae; genus Amphiduros; species Amphiduros pacificus. The sequence continues at coordinate 37,494,333 of OX439002.1, forward strand.
ATTAACACAGCACTATGCCAACATAAGACAGACAATGGTAACCGCGATTCCTATATCAAATTAACAAATCCGCCAGTTATATATTAACCACCATTAGGATCCAGTTAATACTAATGAGGAAAGCCTGCTGATGGCTAAGAAAGGATGGTCTCAGGGTCAATGCTCTCCTCAGATACACAACAACATATTGATGAAATATTGTTAACATCTGATTACGCAATATAATAATGGTACAGTTTTGCATGAGTACAAAATCAAGGGAGAGAAAATCATGACTTAAGCATTCAAATCTTAGACAATGACAGGAGATGTTTTTGTGCGGTAACATAAAATGTACATGAACCAATACCATATTCATAACGATGATACAATAACTTAATATCTCTGTTGAAGTAATCACACATGTACGTAATATTTGGGCTCCCAAGTAATTAGCTCTGTAATTATTTAAAAAAACAACTTATTAATGAAATATTGTTCACATCTGATTACTCAATATAATTATATCAAAGATGTGGGGAGATTGATAAATGTGATATTTCATTCGAAAGAGGATAAAAATAATTGGACATAATACGATAATACGATATTACGATATATAGCTAATAATTCCCTACATAATATGTCTTATGGAGATGGGATTAATGGGAAATTAATCCAAGGATTTCACAATGATATGCAAAATCTTCCCTTGCCCCAAACGGCAGTTAGACTAATGATCAACTGTCTTACCTCCATCCCAGAGGGGCTCTGTTATGATTACGTTTATGATTTAATCTTTAGAACTGGTCATTGGAGAGTTTTAGCATATCTGTCACTATTCTAACTTAAGGGATATTCTCTATGGTTTTGGAATATTACGTATATTATTTGACTGAGCTTCAGCTCCCTCCCTCAAGTATTGACCCGCACAGCACAAAAAGGGTCATAAGGGACAGTAACATTCAAGTATATTACATGTACATATCTGATACACATGACCAAGCGAAGCCCGATAAATATTAATGGAGAGAGCGGTCCTTTATCTTTCATTTGAGTGACCTCTCGACACAGAAAATAAAACGCATGACAACAAGGGTCAATGGCAGTGTTTGACATACTTTGTTGGGTCGTTGGTCTAAATTATCGTAAATCCTGTTTATACAGTGGAATGTTGTTGAAAGTGGGTAAAAAGCCTTTGTAAACCACCTTGTTTATAGTTACACTGAATCTTTCAGTCCACATTAGGGCCAATTTCTTTCAGCCAGTCATAATGATGCCGGGAGGCCACAAAAATGGCTTGTTTTATGAAGCTGTGAATCTGTGCTATGTGTGTGAGCACTAAGCACAGTACTCGGTGGCGAGAGTGTGCCCCAAGAGGCCATTCCGTGGCTCCACCTCTGTCCCCTGGGCTAGTAGCGATGATTGGCAGCCAACCCACAGCCTCATCAGATCCTCTCAGATGTGACATAGGTCAGCTTCACATGCAGCCAAACAAAGGCACGCCCCAACATCAACACAAACTGGTGCATCAACACATCCAATCTACTTCATTACCGCACATATCAGCATAGGTCAAGTCTATGGGACAAAAGGCCATCACATCATGTCTAGGCTAATTTTGTTTTTAAAGCATTACCTCCCTTGGTTGTTTTTCTGTGATGTTATGCATAAGTCATATAATTGTATCATGCTGCATTACTATAACATGCAGAATTACAACATGAATGTATACAACTGCGACACAACTTAGATCGTGATATGAATGGAGAACGTTGTTAGTCAACAGAACACATAAACTGCATGTTCTATCATCTTTTTCAATCAGTAGATTACTGTCACAGCAGCGGTTGTATTTCCGGTATTGTTCTTTTGATGTAATTCCTAAGATAGCAGGCCACACAGGATCCTATCATATAGTTGCCATTTGTACAGTGCAGGTCAAAGGAACAAACGTGTAAGTTGACATATGAAGATCGGGCGCGGATAGTACAGTTGACAGGCATAGCTTCCAACCTCATATAATCACACACAGTTGAAACCCCAAAGGGTCCAGTCTGGATGATCTGTGTACACAAATATTTCCTATTATATATATTCATAAATATCCTCTGCACTAAATTGTTCTTGCAATGATAAGGAAAGCCTTTATCATGGAGAAAACATCTATAAAACATTAGATTAAAAAAGCCCTTAGTCTTTTATTTTGGTTTCTAAAATGTAATTTATTTTTTGACGTATAATATTTAAGATATTGATTTTTGTTTTATGACAGAGGAAGTGAATTCTTACTACATATTATCAGTGTGTTACACAGGAAATCATGAAGCAGATGACATTGACACTATTCATTAGTGTTGAAGTTTGCATGATATGAATCCAGTTGACTTGATAAATTGCTTGATAAAATGATAAATGTGCAGTGACTGCCTCTCATGTAACAGCTTTTATTAATATTTAATTGGGCCATTGCATACTTGATTTCATTGAAGTCTAGTCCCTCATTTTATGAAGTGTCTCGTTTTGTTTGAAATGTAAATGCTTGATACAATACATGGATAAAACTGATGGCCGTCAAGTTCTCGCGCAATATTTAATTTGTGTTTTGCACATAACAGATGTTCTGTACCCTGTTCCGGGACCTTTTATAATTTTAATTGCCCTAGTGATATTAAGGGTAAAAAGAGCCGCAGTGAGCCTAAGACATTAGATTTTATGATAAAAAACTATGTTGGCTTCAGCAGAGATAGATATATTTGCATTGTAAGGGATGATATGAGAATATGATTATACCATACATAAGAAATATATCAAGTTCGCTTACCATGAAAGTTACAATCATTTTGCGAAATGGTACTGCAATCATATTGTGATATGGTATTGCAATCACTCTGTGATATAATATAGCTATCTTTATTTGATATAGTATGATAATCATTATGTTTTATGGTATTACAAAATAAAATGGAGTAATTAGTACATTTTTACATCAAGAAGAAACTTCAATATATCTTCATTATTCCTTGTGGGGCATGATCATTTTTATCATCAATAAACATTGCACATTTTCACTGCTGTATTCTATTATATAACCTCAAAGTTAAATGCAAAATTCAATTTCAACTGACATGTGTATTATTACAATACACATGAAACGATGAGTTACAAAAACCTTGAAAGCGAAGTCTTCGCTAAGGAACAAGAGCGGGGGATAAACAAGTTGAATAGGAGAGAATGCACTCTTGTTGAGCGAAGAAATAATTTGTGACAGTGTAAGCCAAGTTGTGAAGTCATGGCAACCAAGATGGAATGGACAGTTGGTTGGGAAATGCCTCAAAATATATTTAGGGTGTAATATGTACTTGGTATGAGGGATAACCATTTTCGCAATCATGTTTGAGATATTAAGAATAATAGTGTTTTTAAAACAATGCTATTCCCATTCTAGATATCCTATTAATCAACCTCGGTGTCGTCATTATTTCTATACTCTAATTGATTGAAGGATATTGATATTCTGTTAAAGCACTCTGAAAAGTTGGCCATTACAGTGTTTTCTATTGTATTGCTCAAAAAACCTAATTTAATTCTTTTTTAAAATTATTTACTTTTGCATCTCATTTGGTCGGACTATTTCCTTCTCAGTATGGATTTGTGAGAGATTATGATTAACTGTCTCCGTCCCGTTCGTTTTTGTATGCAATTCTTAGTGCAATAGGATATATGTGTAATAATATAGACTTTATGGTAACAAATTGCATATATAAAGATCAGAGACGACGAGGGATGGTGTGTATACGTCAGATATTTCTGTGTGCATGTCATTCTGTCATGCATTCGATTCGTTCTCTCACATAGATTTAGTACATGAAGCCATTTATGTAGCTTGGGAGATTTGGGATGGTGGCCCTCTGATCTGTGCATATTTCCTTCTTTTAGCAGTTCGCAACTGAGCTCAGCAGACGACATTTGGCGAGAATTACGGCCAGGCCATTTGATATTTAGGGGATAGAGAAATATAAATATCATTGTCAAAAAGGAAATTGCATACGAATTCATTTTTTAATAAAGACTTTCTTGTTATTGATGTGTAGATATTCATCATTTGATCACTAATGGCCCTTCAATTTTATTATGTTCGCTAAATGACAAAATGGTCAAACCAACAACGAAAATGATATTGTACGTTGCGAGGCACAACAAAAAGAGCTTTTTTATTTGTGGGGCGTTTATATAGAACATGCTAAACAAATAGATGACAACCTATCAAAAGCATTGAAAAATGGATCTGTGTCTCAGGTTGATGGAGGGAGGTTGATGGAGGGAGGTAGCAGGTAGCAGGTTGAAATCCTGCTGCTGTTACAAGTTACAGTGTAGTAAAGGGCAAATTTAATGGCCTATGTTGCTAGGAGGCACAAAATGAACACAATTATTTTTTATCATTGTTCGGCAATGTACGTGTTCTGTGTTTTTTTTAATAATGAATGTCATTCTGAAATCTAAATTTAAATCTAAAATATGCAGACTAATCTATCCAAATTCATCTCTGCAATATCTTTATCAGCGATTCTTACCAGAGTTACATATTTTCATTTTGTCACGCGAACAAAACAACACATCCCGCCCTGTCCACAGTTTAAAGATTGCAGGTGGCCTACCAATGTTATTAGCTTTACGACAATGGTCCAGCTTGAAATTGGAAAACTCCTTATATGTGTCCTGTACATGGGCAGGGTTTCAAACAAGCCAAAGTTGGCTACTTTATGCAAGTGAAACTGAATATTTCTCGACTTGGATATTAATTAAGTGGCAATGCAAAATCGGAATGGTGTCACAGCAAGAGGATGCACGAGGACAATGGACTATGTATACTATCAAATATGATTTTTTCGCAGTACCTCTTATTGCGAGGTGAATTTTGCCCTTAATAAAATATGTACATTGAGATAAACAAGCACATCCCAGGATGTTAATTGGTCCACTATGGACAATCTTCACTCCATTTGGTTAACCAACTCTAGTGTTTTTGCATACTATATTGATTAAAGGTATAACCATGATTATTCAAAATGCTCTATTTGAAAGAGCTGAACAAAAATGGCAAATTCTTATGTATCTGCATACTAAATTGATAAAATGTATAACCATGGTTATTCAAAATGCTCAATAAAGTTGTGGGGTTGAAAGTCCGAGGTGACTGACTTCATTATCGTGACATTGTTATAAGTAGCAGCCCAGAATTTTGCAAAATGATGTCATTAAGCTAGAGAATTGGGAATGTTAACGTCCTTCCCGTCAGTTGCCGGTGGATGATGTTGATGTCCTTCCCTTCAGTTAGGGTCAAAGGTTTGAGTACCATAAACATTAATTTTTCTCCGTAGCAGATGTGGTTGCATTACCACATGAAGAGAGGAGTAGTTTTTCCATCACGACAGCAGAGGTGGCAGCATCATCACCTGTGTCACATCAAATCTGTCAATTCCGGGATTTTGTTTAGCAGATTTAAGCAGTATGTATACGAAATTCCTCAGTAGCCGGTATGGTAAAATTACCACTTATGATGTCTGAAATGCTGAAGATGACTGGTCCTTTGGCAGGATTTATCTCTGTTTTAACTTTTGACCTCTTCAAATATGTCAATTTTAAAGACAAATTAACATGGGGCAAGTTGACTTTTCCAATTCAAAAATGAATGTTTATTTTTACAATATACCCACCTCATACTAAGTACCATGGTGGAATCCAATATATGTCCAAGAGGTCCAGGCACATGTGTGACCCTTTCATCACTAATCCATTTTTATTTACCTTTTTTCAATTTGACGGAGGCAGTTGTTTTTGTACAATGTCTGATCAAAGGTGTTGGCTGCTTACATATATGGGTGTGTCAGGTGCAGAAAACTCTTGACCTCTCTCACTCACATTTAGTGAGTAGCTGGGCAACATGATAGCAAATCTGTGGATGCCTATCTAAACCCCATTTTGGGAGTAGTTATATCTCTTTGCATACCTTATGCTGAATTCATACATGGTATATTTAATATTTGATTATTATTGTGACAGAGGCGTAAATATGTGCTCTAAATATTTATTGCATACTTGCTAGTAAGTGCTAAAACACCGATTAGGTGAAAGCGAGTGTGAAAAGATTGGTACAAGCCCTGATGTAATGCATCTGCTGCTATATGGTTATCTTTGAAAAATAAATTATTCTGAAAGATATAGATAAAGAATCTTCCAAGCATTTTGGCATCTTCCAAAAATATTTATGAAAGTACCATTTTCTTGGGTTATAACGTTGAAAAGCTTTGACCTAAACTATTTGTAAAAGTTTGTTCTAATGCAAAGCTTATTTTTTAAATTTCACAATATTTATGACACAAAATAATAATGTCAATATATGATTATTTTCAGGCCCAATTATGGCTTTTTTAGCAAAAGACACAGAAAAATGGTCTATTTTTCTAAACACAGATTAGTTTGCTATCAAATACTAATACAATTAATAAAGGTGGGAATAGGTTTTCATTGTGTCTTAAAATTACTCATACTATTTTTTAAATCTCATATGCATTGTGATTATTGCCTGAATATCCATTGCAGTCAGTCATCAGCTTATTATTTTACAGAGAGCTCATCGAATAATTTGAGGTCTGATAAAAGGTTATAAGTTAAGCAGTTATAAAGAACTGACAAACCATGACATGGGCGAGAGACAGCTACATAGATGCACACAGGATCTGACTAACCACAAACAAGCTAGACGCATGAGACAGCTACACAAATCAAAAACAATTATCCAAGTTAGTGATAATTGCATGATGCAGGATCAGAGAAACATTTACACAGATGAAATACAGTTGATGGATAATTGCACAAGTACGTAACAGTGAGTCAAACATTAAGACTTCACAGTTGCAAAAGGGAGGGATAGCTGCAAAAGTGAGACAGACCATATAAAGAACCGGCCAAATTTCACATACTACATAACTGAGAGACATCCTCAAACAAGTAAGAAATCCCCAAACAAGCGGGAGAGGCACCAGTGAACATACATACAGAACTGACTCAATTACACACTTAAGAGACAGTTACATATATAAATGGATAGCAGCGGCACAAGAGAGAGATCGCTACACAAGGAAGAGACAACTACACATGAGAGAGAGAGTTTTACAAGTGAGACAGAAATAAATATAAGTGACAGACAGACATTGCTGCAGACATGATGAATAATCAAAACTTTCATTTTTGAATTAGCCATTTAGATGAGAGACAGGCACCAAATTTCAGCCGGAGACACTTGTGAGAAGACAATTAGGTATTTAATGCCTTTAGATTCATCATCAGGATACCACACTGCACTGTATGACATAATCATCAGCTTAAAATTACAGGCATGTGTGACAAAAAACAGCGCCCTAAAACATAGCAAATGCGTCATTCATTGGCGGATTCACATCTGTATTTCAATCTATTGTATCGGGCAGTGTTGTTATTTTAGTTGTTCAGGGAAATGCATAAAGTATCCATTAGGGCACTATTTATGCTTATCAATGTAGGTCCAGACTATTAGGGCAATCAAAATAACGATCTACGTCCTTATGGGACTATAAGACAGTGATATATATTGAGATAGCATATATAGGAATATAGGCATATATTAACGTCGATATACTTGAGGATTGCAATATGAGAATAAAGGCTATAGGGTGCAGTCGGTTCTTTCACTTTGGGTGCTTTAGGTAGACACAATACACCATGCACCACCTCTACCCAACCCTGCCAGCCGACCTTGGGGCTTGCCTCCACCCAAACCTACTCACAACACTGTAAAGTTTTACTTGGTGGAAAATATAAGCTTTCTTGAAGCGGTTTTTGTGTCTCTTTCATCGGCAGAAGTGTCTCATTGTCCTTAATCTATCCCCGGTTAGCATTGATTTAGACTGGTCAGTTTACACATCTGGGGCAGATGCGGCAGTGTTAGACTCTTATCATATGTTATACGTGGAAACTTTGCTTGTTATTGTTATTGAGGCTGAATGTAAAATTGGTTCTCTCAGGTTGTCTACAGCACCAAAGTTGTTCAATGGGGAATTGTAGAACATACAGAAGGTCAAGTGATTTGTACAGGGATTCCCATCTGACCACCAAACTTATACACAGGAGCTTTTAATACTGCTACCCACCCTAGTGGACTGTGTATAATAAAGCAAATCTTACATTACATAAACCTGATCAAATGAAGTTTATGAATCCCATGCTCATCTGAAGTTTCGTAAACTAGTTTCCCTCTCTTCGCAAAGTCTATTGAACCCCTGTACAAGTATTATATTCAACATAGTTCTAATCAAACATGCATGTGCATGATCTATATGAGTGATGTTTATCTGTTATTATGTTTATATTTCAATTATTTAAAATATGTTAAGGTTATTTATATCTTATGTATATAGTTATCTCATTACTATTTAATGATTTTTATATCATACAACCCTTAAAGCACTGCATGACCTTATTATGTTGATATGACCTTATTATGTTGATATGACCTTGTTATGTCGATATGACTTTATTATGTTGATATGACCTTATAATGTTGATATGACCTTATTATGTTGATATAACCTAATTATGTTGATATGACCTTATTATGTTGATATGACCTTATTATGTTAATATTCCGTTTAGTTATCACTAATTTACTCATTTCACAGATTACATTATGTTCGTTTTTAAGTTTCAGAATGTCTATATGCGACCTGTATGTGGTAGTGATCATACAATCTTTATTCCCAAGTTTCAAGAATCATAGATCAAAGAAGACCTTGTTTATCTCAGACTCGCAAAATCTGAAGTCCAGATGCCTGAGGCTCCAGGTATTTCTATGGGAATATGGATAGCGAAATGATACTCTACTCAGGCGAACCTAGCAGACATCAAAGGCTTTTCTTACACCAATGACCAAAGGTCACACATTCCACCCATTACTGACAGGAACAATCGTACCATGTGAGTACAGTGCAATCATACAGATATATATGTGTGTGGATGTTTATCTTCGTTTGTACAAGTATGACATGATCATATAGATAGCAGAAAGATCATCTAATAAATAACATTGCACATAATAATACTAGATGTTCCAATTGATAAACCATGACTTGATAATCAGGGCCTTTGTAACATATACAGTGCTATAAAAATGGCGTATAATTGTTTAACACCATCGGGCCATAAGGGATTTAGCGACACCCATAAGTAGCACATCCCCAGTTTACAAGTCTCTTATTATCCTAATACAAGGTGATACATCAGTTCTAAGGACTCAAGATTCTGACACAGTTAAAGCGCAACCTTATATGTACGAATTCCTCTGTAATGATTCAAAGGTTGTTTGATTCCCAGCCATGCCAAAATTGCATTCATGATATCACTGCTCATATGGACTGAAGCATATGTCCAGGGATTTCAGTATATGCTGTCATTTCGCAGTATTTTCGCAGAGTTGAATAAGTGTTGTTGCTTCTTATCATATATTAGGATATTATCAGATCCTGTCATTTCACATCATATATAATGAGTGGAGTAACTGTTTCATGGATAGGGAGTAATATGTTCAGTGTTTGAGTTCACGTTTAAGATATGGAGGCGATTCACGTCATAATTCAGAAGAGGAAGGCCGTAGTCATGTTATATACACAACATCTATATAGTAAAATGCGTGATCTCTAGTTACAATTAATAGTTTCTACCATGGATTAAGATTTGAGTTACGTTATATGTGCAAATGTCAACACCCATGTTATAGCCTACCGTGCATGCTAACTGCCTGAGATTGTGTTCAGGATTATTCTGATGGTGGTCCCTGAGCTATTATGTAGAGAGTCTTGGTTGACACACAGGTCATGTAATTACTGTCAACAGTGTGGTGCAGGCCTGACATCCTCTCCTCTCTGCAATAGCCCTGCCCTCTGGCGGCGCATGACATCCCAAACTCTTGTGTGCAATGTTTCATTCTATGAAAAAAACATTCATTTTGTCTGAAGTCAAACTTCAAGCATGACGTTGAGTTATGATACTATTTTATGCCTTTCTTGTCTGTCTTTGCTGATATTAATTTTACATTTGGAGGGAAGATTGATAAAATATTTGCTACAAATATTCCCATCTTTATCATTCAGTTTTGGTGTTTAACACATTATGTTTTGTCAACGTTGTGCAATAATGTTTATATTATTTATGAGGAATCTGCCAAAATGACAGCTCCCTTAGAAAATTTATCTCATTGTTATAATGAAATTGAATGTAATTAACCACCCAGTTCACTTCCCGTCCATTGTTCTTAAGGCAAACCCCTTCTTACAAATTGCATGTTCATTCCACAAACAAGAAGGCTGCCATTTACACAATCTTTCCAGAATTACAACATCATTGGGAAGGCACTTTATTTAATTTGAAGTGATTTACATTATCCTTGATGTAATGTGTGTGTTTGATGAAGGATAAATACCATGATACTTCAATGTTAATCATGTGCTGAGAGCGGCCATGATGAGATGTGTCTCCACATAAAACATGCCACTCCAAGTTTACATTCTTTTGATATTGTTCACAATCAGCCACTTCAGTTGTTCTAATATCCAGGTCTTCAAAAACTTAAAAGCAAAGACATGATAACACTTCACATTTTAATTTCAAAATATCAATATACTTAACTTTAACTTTGAGGTTCATTTATAAAAAAAATATTTAGATGGTGAGATGATATCTATATGATTTTTAAATATAAAAAAGTAAATATCAGTTGTCTTAATTCTTTGGAAATATTTCAGAAAGGGGTGATAAATGGCAAACTAAGTCTAATTCTATACGATTTATTGCATATTCAATGTTATCACGGTTCCTTTGTTTATTCGATTATGAATGTTATATTCTGTGTTAAATAGGCAGTGCAATAAGCTGTGATATCCTAACCCAGGGAGCTTTAACAGGAAAACTCATGAAATGTAAATTTCGTTTCCTTTTAATATCTCAATGTATTTTATCTTTATTTTGTTGAACGAACATATAAAGCAATCTCAATTTGTGTGACCTAATGTTCAAAAAATCAATACAGGTATTTTTTTTATATAAGATGACAGCTGATATCTGTACTGTACAGGTAACACGTATTACTCGACAATCATTACAAGTCAAAATCGTCCCTAATACAACATTCACGTTTTACTGATAACAAATCCCACATTGAGATAAACTTAATCAACTCATTTTTTCAGTAGCATATGCATTGAATGATATTTACGTCCTTTGCAAAGCATCATTCATAGATTAATTCTATTAACAAAATTAAATTGTAATTGGAAACCTTTGTCTTCATGTCATGCCAGATGCCTTTAGACATGCCAGATGCCTTTAGACTTTAGACAAGCTTCCTTCTGATATAGTCAAGCTATATTTGCCCTTCCCATGGGCAGGTTGCAGACGATATCAATCACAGCAGATATTGTTCTATGATGAACTGACAAGAGAATTAATCATATTCTCATATTGTTGACATATAGTACATTATTGTGCTTGATATATTTTTTGCGTGGAGAGTAGGTTTTGCTATAACTGTTGTTAATGACCAGGTATTTGACAGCTGCAGGTTATAGTGATATATTAAGCTGTACCCACACGATAAATCACAACAAACAACTTGTATACACTCCTGTCAACCAATTTTTGCCATGCAAAATATACCAGCTGATGCATTCCCATTGTACATGTCACTACTCATGATTAAGGAACATAGTGTTTTAGGTATCAGACGGGAGAGATAGTTTATACAGTAAAAATGCAGCTAGATAAACAATACGACAATCTGATGCAATTAAATCTGTTTAAGCTGGATTTTCATCTATTAAATCTGTTTAAGCTGGATTTTCATTTTTTAAATTTGTTTAAGCTGGATTATCATCTTTTGAAAGTACCCACATGCACCAGATTGACCCATAGATAACAATTATCATTCCCAAAATAAAATATCAACACGTGTGTACTCTGCGTTAAACAACTATTTCCTGTTTAGTTTATCGTTCAAGTAGATTGGATAGTCTCACTATTGGATAGTCTCACTATTCTGTGATAAGCAAGGACATATTGTATTATACCGTCTTCAAATTCTTTGTCCCTATCAGACTCATATAAAGCAGATGAGAAACAAAAATGCATTATTGGATCCATGTGATGTGCAAGTAACAACATGTCAACATTACCAGTCTGTGTATAAAAGCAATAAAATGTTTGAGCAACTCATGATTTGATATGAGGAATTTCCCTTGTTATTCTACAATTTTACTTGTGCCATCACTTTTATCTTAACCACCCTCTGTTCTGTTTGTGTTCCCATAATTTGTTTTCAACTTCAGATCAACCAACGAATCAGTCTCAGGGAGAAACCTCCTGAGACGCCAGTGTTGACATTTAAGATTATCTGATATCCAAATACCTACGATGATGGGGTTGGCTGCTCAAGTAAGCTAAACGTCAAACACTGTCAAGACTGAACTCTAGAAACCACTAAATTGAAAAATAAAAGGAGTTATCACATTGCAAAAATTGCTGTTGGTGATTTGTGGTGTTCAGCCACATGGGGTATGACCTGAAAGATGCCTTGAGAATAAGTTTCAATTACTTTTAGAGGTTGATTTGATATTCCATTTGTGCGGAGTTGCAATGATCGGTGTTGTCCCAGTGGTGACTATCATTTGCACTCCACTTGAAATTGTTTTAGTCCTTTTTAGCTGCAACATTTATAATGATTTTGAGAAATACAAGTGCCGCAGCCATCCATGATCATGATCACTAGCATCACGAGGATCACTGACATCACAAGGATCACTGACATCACAAGGATCACTGACATCACAAGGATCACTGACATCACAAGGATCACTGACATCACAAGGATCACTGACATCACGAGGATCACTGACATCACGAGGATCACTGACATCACGAGGATCAATGACATCACAAGGGTCGGTGACATCACAAGGATCACTGACATCACAAGGATCACTGACATCACAAGGATCACTGACATCACGAGGATCACTGACATCACAAGGATCAATGACATCACAAGGGTCGGTGACATCACAAGGATCACTGACATCACAAGGATCACTGACATCACAAGGATCACTGACATCACGAGGATAACTGACATCATGAGGATAACTGACATCACGAGGACACTGACATCACGAGGACACTGACATCACGAGGACACTGACATCACGAGGACACTGACATCATCGGTGTTGTCCCAGTGGTGACTATCACTTGCACTCCACTTGAAATTGTTTTAGTCCTTTTTAGCTGCAACATTTATAATGATTTTGAGAAATACAAGTGCTGCAGCCATCCATGATCATGATCACTAGCATCACGAGGATCACTGACATCACGAGGATCACTGACATCACGAGGATCACTGACATCACGAGGATCACTGACAGCACACGGATGAGTGACATCAGAGGATCAGTGACATCACGAGGATCACTGACATCACAAGGATCACTGACATCACGAGGATCGCTGACATCACAAGGATCATTGACAGCACAAGGATCAGTGACATCACGAGGATCACTGACATCAAAGGATCACTTGAATCACGAGGATCACTGACAGCACTAGGATCACTGACTGCAAAAGGATCAGTGCATCACAAGGATCACTGACATCACAAGTATCACTGACATCACGAGGATCACAGACAGCACAAGGATCACTGACATCGCAAGGATCACAGACAGCACAAGGATCCGTGATATCACAAGGATCAGTGACATATCAATGATCAGAGACATCACAAGGATCACTGACATCACGAGGATCACTGACATCACGAGGATCACTGACATCACGAGGATCACCGACGTCACAAGGAATAATAGCATCTCGCAATGTGTATTGTAATTTATTTTGTAAACAAACATGGTCAAAGCACTTCCTTCATGTTCCCCCACTACGTTCGACAATTTTTCGATTCGATTTCCAATTCTGTTCCGAACTGCAAAATAGTTTACACTTTATGATATTTAAATATAATGTCAATTGTTATTTTATTCTACCTAGAACTATTGTTGTTACTTTTGACGGAACCCGAATATAGTCTTAGATATCTTGTTTTGTTGTATGCCTAGCTTTCTGATGTGTCTAGCTTCAAGACATATCCGGTTGCTTTCTTAGATATATTCTAAACTCAAATATCATGATTTAACTTTCGTTTTTCACTTATTTTGACTAAAGAAACTTCATTCATCTGGTATATCTACAGCTCTATATCCAAATATGATATTCGTTTTCATCTTTTCCCGGTCATTTTAGGTGTTTCATTTAGTTATTTTTTGTAATTTGGTTTCAAATAGATATCAAAATTCAAAGCTGAAGCTGAAGGAGTTTCCAAATTCACATGAATCTCAGATATCCATTTTCCCCATGAGCAAATATACCTGACTTATGGGGTAGACAGCTGAAAGGGTTTGTACCTTTCGTTTCACCTGGAAAATCATTTGTGATACCTGAAACCAAGTTTTAAAAGCACCGAAGGATGTCGAAAAACGTTATGATTGATATTTTACTTTACGTATCAAGACATTCCCTCTCAAGTTGTTTGAGATACGTTAGTATATTTTATGGTTTGACTGGATTGCTCTTCATTAGGACAAAATGGCTTGTCTATTCTAAATTTACTATTTAACAACATATCTTTGGATAAATAAATACAAGGGCATATTCTGTTTTAGAAATGTGTTTATAATGAAATATATATATATATGAATTTCAAGACTAAATGATACAGGATTACACAGGATAGTCCCCATCAACATTCAGTGGCGGATCCGGGGGGGAGAGGGTCTTTGGCGGCTGAAGGCCCCGAGAGTCTGTCGCTAGGGGGGCATTTGGGAACTGGAGCCCCTTACTTTATGGCACATTTGTTCCCCCCGGGGTAAAAAATCCTGGATCCGCCCCTGACATAGTTATATTATGATGCAATGTTTCTACTCATTCTTTCTTATTTCACATAAACTATGGTATTAATTACATAAAGTCGTATTAATAGGATTGCCTGAATTAATGGACGAAAGGGGTTATCAAGAATCTTACAACTTCAATCAGATTAAACATCCAGTAAATGAGCAAGAATGTTATCATGTGGCTTCCCCATGTGTGCACAGCTCGCCGACCATCCCACGCACTTAATGAATTATAACATCTTGATCAACTACGTTTTGTTGCATCAGGTCCCACAGCGGTGGGATCGTCGGCCTGTTACTGAAGCAACGTGACAATTAATATTTGACTAGACTCACATCAAATAAAAATGGCCATTTGACTTCGGCAATGTGTTTTTAACTATAGGTCACGTTACATTCAGATAGTGGCTTGTGTAATGTGATATCAACCCTATAGGACTGCCAAGTCACTTAATTTTCGTATTTTAACAAGAAACATGAGATTTATATCCTCTGCCTATCTGCCTATCTGAGATATTATTTTTGTAAAATATGATACAAAACATACATACATAGCATATCTTTTCAAGATATGAATATGGACATTTATTTTTAATATATATATATATATATATATATATATATATATATATATATATACATATATATATATATATATATATACATATATATATATATATATACATATATATATATATATATATATATATATATATATATATATATACATAAGATATGAATATGGATATTTATTTTTATTTATTTTTAATATATATATATATATATATATATATATATATATATATATATACATAAGATATGAATATGGATATTTATTTTTAATATATATATATATATATATATATATATATATATATATATATATATATATATATATATATATATATTAAAAATAAATATCCATATTCATATCTTATGTATCATATGTATCATTCTTACCAGACATATGATATCTATTGGAAAAGAAGATAGTTTCAGTGCCGAATCAAGTTGGTTTGAGGGAACGTTGAATCTTAGTCTGGTAGACATTGGAGTTTAAGAAGGGTTTGGTGATCAAAAGAGGGGATGAGGTGCAAAGAAGCAAGTTGTTCAGCTGAGATTTACACAGAAATCGTTAGTTTGCCTCAGTGTGAATAGCGATGGTTTGGTGGGCAGGTTTTGCCAGTAGAGCAGTCAAGAGGGGCACTTAGTTTGTGACTGATCGCCAGTCTTGACGCTGGGCGTCCATCAATCAATCTTGCGGCCTATGTCAGGTGTTGCGTCACTGATTGAAACATCAGAAATATCTCATTAACCATTTGCTGATCAGCTGTAAACGGTCGTTAGATTAACATCCATCTTCCCGTATGAGGACACGGTAAATGTCGCCGCTATTGATGGGCCTGGTCAATACAGCAGTGTCGTATATTGATGAGTGCCATCAGTTTCGATTAATATAAATTTTAAACATTACCGAGAGTAATATGCACCTAATAAGGTAAATCAGTATCGATCGATAAAAATATTAAAAAGAGTATGTTTTTTCAATACCTCATAATGAGGTATTGGTTTTATGTAATCTGAAGTGAAATTCTACCTATCTTACGATTGTGCAAATCTAGAATAGCATGTTTAAGTGTTTTTTTAATACGAATAGGACAGTAAATAGAATAGCGATCGTCAAAAGAGAAAAATACTCTTTTCACAGTAGGGTGCTCAATCATAACTTGAAGCTCGCCACATGCAGTAAGTTCACACTTCCTTTTATGTCGTGAAATATTTAATAAATCCCCAACTGTTCGTAATGTGTTTTCACATAAAGACTTTTTAAAATGTGATGTGTCTACCACTATATATACATGGTTGTATTGGAGAGATATTATAGTAATATTGTAATCAATTATGTCACTCGTTGTTAATGGCAGATGGACCCTGGTTTTCTTTTCAGGATATCAATATAGGAAGATGTTATATGCGATCGGTGATACGTATACGAAATGGTGGATGTTAAGATTCCCCTGGCGGAGCAATGTATTTGCATAACATTATCATCCATACAATGTGCAAGTTATATTGTCCCTTACACAAAAAATAAAAGCAAAACAAAGTGTAAAACATGGCTATAAATCGCTGTTGGAAGGTTCCTGTCTAAAGTGGGGTGTTTTCCATTCAAGGTTTCCATTCAAGGTCGGGATATCGAAGGCATTAAAATGCCAAAAAAGAACTCGGAGCAGTTAAATGCTTCCACGAGCACTGCGTATATTGTATGTGCTAACAACATTACTTCTGTGAGATTTCATCGGTATATTTCTATTACACTGCACACCCATTCAGTAAATATTACAGATGTTTTAGGGATAGTCGGCCGACTGTCTGAACACTGTGCTCAGACATATATGGATAAAGTAGTATCCCTAATGACATAATAAAGGGTGGATTGCATGTTGCTACACATCGATTACTGAGCACAAAGCTTATGGTATAAGTAGCAACTCAAGTATCTCAATACAACCAACAGTGATAGTCTGATGACAATGTCTTTGTTCACATTATCCTTTGTATGAATAGCTGTGTTTCAAGTTTTAAGTAAACCTATTCACGTTTTTGGTCTGACAAATAGAGCAAGGAGTCGTTTTCTCTCTCTTTTTTTTACTTAAAATGGCCTGAGGGATTCACAAATTGAAATTGACGACTAGGAATATTTATAGAAGAACCTGACATTTAACATGATGAATACCCAAATCCAAACCGAACTAATTAAGGGTTTTCATTTGTTAGGTATCAGCAAGACGTTTTTACTTAATTCTTGTCATCGGAAAATAATGAGAACAGATGATAAATGAACATTTTTGTCTTGTTTTTTTTCATCTTGTTGAGTACCTGATGATGAATGATTTTTTTCTGTTCTAAATTCATGTAATCCAATTCTTCTGCTACAAAATATATTGTATTATTCCATCACTGTAGACCACCCGAGAATCAATATGAAATACAATACTGAACGGATACATCAGGCTTTATATTTTTGTATTTGCAGCATCAGCTCTCTGAAGGACCTCAGCCCATTCACAGGGGATATTGTCTCCAGCGAATGGAACTGAAACATGACCTTTAGACCAGTTCTGTTGTTTATGATGTTGTATCCCTTGTTATTCAGAGAGCGTTTCGAGTCAAAGATGTTTTTCTCAATATCTGGTGATTATACGACTCTTATTTTAGATAAAAGAGGGCCGCATGGACAGAACCAAGTTATTGATAGGACAACAGGCGAACACAACAAAATCATTTCTTTATTTCATTTTGCAACAGAACCTTACAAATTATAGTTTAGTTAGATTACACGATGTGGTAGCGTCTTTAGTAAAATTTCATCTTGTGTTTTCAGTACAATATACGCGGATAGAAGCCTGTCAATTGAACCGAGTGCCCATTTATCATTTAAAGAGGAACTATCACAAGCGATGCAAATATTCTTATTATAATTGCGGTCTTAATATGTCCGTTTTTGCGGCACGGGTTGAAGTAGATTATCAGTTGTAGTAGATTATCAGTGTCATGAAGTTTTACATGTTCAACAGTTCGGAGACCGTGATTTATTCCGCCAGTTCGATACAGAGTTATCAATATATTTCACAGGCCACATGTATCATTTTATTTTTTGTGATAAAATTACTATTGCAGTTGTCATAACGATTAACCACGACCCATTTTACAGGGTCTTAGTGTTAACTGACGGAGCCCCCGCATATAAAGTTCACCATGTCGCCCTCTGGTGGGGTTTGAAGGGTTATGTCCAGTCCTGCAATGTTATGTTCAGTTAATTGCATATTATTTGTCCCGAAGTGAAGAGTGTGTCACGTTTTGACATAAAAGAACAAGATGTTACAATTTCCCACAGAAAATTAAGGTAATAGTACAAATATCATTATGGTTTACATTTATAGTCAAGTTTTTTGCACATAATAATGAAATTACATCAACCATTTAAAGGTTTACTCTTCCTCTCTCAACCAAAAAACTAATATTAAATGTGCCCAAATTTGACTTGAATTTTATTCCCTTTGTTAACTTTTGAACTGCATTATTATGACAAGAAGGAAAATAAATCGCTAGTAAGTGGTAAGAACACCATAAATTGGCACGTTGTATCCATCAAGCGATCATTGTATTTTTTTACTGTTTTACAAAATCTGTGATTTTCTGTCGTGACTTTCATAAACCTCGGAAAACGAATTATCGTAAGCCTTTTCCCTGGTCAAAGTAAAGGTTAGTTCTATATATTTTTTGCACAAACAGTATTCCAATCAAGAATGGGCAGATACCCAAGTACAAGCCACATCCACGATTTCCCTCATTTCAAGTTATTCTCTTTTCATGACAAAGTTAACCTGTCAGTCATCTAATTCTAAACCTCTCATCTACAAATAAATGCATTGTCCAGCAATTTGAATATGTTTATCTTAGGCATGGCCAACTATTCACAGGAAAATATTATCTCTATCTCAAGTCAAACCAAATTTGTTGTGTAAATTTATTTGAATGGTAATGTAAATGTAGGTAAATTTAAGTCAATTTTTAGCAATATGTAGAATTTCCAGGAAACTTCAGATATTGCTACATGGACAAATCTATATTTGATCATATTGTAGAAACACAATGCCCTTTTTATAATAGTGACAATGAACAGTCATGCTTCACCCCTCAGCTCACACTGTTCAGAGAACCATTACCACAGTGTTTAACAGGAGGAGCGATGAGGTTAATGGTACGTGTATGCCGGCAGTGTCCTTTCCGAGTTACTTGATCGCTTGGTTGTGGTATTGCATTGGCAGTCTTTGATCTCGCCCAGCATCAAGCTTGGTGTGTGTGTGTATTGAATAGAAAATGCATCTCCTTCGACAGTTGGGTTTGGCAGTCATCAGACATAGGCAAGCCAAAGACAATGGGTATTACGTGAGGTTACATGCCAGAAACTGTGTGTGTCGCATGGTAACACCAACATTGTAGCGGCAATTTGGCAGACATTACTCTTTTCTCCTCTCATCCATTACATTAGGCCCAAACCCAGCTTAAACCATAAACACAACCCATATTACCCTCAACTCAACGATTTCACGTGAAAATACCCCGTAAGCTGCATCACTCAATATGGATGCCTCTTACAGACAACATTTGTTTCTCAAAGTCCCATTTATCCTCTCAATTATATGATAAGATCAACTATTATTGTTGGTTCTGTGTTGTAAAAGGAATAAATGCCAATATAACAACACAACGATATGCATAGAATAGTAATTCAGCTTTGCAAAGAGTAGTACTTAAATCTTGCACTGGGTAATGTCTACATAATGCTGAATGGGTTTTCAGTACATCCTGCTGGCTGAGTAGTGCGTGTATATTTGCAGAAAATATGTTGCAAAACAGTCTAAGGGAGGTCTTTTAACTTACACATGGTGGTGGTTGATATCCTTACAAAGAGTGTTTTGTTGCGAAACACAGATAAATAAAATAAATTGAAAACTCACTTCCTTGAAACATTGTATATATAAGCCTCTTGAACTAATTAGTAGAGGCAAGATAGGAGTTTAAGATGTATGCCTATGGTGTATACGGTCCACTTGCAGGAGTCATAATACAGAGGATCGTACAGCATGCAGATTGTATGAGTGAATACGACCAAGTGATTGGACAATATTATGACCAGAGCTGCAATGTTACTTTATGTAACGGCCCAGGCATGAGTGATCACTATGAAGACACATTGCGTGAATATACTCTCGAGACTAGGTTTCAGAAGGTAAGGATAAAATCAATAAATGGAGGAGAGAGGAATATCATATAGGAAGATGACGATGTGTAGAAAGACACGCTGAACTCACCCATCCTCTGAAATATGCTGATCAATTGGACAATATTAGTTGGATTTTAAAAATGTTATTTAGATTCTGATAAAATCATTTATTAATTTAATCAATTATACAACATGAGCAGATAGACATAACATAATGTGAGCTTGTAACTGACAACACGGTTTGCAACTATCAACATAGCCTTTAATAGCGTAGCAAGAGTAAATTGAGATATGCCATGGCCTATTTCGTATCATGGATGACGAAACATAAATAATCAGGTGATGAGCAGGGAAGTTAAGTGTGATGCCATTTAAGTGTTTGTCACTGACCAGAAGGGCACAGAGTTAGGGTACCGGGAATGCAGACATTTGCCTTAAGGGAAACGTGATTGATGGCTGCCGTTCTACGCTGCCACACATTTGGTTACCTGATGAATAGGTCATCTTGGGGCGGCCAACCCTAAACCAATCACAGGAAGGGCTTTGTATCTTTCTCATGACAGATTGCTTTCAGACAATGGCTGATTATATGACATACTTGACCTTCACTAGTACAGCGTCGTAGCTCTCCTAGAGGAGCGGTGTATCTGCCATTCCTCTATTGAACCCAAGAACCCTTGACTCAAACCCGTTTCTTCTACATCGCTGGGCCCGGTCACGTGAAGAAAGGGAAACGGAAGTGAACACCAGGCATCTGTTTACTCCTAATATGAACCCTAAAACTGCTCATGTTATAAGTGATAAGCAAAGTTAGTTGTCAAGTCTGCACCACCTTAGACCTAAAGTGTGAAATATGTGTAGTGTTGTGCACCTTCACATTAAAGTTTTCAATCAAAACTGAAATGCGCCCTTCAGTCATAGCGGGTACATTGAACGGCCCTCGCTAGAACAGTTGGTAGAGCAGAGGATCTGTGCTGAGATTGGTGATGTTAGTGGAAGGCGAGGGGTGGTGGGTTCGACTCTCACACTGGTTAAAAGACTCGAAGGTCGATCTGATATGACCATTGTTGCTGAAAGGTATCAGCACCATTTCACTTTTTTCACCATTGCACCTCCTGTTCTAATCATTATATTTAATTTCATGGTTGGTTCAGTCTTGCCATTTCAACTAAACATGAGTTACATCCTTGGACCAAGGGGTCAGGTTCGTGCAGCAGACTAAATTTCAATTAATGGTGGAATTAATAAAATCAGAAGAGTATCTTCAGTACGATCTGGTGCAATTCTGTTAGTGTTAAAGTTGTGACATTGGCGTTGCTAGACATGATGAATAAAGTGGTGTTTAGCATCGCTTGACACCATGATTGATATGGAAGTGACGAGCTCTCTGCCTCTTATCATGGACCTGATACAGTTTGATGACGGAAGCAATCCTTAATGACCCACACCCATCACACTTTCCAACTTTGTGAGTTCCCTCTTTCACTGCTGATTTGTGTAATCCAGGACTTTTGTTACTTTGGCGGATATCTGAGGAGGACGTAGTGAGTGTCTAGGAAACTACAGGTCATCTCATTAGGTTCGCACTGCTGACATGCTCCCTCCTCCATTTGTTATGGACGGCACAATGAAACCCCACACTTCCCATTACTGATGCCAAAATCACCATTCCACCAGTTCTAGAGACCCTTGAATGCCAACATGTGTTCCTAAAATACAATTTTATAGTTTTACCATAACGATAAGGCTAAGTTGCAAGGGTAATGTTTGCTTATAAATTGCTCACGTCACATATTTAAATTTCAAATACATATATGTCCACCATTATATTCCATTGTGAATTTGCCTTAGAATTGATTTCAGTGATTTAAGAGCATGGAAATGTGCATAATTGATTGAAAACGTTAAAAATTGTGATAATCGCGGATTTCTTTAAGTTTTATGATGAATGTGTACTTTGGCAACACATTGAATTGAAACAGAACACTCTAAATACATAATATAGTCAATATCCCACGTGAAATATGAGCAAGACAAATGTATATGTCAAAAAAGTCTCGGAGAAGTCATCCTGCACATTCAATGCACATATAACATTTTGAAAGAGATGTCCTCCAGTGTAAGTGTAATGTAGGTACAAGACCTGTAAATGGTAGATAACGAAGTCCAATAATAATCCTATTGAATTCAGCATTTTACATTGGCACCATTAATCCTGACAGTATGCTCACAAACAGCCATGTCTTCACATAAGTTCGGTAGGGGCATCCGCGACCCACTGCCGAACACATTACCCATTTACATAATGAGAATTCCAAATATCCATTACTTGGGAGAAGATTATACTTCGACCTAGAGGACACCGTGGATTCTCTAATTACAAGTTTAGAATGAGTTGCTCGATAAGTCAAGTCTGGGAGTCAGTGACAGGCAAGAAATGGAAGGTGTCTATATCAACCATATAGACTTTGGCTGCAGAATTCTACCACGTTAAAGATATAGCCAATTTTCTTTTGGGTCTGCTTTCAATATAAGCATACACATTACTGTAAATTAGATAGTCATTACATTATATATACCAGTAGGTTTGACAGTTATGAAGAATATTTTTCAAACATATTTTACAGTTAAATTTGTAAATAACCACAACAAAATACTTTTTATAGATAAATCAAAGGAAATGAACAAGGCTGACAGGTAGAAACTTCACAAGTTTTGCACAGGCATGAAATAAAACAAGATTTTCCGAACACCTGTACATGTCGTTAAATAAAAAATGATTATTTTTAACTTATTAGTTTTCGATGCAGACAAAATATTATCCTTTTCACCGGATGGCAATGGTTCCCATTCCATTGACTTAAGGTCCATCCTCTTTGAAAAACAAAAGAAATTAAATGGCATATTATCATCATTAGTGATATATCTCTGACGTTATGACATTACACGAAGGATGTAATTTACCTTAGTACGATGAATATGTTTCAATACTATATTTTCATCAACGATGCACATCATGAGAACACATCGGTTTTTGTTTGTGAACATGCTCTTTAATGTTTTTGTTCTCTCTTTGTGTGTTTTGAGCAACAATACTTTGCAAAAAAACCCAAAAAACTTCCACTTCCAATATAAAAAGTGGGTATTTATTGTGCATTTTAACTTCCATCTTGCCTTGTAGAATGCAATATTTCATAAATGATATACTATATTATAACCCAACATTCAAATATTAAAATGCGATATATCTTGGTTGGTCTAATAGTCAAGTAGATGTGAGATTATAGCAATAGTCTATAGGGACACGCAAATAGTACACAATACATATTTACGAGATACTCAAATGACCTTTGGTTGTCGTTGGAGTATAGATATGGTATGTGCTGTTAAAATGGTAAAAGGGATAACGTGTTGTGAATATACTGTGAACGTGCCTTGAATGGTATATTTAAAACGCTGGGGGTATAATGATGCTCATCAGCTAAGGCCTCACCAAATATGCCCAGAGCCATGCCTAGTTGATGTATTTCATGGGTCAGGGTCAGACATATCTTAACTCGAATTTGAGAGATTATTTGCTTTGACTATGATTAGAATAACATACCTGATTGCCATGTGCATAGCTTTACAAACTTGATTAACTATAGGAATTATCACAGAGATAATTCCATTTTTACAAGTGCAGGGCAGGAAAGCTGGCACTCAGGTAACCCTCTGGAGGGGGTATAAGATAGGCGGCAGCACCAGTCCTTCTTGGTGACCTACATTCATGCACCCTGATCATAACAAAGACTGCTGCATGCTTTTGCTGCTTGTTACATCAAATTTCTGCAAATGTATCTCTCATCGACATTCCAGGTATGTTCTTACTGGTTAGTGGACTTCTACAGATGTGCCTCCCACAGGTGTTTGCGTGGGCCTTTGCTTCTGTGATGAACTTTTTGCCTCACTTTCATGCTGTCCCACTCTGGGACAGTCAACAGGATAATCAAATATGGCCATGCATGTGGCCCATGACCTACTTTGGGACTGATTACAACTGGACATTGCCAGGTTACCTGGTGACTTCATTATATGTACAGATTGTTACCATGCATTTTTCATCATACCAGCCAGTATGTACACATTGTTACCAGGGATTCCTCATCGTCACCAGCCAGTATGTGCAGACTGTTACCATGCATTCTTCATCATACCAGCCAGTATGTACACATTGTTACCAGGCATTCCTCATCGTCACCAGCCAGTATGTGCAGATTGTTACCATGCATTCCTCAACGTCACCAGCCAGTATGTACAGATTGTTACCATGCATTCCTCGTCACCAGACAGTATGTCAGGTTGTAACCATGCATTCCTCATCGTCACCAGCCAGTATGCACAGATTGTTACCATGCATTCCTCATCGTCACCAGCCAGTATGTACATATTGTTACCATGCATTCCTCATCATCACCAGCCTGTATGTACAGATTGTTACCATGCATTCCTCGTCGTCACCAGCCAGTATGTGCAGATTGTTACCATGCATTCCTCAACGTCACCAGCCAGTATGTACAGACTGTTACCATGCATTCCTCAACGTCACCAGCCAGTATGTACAGATTGTTACCATGCATTCCTCAACGTCACCAGCCAGTATGTGCAGATTGTTACCATGCATTCCTCAACGTCACCAGCCAGTATGTACAGATTGTTACCATGCATTCCTCATCGTCACCAGCCAGTATGTGCAGATTGTTACCATGCATTCCTC
Organism: Amphiduros pacificus; assembly: GCA_949316495.1. NCBI lineage: Eukaryota > Metazoa > Annelida > Polychaeta > Phyllodocida > Hesionidae > Amphiduros > Amphiduros pacificus. The sequence goes on from OX439002.1 coordinate 37,519,894, forward strand.
AACGTCACCAGCCAGTATGTACAGATTGTTACCATGCATTCCTCAACGTCACCAGCCAGTATGTACAGATTGTTACCATGCATTCCTCAACGTCACCAGCCAGTATGTGCAGATTTTTACCATGCATTCCTCTACGTCACCAGCCAGTATGTACAGATTGTTACCATGCATTCCTCATCGTCACCAGCCAGTATGTGCAGATTGTTACCATGCATTCCTCAACGTCACCAGCCAGTATGTGCAGATTGTTACCATGCATTCCTCAACGTCACCAGCCAGTATGTACAGATTGTTACCATGCATTCTTCATCATACCAGCCAGTATGTACACATTGTTACCAGGCATTCCTCATCGTCACCAGCCAGTATGTGCAGATTGTTACCATGCATTCCTCAACGTCACCAGCCAGTATGTACAGATTGTTACCATGCATTCCTCGTCACCAGACAGTATGTACAGATTGTAACCATGCATTCCTCATCGTCACCAGCCAGTATGTGCAGATTGTTACCATGCATTCCTCAACGTCACCAGCCGGTATGTACAGATTGTAACCATGCATTCCTCATCATCACCAGCCGGTATGTACAGATTGTTACCATGCATTCCTCGTCGTCGCCAGCCAGTATGTACAGCTTGTTACCATGCATTCTTCGTCATCACCAGCCAGTAGGTACAGCTTGTTACCATGCATTCCTGATCGTCGCCAGCCAGTATGTACAGATTGTTACCATGCATTCCTCATCGTCACCAGCCAGTATGTGCAGATTGTTACCATGCATTCCTCATCATCACCAGCCTGTATGTACAGATTGTTACCATGCATTCCTCGTCGTCACCAGCCAGTATGTGCAGATTGTTACCATGCATTCCTCGTCGTCACCAGCCAGTATGTGCAGATTGTTACCTTGCATTCCTCAACGTCACCAGCCAGTATGTACAGATTGTTACCTGCATTCCTCGTCACCAGACAGTATGTACAGATTGTAACCATGCATTCCTCATCATCACCAGCCGGTATGTACAGATTGTTACCATGCATTCCTCGTCGTCGCCAGCCAGTATGTACAGATTGTTACCATGCATTCTTCGTCATCACCAGCCAGTAGGTACAGCTTGTTACCATGCATTCCTGATCGTCACCAGCCAGTATGTACAGATTGTTACCATGCCTTCCTCGTCGTCACCAGACAGTATGTACAGATTGTTACCATGCATTCCTCGTCGCCACCAGCCAGTATGTACAGATTGTTACCATGCATTCCTCATCTTCACCAGCCAGTATGTACAGATTGTTACCATGCATTCTTCATTGTCACTAGCCAGTTTGTACAGATTGTTACTATGCATTCCTCATCGTTACCATGCATCCCTCATCATCAGCTGCGAGTAGATTGTTACTATGCATTCATCATTGTCACCAGCTAGTATGTGCAGTGTGAGCAGATGGTTACCATGCATTCCTCATCGTCATCAGCCAGTATGTGCAGATTGTGACCATGCATCCCTCTTCATCAGCGGCATGTCTATGCAGATTGTTATCATGCATCCCTCATCATCAGCAGCCTGTATGTGCAGATTGTTACCATGCATCCCTCATCGTCACCAGCCAGTATGAGCAGAGTGTTACCATGCATTCGTCACCGTCACCAGCCAGTATGTGCAGATTGTTACCATGCATTCCCCGTTGTCACCAGCCAGTATGTGCAGATTGTTACCATGTATCCCTCATCGTCACCAGCCAGTATGTGCAGATTGTTACCATGCATACCTCATCATCAGCCGCCAGTATGAGCAGAGTGTTACCATGCATCCCTCATCGTCACCAGCCAGTATGTGCACATCGTTACCATGTATTGTTCATCGTGCCAGCCAGTATGTTTAGATTGTTACCATGCATTCCTCATTGTACCAGCCAGTATGTACAAAGTGTTACCATGCATCACTCCTGGCCAACACATAGTATGTACAGATAGTCGATACGTATCACTCGTCACCAGCACTTTTGCCTCATTCATTCACAATGCAGTGACAGCCGTCACACAATATAGTGACTGCCGTCACCTCTTTTGCCTCATTATTGCACAATGCGGTGACTACTGTTACCTCTTTTGCCTCATTATTGCACAATGCGGTGACTACCGTCACCTCTTTTGCCTCATTTTGTACAATGTGGTGACTGCCATCACCTCTTTTGCCTCATTATTGCACAATACAGTGACTTCCGTCACCTCTTTTGCCTCATTATTGCACAATATAGTGACAGCCCTCACCTCTTTTGCCTCAATATTGCACAATGCGGTGACTGCCGTCACCTCTTTTGTCTCCTTATTGCACAATGCAGTGACTGCCGTCTCCTCTTTTGCCTCATTATTGCACAGTGCGGTGACTGTCCTCACCTCTTTTGCCTCATTATTGCACAATGCAGTCTTCTCCCTCATTATTGCACAATGCAGTGACTGCCGTCACCTCTTTTTGCCTCATTATTGCACAATGCGGGGACTGCCGTCACCTCTTTTGCCTCATTATTGCACATTATAGTGACTGCCGTCACCTCTTTTTTGCCTCATTATTGCATTAACTGCTGTCACCTCTTTCCACAGTGCGGTGACTGTCCTCACCTCTTTTGCCTCATTATTGCACAATGCAGTCTTCTCCCTCTTTACTGCATAATATAGTGACTGCCGTCACCTCTTTTGCCTCATTATTGCACAGTACGGTGACTGCCGTCACCTCTTTTTGCCTCATTCTCATTATTGCACATTATAGTGACTGCCGTCACCTCTTTTTGCCTCATTATTGCACAGTGCGGTGACTGCCGTCACCTCTTTTATTTGCCTCAGTATTGCACAGTGCGGTGACTGCCGTCACCTCTTTTTGCCTCATTATTGCACAATATAGTGACTGCCGTCACCTCTTTTGCCTATTTTTGCACCGTGCGGTGACTGCCGTCACCTCTTTTTGCCTCATTATTGCACAATGCGGTGACTGCAGTCACCTCTTTTGCCTCATTATTGCACATTATAGTGACTGCCGTCACCTCTTTTTGCCTCATTATTGCATTAACTGCCGTCACCTCTTTTGCCTCATTATTGCACAGTGCGGTGACTGCCGTCACCTCTTTTTGCCTCATTATTGCACAATGCAGTGACTGCCGTCACCTCTTTTGACTCATTATTGCACATTGTAGTGACTGCCGTCACCTCTTTTGCCTCATTACTGCACAGTGCGGTGACTACCATCACCTCTTTTTGCCTCATTATTGCACTATGCATTAACTACCGTCACCTCTTTTGCCTCTTTATTGCACAATATAGTGACAGCCGTCACCTCTTTTAGCCTCATTATTGCACAGTGCGGTGACTGCCGTCACCTCTTTTGCCTCATTATTGCACATTGTAGTGACTGCCGTCACCTCTTTTTGCCTCATTATTGCACAGTGCGATGACTGCCGTCACCTCTTTTTGCCTCAGTATTGCGCAGTGCGGTGACTGTCGTCACCTCTTTTTGCCTCATTATTGCACAATATAGTGACTACCGTCACCTCTTTTGCCTCATTATTACACAGTGCGGTGACTGCCGTCACCTCTTTTTGACTCATTATTGCACATTATAGCGACTGCCGTCACCTCTTTTTGCCTCATTATTGCACAGTGCGATGACTGCCGTCACCTCTTTTTGCCTCAGCATTGCACAGTGCGGTGACTGCCGTCACCTCTTTTTGCCTCATTATTGCACAATATAGTGACTGCCGTCACCTCTTTTGCCTCATTATTTCACAGTGCCTTGACTGCCGTCACCTCTTTTTGACTCATTATTGCACAATATAGTGACTGTCGTCACCTCTTTTGCCTCATTATTGTACAGTGCGGTGACTGCCTTCACCTCTTTTTGCATCATTATTGCACAATGCAGTGACTGCCGTCACCTCTTTTGACTCATTATTGCACATTGTAGTGACTGCCGTCACCTCTTTTGCCCCATTACTGCACAGTGCGGTGACTGCCGTCACCTCTTTTTGCCTCATTTTTGCACTATGCATTAACTGCCATCACCTCTTTTGCCTCTTTTGCCTCATTATTGCACAATGCAGTCTTCTTTTGCCTCGTTATTGCACAGTGCGGTGACTGCCGTCACCTCTTTTGCCTCATTATTGCACATTATAGTGACTGCCGTCACCTCTTTTTGCCTCATTATTGCACAGTGCGGTGACTGCCGTCACCTCTTTTGCCTCATTATTGCACATTAAAGTGACTGCCGTCACCTCTTTTTGCCTCATTATTGCACAGTGCGGTGACTGCCGTCACCTCTTTTTGCCTCAGTATTGCTCAGTGCGGTGACTGCCGTCACCTCTTTTTGCCTCACTATTGCACAATGCAGTCTTCTTTTGCCTCATTATTGCACAGTGCGGTGACTGCCGTCACCTCTTTTTGCCTCATTATTGCACAGTGCGGTGACTGCCGTCACCTCTTTTTGCCTCAGTATTGCTCAGTGCGGTGACTGCCGTCACCTCTTTTTGCCTCACTATTGCACAATGCAGTCTTCTTTTGCCTCGTTATTGCACAGTGCGGTGACTGCCGTCACCTCTTTTGCCTCATTATTGCACATTATAGTGACTGCCGTCACCTCTTTTTGCCTCATTATTGCACAGTGCGGTGACTGCCGTCACCTCTTTTGCCTCATTATTGCACATTATAGTGACTGCCGTCACCTCTTTTTGCCTCATTATTGCGCAGTGCGGTGACTGCCGTCACCTCTTTTTGCTTCAGTATTGTACAGTGCGGTGACTGCCGTCACCTTTTGCCTTAGTCTTGCACAGTGCAGTGACTGCCGTCACTTCTTTTTGCCTCGTTATTGCACAATGCGGTGACTGCCGTCACCTCTTCTTGCCTCATTATTTCCCAGTGCGGTGACTGCCGTCACCTCTTTTGCCTCATTATTGCACAATATAGTGACTGCCGTCACCTCTTTTGCCTCATTGCTGCACAGTGCGGTGACTACCGTCACCTCTTTTTGCCTCATTATTGCACTATGCATTAACTGCCGTCACCTCTTTTGCCTCTTTATTGCACAATATAGTGACTGCCATCACCTCTTTTGCCTCATTATTGCACAATGCAGTGACAGCCGTCACCTCTTTTACTTCCTTCATACACAATGCAGTGACAGACTTCATCTCTTCTGCCTCATTCATGCACAATGCCGTCACCTCTTCCCTGTGTGTCTTCCCCCTGTTATCTCCCTCATACAGAATCCTTTTGCCTTCCTCTCTTTTCTCTTGTCCTTGTGTATGGAATGTTGACACTGGAGTTACCACTGTCGACACTGCCCCCCCCCCCCCCCCCCATCTACTCTCTTCCCTATTTGCCCTATCCTTGTGGGGCGCTGCTCAGGCAGCCATTTCATTGCTGCCTTTGCTTTGGGTGTTTCACTTAGCGCCCCATAAATAGAGCTATTCCTAGGAAGGGGTTATTTAATAATTGTATATAATTCTAGGACATATGATTGTTAATTACTTGTAAGTAAATTTTTAAAATATACAGTATATACATTGTCTATTTACTTGTCCATGCCAAAGAACAAAGATGTGTGAATTATTAAATTGTTTAGTAACATACATATTAGTCAATGAAACCTGTTCCTTATAGTATTTCTAGGTAGGATAGCATTATATTACTGTTAACTTCTATAAGATGTATTTTTACATGTCTTTCAACGTTTCATGGATATTTGTTATAACCTCATCACATAAGGTTCACTCAGTTAATAAATATTTATTTTACCCAAAATAGTCTGCCTTTGTTTTCCTGCACTGCATTTGTAAAATATAGGAATTATCACAGAGATAATTCCATTTTTACAAGTGCAGGGCAGGAAAGCTGGCACTCAGGTAACCCTCTGGAGGGGGTATAAGATAGGCGGCAGCACCAGTCCTTCTTGGTGACCTACATTCATGCACCCTGATCATAACAAAGACTGCTGCATGCTTTTGCTGCTTGTTACATCAAATTTCTGCAACCCGCCTCCGCCCCCTTTTACATTTCACCGCCGGGGTTTCAGTTAGTGCCAGTGTTTCACTTAGAGGGGTGTTTCACTTAGCGCCCCATAAATAGAGCTATTCCTAGGAAGGGGTTATTTAATAATTGTATATAATTCTAGGACATATGATTGTTAATTACTTGTAAGTAAATTTTTAAAATATACAGCATATACATTGTCTATTTACTTGTCCATGCCAAAGAACAAAGATGTGTGAATTATTAAATTGTTTAGTAACATACATATTAGTCAATGAAACCTGTTCCTTATAGTATTTCTAGGTAGGATAGCATTATATTACTGTTAACTTCTATAAGATGTATTTTTACATGTCTTTCAACGTTTCATGGATATTTGTTATAACCTCATCACATAAGGTTCACTCAGTTAATAAATATTTATTTTACCCAAAATAGTCTGCCTTTGTTTTCCTGCACTGCATTTGTAAAAAAAAGGGTTTGGTTCGAAACATGTCCCGAAATCTGCACTGTCAAAATTAATGTGTGTCAAATAAAACACATTATTTGTCTCGATTTTGAAACACTATATTGTGCGTAAATGTTTTTGTCAAACACATTTGGTAAAACAAGTTAATGTGTTTTATAATGAAACACAAAGTTGTGTTTAATGCTCTGTCCCAGAAATGACACATAATAATGTATTTAACTGTATTATTGTGTTTATTCAAAACATATTATACATTTAACAAAAGTGAGAGACATTTTATATTATAAACTTGATATCATACACCATCATATCATAAACACATACTAACAATTCTAAATTAAATCATTTGTTGTTTTAGATAAAGATGGATGTGGACATGTCTTTATGAATGTTCTTCAAATTCAATTATAAATGTTTCATACTTAATACAGTTTGTTTAGGATGTCCTTTCATGCACACTGCCATGACCTTTTATGCAGTTTTAGTCCTCAGTTTGTTTCTGGGATACACTTTTGTGAATGTATTCTTGGCCGATTGTCCTGCTTGGTGTAGAAATCTGGAATGCCCTCCTATGTTGAATGGGCAACTGGGATGCCCTCTAGCTCAGTGTAAGTACTCAGTCAGGATTTGTAACTGGGATGCCGTCTGTTTATGTAAGGTGGTTGGAATGCTCTCTCAAACAAAATGCTCTCATGTAAAGTAGGTACAATGGATCCTCTGATGTGGAGAATAGGCACCTGAAATTGAAAATTAAAATTTTTGTGTCAATCAAGTTGTTCCTGTTTTCAAAGAGAGGCACACAACCTCTTAATCCTTCAGAGACCTTGCCAATGGCAATTAACATATATGCTTTAATGTGTTTTGTTACAATTGTGATTTGAGAAAACACCTTACAATGATTTTGATCTCAATAATGTCCTAAAAATTACCAAAAAATGTTTAAGTAAACAATACTATTAACTAAAATGTCTATCCAATATTACATATAAGCTCTTGTTCAGTTTCAATAAGCATGGGTCAGTCACAAAGATTGTGTTTCACAAAAACATTATATATACGATGTGTGTGAAGTGTTTTGTAAGCAATATGGTGTGTCACCGACACACAATATTCATGTAAAAACATAATATAATGTGTAAGTGCAACAGGTATTTCTTAGAGTGTGTACTGAAAATTGTTATCATAGTAAACGTAATTATAGCAAAGATTGCTGGCGAATAGTTAATAGATTAACAACAACTTCCTTTTTTGCAAATGCAGTAATGTTTGCTGTAAAATATTCTTTATGTCTACAATTTCTTTTTCTGTAAAATTTAACAGGTCCTAATTTGCTTTATAGTCATTGTTTCACGATGTAACAGGACCGTCCATTTGATAAATGTTTGGCATTGTGACAAGAAATCTCTCTGGAAAACCTATTAAAAATATCTATTGAGAGATCTCTCAAAGGACCCTTGCTAAAGGCGGAAGTTAGGAATCAAGATCATGTAGAGTAGTAGGGAGCGCCTTAGTCCAAATGGAAGGCCCTCTATCTACTGGCAGGGTCAACTTTTGATGTGTCGTTAATGAGTTGGATTCATCTATAATATGGGTCTTTTGGATATGACTTTATCATTAAACAATTAGCGAAAGGATTGAAGTGATAGCCTCAGATAAAATGGATTATACATTCAGTCAGACAGTCTGGGTTTCCTCGTGTTGGTATCCTCAATATATTTCACTGAAAGGGTTTCCCAGATATTTGTATTCACATACATTACACAACACATGAACATACCTTATCCTTCATGCCAGTCAGTTCTCTCAAATTATTAAATGTTTTTGTCTTAATGAAAATAAAACATTCACAGTTATTTATTAGGAGTTGGGCATTACGTCCTAGTGACTGGCTTCTGTCTGACCCGATATGGCCTGAAAATAGTTGTTAAAAACAAATAAACATACCACCAAAAGCCGGACAAACAAAAATATATAATATTGATATTCCATATATAATACTGAATATTTATACTAATTTCATCGGCATTATACATTTGAAGTAGAAGTCTCAGAAAAGAATATTCAATTCATATAACATTAAAATAATATTTTTCAATATAACACATGATTTATTCACAAATACAGAGATAATCAACCAACATATACTCTGTATATTTCATCGGCTTCAATGATGTTATTTGATGTATTCGTATTAGCGTTTTTGGTACTCAAATTCCAATCATGACAAGGTTAACTATGTCAAGAACCAGCCAGATTAACAATATTCACAGTTAATGGAAGATTTCCTTCATTGTGATCTGTCTAAGTATGTCTGGCATCAATGCAATATTGTGAAGTAATTCCTTATCAGCAGTGATTGTAGTTCTCCATCCTAGTTTTTGTGAGATATAACTTGGAATAAAAAGATGGAATGTAAGTCAACTCTAACCAATGATTATTTGAAACATAAGAATCTTTTCCTTTTTGCCTATTTAGAACATATCTCCAGAATAGAGCACTATATTCTCAACCAGATATTCAACCAAGGGACTGCTGTTTAAGAGCAACGAATTTCCCTTTCAGGAAGCGAACAGGATGTCACCTGCTAGCTCCGTCACACCAGTGGAATTAATGTCAACAAAAGACGTGATAAACCTGTCTGTTCTTATTCCCAATATCTCCACTTGGACCTATTCCTATTGATTATATCCTATCCTACTTCTATCTTCTGAACCCTGTTATGCAGCTATTCTGTGTGTTCTGATAACACACGGTCCTCTCAAATCCCTCCAGTTATCGATTTTTAACTTGAAAATTTAAGAGTTAAAAAGCCCTTAGGATGGACAGAGCTTAGCGCATTCACGGGGGCATAGAACAAAAGAAGCATCCAAATTTTTCCAGGGAATGGACAATCTCACTATCTATTTTACCCTCCGAATGTATATCCTCAGTGCATCATATACTCTTGAAAATTAATAGGTAGAAATAGTTTCATTAATTCCTACTGCAGAGTTTGTAAATAATTACACCTTCAGGTTGCTTGATAAACTATCACTTAGCAAAGGTTCGGTAAGGCACCTGTATATTTCAAATTTTCTTTTACTATAAATGCTTCATTAGTGATAGCAAAGGATTTATTTAATATAAAGGAAATACATTTCAATGTCAATAATGTAAATGTTTCGGTGACCGGTTGTACAGAATTTGAATGACACTTCCAAGAAAAACAGCGGGGATAATTGGGACGTGAGGAAATTAGGATATAATTTTCTCACATTGCCTAATGTAGGAGACCCTTGGTTTACTAAATCATGGACAACCACACCAGTCCAAACTTTTATACTATACTATGCTAAACTGTACTATTACCTCAGTCACATTCGCGCCGATTTCAGTAAAGATGCCTGGCCGATGTGTATTTTTTTTACAAAATCGGCCGGCAGTTCAGATTGCCGTGCGGGCACCGAGAGATCATCGGCCACAATTGGGCATCTTTAAGATGTCGGACCGGTCATCGGGAAATTTTAGCTGCAACATAAAAGTTGCCGGCGTCTCACCGATGTCTTATCACCAAATATCATCTTAAAGTACGCGGCAGGGTCCCGGCAGGGTCCCGGCAGGGTCCCGCAAGCACATCGGCAGATTATCTTAGGGCTGCTGGTGGTATTGTGTGGTGAAAATAGGATTTTTTTATTTTGTGTGTTCACAGGCCATCGTCAGATGATCCAACGGGCTCCCTACGATATCACATAGACGTCTTTAGGATGTCTTTCAGACGTCTATCAGATGATCTAGATGTCTTTAGGATATCCTACAGACGTCTGCACCATTCAATCTTGCACGTGCCGTGCGGTGCCCTTTAATAATGTGACCACAGCTACAGCATCTCTCAGATTGTTGCTGAAAAACTCCCTGGCGACCGGCAGACTGGGAAGTCGGCCAATTGTTACTTTCCGGCCGGCGCCCGGTTCAAATGTGACTGAGGCATTATTAACTAAAGTAAAAAAATAACAAATCAATTTCTCTGATGATATAGATGTTTGCAAAAACATGATTTTAAAAATAATCATCACGATGTTCGTTTAAGCTTTCTAAATAAGCGGTTATGGTTTATGAATATTTATTCAACAGCTCAGATGAAAGTTCATGCTACTTGCACTGAAATAAACAGATTGAATTAGGCTTAATGTCAAAAACTGGAAAATTGTTTGCAAAGGTTTGCGCAAAAAAGTTGAATTCATGTCATAAAGAAATCAAAATAATGTGTCAGAACTGATAATCATCTTGGGAAATGTCATCAGACAACCTCATCTTCTTGACTTTATTTATAGACACAGGGAATTATTCAGAGACAGATGTAATGAAAAACATCAGAAAATGTGCTGCATGAATGAAAATTGTTCAAATGACAAACTATATCATCGTTGCAGAGATTGTATCTCAAAAGAAAGCTATAAACTTTCAACAAAAATGTAACTCTCCTCTAATTAAAAACATCAGAAAAAAACAATATTTTTGAGTGTTAAAGGAATAACCACAATGAGGATGTAAGATATATTTAGGGATAAGGCTACAAATTTCACACACATCGTTGCCAACGGTAAACTGAATATCCGGCTACACTCAACGTTGAGACTTTCACAACCGGAAGCGGACGCGAGGTAATCTTGTCTGGCTTAGACGACTCTTAAATGACCTCATCCACTCCATATAACTTATACTGACCACTGCAATGCAAACCTAGTAAACTTGTCAAAATGATGGTCGCCATAGTGCAATTGACATGACCAGGCTTGAGTGGGTAGATTTGATGGGCTATCTATGTGACAAGTACACACAGTGGCAGCCCATCTGCCAACCCCAAGCCATTCCTGTGTGAATCCCTCAGCTGCCTCTCATCTGGCCACTGTTGATTGACATATTGTGCAATAGTGCACGAGATGGGGAACTGTCTACAGTGATGGCATTTGATTATGGGACGGGCATGACGAACCCATCCAAAAATCCTTTTTGATACCAGTAGTATAGAAGCTGATTGGTATGTGGGGGCGGTGGTTATGTGATTAATTCATCCATTTGGACATATTTATGACATTAATTATTATGTGACCCTGTATCCTGGTCCAAATATCCAAATCTCCCATTAAACATGAGAAACATGAATCCCTTCAACCAAGAAATTGTCATGATTACAGATTTAGCCATGAATGCAGACAAACATGTGATGTGCAATGTGGTAGTAATATGATCATAATCAAACGAAAATAAGAAAAACAGGATATATCAGATATTCTATGCTTCGGCCTTGTGTTAATACGTGTGACAGTCAGTGCCTCGTTGTATTTAAAACGTGCATTTTTGTCACATACTATGTGTAGTCCGGCTGAGGACACGTGCCTGCGGACTCCTTCTGTATATTACTGTTGGTCAGAAGGCAGTGTAGAAAACGTGAGAATTAGTAAAAACTTTATATTGTGAGTGAGCGAGGCATTTGACCAAGTCACGTGAGCAGATTCTCATCTAGATGAGAGTGAATGTCAAGCTTGATTGCCTCTTTACAGATGATAAATGTAGCTTACCATGTTACCTCTCTTCATATCGAGAATGCAGCTCAAGCGAGGCAAACGCATTTTCTTCCTTCCTGTTTAGGATTTAGTGCAGGTGAGGACAAACATATTGTTTCCTTTTTATCAGGAATATAAGTTAAGTGAGGTCATCTCATTGTTTATTTTCCATTTCAGGATGTAAGGCCACATGTGGACAAATAAATTGATTCATATCTAATTTAGTAAAAGAAAACACGAGTTTGTCAGAATTTGAAAATAACATTTTTGCAAATCAAGTGCATGTAATATTTACACGCGATTAATTCAGAAATATACGATATCTATGTTACTCTGGCCGACATAGAATCCGTTAAAAAAATGTATGTGTCAAATAAGATAAATTTTGCAAAATGACTTGTCTTAAAAATTTCTCTATATTATAAGGCTAAAGGATTTCTGTGTAATTTTAACAAGGTCTCATTTGTCTCGGCGGATGACATGTTTCGAATCCCACATGTGGAAGGGCTTTTCTTCAAATTTTGTCAATCTTATTGGGAAATGTCACGAATGGAGTCTGAACTGGTACTTTATCCGGTCAAATGAGATCAATCCTTTGTTCATATATAAGGTTAAGAGAGCAAGAAAAATGGACGGTTCTAACATATCTTGACATGTTACACGCTCCTTGCATGGTCAATGAAATTGGGGATTACCAATGAATGGTGATGAAATTGGGGGATATCCATGTAACTTCACTGCTATTTAAATTGACTATAATATCCATGTTGCAGCTAAAAGCTGTCGGCAGCCTCTGCGATTTCTAAATGATAGCTGATAATTATCCCGGTGCCGATATGGTTCCCCGATGTTGTCAACAACAAAAATATAAAAAATAGCAGCGAAAGCATTCACACCTTTTGTGTTAATGGAAAAATCAGTTGTGATTCGATTAAAGCTGTGAAAGCACTGAAATCAAGATGGCCGAAAAATCTGCGTAACACATGATGTTGATATTTTAATGCATTGTGACAATTAAATATTTCACTCCATGAACAAGAAAATAAAGTGTAATTGATGTGTATATAAGGTGTAATTAGCAAAGCCATTTTAAATATATAATTACTCGACTTAATCATGTTGAGTCAAAATATTAATCAATCTATGTTTTCATCGAGGAATATACATACATTATGATTATTCAAAGCGTATTCAGCTGGACTAAAATTTGCCAAATGATTCCCAATAAAATGTGTCTTATAATTTGCTGTATGATTTGCATATAATTTACCTAATAATTTGTCCTATATTTTAGATAACGTCAACTGGCCATCAAAAGGCAGTCAGTGGTTCATCTTTGATGATGTTGAAGAAGACCTTTTAACAATTTGAGAATTGTCTATGGTAAAAGAGTAATCGTCTATTGATTCCCCTTAACAATTGTTTTATGAATTTGCACTTTTCTTTGTTAATTTACTTGCAGGCAATTTAAAATCATGACTGATTAAGACGCGACCTCATCCATGCAAGTATATTCAAGTCAACTTTGAATCAAGAACTGGTTTAAGATTATTTACATTCCCACACAACTAATTAGTTCTTGATTCAAACTAATATGCAATCATGTTAATCCCTAAACTCCAATCATAATGTCAATTTATCAGATTTCTCAACCCAATAATTGTAACATCGTAATTGTGTCCAATTATCATTTGTTTGTTTTAACGACCTTTTCAGAAGAATTCATCGAGTTAATTAGAAGCCCACCATTTCAATGTCTTACTCTTTTCGAAGAGTGAATGGGGACCAAATTATTTGTTATCGGTGAGAAATATATGTATAGCTGATTTGTCTACTTCGGGAACTCAACCCAGACCGAGAGCATTTGAGGGTCATCTTGTCACTAACTCTACCCTCTTGATTGTGAAAATACTGAAAAGTATGAAAAGTCCTGTGGTCTTTGGCATGTCAAATATATACTTTGAAACTTTGTTATAGATAGGGCAAAGCAACAACAAATGACATAATTTATGTAGTACTGGTACCAGACAATGAAAACCTTTTTTACAAGTCTTTGTATTTTGGAGGATGGAGTGCCCCGAGGTAAGGTGACTTCCGGTTCTTTAATCACATCACTCCTCACTTGACCACCTCCATCTTAAGACTGGTTGGTGACGCCATTACTCGAACCAATTTAGAAATCAGTCAAAAGGTTGCCCTCCAGTAAGCATGTATTCTATGCAATTATTGTACTTAACTTTTGTTTAGAGTGCAATCTTAGCTAATCTTCCTGCACCATTTGGCCAGAAGTTGAAGGTCATGTCTAGTCTAGAGTTATCGCCATTAACATGACTCGGCTCTTGTATCATATAATGGGCTCCTTTCTCCCCATCACAGAATTTCTGTATTTACGTCCTATCTTTAAAGCACATTGTTCTCGGCCTATGTACAGCAATATTTCATTACAAAAACAGATCATAAGCTTTCATTTAGGGAAACTTTTCCATGTATGTTCCATGCCTATTATGCTTAACAGGTCTTTTTCATGTTTTTTTCAAATTCTTTTACTTCAATGTGGACGCACATCTGTCTCCCCAGACCTTCTAATAGTGTCCACCTTGTTTCATATGGGACGCTGCCAAGTAAAACACAAACTTAATGCGTTTATCCATTCATAATGTCATGTTCGATGTTAATATGGTATTTGAGCGGACAATGTAATGCGTGTATAGCATGTGATATTATATTACTGTAACTGGATAGGGATTCATTTAGGAACAATAAAGACATAATTGAATATAGAGCTAATGCACTACATGAGCACACACATAAACCTTTCAGATGGTACATTGGTATTGGGGCAAAGTTTTATGTAGCATTCATTCATTATTGCAAGCTAACCATATTCTATAATGAAATCTATGTAAGTGATATGTGATAGACTTTTCGGGTATTCGCGAGTCATTGGCGGGTTGCAATACTTTGCAGTGATGTGCACGATGCGCTGACAATTGCTTTGCAGGTTAATTTATACTCCAGTGTGTCTCCTTCATATTCAATAAAAGTAATTATAATATCCTTTGAGTAATATATTCCTTTATAATAATTTATATTAATTATAATATCCATTAGATCAAAATAGATATTAAGAAAGGTTTTTTTCTCTTTTTCAAATTCATAACCTTTTATAAGAATAAGCATTAGGAAAGGACATACCTAGTTTTAAAAGCCCCAAGAAAGGTTGACATTATTTTTATATCAGGGTATATAAATATGGTGATGTTCTTATCTATTAAATGAATAATATTCACATTTTGAAATAAGTAGTGTCTTCCGTCCTTATTAAATGTAAAAAAGCTTTGAGATTAAACGTGTTAACATTAAACATGTTGACATATAAAGAACGCATCCAAAACATGTGAATGGAAGGACAACCAAGAACAAAGACTTTGAGATGATTAAGTGGACTGGATTCTTAGATCAGAATGAAACATCTTCCAAACCACACTGACATCCACTGATATTGCATGTCTTCCACATCTTTCATGTGCATAATCAATTGCCCAAAAAGAATCACATCCTGTCCTCTGGGTCCTTGTAAATTATTATTTACTTCTGATAATGAATACGTTTTGTGATGGTATTACTCATCCGAGTTGGCGTGGTTTATTGGTATAGAACGTTTTACTGCAAAAGGAAATACTATTAAAGGGAAATATCTTTATGAGAGCCTGGTGATAATATGATTCTCATATCACACCTCGGAAGTTTTGTTTAGTATGACACCGTAATAGGCCCAACCTTCAAGTAAGAACTCATATCCTTTAATTGGGTTGCGTTAAAGGCAGGAAGAAGCAATATCCTGCGCCGTTCCTTGCAGATATAAATCAAGGCAGACACACATGGGTTAACAAATGACAAACTGCCACTTTCTAATGCTTTGCAGTTTCCCACTCAAACAAAAAGGCTTACTTAAAAAAAGAGTGCTTTAATATCATTTGAGGCAGAGCTTTTATTGACATTATTCACTTGATAAATACATTTCCTTTTGCTGACTTTTTTAAGATTGTCATCCGATGCCAGAATATAGCATAAAACCTGAGCTTAGTTTGCGGATGCCAAGCTGACAACAGATATTTGCCAGTAGTTGTGTGAAGCAGATCTCCCAAGTTGTCTAACAAGATTGAGACCTCATGAGTAAGTTGACAGTGGGAAGTAGCATGATCCTCAACAGAGAGGGAACTCTGTCAGTTACAGCAGCTCACCCACCAGTGCGTGTGATTCCTGACACTCTTCCTATCCTCTGACAAGTGTCCTTGTTACTCACCTCACATTGAGGGCATCCAAACGAATGCTAGGAGTTACAATCAAGCCACAAAGTACCTCTGCCTTTACCTCTTCCATGAAACCGTTCCCTGCTCTCTGCCTTCCATCCAACCATTTCCCCGCTGTCACTCGTCTATGGTTGCATGGGAGAGTGGCTTTCTGAGAGAGCGGTATTATCGGCTCAATTGTCCCTGTCCCATACAAAGTAGTGTCTACTGTATCTCACTGATAATAGCATTCTGACTAACTGCTTCTCTCTAACACGTAACCAACCATTCATTGTACTTTTCATACTGAGCTTACCATTCAGCTTCACAATTGTAATTCATGAAAAATATAAAAATCTATCTGAATGTTTTTGTGAACTGTTCATTTCTTGACATTTGTATGTTTGGTACATATATTCAAACATTTATTGTAGTAAATCTCTTGACATTTTTAAGTTTGGTACATACAATGTTCAAACACTTATTGCAGTAAAACTCAAATATCCATCTTCAGTCGCCCCACGAAGATTGATAAGCCATATTTCAGTACTTACAACTCACATGCCAATAGTATGTAAATATGCTCAAGTGAAAAACAAGCTTCTTTCATAATTCCCCACACAGAAAATTCACTACTTTTCTTTTCCCTTTGTACTCTTTACTGATATCTTTCTCCATGAGCACCTTCTCCACAAGTACTAATACAACCATCTTGTTACTTTAAAAGATGGATTTAATGCTTCATAGACAAGCTACACTGCCTGCAACATATTGAAATCTTCAAGAGATTTATGGTATACACGTGTTTCTGATATAAGAGTTAAGTTATACGTTAGGCTGGATGTTATTGGATACATTATACAAGTTAAGGTATGCCTTTTGAGATAATCTTTCAGACTTAACAAAAGCGTAAAATAGCAATCTCGGTACTTCTTAGTGAAATACCAAAAAGATGAACGCTGAGAAATAAAGTCATTGTCTGCACATGAATGTAAATGTATTGTACAAAACATAATTCCAAACAATATTATTGCATTGAATTTACTTATATATCAAACAATATTGTAAATTGTTAAATCAAAGTCAAATAAGTCAAATTCTGGCATATGAAAACATTCAAAGGTATTTGGTGTTTAATATTTTTTCAGAGACTCAAGAAACATTAAAACTGTATATATATGAAATGTACTGATTGATATATCCGCATCAATACCCAAATACAAATGATAAGCATTTGGAACCAAATATTCTTTTGGTCAAATATGCATGACCAAATTGTGTCATGCAATAGCGTGACAAGATGATCAGAGGATGTCACGCAATAGCCATGCATGAACTTATTTGGCTTCAATTAATAGTGTCACATATACACAGACAAAATTCCGTAAATTTCGCCTTTAATCAAATGATCACTAATTTTCACAGTACTGACTTTATTGCAAGTTCCAGACAAAAAAAGGAATGGGAAATGACATTGTCAAAATCGACATTCAATTTAGCCTTTTTAAAGTATATTTAACCACCTATTTGTGTAGGTCGTGTGATCCTATACTAAAATTAAAAGACTTTGGTATTCTATTTTGTACAGAATAAAATAAGTACTTATGTCATGGATTAACGTTAGACAATAGTATCTATATTGCAGAAGGACAAGGACGAAATTAACATCCCTGGAGTCAGTCAAATTGTGTGCAAATCATAAAATGCGGAATCAGACAACACACACGATCAAGCTGCACATGTATCTGAATTATATCAATAAACGTTTCACATATCACATATATCACGGGTATAGTACCCTTGACTATTTATTAAGGCCAATTTTTTGTAATAAAGAATTACCATTTTATAATATTGTAATATGCCTTTTGCAAAAACGCGGAATTGATTTTCCATATTATGATGAGTGTATGATAACAAAAGTATAAGTGAGATATGGTATTAAAATTGGAAACATGTTGCTTTATTAGCAATACCTTTTGTTTAATAACAATATAATCATATATTATCAATACATTCATATATAAATAGCTTATATTGACTCAAACTACATGTATAATGTTGGGGTTAGTTACACGCAAATCCTTCATAGTCGTCAGTCATTCATTGACATATGAAATGATAGCAAACATAATGTTCTGTTCTTGATGGCATAAGCTTTAAAGGAACATGTCGTTTGAGTCTACTTATTCACCTGTCAGCATAAAGCCTTTTATAAGGTTTACACCGACGTAACATCTGATATATATCACCGTTCAAAAATGATAGACATGTGGCACAGTTTTTCTACTTTGTGTTCAGTTAAAGATCCAACCAGGTTTTTTAATACCATTCAAATATTTGATATGGAGAAAACATTTTGACAAAATCTTTGTAGATTCTCTATAAGTATAAGCAACAACTTTTATATCCACCTGTGTTATAGACTGAAACCTTATTATTCTGGTTGAGGAGCTGGAAATAGAACTAAAACGAATTTCGGCATTACTACTTGCTCAAATTATCTAATAAAAACACCCAAATTACTGGTGAAACAGGAATGTGTCTTTGAAATAGTATACATTGTACGAATGGACAAACATTACATAATGAATCATAACAGTCTACCTTTCTTTATTTATATGGCAACATACTTTCACTTAAGATTATATCTGTGTGATTCATTCTTCCCAGAAATATACAAATTCGACGTTTTCTGATAAATGATCATATATTAGTTATGTGCAACATTGTATGCACTGAAAATATAACTGTTTCAAATTGAAGTACTAACAGATCTACCTTGTTATACAGATGATGTCAAGAAATGATTCTTTTCATATCAATATGTTTAAAAGAGGTTCAATTCATTATGCTTTCAATACCTGTGACCAGGAAGCTACATATAAATATTATTGACGCAAATCATTGGCATCTTGACATTACAGACCACATAGGGGTGTGAAAAGATCTGAATTCTGCAATATTCTTCCATCTGTTCATAATAACCTGCAATCTCCTTATAATTGTATATTACACATGTCACCATCATCCTAGTGTTAACAAAGGCACAATATAGAACTGCTAAGAGGAACTACCGCTAAATTAATGCTACAATACTAACATGTCTTTACCTCTGGTGGGACAGAGACAGGTTATCATTAGGATCAACATCGTAGTGAGAGCGTGGCACAATATCTGCATTAATATCGTTTTCTCTGATTCAAATAGGGTTTAATGCACTTACTTATAAATCATGGTTGTTTCATGTTTCCTCTAACGTTTGAAGTAAAAACATTAATATGTTTGTGAATGCTCTTAAATAAAAAAGATGCAAAGAATATTTATGATACGGATATGTGGAGAATGTGTGACACTTGCACTTTACTTCTGTCACTGTTAATGCGTGGTGTGATAGAAAGGTCCAGCCCCACACAAGTCAAAGTAATAAGCCACGAGACTGCGGTCATGAAAGCACCAGCAAAAGTGCTATTCCCATCCCCACCTGTGCCCACACAAACCACTGTCACTTCACTCCACTTCAAAGCAGATTTAAGCTTAGAATCTCCCCATCCATTTCGTGTTACAGTCATGGGATTGCCTTGTTCCAAACATACATTTTAATAAAGATGTATAAAACTTCAGTGCAGGAAAGTGATAGATTGGCAGCGGACATGTTAAGGGCAGACAAGGGCCACAGGTCATTGACATATTTCGCCCAAAACCTAGAAACATCATGCCATAAAAGTGAATAACACGAGCATAAAACAATGATACATTGGTACGATTAGGGATAATATTCATGATAAAATACATTATGATGGAATCACATGTATATGAGTTGAGTCCCCCAACAGTAAAGTGTGAATCAAAAATAAATGAGTATTAATTTGAGAGGTTATAGAGGCGATACCTTAGTGGTATCAATGAGTGGCAATAGAGGTAACAAGGTGGCTACAGAGGTAACATTGAGTGACCACACAGGTTACAATGAGTGACAATAAAATTGACAAAGTGGCTATATATAATAGGGGCTTGAGTGTGATGTAACAAACATAAACGAGTGGTGTGATAGTGTTCATACAGTGAAGTAGTGTTCTTGTGTTGTGTTTTTTAAGATCTGGCGGATTTTCAGTCTCATAAGTATCAATAATTAACAGAGGTAACATTGAAAATTCACACATGTTACAATGAGTGACAAAGAAAGTGGCAAAGTGGCTACAGAGGTAACATCGAGTGACCACAGAGGTCACAATAAGGTGACAGATAGAGGTAATATTGAATGTATAGAGGTTATAGTCAGTGGCTCTAAAGGTTACAACGAGTGTCTATGGAGGTAACAATGAGTGGCTATAAAGGTTACAATGAGTGGCTATAAAGGTTACAATGAGACTGTACATATGGTACATTGAGTGGCTATGGAGGTAACAATGAGTGGCTATAACGGTAACATTGAGACTCTACATATATAACATTGAATGGTAAAGGTATTGCTATAGAGTTTTGTAATGGAGGCGACAGAGCAGTTATAGAGGTTGCATTGAGTGGTAATGGACGTGACAGAGTAGTTATAGAGGTTACATTGAGTGGTAATGGAGGTGACAGTGTGGTTATAGAGGTTGCAATGAGTGATAATGGAGGTGACAGAGTGGCTATAGAGGTTACAATGAGTGGTAATGGAGGTGACAGTGTAGTTATAGAGGTTGCATTGAGTGGTAATGGAGGTTACAGTGTGGTTATAGAGGTTGCAATGAGTGATAATGGAGGTGACTATAGAGGTTACAATGAGTGGTAAGGAAGGCGACAGAGCAGTTATAGAGGTTGCATTGAGTGGTAATGGAGGTGACAGTGTGGTTATAGAGGTTGCATTGAGTGGTAATGGATGTGACAGTGTGGTTATAGAGGTTGCATTGAGAGGTAATGGAGGCGACAGAGCAGTTATAGAGGTTGCATTGAGTGGTAATGGAGGTGACAGAGCAGTTATAGAGGTTGCAATGAGTGATAATGGAGGTGACTATAGAGGTTACAATGAGTGGTAAGGAAGGCGACAGAGCAGTTATAGAGGTTGCATTGAGTGGTAATGGAGGCGACAGAGTGGTTATAGAGGTTACAATGAGTGGTAATGGAGGTGACAGAGCAGTTATAGAGGTTGCAATGAGTGATAATGGAGGTGACTATAGAGGTTAAAATGAGTGGTAAGGAAGGCGACAGAGCAGTTATAGAGGTTGCATTGAGTGGTGATGGACGTGACAGAGTAGTTATAGAGGTGACAATGAGTGGTAATGGAGGTGACAGAGTATTTGAGGTGACAGAGTGATAGAAGAGGTAGTATTTAGAGTCTACGGAGGTTGCACTGAGTGGCTATACACGTTACATTGAGTGACAATGAAACCAAGAGAATGGCTTAAGAGGTTAACATGAGTGGCGATACAGATGATAGAGTGGCTTCAAAGGTCATATTGAGTGGCAATGAATGTAACGTGTGCCTGTAAACGTTTCAGACGATGCAGGTGACGTATGACTATTAAGGTAAAAGAGAGTAACAGAGGTGAATGTGTAACAAAAATAAAAACAATAATGGTTTACACAAGATGACTATGAGCTGATATCAATCCTATATGCATTCAATGTATAATCCTATAATCCTTGAAGATATAACGGTAGTTCAGATTCGCTACATAGACGAAGAGACCGATTGTAGCCCATGTCGATTTTACATTTGAGCTTTCTGTGCTGGCCAAAAGTCGGTTGTTTTAGAGTTGAAATGCAATGCTGTTCATCAAAGTGAGTCACTGTTACGAAGGTAGCTTGATGGGATTTTCATCTTCCTGTGGGTGACATTACATGTAATCCTGCCAAGATTACTATTGGACAAAGTGCTAAGATATCATCATGTCACTTAGGGATAGACATCAAAGTGTATATAAATGTTACTCTGCAAAGGTGTTTACTCTTCCACATAGAAAATAATCGGCTGTCTTGATGTTTGTGAACCGGTCACATTTGACATTTTAATCTGTTATAACTTCCACCTCAATATAAAGTAAAAGAGTTCAGGGGACTTCTTTCAACATGGCGGTTTATTGAAGACACAACTTTCCCTGAAGATCTGTCATGCATACTCCAAGCTCTATATAACCATAGAGGGTCTCAGCTTTATGTGCAATAACCTTACAAAAACACCGGGAAATTGTCTTTATTTCACTTTATCCCGGAATCCTAATGCGGATATCTTGTATTTTCAACATAACAAACATCGATTCACTCAATTAATGCCTGCATATCAACTCTGTAAGGAGGGATATAGGAAGTTGGACCTCATATAGTATGACTACATCACAGTAAACCAAAACCTATTGGAAGGAGAAAGTCGAGGATCATTGGGGAAATTGGAATATATGACTTATAAAAGTTTCACTTTATTCTGAACTAATCCGTACATCAACTCTGAACGAATCAGGGTAATTCAGCTGTATGACGACTTCTTTCCTTCTCACAAAAGTCACCCAAATCCCATTAAAATCGTCTCAAAATTTAACAAAGTTTTTGGATTGGGATTCTGTGAATTTCATTGTAATTCATGAACGCTTAATATTAAGCTATTAAATTATTCCTCGTCATGCAATCTAAGACTGAAGCACCTTTCTGTGTTAAAATTGGGCAAAAGTCTTTTTAGAATTTAGTTCCAGATGATCATTCATTTTTAAAAGTGACTAATGAACGTATCAATATCTTGAGAATTGAATTGTTTTAATTGTTGAAAAATAACGATTAATGAAAATTGCTTTTTATAGCTAGCCATTGATCACCTGAAGGTACTGCTCGGATTATTTCGGATTGTTGTGAGGGTACGGAATTGAGATGTGCAGATGAGTTCAGGTTTTCAGTCTGGCACCGTTCAAAGCTCTCCCATTCCTGATCATATTGATTGGAACAGTAATGTCAAATTAAACCACTACATTTGAAGTTTGGATTTAAATGTCCCTATAAAGGCTTAAATACATCTATTACGAATTCATATTAATCAAATATGTATTGACATTAAGCGTGTTGCTGCCTTTTAGGAGCGTATTACTCATTGAATCAGTTCCTTCTTTAGGCTAGTATTAATACGATACTTTCTATACAATTTATGTAACTGAGGCGTTTTAAATAACATGCTACTTTCTTTAGCTATTTCCTATGGAATTCACAATTATTCAGTTTATACTTTTCCGTCAGCCATGGGGGTACTTTCATTAAAGTCCATGGGCCCATTAGAATATAGTTGTAAATTCTAATACCCCAATTGCGGCAGCAATTACTCCGTTTCCGCTTCAAATAAAACACTTTTTGAAATTTATTAAACAAAGATAGAAATAGAAAAATCTCTTCAGCAGTATTATGTAAAACACAAATTTGACAAGGGGATTGAAAATTATGTAAACGATAATCTTCTTTTCAAGAAATACTATGGAAAGGAAGATAAGCGATTCAGAATATTCAAGAAAATCAGAAGGTGGGTCCAGTGAGTGATCAGGTTTATATTCTATTTCATTGAGTTTTATAGGCATCTGTTCATTTGGGATTTATCTAGTACATTTAACTTGTGAAGATTTCATTAATGGATTCATGCAAACATATCATTTTGCACAATCTTTGATGTATAGAATCAAAGATGTAAACCGCAATCAGCGGTTGTGATCTCATTGGTAGTTTCCATTCGAGGTTATTTTTAAAGTTATTGCTAATGGATTAGCACTGAGTTTAAGACTGTGGTTGAATGCTAGATAAGGCCACCTTGATCATATGTCAGCTTAGTTCCAGAGTGGACGACTGGGTCGTCGATGCAGGGCATACAGTAAAATCATGCCTGGCTGATGGCTGGGGCACTACCAAGGGAAATCAAGGTGTAGCCAAGCTGAATGACATGGCAATAGGCGATCACAGGCCTGTCAAGGAATGTCACATAAATACAGACACTGTCAATGCCTTGCTATCTCCATACAATCCACTAAAGACCTTACAGTTACAAAAGGGCAATCAGTCAAAACATTTATATCCAAAGGCTTGGGCACATTAAACGCCTACTATCTCATCTCTTGTCGTATTTTTTTGCAGATTTATTTTTATTACAGGCGGGCTTAAGTTTGGAAAGCTCTGATTGATTTTATCAATTCTGTGATCTTATTGATGCTTCAATTCAAACCGTTTGATTACATTATGATGGTCTTTTTCATCAATACACGCTCAGATAACCTGTGCAAGAAAAAACCTTGAACTAACGATGCACTGTTAAGTGTAAAGAGTCTTTTGTGATGGACCTCTGTGATGAGATGGGCTCAAATTATCCTCACTACTCTTTTAAAACTGATATTTTCAAAATGCCTTTTTATGCATATATATAAATATTTAATATATATATAAAATATTTATATATATATATATATATATATATATATATATATATATATATATATATATATATATATATATATATATATATATATATATATATATATATATATATATATATATATATATATATATATATATATATATATATATATATATATATATATATATATATATATATATATATATATATATACACTATAAAAACAAGCCACCATTATCTTTCCTGGGTGACATGCATATAGTGTTTCACGTTAGGTTGGTATGGTAAATACATCTGTGCACAGGTCTTGTACATCACATGTAAAATTGAATAATATTTAGTCACATTTTGTCATTCATCTTTTGAGCAAAGTCCTTTACTATTCTCAGACAGCATGGCTGAGAGTGACATCTGAAAAAAACCGAAACAAAGAAAACCTTAGTCAGATGTATTAAGTATTGTGCCATCGACGTACATGATAATTCTTCATTTCTCTTTTTCTGTATCTTTTCTTTTTTTCTCTTTTTTGTAGTTTAAATACAGGCATATCTTACATTTGAGAATAAAAACATCTTACTTTCATCTTTGATCTTTCATATGCAAAGCCTAACGTTTTGTCAATTAAAATGGACAAATTCGTCATAATCATATTGGCTTCATATTTCCCTGGTATCTCGAGCAACATCCCTTGAGTTAGTATTAAATGACAAGAGGCCAATGCTAACACAAACACAGATTAAATGAAGAAATTGCCATTCCAAAACTGTATGTGCCAACAAAATAGAATATACTGATGAAATCTGACGTCCAGGAACGTGCATGCTTGATCACTTTACTACAAATCAATGACGCAAAGATAAATCATAAAAGCAGAAAACCATATTAACCATTATTTTGTGTTATTTTTCATTAGCTATCGAGGTCTTATTCCCCAGGCAATCTGAGGAAGTAAAATTTTCCATCACAAGGTGGCATTCTTTCCATCAAAGATAATTCCACTATGATTAGCCCATATCACACAATCCCGCACCAATTACCAGCCCAGTCACCAGTCCGCAATTACAAATCATTACAAGAATACAACTCTTGTTTCTGCCCATTTCACTTAGATCTTGATGAATTTCAGTCTTGAAATCATCCGGTGGTGGCTTGCGTACCAAGTACACCTTGGCTAGTGTTTCTTGGAGGCATGTCATGTCACAGATATTTTACTCTCTTTGGCTTCCAAGCAGAATCCGTTTCTTTTACTAAGACAGGATAGTTAGGACAAAAAGAATGTTTTTTACGAAACTTAACAGTCGAATGAATATTCAAAATTGTTTTAAAATAAAATATCACTATGAGAGTTTATTTTATCCTGTGCTCATATTGTACGTATCACCAATTTGAGAAAAATTAATTTGGAATTGCCCAAATAAACAAAAATGGGAGGCATGCAGAGTAATATATCCTAAGTATAAAATTCTATGTAAATACTCTTTTCGAAAAAGCATTAGAGAATATTATCTATTCTAAAGCTTTTTTTAACATGACATTTTACATTTCAAATTTCTAACCACAGATAAATACTAAATATTAAACACAAAAAAAAACATTCGTCAGGTTTGGTGTATAGTATCTGCTCTTCTCTGAGCAATAATTTAATTGTAGAGAAATATCATAATATAATGGCAAATATAAAGGCAGCCAGTAGGTGCAGCAGAAGAGACATGTCTGTTACAGGAAAGGTAAACATTTTATTATCACGCCTTTGAAATTTAATGAAGAAAACTTTGTCGGAACCTCAAGTTGGAAGTTGGAAATCTACTTTTCTTTCCTTATGATAAAGAATCTTACATGATTTGAATCAATGCTTCAACATAATACGTGAATCAGCACAAGGCGTGAGTGTGCGCTTGCGACCACGCCTCACATGAGTGCTGTAGCAACCATTTAATCTTTCACGCTGGGTCCAAACCAAAGACTTTCCTTTCTCAGATTGGTATTTTCTCTCAAGACAAAAACATGTCATGTTGCCCAAAAAACAGGATGTTTTCAAAACACGCTGTTGGTTTTATTCAATATTCAATACATTACAAAGCATTGCCTCCATATTGATATAAAGACACATCCAAAAACAATAACTTGCTATTTATTTGATTTTGTGTTGAAGTGGACTCATTGGCAATGGAAATAAAAAAGATAAAATGACGCCTCATTTACAAAATATAAACCTAAACATACACACACACCAACACACACACACACTGATCTCTCTTCTATGCAAAAGATGAAAATTAATATTTCGATCATCTGACTTATATATGTAAAGAGAAGAGCACATTAGCTCAATTTTGAGTTGTCAATGATGGAAATCGACCAAAAACTGACAGAGCAGGGCCGGATTGTATGTTTTTGTAACAATTTGCTTCTTCCGCACGTGCACATTGTTACGTCGGCGAGACAACTAGGTGCATTATTATAACAAATCATTAACACCAATCATATCAACTTTGTTGTGCCAAAATGTCTGATGTCTGATGTTCAATTCGTTACATGCATACAATACATCTTCCTTATTATGAGCCAATCCTATGATTGCGCGAATACTATGGTCGATAGCTGTATATATTTCCGAAAGTTGTTTCATAATATGCTGAGTAAACGTGTCAAGGCTAATATTGTTTTCTTTTCTACCTGTCCAGTGGCAGCTATAGAGGACAACCTACATATCTTTAAATTATGTTGATTCAGATATGTAATTTTTCATTTGAAAAAGTTTGACTTTGCGATAACCTTTGTTTGACCTTGAGCAACAAAATCGATGAAATTTAATATATTTTTGCAGGAAATGTTAATACACCACAATTCATGAAATTATATTAATTAAAACCAATTTTACAGCTGATTAAAGTATTTTCTAATGGAAATGGTAGGAAAACAATTGGCCGTTTCTGACGTCTCCCCCATAAAATCCCCAAAATGTTTGATACAAAAAACGCTTGGTTTTTCTCATAACTAGAACAACTATATGGTCCTGTGGTGCATCAATATTAGTTGTTAGGCCACTTAAATTTTGTACATTAACCCTGAAATATTTACATTGAATATAATGGGAATTGCCAAAATTTAACCTAAATCTATAAAAGTGGCATGGGCAATCCAGCATACACAGTAAAGTAATTTTGTTGATGTCTGAGATACCATTAACGTTTTAAAAACAAGCTTTCATATGAATCCATTGTTTTGCAAAAGGGTTTTTAAATTTTTGTTTGTACAAAATATGCAACAACCCTCCTTAACGATGATCATCACTGAAATCTATGTGTCACAGAATTCATACATGAAGTATAATTGCTCTCATTTCTTTATTTCTGAAGATAAAGGTTCAAAACCATTTTCTTCCCCCTTGTTTTAACCGGCGTCATTCAAATGACCACGTTGTTCAGGCAGCAGAAAAGGGTGCGACCCACTGCAACTAATGGCGTCACTATACCAGTGTGCAAAAAATGTCCTGAAAAGCTGCCACTGCAGAAGAATGGTCGAAGTGGAAAATACTCCACATATGCAATGTAGTTTGGTCACTCTGCAGGTAGAGTCACCAAGCTGAAAACTGTGCAATTGGTTGACACGTGCACATGCCCATTTCATATGTTCAAAAGTAAGCTATAATGGACCATTCATAATGTGGGGGGGGGGGTTATATTGGAAATACCTGCGAGGAAAAGTATATTATTGCTTTTTTATTTGAGTTTATTTGTGTGGTTTTTGCACCACCTTTAACATTGATCCTTTCATTTCATGTCCTGATATGTCTGCCTTTCCTAAGATGGATAAATCATTTTTCTTTTCACTCCATATATTTTTTTCTTGTTATTTTGGTACACATGTCATTCTTGTTATTTTGGTACACATGTCACTAACATCTTAACCTATTTAATCATCAAACTGACACCAATTGTGCACTTGAGGAAAATAAAGAAATCCGTTTTTATTGGATTCAAGTCATATTGAAATCTAAGGAAATGAGGCTGCTGACCAAGCTGCCAAAGCAACATTAGACAAAGGCCCAATAAATATGCTTATTCCTTACACCGAGTTTCAAAAACATAATACTGATTCCAAGTGGCAATTGCATTCGAAGGAAGCTATTTTTAATATGTTACATGCCTGTTCTTGGTAAAAGTAAAGGTGCTAGTAGATAGAACCGAAGAGTCGGTTATAAGTCGTATAAGAATAGGACATAGTCGTCTGATGCTTAGTTTTTTTTAAAGGCTAAGATCAGCCTGAATGTATTGGCTGTCAAAGAGCTTTGACTATAAACATATTTTGATTCAGTGTATCGATTTTGATAAAATAAGAACTCAATATTTTAATGTGCAAGATTTACATGTGTTATATGATACTGTAGATACATGTAGATAGTATCGGTTTTAAATAAAATAGGACTTTCTAACCAGTTTTAAGGGTAGAGCTTTTGTTTATTTTAGTCATTGGTTTATTTATCAGGAACTGCAGAACATCGCACTGAACAAAATCCTTTTTAAAAAAGAATTATACATATCTATTATATTTGTTTGATGAAATATATATATATCACATTGTTAAATTCTTGATGCCTACATATTGTATTAACATTTACATGTTGTTTCTAGTCAATATTATGTTTCTGTTTTTATTCTTCTTGTCGCTGGATGACCTTATTGTGTCGATGTGCCGTAAAGCAATCATTCATTCATTGGGCATGTTACAACATGTGAGAAATGTATGAATCGGTGCCTATTTGCTGCTAAAAAGAAGCTTATACTGGGTGTGGTCTGACTCAAAAAGACGATCCTGACCTTTACTTATAAAGGCTGATATAAATCCACGACCTGCTGAAGAGAATACATGCCAGTTGGAGTCACTCAAACAAGCAGGTGCCTCTTCTACCTGAGATTGGTCTACTTTGTAAAAAAATATATATGTTGGAGGTGGGAAAACAAAGGCATGTTGTGACAGTTAGATGTCTCCTATGATTACTGCATCGAGTGTGTTGCCAAGCTCTATTTTAAGCAATAATCACAAAGGCTAGAACAGGTATAAGTCTAATTAGAGATAAGGGATACATGAAGTAAATGGATTCTCCTTAATTGGATAAAGACCATGAATGTTTAAAGTAAATTAGTCAAGGGTTGTGTAGAGATTTGATGTGAGCAAATCATTAGTAGTTATCTTGATGAATGATATGCTGTGACCTCAACGCTCTCAATCTTCCAATGCACATCCTCCCGCCAAAATAACCTATCTCACGAGAGTGTTGTGTGAAGAGAATGGGAAAGAAGCACGACATATTGAGTCTCAAATCGGCACCAACATTTATGTTCATGGTCATGACCCTATTCCAACAATACAAACCTGAGATTATGGCGTAATCTAACCTTTAAGATTATGCTAAAACCCCGGCCATTGAATCAAATGCATTAGCCATTATTTTTAGCTACTTGTAAGTAGGGTGTATTGGTTCAAGTGATCTGTCAAAGCGTGTTTTGATGTCTCGGTGGCTCTTGAAAGATGGAAGATTGAACATGTATACACTTCTGATGTTTTGGACAGCCAGCACCAGAAGTGTGCTGATAGAAGTTATTGTGATATATAAGTGGTGTGTCAGTGTCAAAAGAGTGCAAACATGTTTCTGTACTGTACCAGTTTCGGTGATAGAGCAGTGCAAACATATGTTGCTATATTGTACTGGTGATAGAGCATTGCAAACATATGTTGTTGTATTGTACTAGTGATAGAGTATTGGAATTATATGTTGCTGTATTTTACTAGTACTGTTACTAGTGATAGAGTAGTGCAAAACATATATTGTTGTATTTTACTAGTGATAGAGCATTGAAAACATTTGTTACTGTATTGTACTAGTGATAGCGCAGTGTAAACATATGTTGCTGTATTGTACTAGTGCTAGTGATAAAGTAGTGCAAACATATGTTACTGTATTGTACTAGTGATAGAGCAGTGCAAACATATGTTGCTGTATTGTACTGGTGATAGGGCAATGAAGACATATGTTGTCTCTGTGGTGTTCAGTAGGTGATCCTGTGAAAGAAGAATGCACATGTGTTTGTATATTTTGAGTCCGTGAATAGATATGCATACTGCATCTTCTTGTTAACTTTTTGGTGCCTCTATTCCCACATATATCAACGCATCAAATGGCCTTCTTCCCATTAAATAACCCTATTTGGGTCTTATTTAAGGCGAATTATGGAATCTGTTTCCTGGATAAACCTAGCCCGACAAAGGGCCTACAATTTCCAGTATCAGTTTATCTCTCTTTCCTCTTCACTGTTGCAAACAATCCATTCTTTGTTGATTTGACCTCTGCCAAAGTCAAAGTCGACTGAATGTTACGATGTGAAGGTAAATTTATATTCAACGTGGCATTCTTTATCGAATGATGCCTTTTCGTGTCTAAATCTGTGTTAACTCTTGAATGGATGGATGGATGGATGGATGTATATATATATATATATATATATATATAGGAAGACCAAACGCTTTCCTTAAGTGGAGGTAGAGCTTTATTTAAAGCGAGTACAAAACACACTTGAAAACACACTCAAACACACTTAACACTAATAATTACTAGAATACATAATTGTATACCAATTACTAATTCACCCAAACAACTAACCCAGCACATATAGTAATTTCTGTTCAATG
Organism: Amphiduros pacificus; assembly: GCA_949316495.1. Taxonomy (NCBI): domain Eukaryota; kingdom Metazoa; phylum Annelida; class Polychaeta; order Phyllodocida; family Hesionidae; genus Amphiduros; species Amphiduros pacificus. The sequence goes on from OX439002.1 coordinate 37,551,262, forward strand.
TTCTACATGCATACTAATATTGGTATCATCATGGCAAGCCCTATCAGCGAGGTACAAGGTACAGAGATGAAGGCCATGAGATAGTAGAGTGAGAAAGAGGTGAGTTAAGGTAGAGTTAGTTGGGTTGGTTGGTTAAACGAGAGGCAAAATGAATATGAGTTAGTGGAGGCTGGTGAATATATTGAAGATAACATTGAGATCACCAGTTGCCCAAGGCTCGAATTTCTTCGGATGAGAAACGATTGGAAGCCGATTGGGTAGCATTACCCGCGTGGAGAGAATGTGAGGAATAAGCACTGGGTTCGAGCCCGAGCCGGGTAATGAGTCGTTTGATACAATTATTGAGGGTGAGTTTAGTGAGCAGACGATTGTCCTGGAGTGCGAGCAAATGAGCGGTAGGGGCAGGCACGTGCGCGGAGAAGGCGATGTAAATAGCAGTGAGAGCCGGTCGGAGTACGACTGCAGCCAACGAATTTCGTAAAATCGAATTTTGACGTCTTGGACTTGGAGGATGGGAAATTGGAGATTTTTGATTCGGAGGCCCGTGGAGGTCGTGGAGGGCTCGAAGAGCAAGGATTACCCTAGGTCGGTTAGTAGGAGGACGAGAAAAACCGTTAAGAACATGAAGGGACCGTACAGCAGCAAGGTAGATGGAGACAGAAGAGGGCGGGAGCGCCGAACTCCGAGTGGGACAGGTAAGGAAAGTGTTTACAAAATTTAGAATATTGAAGCTGAGCCGAGTTATATGTCCTTCACGTATTGAACCGGTGGCCGGATAGAACCAGGTCCTGTACTCAAGCGTCCAAATCTGAAACATTAATACAATAACAGTTATATGTATAGCATTTACATGTCTATTGGTATGGAGGCAGGTTTAGTAATATTAATGTCACTGTGGGGGTTCAGCCTCTTGAACCGATCCATGTCCAGTCTGCTCAACGCATCGGCTGAGGCGTTTTCGGCCGAGATCAAGTGTATTGCTTTGTAGTCAATCTTATATGATGATATGAAATAGTATAAGACTCTTATCAGACCCATTATTTTTGGATCCTTAGACCTCCCTGCATTCACGCAGTAGGATATGGCCTGGTTATCAATGTTCATAATGATTTGGTGGCCCTGGAGCCTGGGACCGAAGGTAGCCAGGGCTAGAACGACTGCGTATAATTCTTTCCAAGCGATTGTCATATTAAACATCCAACGATAAGGTCCAGAAAATTGTAATGTCCACCATAACGCCACATGCTATGTCGGACGCATCCGTGAAGAGGAGATCAGTGGTAAGAATGTTGAATTCCTTCGGAAACATTGCTATTATGTTGTGACTGGAGATAGACCGGAACCACCAACGGATGTCCGCCTTGGCCTGAGAGAATATCCTGCAGGTATGATGTAGTTTCTTTAACTTTTTAGACAAGTGTATTAATCTTCTAGTGAAGGTTACGCCGTGGCTGACGACTTTTGCACAAAACATTAGTTTATTAAAGATAATTGCTGATTAAAGATAATAACTCCCGTTTGGTGCAACGTGATTTCTACAACCAATCCCAGGTAAGTGTTTGTACTTCTTTCAAACGGTCAGGCCCAATTGCTAATGTTCTGTTGAGAATGTCAATTTCGATGCCGAGGAACTCGATACACTGAGTAGGTTGCACTGTTTTGGATGGTTGGATCGAGAATCGCTAGTTTCCAAAATGATGTCTAAATTTCTCTTGCAGGATTGGGGGGATTCCCCAAATGTGATGACGTCATCCAGGTAATGGGTTGTTGCTGAGGAAGCTCCCCTTTCCTAGTAAATGAAGTCTAAACCGTCGGCGAATTTGTTGAACAATTTTTGGGCCGATTTGAGCCCGAAAGGTAAGACGGCCATATAGTAATACTTGTTGTCCCAGGTAAATCCTAATAAGGGATGATCGTCCGGACTGGAATGCGGACGAAAAGTCACATTTTGCAGCCCATGGAGGATCCGTGAAAGTCTCTATGAGAGCGACAGCATCATGTACGGTTACATACTTAAGGGAACACTGTGAAGAATCAATCCCGTCATTGACCGTCTGCGTAGCAGGCCATGAGAGGATTTCTTACTAAAAGCCCCAAGGGGGGAGGCACGGTAGCCCTGGGGGAGGTCCTTCCGCTGTAGAGGCCCTGCTACCCTGTGCGATGTAGTATTGGTATTGACGATATTTTCCACTTCCTTACTGTGTTCGAGGGATGATCTCCAGTTCTAAATTAAAATGTTAGTGGGTTTCCCGTTGAACCCTATCCGTACCCCGTCCCTTGCAGACTCGTACAGGTCCCTTGCTAGGTCCCGTTCGGGGTGATTGAGAAGTGCTGTCCTCCAAAATCCACTACACTTGGCCAAACCTTGAGGTAGTTCCTGAGCTCTGGGGATGTGCTGGCCTGTGGTTTGCTGAGGGGGCCCTGGTGGGGGTTGGGCACATCTCCCTTGCTTACTGCATAGGTCATAGGGCATGGGGCCCCTGTGGGATTTACACTGATGAAGTCTCTTACATGATTTAAAGTAACACCTTTGAGAATTCCAGTTGTTGCAGACTTCTCCGCTAGGTGTACGTCTTCTTCTGGGCCCTAAAAGCCGACCCTGCCGGGCCCTGGATTGGCACAGTGTATAGAAATGGGCATTCAGATGGTGAGTAATGGTCATATGACTGGCAACATGGGCATCTGGGTACCCCGAAACTTATAGCTGTCACATCCAAGGTGGAGGTAAGGTTGTCTAGGTGTATATCTGCAAATCGGACATGCCTGTCCGACTTGCCCACTCAATGCTTCACGTCCAGGGCAGTGAGAGCCGTCCAGGTGAAATGTTTGCTAAAGTCTGAAACACGAAGGCTGTATTCACTCATATGTTCATAGAGCTGGCTGCCATGGACCTTGATCATTAGTCGTTCGTATGCCCTCCAGGCTTCATTCCAGGTCTGCATGTCTGTTATCCTGCACTTCTATCTTTTAGACCCTCGCTGTCAAGGTAGGTGTGCATGGCCCCCTGTTCGTCTGACTGTATGTTAAGGTTGGATAGGAATTAATCAAGCTGTACGTACTCGCCCCTCAGGGCGGACCTGAGATGTTGACTACAGGGCATAACTTCTTAAGATCCGTGAGGCCCTCTGTATTACGTAGGCCTGGAATCTTCCATCCTAGGTCAGGCATGGTGCCCCCGACTTCCACATAATCCCAAATTTAGAGTCATTCAGTACCCCTGGAGGGTCAGCCTCACCTGTGGAGCTGCCACCTGTGGCTAGATGTGGTCACAGGTGGCAGATCCAGGTCTCTTCTAACCCCGGTTAAACGCTCTAACCTCCACTATATATATATATATATATATATATATATATATATATATATATATATATATATATATATATATATATATATATATATATATATATATATATATATATATATATATATATATATATATATATATATATATATATATATATATATATATATATGTGTGTGTGTGTGTGTGTGTGTGTGTGTGTGTATATATATATATATATATATATATATATATATATATATATATATATATATATATATATATATATATATATATATACACACATTTTGAATTCATTTCTGGCATTTATCGGGAACAAGTTTAATTCTTTCAATGTATCAAAAATGTGATCTATATTTTCTAGAAACACAAGTTTATTTGACATGTTTATCATAATGTATCACATTGTGGATATGTATTGGCTGTCTGAAAGATGTCCCACCTGATGAGAAAAATGTCTCACGTGGAGCAGAGAAATAAAAACTTTATTAAACGAAGCCATAGAAACCGGTGAACACTTCACATGCAATATTTTGGTCAAATACAGTCAATTGCCGGTCAAATTGTTACAGCCCCATTTTCTTCTGACGCCGACTGACATGGCCACATATATTGCAATAGAAAATATATAACAGATCATAATAGACAAAAAACTTTGTCGCCTATATCGGTATTAAACTCGCTTTATTCACCTCTATCCCAAGTGCACTTTAATGTATTTGTACATGATTAAGACGTTTACAACGATGTAAATCATAGACGTGGAAGGAATGGTAATGCCTTTAAAGAGATGACAGTCTTTAAATGTTTGTCCATTAAAAGATCATGCTGAGCAAAGTGTGTGTTACAAAGGAATTACAGTAATTCATGATGCTTTTATTAGGTAAATAAAACGCCAGGCTTTGCCTTGTAGTAATGGCAGTTTTCCCAGCATGGTAAAAAAGGAAACCTTGTTGTCCAAATAACTCCCTGCTGTCTTAGTAGATAGTTTATAGCAACTAAATTTGAAAGACAAACAACAGAAGTTTGCAAGTAGTGACTTGAATACTTTAAAACAATGGATCCTTAGTTTCTTTCCGCTGTTAGTGCAATGTGAGCAGGTTTACCAAACACCATGCAGTATCGCTTGGCATCACATTTATCACAGGAGGTCTTTTAACTTTTAGAATAACGTTTATATGAAAGAGCTGTGTTTATGACCACTGTATATGGATCTGGTAATATGGGCAATTTCTCACTCGCTGCGGTAAACCTCATAGATTCAATTAGTTTGTAAACTGTTAACCACATGCATATGATAATTTTGAAAACAGATCATGAACTTGAACCTCCCACAGCCTCAGCATTATACATCACTGGTATAAGAAATGTGTATTTCTATCTAATGATAAAATCCATATGTTTAATAGCTCAGTTGATAAGATCCAAGTTTTCTTAGGAAGAACAATACATGTCTCATATAAGGTTCCGATGACCTGTCACATGGCAACTGCCTCAGGTCTTCCAGTTAAATGCATTCACCAATCTTTTCAATAACCATGATATGTTCTCAATATCTTTACGTGCTAAATGATGTAAGCTAATTAAAGTAGAATTGTAGCCATTACTCTCTCCCTCTCATATGTGTTCACCTGTCACATGCGAGTAGCTCCCTTTTAAATGTGTGAGGACAGTAAGACACACATGTTAACTGTTTATTCTGCACACTTCTCATGACACTGAGAGGCCACGCAGATACCCAGTTTACCATTTAGTGAAAGGAAACGAAGGAAAGAAGCACACATTTTTCAGACTGTCGTGACTCTAGCAATACAAACTGATGTAGCTGCAATTTCTCTCTGGTATAAAAATGTAAGAATTGCCTTTCCTGAGGGTCTTAATTGCGTAAAACTTCAAATATTAGAAATACATGTATGTCCATAGATATGATGTCAACAACCTCAGTGTAAAAAACAAATGTGATACTTTATAAATGTGTATATAATGTAATTGTAAACATTGGAGCACCAATCCTTTTTCGAAGAAGCCTTCCTTATTATATATGAATATGCTATGTGACACCAGACTTTGTGAGATACAGTAAGGATATATTGTGGGTATTTGTTCAGTGCCAGTGAGTTCAACAATATTAACAATAATAAGCAGAGGGCAAATGTAAATATAGGTCATCAGTCAATTAGCTCTGTTTCGCTGCAAAGACATGTTGGTGGTACATATGATGCTATTCACCTTTCACTTGCCTTGGTAGTTACAGACGTGCCCTGTCCCCATCTGGCAGTGTACACGCCTATTGGCTTCAACATTTTATAAAAATGTCCCTCTTAGATGTCATCACGTGTGAAGTTCAATGAATGTACGTGTCGATTTAGACTGTATCATGGCCATCCCCGTCATCACATTATGCAGATTGCTTGCAGAACCCAAAGTATTAGGGTTCCATGCTTACTGCGTTAATGTGATTAGGAGTTGTTTGTTGTTACTAAGATTGAAACGAAACCCTTAAGGTAGGGATTAGTGAACAATGATTGGATTATTACTTGTGAAGATCCTTTCTGCTTCACTCCAAGTGCAATCTGCCCACTGGACACTCTCATTCCTTCCCATACAAAATATGTTCAAAAATGTCTTCAGACCAAAGTTAGGTTAGTGGCATTAGTATTGACATCAGAGAATAATAAATGAAGACAAAATGTAAGAATAATTAATAAGAGTTGTGTCGGATTACATGAAACATATTAGCATTATTTACCCATTGAGGTATAAGAATATTGAGTGACAGAAATATCCTTCATGCTCTTCTATAGCACGGCATTGTGTATATATTGACATACACACACATACACACACAGAGAGATATATATATAATATATATATATATATATATATATATATATATATATATATATATATATATATATATATATATATATATATATATATATATATATATATATATATATATATATATATATATATATATATATATATATATATATATATATATCAGATATGGGGTTTTTACCAATCTCAGACCTGTCTTGTGGGGCATTGACGTACTGTGAGGCATATAAAATACCCCACTCTTCATAGTGCAGCTGCATAGTCACAGTTACATAAATAACCTGTACAAGGCCTTTTTGAACAAATATGTCTAAGAAGCATATTTATACAACCAGGCTATAACTATATAAATCACTGCCATCTAGTGTCACAGGTATATATATATATATATATATATATATATATATATATATATATATATATATATATATATATATTCTCTATGTAGTTTGCTAATTGCGTTGACAAAGCCATGAGAGATGAAGAATAACATATCAAGGTAACGGAACGGAAAAAGGTACAAAATAGTATACATTTGTAATGTTAGAAGGTTGTCGCAAATAACAGATGTATAAATGTTCTTTTGCAACTGATAGCATAAGATAAACAAAGAACTAATACACATATATGTGTAGACCAAATAAGATACATTGTATATCAGAACCTCAGGTTCAGCACGCATGGAAGGTATATTAGAAATGATTATGAAGGTAACTTATATAGGTGCTTGGAAGGAACGAGATCCAAATAGACCACTGTGCCTGATGATTGCCTTGTCGCTGCTCAGCATAACTGATAACACTACTTGTCATGTATCTGTCTATTTCATAACACACCAAGTAATGCATCTGCTCAACAGAGTAAACACCTAAGTCATCTGTTAGTCCGATAGATAACAAAGTCGAAATCAGGCTTTTGACTTCTTCGGTTAAACATAGCATTTGCTTATTAAGGCTTAGGTATTTGGTCAATCTGATGACAGATTATTCAGTTAACAAAAAAGTATTCTGGTTTATAAACTTTCATGCAATACTTCACTAGTTTGTCATAATATAGTAGATGAAAAGAGATAAGACAATGGTCTATCTTGGTGATAGTAATTTTCATGGAAATGTTTTAGAGAAAGATTACTTGTGAATGACTATGTAACAAATATTGTTTGTAGCATTAATGAGTAAAGATTCTATTTCTAGTGATTTCTTTTATCAAGAGATGATTTAAGTCTCCCATATCGACATATATATTACATAAGGTTACAAGAAATAATTCGGGAATTAACATTGAATGAATTCTAACACACATAAAATGTCTCAAAAATCACATTGTCATGCAGATCAAAAATTCATTAGTGCACTTATCGGTATGGAAATGCATTAAGGGAATATTATGAATTAGTTTAAAACAGGGAAGTTATGAGTCCAGGGAAATTATGATTTATGAAATTAGATTTAAGCCAGTTGATAAGAATAAGTTAAAGACACATTTTGCCCACAACAATATGGGGATGTGATGATATGAATACGTTAAAGACACAAAACATTTCCTCACAGTTGGTGAGATGAATTTCAAATAGATGAATTTCGAATAAGGCCTTTCATAAACAGTTCAATACTAAATCTGGGAAATTTTCGTCTGCTCTCATCGTTAATCCTGCAAATCCGATGTCTGCAACCTATCTCTTCTCTTTTTATTTGTTATCCCCCAAAAAACTAATTCAATTTGTTACAGATTATGCGGAATTTACAAAACATGTTAGAAGCGCTTAGGGAAATAACACAGTGTTGAGTTCAGAAGTCATGACAGCCCTTCTTATTTATTCCTACTTGACAGGAGATCCTTAGTATATTTAGGTGTTATGAGGGCCTGAATTACCAGCACTCAATGCCGTTCTCCTATCAGAATGTGACTGAGTATCATTGTTTTGCTATTCACACATAGTTGCTAAAACTATGGCTTTTGATAAACAGTTATCGAACACTGACTGGAGTGAACATCAACTCAATGGCAAATATCCACCGACCCATGATCGAAGTACGTGCTGAAACTGGGATTCAATCCCCGGACCTTTAGCAAGGGAGACAACCGTTATTAACCACTGAGCCACGTCTCACCCTATACCCTATTGCATGACCAGCAATATGTGATTCTGAGGTGGATATATGATTCTGAGGTATTTCTCAGGTGTTGCTATGTGTTATCAAGTATGTCCCGGTGAAAGGATAGTGCTAAAAAAAGGTTATCAATACGACACCAAACTGGCAGTTAGAATAGGTTCAAGACAATATCTTTTTCCGATCTATGCACAACAGATTTGGAATTGTACACAACAAATCTGATCATATTCGGCTATAATCACATTAAACAATGCAATCTCAACAATATACAGTTAAATGGAAACATGTGCAACTTTTCCAGGGTGAATGTTCTATAGAGAAGAAAAAACAACAACACCAAAAAAACCATCAACTTGTCCTTTGATTTTACCATTTAGACATTATTTTTTTTCAATTTTAAAAGGTACCAGTGATTTAATGACATCCACAGTGTGTGATGGTCGTGGAATTATTATCATCTCCTTTTGGGTAAATTGATTCAATATCAATGGTTTTAGAGCATTTCCTCACCATTTATTGCATGCCATATTTTAATGGTTACATCAACTCATGGACATTTCCTTATAATAGGTCTCACGAGACTTTCTCGTAGCTGTCTGCTATTAGCGATGCTATCAGGGAGAGTTATGTTCATGTCTGAAGTAATTGTCAAATTACCATGACAGAGTTCTTTTCTTTATTTTTTATTTTTATTTTATTTTTTGTTTTTTTTTCTTCAAGATATGAGAATTAAAATAGTCGGGGAGTGTCAAGAGGAAGAGACGTGACAGCAGCGTATGCTGTTTAATAATATGAAGATTGAATAATGTTACAGCCCCTGGTATTCAAATATTTAAGCTCAGTTTGCCCTTGTGTATCTGGTACTATCATATACATTTCATTTGTCCCATTCATCAGCAATTACAATTTTACGCCAGAAGCAGACCAATGTCTTCAGAATTGATGCTTCATCAAAACACCGGCTAGTTATATTCAAAAATGAATCCCCCCTGTGTTCGAGACGCACCCAGTGGTTATCTGCAATTCCTATTTGTTCTGTATATAGAATATAAGCAGTGATTATTCAATGACCTCATTTCCCTAGAGGAACGTCTAATTTAATATCTGACGACCTTTTGCACTGGTGTCTTAAATCCTCTGTCACTACTATGGAAAAATAAAGACCTTTGTTCAGAGGAAAGACAAAGCTTCCATCCGATGGGAAAGTAAATAACATTCGCCCCAAGCCTAGAAGATGCTACCTTTTATCCGAGGTAAAAGATGCGTTTGCTCATAGTACAGAAACAAATATTACATTTGTGTTTAAGGTATAATTTGTGCACTCTTATTGCCTGGCAAAAATCAGTGGTCACTCATCCAACTCTATTCCCAAGGAACCCTTGTGGGTGGACATTGAATGTTGGTATGTGGGCTTAAGACGGTCCCAAGTCACAGAATTAAGCCATTTTTAGGAGGTCGGGTGTCATCCATGAGGTCCGAAGAGACTTCCCGACTGCTAAGTTTCAAAACTATGACAAGCTCCTAACAGCATTTTGGGTTCCAAGGGGAAACTTGAATATGATTTCTGAGGTTGCCCTTCAGAGAAAAAGAAATGTGTTTTAACTTAATTAATTTCTCCTCAGATATTAATTTGGTATGCTTTACTTATATTAAAGTGATTAATGAAAGTGGTATGGATCATTAGTACATGCTGATAACGTAACAGAGATATAATTTCCTTAGATTTCCTTTTTACTGAGATGTGAAATTTCTTTGGTGTCTCATGAGATATGAATGTGCTATGTGTTTTGTGTCTCGTCAGATGTAAATCTGGTTTGCTGTATTACTGTTTTAAGAGATATAAATGCGGTTTGCTTTATTTAATGTCTTTTGATGTATAGTTTGCTTTATGTATTGGATATACATGTTGTATGCTTCTTTAGTTTATCCTGATTTATGCAAGCACGAATATTCTTCTGGGTAAATGTCAAGTATAACCTTATTTAACAAAATAATTGTTATCTGTATGAGCAGGTTTCTTAATCTTAACCGAGAATTTGACCTATCCATTGTTATACAAGTTTTCAAATTAAGTAATCTATCTTCTTTTTTACAAGCAAAGTTGGTAAGTTTTGATTATTCTTTCATTCTTCGCCTTCCAGGTAGAATTACATCAACATCGTCATCTTTCAGAGACTCCCTCATATTTGTAGGTTTGTCCACATCATGTCGTGAGTAGTTCCTCCTTCATCCCACTTGTTACATACCTTCCTCCTTCATCCTACTTGTTACATACCTTCCTCCTTCATCCTACTTGTTACATATCTTTCTACTTCATCCATATAAAACTTGTTCCCACCTTCCTCCTTCATTCTTCTTGTTCCCCACCTTCCTCCTTCATTCTTCTTGTTCCATACCTTCCTCCTTCATCTTACTTGTTCCATACCTTCCTCCTTCATCCTACTTTTTCCATACCTTCCTCCTTCATCCTACTTGTTCCCCACCTTCCTCCTTCATCCCACTTGTTCAATACCTTCCTCCTTCATCCTACTTGTTCCCCACCTTCCTCCTTCATCCTACTTCTTCCCCACCTTCCTCCTTCATCCTACTTGTTCCACACCTTCCTCCTTCGTCCTACTTGTTCCATATCTTCCTACTTAATCCATACAATACTTCTTCCCTACCTTCCTCCTTCATCCTACGTGTTCCCCACCTTCCTCCTTCATCCTACTTGTTCCCCACCTTCCTCCTTCATCCTACGTGTTCCATACCTTCCTCCTTCATCCTACTTGTTCCATATCTTCTTCCTTCATCCTACTTGTTCCATATCTTCCTCCTTCGTCCTACTTGTTCCATATCTTCCTACTTAATCCATACAATACTTCTTCCCTACCTTCCTCCTTCATCCTACGTGTTCCCCACCTTCCTCCTTCATCCTACTTGTTCCCCACCTTCCTCCTTCATCCTACGTGTTCCATACCTTCCTCCTTCATCCTACTTGTTCCATATCTTCTTCCTTCATCCTACTTGTTCCATATCTTCCTCCTTCGTCCTACTTGTTCCATATCTTCCTCCTTCATCCTACTTGTTCCCCACCTTCCTCCTTCATCCCACTTGTTCAATACCTTCCTCCTTCATCCTACTTGTTCCCCACCTTCCTCCTTCATCCTACTTCTTCCCCACCTTCCTCCTTCATCCTACTTGTTCCACACCTTCCTCCTTCGTCCTACTTGTTCCATATCTTCCTACTTAATCCATACAATACTTCTTCCCTACCTTCCTCCTTCATCCTACGTGTTCCCCACCTTCCTCCTTCATCCTACTTGTTCCCCACCTTCCTCCTTCATCCTACGTGTTCCATACCTTCCTCCTTCATCCTACTTGTTCCATATCTTCTTCCTTCATCCTACTTGTTCCATATCTTCCTCCTTCATCCTACTTGTTCCCCACCTTCCTCCTTCATCCTACTTGTTCCCCACCTTCCTCCTTCATCCTACTTGTTCCATATCTTCAATCTTCATCCTACTTGTTCCATACCTTCCTCCTTCATCCTACTTGTTCCCCACCTTCCTCCTTCATCCTACGTGTTCCCCACCTTCCTCCTTCATTCTACTTGTTCCATACCTTCCTCCTTCATCCTACTTGTTCCCCACCTTTCTCCTTCATCCTTCTTGTTCCATATCTTCCTCCTTCATCCTACTTCTTCCATACCTTCCTCCTTCATCCTACTTGTTCCATACCTTCCTCCTTCATCCTACTTGTTCCATACCTTCCTCCTTCATCCTACTTGTTCCCCACCTTCCTCCTTCATCCTACGTGTTCCATACCTTCCTCATTCATTCTACTTGTTCTATACCTTCCTCCTTCATCCTACTTGTTCCCCACCTTCCTTCTTCATCCTACTTGTTCCATATCTTCCTCCTTCATCCTACTTGTTCCCCACCTTCCTCCTTCATCCTACGTGTTCCCCACCTTCCTCCTTCATTCTACTTGTTCCATACCTTCCTCCTTCATCCTACTTGTTCCCCACCTTTCTCCTTCATCCTTCTTGTTCCATATCTTCCTCCTTCATCCTACTTCTTCCATACCTTCCTCCTTCATCCTACTTGTTCCATACCTTCCTCCTTCATCCTACTTGTTCCATACCTTCCTCCTTCATCCTACTTGTTCCCCACCTTCCTCCTTCATCCTACGTGTTCCATACCTTCCTCATTCATTCTACTTGTTCAATACCTTCCTCCTTCATCCTACTTGTTCCCCACCTTCCTTCTTCATCCTACTTGTTCCATATCTTCCTCCTTCATCCTACTTGGTCCATACCTTCCTCCTTCATCCTACTTGTTCCATATCTTCCTCCTTCATCCTACTTGTTCCATACATTCCTCCTTCATCCTACTTGTTCCCCACCTTCCTCCTTCATCCTACTTGTTCCATATCTTCCTCCTTCATCCTACTTGTTCCATACCTTCCTCCTTCATCCTACGTGTTCCCACCTTCCTCCTTCATCCTACTTGTTCCATATCTTCCTCCTTCATCCTACTTGTTCCATACCTTCCTCCTTCATCCTACGTGTTCCCCACCTTCCTCCTTCATCCTACTTGTTCCATATCTTCCTCCTTCATCCTACTTGTTCCATACCTTCCTCCTTCATCCTACTTGTTCCCCACCTTCCTCCTTCATCCTACTTGTTCCATATCTTCCTCCTTCATCCTACTTGTTCCATATCTTCCTCCTTCATCCTACTTGTTCCATACCTTCCTCCTTCATCCTACTTGTTCCATACCTTCCTCCTTCATCCTACTTGTTCCATACCTTCCTCCTTCATCCTACTTGTTCCCCACCTTCCTCCTTCATCCTACTTGTTCCATATCTTCCTCCTTCATCCTACTTGTTCCATACCTTCCTCCTTCATCCTACTTGTTCCATACCTTCCTCCTTCATCCTACTTGTTCCCCACCTTCCTCCTTCATCCTACTTGTTCCATATCTTCCTCCTTCATCCTACTTGTTCCATACCTTCCTCCTTCATCCTACTTCTTCCATACCTTCCTCCTTCATCCTACTTCTTCCATACCTTCCTACTTCATCCATATCATACTTGTTCCATGTCTTATTCCATACCTTCCTACTTCATGCTGATTCATCCATAATTTACTACTTAGTTCTACTCCTTCTATACCTTCCGACTTTCCGCTCTATTCCTTCCTTTCCCTCAAATCATATAAGTAAATTTTATTGTAAATTATTGTTCCTACACATTCCGTTTTATACGCTTCTTTGTTGTATCTAAACCTATCACTTTTCTTTCTTTGAAACACTGATCATAAATGATGTGAACAAACGTGTGTCGTTTATACTGGAAACAGATACTTTGTGATGTTTACTTTTTTCTTTGAGGTCTACTTTACCATTTGATATTGTCCAAAATTGTCTTAAAGAACACAGAGATCGTTGTTCATACCAAAGATACACTCATCAGTAGTCTATGTCTGTGTTTCTTATCTCCTGAATGTCCCTGTAAAGCCGTGTTTGTTGGTTTGGAGAAAGCTGATGGCACCTTAAGCAGTGGGTTGTTGATCTTTCAGGAGGGGAGGTCTTGTCTCCCTATGAATAGCAATGTACATAGTTTCAGATCTCTTACCATTTGCCGGTCGCAGTGTTTGTCTGGGATAAGACATATTTTGACATTATCTGAGCTAACCCTTTTCTCTGTACAATCTGGTTTTACTGTCCACTGAATATTACTTAAGCTGTGAGCAATTGTCTGACATGTGATGGTGGATCTATGGCAATTTCTTCAATGTCAGGTCAGCTATGCTTTATCACTCTGTATGTAAATTGTAACTCATATCAAATTGTCCCCAAATTGGGCCGTTTGTATTGGTATGCAAATATGGGGCCACAGAGATGATTGCTTTTTACATGCAAAATGTAAATGTTGTCTCTCAATGACATTAAGTTTGCATATATCGAATGTCAAAATTTGTCCATAGTAAGTGTAATTTGAGTAGATCAAGACCAACAATAATTCCATCATTTATATTTATCGTCCTTAATCAGACGATAATTTTATTAATTTATATTTTTAGTAATTGAAATCTACATCTCCATAGAAATAATCAAATGAAGTGATATGTACAACTATTCTATAAATTTAATTTATAAATATATATATATATATATATATATATATATATATATATATATATATATATATATATATATATATATATATATATATATATATATATATATATATATATTGTTTCAGTCATATCATGACGAGACCTACTTATGGGAGCAATATTGCCCCCTAACTAAATTGCCATTGACACATGTCCTTGAAATGACAACCCACACAATAAGAGATTTACAAGTACTGCAGATTAACCCTTCAGGTACAATCCTTAGCTCATGTGAGTTGTTATAACCTGAATGGAACCGCGGCATTATTGGGAATAAACCCAAGGCCTTTTCACAGAGACATTGAGCACTTTTTAATTTTGAGCATTATTGATATACTACATTATGTACTGAGATGACCAATATAATTGCGGTGTTAGAGAGGAGCTTATCAGTGGTTAATGTCAGCCAGCTGTCTGGCATATTCTCACCACCAGATGGAGCTATGGTTTGGAAGGAATGGCAATGCCCTCTAGTGTAGGTTTTACTGCAATGCAAAAGACACATTGTTTGCGTCGTGTTTCAGAGTTGAAGTGTAATTTCTTTCCATGTCTTCATTTCTCATGGTATTTTGGCAAAGAGCCTCTATAGTGTTTTTTGGATTGATATAACTTTCCTATTTAATTATTCTTCAAAAGCATGCCGAACTAGAATCATGGATGCAAGGATGATATATTGTAGCCCATAACTATAAAGGTTATTGATCTTAATCTTTTTGAACAAATGTTTTCCTTTCCGCATTGCCGTCCAATCCAAAATGTTCTAGAGCTTAGGAAATTGTGCTCTTTCTGTGAGTGTTAAAAGAAGCTCAATAATATATCCAATCAAAGCCTGTAAAACATATTTGATTGAAACTTTTTGTTCACTTCACATATTCTCTGGTTGAGAGTTGGGTACTAAATTGTGAATGATATACGCACATCTCGCACTACTATCTATGGCAGTACTGTGAACAGTAGAATCTCAGAGTGAGGCTTTTAAGTCATTTTCAACAGTATTTCAGTCATGTCATGGCAAGACCTCCTGAATTGCCATGTCCCAGGTCCTTCACAAGACAACCCACGGTCACAGATTTACAACGACAAAGGGTTTATCCTTCAGGAACTTGTCTTAGCCCATATTAACTCATATAGAATCGTAAATGAATGTAATAGCATGTTTACAGACGTTTCCCCTTGCTTTGAAACATTTGTATCCAATCA
This sequence comes from Amphiduros pacificus, assembly GCA_949316495.1. NCBI lineage: Eukaryota > Metazoa > Annelida > Polychaeta > Phyllodocida > Hesionidae > Amphiduros > Amphiduros pacificus. The sequence continues at coordinate 37,566,881 of OX439002.1, forward strand.
GTTATCTTTACTCTTGAATTTCGGTAACTCAGTAATTCGGTTGAATTCAACTTCATTTATTGGTATATCAAATTCAAAGACAACTGCTGAAATATTGGGATTAAACTTACTCTAGAAAGCAAATATGTGTAATTAAAACTAAACAAGTAATGCATTAACTGTCACTCATAAATTAGCATAAATTAACAATGAATGAATGCATGAATTATCAAGATTTCTTTAGATAGAGCACAAAGGTATTGAGCTTAGGAAATTGTGCCCTTTTTGTGAGTGTTAAAAGAAGCTCAATAATTGAAGCTTACCAACTAACAGAATTGTAATACGTGGAAAGAAAACCTTAGTGTTTAAAAAAAAACAATATTTGTGATGATGTAATAATAATGTGAATCCAAACAAAACCTTCTAAATATGAAGCAAAACATTCAAAATATAAAACTAGGCTCTGTCACTTAACAGTTTACTCATTTATGAGATATATTATCATGGGCAATATCATTCATAGTTGATTTTACAAAATTAACCTTATTTTATATGTTCATATTTTATAGTTGTATTGTGAACTGTAACCTTCTACTGCTTCAAATAAACACAATATGAACCAAACCGAAATAAGTGTTTAGTGAATACAATATTGGAAAGATTTATTTTGTCCTTAATTTCCCCCGAAGTCACATGTCAATTTAAGTTTGTGCTAGTGTTTAGGACTGAATATTAAGGATTTAGTTGGAAATGTCATGTGATAGAGCTCTTCATTGTCTTCATTTGGTGTTGATTTGTTTTCTTAAAGACAAACACTTACATATATATACGTACTATCATTTATTTAACTAACAAATTCCATCAAATATATCAATACACAAATTATTGTTAACAATGTGATGTATATATCACAACGATATATATATATATATATATATATATATATATATATATATATATATATATATATATATATATATATATATATATATATATATATATATATATATATATATATATATATATATATATATATATATACAAATATATATATACAAATATATCTAACTATCGCATTATGTTCTTCAGTTTACGGATAATATATATAATAACTATTATGGCACGTTTTCAGGGACAAAACAATGTATTCAAATGAATGCATAAAACTATGCCATATAAATATTGCAATTTGCTTTTACTCATTTCTTTTGACAAAGTTTGTACAGCAATGTTGCTGTGGGTGCATTTAAGTTTACTAAAATGAGTTTTGGTCCCTGTAGTGCAAGTAGTATTATGTAGTTATAGGGACAATACAATATTATATTCAAATCAAAGAGAGACCATCTTTCCTATTGAAAATAAACCCTCCCACTTGATTTTAAGTCTTCCTATTAACAAAGTACATCAAAACCGTATGTGATGGAACCAATCTGTCAAAATAACTCAATGAACTGAAGTATTTTATTTATCTGATAATTATAAGATGAACAATTTTAATATTATGTGTCAATATCAACGAGTCAAATATAATTATACCTTGCTATTAGCGTCTCAGGTAAGACGTCCTTCAGTATTCCAATGTCATCCCCAACTGATATTTCCTTATTCCGATTTAAGTATAAGTTGCAGACAGCTCACACCAAGTCACACTACATGTATTAATCAGGGCATTGTTTATTCATACCAATACGTTAAGATAACCGTTTCAAAGTGAGAAAGTGTATTTTAAATGAATCTATATTAAGATTTTCCAAGAAAAGATGGATACCTCTTGAATGGTCGTATTAGTAGGTGATTGTTTGATTGAATGATAAAACAATTAATGCAAGGCTGTCGTAATGTGCATGAAATACCATGTTGATATTGAAGTACTTATTCGGGTCATAGACATAGATGCATGTAATTTGGACTGATTTCTGTCCCGATTTTCGTCGTATTTAATTCCCTTCCAGATGGCAGTATTAATGTTCCTCTGATTGATGCTACTTTGTGCCAGTAAACGAATGTCTACAGTGCCACCTGGTGCTTTTTCCAGTCCTAAACTTTCTCATGTGTCATGAAGATACCATCTTGCAAAATCTTGAAAAACCTTAACAGAACGTTATTGAGTTTTCGCATGTCTGCTTAATACCGTCTTATTGACGCTACATTTTCCCATAAAGAATTGAATATAGAGACAACATAAATATTAATTGGCTCAATATTACATGTCGTAAATGAAGATTCTTTCTGCTATGAACTGTGCGTCTATTATTGAGCAAAACAATGATTAAAGTTACCAATCATAAGTGGAAAATTCAGGCCTCAAATGGACATCAACTGAACCAACTGTCTTTTTACCCAAATCTTCTTTCATGAGGTCTCTGAATATTATCCGCTTGCAAAATACACAAATTTAAAATATGAACACAATGAAAAACAGGTTTACATTTCAAAGTGATATATTGTTTTTGACACATGCAAATTAAACAATACCTGAAACACAACATATTGCCATATGTGTTCAAATTTGGTATGGAATTCCTCTAAAATATACAATAAGACTAGATTCTGCAGTGTTATATGCCCCAAAACATACAGCAATAGTATATCAATATAGATATAAGTACGTCATGACTTTACCAGACTTAGTCAGGGTATTACAACAATCATACAAGGATGCACAATAAATGTTTGCCCTGTCCTAGTTTCGTAGAAATGAACATTGCTCAAGGACACGTGGGTATGCAATATCTGCACCGGAAGTAACATCTAGTATTCTTCTGCAACAATATATTACAAAATTTCTATCTCCTAAAAAGACTTTGGACAGCGATTCAAGACATAACTGAGTGGCACATACACCATTTCATTGACAATGATATGTTGTCCATAGCCATATAGGGAATATTTTCGCCAATTAATCTTGGTATTCGTAACTAGGCTCCAATATTCATGACCAACAACAATACAAATATAAAGTCAAACTTTTCAGCGTGGTAGGATAACTCATTTCAGGATTTTGGACAAAGCAGAATAATTTGTCCTGATATATTATTGTATAATGAGCTAATACGAAAATTGCAAATATAAACGCATGTCAAAAGGTTGTAAAATAGTAGTACCGGAGCACGCTGTAGACAATTATGAGCATTTCATTGTCCCAGGACAACCATACATATACATGTCCCAGGACAGTGCTCATGGTAAATAATACTTGTTGAACTAAAACTATAGTACAAAATACTAGAATAGGTGTGTATTGGGTTTCAGGATATTTGATATATCAATGTTATTCAATATACATACAGAACATTACAAAATAAACTCGTTTCCTAAATGTGTCATGTCAGATCTTGGGTTTAAATTATCATAAGAATGATAGCTTCATGATATCATCCACCTCACATTCGAAGGATCATTCATATACACATATAAAAGCAAGTTAGAAAACATGTTCGCCTGGAATATAAACCTTGGTGTTTCACGGGGTGGACACAGAATGTAAGGCATGACTAGGTTTTTTTACAGTTGTACAAATACATACACACATATTTACATGTGTATATGTATCTACATACAAACATACATACAATTTTATAGCTTTATAGTATTTCAGTAATTGCAATATATGTATTAAATGACATTTCTGCGTTGTGTACTATTTCCTGTTTCATAGCTATATTTTTGTCACAGATATCCAGAAAATACAACATATGCCGACTTTGACTCTGCCTCGGACTCAGACATACTGACATCAAGAGATGAAATACTGAAATACTGACATCAGCTGCCTGTGAGATCCATTCTCTGAGTCATTCCTACTACTAGCCGTCAGGGAGGAACCAATATATCTTTAATTCATACAGATATCTGTCAGTGAGGTATCAATATCAGAGAGTTTCATTCACAATGACAGCTGACTGTGTCATTTTCTCACACTTCTATCTGATATTTGGTACATTTCTAATTGACGCCCAGCGAGTTGACATCTGGTTCTTTTAATTTGAGAGTTAAATGTTGAATGTGATATATTGACACCTTGTTGACATCTGGTTCATTTTTAATGACAGCTGACTAAGACATAATGACTCTCAACTGACTGGGATCAGGCAGTTCTCTCAAACAGCTGGCTGAGATAATGTCACCAAGCTGGCTGATGTTTGGCTCTACCTGCCTATATTTAGATAGACACAGATCATGTGGTAACTTTCTGTGATATCAAATATTTGAATCAAACATAACATCATAGCATGAGGACAGTTGTATTATTTCAAGTTAGAATTTAACTCACCCAATAAAGCAACGTTTAAGTTTACAATGTAACATTTCATAAACCAGTTTGTAGTCAGCCAAGCAGGTCTTGTGGCATGATATCTCAAAATAAGATTTGTAAACATGTAAAAGAAGGTTTCAAACATATGGGTAAACTGGTTAAACCACTTTTTTTTCAACCTAATAAGAGAATTATGAGGTCAAACACAATTGAATTAAATCCCTTTTGGGGAAAGCTGATAAGTAAAGAGGTGGCATAGTGGTCCAATAAAAAATAAATGGTTCCAACTCTGTCAAGGAAAAGGTCACAATGGCGGAGCTGGTAACATCACACGGCTAACAGCTATTGCTGGAAAATCATCAGCCAGGTTGCAATCACACATATACAGAAGACAATTTCAAGCCCCCTGTTTCACTGTGATAAGATTGCTAAGCTAAGTGCATTAAAGCTGTGTAAATGCCCATAATGAAGCAATTTTGAGTGTTGCATGAACTGTTCTATCCCTACTGTTCACTTTAAAGTAAGTATGTTTAACATTTATTTATTAACGGCATGATGGCTTGTCCATTGATGGCACATTTGCTTATATTTCCTTGTGTTGACTATCAGGCATCCAGAGTAGTATCAGAATATGTAGTTCATGTTATTGTGAGTCTGAATTCAGGAAATACAAAAATACCAGTATCCTTGAAATGGATCAGTTTAAATTCCACTATGATAGAAAATGCATTATTTTTCACATTGTTAACTGTAAGATCATTTTGAATATACACTGCTATGCATTTCCTAACCTTTGATAGTTAACTATAATCCCAAACCTATATTCCATTATATGTTTCTGTCATGTTCTGATTTTCATTTCATACAGATTCTTCATGAGTAAGTTTTTCTTTACTGTATTGGCCTTGTAAATTAGACTGGAATATGTACAGTGCATGTTTTTCGCCATGTAATAAATTGATACTTTTGACATTTGCACTCAAGGATGTAAATCCAACCTCATGTAACCACCAGATAATGTGTCAAAGTTGGCTTTACAGGCAGTTCTCAGTCTCCCTATAATCCTTTGTTCTGATTGGCTGGAAACCTCTGTGCGTCATTGCTGTGCTGTAGTCCCCTTTCGTTGTCGGATTGGAATCTTCCAGACTCTCTATCATCGTGTGCATCATAGAACCATTTCTCTCTGTGCGGGTGCCTCCTTCTGACATAGACATGCGTACTGACGTCCCTCCGGTACGTCCCAGACTATCAGTAGCCCTGTACCGGACACACGGGAACCACCGGAAGACATATTTGAACCCTTTTCTGAACCTAAAATATGTCACACGTGAAAATCAATTAATCATTTTGTACTTATCGGATTGTCGTCTATCTTATGCATTGTATCGGATGCCCCGATGATATTGTGTTAAAGAAAACTTTGGTTGGAAAAGGCAGAAATATGTAAAAACCTATACCATATTTAAAGTCTGTGAATGTATATTTCTTGAATTTTGATTCAATAATCAATCGAAACACAAACACTAAGGGCGGGAGAATAAATGTTTGGGAATTACTAAATGGCAAGCCATTATGCAATTGCGGGTAACCATCATGTTTTTTTCAAAGATGAGATTTTAGAGAGTTTTTTTGTTTACTATCGATTCGGTTTGTGCAGTTCGGATGTGTTGCTTTTAATCGGGCATGATGGCAACCCGCAATCGGCCTATTGTTTCAGCGTGTTTTTGACTGGAATATCTTCGTTGGTTAAACACGTACATTGTTGAAAGTTATACTAAACACATCCAAAGACTGTATAGAACACACATTATGCAGCTAATGGCATTAGGTGTGAAATATGCTTTGTTCTGTAAAGGGAGGATTTGGTGCAAATAAGTCGAGGCAGTGTTATTAAGTGCTAAGACAATGTCATATCACAACATCAACGCTTTGTCGATTGTAGGTTGGTAGAAAGTATTATGTCTCACCCTTGGATGGGACATAATTATATCTATTAAGCAATTAAAACAATGTGCGCAAACAAGCTTGGAATTATCATTGAATTAAGCATTATAGTTATATATGTAATCATGAGTTGTTCTTTGAGAGTCTCAATTATAGAATGATATTATAATTTTGAATAACAAGGTAAAATAAACCACTCAACAATATGAATAGCTATTTATACCGTTTAAAAAGAAAATTAATCATTTTACAGAATGAAATGCCATTTATACCACTTCAATACTACTTTTGAGACATTCAAACATTCACATTGTTAAAAGGATTTTGAAAAAAAAAATTGTTTGGCTATTTGAACGATGCATGTTTATACAAGAGTGACATTTTTATACCACAAATGCATACAGATTTGTCTGGCCGTACTCACCTTGCGTTCATCCAACAATAGATGATTGGATTATACATTGAGTTGCTCATGGCGAGCCAGTAGATGATAAGGTAGATCTCTTGTATATGTTGGTACTCGGTGAGGCTTTTGTGTTTGTTTGTTACCAAGAAAAAGACATGCTGTGGTAGCCAGCACACAGCAAATATCACAACAACCACGATCATCATCTTCACCACCTGTCCCATAACATAGCATTAAATCTTCACACCAATGAACTAATGAACAGCCATAAACTATCCAATAAGAGATGTCGCTCCGAAGCCAATCTTCCACTTAGTCATGGCCTATTAACATTTAAACCTAAATCTCATATTGAAAGTTGTAAATCATCAAATTTATATAGTTGAAGGCAAATACGTGCTTTTATGAAGAGAATGGCGGGAATCTATAATTCACATATTTAATATACTAGACGATGAACGCATACCTTTCTTTTAGATCGGACAGTTTCCTCCTGTCTAGCAGTGTACTCGCCAATGGTCTGGGATCCCCAAAGTTCCATCCCGACCCTCACGTAGGTCACTGTCAGAATACCCAGGGGTACAAAGTAGTTTACCATCATCAGGAATATGTTATATCTGAAACGCAATGAAACAGAATAAAATGTTTCCCGTCCATTGCAAACGCAGACGTAATGGAGAGATATATGAAGCTTGGTTCATATCAAAGATTGATTATGGTTGAAACCCTGATATTTGTGTATATATCAAGATGAAAATATTCAACCCAAATAACTATTCAATACAAGAACCAAAGTCAAACCAAGGGTCATCAGGACATTTCAATACATTTCTTTTCACAATTCCACGGGATAATACTGTATATTTTAGTTTTTCACCATTTGGCCAAATAGTTTTACAAACTTGTATGGAATTGCTTTTATTTATTATAACAAGAAAGTATATGTATTTCATTCAGTGTCATATAATACAAATCATTTAACAAGATAATCTTAATTTGTGAACACTTAACATGGCTATCCCTTCAACGAAGTGAACATCCTCGAAAAGACATTCATTTTGCTTTGTTCATCTTTGATTGCTTAAATAAATTTAATTTTATTATAACATTTACAGTATTGGATTTCTTGTCAGCTTCAGGAAATTATACAATTTATTGTCCTTATGATTTCGTTTAAACAACAAGACCTTAACCAATAAGCTTTAAAGAGTGTGTTTGGTTGTGATGAAATTACATCCAACTCAAAATATGGGCAAGTGAAACCATGAGTGTAATAATATTTAAAACGGACCAACAAATGTAGGCATGTTATACATTGTATGGATATAAGAATAAGTTTCTCCAGGTAATAATGCCAAACACGATAATCTGTAAAGAGCAAGCACGACCTACCCGAAATCTGTCTCTCCCAGCATACCGTCCGGCCATTCCAGGAAGCAGACGGTGCGCTGACCGCTAGGCCAGTTCCATGTGTGGGTATTGGCGTAGATTAAGTTAGGAAAGGCGATTGCCACAGACGCCACCCAGATGACAGCTATCACCCCAAGAACTGTCCCAGATGACATTCGGGGTTTAAGAGGGTGTATAATGGCCATATACCTGTTGGGAATTAATATAAATAATGTAATAATTAATGACATGCATCAATCAATCCTAAATTGGATTATAATTGGAAAAAGTGTCTTTGGTGTAATATGAGAAAATTGGAACTTTTTTGGGGTATTGGATCTAATAGAATGAAAAAAATGCTTGCATAAAATATATCTATAATGCGATATTAATTAGCTGATGAAAAAGATAAAGGCAAAATAGAACTTTAACTTTTATAGGATCTAGCTCAGGCGCCAGCCTAGGAATAAGGATGAAGGTTAGAACTAGTAGCGTCTAGACCAGCGTCCCAGCATAAATCACTCTGAAGACTAATTACCCTGCTTTATCTTATCTAAATACATGTCATGGTAACCAAACGCAATTGATTATGTTGCCATAGCACGGTGCTCCTTAATGGGCAAAAACAAGCTTTAAACTGTCTGAAATGTCAATGCCCCGTGAAGAATAAATCGACTCAAACTATAATATATAGTGCATGCCTGACCTGGTCATATGTTGAGCATATCTTTCTGTACAATATGGAGCCTAAATGGTCAAAATCGTGTTAAAAGCTGCCAAGCATATATATTTCGTGACCTTTAAGGTTTGGCCATTTGTATCTTTGGTTACAGCTTGGTCTACGGACCAATTGATGGCTGTGTCTGCTGGAGTCAACCACTTAACTTCACATATATTCTCCACATATCACAGTTCACTGGATGAGCTATACTGATCATTCATCACATTCGACTCTGAGAGAGGTCCTCAACAGGAAGTGGCACCAGCTTCTGATATTGCCTACATTCTCAGCAATAACTGCTCAGTGGAGGTCTGTCCAAAGTTAAATTCCATAAAGTACAAAATAGACTGCAACGGATTTTTACACTGAATATCTAAAGTTTCTTTTCTGAATTACACTTACATTGACGAATGTATTATTCTACATTATTGATAAGAAAATAGAAGGGAAACGATCCTAAGGGGCCTAGAATACAACGACATAAAGAAATTGAAAGTATTTGTAAATATTGGTGATTTTCGATAAAAGCTCGTTGCCTAAAAGCCAAAGCAAAGGTAATTGTATACCACAGTTATTTATCTTGTAGGTACCACTGACACACTTCACACAAAGATGCTGTACCAATGACAATATGACAATAAATATAAGTGTGACATTAGGAAGGTACATGACGGTCAATTTAGGGTTTACATGTCAGATAAATGGCGGCCACCGTCCCCCAATTCAAAGAAAAAATTGAGAATCTTACTTTTGCATTTTCACATAGTCATGACAACACAAACCTTTTGTTTGTGTTGTTAGTTGTAATGTAAACAAGCTGTCAATACTTGTCAACCTCACCCCAACTGGAAATTGAATACACAAAGGTTCTATTCTTTAGAGGCAGATGAACAGTTGTATTGCCATTGAGAAGACATGTGTGGCTAGTTATGGACTGCGCATTTATATTAGTAGTATGCCGCCAACCTTTGGTGTGAGCAATCACCGACAGTCCTTGACAGCAATAATTTCACTTATTGGATTTGTACAGAGAGAGGGGGTCTCCTGTGGAATCCGTCCCAGCAGTGTCACTTGGGATGAATGGGAGGCGTGATGGAGCGATTCCCATTAAAGACCCACTCCAAAGTCAGCAACTTATATCTGCCACTGCCAAGCTCAGCTCATGGCAGTTTGAAATCCGATGAATGTAAATAAAGCATGTTCGCTTCTAAACAGATTTCCACAAGGGATTTAGAGAATAACAACAATAACCTTATCCATTTGTCATACATATATTGCCATCATATAAATTCAATAATTGAATATATATATTCATATTGTACATATGTAATATATTGCATTTTATTGACAAATGGGCCTTTATGGCTTCTTTATTTGTTGTGAGTGTGCGAGGCAGGTAGGTTGATAAAATTGATAAAATAAAAAGTCCCATCTCAACTGTATTGTTTTGATATACCTAATTGCCAAGCACATGCGCTGGCCGAGCCAACCCTGTCCTTTATTTCAAGTATGTGTTACTGACTAGATAGTGATAAACTCATTAATTCCGACAAAAAGAAACTTCCATCCGTTTTCACATGCTCTTCAACTTTCTTGTCGGTATGTGTTCTGAAATCTTTATTTGAAAACTCTTTGTAATACCATGGCTACCATGTGTTCTGATAAGTAAGACATCCACCTCGTGTAAGGTTTCTTACAAGAGAAACCATTTTTCGATCCCTCAGTTATATCACTCATTTCAGATGATGTATGTTTTGATGGTGAAATATCGATCGATTTAATTGGCTTTTATTTTCACATACGAAGACTAACTGACAAATGTTGTAGAGACAGATGTTAGGGTCTGAGTACATTTTTTAAAGATTGCCAAGAATGAAATGTATGTGCCTTTATAAAGATATCTCACAGTTTCACAGATAAGAGTGTTCATGTAGACAACAAGATTAAAAAGAATTGTGAGTGGCGATGACGACTGCATGCAGTAATATCTTGTCAAGTGTGGTGTAAAGTTAATTATAAATGACAGATGAAAAATAACATTTCATGAGGAGATTACAGTACAGAAATACGTTCTGTTGACTGCATAAAGCAGTTGCCATTTCCTCCAATCTTGTCCGCCACGATGTGAAGATCCATATCAATACTTTTATCTTTATCAGGTTCCAAAAAGAAAAAAATATGGCCCTAGGATATGGTTGTTCTTTCCTGTCATTCTCTGACCTGTAATGACAGGCAAAAGGACTTCCTGACTTTTTTTCAAAGCCCAAAATTGACAAGAGATTATCTGTGGTCTTGACTGACTCTGTCTCTGCTCAGGTAACTATTCTTAGAATGATGACGCCAACGTAATGAGATAAGGAACGCAACTTGAATACAGGATTGCATCTTCTAAGAGGAAAACATCATGTGAGAACATGTGTGGAGATATTAATCAGCCTTGTGTAACTCTTAGCTAATGAAATGAATTTCGGAAACCATCAATTTCCATATCAGAAAGGTATTTAAAAAGGGTGGGGTTTCAACTTCACTCCCTATAATATAAAATAAATCTAGATATATTAGAATGATAAGCAGCTGAAACATACTCCTGAGATCGGCATGTTTCATGGTTAAATAAGATACATTATAAGTTTTGCAAAATTCCCCAGACATTTTATCGATTTTCACCACCAAACAGCAACCAAAAAGACTGAGGCCAAATCAGAGGTATTACTTCCAATGGACGTGACAGATTCAATTTGTGCCGAGTAAAGACCCAGAAGTCAACAATTTAAATGAGAAGGAGGCAAGTGGAGTGAGTGTGCATTCACTTCACCTGTTCGCTGTGTTTTGATGAATATGTTCAAATGCTTGATGTCATCTACACCATATTAACCGGGGTATACAGTCATAGATGTATTTTTCACTCTACATTTTGTCCCATAAGGTCCATTTGAGCTGTTATCTACGTTATTATGACCAGATGGCTCTGCACATAAAGCAAGAAAATGAGTGTTTCGTAAGAAGCAGACATTACAATGTACCAACGAACGTATATATACAAAAGTGCAAATGAGAGAAACAACCCGAACGAAACGAATAAAAAAAACATCAGAATTGCGGATTCAAATCTACGAGTTAAAAGCAAAAGTAGATAATGTAGGGTCCTAATATGAGCCAGGCACAGAGCATAAATAACACATATAGAGGAAGTCTGTTAGTGGCAGAGAGTTCAGGGACAGCAAAATTTACAACACTATAAGGTTTGAGTAGTCTAAAATATTCTGGAGCTGCATTCTGGGTAATAACTGTACACCATGTACAAGATCTGAAATTAGTCTTACAAATAACCTCATATGTACAAATGATTTTGTTTGGACAAGTTGATTTGCCAATTGGAAAGAATGCCGGTGAAATTTGTGTCTCGTGCATGTATGTTTGTATAAGGTGAGAGATAATAAAGTGGCCAATTTTCACCATCAACTTTATTATTTTCAAATGTTTGATAGTTTACTCATCTATCATGTAAACAATGTATAGATCTCCAAATTCTTCCAAATTTCTCATTACATCAAGTGTGAAATGTGATTTTATATTTTATTTACCGCTCTATACATATATCCAAAATGTTACTTTAAAGCACCAAATTGCAAAATTTGACACTGTCGTCTTTTCAGTGATTTACCTGTAACTATTTACTATAAATGTTGATATTTGTCATTTTGGAACTTCCCCTGTAGCCCAACCCCATCTCGCACAAAAAAAACAAAGACTGCTATATTTTGAAATTGAATGGGTGACCCATATTTGATCAAGTAAGGTGAAAATCTTTTGGAACTTCATGAAAACATTTATCGTCGTCAAAACGAACAAATGTTTCCCCATTTGTATTTGAAATAGCCCTATATATATATCAGACAAGAGAGTATTATATGCCAATATAATGTATATTTATTGTTATATTATGTTTATTATTTATCCTCCCTTCCCTGAAAAATAGGAATATATAGAGAAAGAACTGTTTCCCTTATATTTTACCACTTTGGAATCAATGTACTTGCAAAGCTTTTTGCGATCCCATCACCAGCATATACCTGCCCCATCTGAATAGCCAAGGGGCAGGTACATAATATACAAATTATTCATGTTGTGATTGGGTCTTATTATGTTGTAAATATTCATCAAACTTAATATTAGTCTTCTACATGCGATTATTAACAATTTATGTTGAGTTTGTTAGCACCGCCTTCTAATATCTGTTCTACTGCAATCCCTCATGTCACTAAAGTGTGGCAGCCATATGCTCATTAGAAGGACATTTTGTCTTAATCGGCTCTATACGAATGTGTAATGTCTACTGTTGCATCACGGGTAAATGTATTGACGTCTTATTAAATCTTCCTAATATCCTATTTGGATTGAGGCTTTCGTCGCCTCATATTGAATTTTGTCAAAGAAGCATAAAACGAGATTACATACCTGTCGATGGCAATCGCCATGAATGTGAAGACACTGGCAGATATGGTACAAGGTGCTATAAACTGATCAAATTTACAGTAGTAGTTACCAAACGGCCAGTGGCTGTACAACATATACACAAAGTTGAAGAGGGTGTTGAGAATGGTTATAAGGGCGTCTGCTACGGCTAAGTTCACCAAGAAATAGTTGGTAACTGTTCGCATTCTCTTATGTGCTAATACAATCCATATGACTATAATGTTTCCGCCAGCTGCCACAATCACCATGGGAACAAAGATTAATATGTAGATGAACTGTAAGTACCAAATAAGAATATAGGGATTGCCACCCCCCTGGTCTGTCGAGCCCCCTCCGCCCTCATCACACGCCGCTAGGTGGCTGCAGTTGATACCGGAACAATTACATGCGAGAGATGAGGTGTTGTGCAAAGTCACTTGGCTGAGATTTCCTGTAAAATTGAAACCATCCATAGCCGAATATGAAAATGCCTCATATGACATTGTGAAGATTTAGAGGTATCCAATCTAAGAAGAACGCGACTTCATCGTAGACCTCCGTTGTGCAGTGACAAATGTAATCCTCACATCCATTTCACCAGACCGAACCTGGAAATATATATTTAAAGATGTAAACTGTTATACAAGGTTTGAATTATACTGAAAATACACAAAGATATATTATTTCCCGGAAATTCATTATGATTAAACTGTTCTTAAATACTAATAAGCCACTTCCTATGATTTCACCTAGTATCAGCCTGTAATAATTATAAATAAAAGGACTCCAGAGTATCAGCAAGAGCAATAGAAGTACAATTTTTCATGAGTCATTCTACAGCAATGGAACTTCACTTTGCACGATTCTCAGTCACCGTAATTCTTTAATATGATATTGGGAGATCACGAGATTCAATATTTATATAACTTGACTTTGGATGAACGTGAACATAATCACTCTATATTTCCGTAAATTATGATATATCTCATGAGCTGTATTATATAACATTCTGTGATCATTATTATCAATAACTCTCTGATATGACCTTGTGTGACTAGCATTCTCTATAACTCTCTGATATGACCTTGTGTGACTATCATTCTCTATAACTCTCTAATATGAACTTGTGTGGCCATGATTCTTTATAACTCTATACTATGACTTTGCATAACTACAATTCTATATATCTCTATAATATACGACCTCTTCTATGATCATGATTCTCGAAAATCTCTGATATGCCTTTGTGTGTCTAAGATTTTCTATAATTCTATAATATGATCCCAAGTGACACGAGCCTCCCCTGTTCTGTAATACTACCTTAATTGATCATGAGGCACCATATCTCAGTGAGAGCGAGGCTCGATTGCTTTTTAATAAAATTACCAGCCAGGACTGTCATGAAATTCCTCTCTATTCTAATATGGATCTTAGAATTTAAAGTCATACATATGATAGTAATCTGTATATAAATGTGTGTGGTCGCATGCCTATCCAGGACTGTTTAAAGTTTAAATGACATATACGTAGAATAAGAGACATAAATGACAACTATAATGTCGATAACTATATCCAGTATTATAGTGGAACAAAACCACATCAAGAGACATGTGCAGTATACACAATAGTGGAGTTTTACATATTATGAGATATAAGCACTATATACTACAGTGTTATACATAATATACATGCTCTAAAATAATGGTGCTATACACATTTTGAGATAAATACAGTGTACAAAAAATATGCAAAGATGATATATACCTTATATGATAAATCATCTATACATAGTTGTCTGTGAAATCTATTGTTAAATATTATTTCTGCTGTTACATCGCCAAGTTGTTTTATGCTTTCTTTGGTGATATTTTCTAAATAAAATACAAAGGTTCGGCATTTTATGGCCGGTAGTTTAGCTTATCGTTAAAATATCAGTGATCCTAGTTACTAAAAATAGAAGAGATAAATATGATAGCCCTTATACCCTACAAGTATCATATTCTAATGTGTCATATACTTACGCATATATGTGGCAATCCTGTCCTTCCAATACATGTAAACATGTCAATCTGACTTAGCATGAAATGCACCAAATACTTTTATCCTATTAACCCTTCCACCTGACATCTCTTACATATGCATATAATTGGGCCTTAACTGGGGGGCCTCTGTCAATCATTCATTTCTTGCCAATAATTATGGAAAGCCCTCAGAGTATACTCCTTCTTCCAAGACCTCTTGTCTGACCATAGATTTAGCAGAAGATAAGATTCACATTTTGTGTAATATATAGATAGTACGATATCGCTCAGTCACAATTTTGCACCTTACACAATTCAAAGAACATCTGCGTGGGGCCATTCTTGTCTAATTACTTTTCTTTATTTGAGATCTAAATGTTAAATTGAGTTGTTGTCATCTTTGACCCTGGTCATGATTTACTTGTGTCCTTCTCCACAACCTCTGCGTGGCGGGTCAGACATGTGGTCTTCTACATGACCAATGGAATCGTTAAAGTGTTGCCCAAGGATACGGGGATAGTGGCACTTCATACTGAGGGCTTGTTACAAACAGTCTCCTCTCCACTATTACGTAGGCCATAAAGACGGCTAAATCGAGCCCACGGCCTGCACCTGACAACATACCGCCAAGCCCAAGCCGATCCCTCATGTGCAATTCGCAAATAATCCGCGGTTGGTTACTTAACACCTTTCAATATCTCCCTCATTCCAATAACTCCTCTTAACACGCTAGACAATAGATTCGGTGCTTGGTTCTCAAATGCGATGGCGAGGGTCAGCCTTAATGTTCCCATCGACACCCCTCTCTCCGCTCTTGTCACATTGTCTACCAGCTATTATCATTGCGATGCCGACCAACAAGGCCTTGTCTTGAAGTATAGTGGATCGCCAATAGTCCCCTCAGGACTTACGTGTGCAACAATCACATTAGGATTTACGTTTCAGGTTTGGGCCAAATAAAAATTCATATATTAGACGATCTATAAGGGATCTCCAAAACCATTTATATAAAAAGGCTTTTCTCGAAGCTCATCGGCAATGCCTTCAAAACAGGACTCTTTTCAAACAAGATGATTTATATCTTTGTCCTGTCAGTGGAGACACGTTGCCTTATTCATTTTTAAATATGTACAATAAAGATATCTGCTTCAGAGAGTAAACCATTCTTCACAGGAGGGAAGCATTGATATCAAGTTATCATTTTGTTTTATCAAATCTAGCACAAATAAAGACAACACTGATGATCATAGCATTATGAAGCATTACTACAGACACTTCAAGTAGTGATTAAGAATCAAATTCAAAGACTAATCATTGTCAGGGTAATGTCAAAAGGTCTAGTATTGGTATACTATTAATACCATACATAGCATGCAGTTTCACACTATGAAATATGCGCCCCATAAAAAATGGTGTGAAACAAATTATGAAATATATGTAGTATATATAAAAGAGGGTTAGGCAAATTTATCTTAGGCATATTATCTTTAGCAACATTAACTAAGACAATAAAGGACAACTTTGATTGAAGAAACCTTTTGTGTTTTTTATCACTGCTTCCCCTCTTTAACACATTAAGTAGAATATTAGTAGAGTATTAGGAAAAATGATTAAATGGTTTAAAAGAATAGGGAACCGCAATTTTACAGCATTTTTATGAGAGGGAATCAATGGCCATGGGGATGCAATTTCTTTAAGACAATGTCTCCAAATCCGTACACGTAGATTTAGATGTGAGGGAGGTCAGGGCTATATCTTGGAAAATAAAACGGATGAGCATCTGACAGAGGCACATGTATTCGATCCACTTATATGAAATACATCTATAATTGGTACACAGACATACTAATTGACATACTGACATTAATGTTGTCATGGTTACTATGTTCTAGAATCCCATATGTGAGATGTTCATTACAGAGAAATAATTACAAATTCATATTTATCTGTTAACCAATTACTGCCAGGCAACCTGTTGCCGTGAATTACACAACATTGAGTCATTACCTATAATCGAAACATGATTAAAGTACATATCAAAAGGTAACCACCTTATTCGCTGTCAAGATTAAAACTGACAAAAACAAGAAAAGATTTTGTTTGTATCCACACCTTAGGCCTCTGACGAACCTAATTAGTATAGCGAATTGGAATGGCTCAACTGGAAGACTATTCACCTCTAGAACCAGGGATTCTCGGTTCGAATCTCGGTCAGTTATGAGCAGACATTGCTGAAGTCAGCGATATATAAATGTCAACTTTACTTTCTACCTTTATTAATGAATCAATTCTGTCAAGACTACACTGCCCACCTGCCCAAAGACAACAAAGATGATGGTGATCTAAAATCTTTATGTCAACCTATGTGTACAATAATCAACACCTCTCACTTGCAGTTGCTAAGGATTGATACTTTTTGTTAAAGAGATCAAAATGTCAAAATGCCAATGGTCAAGAATTTGTTTTATAACATGTAAACCATGACTTGAAAAAGGCATTAAACATCACGTGAATTGAACACTTTGGAATTAAAATAGAAAATTAATGATTTGTGCCAAAACTTGAATTGCATAGAACGTATGGTGTTTAAGGATACTTAGTAGTTTGACATTTAGGGAGATCCCTCTAAATCAGGACCATACTGATGAGATAGTGAGTGCATTCAGGTCCTTCCACACGCTGACACGTTCAAACGAACTTCGGATATGTTTTCAGCTTGTTTTACCACCTCCTCTACAACTATCAGACAGATCATATTTGCAAAGGCCACAGACAAAAACACTCACATGTACATTACTTGCTGCACTTCATCGAAATACAGATAGAAGATTCCTCATCGCCAGTGAGAGAGAGAGAGACAGACAGACAGATAGACAGACAGAGAGAGAGAGACAGAGACAGAGAGAGACAGAGACAGAGATAGACAGAGACAGAGAGAGACAGAGACAGAGAGAGAGACAGACAGAGACAGACAGAGAGAGAGACAGACAGAGACAGAGACAGAGAGACAGACAGACAGAGACAGAGACAGAGATAGGAAGAGAAACAGAGAGAGAGAGAGAGACAGACAGAAAGAGAAAGAGAGAGAGAGAGAGAGAGACAGAGAGAGAGAGAGAGAGAGAGAGACAGACAGACAGAGACAGAGACAGAGACAGAGATAGGAAGAGAAACACAGAGAGAGAGAGAGACAGAGAGAAAGAGAAAGAGAGAGAGAGAGAGAGAGAGAGAGAGAGAGAGAGAGAGAGAGAGAGAGAGAGAGAGAGAGAGAGAGACAGAGAGAGAGAGAGAGAGAGAGAGAGAGAGAGAGAGAGAGAGAGAGAGAGAGAGAGAGAGAGAGAGAGAGAGAGAGAGAGAGAGAGCGAACTGCTGAACGCTGAACGTTCTCTGATATATGAATAACATCAGCAAGAATAACATCATCTGATGAGGTGGGATTATCATGTTCAAACTATATTCTAATGATACACTTATGCTTGAATTCATGCGTTCTATGACTGATTTCTCTCCAGGAAACACGACTTTAAGATGCGATATTTTGGACGTATAGACGGCGCTCTGTAAACGAATTAATTTATGACAAGTTTATTGTGTTATAAATGTAAAGATGTGAACTAAATATAGATATCTGAATATAAACAACTAACAAACACTCATGAGCAGCTAAATAAGCTGACATATGCAGTCCTTTATTTTAAGACTGAATTAAAAAAGGTATTCTGTATTCAGTGATATTATATACCATTATGAAATAAGTAAGAAACTGAATATTTCTCATTATACTATAACTATTGTAAAAAAATAACTTTTCGGCATTGCGATATCTTTTTTAATAGCAATAGAGTTACTCAAATACATTTTGCTCTTTCTTGATGGGGGAGAGGCCGAGCAGAATGGCTGATTGTGATGTGACTGTTGATACGAGAGCGACATTCTCATGGGATCACACAGACAGAGAGAGACAGTCCACAACATCCCTGTGAATGCAGCGCAAATGAGGCCCCTATTTGACGGAGAAGGCATTTAACACAGCAGTCTATTTCTGCTCACACAGACTACAAAGGAACCACAAAAGTGGCTTCCACAAGGCAAATACTCAGCCCAAGTCAGTGCCTCAAAACTACAAAAGTTACTTTGCAATATAACGGATATGCGCTTCATAAGAACCGTAGTGTAGCTCTAATACTCTCCTTTATTGTGGCAGTATGCTTTTATGAGCAAGGAAGTGACCGTGAGCAAGCTGTGTAGAAACATGCCTTCAGGGCTAGGGGCCTGCATTGACATGGCCAGTGACAGCATTCACTGCCATCGTCACCATGTGGCTGTCTGGCTTTGCCCTAAGGTCAGCCATGTAATGGTGTTTGCTTGACCTGATTGACATTCGTCCATACTTCCACTCCTTGAATGTATTACTGACATATATGCCCAGCTGTATTCATAAAACTATTATCCACGCACAACAATAGCCTTTAATTCACAGAGATCTCCAATCAACCATACTACTAACCCGACTACAAACAGAAAGCATTAGATATATATCAGCAATAATTTTTTATCAAACCATATCTCTCGTCCAAACATACCATTTATCCAAATATAACATTCATCTAAACATACCATTTATCCAGTTATACCCTTCATCCAAACATACCCTTCATCCAAACATACCTTTTATCCAAACACAGTGTGTTACCAGAGCATATTCAATCCAGTGGTGTATTACAGCAGGATGCACATATTTACATTTTCGCATTTTCGCACTTCTCTCAATCTATCAGAAATACGTTTTCATAAAAAAATGATCATTTTAGCAAATTATGGTTTGGTATTGAAATCTTCATCAGTTCATTATCATGATATATGTACACGCATATCTACGCACACACATATGCACAAATGTGAATATATAAACACGCGCACATACGCGGATACATATGTACGCACACGTATATGCATTCCAAAACGCACTTAAATGAGAGAAAAAGTCCTCCCAAATATCGAAATTCTCACAAATTTGTTGGAAATAGGAATGCAATTTGTACGGTTTCTTATTTGGAGAAATCTTTTTTTCTGTTAAATGTTTTCTCTGGTGCTAAATCTGTAGTCCAGAGGGAGCAGAGTCAGCTGCAAGTTTCAAATACAAAGAGCACTATTCTGAATGTAAAACATGTTATGCAGACCTTTCCACCCAATCCTATTTCCATATACAACACAATGCAAGAGGTTTCTTAACAAACAACATCATTAGAAGGTGAGTTCTGAGCATTTATATCCCAGCAATATTACATTACAGTTATGCATAAACTGATTATTGTCTTTGTACTGTGCATCTCGATTCAATTCTGAAAAGTATTTTCAAATCGGATATTCAGGAATTAATGGCATAATTGCAGTTTTGTCAATCTTTAAGTAATTTCGCTAATTGTGCTGGCAGATTAGTTTGTAGATATGTCAGTAAGGGATTTAAGGCGATGTGTGCCTTCGTTATCTCCATCATCATGTGAGATTTCAATAACAGCTGCTTAAAGCAATTAGTGAACACTGACAAGTGCTGAATTCCCTTTGGACAAGGGGACCTCTAGACGCACTCCTAACTAACCATAGTACATCACCAGGCCAATAAAACAACTGTATTACATCACAAAAACCAATGCTTCAAAATAGTCCACCATTAGTTCATATCCTTAAGTCATGCATCTCTAGATCATGGTTCATCACATTTTGTATTGGATGGTATAATACTATCAGGTTGAAGACGGTTAATGCATCGCAAAGTGTTAAGCATACTCAATTCTTGACATTGTTTCCTAGAGATATGGGATCCAGACGCATTCAATTATCATTTGGTAACATCACATGATAGTGACGTGTTGAATCATATTAGATTGAACTTGATTTAATTGTTGGGTTTTTGTCAAAGCATTATCTTATCAAACAATGTGATACCTCAGGTTTTGACAAGACCTCTTAGTAGAAGACAATCCTCTTGACTTCAATTGTAATCGTATTATACACATGAAAAGTAAGAAGGATGTCATATTATCCTATTTATAATACTAAAAGATGTTCTCCAAAACAGACCATCATTACTTGAGCCTCAAGCAACCAATCTCTGGTCATATATTATGCATACAATGACTGATCATCAAAGTTACTCGGACCAAAGGCATTATCAAATTTACCAACAATATCACAAGTTTCTGTTGCAGCAGCACTAACATAATCAAGGGTAATTCTATCCCTTCGCATTAAGTTGAAGCCATTCCAGTTGTTTGCAGCCACATTTTGTCATGATAAGTGGTTTAAGGGGATCAGCCAATCCAAAAACTGGCTAGTAAGGCCCAGCATGGCTGACCCCTGCCCAGGCTCCCAACATCACCTAACACATATCATATTGCCAGTATGTTTACAATATATCACTATCCAGTGCAAACACTTCTGTCTCACAAATAATATCATAGACATGTAATATGATTAATCCTACACTGATAATAAATGAGGTCAAATCATTTGGTGTCAAAATTAGCACAACGTATACATTGAAATAACATTATAGTATGCCAAAATAGTGAAATGACATGCGTGACTGGTCAAATGTTATTTACATGTTTGACTGACCATATTTGAAATATATGTGTGTAGGTTGTTCAGATATCAGATAATTGGTTGATCTACAATGTATCGAAAGTACACAATATGATTTGTTACATAAAGCTGTGGTTATGCTACATATAGCAAGAAGATTATACACAAATATCTTTTCTTCTGTAATAATAGATTTATTATTATTTTTTGCAAGATGTTCAAAATAAGAACAACGTATTGATCTATATACATTCTGTCCTAACTGATTTCTTCTAATCTCAAGAACTTTACAGCTTGACAACTTCAAATAATGAAATAATCCGTTCCGAAAGGTGCAGCAAATGGAAAACGTCTGTTCATTTCAACATTATAACATGTCATCACAACTATGTTTGACATGTCTGCTACCTGCATGCTAGGGAATCAGAGGCTAAATTTAGGGTTTCTTGGCAAAGCATCACGAGAGAAAGACATTTCTCTGTTTTATTTCTCCCCTGGTAGTACACATCAATTTGAAATCATGATGCTTAAAACAAACCTTGTTCCATATATAGTGCAATGTCCCCTGATTGCTGAATGAACAATTCGATGTATAAACGTTATCTATTCAGGTCATATTGGTGTATTATTGTGTTCAAGCCTACAAACTACTCCTCATCAAAAGACAAAGCACAATGGATCGTTTTCTCTTGATCTTGGCTACCTTCTGATGTGGCATATGTTATTCATCAAGCTTGATATGTTCCCAACTGTCTTGCTTAAACGGCTTATGCTTGAAAATCAATTGTGTATCGTATCATGGGGTGTCTTGCTCAAATGTGTGAAATAGCTTGGTTTTGATGTGTGACTTGTGCTGGGCTTGGCTAATTGTAAGATGAGCATAAACATGACAATGTTTTCATCAAGCTATGAACTCCGTTTAGTTGGCGATGAAAGGGGTGTTGAGCACCACTGCACATTTTTTGGCAATATTAAAGCATGGATGTTTTCCCTCGGATAATAATAGCCCAGTTCCCGGTTTAATTATGGTAACAAATATAGCTAACCCCATTATGAGGTCCTCACAGCACTGGATGTCAATTATAAATATTACAATAGTGGCACTGTTAGGGAGTGTGATATTATAAAAAATAATATCTCAAATATCCTCTTGAGTAATAGAACCGACATATAAAACATTATGTCACATTATGTCACATTATGTTTCACACTTTGCTATATTGACCAACTGAACTGAGGATATTCTCTACCTCAGTAGGTAACTGTGTACAGGGGTTATCGGGAAATCAAATGGAGGAAGTAAAGCTAAAAAGACATGTTTAAGTATGACGATGTGCACGCTAATTTCTGATTTCACATTAATTTATGATTCTGAAAGGATAGCAGTTTCCCAGGTGACCATGGGTCATTAATGGCGCTACTAACTTCAACCAAAAGAAAGGGCCAATGACCCTGCTGTCTGGTGATAACAATGAATATATGGTATCAAGGTATGGTATGAAGATGTATTGTATTTGGCAGTCAGAAATCACATGTATAGGCCATTATCGTGATCGTGTCGTTTTTGTGAAAGCAGAGAAAAGAAAATATAGCAAACATAAATTAGAGATCTTTAATTTTTTCATAAGTTATTCCAGTTAGACATTGTCTTTGTCATTTGAGAATTGGTATGTTATGAGAGGCAATCATTCAAATATTTGACCTCTAATATGTGGGTCAACCTTCTATGACCTGCTTTTTTCAGCCTGTTTTTGTGTTATCGTCGTCTGTCCATGTCCAGTGCACACTTCTCACAATGCTGAGTGGCAACCACTTGTCATAGTAGCGACACAGCGTGGGATTGTAACCTTTAATGTTAATGAGGTCACTGGACCAAACATGGGTTGTGTTATTACTTGACCTCTAATCATTACTTGTTGAAACCTCTCCCTCTATTCTGTTTTGAATATCAGTGTTTTGGAAATATTCATTATTAAGAAAAGGAATGTATGTTATGCCCCTTCCTTCTCCCAAAATATTTCACCTTTTTCTTTTAAATGAGCTCAAGATCAATTCGATTGGTGTTGTGGATGCTGCGATGTATGAATTAATCAATACCTTTATCATTTCTATTTATATTATTGATAATAATTATAAGAGGGCAAAAGTGAATGGGGAGCTCAATGTGGGTATTCACGATAACTGCAAACTAATTGCAAAGTAATGTCTGTGAACTATCTTCACTATCAGAACACCAAACGTTTCTGAATTTTGCAAATCGTAAATGATTCAAAGTTCCACTTGTTTGATTGAGTGAAAAAAGATCAATTTTTGTACACAAAATGTTTTATTCAATTTCGATTGGGGAATGCGATATCATTGAAGACAAAGCATTAATTTGTCATTATATATCCCAGAGTAATATGGCAAATGACAAGGTTATTTAGTGCAACAACATCAATTATCCCCATTTAATCCCAAATATTTAACATGGAACATACCAGCGCTGTGTATATAAGATAGTACATGATTAGCTCAAGCCTTAGTCATATCCCCCATTTAACCATACCTTATGGAACATCCCAATGCCTGTTCTGTCGTCATGTTTAGATAAAGCATGATCATTTGCTTAATATTTCTTATGCGTTTCGACAGTATAATGAGTAAGATCAAATGGCCACACTTTATCTAATATAAAACGTATATAGTATTGGCAAATAATTGATAGCTGAATGGGCAAATAATTGATAGAACGAGATTTTGGTATTATCACTTGAATTATGAACATACATCAGAAATAATTCAGCTGACAAAGTGTAATAGATGAGGAGGCACTAACTAGTTTCCATGTTCGCTCAATTCGCTCATGAGATTTAATGTGTATCTAAATTAAGATGAATTGGGAGGCAACATTTTCATCTCCATTAAGAATGAATGTCTTTCCAGATGGTTTGATATTAAGGCACCTTTCGACTGGTAAGTGTAACTAAACATAACTATGCTTTTAACAAAGAACAAAGCTTCATTTGAATATATTAAAAAGTCATTTTCATTACACAATGCCTCATATGACCTAATGAAGCACACGTGGTTTATTGCGAAACTTTGAGGCGTATGTGATATAAACATTTGAGGCGTATGTGATATAAACAATTGAGGCGTATGTGATATGAACAATAAAAACGGCAATGACCTCACTCCCACTTGATTTATGTAAAATAGTTGATGTAACTGCCACATTGCATTTCCACTTAAATATATACTCTACTTACGTCTTAACTTTTTTATAGCATTAAACTACTACTTGCGGATATTCGGATTGTTCTGGTACAAATCAAGCCTACTCAATGACCAAAATTATGCAGAATCACTGGATCACAAAAAATAGGAAATGAATAGCTAAACAAAACTACTAGACAGGAAGTCTGTGTTTATTTTGCTACACATTGGGTTACTCAAATGACTGTTAACTCAGGAAATATATTCAGCTGGATATCTGCAGGAATTCAAATGCATAATTTTCATGTCCACTTTCAGGCTACATGGTTACAAATCGATACATAAAACTCTTAATACAGAATCTTCCTGACGCTGTTATGGTTACGTGCCGTTATACCAATTTCAATTGGCATCAGCCAAAACCAACATATCTTAACCAGCTGTTAAGATTGATGATGGATGGTATCATTACAAAATTTAAAAACCATTGGGTATTTATTACCTTATATTATTATCACAGCTTGCAGAGACAAGAGAATGTGTTCATTTGTTATTCACTCGACTTCGTACGAGGAGAAATAAAAATACAGCTTCATGTATATGTAGTTATACTTTTAGTGCATCCTTTACAAAAAATACGCATGTGCTGCTGCGGGGATATCAAGATGTACTTCTTACTGGGTGATAAGTTCATTCCTAGCCTTGCTATCAACGCTGGCAAGTATATTTTGTTTGTCTTTTATAGGACTGCTCACATTATGGATAAAAGGTATCTGCGGGTTGGGTATATCACAGAAGTCTGCAGGATTTGCATATCACAAATAAACTTTGATTGGGTTGCATTCTCTTCAGTGTGCGCATAACTACTCTTCATATATTGCACGGCTTTCTCTCTTAGCTTTGACTAATTTGGAGATAAATTAAACGAAAACCGCAGATTTATTACAGTGAATATCGCCGTCCAAGAGTTTGACGAGGACGGGATATGACCATTTCGTCAAGCGCAGATGGTTACAGATGTTATAAAAAGGACTGACCCACTCTGGGATGACGTGCTGTAGTGTGTTATTAGAGGAAGCCCTATGCTGAGCTTCGAAGCTGTCTCCGTGCAGTGTACACCCGTACTCAGACTTGACTTGTACGTCACCCACCTTCATCTTCTAATTAAATCATTGGATAGAGCTGAACAAGCTGATAGGTTCAAAGATGACCAAATCTAGACTTGCTTCCATATCGCTCCAATACAAATCAATATGACATGTTTGTGAATACTACTATTATATGGTAGTTATCATTGCTAATTAGTTCTGAAAAATATATCTACCAAACCTCTCATAAGAAACACGTGAACATGACAGAATATCTATTTATGATACAAAGTCAATGATCTATGTAAACCCCTGTTATGATGGATCGATTTATCAATGGTTATTTATAAAATAAATTGTGATTTTATGGTGGTACATCAAATAAATTAATGATCTGCAAATGACACTCCCTTCATTGTTGATTAAGGTATTTTAGATAGTGACAAACAATAATGTCAACGTCAACGTGGTATCGAATTTGTGGTTGAATGGATGTTGTCTTTATCTAATATACATACATTAATGTACAGCAGCAAGTGTTTTGCAAAGGGGCTCTTTCCATCTTAATTGACACTTTTTACTGTCTTATACATATGTTAAAGGCAAATCAGAAAGGATAAAGAATAAGCTTCTTCCTGGCCTACTCAATGGCTTTGCTTAGTTTCATGTTCAGATGCAGACTTAGTATGTTATTGACTTGAGGCCATTTCCCCCAGGACCACGGTGGAGATCTCGAGCAAGGGTTACCGTGTCAAGGATTTTTGGTTTCTTTTTTCATTTCTTTTGCTGAAAAAACATTTGATTGGTAGGTGCTGTGGCGTGGGTCCCTGTTTGTTTCTGTAATATTTTGAAAGATTTGTCATTTAGGACTTGTGGTTCCTTTGCAGGATTATGGGTTAGTTTCTTGTGTCAGGATATATTTGTACCCTCATGCATTCTTAGTAATATTTCCCAAACAAAGGTTGTCCCAAGCACTGGAGGATATACTGAGACATATCTTGAGGAATAATTCACATTTACACCTGTTTATCCGACTCTTATGTCAAAATGTTCATACCAATATGATTTCCCCATAATAACTATAAACACTCATCAATCATTAATTTATGAAGACCTCTTTTAAAATTATTTTATTTTCTGATTTCCACCATGATCTTTGTTGTGTTTCTCTAAGAATTAGTAATATTCTCAACGACAGATTGTGCAATAATTAATTTTTAAGATGGGACTTCTTTGAAAAAAATTTAGACAATTTATGTGTGTAGGTGGTGAGTGTCCTTTCGAGCAGATTTTCTTAAGGAATTACTTTGTGTTTACGCCAAAGTAGAACAATAAAAACAAAACGTATGGGCAAAATGCTCAACTGCTAAAATAGATCAATTTAAATTTATATTTTCCAGTGACCATACTCCGCTCATATAGGTATATTCGCAATGCAAAAAATAATTTTCTATACCATAACAAGATGGATTTTATACTTATATGATTGATGTATTAATGTCTTTTTAAATAAATAAGGTTGTATACTTATACATCACCAATAAAATATATCTCATCTTGTTATATAGAAAAGTTATATAGAAAGGTTTTGCTATTTATAGGACAAGAAAGGAAAACTTCCAAGTAGCTTCCTGTTCTTACAATATTTACCGTCAGCCCAGATTATCAAAGAGAAAAGTAAGGTCAAGTATACAATTGAGATTTTAAAACATAAGTTTTTGTATTGTCTTCAATATACCTGATTGCCACACATTCCTTTTATTTCAAAACTTTAAAACATAAAAAGAGAAAATCTGTTTTGCAAGTATCAGATTAATTTTTCTTGTGATCAAAACAATAACAGCAAGGTTGAAAACAAGCATTTGTCTGCCAAGTACTCTGCAAAAATAATTTGCTTGTCTTTTTCATTTCTTACCATTTTCAAGGGACGTCAAGTAAAAATGAAATATACATACATTTGTTCACAGATCAATTGATTCACATATGCTGACATTTATTGTTTAAAATCAATAACACGTTGATTTTACACCAGGAGATATATCTTTACGTTGTAAATGTACAGATATTCATTAGGTAGCCATTTTGACCCTTTTTTGGCATGGCCCATCCAAAAGGCCCATAAATACCCTTATGGATACAATGTATAATGAATACTATTGATTTAGCTTAAATGTGTGCAAAAAGATGTAAGATTCAATACAGATCGTTATTTGGTATCTTATCATACTGGTTCACACTCTCACTGGGAAGTAAAATTAAGTTAATTAAGCATTTTGACACAAGCTATTGTCAGTTCTCTTGGCGAAAATAATTATCATAAAATTGTAGAATTTAGACATTCTTAGAACACTCCAGAGAAGTAGATTACAGTAATGTAGCCTCGCTGTTCTCTTATCGTAAAGTAGCCATCTTAAGATATGCTGGCGCGTGTCTATGTGTTGTGATTAATGCCTATATACTCCACATCAATTTCAGGGTGCCTAATTATTGAATATAACTATCGAAATCACTATTTTACATTCCACAACATTGATACAACATTGGATATTATCCATATCAACTCATTTGTTCATGCATATGTGGTCTATTGGTGATTATAATAGGCATTCAGACGCTCATAAAATGGTATGTTTGTTATTTGGAACATTTATGGAATATTTTTCCAAATCGTTTTCTATTTTTGTTGGGACCTAGCAGCGTTGTGTATAAAGGAAATAGTATATAGGTGAAGATAACATGTCCCCTAAGGCTTCCAAATTATCTAAGGAAAGCTGCACCATTCTTTTAAGGATGTTATATGAATTAGTGAAAAGATGCGGTTGTTGACTAGATACACTGTATTTCATCTTATGTATATCCAATTTCCGTATCATGATTAACCATCCAAGTTCGACACAAAATGGTAATGGCCAATTTGATGTTAAATATACAATCAAAACAAGATCATTTATATCTGAAAACTATTAGATATAGATTGTCATTGGAAGAAACATGTGTGGAATTGAGAACAAAATAAAACATGTGTATAATCAGAAGATCAAGGGAAGGCATTTCGATACCTTGACACTAGTTTATTACGAGCAAAGACGCGTAATGTATATTAGACTTTTGTTTACTCCAAATGTATGCGGTCAAGATGTATTAATGCTGAGCACATGTATGTTGCACCTGAATAGACACCAGTTGCACTTATAAATGTAGACACCAGCTGCACTTAAACAAGTAGACACCAGCTGCTCCTAAATCGATAGACATTAATGATAGAAGTTAAATAATACGAAATCTACAGAGGTTTTGGCTGATTTCAGACTTGGAGCAATTAACGTAGTGGATTGGTCTATTTTGTGATATCAAAGCAGTACGGGGATGATTACATTGCACAAGAAGTTTGGTGGCAGCTTGATATACATGGTTGGCAAAGTGTTGATCAGGAATAGCTTCAGGACATGGGGTGTCAGATTTACTTTTAGATCTCCTCTACCTTTCATCCTGCGCAACAACCAGCAAAACTAGTTTGTGTTGCAATTATAGACCTCAGAAAACAAGTTAAGGATGATTGTCAGAGGGAATGGTCGCTTTTAACAGCACATCACGGAGGTGCCCCTGAAGTAATCCTGCTTGGATTGGGATATTAAAGTGTACTTTTGATTTCACCAAAATGTCATTTCTACACAACAAAAGGCATGCGGCATTTGAAGGTACTGCGATGGTAATAACATATGGCGCACTATTTGAGCGAGCAACGCAAAGCAAATGCCCAACCTTAATGGTCAGGAGATGCCTGCACATGGTAACTGTACAAGGTAACTATAAGATGCTGTCTTGCGGATAATAGTCTCCTGCTCCGGTATGTTGTTCGCCTGTGTTCCCGGAGATGCCCTCTGATTGTGTGTTGGCTGCTCTCATCAAGTCCCCGGGCAACTGCAGAGTAGACCGCCAATGTCTTCTCTCGCCATCCTACCCAACCTTTGTCAGAGGAAAAGGGGCATCCGGAGCTACATTCAAGGGGCGCCCAGACACCCAGTCTGTGTATTAACTGTTGCTTATTGGCAAAAGCCGTCAAAGCTTATATTAATGACTGATAATATCTGAGTTGATATGATTGGCCTCCCAAAGTACATAAAAACACGCTCTTTCTCACTTATTTTTGCAACTCTATATTAGTTTTGTTTTAGAGATCATGACACCAATTAAGGGGTCATAGTTTGTGATCGGTGGAAGTATTTTGATCATCTATTTCAATATAGAAAATGGATTAAAGCACATTGAGAATTTTTTTTATTTTTAATTAACCCTGTAATTTTTTCCGCTACTCACCTGCTCAGGTAGTATTCAGATATATGATTGTTCCTTCACAGTAAGCTACAGAAGAATGTGTAATCCCTTGATATTATGGTTATATTTCAGATTTTAATTTCCATGCCCCTTTCACTGCATCGTCAATAGTGATGTATTCCAATTAAATCCCAAAGAAAGTGTTGAGAGTTTAACTGTTGTCACCATTCCCCGTTGACATCCATGTATACTTGAATCAGCATGAATGTCGTGTTGTCAGGCATAGGATGAATGCAGCGCTATGTCTCTATGAGAGTGTTGTGTGTGAATAGAGAAAGTTGTGGCCAGGCACTCAGACCAGGCGGACACGCCTCCTCCCAAAGTGCAGTACTTCTTGTATTAATCGCAGGTGCTCATGGAACTGGCTGCGTGTTCCACGTCTCCGCGCATGAACACCCCGGCGAACACATGCTGCCAGCAAATGTTGAGGGAAGAAACATCCACGGCTCCCGAGAAGCCCGGAACAAGACGGAGGACAAGAGGGTTCAAAGCTCTTGCACGGCTGTGCTTGAGGGGCGAGTTATGTGCCACAAGTAATTGTTGATGGGAAAGTGAATAGGTGATCCAATTAGGAGATGGTTGGCAGTGCCATTAGCGGCATGGCTGCGTGGCTAACTTACTGCATCCTCCTCACAGTGGCTACCATATTGACGACAACACTTCCTATCACAACGCTAAGCAGATTTTATGCAGAGATCTTGCAAGTAGTGCTCTACATTAACGGTAATGGGCTCACACTGGTAGGAGACAAACCAGCAGGGTTGGGTGAAAATGACCGTGTGTTGATAACAGAGAACCCATCATAGAACTCCATAATAGCCTACCAAATCTTTGTTATGCTGATTTAGGATGAGTCAGTCACACCCTTCTTTCATATTATATTTTGGTCTTAGGCGTCTTGCATTCAGTCATATTGCAAAATATTTATTTTCAATATGTTAACTCTGGAACACGAACAGAGATTATAATTTCAGTATTGTATTCTGATGGCATATCATCAGTTTGTGGTTATTACACAATTTTCACATAAATATACATAATTATGATAATTATATATTGGGAATTGACACCTAGCGTACAGATGATGCATACAATGACATGCAATCTTCATCTACGTTGGTATGAGGTGTCGCGTTAAAGAGTGTGAGTTATCCAGGAGCCAAAGGTGAAAACCTGGTGCATAAAATCATCAAACAATGCAAATTTGAACCGAATTGTATGGGGATTTAGCATTACTTGGAACTCACAATAAAATGATGCAGATTAAGTGAAAGGTATTAAGGGGAGTAATCATAAACGAAATTGGTTTAAAATGGCTGTCATTTTCCTTTCAAAATATGTTGATTATCTCCATAGAGACAATTAAACAAACAGTTTAATGATATTTCAGAAAAAATATGTCATGGTATTTGGCGTAAATTTATGACCCATGACATTTGGTGAGTTAAGCAGCGAGTAAAGTACATTTTCAGACAAGGTTCTTTTGCCAAATTTCACCCAAACTGATAATAAGCGTAAGTGCACATTTGCCTTGTTCTCTAGCTCCGGATAGATATTTCCTAACTTCTCACGATACTCTGGGTGGGAAGTCTGCTGGTCCTGAAATGCTTCAAATGCTGAGGTTTGAGCTTCATAAATGTCTTTATACCCTATAAACGGCTCACTTGACTCAAAACCTTACAATTAATTATTCTTTATGCATTTTTCGTGATGTCCAGAATTGATTTCAATGTTTTGTTCATGGGCCAATCTGTGACCATTTGCGTTTATATGCATGATTAAAACACTCATTTTTTATCCGTGTCTGATTAATAGTATAATTTGTTACAGATAAATGTCATCGAACTTTAGATGATTTCTCATATAAAAAAGATATAAAACCCAATATGAATAAAAAAATCTCTAGTTAGTGCTGCAGAAATAGTTATTTTGTTCTTCTCATGAACTTATCTCATATAGTATAATTTGTAATAGATACATATGTCATTGAAATTGAGACAATAATTTGTTAAGCGAGATATAAAACCTAATATAATTATACTAGGCTAACGTCACGGCATAAAAAGCGAGGCTAGAAATTAACATAGATTGGTTTCTAATTTAGTGTGAATGCCTTTGTCTGTTTTGACGACAACTTTAATAACTGACAATATCATCAAAGACTTGGCTTCTTTTGCTTGTTATTGTCAGAAATCCTGTACCTTAGAGTAGTCTGAAAAAGGACCTTTTTACGTCAGAAATATATACAGTCATGCGAGGAGATAACACAGTTATGCAAAGAATGCTGAAATATTTCTTCCCATCTACGTTACTTCACATGCAAAGTTAGCTCAGTGAAACATTGTTCAGTTAATCAGACGATATATTTGCTCAGTTTGAGTATTGCGGTTGTGCTGCTCAGTCAGGTTAGTGATGTCCTATCATACTGAACTCTTAGTCACGCAGATTTTGACCTTCAAGTTTAGGTTCAATTTTGATCAGCGTTTAATAACTTTCCAGTTATCATATTCAAAGTCGAGAAGTCATTCCAGAAATTATACAAAATAGAAATGGGTGTTTCTACCAGACGTCATTATTTCTCACGTTTGATTATGAGAGTCATTTTGAATAGTCAAAACTCACAAGAAAACCCATCACAGATACTCACCAAATGGTGCTCTTACCGTTTTCTTAATTTACCAAAGTGTTATTGTGTGTTGTCAGAGTGTCTGATCGCTGTCTCAGCAGGCCTTTTCATTTAGTTTGATGTGATCATGGACGATAGATAGACGTGAGATGATTGAATTCAGATTGCACTCTTGGTTGACAGCTGATATATTAGCCATGTTAAAAGCGAGACCTGACTCCCTACCACATGTTGATATATTTGCATTTTACCTCTGCCATGTGCGACACACTAATGCACTCTATTGCTTCATGTTCTCAAAATGACATCCACCACTTTTTATCCAATATCATGTGAGCTTTGCACTATATTTAGCATACCATATTAGCCCTTTCCATTGTTTTCATTATATTGTGAAAATCAAGACCGAAGATGGATAGAATGGAGATTAGGGACATGAATCATATCTATCATAAGAGTATATGAATGAGCGATTAAATATTAACTCACAATATATTCTTCAATGAAGAATGACAATGTAAATGAGTAATTAGTCTATAAAGGTAATCTGGTAGATGTTGATGTCATACCCTATATTTTGGATTAATTCAGTGACAATCAGTGACAATAGATTACAATTATTTTTACGATATTGCTCTATGAAATAGGATAACGCACAATATATCTGGTTTGTGATTCTTGATATAAACTA
The DNA here is from genome assembly GCA_949316495.1 of Amphiduros pacificus. NCBI lineage: Eukaryota > Metazoa > Annelida > Polychaeta > Phyllodocida > Hesionidae > Amphiduros > Amphiduros pacificus. The sequence continues at coordinate 37,600,571 of OX439002.1, forward strand.
ACACTAATGAAATGAATACTTCAGTGCTTTTATTTAGATTGGTTAGAATTGTGATCTTAATATGTAGTGTAGTTCACTAGAATACTATAATTATTAATAGATACTACATACATTAATATTGGAGCTGGCCTGTTCAATGCTTTTCGTGTCAAAAGCAGTTGTTTATAATACGACAAACCACATTTATCCGGGTCCGCTAACAACTTTTACATGTGTGTGGAATGCTTGTAAGGAACTATTTCTCATTTTATATTCTTTGAGATACACATTGCACCCCGTCTCATGACCCCCGCCTCTGATTTGCATGACTTAGCATTTCGTTTTATGACAAATTTCTTGCAGAGCTGTTTAAGTCATGATATGTGTTGTTGCGATGCACTGTAATGAATTAATGTTGTGGGTGCCATGATCGACAATGAGGGACATACAAGTAGAAGTGGCATTGCCACCCGCACATAATTGAAGCTCTATATGGAGATGTATTTTAATGAATTCTTTTGCTTTAGACAATATAGATTACAATTAGTGTTACGCTATTGCTGCACACGATTAGACCTATCTCAATACATTGACGACTAGGCTTCATTGCAAGCCAGTAAATCTGCATACAATGTCAAAGTAATTCCACTGTTCCGCACAGAAGCTTTCTGTCAAAGACCTCGTCAACCCCTCAGTCCGGGTGTCCTGTTTCTGTCTGTTGTTTGCTCAACAAATGATGTCCTTACCTTCTCCCTCACCTAATTAAACATGTCAATCTACTCCGTGAAGTATGGGGCAGATTTAGATTTCGTGTGGCTGGGGTGAAAGCTCAGATAAAGCATTATATAAGCACAGGGGACAGGCTTTTACTGAATCAAGTGCATTATGGCAAGATAAATTTTAAACTTCTCCCTCGGAGAGCAAGTAGCACTATAAGGTTATTGCCCGTGGGAGCCTCTGTGACATAGACTCAGACAATATGAGATTGGAGACAAAGATTTTATTGAGTCTGGGGGACAGGAGACCCAAGCCTCCAAGGGACAGGCCATGTGTATTGATCATAGATGAAATATTGCGGGAATGTGACTGAGGGCGAGAGGAGGTGGCACATTTGCACGGTTTTAACTCACTTACCATTTTGATATTCTTCTTGATAATTCTTGATTTCACGCACTTCTTTCTTATTCATTGCTTCAGGAAATAACGATTTCTTTACCAATATATGTAAATATTTTGTACCATGTGGAATGCCTATCGGTCCCAAGATGACAAAAAGCAATAAAAGAGGTGGTCAAACACATTCAAATGAAATCACCTAGTGCTTAGCGATACGAATCCAAACCGCAGGATGTTTGCTCAACCAGATGCCGCGTTCTGACATACAAAAAGGCAGTAAATCAATCCATGCAATTGAGAAGGTTGCCCACAGAACATGAAATCAGGAGTAGAGATCACAAAAGGTGGATTGCAACGTAGAAACGAAGGGACAAGAGGCAATGTCACGAAAGCTTATAGGATGATAGGTAGTAAATGAGCCAGTATGTGTAGCATGGCAATCAATGGTTATCATAGCCAATAAAGGGCCAGAAACTTCCCACAATGAGACCTGTAGAATTAGATTACAATACATCAGGCTAGTTTTAAGGTTGTGGTTATTGTATCAAGACAGTTAAAAAAGAGACTCCAAAATGACCTCAGTGACAAAATTAATTGAACTAATGTGGTCTTTTGTTCATTTTTAGGCATTCCCAAAACAAAGATTAAACGATTTTAATAAGACTGTTGGTAATTCTGAGATGGATGGACCAGTACTCTATTCTGATTGTACCAAGGCATGTTAGAATATAATCAGAAGACAAATTAAGTCATAGGAGCGATGTCTGTTTTAGGTTTGTAAACATCACCATTGTTTGTATATACCTGAATATACACACATTATGGTTTTAGCAATGTTACTAACATATCATGGTTTCAGGATTTGAATGTATCCTAAATATACGATGATTTGAAGCTTTTATGAAATCAGATTTCCAAACACTTTTTCCTTGCAACATATAAATGTCTTTTCACTAACCATGTGATCAAATATTAATACTCAAAATATTTACCCCAACATAACTTTTTCTGTGTCATATAAAAGTGAATGAGTTATCTGTATCACCCAATGAACACTTTGTCAACGGACTTTGCTTAGCTGACCAGTGATATAATGGAAACTACATGTTTGCTATACATGGGGCACCTTTTGATTGCGACACTTACGGTGACAACAGTGGCCCATATTTCTGAGTATAACACAATAATCCTGGCATATGTATTTGGGTTGATTTCAGCAAAACAGTTTGATTGATCCCAGTATCATGACAACATATCAAATAAACATACCCGAAATCTCTGTAAACTGCCATTGACCTCCGTGATTTCGCGAAAGCTTTAACACATAAAATCACATTTGATAGTGTTGGATATTGCTCTGATTAAAAACAGATTAAACAACTCATCTAAGACATGAAATCCATTTCAAACCTTAGGTGTCAATAACGGGATGCTATCTTTCCATTACATTTTTTTCAGTTCATTTTATACTTCCATGAGTTAAACATGCTCATCAGCCGTGCATAAGGTTTACAAAGTCACTTCACTCTCAGGTTTTGTTTTAAGTAACTTTAAGTAACATGTAAATATAGATTTCGTGGCCATGTGACCATCGACATCTTCTCCATTATGTTGACTTTCACAGGCAAAAACACAATGAGCAACCCATAATTGCTAGAAGTAACGCATAATTGCTCGACAGAAGTTGCTTTTTGTCTAAATTGTGACATCGATATCAATTGCAATTACTTGGAAAGTAAGTCAACGCAAATGTGTCTATTTCATCGAGATGTGCCTTAATTTTCTACATATTAAAACAATAGAAAGTAAAAATAAGTTCTCTTGAAACTGTGTACATCAGTTTATATAAATCCCCTTTTCCGTGTTTGTCCCTTCAATATTTCCAGCAACCAATACAAAATCGCGTACCTATCTGCTTTTGAAATCTGCGAAATGTGATTTTATATTCAACTGTTTCTTTGAAATTGAATCAGATGAAAAATACATTTCTGAGAGTGCATAATAACGCACACTAAGAGTAAACATGAAATTCCACAGGGACATAATCTTATGAATCCTACTTTGTCTCCAGTAATGAGATTCCACTGCATTTTCGATAATGAATTGTTTTAGAAGTGAACGTAACTTAATTGGCATTTTATAATGATGACAAAATAACAACTTGGAAAAATAGACAATGCCCTTGCATGGTATACTATGTCTAATCCATGGGACTAAAATATATGGCATACACGGTGATTTTGCTGGTATTATGTGCAACACACTCCTCAGCGAATATATCATATCTCATGCGTAGAACCGGAATGCCTTCCCTGAATAATTTTAATCATGTTATCATTCGGAATTGTGCATCCAGACTTAATATTTGAGATGTCTGGTTATGATAGAAGGAGTTTTAGGCACTCATTTCCCAAAATAACAGTTGTGTGATTGTTTTTTATTGCGTCTTGTACAGCTTGTATCTAAGTCTGTTTACATATACAATATACTGTATCATTCCATTGCATATTTGCCCTTGACTGTAAATGATGATGTGGTTAGGTATTGGCCATTTATCTTTCAGGTGAGTCTGGAGGGATAAAAGCATGCTCATTGATGTTAGCTTTCTTAATATTTAACATGTGTGATAGATATATGTTGAACTCATTCTTCTGGCATCTCCCCTAAATAATTACTGGTTCTTCCGTCATGGGAACTATTAATTTTGCTCATGTGTATATCTTATGACATTTGGACTTCTCTCTTTAAATACACGATGTATATTTTTTTCAGTTTGTGGATATAAGAATAAAATCAAACATGATTGTGATTGATGTTAGTTTCCAGGAATTGTGTTGCCTCTTCTTAGTGTGTGAACCATTAAAGAATTACACTCATGACGCTAATGCAAAATAACTCTTCAAATAACAAACTTCTGCACTCGGAAAATATCAACATCTATAAGATATTCATCGGTCAAAAACAGGTAATGTCAAAAACAGGTAATGTCAAAAACAAGTTTTTTTCTTTTTTGATCTTTTATCCAATTCCTATTGAACAGAAAATTCACTTGTATAATGTTTTTCTTTTTCAAAATATATCAGGAATAGAGAGGTGAAACTTGTATTTTATCATTTGCAGCGAGAAATTATGTTGCAGAATATTCTATTTTAGTTCCAGCTAATATACGACATTCAATTGATGGTCTGGACTTTATGTCAAGTGCTACAGAGATATGATTTGGTTTGTGGCCAGTCTTAGTGTCGGAACAGAAAGACATTGTCCACCACCTATCTCATCTGCCAGAGATATGGTCAGTTGATGAATACTGTTGCCGCTATCTGATTAAATCCTGCACTATCAAGCTTAGAGCGGGGGGAAGCATTACGTGCATTTTGTGCCAGTCGTGGATATGGGATCTGTCATGTTGGTTGCTGGATGGTTTCCTGTAAGCAAAACCCTCATATTCTTATCATGTGAGCTAGATGTGGATTTTTCTTCAAAGTAGTACATCAGACAGATAATAGATGTTAAATGTCATTTGTTGTTTCAAATACGATATATTTCTAATTTTTCTATGGATTGTCAATACTAATATCATTGAAGCTTCAATTTAATTTGGAATAGAAAATTTTTAATCACATGCATAATTCGATTTAAAGATATTACGACCAAGTTCGATTCACCTCAGTTTTACTCAAGCGATTTCTAGATTGAGTACAAACAATACATTGCCTAAACAGTCGAAATTGGAATTTTGGCCAGTTACTATTAAGCGTTATGGGCAGGTGTTCATGACAAGAAGACAAAAACATGTTCTTGAAACTTTTTTAACATGTATGATCCATATGCAAATCAAGCGAAAATTAATTGACTGGTCCATGATCCCAGGACATTTAATAATGTCAATAAGGCTTCCTCAGTTGATTAACAATCACCCACTCCAACACTGACCCTCATCCAACAGAGCAGGTTACAGTTGATGTTCTCCTGACGACCACAGCCAGACTTGGAGATTACATCATCAATCTCTGGGTGCCACCTGTCAGACCATAGAGGGCAGACAACACCAGAATTCGCATGTTTATTTCTCCATCAAACTGCGAATCATGGTATTCTATGAATGCCTTCTGCTTGACAAAAGAGAATAGAACACATTATTTTACTTTCAGCCTGATGGTGAATGAAATTACACATGACATTGTGACTTCACTTTATATTTTGGAAGACTACTTTCCCAAAGTCCTTTGACACGAGTGTCGATTGCTGGGCCAAAATTCAGTTAAAACAAACCCTCCAAATGTCTCATATGCACAAGAAACACACAACATTTCTCCTTAAGTCTCCTTATACCTATTGCCATGCCAAAATGTAGTTAATGTAAATCGTTTAATGTCTAGTGCAGAGACAAGTCGCCACAAAGGTATTGGTGTATCCTGCAGAGCCAAAATATAATCAAAGTATAGACCCTAAGTCATTACTGTTGTCTGCTACTTCAGGTCTTCTTGTGGTAGTCAATTAAGACCGTTTATGAATAGCATATTTGTGTTCATATTTTTCACACAAGCAAATGATATTGTTTTATTATCCTATTGTTCTGCACCAAAACAAATTAGTTCAAATGTTAACGTGAATAACCGCAGATATATTACATCTGCATCTCATGTCTTGAAATACCGGAACAACATGTACGTGCACAGAACAGGTCAATCCTCACAGATACATGAAAGGGTGACATGCCCTTTAACGGAAAAGATTTTTCTGTTTTTGAATCAATGACTCTTTCAGCATAATAGGGAGATGTTTGACTCAAAGGAACATTGAGTCGGTAATTTACTACCGGCGCCTTGCACAATGAGTGGGTTTTAGCCACGGGGTCAGCGCGGGTCATCGGGTGACATAGTTTCATGGAGGTAGGTGGCGCTGTGAAATCAGAAATCCCCGGGAGCGGAAAGGAGGCTGCCTGCATGACAAATCCTTCAACTCTCGTACAACCCTGTTCATCGTCCTACAGATTCCTTCATACTACCGCTAAGAGGAGGACGTGAATCCATGCAAATTTAATGCAAAGGGCATTGTGTGAAAAAATATATTTCATTCAACTGTACCCTGACTTGAAAGCTTGTCAGAGGTGTGGAGAGATGGTCTATCATAAATCCCTAATCTGCTTCCGAGTTACAGCATATCTCCTAAACCGCAACGCACTTGCTTGATTGCTTACTGCTCATCTCGCGGGAAAAAAAGATTAGAAAGGCTTGAAATGTATCAGGTTTATCCTTCCAATTATAAACATTCCTGAATAAAACAGGAAATTACAAACAGCTTTGATTTCTGCAAAGATTAAAATTTCTGCAAAAATTGAATAAATATGAAATCGTTATCACAGAAACTATCCAATCAGAGCAGAGTTAATCATCACATGCGTACGGCCAATCAACAAAAGAAATAGTTCAAACCTTACTTTTTGCGACAGACATTTTTCTCAATTGTTGTAAATTAAATATAAATTTAAATTCACGAAAGAAATGTTGGAAAACAACAAATGGGAAGTTTTACAGTTAAAGAATGTTTGTCTATCGTTATACTGTATAGATTATGTGCAATATTTGTCTATCGTAATACTGTATAGATTATGTTTAATATTTGTCTATCTTAATACTGCATAGCTTATATTTAATATGTCTCAACAGGCCTCATTTGCACTGTTGGTAGTTGGTAGGATATGTGCCTTTGTTGGTAAAAAAGTGGAGGACGGGAAGTGGTGGGTTCGACTTCAATTGTCGGCAGTGTTTCTTTCACACTGGTTAAAATATTGAAAGCTGAAAAAGGATAATATTTGTTGTTTATTACTGGACGTACTTATGATATATGTGTAGGTTGGTTAAAACTGAGGTTTGTGCAAAATTCAAGGTATGTCAGATCAGACAGACACCTGGCACTGGAACCCAAGACGAAAAATTGCAGTCGATCTTTATTTTGATTAATACACAGACATGAGAATACAAATATCGGTCTGTGATAGCCTGTTATTTGTGCATATGTAGTGAGAGTATAATCACCATCGTGGAAGTGATCACAAAGAAAATATGAATTACATGGACATTAAGTCTATTCTAAGAAATTAAGTCCATTACCTGCAAACATTATGTCTGTGTCAAAATACCCCATAGATTGGAGGGATATCAAAAATAAGTTTTCAATAAAAAGGAAAATAGGTATTGATCTAATGTTGTGGCAATAATAGAGAGTGCCTAAAGCTGAAATGTTTGTCAGAGTTTATGATAATACACGAGATTTGGTGTGAGCATGCCTATATGTAATTGTATATAGTGAGTGGTGAAGTCCATGTGCCACCTGACAGGCAGGAAATAGGTACGGCCATGTTCTGCAGCAGGTGACAGGACAGATCACAAATATCATATTAGATACAACTTGACTTAAAACGTCACGGACAAGTGGAAACTCTCTTTTTCAATGGCCAAATCGCGTTGTGCTTTTTAAGGCCGCACACAGTTCTGCCATTTGCCCATAAAAAACAAACAAGATGCCCCCTGTGGACAAAGAGGTAAGCCAGACGAGGTTGCCAGAGAGGAGAGGTCATGGAGAAGCTAATAGGGTGTCGTGGTGACCGACTGTGAGGAGATCTATCAGGCCTCATCTAGCAAATGCGCACTGACTGCTTGTGTCCCGGGGCATTCACGTTCTGTCATGTTGTCATTGTTACGGTGATAACATGAGGAATCATTTTACAGGCGATCCATAGCACACAACAACTCAATCACTTCCACAACGCCTGCCTCACCAAATCCAATATGACTGTACCTGGATGGGCGTCCTTCAAGGCACGTACATCGTACAGCTAATCTCTCTGATATATCCCGTCACCATTTTCATGTAAGCACATCGCAGATGACTTCATAATATGTAATAACCCCTACAAAAATGTGGAATAGACTTGAGAAAACGAGATGACGCCCGCTGCAGCGCTGTTACACCACACTTTGTAATTCTATCTACGAGACCATCAAGCAGGATCCAGAAATGTTTATGAATTTAACAACCCTTGAAAGGGAGGCGCCTAATTAGCCATGGCAGAGCTTGTGTGAAGAGAAAGCCGGAATGTAAGTACTGTCGACGTCTCTAAATGAACTTTACAGGCAGCGAGGCTAGGGGCCTAAGGCTGTCACTCGGCGACACGGGCCATATCGCCAGTATCTGTCACCAGAATGACCGGTATATATATGGAAATGTGACACAATCCTGCTAACCCACAGTTACGCTACTCACAGCAAAACTCCAATATCAGATGATTTATGAGACTTCTATGCCCGCTCACATCAGTCAAAAAAGGGAGCAAATTTCCTCCATTTTCACTGCCCATTACCTGCCACTAAGATCAAGCAGTCGAGGCATGGTGGTGTGATGTTCCTGCATATTCATGTGTGGTAATAAAGGAATAAAACATGAAATAATCTCATTCTCGCCAACGTGCTAATGTTCAACAATGTGAATAATATGATTGTATGGCGGTGACGTTTCGACACTACATATTTATGTAACCAAATGAAAAAGAAAACAAATAAAGAAACAAATTGTTTATTTACTGAAGTTTTTTATGTGATACCGAGTTTGTTATTCCACGTGGAGGTTAGAAAATCTCTAATGAAACTGGTAGAAGGAAACTTATAATACCTATTTAGAAATATCTCCAGTTTAAGAAGATAATTGAACGTGTGGAATACATCGGGAACTGACAATTTATATGTTCATTTTGTGTGCTTATTATGCGATTTGCATGTGACATGGCAAATCAGACATGAACTTCAATGGCTTCAGAAACATAACGTCGCACAAATTAGCACGTCATTATGCGGATCAAGTCTCGCAGCAGGTGTGACCAAAACAGATTGTTAAGACTTTCAGGAGAAATATCTCATATAGTGTTTCAGATTTTTAGATTTTAAAGTTGACTCAATATACAAATAATCCATATATATTATTTAATCCATATTATCATTTCACAATTTCTTTTTTTGGTTTGTCTTTGAAAAGAGAAATCCTGGAATCAAAAAGTTACCAGGACAAGCACATCGGCTTATTCAATCACAGATATCTCTACTTCAACAATCAACCATCATCTAGTCATGCTCAAAGGACGCCAACCATCATCTATTGTCATGCTCATAGGACAACAACCTTCATCTATTCATGCTCATAGGACAACAACCTTCATCTAATCATGCTCATACGAAATCAATCATCCTCTAGTCACCCTCATCTATTCATGCTCACAGGACAACAACCTTCATCTTATCATGCTCATACGAAATCAATCATCCTCTAGTCACGCTCATAGGACAACAATTTTCATCTATTCATGCTCATAGGACAACAACCTTCATCTAGTCATGCACACATCTCGGCAACCTTAATCAGATCAGACCCTAATCACAGGAATTTTCATTTAATCATGTCCATATTAAAGCAGCCTTCACCTAATCGAGATCATATTACAGGAACCTTTATCTAATTATGCTTCTCCCTTAAGAACCTTTTTCTGATAAAGCTCACATCACAGCAGCCTTCATCTAATCATTCTCACATCTTAAAAACCTTTTTCTAAAGATTGGTTCATTTCACGGAAACCTTAATTTGATAACGCTTACATCATAGGAACTTTCATCCATTCATTACTTGAATGCTTATTACGATATTTTGATCAGCACAGACACACTTTTATCATTCACAGTATTGATGTTCTTTTATGATTTGATTAATAAACAATTCATGACACAAGAAGGAATTGCAAAAAGACTGAAACGTTTGTGTTAAAACAAAATGGATGTTAGGCAACAGTTTTTATATTTCACTATTCAGCTTTGTAGCGACCCAAGATTGGCACTTAACGGCAAGGGCTGTCCAAGGATGTTTTGTAATATATTACCAAACATCCATTCTGATTGGTTAAGTTATGAGCACACGCACATTCATGGGACATTAATGAATTTCGTCCCAAAGAGACTGGAGCTTTATGTGGAAAGGAAATTTCTTACATTGATCCCTCGGAGGAATGCTATAATTTCCGAGAAGATGCAAGATGATTCCACTTGGATTTTCATGAAACCTAACAACAACAGCGTGGCATTTATTTCTAAAGAAAGTGTCACTTTTGTTTGGCATATGACAACATGGAGATCAATGCAAGGCGTGACTAATTCTGCAGCATTGATCATTACAAAATAAAGTTATGCCTGCTCATTTGAGTTGTCCCTTAGAATTTCTTATTTTGTTCTCATTCATTATATTACCATGACTGGCTTGTAGCGTATCCGTAATTTCTTGAACTATACGTTTCGGTCATGCTTTCGGTCATTAGTGACAGTACAAAGCAACTGATTGCTCAAACAATTCAAAATATAGAACAGACTGCTAGAAATCAACATGATATTGACACCTTGTATGAACAGGTGTGCAGTGTGTATTATGAGGATCTTACAACTAATGCCCCCAGGTGGCTTGGGACAGTGGCAAAAAGGAGATATAAATATAAACCAAAACCCTGGTGGAATAAGGACCTACCTAATCTATGGGACAAATTATTGAAATGTGAAAATGACTTCAGATCTTTCAGAGGACAAAAACAAATTTTAAGGAGGTTAAAGGAGAAATTTAAAAGTACCCAAAGACAGTTTGATAAGCTTTATAAGAAATCTAAAAGGATTTTTCAAGATGAGCAACAACAGGAATTACTTACTTTTGAGACCAATGATCCAAAACAATTCTGGAATAAAATAAACAATCTTGGACCAAACTTTAGAAAGAAAGACATTCCATTAGAGACAATTTCAGAGGATGGTGATGTGATAAGTGAACTTGAAAAAGTACTAGAAAAGTGGAAATGTGATTATGAGAAATTGTTTGGAAATACCACCAGTGAGACATTTGATGAGGAGTTTTTAAAGGAAATTAAAGAACAGAACTCAGAATATGAAACAAGGATGAACAGTCAGGAAAACCCAGATTTAGATATGCCTAGTATAATGTATGCCCCCGTTAGTCAGCAAGAAGTCTCCAAAGCTGTGAGATCAGCAAAAAATAATAAAGCTGCAGGATGTGATGGTTTGCCTAATGAGGTATATAAGAATGACTCATCAATTCAAATGTTATGTACTTTGTTTAACCAATGCTTTGACACAGGATTAATACCATCAGTATGGAAAAGGGCGATAATTAAACCTATATCCAAAGGCAGCCAGTATGATCCACGGATCCCACTTAATTATAGGGGAATAAGCCTATTACCAACCATGTATAAGCTTTATACTTCATTGCTAAATAACAGGATGGTACCATGGCTAGAAGATAATGGCATATTTGCTGAAGAGCAAAATGGATTTAGGAGTAAGAGGTCATGCATGGAGCACATATATTCTCTCACAGCAGTTATTCGGAACAGGAAAAATATGAAAATGAGCACCCCAGCCTGCTTCATTGATATGAAAAAGGCGTTTGACTCAGTTAACCATGATTGTATGTTTCATAAAATGCTGCAGTCTGGCATTACAGGAAAGTTATATTGGAGCCTTAAATCATTATACTCAGCACCCATATCAGCAGTTCAAATCAATCAGTATGTGACAGGCTGGTTTGATGTAAAGGCTGGGGTCCGCCAAGGAGACAATTTGTCCACAACTTTATTTGCACTTTTTATTAATGACCTGGCCGAGGAACTAAAATCTACTGGATGTGGAATATCTATTGCGGATGGTATTAAATTGTGCTGTCTATTCTATGCAGATGACATTGTGATCTTTGGAAATAATGATGAGGAACTACAGAAGCTGCTAGATGTGGTGCATAATTGGACGTCTAGATGGAGAATGTTGATAAATTATGATAAAACCAAAGTTGTGCACTTCCGCCCACGTAATATTCCTAGATCACAGTTTGTGTTCACATGTGGTCAAAATGTCATTCAGGTGGCAGAATCCTACAGATATCTGGGCTGTGAGCTAAATGAGTTTCTTGATTTTACCCACACATCTAAAGTGCTAGCTGAGGCCTCAGGAAGATCTCTTGGAGCAGTAATAAATAAATATAAATGTGCAGGAGGGATGTATTATGAGTTGTATAAAAAGCTTTTTGATACATGTGTAGTGCCAGTTATGGATTACTGTGGTGCCGTGTGGGGATTCAAAGTCTATGACAAATGCAATACCATACAGAACAGAGCAATTAGAGCATTTCTGGGTGTTCACAGGTTTTCTCCAAATACTGCAATACAAGGCGATGTTGCATGGACCTCTCCTGTCATCCGTCGACAAATTGACATGATCAAACTGTGGTACAGGATACTGTGTATGCCAGATTCAAGACTCCCTAAACAGTTGTATAAATGGGAATCAAGACTGAATCGCAATAATTGGTTTACAGACTTGAAAAAGGTTTTTATTTCAATTGGAAAACCAAATATGATTGATGTTTTGGACCCAGATAGTATCTCATTAAATAATGTTTTAAAAGGTGCTTTGAATGAACTCAGGTTACGGGATGAGCATCATTGGAAGGCTGACTTGCAACAGTCAGCTAAGCTAAGGACATATAGGCTCTGCAAGAGAGAATGGCAGCCTGAATGTTATTTAAAAGTGAGGCTCAATCGTCAGCAGAGATCTCTGTTTAGTCAATTAAGGTGCGGTATCTTGCCGCTGAGGATTGAAACAGGGCGCTATGGACCTAGGCCTTTGACACCTGAGCAGCGCATATGCCTTCTGTGTAATTCGGAGTCAGAAACAGAACTCCATTTCTTATTTAATTGCAATATATATCATCATCAGAGACAAATGTATTATACGTTCATGAGCAATGTAGTGCCACATTTCACAGAGCTGGATGATTCCAGGAAATTTGATACAATTATGAATAACCCTAATGTAATTAAAGAGACTGCTAAATTCATTGTGAAATGCTACGATGAAAGATGCAAAAGACTTTTTATTGATTCTAATTCAGAGGAAAATAATGACATATAAGCCATTCTGGCTGGGTGGCCAATTACAATTTAAAAGTATTTTAATATTTTGTATATATGCCTTTCAACTTCATGTAAATTGTACATACCACATGTCTATTGTAATAAAATCTAATCTAATCTAATCTTCTAATGTCATGACTTTAAGAGAAATCAAACACATTTTCAATCTCTATTTGTCCATCTTGATTTTCCCTTTGAACCCATTTAGTACATTACAGCATATCGGCTCCTTCTGAAACCAACATCCCACCAGACTACCTTACATTCGGCTTCCAAAGGGAAATGCACAAGAAGGTTTGAATTTTACTCCAGTCACCGTCTTTCTTTGTTTTGGTATAATTTTATGTTTTTCGATCAAATTGAAGTTCATGTTAAATATATGTATAATTATTCTGAATTTCATTGGTAGTATTGCTTATTGTTCAGTATTCTGACTAACTCTGTCGTCATTGCCCCTGTATTTGATGTTATGAGAAATCTTGAATTCTCCGAACCATTAATTCCCATTTGCTCATCAAAATATCATCCAATCAAATTGATCTTCATCAGGATTTAACTTGGAAATAGCTGTCCGGCCCATAAAATGACTAATCAGTACAGTTGCCAGAATAAACCAGTATATAATTCACTAATCATTTATTCCTTACCAATCAGTTCTCAGCCAGATTTATGTGAATAGTCATAACTTGCGGCCGATCCTCTGCAATACCATTTGTCTTTCGTCACTGAGGGTAATGTATAATGTCTCATTACATGATACACATCTCAATCAATGTAAGAAAAGACATGCTTAGTTTTTATACCAACCTTCAGAAAATCAACTAGAAAATTGTGTCTCAGATCAGAATGCAAAACACGAATTGTAGATATCTGCTTCTTCTTTTGATCTATTTGCACTAATTGTCATACCAACTCAGACATTGATATTTTTACTTAAGAATGTGGTCTATCCTGCTATCCTGAGAGCAACTCGTTGTTTCCAGACATAAAGGGCCTGTCCTCTATCTCCTCATAAAAATGTCATTCTTTGATTTTCTGTATATATATATATATATTTTGATTTCATTTTTTTCTCGTAGTTCATCTTTTTAATGCTATGCTATCCAAGTTTAGTAAAAAATGCATGTGCTGACATGTGCACAGATAACTTATTGGAAATGTCTCCAAAATTCTCGTTTCACTATATTGCAATCATTTTTTTAATTATGAAATAAAACCACATTCTGAAGGAAGAATAATGCTCAGATGTTTCCGTTGTGATTTGCCCAGTATCTTAAGACATGTGACCACACACCTTACTAATCTCAGCAAGCAAGTGTTCTCAGCATGATCTCAGCCAGCTCACGTTTTTAATCTCTACCACTGGTACCCTGACCTGAGACTTTCCGCGACTTATCAAATATTTTGACTCAAGGGAAAAACATACACAGATCCTAAACTGGTAAAAATCCTAAATCTAAGATCCGAGCCGTATTCTATATACATATTTAATTTTACAGACGATTGATTTTCTCTAAAACATGACGTGAAAATCATTGATGATCATTTCTGAAATTTCTAAATTGATGGTGGTCCATATTTCTTTTCTGGTTATTGGATATACATAAACTGGTAATAGAAATAATTCATATAGAGTGATTGAATTTCTGAGAAATGCCAATTTGGAGTTTCTAATAGATTACAGTATTACAAGAAATGAGAGACGTGCAGTTCAAAGAACAATAAGTGAAAAATTTAATGTGTACTACATAAACATATGGAAAAATGAGACTCAGCTAGGTACGGTAAAAGTAAAAACAAACTGAGAATATATCACCTATTTAGGAATGATGATGTCACTGAATCATATGTAAAAAGTGTCAATAACAGAAATGCATTAGCAAAGATGAGATGTGGAATTGTACCAATCAGGTTAGAGACGTTTTGGACGTTTTGAAAGACTACCAGAGGAAGGGAGATTATGTCAGATTTGCGCGAATGGAGAAATAGAATCAAAATTACATGTGTTAATAAACTGTTGCAAATATGATGATTTATAATAAGACTTATACAACTATGCCTTAAATATAGTAGATGATTTTAATGAGATGAACAGAAAAGAAAAGATGTGCTTTATTTAATCAGAAAAGAGGACGGCAAAAATGGCATTTTAAATGAACGTGCTTGAATTACACATATTGTAAATAGTCTCTTATAATTGTCAACAATACCAGTAATAAGGATGAGACTCAGATAAAAATAAAACAAATCAAATCATTATTGGAAGTACATGCCTTATGTGAACTTGTTCAGACTCTTGGTTTTTCTAACTTATATTATATACCTGCATTAAAATAATGTCCTCAATGGCAATCAAACTACACGATTGTACAAGTTTATGTGCGCACACCAGCCCGGAGATGAGTGCATATATGTCTGACTCCTCGTCCTGGTCCAGAGATCAGAATACAAAGTCTGACCCTATCTCCGAAATGACAGCACTAATTTCCCTACTCATTTGTCTCGAGACGACATAAGACGACAGAAAACACATTATAAGCTGCAAAGGGCCGCGCAAATGTATCCAGACATGTGACGGCCTAAAACATGAGGCAACCTGATACGGGAACAAGTAATGAATGGGCGAACATCCGGGGTCCTTATTGGCCAGTTGCATTTTGTCTATAGACATAGCTTTCTACACAAATTAGTCATTTATGAAAAGGTTTACGTCAAAGAAAGGTGATCATGTTTTGTCATCAAATCGATAATTTGCAGTTGTTTAACTTTGAATTTGTTTTCAAAGTAAGGCTTTTTTACCAATATATTATTACTCAATTGACACAATAGCAACAATGACAGCAACATCACCTTTTTATAAAGAGTATTTTCATAGTTCTACAATTTACATGGTTTTTTATATTTTTTTACAGTTTTTCTGTAGTTTTCATAGTTCTATGATTTTCGTAGATCTATAATTTTCATAGATCCATTATTCTAACTGTTAGTTCTTTATTTTAAATATAGTTTTTTTTTATTTTGGATAAAGAATATTTGTCATAGTTCTACAATTTACATCATATTATATTATTCACAGTTCATTGACAGATTTTCGATATAGTCTTCCTATAATTATCATAGCTCCATAACTTTCACAGATCCATAATTTTCATAGATCTATAATTTTCATAGTTTCATCATTTTCATAGTTATATACTTTTCATAGATCTGTAATTTTCATAGCACAGTTATCTCAGATATGTCAGTTAGTTCTATTATGTTCTATTATGTTCAATATCGATAATTTCAAAGGTCTATAATTTTATAGATCTATAATTTTAATTGCTCTATCATTTCCGTACTTTTCTGTAGATCTGTCATAGTAATCTCAGATACCTCAGCTATTGCACATAGTGTAAAGTTGTCCAACGAAATTCAATCAAATGTTTATCCTTGGCATTGGAAACATTCAATACACCTTTGGACGCAACGTTCATGTCGTCTTAACCACAGGTTACTTTGTGTAACAGCCTTATTTGGTCTGTCTCCATTCCTGATTTCCATACTTTTAATAGGGTAAGCAATTTTTTCAGTCTATATCCATACCTTTAACACTGTATCTGAATGGAACGCAACATTTCTTAATTGGATTATATAATTAAGTGACCATCATGCAACTTGACACACCTGATAACCTTTCTCACTTGCTTTTCACATATTGAACTCTCATTCTTTCAGGTTGAATGCGTGGTGGATTCGAGTATTCAATTGAGTGTGTAGTAGAAACTTGGAGGTTATGTCTCCAGGAAATACATTACACCGGTGGCCTTGTGGTCTTTCCTTCTGATTGCACATTTCCTCAGGGATAACATTAATCATTCCTGCCACCAGATTCCATGCAACCTTTAGTAAGCTGTGTACGTTCACAGGAAACCACACAGGAAACCACACAGGGAACCACACACACATGCAAAATGTGTGTATATATATATATATATATATATATATATATATATGAGAAATTAAGGCAACTTCATTTCATTTTGTTAATAGAGCATACAATACGGGTCAAAAAATTAACGCTAGGTGGCAGGGCCACAGTCACGTGCCAAGTTATGCAATCAATCACGTGACGACGCCATCTTGTAGGAAAATACGGACATTTCAAAACAAAGTTTTTAAGGTCGTTTTCTTGCTTATTTCCGACTTGTCTAGGTATAGCATTGGGCCAGGTACGTATTAGAGTTTACAGTGGTTCTGTTGATGCTTGTTTCTGTCACTTTACGTCCGTTTCTCGTCTTCACACAGCCTTCATTTCTGCCAACTTTCTGGTCCCTGTAGGGTTCCTTTTGATTACTGGACGATATGAGCGTGTACTGATGATGACGAAGATTCGTGGGGATTAAAACCTATGAGGGCCGTAGTCAGATCTGGCGGCCCACCATAGTGTGCTACCTAAGCACAGGCTGTATATGTTGTGCAGAAGCACTGGTGTGCAGAAGCACTGGTGTGCAGAAGCACTGGTGTGCAGAAGCACTGGTGTGCAGAAGCACTGGTGTGCAGAAGCACTGGTGTGCAGAAGCACTGGTGTGCAGAAGCACTGGTGTGCAGAAGCACTGGTGTGCAGAAGCACGTGATCATGAATGATTATAATAAAACATAGAACAGAACACATGTACTGACTATGCCTGAGCTGCTAGCTTATTGCCTTTCCAAACTTGTACGTCATACGCCGTCGACCACTAGGTGTCGCCACACATTTTGGCGAGTCAAATATTAACCACACTGAGAAGCACTCACTGATTTCCCATTTATTTCGACTAGAATCCATAAAATTGAACAAACTTTTTTTTTATCTGTATTAAAATTCCATGAGGAATCTAAATATGTTGGTTATGTATTGCTCTGTACAATATTAGTTATCGTAAATGATCGTTAATCGGGACGGAGCTGTCAGGAAGACATGACACCTCCGAGCAGAGCATGGCTTGGTGTTACTGCATCACCACACATCAAAGACACTTTTGTTTTGTTTATCTCGACGTCATTTCTTCCAAAAGTTGTCTATTATCTTCGTATTATCTCACTGATTTCAAATATATATATATATATATATATATATATATATATATATATATATATATGTATATATATATATATATATATATATATATATATATATATATATATATATATATATATATATATATATATATATATATATATATATATATATATATATATATATATATATATATATATATATCCCCAGGATATATAAATACATTTTGCATGTGTGTGTGTTTGTGTGTGGGTGTTTGAGTGTGTGTAAAGTACCAAAGGAAATGAGTAAAATTGGCATACGATTCATACTTATATATATATTTATACTTTAGAGATGTTGATGTTTCGATGTGTTTTGTGTCATTTAATTGAATGATTGAACGTGGTCGTTCTACCAAGCGATGTGGTCAAGACCAGAAGGATTTAGTACAAAACTTACTTTAACACCAAGGTACTTTGTCACATGACCCATGAGATGTAGCCATCCCATAATAATCCCGTGCCTCGTCTTACATGCAATTGCTTCTTTATATTGTGTGATTGGATGAGAGAATGTTTTCCACATAAGTCCCACATAATTCCCCCAAGACGTGGCTACTCCAACTCCCACAGTAGAATATGGGCAAAACATGTGCTATTTCCACAGCCAAAGTACCATCATAATACACATATACGTTATACATATGTCCAATCAAACTTAACACTGTAAAATGTTCTCACTAAAATATCATCTTGAGTTATCCACCACCCGCGTCTTGCCTCGTAGAAACCTTTGTTGAATATTCACAGGATATGTTAACCATTAATGTGGGATTACCACATCAGTAATCACGCACTTCGCCCAGTAATTAGTATTGTGAAAATGTCACAGTGAGTTTCAGTTCCATATACGTGTAATTACCATTCTCTTATGGCCATTATAAATTCTGAAAAGATTGTTTACTTTCTTGGTAAAACTACTTCTTGGTAAAACAACTTTTAATAGTTGTTAAGGGTGGAGTAATGTTGGGTTGGCTTCGCTGACCAACTGATCATTTACTTAAGACACCACATTCACCATTCACCAGAGCCTTTGAAAGAGTGATGTTTTTATTGTGATGTTACATGCACTTTGTTAATCGTTCAGTTTTAGATGTTTCACTGTCATATGCTATTGCGGTGTCTTTTATTTATTGTGTTTTTTATACTTATCCCCATTTACAATAGCCTTAATACATACCTTGATGGTACTAAATGGCCTCAATGTTAACTCGCGGTTAAGAATCCATTTATTGATTGTATTCGTTGTATCACTGCACCTTACATATAGATTCAGTCTTTATTCTATGCATTTGATCATAAAATTAGCTGCAAAACCGATTCCAGTTTATTGGTGAGGTAAATTCCCATGAACTGATATAAAAATGCTCTTAAAAATGATTTTAATGTAATGCTGCTTACAACTATGGATAATACTTTGGGGTGTCTCAAGGCAATGCGCCAAGACGCTCCAGCAATTTATCTTATTGACATTCCAAATTAAGTATGTCTCATGTGGAATAGGAGGCCTACAATATTGAAATCTACAGCTGAATCACGCATCTCTGGAACCATAATTTTCAGATGATAAATAAATTAAAATTGGAATTAAATTAAATTTGAATCAGATTATTACATCATTGCTACAATGTATATCCTATGCTCCAAATTGAATTGAGCACTGCATATATCACACGACCAATTACCTCACAGTTGCATACATATAGAATGGAATGAGTACATAACCTATTTTGTCTCAATACAAATCCCAAACAAACCATTACTTACATCATGATTTGAGACGGTGTCAGGGCATTATGTAACGATATTTTTGTAAGTACTACCTTATATATCTGTAAGTGAAGAAAACGTTGTAAACACTTTTGAGCTGAAGACCAATTTAATCTTATATCATATAATAAAGCCGGTTGGACAGCCTA
This sequence comes from Amphiduros pacificus, assembly GCA_949316495.1. Taxonomy (NCBI): domain Eukaryota; kingdom Metazoa; phylum Annelida; class Polychaeta; order Phyllodocida; family Hesionidae; genus Amphiduros; species Amphiduros pacificus. Next base: position 37,620,677 of record OX439002.1, read on the forward strand.
CTTGACTCAATGCTTTATCTTTCGAAAGTGAACTTTCTTTTGCATTGACACATAGGAATGATAACCATTTAGAATAAGAAGCACATCTTCATCTCCTTTCTCAATAACTGTCTTCTATCCACCGGCAAATCGAACCTCGGCCGTCGGCATTGGAGACTATCCCAATGAGTCACTTCCCACTCCTGCTGTGAAAGGTTAAAACGAAAATCATGAAATAAAGGAGTAAAGGTGAAAATCACAAAATGACTCACTTAAGGCAGTGAATTTAGGGCAGAGAAAAAACTGCCAACAAAGTTAGTCAATGAATGAGAATCTGTCAGTAAAGTGTCTGCCAAGGAAGCAGCTTGGATTGGGCTCTGTAGCGGAAGTACTTGTAGTCAGAGGTGCACTGTGATAAATGCAATCAGATAAAGAGGGGCATCTTACATGAGCTCTATCTTCGAAGCCCTTCCATCTATCCTCTCCACTTATTAATAAGTGTTTCCATCATACTGCTCAATCATCGTGTTCAAACATCAGTCATTTTATTGTTTTTATGGTGATTTATATAAGGAACATATTCGGGCTCTGTACATATATACTTTTGTCCGTTGAAAAATACTTTGATTCTTCACTATATGTTTGCTTCCTATTTGAGAGACTCAAGATTTTCACAATAGAGCACTGCATTGTGCCTTAAGTGGAGGACCGGTGACTTGGGTTTGATGCCCATTGCCGGCAGTATTACTTTCACACTGGTTAAAAGGCTCAACTGTTGACCTCATATGGCCATTGGTTCTGAAAGGATCAAAGAAAACTGGAATACAGTTTCACGGCCAACACGACTCTAACATCAGTTTACACTTCATCATACCTGGTGCTTGCTCTATTCTGTCCCTTCATCCTGGATGTCAGTGTGTATGTCTTGTCATACAACTCAGTGAAGATGTATCTATCTGTTTGCATTAGAAACATATTGTCAAATGTAAATATACACATGTACATGTTTGATTGGAGTGTGAAGTTTAGGATTAGTGTATCTATTCAAATTGCCCATACGATTGCAACACACAGTGAGAATTGTTGAATATAAATAAAAATGTAATAAGAGGTTTTCAATATTTTCAAACAGTCTGTAGAAATAATTAAAAATTCATAATTCGGGAAGGTCTTGTACTTTATGCTTTTTATAGCTAATTTGTATCATCTTTTGAATAACATGACTTTTCCTTCCAACCTGCTAATAATACAAAATATTCTTTTTTATGTTTTGAATCTTATAAGAATTCTGCTATGATAAACTTAAACTATTTCATTTTATGTTGACATATTACGCAACTGTATATATCATATCTTAATATGGAATACATTTCATTGAACACCAAAATATTTGTTTGAATGAAAAACTCATCATTTAAATCCCAAAACCTTAAAGTAAAGATGAAATGCTTAGCCAAGCGTCAAAACTGAATTATACTTATGCATTATGTCTTTCTGAGAATATCATTTGTACGTAATAGCAAAATGGTCTGTTTTGCATTATGGACATGCAAGAGCTCTAAAAATACCATACAATTATTGTGGATTTCTGGTTTTTCGGCTAGGATCCATAAAGTTAGTTACATGATGGATAGTGAAAAGGCCTGTTATTGCCTTTGGTAATATCTCTCGTATTATCTCATGGTTCCATCATCTCTCTCCAATTGTTTTCTCCTACAGCTATGATTGGTCGTCAGAAGGAAGCTCTATTAGTTATAATGGGGTATCCCCTAGGATCATACTTGTGTATCACAAATTGCATTGCTCTGTATCTGGTATTGGTCTACACATGGATGCGCAATTAGGTGCCATTTCTAAAACAAAATAGTGATTTTAAGCTCGGAATATATATTACTCAACAAAACTGTCATCCAAAAAGGGCTTTGAGGCATTGTCACAGATATTGATGGGATATGAGCCCTGCAGCTGAATAAATGTTTTCCAAAACAGTTTGATGTTAACATTTAATGACACACCATAACCAATTACAGTTGTATCGTAAATTCTGGCTTCTAGTTTCAATCATTTCTCTTAAATAACAACAAGATGTCGAGTCGGATAAATATTATCATATTCGTCAAATTTAATTGGTTGCTTTTAAAAGAAATTGATATCTCATAAATAAACTAATTTAAGAGAATATTTTGTTTATTTTGGTCAGTTTTCCTTTGAATAGAGTTAAAATAGAGTTTGAATAGAGTTAAAATAATTTATTTGCTAAATATACATAGCAATATGTTATCAATGGTTTTGGGTTTGTTTGAAAATAGGATGGAGAAACAGACAACTTCTATGTTGATGTCTTCCTTTGGAAGGTTGCTAGTCTATTGCAATTTATAAGTTTATCATTACTTATCAGTGGAAATATTCCTTGACTTGTGCTCTATGTTGATTAGTATATTGAGATTGGATAATATACGGCTTGGCTTGCAGTGCACATTCAAGGAGCAACGTGTCAATCGTGCATACAAGAGCATTGACATTGTTCATGACTTCTCATGTGATGGTATGTGTTGTCAAGTAGGGGAAGGTTGTCTGGGAGTGATTCAGAGCAACAGACAAGTAACTTCCGCTGTATCGCATCCGCCAAGGCCTTGTGTATTGCACCTATGCGTGCCTCAAACACCATTAGCTGCAAAACAAATACAAAAACACATCTGTTTGTCAAGCTAATCCTGTTGGTGAATATACTGTGTAACAGTAGGAAATAGATTCACCTCCCAAACAAACATTACCGACCCTCTGACAATAACAAATTGTTTGATAAGCCGTGATGTGACCTACGCCTACTCGGGTAAAACCTTCACACCTACCCACCCAGCTACCTTTCACACATTTAAGTGCATGTCCCATGATACATCGCCCTGTGCTCGGGCAAAGACCATCATAAAAACGTATGTCCAGTTCAAACCAACAACATCCATTTCACAAAGGGACTATCGTCTTCTTTTTGCAGAAGGTGTATTCACATAAAATACCTTTCCAGATTTATGTATTATTATCAATTCAGAACGTACTGTGTTTCAATGCCTTATTAGTAATGATAGGTTCAATGAGATAGCTCTCGAGTGAATATTACAAGATAGCACCTTTTGCAATGATAATGACATGAAATATTGAATTTCCATGTGCGGTCATTACATCGGCATTCTTTTCATAAAGTTATGAAGAACCCCGATACCAAGGCTAAATTATTTCATGTTGCCATAGCAAAGGGTTAAAAGGAATCTACGTTGGCCCATCAGCATATCAATCCAAACTCATGTTGCCACAGTACCGGAGACATAATAATACCTGTATGATTGCGAATACCCAGTTGCTTCAGTTACATGGCTGTTGACATTTATATCGTCCCAGCACATGCTGGAATGCGTGAATATGTTTTGAGCTAGATTGGGTGATTTCAAATTGCAATAATCCCTGTCACTAACATACGGACGATAATCCACCCAAATGAAATCCAAGAGAAAACCAAATATTTTATATTAAGTGAATGGTGTGGGTATGAGAGAAAATTAAATCAATTTCAATTACTCTGCATTTGCTTGATGAAAAGTTGAAGTTTATAGAGGTGTCAATATTATTTCATCTACTAACTTACACTTGGGTGCAGAAAGAAGATTTATATCGATCGGACTATTTCTTCACTTATCCACCTTTCAATTTATTTACCTAATCAACTTAAGGCTCAGCCATGGATTTATGTCGTCCCGAAAAAATGGAGAAATGAAATTGGACTAGCTTATAATAAGTCTGAACCCAGTGTAGATCTTCAAATGTCTCATTTTGTGCTCGGATTATAATGGGATTTCATGAACAAAATGGGATATTTTATGGATAAGGTAGGTCTGATATGTGAAGGCAATGAACAATATATTGTCTGAGAAAGCCTTTCTATGTTTTGGTTACCCCAACAATCTCATCTTATTTTATTTGCACTCCACATATTCCATTCTTAAAACTGTTAGGTCTGGAAGTTCCCCTCCTTTTATTCTCCAGACGAATCAGAATGATCAGGTTATCTATGTCCTGTATGATTTCGGCTATATCAGGTCAGATATAATTTGGTATTAAAAATATAATTATGTACCTCTAATATTTTATTGTGCTTTTATTTGTGCCGTTTTGAATATGCTACCTATTTAATTTACTTGTTTCCATACATTATTTAAATTATAAAATCATAGTCTCGGTTTTTCTAGGATTGCTCTATCTTTACAAATAGTCAAATATATTAAAACTGTATGCAGATATTGTGCATTAAGTGATTACTGGCGATAGAGGTTTTTATGCCAAATATGATTCCCTCACGTATTCTAACAATACAATGTTTTTTATGATTTATGTGGTGATAGGCAGACCATATCCTTCTTTCGCAAATACCTATAATTATATGTCTTGCTACATCTGTATCTGTATTAAGGTTAATCTGAATCCATTAAATATCACCTTGTACCCAGCCATATTTGTATCCACTCATCATGACTACCTTGTATTTAAGTGAATCTGATCCAATAAAGATCACCTTAAACCCAGCCATATCTGTATCCACTCATGAATACCTTGTAGTTAAGTGAATCTGCATCCAATAAAGATCACCTAATACCCAGCCACATTTATATCCACTCATGACTACCTTGTAGTTAAGTGAATCTGATCCAATAAAGATCACCTTATTCCCAGCCACATCTGTATCCACTCATGAATACCTTGTAGTTAAGTGAATCTGATCCAATAAAGATCACCTAATACCCAGCCATATCTGTATCCACTCATGACTACCTTGTATTTATGTGAATCTGCATCCAATAAAGATCACATTAAACTCAGCCACATCTGCATCCACTCATGACTACCTTGTAGTTAAGTGAATCTGATCCAATAAAGATCATCTTATTCCCAGCCACATCTGCATCCACTCATGGCTACCTTGTAGTTAAGTGAATCTGTATCCAATAAAGATCACCTAATACCCAGCCACATATATATCCACTCATGGCTATTTATCATCAAGGTTAATCTGCGATCACTTTATATCTAGCTATATCTGTATCTCCTCATAGCTATCGTATACCCTGGTAAATCTTCACCCAATTAAGGTCAACATATTGTTATTTGTATTCATGACCAACAAATGATTTGATGACCTCATAAAGGACGTTTCGTATTTTCATGTTTAACCCATTGTTCATATCGATGTTTAACGTCCATTTGTTTAATGTGTTGCAATAAGTTGTGCACGATGTATCAAAATTACGTTTGTATTCTTCAAATGTCCTCCGGTGTGCTTCTGTGTGGGTTGTTAGTGTTAGATGTTTATCCCAATGGGCCAATCACATTCAGCAGACTAATGTGCAAACAGAATACATAAACTCTTTTTCAGAAGCTAATACTGTAATTCTGGACACTTTTACATGGTGCAGTATGGCTAATTCTAAACAAAGCAACTGGTGACAGCGTACGTGCCAGATTATTCAACTCACACGCAAAAGTGTTTATCTATCTTTATATTATTATTTAGCATATTTTCATTCACTTACTTTTTAGCCGAAAATTAATTCAATAACTAAAGTGATCAACTCAATTATGATATGTGTCAGACGCCCTGAAATATAGAGGATTTGGAAAATATTGCTAAACTAAGGACCACAACATTTCTGTATTTATGAGACGAATAACAGTTGTTTTAATCTCCATTATCCAGTACATAGTAGATAACTAAATGTCTGGAAACCACCTTAGTATTCCAAACTCAATTATTTATAGTTAACAGTGTTTTTATCCTGGAAGGCGGTTGAGTTGTTACCTCAGTATTTGAGTTGTTAGCCTTAGTATTTGACTTAAAGATTGTAATAGCTTTCTCATCAGGAAAGTCAGAGTTGTCGCCTTCAAATCTCCATCGAGACTGGGGTTGGAGGTAAAAATCCTTTATTTTTCATGTGAGAGGTTTTTGTTTGTTTGCATGCAATGCATATCTCAATATGTTTCCAGTAACCGTAAGAGACCAATTTGTTTGTTATACCGTTAAAGCATATTCCTCTTTTTTCTTTGTACTCTTACTATTCATTTCTAGCAGAAGGATCCAATTTCCTCTAATTCACGTTCCCCTGAATGATTAATGTTCCATCCCTAATGTTTTAAGAGCGTGAGGTGTCACTTCTCATCCTGCCTTAAGCTTTAACGCTCCGGTATTTTAACTACTTTTTGAAGTACTTTAACCTTTTTTATCAGAAGTTACGCTTAACATGCACATTGTGTGGCAATATGGTAAAGACGCCCGTGCTTCACCCCAATCATAATTGTTTCAGTAAATTAGGTGTTTATTCTCTAATAGTGCATGGCATGACCTTACCGTCCTCATCTCATATATCCCAATATATTTATTGCTCCGGAACTCTCTCTGTTATTTTTATTTCTACCAAGGTTTTGGATATTGCTTGAAGGTATTTTCCTTTAGTATCAAAGATAAAGAGAGATCGCCTTCTTGTTGCATAGTATCACATTAGGTGTAGACTTCCTTGACTGTTATCAGAGCGACATGCATATATGGGAATCCTCTATCACCCATTTTTCAGATAATATAATGCTATTCCGTCCAATCATTCCCCAAAATTGTGTCAAATATTTTACTTGCCTCTTATTCTCTGCTCTTAAATATGCAAGAGAATGATGTGTTGTCTCTTATATCTGACTTTAGATTTGTCCATGCCATATAGTCTAACATATGATATCCTACGTTTCCCTTCCGAACTGCGTCAGAGCCCCAGCTGTTTTATCTAAAACTTACCCCACTTCCGTTGGTGTCACAGTCCCAGATGTTCCCTCCTGATATTCCAATCTATGGCGTCAATCCCAGGTGTGCCAAAGGTAATCACCAGGCATTATTTATATCTTACAGTATTGATAGAACTTTATGGGCTCAAGATATTCTATATTTGTCAATATTTGCCAATGCGAAGAACTACTCTTACTTTACAGCTTTTGCGATTTTATTTCGGTGGCCCGAGGGCATATTACATGTATAATAGGGGAACAAAAGCTCCCGAGGTGGCATTTTTGTTTACCATCCATTCTAATATTGCCTCGCCTCAGATGGCTTTTAAGCTGACTAAATGGCATATTGTGACTGCTGTGAATCCACAAAGCACAGAACTGCTATAAAATGGAGATTCAGTAAGTATTATTGAGACAGACCTACCTTTCACACCTACATACAAGGGGTGTTGAGACCCGCGGGAGGCAGGCTTCCCATTTTGGTCTGTCCGTCTTTGCCTATCAAATGGCAAACAAGTAAAAGCACTTGGATGTGCACAGTTTGAAATTGATCAAAATGAGGAAATATGTAATAACACTTTGATGTGACTCCGATGCATAAATTCTTTCGATAAGGCCAGCTGCCCAAGGCATCAAGAGTTCACAAAAAGATTGTGCCAAACAAATATGGCATTTAAATGTTCATGGGTGGTCACATTTTCCATTTGAGCAAGACTTGAGATGTGATGGGTCATTTAAGCATTGCCCCAGAAGCACTATTACAAAACTATTTTCCCAATATTATCGCCAATATTATCAATTAATATCATTTATGAAATTATTCATCATATTAATCGTATTAATCAAATTATCATTGTTTCATGTGTTCCTGTAATTCACAGAAGGACAATCTCTCCTTCACATCCTTAAAGCATTGATTCTTCCCAGAGCAGTTGCAATTAGCCAAAACTAAGGATATAAATATGTCATGACACTTGTTACAAGAAATATGATAAATGATATCGTGATATTGGGGAAGGAAGTAAACATGAGGGGACTTAAGTGTAACATGATGGACAATAAGGAAAATGATGAACGTAAAGGAAGGTTATGAGCTATGGAGAATGTGAAACACAAACATAAAAAGTAGAAGAATTCCGTAGTTTCACTTATTGTCGGATGGACAAGCTATTTGTAGATAAGCTGGAAGATAATCTCTTTTCATATTTATCAAATTATCTTTTGTAGGTCTGTAATTATACAGAAAATGGGAATTTCTATTATTCATGTTGGGAATAGGATGTCCCATACATACTAAAGCTGAGTCAACAAATTAACCACATCTGTCTCATAAGACAATCTCCAGTCCGTAAATCTCGGCCAATATTCTGTGTTACTCCTAACCGGTGCAGCAACATTGTTTTCTGCCATGAATACTTAACGGTTATATTCCGCATATTCCTAAACATGGTCCTATGCACATAATCTACTGGCTTTGTAACTGATTACCCTTCGTTTACCTCCTCTGGCAGCTTCTGATTCTTGGACATACAAATGATGCATATCTTTAGGTTTATTTACCTTGTGTCTGTTTCGGTATTTTTTCAAGCATCAGTACCATACTATGATATTCTCTACATTTACTTTAATTCAGTTGATCTTTGCAGTCAAGAATTCATTTCCCGTGGTTGTCTTTGATTTTGAATAACTGGGCTGTAACCTTAGATAAGTATTTTCTATTCTTTTCATTTTTTCTTCTTTTTCTTCAAATCAATTTATTAATCACGGGTTCACTATTTAATGTATATCCCATTATTATGACAAAAGATAGATATCTTGATTGGTATAATGTTCTGTTCGCCACTAATTCATCTTAAGCAACTAACCCCTGCTCATTTGTACCCGTTTCAACAGGTAGTATTCTGCCAATCTTCCAATACATAGTTCGCCTCCTTATTACTTGGGCAAAAGAGTCAGCTGCTCCAGGTTCTGCCCAGTTGTCAATTAGTGTTTCAAAGCAGCTACCATTTGGTTACAAACACGGATATTGTAATATGACATTATCTGACGTTCTCACTCCACATTAAATCCTTAGCTCTGTTAACATCATGTTCATCTCTCAATTAATCGTTGGGTGTAATATTTATTATCTGAGTGAAGCTCAGATTCAGTGCATTTGTCGCTGAAATAGTTCTTTTTTATCATATCTGCCCGGCCAGTTGCACTCAAGCGCTTAGGGCAAATATAGTCTGAAATTAGTGATATATAAATGTCATCTTTATCTTTTTATATCAACAATATTATCATCAATATGATCAGCGATAATACCACTATGATGGCAATGATAATGGTGTTGAAACTTCAATTCCGTTTATAGCATCAATTCCAATCAAATGTTGTTTTTTTTCAATTTAATTTCAATAAGGCAAACACAAACTGTCACCAAGAACAAGAACTCAAACGATTTACATATTTATATAAATAAAAAAAAAGACTTGGATGTCTTTGAAATGTAAATTTCACAAAAAATGAAGTTCTGGTTGGTGAATGTGTGTAATACCTCAACGAATAAGGTGTCAAGCCATGAACAATTCAAGCTAAAAAAGCATATCTGTACTTGAAAATAAAAAATAATTTGTCTAGATGAATAGATGGGAACTCTGAATTTCATTTTGTTATTCAAGACACTGTCGCTCAGGAATGAGAAAAAGGGTCCTAAATTGTCAGGTCCAAATCCTCACAATCCCCCCACCAGGCCTGCAGTGCTTGCATAAAAACTCCTGGCTCTTGATTACAGAATAAGCTGAAGAATGTTTTGTTTTAGTATCTGATATTGGCACTGTGTCATCTCTATTTTTTACAATAACATATTTATCAAAAATCGGGACGGAGGTGCACTGCATTCCGTGCCATACCCTTGAGGCAATATTCAACATTTAACTATCTTTTCTTTCACAACTTGGTAAAAATATCACAAATGATTTCGCCGTTAACACAATACTTGTAAATGCACTCGCAACTGACCACTGCTCAACAGTTTAATCTCCAACAAATGTTCCTTACTTTTCCACCTTCAGAGTCAGGTATGTTCTCTTAAAGGAAACATACGTCATGGTGTATTTCACTGCATGTTCTACTCTTATCACAATCGATCCATTAATGTATGATTTTGATAGTTTCAATGTGAAAAATTATTTACTCTTTCTTTTTAGTAAACTCTTACTTTGTTACTTACTACCATATTATGAACTGTATATTATGGATGATATCTACAGTAAAATAGGATAATGTCTATTAACACCTTTGTGACGTTTCAATCATACTGGAGCCTGGGAAGTTAGGCTACTGTTAGAGCAGGAAATTGAAGCTTCATTTGTAAACTATAAAAAACTGATCTTTCTGTACCATTCTAACTGCGATCGATGGCTGGACTTTCTCATGACTGTTTTACATAAAGGAAACTGCTGGAAAGGAATAAATCTAATCTGATGAGTGATTAACATTTTCGCCTATATTTCAATAGTGTCCCGATACAAAATGTACCATTGTGGCTGTTATATCTTGAGAAAATAACATGCCATTAGAAATAAAATGTGATTGTTAAATAAACCGCATACTTGCAATGTATTAACTATACATTAAGAGTTGCAATTGACTATACCTTAGGAAATGCAGTGAAAATGATGTACATGTATTAACCTTGAGTGATGCAATGTGAATGCTGACTTTACCTTAAGATACCCAGTGTGATCATTGACTGTGTGATGGGGCGCTGATGCATGTGATGGCATTACACAGCACAGATTCAGGCAGCTGAATTTTGAAACAAATGTTTCACTGATCTTATAAAATGAAACAAATGGATGTGGCATTTCATTACTTGCACATTTTGGACATAACGAATGCAGTTTGATCTTGACTCCGCATTATACTTTTTGTAATTTACCATTAAGCTGTTAGCTGTTGTCAGAAACCGATACCATCAATTATACAAGACACCAAGACTTGTCTGTTACATCGTGATTATCCAGTAGAAGCAATAGGAAGTCTGACAGTCTAATAAAGGCCTTCACTAATTATGGTGCAATTAGCGATACAACTGGTGGTCATGACATACCTAATGGGGGCCAATTAACACCATACAAACGTGCAATAAACACTAATGAATATGTCAATCATCTCCCGCTAATATGACAAACACACATGAGCACAGGTTATACGTAACTCCTATCGCTTTGGTTAGCTTGTTTGCCTCAAACACCACCAGAACAAACATCTTGTTTGTGTGGTTAATCGAGGTTTGTTTTTCATATCATCTCCTTCGTTGCTATTCCTGTACACATCCTTGTCGATAGTGACAATCATAACTTCTACTTATCCAGACGTTTATATTGTTCATCTTTAAATACATCAATATTGGAAAATTTCTTACCAATCAAGTAAAGCCGAAGCTTGCAAGTTTGTCATTCCACTATAAAAACTCACATCTAATCAAACATATGAACATATTTTAAGATTATCATAGATAATAAAATAATGTGTAGACCATGATTAGAAACAATGAAAAATAATATGTTTGCCACATGTATGTTTGTGAAACTTGATATGCATATTGACGTACAACCCTCCTAACAAAACGATTCGATAACATATACAACTAACATTTATTAGCCTTTTTTTATTGCCATTATTTAGGGTAAAGGTTGACTGGAACATATCAGCAACCTCACCGATACGTCTAATTGCATCATGTTTATTGTTCATCAGATGAAGCGCATTTGTCACATCAACACACCCTCTGTACCATATAAACATGATTCTTAGTGTAGTAAGGTTTATTCATAACATCAGGTATAGCGATGATATCAAATACAGCATGACATTTGTAATACCGTGGCAGGATATGAATATGTTCTTTTATCTTGTAAAGTTCATATGTCGACCTTTATTTGGCTGAAAGCGACCAGGAATAAGGAATTTACTGTGATTTCTAGGAACCGCGTATTTGATTGATAGATACCATGGTCATGATGATATCAGATATTTTCAAGGAAGATTATATAATTGATAGATACCATGGTCATAATGATATCAGATATTTCCAATGACGATTATATAATTGATAGATACCATGGTCATAATGATATCAGATATTTCCAAGGAAGATTATATAATTGATAGATACCATGGTCATAATGATATCAGATATTTCCAAGGGAGATTATATAATTGATAGATACCATGGTCATAATGATATCAGATATTTCCAAGGAAGATTATATAATTGATAGATACCATGGTCATAATGATATCAGATATTTCCAATGACGATTATATAATTGATAGATACCATGGTCATAATGATATCAGATATTTCCAAGGAAGATTATATAATTGATAGATACCATGGTCATGATGATATCAGATATTTCCAAGGGAGATTATATAATTGATAGATACCATGGTCATAATGATATCAGATATTTCCAAGGAAGATTATATAATTGATAGATACCATGGTCATAATGATATCAGATATTTCCAAGGAAGATTATATAATTGATAGATACCATGGTCATAATGATATCAGATATTTCCAAGGGAGATTATATAATTGATAGATACCATGGTCATAATGATATCAGATATTTCCAAGGAAGATTATATAATTGATAGATACCATGGTCATAATGATATCAGATATTTCCAAGGACGATTATATAATTGATAGATGGTCATAATGATATCAGATATTTCCAAGGAAGATTATATAATTGATAGATACCATGGTCATAATGATATCAGATATTTCCAAGGACGATTATATAATTGATAGATACCATGGTCATAATGATATCAGATATTTCCAAGGACGATTATATAATTGATAGATACCATGGTCATAATGATATCAGATATTTCCAAGGAAGATTATATAATTGATAGATACCATGGTCATAATGATATCAGATATTTCCAAGGACGATTATATAATTGATAGATACCATGGTCATAATGATATCAGATATTTCCAAGGAAGATTATATAATTGATAGATACCATGGTCATAATGATATCAGATATTTCCAAGGAAGATTATATAATTGATAGATACCATGGTCATAATGATATCAGATATTTCCAATGAAGATTTCATAATTAATAGATACCATGGTCATGATGCCTTCAGATATTTCCAGGGACTATTACATAATTAATAGATACCATGTTCATGATGCCTTCAGATATTTCCAATGAAGATTACATAATTAATAGATACCATGGTCATGATGCCTTCAGATATTTCCAATGAAGATTACATAATTAATAGATACCATGTTCATGATGCCTTCAGATATTTCCAATGAAGATAACATAATTAATAGATACCATGGTCATGATGCCTTCAGATATTTCCAATGAAGATTACATAAATAATAGATACCATGGTCATGATGCCTTCAGATATTTCCAATGAAGATTACATAATTAATAGATACCATGGTCATGATGCCTTCAGATATTTTCAGGGACTATTCACTATTACATAATTGGGACCTCTGCTATGTGGGTAGCAGTGGTTACTTGGACTCACCATATCATTTGAAGTTACTTTGGTCGTGATGGTAGCAGTTTGTATTTGTAATGACCATCAAGGCAAATATGATAGCATCGAGACTAATAATTATATAATAGGTCAAACAGAAAACATCAAAACCAAATGTTCAATTTAATATTGTGTGCAGGTTTAATCACACTTCACTTTGCAATGTATGTCCCAAACATGTAACGTAAGAGGCTCACCTGCCAATGGATCCATGTCGTGCGGCGGCTTGTAGTCAACCAGAATTGCCAGAATTATAGGCAGATTTAAGTGGAGTGCATGTATGTTGCCAAACAAATGAGACAGCATTCACGTGAAATACATTTAGTCAAATCGGTTATAGTTCCCTTCACATCCAGTTGACATACTTGTCATATCACTTGATGGAACCCTTCAAAATGACAGACAGCATCCCTTCCAAACGTATTTGGTCATTTCACTGGCTGTAAATCTTGACGCAAAGCATTCACTTTCCTGATGAACAGGTGGTGAGCCTGTAAGAAACTTGTCCAATGGCATAGGCTGTTTAATACCTTCTGTCAACGTAGGTAGATATACATGTGATTCACTGCAAATATGTCAACTTCACACATTTTGTGGTCAAGAAAATCTTCATTTTGGAATGATAACAAGGGATGATCAGCTTAAAATTCAAGGCGGTACAGTGTACTTCAAATTTGGCAGCATTCAAAATAAAAATTGTGTGCTATATTAACATTCCCATGCCTCCAACACTAGCACAAGGGACACAGGTTTAAAGTTTGAAAGCACCTCCTTGCTGACAAATCAGTGATTTCATTGTTTCATGAACATATTTTAAGTAGAGCCAAAAGGTCCACGGCTTACAGTTTCTTTCGGAGAGAAGTATGAAAAATAAAAGTTCCAGCGTCTGCAAAATGCAATATATCGTTGCGCGCATCCAAATGAAAGTTCCACAATTGACACTCCACAGAATCACCAACAGTTCCAAAACAATCAACAGTCACTCTAATAATAATCACCCAAGAGTTGCGTCATTCCTATATAGACGTGGTTCAGCAGTGTTGTGTGGAAGCTTAAACACCACTCTCTCTGTCCTATGCTTCACAACAAGATGGCCCTGCATGAGAGATGAGAGAGGTGTGTTTGTGTGGTGCGGGCTGGCAGGGAAAGATCGCATCCAATCTGTTCAACTTGACTGCTTAAAGGCGCTCCTCTCCGTCCCTGCGTTGTGAGAGATGTATATGCCGAGAACTTCTAAGGTGTCACAGAGTACTGCAAATTGTAGCTTCTTCACGAGTATATAAAATACAAGGGGGGGGGGAGGGGTTAAATTAGTTTTGGGTCTGTGGGAAATAACTGTAATGATGAGGTTTTCAAGAGATGGTTCAAAGAAGCTTGTTATGTTCACTTTGCCACCATTTAGCTTTCTTGTGATGATTTTTTTGTTACGGAGAATGGGTAATCATTGGTATTTGTTATGAGTATCGAGGGTCATTTGCATGGTGAGATCACATTAGAGGTGATGTTTGGTGGAAATCAACTGGATTATATGATGATTGTCGGCCCCAATGATGAGCCTAGGCCGGGCACAATGGCTACTACTCACTTGACCCTCCAGACGGTATAAAGTGGAATATTGCAGGGCTTTACCATAGAGATGTACAGATGAGTAGTGTAGAATGATTAAGTGGACGCCGCTGGTGGAGGGTTTGTCTGCGCACGCCTGCCAGTATGACCAATTGTATATTTACGCAACGTGAACATGTTTGTATCATGGAATTACCAAACTGCCAGGAGCCAACGAGATTGTTAGGGATATGCCTACATCAGGTAGTAATCATACTACCAGGGTCTTTGGAGACATGGTTGAGTAATAAAATACCTGTCCAGACCTTCTGAGATTGCGAGATAAACAAGTATTTCAATTATTCATTAAAAATAAAAGTGATGTGGTGATGTTGACAATGACCCTATCATGTCGACCTTCGAGCCTTTGTACCAGTGTGACAGTGATATTGGCAGCGGTGGGAATCGAACCCACCACCTCCCGTCCTCCAGGTAAATAACAAAGTAAGGCAGAGATCCACTGCTCGTCTTCCCTGTAATACCTGGGCTGGTAAATAGTCATTGACCTGTGTGATAATTAGAAATATGCTTACACCAATAGATATTGGCCTGTCAGGAACCTGTGTGATAATTAGAAATATGCTTACATCAATAGATATTGGCCTGTCAGGAACCTGTGTGATAATTAGAAATATGCTTACATCAATAGATATTGGCCTGTCAGGAACCTGTGTGATAATTAAGGATATGTTTGCATCAAGTATCCAGGGATGATTTGGACATTGTTGCAATATAAAGGGACACGCTTATAACGTCTAAAAATTAAGCTATCAAGCCGTCAGTATCAACTGACATAGGTACAAAAATGGGTCATGTAGTGTCTTAGCCCTAATGGTATCTACTGGAATAAATAGAGATATAGCTGAGTCATAGATGTGCCATATATGCGTCATACAATTAGTTATCAAGCGGTCATGCAGTTCTTATAAGTGAGTCATTAATGGTCATTGATGAGTCATACAGTCAATATCTACTAGAATAGAGAGAGGCATAGTTATTCAGTAATTATTATTCAGTTAGTTATTCAGTATCAATTGGAATATATAGATACATAGTTATACCGTAATATAGCCGTTAGCATCAACTGGAATTGTAAAGAGACATAGTTGAGTCAGATAATTAACAACCTATTCTATATTCTGAAGACTGTCAAAACGTGATTCTTTTTAAATAATTGTATATTTAATATATATCAGCATCTATTGATCTCATTGGAAAGGGTAGACAACCATTGTTGCCACACTCCTATCAGAAACTGATTCTATTTCTAAAGGAGAGCATTTGCCACATGTTGCCACCTTCCTGTCAGAGGGTCAATTTTGTAGCCGCCCACCCGACCAAAATAAATCTCTTTTTGGCTTCTTCTGGCCAAATAGGATCAGAATAAAGAGTATTACTAGAACTTTCATGTACTTACAGCAAATGCTGCCTATCACGGTGTAGACTATCAGTAAAACGTGATGTATATCACATCTAGCGCAGTCAAATTTACAGAAATATTGCATTGCAAACCTTCTGTTGTAAAAAACATGGTCAATGCGCCGGTGCTCTTAGCGATCTTTATGTGGTGCAAACACATCATTGCACCATTCACATATATATCGAAACAGGTAGGAGGAGAACGCTCTCTCTCTTTCCATGCTTCAAATGTCTCACACGGTAAACACGAAGATCACACACTCTCTCCGTGTTTCAAATGTGACATTTTGTACACATGAGAAGAATGCTCTATCTCCATGCTTCAAATGTCACACACATTACACATGAGGATCATGCTCTCTCTATGCTTTCAAATGTCACACACAGTAAACATGAAGATCACGCACTCTCTCTCCATGCTTTCAAATGTCACACACAGTAAACATGAAGATCACG
The DNA here is from genome assembly GCA_949316495.1 of Amphiduros pacificus. NCBI lineage: Eukaryota > Metazoa > Annelida > Polychaeta > Phyllodocida > Hesionidae > Amphiduros > Amphiduros pacificus. The sequence goes on from OX439002.1 coordinate 37,637,535, forward strand.
CACTCTCTCTCCACGCTTTCAAATGTCGAACACAGTAAACATGAAGATCACGCACTCTCTCTCCATGCTTTCAAATGTCGCACACAGTAAACATGAAGATCACGCACTCTCTCTCCATTCTACAAATGTCACACACAGTAAACATGAAGATCACGCACTCTCTCTCCATGCTTTCAAATGTCACACACAGTAAACATGAAGATCACGCACTCTCTCTCCACGCTTTCAAATGTCACACACAGTAAACATGAAGATCACGCACTCTCTCTCCATGCTTTCAAATGTCGCACACAGTAAACATGAAGATCACGCACTCTCTCTCCATTCTACAAATGTCACACACAGTAAACATGAAGATCACGCACTCTCTCTCCATGCTTTCAAATGCCACACACAGTAAACATGAAGAGTACACACTCTCTCTTAACGCTTTCAAATGTCACACACAGTAAACATGAAGATCACACACTCTCTCTCCATTCTTCAAATGTCACACACAGTAAACATGAAGATCACACACTCTCTCTTACCATGCTGTCAAATGTCACACACAGTAAACATGAAGATCACACACTCTCTCAACGCTTTCAAATGTCACACACAGTAAACATTAAGGTCACACACTCTCTTAACGCTTTCAAATGTCACACACAGTAAACATGAAGATCACACACTCTCTCTCAACGCTTTCAAATGTCACACACAGTAAACATTAAGATCACACACTCTCTCAACGCTTTCAAATGTCACACACAGTAAACATGAAGATCACACACTCTCTCTCTCCATTCTTCAAATATCACAAACATGAAGATCACGCACTCTCTCTCCATTCTACAAATGTCACACACAGTAAACATGAAGATCACGCACTCTCTCTCCATGCTTTCAAATGTCACACACAGTAAACATGAAGATCACGCACTCTCTCTCCACGCTTTCAAATGTCACACACAGTAAACATGAAGATCACGCACTCTCTCTCCATGCTTTCAAATGTCGCACACAGTAAACATGAAGATCACGCACTCTCTCTCCATTCTACAAATGTCACACACAGTAAACATGAAGATCACGCACTCTCTCTCCATGCTTTCAAATGCCACACACAGTAAACATGAAGAGTACACACTCTCTCTTAACGCTTTCAAATGTCACACACAGTAAACATGAAGATCACACACTCTCTCTCCATTCTTCAAATGTCACACACAGTAAACATGAAGATCACACACTCTCTCTTACCATGCTGTCAAATGTCACACACAGTAAACATGAAGATCACACACTCTCTCAACGCTTTCAAATGTCACACACAGTAAACATTAAGGTCACACACTCTCTTAACGCTTTCAAATGTCACACACAGTAAACATGAAGATCACACACTCTCTCTCAACGCTTTCAAATGTCACACACAGTAAACATTAAGATCACACACTCTCTCAACGCTTTCAAATGTCACACACAGTAAACATGAAGATCACACACTCTCTCTCCATTCTTCAAATATCACATATAGTTACACATGGCTGTTTACAGAAGTAGCGTGTGAAATATTTGAAATCAGACATTACCTCAACGACAAAACCTATAATCAGAATAATCAACAGAAATGGAAATACATTAATACTCTGGCACATGTATTCAATAATCCAATATATTTTATTGAAATGGCACAAGACAGGCATATAATATAATCATATGTCCAAAGACATGGCTGAAAACTGCAGACCCAACGTCAATAGTGGGCATAAGCAAGCCGATTTGGAGGGTCGATAGTAATAAGGTTATACCCCTTGCCCGCCCATTTCCCTGCATCAAAAATATACTAGTACGTGATATGAATAGCGAGTTTCAATACCAGAAACATTCATGGTTGATCTACAATTTGTCTAGATTCATTTACATTTTTAGATTCTTGACTTATTTTATTTCACGAATTTTCAGTAAAAATGCGGTCACTGTAATATCGTAACATTTCTTTTCAACCATTTTAATAAATTTAATGCTGATAGTGACAACATTGCTGCCAGGTGTAACCTCGCATTTTCGCTTTTATTATGTGTAAATATTTTTTTAGCAAAATCTAACTCTTCATTTTACATCAACATTGAATTCGTCCATAATGACACAAATCTCTATTGTTTATTTCCTATTATTATTATTATTATTTTTACATTTGAGTTCAGGCTCTTTTTTTTAATGAAATTTGAATATCAGTAAGAGGTCTGCAGCACAAGCCACACTCTTCAAGCAGCGTTTTTCTGGCGTTTATCCCACACAGACAATTATGATACATATATAATTAAAGATAAGTTGTAAAGTATCGTTATATAAGGTAGCGACTTTGATAGGACCTTTAACATCGTAATCATGATTTACACGAATGGACCACCATGGTAGTTTATATAGCAGCCGGTAGAGGAGGTTATTGACTGAGTCGACAGGGATGGGTTATCATTTACTATCCGACAGAATATCATGAAAGGCAGAGCAAAACAAAATGAGTGATACCATAAAAGTGCCAGAGACGAACGACACACGCCGAGACAAGACATGTGCAGAGTAAGTGACTGGGCGATGAAACTTGTCAAGGGGGTTCATGTCAAGGGGGTACATGTCAAGGGACACATGTCAGGGGCGCATACCAAGGGGGACACATGTCAAGGATGGGAGGCACATGTAAAGGAGGACACATGTCAAGGGAGACACATGTCAAGGGGGACACAGGGGACACATGTCAAGGGGGTTCATGTCAAGGGGGTTCATGTCAAGGGGGTACATGTCAAGGGACACATGTCAGGGGCACATGTCAGGGGGGGGGCACATGTCAAGGATGGGAGGCACATGTAAAGGGGGACACATGTCAAGGGTGGGAGGCACATGTCAAGGGGGACACATGTCAAGGGAGACACGCGGGACACATGTCAATGGGGACACATTCAAGGGGGAACAGGGGACATATGTCAAAGGGACACATTTCAAGGAGGACACATGTCAAGGGAGACACATGTCAAGGGGGACACAGGGACACATGTCAAGGGGGACACATGTCAAGGGAGACACATGTAAAGGGGGACACGGGGGACACATGTCAAGGGGGGCACATGTAAAGGAGGACACATGTCAAGGGGGCACATGTCAAGAAGGACACATGTCAAGGGGGACATATGTCAAGGAGGACACATGTCAAGGAGGACACATGTCAAGGAGGACACATGTCAAGGGGGACACATGTCAAGGAGGAACATGTCAAGGGGGACACATGTCAAGGGGGACACATGTCAAGGAGGACACATATCAAGGGGGACACATGTCAAGGAGGGCACATATCAAGGAGGACACATGTCAAGGAGGGCACATGTCAAGGAGGATACATTCAAGGGGGACACATTCAAAGGGGACACATTACACGTCAAAAGGGATACATATTATATTATGAGACAGGTGTCAAGGAGAACATGTCAAAGAGGATAGATATCAAAAGAATACATACATGTCAAGCGGCACATATGCAGGTGTTAATGCCAGTGTCACGGCACCAGGGTCATGTCACGAATGCTTATATCCAATCAGGAACATGCCTTGCCTCTCCCATATATCACGCCGACATCCTATTATCTATTTTTACCTACTTTTATTTTTACAAAATGTATATAAAATAACTTTATCAGCATAAATAAGATGCATGAGAAGACAAATATATGGCGATTGTGTACACATATAACAAATAGTGTGCAGAGAAAAGCAGAAGAAATAAGCAGGATAACAAATGCAAATATACAGCAGGTCAAATACAATACACGCAAAGATCTGATCCAAGTGGTAAGATCTCAGTATACAGGATACAAATCCCAAATACATACCGCCATATCTCAGTATACAAATACATATCCTCAGATCACAGTATATAGATACATACCGCCAGATCGCAGTATGCAAATACATATCCTCAGATCACAGTATATAGATACATACCGCCATATCTCAGTATACAAATACATATCCTCAGATCACAGTATATAGATACATACCGCCAGATCTCAGTATACAAATACATACCCCCAGATCGCAGTATGCAAATACATATAATCAGATCACAGTATATAGATACATACCGCCAGATCACGGTATACAAGAATGGAATTTACAGATACAAATCAGTTCACAATGTACAATGACAAATTAGGTCATATTACACAAATATAATATAAATTTAAGAAGCAGTGTATAAGTGCAGAATACATCGCAGAATTAGGGATTTAGTGGGGAAATACAAGCTAGAATGACCTGGAGTGCACACATTCAAGCTTGGTCACGCTACACAAATTCAAGCTCGAGCACGGTGAACAAATACAACCGATGTCTGAGACCAGAACGCATAAAAGGTCCTTCTCGGGCTCCATTATGAGGAGGTCATGGGGGTGACAAATTGGCACGAATCGCATATCTAAAACATGCGGATATTGGAAAAGGGGTAAATATCATATTTCAATGTAGATAAAGAAGGCCTGATATTGACCTTTGTGCCGGGGATTGATTCGGGTTTGTATGAGATGGCTGGATCTTAATATGTGGCAACTCCCATAGGCATGAGGGGGCCTTTCTCCATGTTCGTGGTTGATTATATATGTAGACCAGGGGCGATACTCTCTCCCCTCTGACGTGCATGCTGTCATATCGGCAGCTATCTTGATACTTGATCAAGTCCAATAAACCTCAAGAAGCACAGACTCAACAACTTCAACCCCATCATATGCATTGAACATGACGTTTACAAATAAAAAAATGAAAAAAAAAGTATATTAAACATAGCTTTTTTATGTTGGCCTGGTTTATTTTATCTCAAATTTAAGTCATTCTTAGTGTTATAATCTCATTTTTAACATTAATCACAATGTTATTAGATTATCTGGTTATGCCGCTGTAATGTCTGGTTTATCACAAGTACGCAGCAGATGTACCGGCCCTCCTACATCAAACTAGGTCCTTGGTTTAAGGGACATTGAGAGTAAGTGTGAACACACTCCTAGCCTCTGAGGAATATTTCCATATCACTATTTTCATCAATGAGATTATGATAAAGTTGAATTCATTCTAAACTATTATTTTCTCATTTTCTCTGACAGATTGCAGCAAATCCTATTAATATTTAGTCTACTGTTTATGCAACCATTCGGAATAAAAAAAATCAAGTGTGGGCGCTGATCAACTTCAATCATGTCGCTTGTCTGCCGCCATAATCTTTCACACTACCTTTTTTGATGAAAAATATATTCATTGAACTATGAAGGAGAATTTTTGCCTACCCTCTGGTAGTATTATGTATATGTTGTTTCACAATGTTGTCATGAATGAGTGTCATGTTGTCAGAAAGCGTGAAGCAATATGATATGAGACTATATATAATGCATGTCACCATCTTGCCTGGCCGGGAAGAGGCCGTGTTAAAGGTTGGCAATATCCTTCACCACACCCTCAATCCGCCAAATATCAAAAAGCCACTTCAATTTGAATAAGCAATGAAATGAGAATAGCCAGAATAAATCATTCAAAGATGGCATTGTCCTCTGCAACTTTTCTTGAAACTGCAGGATGAATAATTCTCCGCATTTAATGATAATGACAAGAATGAAAGCCCGAGGCAAGGATATCCGGCGCATAATAAGGTTATTTGTTGCAGACAAGCATGATCTTACAAAACTGGTCAAGTTGTTTTGTAGACAGACATTCCAAAGGCATGGTATTATTGCATGATAAATATCCTCCAATAACTTCACGCTGAGCATCTGTTATTGGCCAGTGATTGATGTTAAAGTTTCACGCTTGACCAATCAGAGGTGAGCAAGGACCCCTCCCAAATGCCACATTCCGTCGTAAATTCAATTAGCACTTTAACCGCGTTCAGCAACTTTGGCACGGACAAGATAATTCATTGCGCGCAACACTGTTGATTTACACGATGTCAGATAATGTCTGGATGTTGATTAGCTATTCATAACTACCAGCTTCATCCCAAATATCTCAACAGATGTGTGCACCTATCTAAAGCTATCCATTATTTCACATGTGTACATCATCAAACTATCGACATACTATCCAACATCATTTAAACCTATACAAATCTAACTTCACTCTTTCATTTTTGTAACACAATGTAAGCTGCTACAGTAAAGAACTTCATTAATCATTTCTATCAATCAATCCTCAATAATCACGACAACCGATCACCTCCAAAACGTTTGCCATAAACCGTCTCCTTCCTTCTTTACATGCTTAACATGAGCACATTTGTCACAGCTAACACGTCGATATTAATATTCACTACTTTCTATTTTTTCAAGGAAAGGCATTATTAAGATATGGTGTTAAAAAACATAACTGATTCTGAGTCTGAATGGAGAAATATTGAGGGTGGTTATCATGACCCACTTTATAAACGTCCATACCATCCAGGGGTAATCCACTGTGTGAAGTGTGGTGCGTGATCTAAAACTCAAATCAAATCGATGTTTGGCGACTGGCTGCCTCTTAAACCGGAAGTTGATGGAGGCCTTAAATCCGGAAACAACTCAATACGACAAAAATGATGTCATCATCCTCACCATGATTTATGTGTGGTGTGTGGGCCTGGGGCTACGTGGCTGTGGTCTTAGGATTATTCAAGATTCCGCAACTGTAAACACACTACATCAGAACCGCATCGGCCATTTTGAGTACATCATAATCTCTGTTGTCTTGGGATCAACATGTATATTGACAATTAATTAACTCCTCTAACAGAAGCACCTTTCCAAACAAACCATCTGAAGAATATCAGCAATGTTTAGCTATTAATTAAGCATGTATCCTGATACAATAAGGGTTCATACTTCATAACATTTTACGAAATAAACCTATAAATTGAGATACATAATTAGCTATCTCTGATGTTAATAAATGATATATATGTTGAAAATATATAATAAAAATAGGTGGCATTATGATAATAGAAACATATTTGGTAGACTTGCTAGCGTAGGTAGATAAAACAGACAGCTGGCATGAGACTATTCAACTGCAATGTGTTCCTACTAAACTGTTAAATTCAATAAAGCTCAAATGTTTAGAGCACTTAAGATGATGCCTGAGGATGTTGGCAAATATTATATTACTGAGAAGTTCAAAGACAAGCGGCTTGGGGCTTCCGGAGTACTGCGATTGGTTGGGATCTGCACTTTTGCTCGATGTTAATCTTAATTGCAACATCAATCTTTGATAAGTCCCTGCGCCAAATCAGAAAGTCTGACTTATTTGTAAGTTAACATGAATGTATGCAAATTAAAGGCGATTATGCTGCATATATCTATGAATCGAAGTAGTTTGAGATACTAATTTAAAAGCAATATTCTCAAAGAAAATATATTGAAAGCAAACATTGTTGTCTGGATTCCTGATCAGTTTCAGAAATTGATATATTCATTTCAATGAGCACAATTTGAGTAATACCAGGATGATATAAAAATTTTCCACTAGCACTCAATGACCTTTTCCTGTTGAAGAGTAACTGGGGATTTTCGCGTACATCGATTTTCACATGGGCATAAACACATAATATATATGCTTTGTCCTTTGATAGAGGACATGCTTTAAAAATAAAATAAAGATTGTCTGTTCGTATTGTAACACATATCTATTGTTTCCACATCAGAAAAAATAGTGAGATACTATACAATGTGAATGGCCTGATTCTCTGATGTTCACAATTGTTGAAATATATTTTGGACGACATGGCTTGCCTTCTTTTTCATATTTGTTTGGTGAGATTGGCTGCTCTCTGCAGAACATTGAGTTAATATCAGAAGTCGTTGCCTTCCTGAAGCTTCTCACCTGTGAGTTGTCCTGTGCAGGTATTTATTGTATAAGCAATCATATGTTAGAAAGTCATATAAAAGTTGAATGGCGGAGTGATGATTGCGCAGAACTAATCGGTATAATAATCATTATTATGTGCAGCATTCCATCCTTGGAGAGTTATTAGATTCTAAGCATGTGTACAATCTAATTTGGGGCCCATAACACATTTAGTTTGGATCTCATAGACTAATGATTTATCAATTTAAGTTTATTGTGTTGCATATTTATCGTATATGTTATCTCTTTTTATACCATGTTTTGATCTATTTAGACTATAGCCACAGATATAAATGTTTAAATTTATAGACGGTATTATCTATTAAGACGTGATGATAAATAATTCATTGTGATAGCACTCCTGAGAGTATGTCTGCTGGATATTAAACAATATTTTGCATATTTAAAGCTGATCAACAGATTATTATTTTTATCGAATTTGTTTTATTACCCATCATATATCTGAGATTCCCACCTGGTTTCATTTATGAAGGATTGAAAACTCCGGTTCTGTATTTTTCTGGGAATTTGTTTTGGCTGACTGAAGCATTGGCTACCGTAAACCGACATTTTATCAGTTATATTATCATTTGGCAATTGCAGAGAACGACGTAGTATCAGCAGTGAATGCACAAGAGCTTACAATGTCCCGTGATATTAATCAACCAAACAAAATATAGCCTTTGATACACTGTAAAAGAAACTTTACTTGAAATCTGACCTTATGGTATGCATGTGTTTAATAATACCACCCACCATGGGTTGATGGATGTCTGCTGTATAAATGCTTTGGCCTTGGTCGTAATAAATGCCATACATTTTCATTAGTCACTTTTTTATGGTATCTATAAGATAAGTTCGTCCTTCCCAGTTTCCCGATAGTAAATCAAATGCGATTCTCATCTCAGTGCCTAATCTGACAAATTTAATGTACACCCATTTGATTGTGTTAGCAAAAATGAAATTACCATCAATAATATCACCATAAAATTGCAGGACTTCAATAACAAAATTATGTGGTAGTATGTCGCCATTATTGTTGACATTGTCTTGTGTATGTTTTACTCTCTCACTATTGTTGAGATATATTGCACCATTGATGTTAGTTTTCAAATCTATTTGATTTGAAAGGTCACGACTCCCTGTTGATTACTTCTCTGCAATACATATATGATATGGAGGTATTACGCTTTTCATAAAAAATAAAGAAAACATACACCACGTACATTATAATATCTAGTGGGCAACAAATGGATCATTTACTTTGATCTATAAGAATCCTTGACTCGATCTGCATGAAAAATCCTGCTATAAGAATATAAATCATAGGAGAATAGTATATTTCCGGGCTGGTCTGAAGGACATGATATGGAATCATCCTGGTCCAGATGGTGCCGAAGTCTATACACAGGTATGTACTTTCAGTAAAGTAGGATGTTTCGGCCCTGGTTCAGACATTTACAATATTATAACTTGTAAATCATGAGGCAGCTGGCGATAAAAAAGATATTTTTCAAAACATTCTATAAAGTCACGATAATCTTCATTTCACAACCAGCAGCTTGCTTGCATTACATTGCATAAGAGTGGAATGATCTTGTCACATGCATTTCAAACTTACTTTTGTGAGAAGTGAGGATGATCTTTGTTTAATAAATGAAAAGATTCAACCAATTCCTCAATGTTCAAAACAATAAACATTCATTTTGCTCTCAAAATAAAAAGCGTTAATGTCATGTAAACTTAGCAGTTTTCAACTTTTTAATCTTTCGCACTGGATTTTATATCCAGTGAGGTCTCTCTTGAGGGTAAAGCACGTTATGTTTCAATTTGAACTTTTACAGTGCATTACATTCCTCAAAAATTTACATTTTATCGATATAGTTGTTCCATGCATTTATTGGTGATCATGCTGGGTATCTGTTTGAAGCCGGTATTACTTATTATTACTTACCAACCAATAATGTTTGTCTGAAAATATATATATATATAAATAACTATGATAATTTATTTGATATTATTTATTAGTTCACGTGTGGATAAATTATCCCAAGCAGTAATTCAGTAATTTATGAAAAGAGTCCTTTAAAAGTAGACTTATTGACAGATTTTTTAAAATTAGATTTATTGACAGAAATAATCAGATCATTGAAATTTGAATGACACCGTAGAAATGAAAAGAATTGCATGCCATCTTTGTGGACGACGAGGAAACCATTACCAATGTAATATTCTGGCGACCACTGTTGTAGTCCGTAAGGGATTAAGGCCTGTGCCAATAGACAAACAGTTATGGACGAATAGGCCTCTGTAAGCCATTTCACTCCACTGTCCCAACCCGAAGGGTGGAGCTGCAGACTTACAATCCACAGGGGTTTGCTATCTCAGTAATTAATATGTAAACGGTACTCACAGCTTCACTTGCAATACTCATGCAAACATATCAAAGAAAACACACCCCTTGTAATGTTTTCCACATAAGATCCGACACCTGAATGCTGAGTGAGGATCACATATGGGTCACAGTATGGTGCCCAGTAGCACAGCCCAGACTTAATTGGTTGATTATCCTACAGGTATGTGCGCAAGTAGGGGAACTACAGGGCTCAACACTGATGATAAAAGATTATCATTTTCAATACTAAACATGCTTAGTTGTTTTGTGTCTGGACTGACGTATTCATTTTTATTGGTTCATCTCAAATACATTGTATAATACTGTGCTCTACAATTATTTTTACCATCAAACTTTTCTTCAAGTGCAACAAGATGTGGCCATTTAGTTACTAAACATCTATTGTGAATCTGAAAAACAGTCAATTTTGAACCCTGGTCTTGGCATGTCTGCCAATCACGTATTAGTGGCCCAGAAGCAATGCTTCCGCCCCCAGATATATGTTTCTTGGAGATAATGTATGGATATAACCTTTAATGTGATAAACATACATGATTAAAGCAAGTGAATATTTTCTTAATACAGTCTAAGTCATGTGTATGATCCAATTTAAGTTTAAATTTCCATCAAGTCCAAATTTATAACATCTCACGCGTTTATTTTTGTAAGGTTTTAATGTGTAATAATTGCGTATTTACGAGCTATCCAGCATTTAACATTGTGCTACATGAATCCTTCTTCCATCAAGTCACAACTTATGCATAAATTGTAAACACCTGTTTCCCATTATAGGGCTTGATATGTTTTTAATTTGCTTCGGCTATTTGACCTTCTTTGCTCAGAATCATTCAATAAAGATATTAATGAAACAGCATATTGAGAAAAGTGTTATAAAAACAAAGTCATTAGAATAAAATGAAAAAAGATTTCTAGATATATTTAATTGAAATTGGTTAAATTAAATGAAATTGGTTGTACCTAATTGAAATTGGTTATACCAAATTGAAATTGGTTATACCAAATTGAAATTGGTTATAGTATATTGAAAATGATTTTGATTCATTAAAGGTTTTAACCATATTGAGTAAATTAGTAAAATACGTAAAGGTAAAATGAACACCACGGGTTAATGGTGAGCAGAGAAATATGTAACATGAATTGGTTAATCATATTAAACATAGTATCTGTGAAGGATCTGTATGCTCTTCTATATTTCCTCCAGTTTACCCTTCTACATATAAAGTACATTCCAATTTATATATGACCTCTAACGTTGGCACAAGACATTGACATAAGTTTAATGAGTAACCAGCACCTTATCGAGGTCTCCCAACAACTTTGAATGTGAGCAAACGAAGTTAATTCATAAGAGGATGCGTCATTAAAGGGTTATACAACATGACAACATGGATAATTTACTCTTAACCTCGATATGAATGATCCTCCCCCAAAGTCTGTTATTGCACAGTCTATTTGACTCTGTCTACCTAACGCAGTATCTCCCTGTGAGCGGAGGACGCCAAGAAGCCACTGAAGTATCAGAGATGGATTTTGGATGACGTTAATAAGGCCGAATTTGATATTTTCACAAATTAGGCAAACAGTAAGTTATATATGTGTGGATCTTGCCACATATTTAATCAATCACATCTCTGATTATGAATGATATTATTATTATTACACACAGACATTGGTGACATTTCTAAGAGGTTTAGTTGTAATTAGTAAATAGAATTGATTATAACTAATATAAATGGACAGGAAGCGCCCTGCACACAAGATATGGGACAAGGCACAGTCATGTAATCCAGGTCGGAATTTTTGTATTCATTATTTTTATTTATTTTTGAGGGGGGAGAACACTTGGAAGAAGACGAAATCGCAGAAAAATTCAAATCGTTGATAATTGATTTATAAATCATTGAGATTAATGTTAAAGATCTGAGCCTTAAAATATGAATTCTTTCTTTGGGGATACCGGCTGCTATATCGTTTATCGTAAACACTAAAATCTTTTTCAGGTCACATTTACGTTTCCTGCTTAAACCTCTGAACAATGACGTGTTATAACCTGAAGAGAAAATACTTTGAAATGAAAATATTTGGTGTTACCGCAAACACAATAAATAACGATGAACTAAGGCATCATATATATGCTGGCGATACCCAAGCGTATATTACACTGGACCCCCTATCGTTAAATGAGACCGTGATGTCCCGTAGCAAAACGGAGAAATGTATCAAAGATGTCAAAAAGTTTTTATTTGGTAACAAAATGAAAATAAACGTTCATACTTCAGAAATGGGATCATACCCCCATCAATCCAAGTGGGGGGTGCCAGCTTCCCATTGTTCAATAAGGTCAAGGATCTGGGAATATTAATTGAAGACAAGAAAATATCTCTAATGGATTTTTTTCAGGTTTTATCGATCTCTTTTTAGAAATATGAAAGATAGGGGGTCCAGTGTAAGCTCAACTGCAAAATGTTCAAACATGTGAGCTCAATCTACAGAATTAGGGTAGTGAGGTCAAAAGCCTGATCATATCACAGAAAACCTAAACGATTGTGTTCGCCTGTATTTTGGTATGCTACAGTGTTACTGGTGACCAAGCTGTGAAAACACAAAAATGTCAGCCATAAGATGGTCGATATATGCCTCAAAATAATATCATAAGGGCCTAATAGTGTAGGAGCCAGCTAGTAAAATAATATTTTGAGAGTTGCTGGTCCCTCAAAATGCATGCTCTAATTTTAGTATATTAAGGAAGAAGACATATTAGGGGTCAGTTTTTCATGAAAATAAAATATATGTTGTTCATTTAGATTTTGAGATATCACTTGCTATGTTAACCAAATCATTTTTATAGGAAATTAAAAATAAATATACTTTTCCCCATAACATTTTTATGTACGTATAAAGATTCCTAAACTTTTCGTACACATCGAATTCATAACATACTTTTGATCTGAGGTGAAAGTAACCAATTAAAATATCTTATGTTTGCCATTGTAACAGTTATATGGCCAATTTACAAAATATGATCTTCGGAAGTTGTCTGTGGGTAACACAAATGCATACATTTTGACAATATTTGTCATAGATTATTTGTGAAAGAACTTTATATTTAGCATGAATCTGTTGATCATTACCATATACAAATGGTTGCCATGGAAACCAATTTAATTAAATTTCCACACATTTATTTTCAAAGAGACACACTTGATTTATCAATTGTGGAGATAAATATACATTGATTGTAGCACTTTTTGACTTGTTGTCTCATAATGTGATCATGGTTGTGTTCAAAGAGAGACCATGGCAGAAATAAAATTATAATTGCTGCAATGGTAACTATTAATCAGAAATACATAATGTACAATTTTATACAGCTCTCTAAAATAGATATGTATGTCTCCAATATCTTTGATATATAATACATTAATATGATGTTAGGCATGAATGTGTAGATCATCAACACACACACACAAATAAATTACAAAAAAGATTATTTTCAAGGAAAGTTGGCTGTCATGGAAACCAATTTGATTAAATTTCTATACCATTTTTTCAAAGTGACCTCCCTAATTTGTCAGTTGGCAAGACAAATATATAGATTGTTTTCGTCTCGTCATCTTATAATGTAATCATTATTATGTTTAAATAGAGACCACGGCATGAATAAAGTGATAATTGTTGCCATAACAATCATGACAATATTGTGTCAAAATTCTTTTTCCCTCCAAATACATACAATATTGTGTCAAAATTCTTTTTCCCTCCAAATACATACAATATTGTGTCAAAATTATTATGGCAGGGATCGGGCCTGGCTCACTTCATGAGTTGATTCACTTCCTCACTTCATGACTTGTTCCCCACTCTAATTACCTGGTGCACCTCAATCTCAGTCTTACAGGTGAAACAAAGTAAGATACATTATTCACAGAAAACCAACGGAAGTAGACGGCAACCGGTTTAGCTGGAAATAATTTATGCCCATGGTTTCAGGTGCAGAAGCTGACCTTACTTATGGAGGGCTTCTCTAGTACTCCATTTGTCCCAGACAGTCTCTTCTCGTCACTGGCCATAAGCACAGTTGGTTAGAGCATTCTCTAGAATACTTATCCAAAGGTCGTGGGTTCGATTCCACGGTTTGCCGAGATTCATGCTGCATTCATGTGACACTTTCTAGTGTGAGCTGTAGCCCTGTTAATCTATTGCCCTTGTGGAGCTGTGAACAGGAATGCATGTCCTTCCATGAAATAACGGAAATAATATAATAAGACAACATATCAAAAGCTTTATGATAATGTTGCTGAAAGTGCTTTTTGATACAAAGCCATAAGATAATAAAAATACCATGCCAATAAAATATTATAGCCTGAGTCACTTTTGATTAACAATAGCTCACAATTGGACCTGAGCACATCTTAAATGAAAAATTACACTGACAATGATATAGATGTCTTCATCGCAGACTCCTAATGTAATCGATCATATCAGACAGTATTGCTCAGAAAAAGACCTGGCATGTGCTCTTCGTTGAGGGGCTTGGCTTAGACAGTTGTTCCTTGTTGCACAAACACATCTTTGTGAGGTATTTGACTTTGAACTAACACTGAGATAGCTTTTGCACAATCAGATAGTCTGGAAAGTGTTGGACTTCATACGTGAATAAAATAAGAGACACTAAAAATTCTCAAACTTGGGTGAATCAATTCTTGAAATGATTATTACAAGAGGAAGTTTAAATATATTCTCCCGGAGTTGTTATGCTAGATTAAATGTGTTCAATAGATTATCTAATATTTAATACATATCAAAACTTCATAAAAATGGTGAGAAGAAATTTAAATACTTCATTGCATTTTATATACCTGTTCTATTCAGCATCAAAGACCTGAAGCCTAAAAGAAATATCAAAGGTTAAAGGTCAAAGGTTAAATCTCCACTCCTTATAAGAAATGAATCGTTTCAAATAAACAATCGTAACAATATTCAAGTAATTCATGTTCAGTGGTCTGGTGGATTAACATACATGTGCTGATGCACCTTATGATAAAGCAAAGTAATAAAGAATTATAATTGATCTATATGACATTCAATTCCGAGATTGCCCTTGTTTATCCAAAGCTTTATGCCAAATAGCTCATTGAAGAGAGTGGGCCACAGGCACATCGCTTTCTGATTCATGATAGTTGAGTACCTCAAGAGAGCATTATATTTCTTACCCTTTTCATTGTACAGATCAATGAAATTAACTGTAAGGCAATGATTCTTCCTTATTTAACTCACATTATGCCCAAGTCACATTCGCAGAGGCTGACGGCCAAGTACCAATCGCCTGGCTATACATATTGAATACACATTTATGACAGGTCCTTTACATATAATATAAGAACAATAGATAATATTTATCATCAAGTATAAAGAGAATACCTAATCGTTTCTTGACCTGCAAACAATCTTTCTGTTGAAATAGCTTTTGGAAGTACATTTGTTTTCTGAGGATTTGCCTGCCATTTGTTGAAACCCTTGCAGCCACTAATGACCTGGAGTTAAATTATAGATTTGTCAGCAATGAATGAGTTGCCATCACTATTTAAAATAGGGGTGTCAGCATTTGCTGCAATTGCAGCCTGGTTCATCGACAATACTGTGGAAGGTTGATCTTATCCAAACTCCTAGATACTGACTGCTTTATTGATATATCAGAGCTCATAGTGGATGACCAACCTGGCCAACCTTCACGGTGATTTCTTTTGATTTCTTCATCTGACTAGTGTTCCTATTCTAAAATAAGAGAAAAATGTTTTGTCTCACAATCCTTGCCAGAGGCAACTCTTGGTAACTCCCCCTAGCAATGCATATTACCATAAATATTCCCTTGACTTTAAAGAGACGAAATAATATTCCTTACAATCCGGAAATCTTCATTCATTTCTCAGTATCGGTTTTCTTTTTCCCACAAGGGCCTCTAAATATCCCTTTAAATGATTATGGCCACTCTATAACCACAGAACTGATGGCATTTCACTGGGTTTTTTTCAAGTTAATTACTTTCAGTATTCATCATAATTGGCACAAAATTGGCGACAGGGAATATTCAAGTTTGCATAAACTATACAAATAAGATAACTCCAATTTGAGATAACTCTCCTTTTAACTCATTTCCTGCTTCTTTCTAGGATCAGTGTATACATGTTAGGCCTTTAGGAGAATTTGATGTAATAGTCAGCCAACTTTCAGCTGTCTGGGTTTTGGTACTCTCACTTTTTTGGTCAATTACATGAACCACAAATTATATTCCCGGTAACACAAAAGGTACGAATGAGTTCGTTGCTCTCTCATGTTCAACTTTTAACACTCCACTACTGTCTCATGCCAAAAGCCGTTATTTTCAAGATTTGGAATATTCTCTTATGAATCAAATCACATCATGTTAAAGCTTAAATTTGTTAGATAATATTTCTCTCTGCACTTTTACCAATGAATCAACGTGTGTGTCTAAGTTAAATGTATCACACCTTCAAATTTATATGCTTGAAAGATCCTTGCATATTGATTTTACAACCAAGACTGAGCATCTCTCAGAAACACCAGGTGTCGCATAATGCATCTAAAACTAGATGGCACTGTCAACTTTCATGTTTTAGGAAGTCACAAAAAGATCACACAGCGGTATAAGCTTAAAGGCTATGAGAAGTATGCTCAAGGTTGACCTCATGGGCAACTTACTGAAAGTTCAAAATCCGTGATTAAATCTTGAATTCATCAGCTTCGTATTGATGAAAACTCTTTAGATACAAACACATTACTTCAGGACACTGTTGTTAGAAACCTGATGGCGTTGGCATTAATGTTAACATCCTGAACGACCCATCATGTGAAACACCCTTTTTCAAATGAGATAAATTATTGAATTTTTGGGTTTCCGCCTTGTTTTACACTAACTCAGAGATGAATATAGTTTTCATGTCGATGTACAAAGATATGAGTAAATGTAATGTTACCCATATTTGTCAATGAAGTCGATATGTGTCACAATCGATAGACCTGTTATTCTGAATTTATTGCATTATCTGCATTTCTTGTCTTGTTTTTTCGTAATCTGAAAGGTCTACCGAAGAAACAATAAACATACATTTTGACAAGGTCATCTGAATCTTATCCTATAAGGACATTTTAATCTTGCTACTTATCTATCAATGCCAAAGTTCTATTTTTTTATTCCAATTAACTGATTGATGTGCATCGTTTACAAAGATACACAAGTTGCATATCTAATGTAAGTGAAAATCGAATAAAGTATGTATTACCCGGTTTGGCAGCAAGTCGGTAATGCATGGCTAATTGCATTTAAATACACTGACAATTTCAATAGGAGTATTTAAAATAACATACATTTTATACACATCAAACAGTAACTTAATTTAATTCCAACGTACTGCTCATCAATATAGAAATATGACATGGTTTCTACTGATAATGATATTCACAGATTATGATGAATGTCTTGAATTGTAAAGATTTTTTTATTCAAAAGTATTATTAGAATAACATAAGGATATGCAGATTATATAAAAATATAAGTGAAATATTCACATTAATATTGACATGAAAAAGTAATAAAATCACTAGTATTCAATCAATTTAAATATGTATTATACCTAGTCTAGTCACTGATTTTGCCAAGCTTTCTTTGAGAAGTTTATTTGCACAGAATTTACATGTTTGGGTGTAAGGCCCTTAAATGTGTTAGGCCCTTAAAATATTTTGAGATTTTTTGACAAACTTTCTGTCATCTTGGTTTCAATGCTTTCATTGCTTGGCTAATGCTATTTCAAATGATTTTGAGCCAATGCAATACCTGTACTCTCGACTCAAACCTTTTGAACGTTTTGGTCCCCCAGGTTCAGAATAGTGAGTTAGTACAGAACACAGAAAGATACTAAGAGTAAAAGGCGGTCAGTATATTTCATATTCATGCTTTGAAGATACAAATATTCGGCATCAGAATTCCGTGCAACAATTAATTGAAAATTTGTGAACAATATTGGTTTTAAGTGATCATGAGTTCACAATATAAGGTCTTCCCCATCCGAACCCCTTTATGGATATCATTCTCAAATTATCATACTATTGGACAATATTATCAAGCAGGGTAAACTTATATATCTGGTGTTTTGGTTTTATTATTTAACGAGTCAAGTGATTTAAAGGCACAATTATTGGAGGTGGGCTGTGTCCAGATATCCGCCTAAAAAGTGAAGATCACACAGGCTTTGCTGACTGAAATGAGACTGTAATGGTCTATAATAATTATCCTTGCTCTGGTTGGATTTTTGGTTTGACTGAGTGCACTTGGCTCCTGTATACTGATCGTGCTATACCCTGATTGGCTTTACAATATTGCAGATATATAAATTATATTTCCTATCTAAATAATTCAACGTTTATATATAACGAACTGAAATGACAATTTGAAGAGATACATATGAGAGAGAATGAAGTAGCATTTGCTTACCAAGCCACCTTTGAGGTTACAAAATGACTGCTGATACATATCTAACCCCCACATAACAAAGAAATATAAGAGGGTATTTCTTCATATTAATATCTCTTTTATCTCAGTGCGAAACTGACTTTTTCCATGCCTTGAAATATTTTCCTTGCCTTGAAATATGTTCCATAACTTGAAATATTTTCTATGCCTTGAAATATTTTCCATGCCTTGAAATATGTCCAAAGTGAGAGGATGAGATTTGGCTGATTGATAAACCGTCGTATTGGGGGGCACAATTTGATTTTGGCACAATTTGATTTTTAGTTGACCATCCAGTATGAGTATGAAATGAGTCTCCTGCAATCAATGTCCTACAACTGGGTAGTAAAGGATGTGATAGTGTTGTCGTGATGGTTTTAATACATGCAAACTTACAAATGACCCTTTGCAGATATTCCCCTTTCCGAAGTTTGCTAACTTTGACACTGACCTTCCCTTGAGACTTGACTTGATATAGATGATATTTGACTCTTTGTCAGACACAGAAACCGCGGGGTAAGAACTTGAGTGTAGAGTCAAGTAGACAACTAAGAAGTACCACAATCTTTGCATTTATCTTGCAAACTGACAAATTATGAAGGTCACTTTCAAATATAGTATAGAAATTTGACAAAATTGGTTTCCATGGCAACCAAGAATTTATTAGAATTTACCATTAGAATTTATATCATGGCTGATCACTTTGTTTAAAGCATGAATATAGTATTATGTGAAGGGCAAAAATTGTCAAAATCTATCCATTTGTGTCACCCTCAGACAACTTTGGAAGGTCATATTTTGGAAAATGGCTAAAAATGCCCATATAACTGTTACCATGGCAACCAAGAAATATGTTAATTGGCTAATTTTACCTCTGACCAAAAGTATGTTATGGATTTGATGTGTTTGCAAAGTTTAAGAATTCTAATACATAAAATATAAAAGTTATGGGGAAAAGTATATTTATTTTTGATATGCCTAAAAATCATTTGGTTACCATGGCAACAGTGATATCTCAAAATCTAAACGAACAACATATGATTTTTTTCATGAAAAACTGACCCCCAATGTGTCTTCTTACTAAATATACTAAAATTAGACTATGTATTTTGGCGGACCAGTAACTCCCAAAATAAGCATCTTTCTGAGATTGGCTCCCCTACTATAAATAGAGTTATCGTGGCACAGAGTGGTATTGGACTAAACTGCTCATCCAGCGAGCCCTAAATAAAGTTATTGTGACACAGAGTGGTACTGGACCAAACTGCTCATCCAGCGAGCCCTAAATAGAGTTATTGTGGCACAGAGTGGTATTGGACTAAACTGCTCATCCAGCGAGCCCTAAATACAGTTATTGTGACACAGAGTGGTACTGGACCAAACTGCTCATCCAGCGAGCCCTAAATAGAGTTATTGTGACACAGAGTGGTATTGGACCAGACTCTGCCAACCAGCACCATCAGGGAGAGTTTAATGTCACTCACAGCGTGGCATGGGCCCAGACTGCACCACCACGGCAGCATCAGCAGCCGGTCTTAGCTCTCTTATCACTTAAGTCAACTTTCAGCCATGGAGAGTACCAGCCTCGCCGCCTTGCTCCACTACATACAAATGTACCACCTCACCTCTTGGGAAAATAACTAATTTATGATTTTTACATCTTGGTTGGGTGTACATCTTGGTTAAGACGCAGTACCAGATATGGCTGGTTGCTGCCGATGCGGGGGACATCATTAACTACCAAGGAGTGCCAGTCCGGTGTCGGGGACGGTTGAGTGATTACCAGATGATGGCCACTTGGAACATACTGCTCACCACTGTCCTGGCGCTTCTTATATGGCTATGTAGTCTCACAGGTGAGGCAGCAAGATTCATCTCTATTTCTAAATATCTAATTTTAATATGCAAGAGACTGTCAAACAAAAAAAGTTTATTTCATTCCCGGTTGGCTCGGCAGAAAGTTTTTCCTTTTCAAATTGATGTTCTATCGTTCAGAATTGTTTTGGTATATTCGTCTACCTGTGCAGCAGAAATTGTGTTGTTTGCGCGGAAATCCGCTTAAATATTTAAAGATGTTTGATGAAATAAATTAGCATTTTATCTTTCTTTTCCAATTTCACCTTGGACACACCCCAACCCACTGTGCTCTAAAGGCTCAGAAAACGTTGTTATGGTGTGTGGAAATGCAATAGGGATGTACTATTCTATTGATTAAATAGGGAGGATGGAAGATAACGTATCTTTCCATGGCGTTTATTCATGGACAATTTCTTAAGTAACTTAATGTCTACAAGGTAAACATAACATACATAATGGAACAATAAAATTCTCGGTTTAGTGTCTCATTTTGTGCAGGAGATGAATTATAACAACAATTATTTTATTAAGCAGTTTGTTTGGTTAATATGAAAAAAATATCTTCCACACTTCCACATAGTCATGAAGGGATAAGAATACGTTTAATAATGGTGCGATTTGCATTTGGAATAGTTACTGTCAATGCCTTCCCACAGCTCAGAGCCCTGATCTGGGGGAAGGCTAAATCACAAGGTCCCTGACATAAACTGGTCAATTTAACAAATATTGATTGGCTTCGATTTACTATTGATCAACGGCGCTTATCCACAGACGTGTGTGAAGACTCAGCTGCGAAAATAATACACTACTGTTACATCATTTTGTCATAATGTGTGTTGTTAACATGTACTGGTGTAAGATCACTGTATCATAATGTTTGTTGTATATATTTAATATAATTTTGTCATAACGTTTGTTGTGTACAAATACTGAGGAAACACCATTGTGTCATAACGTTTGTTGTATTCAAGTACTGATGTTATATTTCTTATCCTTGAAATATGCTGTGGTGTTGGTGATTGGCAGCATTGAGGTGTAGAAATGAATTAGAAGGTCGCAAATTCCATCACTTGTGAGGCTACATTTGGTGGTCATATATACACTGCGTATATGTATAAATATAATATATATAATAATAAGTTTATCTTATGGAATTTACATGAAAATATTCTCGAGATTGTGCACCATACATCTATGTGAATCTTGGAATATCTACATATTTGAAGGATTCAAGGTCACGTGAGTGCTGACTTTATGCTCTATATTGAACAAGAAGCAGAAGTAAGCCACTTAGATACAGATGTATATGATACCCAGTGGTGTGTTAACACTGGTCTACGATGCTGGCCCGCCTCCCTGGTCAGGGACCTATGTAACCTTGCTGATATCAATGTCTTCTCTCTGCTCACTCCAAATTGCAATTTGCCATGCTTTAGTTTGAAATAGATATAAAAACTATTTTTTTAACTTGCATGATGAAATACCACTTTCCACACCAGGTTTCTGCAGTTTATCGTCTATTTCTTAACCCAGTATCATATTGATGTAAATAATGATATTCTAGTTGGATTGTTGTATATAAAATTTTAGCAATGTTGATATTGTTAATAGAGTGTCTTTCAATGACATGTACAGGAAACAATGCCTATCTCAGAGGCATGATGCCTGAATATGTATATATGTGTAGATCTCATTAGATGGGAGATAATGTTTACTTTGATAGTAGCCCTATTAAGAGCTGGGTCATCGTTGAAAAATGGGAATCTCACCAATTGTGAATGAGACAGAAGGTCACAGATATAAAGGATGTTGTATTTATACTTTGTATACTTTTGTAAAAGAATAGATAGTAAATGTGATTCGTCTATATCATTAAATACATTGCCTTTTTCTTTTATATATTTAGTATTTCATTGGTCAGACATTTTGGCAAGTGAATAAGTGCCGGGAAGAAACATTTTTTGTGGCAACTGCCGCAAGGCCAGATTATTTTGGAACTAAATGTATAGATATATGTGTTACTCTAGATGCGAAGAGCTTTTATACATAGACCATGTTGGGAGCAGAGCACCAATGTCACTGCATGTATACAAGCAATAGGCCCTCGTTTCTGATGGGCGAATAAATGTACTATCATGCATTATTAATATGGCATTGGAGGACAATGCTGTCCATCAATAATAGACAATGATTGGCCAACATTGATGCTTGGGGGAACTTTTAACAAGTGGTGTATTATGGTACAGACACCCGTGGATTACCAGCCGGTAGCCATGGCGCAGAGTACACACGTCATGTTACCGCTCACCACAATGTCATCCTCATCCTTATTTCTATTGATTCTCTTTTCTCTATCTTTCCAATTGGGATTCGATATCGAACTTTTATATTTACGTTTGGTGCATACTTAATTGCAAATCAAATATACAATAGCATGTGATGATTTACATGGCAACCAGTTTGTAAAACATGCTGTTTATTTTAGGCCAAAGCTAAAAACATAATGGAGGTAAATGACCTGGCCTGCCGTTATTACCGTGTACATAATATATATGACATCAAAACACATTATCCCGTAATCATCTTATTGTTGTGAATTATATAATAAAGGTTTCCCCATTACCAAATCAAGTGTTTGCAAATAAAAGAATAGAACTTCCATCAGGAATAAAACCCGGGCCACTTAATTGCGATACATACAGACCATAGAGATATGTAACATCTCTCTCGGTACCTGTCTCATACATTGGTATTAAACAGTTCCTGATAGAGACACCTACACTATTTTTGCTGACAAGATCCAAAGATATCTGGTTAACAAAAACATTTTTTTATTCACAAATAATTGACTTAATTTACAAAATATTTTGTTAATTCATAAAGAATTTACTTAATTCACACATAATTTGTTTTAGATCTACAATATTTGACAACACACAGACACAGCTCTCCATACTTTTGGCTGGTGAACTCTTCAGTGTTGGAGATTGTTAAAATTGATCAAAAGAGTTTTTGATCACAGTTTCAACAAAGCATGTCCAATCAACATGTTTGACACATCTATGGAAAGCTCAAAAGTTTCCAATTCTGAAAAATGTATTTTTAGTCTGGTCACATGACTTGATTAGCATATTGATACCTCATTAAAATATGCAATTTTTTAAATTTTACAGAAACTTAAAATCTAAGTTTTTATGAGGGAGAGCATAAAATTCTAGCTGGATTTCATAATTTATATGTGAAGATCGAAACATTATTGCTTAAATGGCATTCAAAACAGTGGGCAGAGTTTAATTCAATACGATTTTAGACTCCGCCCCTTTTTTCAAATGCTTTCTACGCACTTAATAATTGTCCGATTTATTTCTTTGAGATATCAAAATAACCTAGAATTTTATGTTGTATCAGAATATCATACCATTTCTTACTTTACTTTAAAAGTTTTTTTTTGTATTTATTCATTTTGTAAAATTTTGAAAATTAGATCATGTGATAAAATATTTTAAAATAATTTTGAATCTGGAAAATTTTCAGGTTTAGATTGATGTATTACGCATGTTGATATACCAATTATTTGAGAAATTATGATCAAAAGAAACAAGAAGTGGATCCTGAACATTGACAATCCTGGGTGGAAGTATTGAGGGTTATTTGCGCATGTGTGCAAAGAATCGAAATTTCCATGAGTGACCAGTTTTTGTCTTACTTTGTTATATCCAGTTTACACATTAGTTGATTTAAATCCAAAGATATCAATTTTAATATTTCATCTCTGTTTTTTTACTTATAATATATATTGTAAACTAGAATTAACAATTTTCTTCTTCCTGAGCTTAACCAAATTTCATTCTCTTACCATTTACTTCCTGTATGAATTTCCAATTAACAAATATTGAATTAAGTTAAAATCCACAAATCCAAAATATAAAGTATAATGCTCCAGGTTATGTTATCTATATACCTATCCAACTTTAACAATTCATCAAATAAGATCCAAAAATCTAATTAGTTCACTATTTTGCCTCAGAAAATGTCAACTCAGTTTACAAAGATTATACTTCAAATCCACAAGTCTAAGATAAAACACTTAATGTTTGTAATCCAAAATTAAGGGAAACCCTTAAGTCAATCCTATTCTGGATCCGGAACCTTTAGCCTTATGAGACCTTTTTATAGTTTATTTTTCATTCATCAAAGGATATTGAAAATACTAAGCTAATCAAACGTTTACAAAAATATGAAATAGTGAGAAAGAAATGTCATTTGAACATTGAATAGGATTTTTTTTATATTTTGAATAGAAATGGTCTGATTTAGATATAATTTATAGAGCATTCTATACAGCTTTGGATTTTATCTATCTTATAATGTGTTCAGAACAACACTGTGTGGCACTGAATGACCTTATTGTGTCGATGTACCATTAAGTATTGATTCATGAAAAAGAAATCTTTTTTGTGTCCTCCTACAACATGATGGCCTCAATTAATCATCCGAATCTCCTGTGTTTGGTTTGCGCCATCAGTGATAACACAAGGATAACTAGGTAAATTTGACCCCAAACATCCAGGTTCAAGTTCTGAGCAGGGTGGACTTACTTATTAGTCATATAAAAAATAATTTTGATATCTTAAGATAAAATCAATATCCTTCATACATAAGTGTATGAATTCATTATACATATATAAAACAAGTGGGAGAGAGACTAATATTTAATAGATGTCTCCTGCCTCCTAGGAATACTTCATAAAATGGTGTTAGAGGTCACTTGTGATTGGCCTAGGTTTGTATCTTGCATAATAAGTGTTAAGGTATTATCTGTTGCATAAACTACAAATTATGTTCAATACTTCACTAATCACTCTTCAATAACTTTGTATTGGACCCTTCTAAGTGAGCTGCAGTGTGAGGTATAGGATGTATGCAAGGACCAGGTAGATAGACACATGCTATCAGGTACTCGGAAATCTGCATAATAGTAAACAAAACTTGTCGCTGTCAGAAGGTCCACTTGAGATAACCTTTATCGGTAAGTCAGTGTTATGAGTCATAAAGCAACGTTATCAGGATTTACAGGACAGATAATTTGTTCTCTACCTGTTGAATGGGCATGTGAACACCTTCAGGCGTCTAACGTTCAAAGTAGCTTTCGTCTAATAGACAAAGTTGGTTCGCATAATATTTGAGTTAAGAAAACACAAAATCTATAATATAACAGAAATAGCTTTCCATGAACGGCTTCTTTACCATCGTTCCTTTACAGTTATATCTGGATCAGCCATATCAGCATTCCAGTGTCATTGCTTTTTCGCTTAACTGTATATAAAATGTATACAATCAGCATTGCAACTAAAAACAGTGGTATATTGGCAACAGAGTCATTTGCAACTGTGAATCATTGATACATTGCCAACAGAATCATTTCCAAATACAAATCATTATTATATTATCAACAGGGTTCTGCAACTTGAAATCATTCACACACTACCAACAGAGTCGATTGCAACTATGAATCATTGGTATATTGCCAACAGAGTCACTGTAAATCGTTGGTATATTGCCAAAAGAGTCACTGTAATTCGTTGGTATATTGCCAACAGATATAAAAACAAAGATATGCGATGCATACAATTTTGTATATATGATAAATACAACACAACATTATGACTATGCAAAATACTCAACAAGACTATATTCAACCGTTAATATCGGTTTGCGCCTTATTGCATTATCACATATAATTATTTGTCATTTAGTCAATGATGATGAAAACACTGCTATAATCATACCTTTTTGGTGTGAATAACAGAATATGTTAAGTCCTACATTCAATAACAAGATGTGTTTTAAGAGGTTTTAGGCCATTTACTTAATGATAGGTATGACGTTTAGCTTATAATTTACGAAGTGGAACTGAGTGCAATAAATTGGCATTTCCCTATGGAAATCACAAGCATCCAATGTGACACCTAAATCACAAGATAAAATAACATGTTGTGGTCTGTTTGCTTTAAGCTGCATTTCCCATGTGTTTTTGCATGCAAAGTGCGACATATTTTTATTGTGGCTCCATAGTTATCACCAATACATCGTTCTTAACATAATCATGCTTTAAAATGTTGTTGTCTTTTATCTTTTGAACATGCTTATACTACATAGACATTGATATGAAATTGATTACTTTTAAGTGATAAATTTATCATAATGTCGACACAAATATGAAAAATACAATGGTTTACATAATATAATTTTGAGCATAGTTCAGTACATAAGATTTTTGAACCACTTTATCCATTTCATGTGTTTACTTATTTCATTTCATATATATATATATATATATATATATATATATATATATATATATATATATATATATATATATATATATATGAATATATGAATGATAATGTGTGATGTCTCAGAAGAGAATATTGAACTCAGTATGGTGTAATCGATGATTCCTGGCAGACCACAGTGCTGACAAGCCACTGCATTATGGGACAATAGGTATTGGTACACCAGACTATTGAAAACCACTCTCGTGGAAATCATTGTTCATAATGATGATCGACAGAAATAGTCCCCTAAGGCTACGCTAGGTATGATTTAGTTAACACCGAAATTGTAGGTGACTCAGTTAATTTATGTGTATGGAGTGTGTTTGGTTTAGATGTCATTTACAGGCTGGACTACACATTTAATATATACTTGTCGTGGAACTGCATGCATATATAATGCACGTGAATTTAGATCACAATGCCGATAAGTGGGAGGTTCTGTCAAATAAATGTGATTGCAACATTTATTAGATTTTTAGGTTTTCATCCACTGTGTGATGGAATAGTAAAATCTCTAAACCAGCCCGATCAGACACCCACATGGGAAAAGACCACCCATACGAAGCTTTCCATGTACTCTATATTACCCAAGAATTATATCGACCAGTATTTCGTAACCTGCAAACCACAAATAGTGAATCACTCAGAATATTTTTGTTACATTTATTTCAATAGAATACACTAATTATTGAAACACATTATTCACAACTGGTCATTTTAACTATGTTGCTATGGTTTCACTAAATTCTTACTTGAAGCCAACAAAAGGCTTGCTCTGAGATTTAAACTGATGTGTAGAATTTTACAGTTGAGTTGTCAATATATATTTGAACTATAACCCTTTGTTAGTTTATATCTGTGAAAACCTAGCTTGATGATTCTTCTTCAAACTTAATAAAATTTTTGCCATAATTAAATTTTAATAAATATATTGTTTTTTTTTATTATTATTTGATTTCTATTTGGCATATTCATAATTGTCATCAATCACTTAATGATTCCATGATATAAATCCATTATATTGACACTGCTAATACTCCATAAAATCAGGACATTTCTACTTGCTCAAAATCCTGAAAAGCAAGAAAGTACAAAGAATCTGGCGATATCATACCTTTCTCTCTAGCGCACATACATAGAAATAATGTACATAGTGTCTGGATCATAACAATAAACAAGTTCTTATAGTGATGGAACATTGTCCTCCCCATCAAAACAAATTGGAACATTTGTTATCACTCTTCACAGAAACTAGATTGAAACAGAGTTTAGATTACTTTGCAATACATCATTTCGTTCTTAAGATCAAGTCGAAGCAGTAATATATTAATAATTCTTTCTTTAGATCATATCAAAGGAGTTTTTGTATAAAATCAAAGGTTCATAATTCTCCATTGCATGTCAAATCAAGGAGTCATTTCACTTCAAAGCATGTCAAATCCAAAAGTATAACGCTTTCATTACATAAAATCAAATTATCACACCGAATCAAAAGAAATCACATTGGTGCATCAACAAAAATAAATGCTTCAATATTTATTTCCAGAATATTTTTCATTGAGTGCATCTATCATATCTATAACAAAGGCATTATTGTTGTACACATAGTTTTTGGGGTCGTTCGATAAACTTCATCCAGGTCAAAGCGAAACTCCCAGTAGAATTGAATTGATTTTAACGGACTTGTGATTGACTTGTGGCACCCTTTACTTTATAACTTTCAATACAAGGTTTTGCACTCTTGGAATGACGCAGGTGTACTGAAACATTCAATATTCATTACAAGCCAGTGTTTGCTTCTATAAACATCCATTTATATCCTCCTGAGGGGATTATTTATGTAGAAGTATTTGTCTGTGGCTTGGTCTGACTGGCCTTGATATATCTATATCTTGATATCTCTCTATCTGCTACATGTTTTATGTGTTTGTAATGGATGAATGATAAAAGCAATTTGGAATTTTATGATCGTATTCTTTGTCAATAGTTAGTATCTTATTCTCTATGTTTCTTTTTTCGTTTTATATATTTGTTTTATTCTTGAATCATGCTCATTGCACAAATTGGATATTATAATGCCTATCTGAAGCTGTTTAGTGGAACTCATTTAAGCTGCTCAAATATGGATTCATTGAACAATGCATCTGCAATTAACAGGCTTGGTTCCATAGAACCATACCATAGTCATTATAAACATGCACAGGTACATTACCTCAAGCATATTTAACATATTGAGGGAAACTATAAAAATATAATATTAAAAATCATCACCTTTTTTCATACCATAACAAATCATGGGCAAATGATCAAGCTATTCTTGAAATTGGCCAATGCTATGACCAAAACAAAGCACAATAATGGATACACTTTCACCTCATTTGGCCAAAAACACATTCAAGGTCTAAACTGAATCGAACTGTACCAAGCTTTGCCAAGGAGTAATAATAAAAAGCAAAGTATAAAGAGTCATATTTAATTTGATATAATTGTCCTATTGAGGTGTGGTAGAATATATTTGATATTTGGCAGTGAGTTGCTGTCCAATTATAAATCTTTACAATTAGAAAAATATGTATAGATGTGCATATGCATAAAATCGATATATGCTAAATACCACATGCACTTCAATGCACCATTACGCCTATCATTAAAGGTCATTTTTCATTTAATATTAATAGAAGCCATCCATTTGATATGGAAAGATGCACTTTGAATTAAACATTTTACTAATCCCCGGGGAAAGCAGTGTTAAGTGTCGATTGTTCTACAGACAGTTAAGTTATATTACATACGTCTATGCGATGTCTTGTTAACCAAAGCATTGGGCCCAAGGCCCCAGGCATCACTAATGGTCGCTTCTAATTGATAATTTTGTTCCTGAGACAATGCAAACAGCATTTGTCATCATCTGAATAATTTATGATTGTAGCCTACAATGATTTATAACAAATTATGGAAAAATGGATGTTGGACTTGGCATGATGAGCATAACATCATGGCGATGCACATTTGTTCATATTGAACTCTTGTCTATATACTCTCTCAATCATTAGATGTAATGGCATGCCGTCGCCAATGATTAAAAAGTCTTGTCTGTGTGTGTTTTTGGAAAGAGGAATGTCACAACCTTTTCTCTTATAGATTGCTAAAGGTTACATATATTTTTAAATAGATTTGTATGGATACTTTTATTGCTTGGTAGAAAATATTTCATATCTATTAACAATGAAATACAATTTTATTGTAATGTTATAGATTTATCAATTTTTGACTCTCCCCCCCCCCCCCCTCCCCTGTTCTTTAAATATCGACCCCACCATGTCTGTAAGATTGATGTTTATTTGACTCAAAACTCAGATGCTTATTTGATCCCATATCTCAACTATGGACCCTGCCTTGTGTGTGAGATTCACAATTATTTCTTCCTTAGCCTCTCGCTAAGCCTTGGTGTTGTAATTGTGATATCTTACATGTCAGGACAATGTCATAATGCACATACATAACAATGCACCTCAAACAAACCGTGACAAAGAAGATAACAAATATGCTGACGGTTGTCATGCAGCTTGCAGTGAAGGTCCCGATTGGGCGTGGTGATTGTCATTAATATCTGGTGGATGATTATCACTCGTGACTCATTACGTCAACTCCAATGCACATCATTTATCATAATTGTACCCAGGACTTTAGAGCTTTTGCTTGGTTTGCTGATTGGTGTATCACTTAAAATGTGCAATTTGATTGTTGACAGACACATGTATCATGAAAAGTTTGCTATCTGTGATATCACAGCGTGCAAGATGCCACACCAATGATTGATTGATATAAAAAAATAGGTGATTTTGTGGTATTGGTGTGTACAGTAATATTAATGATTGGTATGTGTCAATATACGAGTGTTGGTGATTCAGTGCTCAATTACATTCCATATTATATTTGTGTGTGAATGTAGTAACCGTAACCAGCACTTCAGCATTTATATGTACTGGTTATTGCTATGTTTCATGGTACTATTGGATTGTTTTCAATGACTGCTACTGGTGTGTTTTATCATAAATATTCCTGATTAAAAACTGGTATATTGGTATGTATAACAACTCATAACCACTATTTTGGTGTGTTTCAGTGTGGGCAATCGACTGCTTCAATTGTTACTCTACCGATGGCAACACGAGAGACTGCGAGGATCAGTTTGGTCCTCATAATAAAACGGGTCATCTTATCAAAAGAGACTGCAAAGTTGGATATCTGCACTTCAAGGCATTCTATTGTGTCAAAATCAAAGGCGTAAAGGGTAAAATGAATGTTTAACATCCCATGACAATATCAAATGTATGTTTGTTTGGGGTTTTACATCATTTTCAACATTATTTCAGGGTTTTTTTATGTCGTAGGTCCTTGACATGACAACCCACAGATTTAAAAGGATAAAGGGTTACCCTTTAGGCACAGGCCTCAACACCTGATATCAGAAATTGTATTATGAATTCAATGCCGACACGGTCGGGAATTGAAGCCACGACCTTTGGATCACCACAGAGGAATTGGTGCTCAAACGCTTGTGCTCTTACCAACTGTGCCATGGCTCGTGGCTTCATGGGATTGAAGATAATTAGTATCAAAATAGGATTGTGCCTAAATCAAGAGTATAAAACAACAAAACCAGCATATGTTTTACATTTTGGTGTCTTTATCACATGGTATTTTTCCGACATCACTTTGCACAGCACGTCCTTAAACAAATTTATCAGCTCTGTATCTGTAGTTATTACTGATGTCTGACATGTTGATGAAGCAATGGCAAGTTTCCATGTGAAGGGAACCTAATTGGAATACAACAGCAAATTGCTGGTAACTGCCTCAAATTGACCTGGGATGGAACATGTGTTTCATTGTAGTAGTAAACGCTTTGCCAAATGCCTATCATGACCCAGTGGGAAATCTTTAAGTGCCTCTTAGTTGCAGTGCTATGCTGTAGGTTGTCTGGGTTGATGGACAACTGTATGCAGGAATAGCCACGGCGGTCATTTTGAGGAGTCTTTTACTGTTTTCCTACTAAACCTGCTAAAGGTCCATGTAGGTCCTTCCGTTCCGCATGCCTCATATGTTCTGACAATACCGCCCCTGTCCTTAGCCAAACCCCACCCTGGACAAAGACACCCTACTTAATACCATCCTACACAACATCACCAAACACCACTCCTGCATGACATTCATCGCCTACATTGTATCAACCTCTCCTACAAGTTAATCCAGATCTTGTAAGGTCCTTCATTATATATACATTTCGCACACATTCAATATTGGTCCTGTACATGTACTACCCTACTCTGTCCGATACGTTCATTATTGGTCCTGCACTGCACTAATTTCTTTAACATATTTATCAAAGGTCTTGCAGTGCACTAATCTCTCCCCCACATTCATCACAGGTCCTGCACTGCGCTAATCTCTCCCACACATTCATCACAGGTCCTGCACTGCACTAATCTCTCCCACACATTCATCACTGGTCCAGCACTGCGCTAATCTCTCCCACACATTCATCACTGGTCCTGCACTGCACTAAGCTCTCCCACACATTCATCACTGGTTCAGCACGGCAGTAATCTCTCCCACACATTCATCACAGGTCCTGCACTGCACTAATCTCTCCCACACATTCCTCACAGGTCCTGCACTGCACTAATCTCTCCCACACATTCTTCACAGGTCCTGCACTGCACTAATCTCTCCCATACATTCATCACTGGTCCAGCACTGCACTAATCTCTCCCACACATTCATCACTGGTTCAGCACTGCAATAATCTCTCCCACACATTCCTCACAGGTCCTGCACTGCACTAATCTCTCTCCCACATTCATCACTGGTCCAGCACTGCACTAATCGCTCCCACACATTCATCACTGGTCCTGCACTGCACTAGCGTCGCCAGCATTATCTTCATGGGTGACGCATAAAATAAACACTTCCTCCATATCAGATATTGTGCTTAGAATATCGACCTTACGCGCACCTGAACTGAAGGTCTTCTCCCATAGGTATGGTACATGAAGTTTTTATTATTTTATTATTCCCAACAGTAGCCTGTCTAACATGGACCAAAGGTCTATCACAACACCAGCCTCTCATTTAGGTGCATTGACACCAAATTGCCTTTTTCAATTATGATGATGGCAGGGTGATCTCTGTTTTTCCCATGGGTTATGCTGTTTCAATTGGTCATAATGACATAGTAAACCTAGGAGAGCCCATTTAGGCTCCAGGTACCCATCTACTTGCCGGCCCCTTATTGGGACTGTATTGGATGTTTGACATTTCAAGGGCGTTTCAAAAAAGACCAGACGGGAATTATTATAATCGGTTATCATGGGCTCAAAGGCAAATGTGATACAACTACAATGATGTCATATATTTATTGACATAAGAGTGCCATGGATATTTCCTTTGAGCCCATTTTGTCAGGGAAAATGTCACAAATAATGCATTATTTTGAAATGAAGTGATGTAAAGTCGTATCAATATAGACCAATAATAGTGTATTTGATATTAGTCCTGTAATATAAAACATTGTCCTTCTCAACATTCACCACCTTTAAAATGTGTTATCCCTCTCTTCCCTTAAGATAGATTTGAATGCCAAAATGCTTCCTTGTCTTCCTGACGTTTTGGTTTATTTGCAGAGAACGGAGAGAGAATCTTGATCAGGACGTGCAGTGTGGATAATTGGGGCTCAATATGTGGAGATATACTCTTTGACCAAGGGTCAGGTCAACTTGAACCAATAACTGGCTGTATCGCTTCGTGTAAGATAGATGGTTGCAACGCGGCCAATCACAACTTAAATCAAAGTCACGTGACTTGGATAGCTGTTTTGATTGGCGTTTTCAATGGGCTAAATGTGATTGGGTCGTTAGTATAAGATCCTCAGGAGGAATAATACTAACAAAGTGATGAAATGATACTTTTTGATTTCTGATCAGTTAAATGTTACACAGCGTATACGTAAAATCATAATCAACAGAATTCTTCAGCAAAAAGTATTTTTTGGCAACTGCCATTCACTTGCCATCTGACATTGATGAGTTCAGGTGGCCATCTGCAAAAATGCATTTGCAAAGTTTGAATCTCAATTTCTGTGGAAAAACATTGTCACAGTGCCTTCTAATTACATATAATCATTTTTTAATAGGGAATATTTAAAAAAAGCATTACTTGGTT
Source organism: Amphiduros pacificus (assembly GCA_949316495.1). NCBI lineage: Eukaryota > Metazoa > Annelida > Polychaeta > Phyllodocida > Hesionidae > Amphiduros > Amphiduros pacificus. The sequence continues at coordinate 37,671,793 of OX439002.1, forward strand.
TCGAGGCTGTCATTTTGTGAATGTTTAATTTATTAAGGATAAGATCGTTTGCTCATTGGATCTTGGCACGACATCTGGTGGCAATTAATAGAAAATAAAGGATGGGTTTGCCAACTTGTGATATACATTTACTTTCACATTACTGAGCTAATCTCATATGCAAGACAATAATGTGAAGCAACATTTCATCCTCATTGTGCAATATGGAACAAGAATACTTTCGGCAGTGTAAAGAAACCAATCTGCGGAACATCAATCAGATCAACCATTCAGATTTTTAAGGTTCATGGAAAATATTATTTTCAGCAAATATAGAGCAAATATAAAGTATGATCAATTAAGACTTAATGTTGAATGAATCGATAGCAATCCTAATGTGAAACAAATAGATGTGAAGCATCTATAATTTGAAACTTTTGTGAAGGTCCAAGGCCAATAGGTTTAGTGTACAAAACATGAAGTATCCTTACTCCATATGCTTATTTGTAAATATACAATTTGATTTACATTCCTAAATGTTTTGCATGTGACAATCCAAACAATGCAGTTAAGTAATCAGGTGTCTCGGATCTGGAACCTTTAATTAATCACTGACTATAAGTCTATGCAGCGACATTTGAGACTTTCAGTCGCACTACTAAGGTTTGAATCCGGATGATCTGTTACACTTAATTTGCATCTAACTGCAGCAGATGCATGGATTCTAAAGGTATTCAATTTATATCTACCTTCATCGGGTCAGAAAAAGGGTCATGGTCCCAATCGCTGTCCCTCCTATTATTTAAGGGTGAAGAAATGTTAGTTCGAAATGCCAGTTTCCCTGAGATTCATGGCCATGTTTGGACTTCTGACAGTTCATAACTGTTATAACAGAAAATGTTCCACCGAATCCATGTAATGAAAGCTATAATCAGTTTGTTGTTACCTTATATTAATCTTTAACGTTTTTGTATTTGTATGTCTTGGTGACCACTTTGCTCTTTTCAAAGCCAGCAATAGTTTGCACTTGACGTTTTTCCATTCGGTGTGTAAATGTTTTTCTCGGAGCACATATCATTTTAACTACTTGTTAACATTTCAACGACTACAAATACAGTAGTAATAGACTTCATGTGAGAACTGTCTATTAAAACCATAGATACAGAGAAAAACAGAGGATATGACATTAAGATAAAAAATGAAATTAAGATGAAAATATGATATTAAGATAAATATATGATATTAAGATAAATATATGATATTAAGTTAACGATATGACATCAAGTTGAAGATATGACATCAAGTTGAAGATATGACATCAAGTTGAAGATATGACAAGAACATATTATTTCAAGCAAATTTAAGCAAACATATTGATATTTGCTAATGCATATACTCAATCTGACGTTCCTACGTCAAACTTGAAAAATTAATCTAAATCTAAATGTTCATGAGGACGATTGCGTAATATATATAGCGTCAGAGATGCTAAAGAGAACATGGTCTTCTTTAAAAAAAAAGATTTGATTGATGTTCTATTATTTTGTGTGCATAGCCTTAATTAGTTTTTCGTAGCACCATGCTCCATGTTAATGGATCTAATCTTTATTAAATATCAAATTGTATTGCATTTTATTCATCAATAGAAAGGGAGGTTGAATTATACTCATGTGTGTACATTGAATTCCAATTATGCATTTGTAAAATATTCCATAGCCAGGTGACAATTCCGTGCGCCAATAGAAGTTCTATCTTGAACCACAATGTTGATAGTTGGGTTACCATGTGGATAGCTGGTTCACCATGTGGATAGCTGGTTCACCATGTGGATAGCTGGTTCACCATGTGGATAGCTGGTTCACCATGGGGATAGCTGGTTCACCATATTGATAGATAGGTCACCATATTGATAGGTAGGTCACCATGGTGATAGCTGGATCACCACGTTGATAGCTGGTTCACCATGTTGATAGTGAGGTCACCATGTTGATAGCTGAGTCACCATGTTGATAGCTGGGTCACCGTATTGATAGCTGGATCATTGTGTTAACAGCTAGGTCCCCATGTGCATAACTGGGTCACCATGTTGATCACTGGATCATCATGTTGATAACTAGGTCACCATGCTGATAACTAGGTCACCATGTTAATGGTTAGGTCTCCATGTTGACAGCTATGCCACCATGTTGATAGCTGGATCACCATGTTGATAGCTAGGCCCCCATGTGGATATATGAGTCATGTTGATCATCATCAAGGGTAGTTTATTTATCAAGCACTTCCAATATTGAACTACTTACTTGAACTTGAGAAAACCGTTTCTTACATTGTATCTCTTCCAACTTATACGCATGCATCAAAGGAGTACAGACCAATTTATCTGAAAATCTTAACAATGGCAAATGTTAAGTTTCAAGTTGTAATTATTAACTTGAGGTTTGAATTATCATGGATCATTAAAAACACAATATTTTAACATTATGCTTCCAATGATTGACAACAGTTAACACCTCTCATGATGCATAGTATAGGAAGAATGCACCTGAATAGACCTGAAATGAATAGACCTGCAATGAATAGATCTGCACGTATGTGGTGCACAGAAAATCACAATATATTCACTTAACATGTACAATATTTGTGTGATATTAAAATGATCTTCCTGCTTCCTGTCTTATATGAAAGTGCCTCGTGAACCTTTTTTATGAATGTTCAATGTTTGTTTAATCAATTTATCATTGTTTTTCCAATCAATGCTAAGCTCAACTTTTTGGACCACTGAGCAATACCTTGTCAAACAATACGATGTGTATCATTTTTTCTTATTAGCAAGTGGTCAGCGATGTTTTTGGTCTTTTTTGTACTTTTTACAAGCAATATCTGCGTAATATTTGTGATATCTATAATAGTTGTGAATAGTTGGAACTTCAGGATCAAAAATAAAATTATTACAGAAAGGCAGACAGAAAAAAATGACAGTAGATATCAAATGTAAAATCAATGCAAACAGGCCTGTTTGGCACATGACACCTTGATCTGATCATGTTTGGCACATAAAATAGGCCAAGAATTTCGTTTTTAATTTTTGAAATCTATATTTGGGATCTGCTAATCAATACAAGCCTTGCTGTACACCTATTGAGAGAAAAGAATATTTAAAAATCACAAATCTGAAAATAATTGGTTCAATTTATGACTTTCAATCATTTCCCCCTTTATTTTATTTTCTAAAAGAAATATACAAAGAAATTCTTAAATCACAATGCTTGTTTTGATTCACAAATAAATATGGTACTCTTAAATTGAAAAAAAAATGATATACCACACAAAGTCAAACATGGTCGGCTCTCTAAACTTAATTTGCATAAATCAGACTTCTGCTTTGTGTATAATAGTTACTGATCCCTCTATCATAATAGTTCTAGGCTATAATCACAACAAAAAACCGAAGTTCCATTATTAATTATTATGCATTTGTCAATTGTATTGTAACTGGTATAACAATTGTGTTCAAATATTTTGCGTTGTAATAACTGTAAATGTGCGTAAACAGAAAAACCGCACTTATTTACTGAATTCACCATTCAATGTGCCTCAAAAACGCAATCATTATATTAAAGTAGCTCTGTCATCATTCTTACACATTTTGTTAATAAAATAATATATTTTATATAAGTGTTAGTTTTCTTGTTTTTAATGTGGTCCATATTACTGCAGTGACCCCAGGGAATCTGAAAGTAGAAAATGTTAATACGTTTCTGTGCTATATCAATTCTTCAATGTGTCTTGTACAACTAAAGGAATGGAAACTGAAATCGCTACCAGTTGTGGGATCTCAAATCGGTATTTTTTCTATCTAGTTCATATCAATAAAGAATAAGTACTTTGGTTCTCTTACATCCATTCCTTGGACATCTCAGTATTAAACATAAACCATAAAAGGTCTCAGTGATATGTTGATCATTGTTTTTGTACTCATTTGAGCATTTGTGAGCATTTTCTGGAAATGCCTAATAGAAGGTTTTACCTAGCTTTTTAGGTATTTTAAGAGATAGTCAATTTGTAAAGATAATGTCCCCAATGTTGAGGCTGACTCTATTACCCCCATATTGCTATTCTCAGAATTTATTAAACAGGCTATAATTAGGTTCAGTAGAATAAGACGCATGACGTTTCGGATGTATATGCATGCGGAGGTGCATGTACAAAACATTTCACTGAACAATTCACTGATAAAATATATCTCCAAACAGTACTGCACCTTACCTTTGTATGTATGAGACATTCGTTCAGCAGTTTCAGGGGAGGTCAATGATGATAAATATTTGTTAAGCTGATCCCTTTAAGCTTTTTTTAAATTCCCATGAGTTATTATATTAGATCAGGGTTCTTTCTGGAATAAAATGGGCTTAGTCCAGTAGGAACCCATCAGAGAGAAAATGATGGGTTAATTTTAAATGAATGGGTCCCTTGATCTTTTAATACTATCAACTGACCATAAAAGGTTAAGAAAACTAGTAAATGCTGGAATAAAGTATTTATATCCTTTCATTTTTTATAATTATTTTTTTTTGGGGGGGGGGGGGTGTGCATGCAAATATCAAAGGTTTTGGTAAATGAAAATAATTGACCAGGTTTTGCCACTAAACTGACCTCCCAGCATATTTTTTGTAACAAGAATGGTCTCTTTTTAAAATCTAATGACGACAGGCAGTGGATTTCCAAAGAGGGACTGCATATGTTACTCTGTGATCGGTATGGTTGTGGGGAATGTGTTGGTAGTAATTCAGCTATTTGTTTGGTCAGTATGGTTTGAACAATTTACACCACTGTGGAGTGTGTGTATGAGAACCGGGAATAACACTCTTACCGTTTTGCAGACAACTGATTTTATTCAAAACAATACATATAACATAAAAAAAAATAATGGTATGAGGTGTGAATGACATGTATATACATTTAACCTTTGTGATAACTTGATAACCAGGGCTATATGTCCTTACTGGCGTACCTTGGATATAAAGTAAAATTTAATAACTTTATTGTGAATTCTTTTTTAATTTTTTAGGTGGGACAGAGGGTGAAACTATGTGTTCACTCTCCGACTGCCTGAGACTGAATGCCAAACAGTTGAGCTTAGCGGGAAGGCGTCAGGCGCCAATAACATGTCACTTTCCCCTCACGTGGTCCATGGGTGTTGGTTTCCAAACTCCACCAGAGGGCGACATGGTGAACCTATCATATGTTTTCATCATATATCTCAATTTATTTGATGGGATTACAATGTACTTGTGAAAGCCAGTTTCAAAGCCATCAAAATAAGAAAGCATGACAGCTTCAAATAAATATTTATCACAGATCTATGTTTGTTAGAAAATCGCAATTGTCAGTGATATACTATGAATCATATAGTGATATACTTGGAATCATATAAACAAAGATAATGTAGTGTGAAGACGCTATACATTTGCTATCATATTATGTATTTTTGCACCACAACTTATCGCGTCAGCCTGAGAAACACGTTGTGCAGCCATCTTGTCAAATCAAATCATTGACTTTGACCTTAGGACCTTTCTCACCTTACAACAATCTCAACAGAGAATCAGTTGCTATCATATTTCCCGTTTACTTTCTATTCCTGTTCAACTGATCATGAACAAAAACATTTATTGACCCAATTAATCATTGGAAAAGTCAACCATGCGTCTTTGTCTCTCTCTTCCCGTCTACATACCTCTTCCCTCTGCAAATGGGGTGCTTGTTAAACTGGGCAGACATTCTCTTTAATTGCTTTGCATGGCTGGCTGTTTATTGTGCGAACATGGCTGACTGCCTATTTAATACCTAAACGTTAACATTTTCGGTCACCATGTGTTTTTGCTTGACATGATTACATCGTTAGATGCACATGGCTCTACATATTATAGGTTTTGTTAACTCATGTAGACTTTTTGACTGTTACCTTCCATTGTGAAACGTATTTATGCTGGGAGCGTCCATACCTTTCTTGAGGAAGGGGGCTGCAACTCGGTCAAGTAGACTTTATACTACTTATCAAACATTTCTAAACTATCGTTGGCGTCAGTATTTCGGTAAAGTTTATTAAACATATCTTTCTGGTCCACTTATTGACCGGTCTTTTTCAGAAAGATCTTTTGACCAACCTACCGTAATTGGTCTCTATCGTCTGTCTATTCATTATATTCCGTTTTCACTCATCTTATACTTACTCTTCTTACATTCATTATTCTCATCTTAATCCCACTATATGTCAAATCTTAAACGAACATTTACTATCTGCATCTCAAATAAGGGAGTTTACTAAACAAGAAAAAGTGGTGCTCCACATGCATGTAACACGGATGGGAAAAAATTAGAATACTTTAATTTAAAAAAATGTTTTATATGAAAGGCTGATCAAACTAGAATATTCTCAGTTCCAGATAATTGAAGCACAGAAAAGGTGTATCTCAAATAATGGAGTTTACTAAAAAATAAAAAAAGCCGCTATTTGTTCGGTTTCTGTGGAAAACGACCACTTATTATTGTCAGTTATTCGTAATGAAAATCCACGAGAGGTCACTGCGGCAAATGATCAGACTGGTGCGACACCTTCAGTATATTCAGCCAAGATTGGTCCACTTTGTTCAGCGGGGGAGACGGGGTGTTGCCGTGAATTGGTTCAAACATTTGATTCGTATGCCTCTGCTGACTTGCGCTGCAGCAAAGACATACATGTCCAGATGAGCATATTGAAATGCTAATCGCATTTCAAAAATAACTTAGAAAATTGAATAATTGACTGTTATGTATATAACATGGAATCAAAGGAGTGTTTTACATTCAGTAGTCAAAAATAGTTATAAATTGGACCAATTTTGATCACTGATTATGTGCTAATCATCACATTTGTAAGCTCTCCAGCTTAAACGATTAAAATGTTAATGACAAATTATTAGTTGAATTCTGACTGCAGAATATCACAGCTGGACTAAATCTGGATTATTTCACTTAACTGCTTTATGCAAATCTTTCCAGTAGATCAGTGTGGTCAGGTATTAAGATTATAGAATTTTCACATGCACGCCTTCAGTTTTGCTGAAATTAGTTTCTTTGCAATGGAAATCAATAAAAATATACAGAAATTTAGATTAAAGATGGCCAATGCAAGAAAACAAATGTTATGGTCACCATAAAATCTTGCTTGAAAAAGCAATGTTCGATAGACAATAAAATTTTGGAAGGTTTTGTGTGCTTTAAATTCTACCCGAAACAAAAAATCCAAGTTATGATTTAGATACACATTTTAAGAGCATCTTTTCAGACCAAAAGACCACAATACCAGAATATATTATTCAAAGTCCTTTAGAATAAATGGTCCACAATTTTCCTTACATTTGGATTCCAACTGTATGCTTAAAAAAATATATTTCAAGTGGAGTATTTATTTTCTAACTTAATACACACCAGGGTCACATTACAATTTTAAATGACAAACACAAACACCAATATTTTTCTTTAAAAACAATTTATTTGGCGTGTTAAATTTACAACACAAGTTGCTGACCGAGTAACAAACAAGAAATGCCGCCCAGTCTTCTGTCATCATGGACAGTGTGCATAGTTTTTGTCCTGGGAGTTACAATACACCTGTATGTGCAAATAGCAGTATCTGAAATAACAAGGTAACAAGTCACTAAGATTGCCGCTATAACATATCACATATATTATTACTGTATACACTTGATATCACTTGACAGTTTGCTTCCACGCATTCACTACCCAACATTATCTTAATCCTTTCTACCACGACTTAGCCAGGCTAGCTATACAAATTCCATTTCTATTAATTTTACCCTTGACTGAAATCAATACCAAGCTGATTGACAGCTTAATTTTAATTCTGGTTTAAAGTTCTTCAATGGAAGTAACATTAATATAATTTGATACAGCACTGATATACAAGTTGTCATTGTCATGGATTTTGATGCACTGTTACCTGAAATGTACTTTGACCACCAGGGGGCAGCTCACAAATCAGACAACAGCTATGACGGAAGAGCTGAGCGGCATAGTATATTGTGTGGTGGTTTACATTCAACTGAATTCTCTTTGCTTTGTCTATGTTTTATATAACAATATAACAATGGCATCAATGAAAAATCTACTTTTAATAATGCATTCATCTGATGATGATAATAATTGTACGCTTTTATTACTGCATTGGGACCTACATGATATGATCGGTAGTTACTATGAGGTGGCAAATTCTACACAAAGAGTAATTTTAAACACAAATCATGATAAAAGCCCACATCAAAATGTACAAACTATAGCCTTTCATTTCACTCAATCAAAAAAAAATTACACATATACTTTACTTTAGGAATGATAGAAAGAAATCAACTAAAACATTTCCTCTAGATATAAACACATTTTCCTTTCACAATAATCAATTTTAATGGCGATGTAATTTTTTTTTGGTAATCCTGGGAAAACAGTTTTGTTAAAACCCAAATACAGTGGGTGTGACTATGACTAGCTAGGTACCTACTATGCAGGGCTTGCTCACGAGTGTCGGCGGGTGGGATTAACCACTGATCAGGGTCCACGCTCACCCTATCTTTTTAAATATTGACCAAGCTCTCGAGCAAGTCCCACAGGTACAAAAGCTCTCATTATTTACAGATAAAGTGTACTGCTGGCATGCAAACTGCAGTATATAAAACGCTCCATTCTGCTTGTATTACGTCATAACCCCTGTACATAACTCATGATTCAATACCATACCGTGGTATCCTCTCTCTCAACCTTGAACAATGAAAAGTTGGCTGTACAAGTTGTAAATTTATCTACATACACTTAGTTGGAATATCAAGATGACAAAGTTGTACCTAAAAGCATGACCATTACGTAAGTGAGCAAAGGCAACTAGCAGAGACACCTGGTGGAGACATGAAGACCACCATGAATCGTGGCCTTACAAACAACATCAGCATGTACAGTTATGTATTGTAGTAGTATGTACAACAAGCGTATGCAGATACAAAATGATTGTGCACTTGTGCCCATGTGGCACCATGTGGTGCTCATCGCGTTCGCTCATCTTCAACATTTACTCGGTCGTACATACCACAAATGTATGCATACAATCGAGGTATATCCTGAGGAATCTATCAATCATCACACTGTATCCAAGATAACGTGGCGCCCTCTATCCAAGTGTCTGGGACATACCTCCTAATTTTTTGCTCGTTTAATGCAATAGTTGAACGAGGAAGTTTCTATTTTTTTTTAAAGGTACTTGTCACTTCCACTGTTGTAGAGATGGCGCTGAATCAACATGTTGACGTCCTGTAATGTTGCTGACGGACCATTATTACACGTCATAGGGCATCACAAATCTCACTCACCGACACTTTTCCTTACCATTCACTCACCATTCACTCCTTGATCAGTCAATCAAAACCAATGCTTAGTAATCAAAATGGGTTTGCTTTCAAAATTTTAATAAAATTTGTAGTGCTATAGACAATATCCCTTGTCATAAAAAATAATTTTACATTTCATTAAAAATGTACACCTTTTTTTTTCCTTGAAAATCAGTGATATGCAATTGCAATGTTTGATAATTAGGTCTGAAAATTATGATTAAAAAAAAATTAAAAGAATCCCATCCCACAATATTTCCATGATTTTCTTTCCCCTAAATATGTGGCCAAAGTTCCAGAACTGCTTATCATTAAATTTTAAAATAAATGTTCTGAATACTTGTATGGGACTAAAATTTGTTAAAATGTGCCAAAATTGCCTAATGGAAAATATATGTGTCCCTAGGAGTGAAAGATGAGGGCAAGAAGGGCTGATACGGCAGTGAGGAGAATGATGTTCATGCTCAAGCTATGTTGAGTGGGCGCCGTGTTGCATTTGTCACCTTCACATTCACAGTATGAAATCTTGATGTTCTTGGTTCCGGTACGTTCTGTACAAGTCTTGTCGAGCCTGGCTTTAGTGGCACATTGGCGCACAACACGACGGTCCCCTTCCACTGAAACAATAAGAGCAACATGCATGTGACATCAATTCATGTTTCCCCCCAAAATTCTCTTCCTTAGTTCATTTTCACACTCAACAATTTTTAGAAAAATTTTGGGATGTTGGGACGTAAGAGTTTAATACTAGTTAATAGCCTTGTGCAAGTAAGACTGATATGCACAACTTAAGATGCCAGCCATAGAGAGGGCAGCACCACATTGGAGGAACAAAATCAACAAAACTTCACTAAGCAGCAGACTTCAAGATATCCGTCAGATCGCTGGGCCGTGACTGGCATTTTTTTACACGGACCAGCTGGTCTGAGTCCGGCAACAATTTTTAATTCTTACCCCTATTTTACGTCAAATACGTCATGAAACTGTGTAAAATGCATATATGAAACTGTATAAATTTCTTGGTCGAGTGGATCGATTTTGATTTGTTTTTATTTGATATGTTGGCCGCTCCACTTTTGTCTCATGGGCACTCAAGGCCTACACAGCGTGCGATGTTTGCTGCCAAAGTCGCCATTTTGTTTTCTGCAGATACAAATTTTCACGAATTCTGATTGGTTGATAATGTGTAATTTTTTGTTGTCCTTTTGTTGAACCAGTGACGGTCAGACAGATCCTGTAATTCTGCAGACAGGGTAAATTACAATTTCTTAAAGTCTGAAGCAGGTGTTTGCACAAGGTCACTGTTCAGCTAAACTGTGTTGATTGACAACATTTCAAGCTTAAATGTCACAAAATGGCTTTTTTTGTGCAAAATGTTAATTTTTCACTGAAGTATGACTTTCATCAGAGTAAATAATGCCACTCTTCAAGATGCATTATCCCACCAAAAAAGACAGCTCTACCAAGTCTTCTCGATAGTTGCTAGAGCTTCAACAAACATTATTCTCACAGGCTACACAATAAATCATAAAGTGACTTCAATTGGATAAAACTTTCATAGCAAATACTCACATCACATAACTATATGTGGCGTAGGTATTGGAAAACACACGTCCATTGTTCTGCTCAATGTCAGGCCAGGTTAAAAATATGATATTCACCAAAAATTCTTATCTTTCAGATATTTCTAGAAAAGCTGATGCCTGTGTGAATACATGCATTTTTTATTTTTCTGGAGTTCATTTAAACATTCGAATACTTTCATTTTGTTAAACACTTGGAGATGCTGCTTTCTTATAACCCTCTCTAATTGATATTGTTTTATACCCTCCATTACAGGAATTCTCTCCTTGAGATCTGCCATAAGTCTAAAATATTCATTTTAATGATTCCAGGAATTCAAAAGTTTGAATGGCAATGAGAGCAGATGTTGTATAAAGATTGATCAATTTGCAATTACTACCACTGTAATGCAGAGTTATGGCTTTGACAATGAGCCACACCTCATGTTTATTCATGCCAAGTGATTCTTTCTCCAGAAATCAGATGCAAGCTGAAATACTTACCGTTCTGAACGATTTTTCTGCAATAGGAATAGTTGAGTCCTTTCAGTTCACCAATTCTATCACAGTCATCAACAAAAGCGTCAGGTTCTGGCAAGCTGGCACAGTTCCGTTCCGCTGGATATCCGGAGTTGCAAACATGGCACTTAATGGAAGAACCTGGAAAACAGGAATAACAAATATGTTTTATTCCACAAACTTTAAGAAGCACACAATATAAACAAAATTAAAATTATGACATATCATATATAATATTGCTGCTCAGGAATACATTCGAAATTATACATTTCTCCTCAAATGTGGGGCATCCAACTGATACTGTAATGCATTCAAGTTTTCTCCCTGAAAAATAACTCAATATATAAAATATGCCAGAATTATTGTGTTTTCCTGAACATGCCCAGTATTATGTTCATGCACTGGTGTTATCAGTAATGGCGATAGGCGTGTTGTGATAGACAAACACGAATGAACAAACAGGCCTCTGTAAGCCAAATCACTCGTCTCCCAATCTGAAGGTGCCCCATTGTAAGCAAACCTTTACTGAGTAGTTTGAGTGTTTGCACTAGATCACTAGTCAGCCAAGTTACCTTTGGTCCAATATCTATCATTAAAAGCTTTTTTTTAGAATATAATTTAACCATCTTATCATTTTGTAGGAAAAAATATGTTTCTCAAAAATATCTACCATATCTTTCTTGCACTAAATTTGTTTACTGTATATTATTAAAAATCAATGTATAACTGGGAATACAAATTTATAAAGTGGTGAATTTTCTTTGAAAAACAACCATGATTATTGGCTTATTTTTTTCACAGGTTTGAATGAGTGAACATTTCATCGTATTAGTTTATGTGGACCATGTGAAGAAGATATTTTGTTTTGTTTTGACTACCAAAAAATCAATATTTAATATTTATATTGTTTCATATAAATTTAGTTTATTTGCACTCTTGATTCTTATTAAAGAGGAGTTTCTCGGACTTTCTCCATTCTATAACCAAATAAATAAAAAAAATATTTATCAAAAATTAAACCACAATGCATCATGTGAAATTTTAGATCAAATTTTCAAATCAAATTGGCAAATTGGTTTTGTATGATACACCTCCATTAATAATTCAGTTGCTATAATGTTGTGCTTAAATTAAATCATAGAACTATTTATCATTGGGATACTTATGTTTGCAATTGTAAAAATTTGCAAATCAGGTCATTAGCATCCATTTCTTGAAGGTCAAAACACTCTTTGCATTAAGGTAACTGAATCTCACAAACAATAACTTAATCAACAGATGAATGGGCAGCAGGCTGTGTGATGCAAAGAATGTTAGCACTGGTGCACTAAATATTGGAAATCAATCATTCCCACTAACCAACACTGTTCTATAATTGTGTATGGTAAAGATTTAGTTGTAATAACATGGGCTTCGTCATTACATAAGAAGCTTGCCTGTGTGGAATTAACCACCTTAACTTGCCACTATATTAAACAGGATAAATATAGATCAGCACTAGAAGTGAAGCATACCTGTGTTTTTGACTTGTTTCAAGGTGCATGGGCAATGGATGAGAAATTTGATTTGCATGTATGTTATTATCTGATTATGTACACACAAAGAAATGGACTGGAAAGAATTAGCATATCATTTGCTACACAGGTGATGCTTTTAAATCTCATGTTAAGTTCTTGAGGTTGAGTGGTTGTGTAGAGTTTTCACCCAGTAACAAGACTGAACAGCTACTTTCAACACTCATCATAGCAGGCATTTGGAGGAAATGTTATAGGTCCAAACTAGAAACACCAGTCTTAACTTATTTATGCTATATCAAATTAAGTATTAAATGGGTTGTCACAGTGTGGGCACAAAATTCATTTTTTGATATTTCAATCATAACCTAATTCGAACTCTCTGCTATTTTAAGATATTCTTCAATTTGGTGGTATTTTCTGATCAACATTTAGTGTAAATCTGAAGTATGTCTACACATAGGATCATTCAGCATCTGATCATGAACCTAACCTTTAAAATTGGGACCAAATATGAAAGGCATACATGGACCTGCAGCATCATGACTCACATTTTAATCAATGAAATGCAATCATGACTCATGATTTTGGAGAACTCCTTTTTGGAAAAAATTGTTGTCCCATTTTCCAACAGAGTCTTGAATTTGATATCACTGGGTGGAAAAAAACTATAAAATATGGATGCAGTAGCCAGGTTGTCACAGAAAAAGCATTAAAACATGGAGGAATGAATTTAGGTAGTTGTCATTTTTGTTGAATATTTTGGTGTACAAACATCAATGTTGAATATATTCATGAACAAATATTACAATTGTACAAAATTTATACGACAAACACATCACATGGTGCCTATAAATGAATCTTGAAGGAGATCTGTTATGCCTCATGAAAAGTCACTTTACAGCAATTAATTGAACCATAATCCATAAATAAAAAATTGACTACATTTTCAAGATATCAGAATCTCATAAGTTTTCTTTTGTGGCAAGCATGAGGAATTTGGGAAACCAATGCTACTATCACATGGAACAATTATTCCAATTCAGATGATTCATTGATGAATAACCTCACATCTCTCCCCATTCCTTGCTTGTGACTTTGCCCTTGGCATGCAGAAAAAATCCAGGCCTCCTCGACCTTTCGTCTCATCCATTTGATATTGTAGCCTATTTGTATATTCCCAACCAATTTGGGCCCTTTTCTATAAATCATTCTTATTCAACCAATATGTACACGCTGAGTATTTACATTTAATGAACAAAATTTGAAAGTAAATAACTAAATAATTATTTTGAGAAAAGTTGCAGAATTGTACGACGATCGGGACAATGAGTTTTATAGTGTTATTCATATTTACATAATAAGTTAAGCTGAACATTGTGCCATGGTAACGATCCACTTTGAGCAGCCAAAATTTGTCCCATACTACTTTCAATATATTCTACAACTCTATCAATGATAAAAATAACTAGCAGAGACAAATTTGAAATAATTTGGACCAGATTGGTGTGGAAAGAAGAGGGGACACACGTTAAATTCCACAAGATTATAAATGCTCGGAATTGACATGAATAAGGAGCAGAAAAGTCAGAAATGCATTTGACAGGAAGGGAACAGCAAACTTAGATTTTCCTTCTTACAAACTAAGAGATTATTCATAATGCATACAGATAAAAACATGTGTGTATTCTGTAGTGTCTTTCATTTAGTTTTTCAGTTCATATTGGGCATTTTGACTGGGAAAGATGATGACAGTTATTCAGTACAACAGTTAACCACAGGGGTCAGATTTAACCAGCTTGACACTAATTTTGGGCACAAGTATCTTTGAGCAATGAGAAAACTATAAAATTCTTTTCTAACAGCCAATAACCAAATTTGAAGTGATTGCATCTTGTACTGAGCAAATAGTGTTCACAAAAACCAAAGCTGGTGTGGGATGGTGTTCAATATATGACCTTCAATACCGCATTAACCATCTCCCTTGCAATGTTTGCAGCAGATATCCCCAAATCAACCATTTGCTAAACAAACATCCACATAACATCTAAAATATGATCGATTTGCGCGAAGATGTTTTATAACTCAGTCTTCCCGATAGTCACCAGACCTTCAACGGACACTCGGTCCGGCAAAAATGACTTTTTTGCCGGACCGAAAACATTTTTACCGGACCGAAAAAAAAAGAAAGAATATCAGCGTGAAAAGTAAACAAGCCAGATACAAGCTTCCCAAACGGCGATATAATTAAAATCTTTGTTTTATTTTACACACAGAAATATTCTGACACGTGTCAGCAATAGTCCGCCTTCATTTAATAAGTTTAAAGTATGCACAAGTCAGAGAAAATGCAAGTTTAACAATGCTTAAATACGCGTACAAGACACGAGGTCGTCATTACGAAAACCGGAAGTGACGGGGACAGGCTCTTATTTTTGGCGCGAAAATGATCGGTCGCTATTCATTCGCATTGAAAATATTAATGTATTGCGCAATGATGGATCCCTGACACTTCTTATTTACGTTTTACTTTAAAAATGACTGCCGATCTTATCGAGGGATAAGTTTTGAGAAAAGTTAGAATTTTCACAAAATACATGTCGGACATGAGGTCCGACTACGGCGGAAAATATGCCGGACCGTGGCAAAAAATATCGGTCTGGACCGGCGGTCCGGCGGTTATCGGGAAGACTGATAACTGATTCAGCAAATATCATAGATCGGGAATAGAAAGAAAGGGAATTTGTGATCAATTTGGGTCTCACAAACACCCATCGTAACCAGGGTCTCCCTTCAGCATCTAGATCTAGATTTCACTTTGTTCATTTGAATACGTCCTTTTCCCCTTCACGGTTGTGTACATTACAGGTAAGGTTGTCGGGTTGAGTGGATACAGTGCAAATTGTCTGACCTTCAACCTGCCGCAACATGACCTCCCAATGAATGGTTGAAAGGGTGTTTCTTTCACAACCCCCGTCAACCCTCCCACTTTCACGCAGTCCTAACCTACATAATGTGCTAAATTGCAACCACGAGTTCTTTATTTCCCGTCTAAGATCGCGCGTACGTGTTATTTGTGGTTCAATTATGAACCCGGGCATCATTAACATCGGAGGAAAACACATGTCATCCAGGCGACCATTTTTGTTATCGAGCAGCCATGATGGTGGCCGGCTAACACCAATTTTTCAGTCAGATTTATACCATTTTGGGCTATTATTTTTCTAATACAGTTCAGCGAAGATATCCCTTATATGTCAATGTAATCATTTCTTACCTGTCTGTACTCCAAAAACCAAGATAAGGCCGAAAACCATCAACGAAATCTGTACAGAATCCATCTTTCCTTCCCAAGGACGACGCCAAGGACAGTTCATACGGGCACTTGGGAGAGTCTATTTGCGTGGAGTGGGGGAGAGGTTGTACTGGCACACAGCAACATCAAACATCACGTGGTATACGCCATCCAGCCAACGTGCACTGCAGTCAGTGTGCGCAAGGATTCTCTTTGTGAGCAAAGTCAGAGATTGAACTTTAGATACGCACAGCGATCTGGAGATAGCACCAGATAAAATTAGAACGGACGTAACAGCAACAAGACTAATTTTATGTCAGGTGCCAACTTAACTTAAACTAACAACTGGGCAAGTTCCACCATCCCTGTTAAAAGGTGTTTTTTATTTCACGTGAATCATGAAACAAATCACCTGAAGTGTAATTCCAAAATTTCAAAATCTCTTATGAGTAATTGCAAAAATATTATAATTTAATCGTCAATTATTGAAGCGAAGATCTCGATTCGAATATGTAGCCTAACTTTATAAAGCCTAACTTTCTCTTGGATTGATAGGTCTATATGAAGGCGTGACGTGTGCTAGACATATGGCGTCATGGCAACGCATTGTTTTACACAATGGGTTCAAAAATCTTTTAATCCTGACAATAGTAGGCCTAGCCTTAGAGCTTGGAGTAATAATGAATGGAGGCGTGACGGCCGTTATATGAGTTATGGCGTCATGGCAACGCATTGTTTTACACAATGGATTTAAAATCCTTTGATTCTATCATAGTTGCCGACTTCAGAATGATGGAAAATTTAATATCTATATTTTTAAATATTAAACTAACCAATATTTTAATGGTGTTTCATAACACACTCTGATTATTTTTTTTTTCAAAGAAAAAGTCAGAATAGTTGTTCTTTTTAGGATTACAAACCATCCACTCAAAATGACTTGAAATAAGATCTGTTAATTTCTGGTGTGATGGCTTTAATTACTATTGTTCAGAAAAAAGGAAAATAAATATTCCAAACCTCTAATTTTTTATACACTTTAAAAAAAAATATTTTTCTATCCATAGTACTTTTTTGAAACTTTTAAAACAAAATATTGTTTATGATATAGCATTTAGAAATTCCTGATGCAGTTTTTTATAGTTCATATTTCATTTATTTTAAATGATGACATAACATTTCATAAGGCAAAGTATCTATGTCAGCGCATATATTGGCAGGAATATAAATTGCATTTTCTGATAGTATATTTTTTACTGAAAAAAATGGTATATTTTTCTTATCTGCCAATATATGCGCCAATAATTAAAAATAAACTGGAAAGACAAAAATAACAATAAAGTACATGATTTCCTGATAATCTGAGAGGAAAACGGAAATTTTGACTCATTTTCATAAATATGAGATGGATTTGAAAAACTCTTCATAAAATCATCTACGCTTGGAGCAGAGAAATAAAATTTATATCCCCATAATCTGTATGAAAAAACGAACATTTCATTTGCGATATGTTTAACTCTAAATTGTGGTTTTGATCACTTAAAGTAGATTTGAAAAATCATTACGTCAAAACTTTCATATCTTGCACCTATATGGCGTCATCATAACAATGGGTATGGCGGCAACTATGATGCGCCTTTTGATCTTGCGACGTTCAGCTCCATTCATTATTACTCCAAGCTTAGAGTAATATACCGGTATATTAATCTAAGGCCTAGCATAGTTGCCGACTTCAAAAGTATGATACTTTGAAACATGTTTATAAACAGTATGTCACTATCCAAATTATTTTTGTATACAACTGTTTTAGAGCAATATTATTTATTATTGCCAACCGGCAATAAATATATGTAATAATATAGACTATATTCTACAAAAAAATCCATATATAGTGATCAGAGACGATGAGGACTGGTACGTATACATCAGAGATTTCTGTGTACATGTCATTCTGTGAAGCATTCGATTCGTACTCTAACATAGATTTAAATGAATAAATTGAGCTGCATTCGATTTGTGCTCTCACATAGCAAATTTGGGATGATGGCGCTCCGAACGATGTACATTTTCTTCTTTTAGCAGTTCGTAAATCTGCTCAGCAGACGACATTTGGCGAGATTTAAGGCCAAGCCATTTGATATTAGGGGGGTGGTGAAATATAAATGTCATTTTCAAAAAGGAAATTGAATACACATTCTTTTTATAAAAAAAGACTTTCTATTAACATTTTATAAAAAAAAAGCAAGTTACCTATATCTAGGTCTACATGCGTATAATGGCAGGGATATAGATTATCATTTTCTCATGGCCATTTTCTTCACTGAACATTATGATTAATTTTATATCCCGAATTTGACGAATTTAGATAGGTTTGAAAAAAAACGTCAAACATTTTTATCTTGCGCCCGTACACAAATTTTTTCTCTCTAAAATTGCCATATGGGAGATAAAATATCCCCTAAAATGAAAATTAAAGGCAGTGAAATTTGGACGGTGGACGGATTTTGAAAATCAACAATAAGTCATTACTGCTCTTACAATTTAAGATGAATGATTTTACAAATGTTTTCCTGCTCAGAAAGAATGAATATCTCCCTCGTGCATGAGAAGTTTTAGAATCAATTTGATAAATTTATATAAATATAAAATAGTATGATATTAATAAGGGAAAATGTTTTTGTTTTTTTAATGCGGCTAGCGCTATTGATCTTTTTTTTTATTTACTTCAATGTGTATATTAATTTGAAATTATTTTCTTATGCTATATAAACCATTCATGTTCATTGAAAAAAAATGCATTTCCCCATTTGATCAAGTCATATAAATTACTAAAATGTAGTGTCCACAAACTACTAAAATATTTTCAAGGACAATAATATTGATTAACACTGTGAAAAAAGCATATCCTTGCATGTTTCCACCAAATATATCAATTTATGAAAAAAGTTTTTTTCAACACGGCCTTTCAACAATGTTCTTCCGTAAAAGCAAATGGATCACGATGGTGGCCCGGAAGCACATACTGATATGAACACAAAGTATTTAACGACACCATGATTTGGTGAATGATAAGAGGAGTGGTCACGGTCATTAAAACACCCTCCATAAACAGGTCAATCTCCAGCTTAACCATGTAAAGCAGAGTAGGTCATTATCAGCGCCATGTTTACTCCACTTGCAGGCACCCTCACATAAAGTGTTCACACTTGGCAAATCAGTAAGGTACACACCCCTTTGTAAACGTGAATGTCCACTCACAGGAGTGATAGGAATGGTAATCTGGGATTATATTTTCAAATTATGACGCTTTGATGTATTCAGGAAGAAAAGAACTTTACTCCATTCCGTACCAACCAAGCTCAGTGCCCATTTCAATGACTGCTATGAAATGTGAAAAACATCAAATTAAAGATACAGAAAAAATGCCTTGGAAAAGGGGCATACCATAACTTGATCTTGGAATACAAGACAAAAGTGGTTTTATTGACTAAGATAGGTATACACTCATGTCAGCACCATGATACAATATAACATAATAAGTAATATGACAATAAATCACTTAGACATGTAAAGTTCTTACAATTTGTTATTAGAGCATAAGAGAAATCGTTATGAGAGAAATTAACATAATTTATTTTAGGTCATTTTGAGTAATTATGTATGGAGACGTGACTGTCGAGATATGAGCTATGGTGTCATGGCAACACATTGTTTTATTCATTGGATTCAATATCCTTTGATCTTGTCATAGTTGCCGAAAAGTCAGAATACTTTTGAGGCTTTTGAAACTATCCACTCAAAATGACTTAAAATAAATTATGTTTTCTCTGATGATTGCTCTTATAACAAATGTTCGAAAAAAAAGAAAAACAAGCATTCTAAGCCTTTCATTTTTCAAACATATTTTACAGCCTTTCATTTTTCAAACATGTTTTACAGCATTTCACTATCAATAGCACTTTTTAACAACTTTTAAAGTAAAATATTGTTTGTGATATAACATTTATAAATTCCTTTTGCAGTTAACGTTTTTTAATATTCATTTTTCATTGGTTTTAAATGATGACATAACATTTTATAAGTCAATTTATCTGCGAGGGTGCACAGGGATATAATTTAATTTTTATGATAGCCAGTTTTTAGTTTTTATAATAGCCAGTTTTTCACAGAACATCATGGTATATTTTTCTAACCTGCTAATATTTACACCAATAACTAAAATAAACCAGAAAGACAAAATTAACAATAAAACATGCGATTTCCTGCGCATCTTAGAGTATAACGAAAATGTTAACTCATTTTCATAAATACTCCAACTTGTATCAAGCTACCGATGTGCGTCAGCTACTTTCTTCCCAACCATATATGCATATGTGTGATGTGTGACCTCTCCACGAGGAGGAACATCCTCAGCAAGGGTAGTCAGTGGCGTAGCCAGGGGAGGGGCTGAGGGGGCTACACATTAAAAAAAAAAATTAATGTGAGGGCTGTTTAAATTTTTTTTTTTTGTAACACGGATGGTCCTTTTTTGATATCCACTGCCGACAGGCAGTGGATATCAAAAAGGGACTATCTGTGTTATTCTGTGATCGGTACGATCATGGGAAATGGGTAGTTGTTTCCTTTTGGTTGTAATTCGGTTTTTTCTGTGGTCATAATTGTTAAAGCAACTGACGCCACTGTGGAGTGTTCATCGTCTGCTTGCGAAAGATTCCAATTCGCGCATGCGTCCGGCGAATGAATACTATAACAAAACATACCGAGTCGGGAAGCTGGGTGAGCGGATTCAGTGAGTTGGTGATTGCGGACGGATACCCTGAGCCGAAGGCGAAGGGTATCCGTCCGCCATCACCAACTCACTGAATCCGCTCACCCAGCTGACCGACGAGTGTATGTTTTGTTTTTATACCTCAGACAACTACTGTATTTTTAAAAAATGATACATGAAACAAGATATTTATCGTTACAAACATTTGTAAACAAAGCGCACCTCATTTGACCCCGTCACGTGACCCGAAAATGGCGCGTACAGCCATAGACTGGTTGCCGCCATCTGTGTATATACACGATGTTCTTGACACTCGATGGGGAACCAGTCTAAAGATGGCCAATCAATACTTTACAAATAATTGACATGCGCGTATTCATTCGAAATCGCATAAATACGCGCATCACTGAGGTATAAATATCTAAAAGAAGTGAACAAAAGAAAAGAAGTGCGTCATGTAAACAAAGCAGAACGTTCAAGTACAACATGTACAATGTCGTCATGTTCGTCTATCGTTGCATAAAATTATCCCTTTAAATTGCTTGGAAATTCTTCCCAATCGATAGAACAAGGAATTTTAAGTAAGTTTAGTTCAAATTTGGTGTAAATCGGACAATTAGAACAGAAATAACATGCAAAAGTCAGATCGATGATTTGCGATAGCGCCTGAGCGATAATAGAGAAACTTACGTAATCGAGCATGAAAAAGCACATCTTTGCAAACAGTTGTGCTAAACAAGAAAAAGTGGTGATCCACATGTAACACGGATGAGAAAAAAAACAAACAAACCAAAATTGTCAACAAACAGAACAAAAATTAAAATAAACAAAACAAAAATTAAAATAAACAAAACAAAAATTAAAATAAACAAAACAAAAATTACAGCAAACAAAACAAAAATTAAAAGAAACAAAAAAACACAAAATGAAATATTATCTTGATTCATCTTTTAAAATTATTTAATTTGGTGTATGAACGATTTTTTTAGCACAACTTTATGCAAAGATGTGCCTTTTCAGGCTCGATTACGTAAGTATCCCTAATATCGCTCAGGCGCAAATCATCGATCTTACTTTTGCATGTCATCTGACTTCCAATTGTCCGATTTACACCAAATTTGAACTAAACTTATTGATAATTCCTTGTTCTGGCGATTGGGAAGCATTTCCAAGCAATCTAAAGGGATAATTTTGTACAGCGAATGGGCGATGACGATGTTGTCATTTCGGCGGGATGCCTATTGGCTTTGCCGCCAACCATTGACATGACGTCAGTGACCAGCACGTGCAGTGAGAAAAAACTGTATATTCATACGCCGAATACTAGACTGGCCCCCTACCGAGTGTCAAGAAAAGAGGGTGGCACCAGTCGAATCTATCGCATGCACACGGCGAACACTCCACAGTGGCGTCAGTTGCTTTAACAATAATGACCACAGAAAAAACCGAATCACAAACCACAGGAAATGAATACGCATTTCCCATGATCGTACCGATCACAGAATAACACAGATAGTTCCTTTTTTTGACAAGCATTGCCTGTCGGCAATGCTTGTCAAAAAAGGAACCATCCGTGTTACAAAAAATCGTTCATATACCAAATTAAATGTTTTTAAAAGATGAATAAAAATAATTTCAACTACTCCACAATTTGCAATGATCGTTTATGTTTAAATAATTTTGTTGTTGGTTATTTTCGCTCGCGTTTGTTTTGCCTTTAGGGCTAGATGTTCGAGGTTTCGAGGTGATTAAGCCGTAAGTCAATGGAGCCTACCCCGATTATCGGTCCATGGCGGCCATGTTTTGGCTCAATAATTCTGATTACACCGTCAGATGTCGCTTTTGTTTGAGAAGTGATTTGTTGAGTGCGTAGTAGAGTAAGAAGATTTTGTTAGGTTTTTTGCCTTGGGATTTTGCTAACTTACGCGAGCTTGATTTTTTAAAATCAACACTTGTTATTTTTTGTTTTGTTTGTTGTAATTTTTGTTTTGTTTGTTGTAATTTTTGTTTTGTTTATTGCAATTTTTGTTTTGTTTGTTAATTTTTTTCCCATCCGTGTTACATGTGGAGCACCACTTTTTCTTGTTTACTAGTACTTTGGGGCTGCAAAGGAGGAGGGGGGCTGATAATGACTAGGAGGCTGTAGCAGGGGGTTGAACCAGACTTTCAGCACCCCCCCCCCCCCCTTCAGAAAATCCTGGCTACACCACTGGGTAGTGATCATGAAATACTGCAAAACCGATTCAAAATGATTCAGTAAAATTACATATTATTATCCCAATACACAGAATGCAAAAGGAGGAACCATGTTAATAGGACACCAGGCGTATTCATGCATAATATGCCGAGGGGCCTTATCCACAAATGTAACATCCCCAGACTCTGCCCGGAGTCCAAAAGATCCACAGTCAATGTAAAAATTGACATACATTGACAAGAGTGAGTTATTTATGAAACGGGGAGTATATTGAAAGTAGGAGGTCGGGGTTCAGATCAGTCAATCACTTAAATACAAAAAGGATGCGAACACAATTTTTAAAAATGTATTTAAATACTTTTATATTCGATTTTTCGGATATTTCTTCCTTGTCCATTTACCTGTTTATCTATGATGTATAAAGAATTATTTCTCCTTATGAAAACAGTACGAACTGCACCCCGCCCAATTCTCATAATGTATGGTTGATCTGTTATCTGACCGTTGCGTCCATCTCCAGGTGTACATTCGCATTACTAGTGATCATGAATGGAGAAGTCGCACTTGAATTGGACCGCCTCATGTGTACTATACAGATAGTAATGCAGGTCCCGATAACACGATATAGCCTCTGATAATTTACAAACCTGAAAAAAGACCAATCCTTTGAAATACATTTTAATGTATTATTATATTAAATATATTTTCTTTTACCTGCTTATAAAAACAAGTGCCGAAATATTAGGACATCCTGAAAAAATAAAAATGTACACACATTTTGACAATTTTAAAGAAATTTACCAAATAAAGTAAAATATTTGGTTTGAAAATTTAAAAAAATACCTATTTATTTTAAGCTATTTAGACGTGTGGTAGTTATATTCTATATTATAATAATACATGAATATTTAATTATTGCGTTATGGCTATCTCTTTTGCTCTGGAGTTCACTGATAACTTCTATACGTGAGAATACTATCATATGATTACACTTAACTCCACACTGATGTCCTGATTATTACTAAATATGTTAGATTAGATTGTGATAATGACGAGAATTCAATTCCCAATCATAAACAGAAACATTTTCTTTAAAAAGAAACAATACTGTGCTATTAAGAAACAATACTGTGCTATTAAGAAACAATACTGTGCTATTAAGAACGATGTTATTCACATATTCGATAAGTAAACTTTTCCCAAAAAGTATCAAATTATTCTTCGCTAGGAATTTGTAAAAAAAAAAAAGTATTTTTCTTAAGCTCTACTATTTCTTAGTTTTAAATATTCCCAATGTTCCTTTTTTGTTCATCGTCTACAAAGACTTATTTTCATATGTTTTTCTTTTTTCAGCTTTGTTTCCATATGTTTGCGTCAATTTGTAGATGTTTTTGCTGTTAACTTATTCACTGTTAACTTATAAAGTCCAGTGTGCTACACTAGTACTGTAAATAGTTGTGACAGTAAATTATGGGTTCTCTCAATGTGACTTTGAGGTCAAAACATCAATGAACGCTTTGAAATAATCGACAAAAATGGAAATACATAATTGGAAAGGTTGGAATTTCTACTATACTTCAAATCCTTGGCTTGTAACGATATATTAGTACAACAACTATTTTGCAGTACTAGTATTACAATTAATGTTAACATAATTTAGAGTAAAAAATATCATGATTACATGACATTAACATATACTGTTATTTTAGGTCCCAGCAGGCGAAAAATCACGTGGTTTTCTGCCAAAATTCAAAGCATCTATTGGACACTTTGTTAACAAACTTTGTTCAGCTGACCAGTGATCTAGTGCAAATATCTGTTATGTTTTTCTAACAATTGGGCACCATCACATTGGGACAATGGTGTGATTTGAATTACAGAGGTCTGTTTTCCATTAATGATTGTCTATTGGTACAGGTTAAACATCCTTATGGGTCACAATAGAGGTCATATATCTGTACAGTCAGTACTTGGCATTTTCAGCAAAAACACAATAACCATGCTCGGTGTATTTTGGGTGATTTCAGTGAGGTAGCTTACTTCACTTGCTCCTATCACAGTTTCATGACCACATAGTATATAAGCATGCCCCGAAATTCTGTAAAATTGCCCATGACCTCTGTGATTTAATTCGTACTGTCAACAAACATTTAACTGACCAATGATTGCGTGCAAACACCTGCTTTATAAAGATTCATTTCAACAATGCGGTACCTATGGTATCGATACTGTAGCCGATGGCCTACAGATGCCTACAGATCGATAGTGTTTGTCTATTGGAATAGGCCTAAAAGCCTATAGGGAGCACAACACTATTTCACTGGTCACAAGAGCACAGCACAGCTACTTGGCACTTTCAACAAAACACAATAATCATGTGCTTTGTATTTTTTTTTCAGGGAGATACATGCTTTGTATTACAGATTTATGACCACATATCATTCAGAATACCTCATATCTCTGGTTGCATGATTTCATGAAAGCTTCAATAAAATTTCTCTCTCAGGCAGGTGGAAATGATTTCATAACAGAATCGCCAGATGTCACCCTGGAAGTTTGTTTCACCGCAGACAACATCAGAGGGCTTCGTCAATTCAGCAATATCTATGGCGAAATAGTGACATCTGGTGGCCGAAAGTAATGCATGCCAAATACTTTTGGTTCAGCTGAAGTTTTTTGACACTAGCTCGTACATTCTGAAACAGAAAAAGTGGCTGGCAGGTGGTGACTGAGAGTAATAATATTAATGAATATTGCTGTCAGGTTGCGAAGACTGCGGATCCTGAGCATACGTTAAGTTTCTCCGGCTGATGTTCAGATGATATGTCTGGATGTAGCTCCAGTATTGCAATTTTCTCCTCCATGGGTTTACATATATTACATAGAGGCTGTGCCAATTAATGCAATTCTCCCCGGCCGAGAAACATCATTCTTCTCGGTGGCAGCCCACGGAGCACGAAGGTAGACTCTTCTGTATTGAATACAGCCAGTCATTAAAGTCACGTTTGATAATATGTGGGCTGTGTCGGCCTCATACAGTAGTGCCTTTCTTTGCGTGTAATTGTTTTGAAAATTTGGAATACTAATGGGCAATTTTAGAAGGCCTTTGGGGGAATCAGGTTATATCATAAGCAGAATTAACTCCCATTAAAATTATACTTTTGGGATTTAGTGTTCTGACCTTTCTCACAAATAAAGAGTAATGAATAAAATATGATCACTCATTTTTACTATTGAGGTACTCACTTCAGTATAATATATTTTTAGAACAGCAAATTGGGTATCAAACTTTTTAAGTTCATCTCAGGTGAAATATTTGTTAAATATGTTCTCGCGAAGATGTCTGCTATTTGCCTAAAATCTACCTGTAAATCACCAAAGAATGACCACTCGATCAGACTTGACTTTAAATAAAGGGCAATTTTTTTCCTTCAAAATTATTGTCTTTTTCATCCAAAAATAAAGATTAACAAAAATAAAATGTTTTCTCTCTTATCCTCACCAGCTAAATTACATCTGGTCGCACTCCAAAATTTCTGCTAAGATTGACTGCAAAATATAATTTACGAGATAAGATCATTTATCATAAATCATGAAAATGGTGAAAATGACGTAAATATGGGTACGTTTGTATTATATTCCAATTCAACATATTATGTTGTTTATTCTATATTTTAAATGAGGTTTTCACCAAAATATCAATAAAATAGTAGGATTTGAACCGATATATAACTGGTTTGTGCTTTAAATGAATAATTTCAAAATTTAGAGTCAAATTTGGACCCACGACTCATTACAGTTTTTCTGGGGATAAGGATCAACGAATTTGTGTCCACTGTGCACTCTGATGATACGAATAGGTTTGATCTCAGCCATGTGCCCATAGTTTTATTGTATAAACTATTCAGCTGTATATGACCATAGAGAAAGTATATTTTCCCTATGATATGACAGAAGGGAGAATCAACATTTAACTGATCATACAAAGAATCATTAATATTTTATTTGATCATACAATATAAATAGCTCCGAGGATTTTTCAAAGCCCATCTTTATGACAACCAGAAGTAGTTTGGCGGGAAACATACTGCTGTAAAAATATTTTAACTGCCATTTCAAATTAACCCCACCCAACCCACTGATGCACCCGTGTTTTAAAGAGTATTTTGCTTACTTTGAAGAGAGTCAAAACTGCCCCTGCAAATTTCGAGTCACATCAAAGAACCTGAATCAACTAGATTCTTTATAGTCACAGAGCATATTATGCAGAGAGCCATGCAGGTGGCGCGAAATGCTGTATGAAAGTCGTGAGCGTCAGCAGGAGACGCGCGATTGAATACAAGAATTCCCTTCAGAGCCTCACACAGGTATATTTACGTTTGAATTACCTGTCGGTTTTCGTGACCTGTATTCAGGGAATTGGGATGACCGTCTGAAGCGGCAAACAAAGTTTTGCCATAATGAAACAACTTTTGTATTGTTTTGGTGCGGCATCAGCCCTTTTTATATTGTTCCAAATCGGTAAGTAGATACCACGAATCGTTTAAACATATTATTAATCTTAAAATGGGACAAATAGCAAGAGAGAAATTTACAATATCTCCACTGACCCACTTAATGCTGTGAGCTTCAGCCATGATGGGTTGTAGTTCAAGTTAGAAAAATGATAACGATTCAATAGCAAATGTAGTTCATTGTCCATTCTTTATTTTTCGCTTATAAATTTGTATAGATATATGAGGTCGCATTTTAATGATTGTGGCATTTGACTGTAGTCTTCCCTGAAATTTTCAGGTGAATATGACACATGTAAATAGATTTAATTCCACTTGTCAGTGTTCTTAATCAGGGAATTTCCCCACACCTTGTTTAGGTCCACCTGATGATCAGTAAAAAATTATCACAAATATTTTAGAAGCATGTATACATATCTAGGTACAAGTGGCCAGGAGAAAAAGTGAATGCCAACTCCCTGTCAACAGTATTTTGAAGAGGAGAGTATTAAAACATTGCTACCATGTTTGGTCATAACTGAGATAAATTAGAAGTTGTAATCAAGAGAGATGGGCCATAACTTAAGAAATATAATGTCTCTTTTTTCAGTTAACGTGTCAGGACAGCGTCCAGATCAATCAAAAGCAATCAAATGCTACCAGTGTAACTCATTCTATGACAAGGGATGTGCAGATTTCTTTGACAACAGAACCTATCCTCTGAAGCCATGTCTGAATAATGCAACAATGTGCAGGAAGATCATCCAGGAAAGTAAGTCAACCTTCTCAAATCCATCACAATTATATTTTACTTGGTGTAGTAAATATTTGTTAAATACAGATTAGGTGATATTAGATCACACAAAAGCCTGTCACAGGAACACAGTGCCCTACTCCCAAAGAATGACAGTCAGTCTTCATTTCGTGGCATCCCATATTCATGCTTTAAACCCAAGCCATAGCATTTGATATGCAGGTATGGGGTACAAATTTGAGTGAAAAATGTAATAATAGGCCACCCCCTTCCTCAACAATACTTCAATACTAAAGTCTTCTTTCCATAAGGAATAAAACCCTGGCTCTTAGCAGATATAAAAACATAATAAAGCAAAATTAACGAGCTTCCCTTTCATATATCATTACACATATCATCAAGTTTGTATTGTGCCCTTACCTTGACATATTGACATCTTAAAGTTTAACTAAGTAACTTTCTTACATATATATATATATATATATATATATATATATATATATATATATATATATATATATATATATATATATAATCAAGTATACAGTATGTATCTGTTAATGGCATAAGTTACTCATTTTCTCTGTGAACAACACACCATTACATATTATGTTAATAATTTTTCCATAAATTGTTTATTACATATTTATCAAAGTGAAGTTATGCATGAATTTTTTTTAATATTTGGGGATATTTTAGTTAAATATATTCTAAGCCATATGCTGAAATAGAATCAATTGACAAATTAGGACTGCATGTTATATGACTGCATATTCAATCCCTTAACAGGTGTTTATTTTTCCATAACTCAGTTACCAAGTACTAATCTATCTTTTTCAGCTTAAAGAATTAATGCTTAGTATATTTGCTTATAATGTCGTAAAAGTAGAGAGTAAGATCAACACGTGCATATAAGAAAGAGATTGTAGTGTGACCTGTTCAAAGGTTATGACCATTGATGTAGTGAAAGTGTAACTCAGTTACTGCTCGGCCTGACCCATAAGTCATTTCATATGATTAAGAAAAGTTGAGTTCCCTACGCCAAATGTATTCATGAGTAAATTTGAATTTCTGCTATGTTTCAGCTTATTATGATGGACGATGGGATATCCGTTACATTCGGCAGTGTGCAACACTGGGTGAGGTTGGACCAGATGAGGGGAGATGGTGTAAGGAACGAACTGGCACATTTCGCGTCAAAGTGAAATACTGTCATTGTGACAACAAAGATGGATGCAATAGTGCTTCAAGTATTGATCTGCATTATGCTGTTCTTGGGCCTCTATTACTAGGATCATTTATATATATAAACAGTTGGTTAAGGACGCTATCATAGTATTGTTGTATCTACAAAGTGTTTCAGTGACATTCCAACTGGCCCTTTTTTGGCCTTGTTTTATATGATGGAATTTTTTATGCTGAGGCGAAAATTCCAGCATTGTACAAAAGTGCATTATTTTTCTTCCTTTTCATGCTATTATGGATGTACATGAAAAAAACCAATGCAGCAACATTTATCTTAAAAGATTTATCCTTCTTGAATACATTTATCTGCCTAAAAGTGAATGTTTGAGACTGATATCGTCAGATTTTTAAATAGAGATGGTAAATACAGTATACATTGCTTGCATATAGCAATGGGCATTCACAGATTTTTGTCACCCATTCACTGTTGTTTACTATGATCACAAGAGAAGAAGAGAAAGAAAATGTTGATTTCTCATTAATTCAACATTTACCAGTTCTAGGTATTCATTACCAACTGTCATGTGATATAGTATGTCATAAAATATTGTTAACATTAAAAAACAGGTAACAGAAAATTATTGGTTAAATTTGACAATACTTGCAGAGTTATTGAGCAAGGTTCATTCAAGAGCCAAACTCAGTTGATCTTATTGTATATTAATTAGGATCAGGAAAATAACTAGACCTGAACTATAAACAAATTCAAATCAGCAGAAAAGAACTTTTAAAAAAACTTTCCTTTTGTACATTCCAATTTACATTGTATTCTGAAATATAACTTTTCATACCGCATTATATCTCAGTGGAATATAATTTGCATATATTATATCCAATTATGAACTGCCATAGCTTGAAATGGCAGTAAAAGCTTGGTTTCTATTTCAAAAAAAGACAAAAACATAAACATATCAAGGCAAAGATTCTATCTCTGATGAAAAAATTTAAGAGATGTACATAATATACAATGGTGTATGTTTTCGTGATGTCATAGTGTAACAAAAAAGATTATAATGTAAATATAGTGCAGAAAAGATGAGGAGGAATAAGTGTAAAATGATCAAGAAGCATATTTTGTGAATTTGCTTTTAATCAGTGGAACTTAAACATTCATTGGCTCACATAGTATTTTACACTTGAAGTAGGAGTGGCCACACTTTTTGTAGTCCTGCTTGACCTAGCTGTTGTCATAGATATGTGTGATGAATTGAATGTTTTGATTCCACTAGCATTCTACATGCTGTGTAAGATATAATTGATGTATAGAATGATTGATAAAATTGGCTTAATTTGGCATGGAAGTTTCATGATGTAATTAGCTCCTATTGTACAGATCTACATCTGCTGTGCACCGGATATGTTTAATTATTGTACATAAAACTTTTAATTGTTATAAATACATTTTTATAGAAAAAAGTACTACCAATAACTTGATGATAGAAATAAAATTTTATATGAAACAGCATTTGTCTATATTTATACTTATTTATACTGTTTGTCACAGACAAATTTCTAAAAGAGAATTCTCATGCACCGAAAGCATGTTGGGTAAGAAATTTTTTAGCATGGCTGTATTCTAGTGACGGGGGATATTTGAGTGTCTGAGAAGGTCACCTTGATTAGATCACTAAAACCACCACTTCATGCAACATTTCAGGAGTTCCATTGACTACAGGATCCGGAGGCACCTTTTAGTCTAGTTTGCCATCCAAGCACATAGTATTGGAGGTGTTATCCATCTGTGATAAATTAAATTAAAGTTGTCATGAAAAGTTTTGATATAATAAGAGGCTATTTAAGAATGGTGCCACTATAATTAAATGTGGAAGATAGAAAATCCTGGGATGTAGAAGTCCATCATAAAGGTATCATAAAGGATGATGGTTCATTGGGACCTGAGAATCATCTCTGAATAATGAAACACTGGGCTGTTGAAATCGTGCATTATCAGGAAAATTGGTATGGAGTAAACAACCATTAAAATACTGGGCATCAACTGGCTCAAAGACATTGTTGCAAATGATGGGGTGATAATAATACATGTATGCTCCAAAGACTAACAGCCTCATCAGTTGAATTTTATATGAAACAGCACTTGTCTATATTTCTAAATGCTTATTTATACTGTTTGTCACAAAGACAAGGATAATTGCACTCTTCTTAAAAGTCCTCGAACATCCAGCCCTGGAGGCAAAACAAATGCGATAGACTTGAGAAAAATTGTGTATTTTATTTCACTGACATACCCACTCAAATTCAGTAGAAACCGATTTTTCCCCTTTTGGTAAAGATGTTACATGTGATTTTATCATGTTTATATAAAACTCTCATTTCCCCATTACATATTACTTACCTGACTCCTTCGATATTCTACTTTCCCCTTGACACTCTCAGTTCTTTTCTATAAACAGGGATCTTGATTGGGGGAGACATTGGACAATTGTTCACCAAAATCACAAGTGTCTCATCCTGATTCATGCCTTAGGGGACAAATGACCCATCCATGTGTTTAATGTAATTTGTTGTTTTTCGATGTACATTGTTACGTTAGTTACGTGCGGGAAGATATTTCACAGTTCACAGTTCATTTTTCAAATTTTTTTCCGAAAATTTGACTTTGCGTTACATTTTAATTTAAAAACATATGACGCAATGCTTCAATTCTTTTCAAATTTTCAGGGATTACTACCAGGGGATATATATATTGCCACAAAAAATCACAATGCAAAAAAATTAATTTAAAGGTGAATTTTTTGTTACCCTATTTTACTCAGAAATTGCATGTCAATATGGCAATGTTAAAGTGAATTCTTGCTTTCGTCCAATAAAATGCTCTCTAAAAGTCTAATGGCATTGTCTTGCCTAATTTTGATTTGGTTCATCACTTAAAGTTTATAAGGAGAGAAGAGTCACATTTTCTTCTAGCAATATCTCTGATAACTCATCTCTATTTAGTCCATGGATAAATCAATTGATTATTACATCACTCATATGAGTCAGGGCAATACCAAAGTATTATTTATCTATGATAAAAATAGCACACGGGTAAAAAAAACTATCTAATATTGGTCTTTAGTGTAAAAGGCCAGGATCCACAAGAAAAAGCTGTGTTGGTTGCGTCAACAGCACCGTATTTCGTGAGCGTCGACAGGTAGACATATCGGAGTTTAAATGCACAGGCTGTCCCCATTTGGAACCTCTTATTTTAGCCTGACATCTATCGGAGACCAAAATCAAAGTCACGGGGAATACCGCTGGTAAGAAAGGTGCGAAAGTGGACTCGTCCACAGGGGTGGCAGCATGAAACGCCAAATGTAATGTCGTCTTAGAATTCCAATTTTGCCATTTGCAAATATGAATATTGTTTATTATGTTAAGATAGCCACATATTATGCGAAGTAGATGATAACAAGGTCGGTTTCTTTGAGCGTACACAAATATATAAAATACAATGCCCCTCTACAGGTGTGTTAAGCTAAAGTACCCGTGATAATCAACTACCCCATGAAAGTAGGTCAATTTTAATATGTAGGGCTTTCAAAATGGCTACGACTACATATCTTTTAATAATATTGTCGTTTTTAGGTGTCATTGGAACAGGTGAGTTGAGTTTATTATCTTAGATGAATAGTTGATATGTTCATCACAATATGTTATCGTTGGGAGTACACCAAAAATCGTCAAACTAGTTAAAACGATTTTTTCTGGCCGAGTGCTTGAAACGGTCATCAAAACTTCACCATACCATCAAACTGTCCCCAATTTGATCATGTGGACAGGGGCACATAAAACACTCTCTAGAGCTTTTAAACGTGTTTTTATACATCTTGCATGTGTGTATTTATCATGTTAATCTGCCCAGAGAACCACATTACTTTAATGTTTTTGTTTAAAGTCGGAAATAAAGCGGTATTCAATAAAGCGAGTATGATGCTGTCTTGCACCAAGTAGGAATCGTGACCCAGTAGGAATTCCTACATTGTGCAACTGCCCAAAGTAGGAATTCCTACTTTGTGCAAATAAGTAGGAATATTAAGATATATCAATAACTGAGATGACTGGGTGCGGCCAATATAATGACAATGTTTATCAGTTTTCTATTAAATTTTACATTTAAAAAAATAACAGACACTTCCTCTGGCTTAATTGAACATTATATTGGCATTAAAGAATATGGGAATATGGTTAGAAATTTGGAAATATGACATTTTTGGAAATAGAAATGTTGATTGTCATTTTACTTTGACTAAAAATGTACAACCTTTTTTTTTAAATATTTGTATCATAATTATATGTTTACAAGCCCACGCCCAGATATCTACCTATTTGCCAATCAGAAATGTACATATCACTGATAATTCATATTTTTTATGCACACAACTAATATCAGTGCATGCTCATATCATCATTATTATTATAACAGTCCTATGTTCATATTGCCTAAACCTCCTTATTCTTGTTCCTGGCAGAAAACACTGAAATGTTATCACAAAAAACCCCAAAAACAAACAAGATAGTAACCTGCAGTCACACTATACTCCCAGGCACCTCAGACCTGCCCTGGACATTGTCCATTATTTCCTGTCAGCAACCAACAAAATATTTGTAACTTATCTCATATTCTAATTGGTGAATTCAAACAGATATAAATACAAATAAATTGTCTTTAGATTTACGAAATTATAGTGATTGTATTTTCTAATGTAATATTTCATATATTCAAGTGAATGCTCATATTTCTTTTTAAAAAAATAATGTTTATATGTGTGTGTGTGTGTGTGTGTGTGTGTGTGTTCAAGGTAATATCATCTCATGAAATGAAAAAAAAATACAAATTAATTTTTTAATGCTGTAGGTTTGGCCATCCAGTGTTACCAGTGTGACAGCAATGAAGACAGATCATGCCCGTCCCATACTTACTTTGATGAGAATATCAATGCTCTGGTAGACTGCAACAGTTTAGAGGCACATACACCTGGAACATTTTGCATGAAGATTACTCAACAGAGCCCAGGATGTAAGTACAGCATTGGCAAAATATGACACCCAATAGTTTTCTATCATCATCTTATTCTCTTAAATGTTTAGTTGCAGAGCATATGATTTATTAATTTGATATAAACATTAAAAGTGAGGGTTAAATGGTATATTGTTGCTCCTTCCTTGAATAGGTACTACTTAAAATAGCTGCTGCTTATGTATCTTCAATATAAAATTATATATTTTCCTTTCTGGTAGCAAATATTGTGAGATTATACCTAAAGACATCGGCACAATAGACTTGAAATTCACTGAAACAACACGCACTGCCCATCATATTGAAGTTTCCCTACGAAATGAACTCGACCTCCGGCGATTGACTGTTGCAGTTCGGACCCATGCCACTATCTTTCCCAGTCATAATGTCTATAAATACAAATCCTTGTGCATTCTGTATTGTTTTTTCTCCAGTTTTTTACCCGACTCGGATATTAAACCTGTCAAAGCAAAACCTCATGGAAACGAACAGTGTTGTGGAGTTTCCAGATTGTTGCTGTCACTCCTGTGAATAAACTGACCCACTTTCACCTCTTTGCGCAAACTCGTAAACAATGGCAAAATGATGCTGAGATCAAGAAAATGAAAGAAATATTTTCAAACAGGACTGACATCTTATGTTGATTTAAAGGGTACACAATTGTTTGGTTGCTAGTTGCCAGAAGTCGAGTTCTACTGGAGTCGTGAGTTAAATTGGATGGGCAGTGTGTGATGTTTCTGGAAACAGTGGATTTCAAGTCTATTTTGACGATGTCTATGGGTATAGATTTGGGGAGATTTTGATTACAAACAATTAAAGGACCATCAAACTGACATGAAACAAGAACATTGAAAAGTATGTTTAAAATGAAGCCCACTCATTTTTCAAACTCAACAAAACCACTTACAAGTATTTCAGTATATCAGAGAAAAGATTAAAAGTATTTATAATTTGTGAGCTGATCTAAATGAAATGATGATTTTATTTTCAAGGGCGAGGATGGAAGAAAGTAACCCGACGATGCGGATCAAGATCAGACACTGGTGTGGCTTGGGGATGCCGATGGACATATGAAGAGAATGGCGTATGGAAGGAAGTATGCTACTGTGAGTCCCGTGATGGGTGTAATGCTGCACAACCCATGTCCATGAGCGTCTTCCTTGTTTCCCTATCGGCCATAGCTGCATTTGTCTACAAGTTTTTATAGTACACCACACTCCATATTTGTATATAAAGCTGTATATAAATCTATTTTTATCATCACATTTATGGTTTCTGGCTGCCATCATTTAAATATTGTCTGGAGTACATTCCAATATTATCAAATTCAATGTTTTCATGGGATTTAATTTTATTGCATTGGATCATGATGAAAAAAAATCAGATATTAATTTGCTTGCATTCCTTAATTCATCACAGGTAGCCAACAGAAGGAAATGCCTTAGTTTTATATCAATACCTTATAGCAAATGTATCATAAATAAATTCCTGAAAATTGAACATGACGGTTTGAAATAAATTGTAAGAAAATTAATACAAATATGAAAATTGATAAATGTAAATGTTTTTTAATCAGTTGTAACAAATATAATTTTTAATAAAAAAATCAAATGATATGTAATTTGTTTTTGTACTGTATCCTTAATTGTAAAGTGGATATTTCTGTCTAAAGCCATTTTAACAGATAATGATTTTTTCATGGTTGACCCAGTGGACCCAGTAGATTTTAAAGGAAAAGTCATAACTTTGAGTTCAATAAAATCACAAAATTCCATCCTTTAATGGAACCAAAAAAAATTACTGGTAGAGATCTTGTTTGGGAGAGGCTCATCAAATTCACAAATGTCTCATTCTGATCTGTACCTGAGGATAATATGGGTCCATCAAAGTTTTTTGATGTTATTTGAGGTGCTCTTAAATGTACTTGCTTGCATGTGCCCTTTTGCTGGGAAATGGCATATCAATACAGCAATGTGCAGTGATTGGTTGTTTTGCAAACTCCTTTGAAGTTAATGCCCTTTAGTAGCCTTATAATATTGTGTCATTAGAGAGATGGCATCCCTTCCCAGCCGAAGGCACTTGTATTACTTAAAATAGCCTCTGAAAAAGCAAGTAGATTATTTGATATCCCCCTCCCCCCATGTGCCAATATATCGAGCTGTACTGGGGCATAGATTTTAAAGCATGAGGTCATAAAGTAGGACTAATCCAGCACAGCTGCTGTTGGTTATGGCAGTTGTTTTGTGACTAATCTCGTATAGCTGACCTGTTAACATTTATTTCTGCCACAATACAGGATTTAGAAAAAGAAATCTTAACAAAATATTTTAAAAATATTACTGCAATTATTGCTTTATTTAGTATGAGGATGGTGATTTTTGATGGTTCAAAACGTTGAAATGTTTACAATGATGCAAAAGATATATGTCTAAATGATGCAGATTGGTAGTCTCAAAATGTTTTGTCAGATCATAGAGTAAACATAGATTTATGGTAAGATATCCATATATGATTAAAACCCCAGACCAACATGGGATACAGACATGTGACCAAACTCGACACGTCCCAACCCTGGCAACACCATAGAAACCTTTATGAACCTCCTGTTTTTCTACGTGCACTACTTTAGACTTACTCTTTGGTTACTAAAAGGGGTCTTACCCTCCATTTACAACTTTAAGAATAAAAGACCGTCACCACACCAAAGCTTGAAGTGGGAATGTTTGTTCACACTCCTCATTCTCCACCAGAGGGCGACATGCGTGTCCCTCTGGTGGACATAGTGCACACTCCTCTTGCGCTTCTCGAGAAGTGAACCAATCAACAACGAAAGCGTAACAGGAAGCACGATGGACATGGCGGCTGATGTACGAGTTTTCTTTGTCATTCTTAGTTTCCTAATGTTAATTAAACCTTCACAAAGCAGTGACCAAGGCAACCCTCTCGGTGATATCATGGGGGTACTCGGAGCGCTGGGAGACGCAGCGGGAACGGGCAATAAGTGCAAATATCAGTGTCCCAATGGTAAGTGGCCCAGTCACTGACTGTTGTTATGCTGCCCTCTGGTGGATTCGAATAACATAGATAGATCTGTCAGGACACAAAAATGGACAAACAGTTTGTGATTTCTTTGACCGCTTCCATTAATTAACCTTTGAACCTTTCAACATCCTTGTCATAGCGATAACTCGAGAGCAATTGAATGTGACAATGTCACACATGAGCTGAGGCCTGTGCCAAAGGGTTAACCCATTGTCCTTGTGAATCTGTGATGGGGTGAGTTGTCATGTCATTGTCAAGGAACTGCAACATGACAATTCAGCGAGGCACTATATCTACTACAAATAGGTCTCATCACGAAATTACTGAAATAATGTTGAAAGTGATGTAAACCCCCCCCCCCCAAAAAAAAAGAACAATTGATGGCAGCTTCAGGAGACTTGATACAGATAAGCATCTGGTAAAAACCTGGGACGAGTTCGATGGACTTTGACCATGACCTATTTTTCAAGGTCACAGGGACAGTTATGTGAAATCCCAAGAATCATGATAACTCAAGAACAAATGATGGCAGCTTTATGAGATTTGACACACGTAAGCATCTGGTGAAAACCTCAGACTTTTGTTATGGAACATGACCTTCGCCTACTTTTCAAGGACACAGGGACAATTATGACAAATCCCCATCATTGCGATAACTCAAGATCAAATGATGGCAGCTTTATGAGACTTGACACACATAAGCATCTGCTAAAGACCCCAAAAGAGTTTGATGAAAGGTCACAGGGACAATTATGTCAAATCCACGTCATTACAATAACTCAAGAACAAATGATGGCAGCTTCTTGAGAGTTGACACACATAAGTATCTGGTTAAGACAGATGAGTTTGATGGACGGTGACCTCCACTTGCTTTTCAATGTCACAGGCCCATCATCTCACTAAATCTAAAGCAAATGATGACAGTTTCATGATACTTGACACATAGATGTGCACTATTTTTTTTTTACCCCTGCATCAATTTGCCTTGGTGCAGTGACATTTTGTTCACAAATATTATTCGGAGTGAATGTTGTACAGTAAGTTACCAGGGCTGAGGACTGATGCATCTCTGATGCATCTCTGATGCCTATGTTTTTGTCTTGCATATGTCTATTTGAATACAAAAAAGTAATTTTAACTCAACTTATTAACTCATTTATTTCGGCCCAGTATTAACCATCAACCAAAAAATTTCAAGAATGAACCCAAAGGAATGTAGAAGTTATTCATGCTAAATGTGTAACAATAATGCTCACCTGAACAATTAAACATGGTTAATGATAGTCAAGGTAATTTTTCCCCTCTGTGAAAGAAAAACGCTCTTTTGTTGCCAACGTAATAAGAGACCAAAAAATAGACGAATGTTCATTTGCACTTTGTAGGTGTCAAGCCTAAAGCCAACCCCCGACACAAACCATCAACAAATGGATGTGGGTCTTATGGAATAGAGGTATGTGTCACATATAGTACTTTATCCATGGAGGACTCCAAAATTAAATATTATTGCCAGTGATTCAATACAGATTGATTTATTGTCGATCATAAGTTTTAATGCACTCAATTACAAAGTTTGACCGATTTACCAGTCTCCTCCTCAAATCAGTATTGACCCTTGCAGAATAAAATATTCATGGAACAGCAAGAAATAAGGTATAAATGAATTGAACTTTGATATCCCAGTCTGTATTCCTTATGATTTACATTTGACTTAAGGGGCAAGTGATTAGATTAATTGATTAGTTTTAAATTATATATTGATATTAAGTGAATCACAACTCATTCAAAATTCTTCACTTATTCTTTTGGAAATAAGATGTACACAGATTTAATGCCGTGTCATATTTCCTGTGTTATCCCAATGTTGTGTCATTTCAGTTAGATACAACAGAGTTTCCGGTGTTGACAGAGTGTTGCAACAAGCATGACATGTGTTATGACACCTGCGGCTCAGAGAGGAGTGATTGTGATGACATTTTCAAGAAGTGTGTCAAAAAAAGTTGTAAACAAATGAGGACAACAGGCACAATTAACAGGCAGCAGTATGATGGTAGGTACACAGACCACAGACTCTCACATTTACTGGCATTCCTTAAAGATTGACTTCATTTAGGCGTCAAGAAATATCCTTTTTCTCTTACAGTGTCTTTTTTACATTGAAAATGCATGATAAAAATCTTATAAAATTAATTTCTGGTTTCAAAAAATTCACAGAATGGTTTCTGAGTAGAAATAAAGTAAAACACAAGAGACTGTTGTAAACTGTGTTTTGGTGATTATATCTTTTTTAATGCCATTTTCTACACTGACCTGATGGGAAAATGACTTTTTTTAATAAAATGCAGATATGAATCTGCTGGAATGTTATTCATTTACTGTCATTATCATGAGTATCATTTAAGAAAATAATAATCATTTTATCCACTCGTACAGAGTGCCTTGCCCTGGATACCTTGATGCCTTACTTGGTGGACATGCTCGGATGTGATGCTTTCATAGTCAGTCAGGAAAACGTGTGCATCTGCCCATCATCAAGGCCAGAGAATGAGGAGGGGCAAGATTGGGAGGGGCAGATAGAGGAGGGGCAGATAGAGAAGGGCCAAGATGGGGAGGGACAGACAAGGGAAGGGGAGGAGGACAATGACCTTGAGAAGCTCTTGTCAGATATCAGGCATTTTCTGGAAATGGACAAAGAACAGCCAGCAGAGGTCACCACTCCAGATTATGAGAAGGAACTAGAAGTGTATGCAAGATCACATGGTTGATATTACAGAATATATACATATATATAACCTTTAATTAGTTATGTACATTTAGTTGAAGGCAAACATCTCTTTGGTCACAACATGTAAGCATGATCATATTAAGTCCCACAAAGTCATTGCATGACTTTTATGTGGTCAAACAAGTTGTGTGTGTTATTATTTAGTCATGCATGCATTAGTAGTGGCATAGTGTGGACTCGATCATGCATTGCCTCATTTGGTCACATTCATGCATGACCAAATAGATGTTTGGTTCCAATTTCAAAGGATATGATTTTAAAGTCATGTGACGACACTGTGTAACATAATTGTGGTCTTTTGGTGTTTGACCATGATGTTTGTTCCAAATGGGTTACATGTTTTGCTCATATTTAAACCAATTAAGCTGGTTGAATAGCAAAAAATATGAATGGTTATTGTGAAATTGTCTACATATAGTGAATGTGGTGAATCTATCTTGAAATTTAACATTCATCTCTGATTTAATTACACTCTTTCTAAGGGGATGAGCACATATTAATTCTCTTTTTCTCTTTTCTCAGGTTTTGGTCATACATAAGCTGTGCACTAATGACTTATACTTACAGGTCACAAGGTGCTTATACTACTAATAGCAAGAAATAACGGTTTTCAAATTAATTACAGGTTGCCATGATCAGTGATGAAAGTCTTCAGGAAATAACCAGAATTCAAGTGTTTTTTCTCCAAATGTGAAATTCAAAATGGTCTGAACTCAGTCTGAAACATCAAAAAATGACATTTCTGAAAGGGGGTAGGGGTATCTTCGAGTTAGTTTTTAAGGGTCAGGTTTTTTTCCTGAATATTGACTTTCATCATGGCATAGATATATTCTAGCATTTACTTTTTTTACTTAAAGCATTTCCTTGGGCAAAGAAAAAAATGTTTAAAATCCTGGCTGTCTGTTACAATTTGACTGTTGCCATCCCACTCGAACCTCTCTTATGCTGCCTGGGGCCCAGGTGCCATAAGGAGGGGGCTAGAAACTCAGCCAAATTAAAAGGTGGCTAGAAAACTACGTCCACATTTTCGGTATGAATCATAGAATAGTTGCAAGTTGGAGACATTACTTATTTTAAAATTGAAGAATATTCATTTGATTATTACAGTGTCAAAATTTTTTCATACTTGGGTTAACCTACTTTACAAAATTTTAATCAGAGTAAAAAGAAATCCAACAAACTATGCATTTTTCAGGGCAATGTTTACATGTAACGCAGGATTCCTCCATTTTTTTCTTGGCCTTATTCACTGAGGAAAAGAATTTTGTCCCTAACATCTTTTCTAATGTTCACCTGTTTCTTATGTTCAGTTACTGACCTTAGCATAACATGTATTGTGCTTTCAGGTTGCCAGTCGATGGCCAATTTACTTCACTCTGCCACATCCCTGCTCGGTTGTAACACTTTCCTAGAATCTCAGAAAAATGCCTGCATATGCCAAAGACACAGCGATGAGTTATGACCTAGGTCACACCTTTATCATGTAAATTTTAATATTGTGATAATTGCATTTCAAACAGCATGAGTTCAGTTCTTAATAATACTCATAGTAAGTTATTAAGACTAATTCTTATTTTTATTATCCTGAGCTATTTGATCCCCAGGGATATAAAATATCTCACAATAAAATATCAGAGATACCAATATTTTCATACATCATGCAGCAATTTGTTAAGTATGTATATATAACTTTAATCATCAACTTTACAATTTTCTTTCATATTCACTAACTCTGACTTTGTGATCCAAATTGTGTATCAAGTTACAAACAGCTAAATTTAGCTTCATTAGCAGCCCCCACTCTTGTAGTTGCTGAGATATCTGTGACTCTGGCTTCATCAATATGCATGAGCCTTGACCTTGGATCATGCAGTCCACCACTGCATTCTACCTGGCCAAGTCTCATTGGACAAAATGCATGCTTTCCTTATATGTTTGGTGAAGGATGAGCTTGGTTGCTCTCAGTCTGGGAAGTCAGTGAGTTGGGGTGAAGCAGGCGTTGAGGCCAGAACTGACCAGACTGAAGCAGCAGATACCATCTTTCAACAAATTTCAGGTGAGCTTACATTTTATCTTGAACCCCACAAATATTCATTGATTGTCATGTATATGAACAAATAGATACAAAACGATTAAAAATGTTTACACTACAACTCTTGGTCTCTTTGACATGTTACTTGAATATTACTTAGAATATCTGTCTGGTAGACCAGTATAGGTCACACCATTTACCACCCATCCAGTAATTAGGATGGGTATGTTCCCCTTTCAAAATGACCACTAGCCTTTCCCCGTACCTGATTGACATTCCCCGGTATTAGACACGTATTAAGAGCTGTTATGATTATCACAGTCATGAACTCATTATGGAGGGAAAACAGCTCGAAATATTATGTTAAACCTGACATTCTAAGAAGCACAGTCTTTTTGCCTGTGTCTTTGGCAGTAATGTTCTGCATCTGCCATGACATTTTGATACATGGTAATATTTACTTTTTAAAAAGAGAGCTAGTAATTGAAAGGAGTTTTTTTATTAGGGAGTTCTATTTTCTAAGTACTGTACATGTAGCACTGATCAATGATTGTTAACTGTTAATAGTCTTTCATTGATTTTGTAATTTCTTTTATGAAATACTGGTCAAACAATTGTTTTGATCTAGAAAAACCAGAATGCAATTCATTCCTGACCTCAAGTGTAGATAAAAGATTATTAAAACAATGCACTGTGTAATGGGCAATGTCCTGTTAGTATATATTTTCCTTCACTCAAATAATAGTGTGAAAAGGATGAAGGGTAAACTTTCCTGTAGCTAAAGCTCTATAATAACCCCATAACTTTCCACTAATACATTTTATTAGACTGGATAGCACTTTATTTAATACATGCAGAGATATTGTCAAAAGAAAATATTTAGGGGACTTTTGTCTACTATAAACTAAAAGTGATAAGACAATTGAATTTTAGATGAGACAATTCTATGAGGCTAGTAAAGGCACTTTTTACCCTCAGACCCTGATGTAATCAGGCTGAGGGTATTGCAGTACTCCTGGCGTGGGTATGTATGTATGTATGTCTGTATGTATGTATGTATGTATGTATGTACGTATGTCTGTA
The DNA here is from genome assembly GCA_949316495.1 of Amphiduros pacificus. Lineage (NCBI taxonomy): Eukaryota > Metazoa > Annelida > Polychaeta > Phyllodocida > Hesionidae > Amphiduros > Amphiduros pacificus. The sequence goes on from OX439002.1 coordinate 37,715,509, forward strand.
GCGAACATCCTTGTCATCGCGATAACTCAAGAACAAATGATGGCAGATTCATGAAACTTGACACACATATGCATCTGGTGAAAACCTCGGACGAGTTCGATGGACGGCGACCTTGACCTATTTTTCAAGGTCACAGGGACAATTATGTGAAATCATCTTGTCATCGCGATAACTCGAGAACAAATTATGGCAGCTTCATGAAACTTGACACACATATGCATCTGGTGAAAACCTCGGACGAGTTCGATGGACGGCGACCTTGACCTATTTTTCAAGGTCACAGGGACAATTATGTGAAATCCCAAGAATCACAATAACTCAAGAACGAATAATGGTAGCTTTATTAGATTTGACACACATAAGTATCTGGTGAAGACCTCAGAATTTTTTCTATGAAACATGACCTTCACCTACTTTTCAAGGTCACAGGGACAATTATGTGAAATCATCTTGTCATCGCGATAATTCGAGAACAAATGATGGCAGCTTCATGAAACTTGACACACATATGCATCTGGTGAAAACCTCGGACTAGTTCGGTGGACGGCGACCTTGACCTATTTTTCAAGGTCACAGGGACAATTATGTGAAATCCCAAGAATCGCAATAACTCAAGAACGAATGATGGCAGCTTTATGAGATTTGACACACACAAGCATCTGGTGAAGACCTCTTGATGGAACATGACCTTCACCTGATTTCAAGGTCACAGGGACAATTATATGAAATCATCCTTGTCATCGTGATAACTTAAGAACAAATGATGGCAGCTTCATGAAACTTTACACGCATAAGCATCTGGTGAAAACCTCGGACTAGTTTGATGGACAGCGACCTTGACCTATTTTTCAAGGTCACAGGGACAATTACGTGAAATCCCAAGAATCGCAATAACTCAAGAACGAATGATGGCAGCTTTATGAGATTTGACACACACAAGCATCTGGTGAAGAGCTCAGAATTTTTTCTTTGAAACATGACCTTCACCTACTTTTCAAGGTCACAGGGATAATTATGTGAAATCATCCTTGTCATCGTGATAACTCAAGAACAAATGATGGCAGCTTCATGAAACTTTACACGCATAAGCATCGGGTGAAAACCTCAGACTAGTTCGGTGGACGGCGACCTTGACCTATTTTTCAAGGTCACAGGGACAATTATGTGAAATCCCAAGAATCGCAATAACTCAAGAACGAATGATGGCAGCTTTATGAGATTTAACACACACAAGCATCTGGTGAAGACCTCAGACTTCTCTTGATGGAACATGACCTTCTCCTGATTTCAAGGTCACAGGGACAATTATGTGAAATCATCCTTGTCATCGTGATAACTTAAGAACAAATGATGGCAGCTTCATGAAAATTGACACATATAAGAATCTGGGAAGACTCCACATGAGTTTGATGGACGGTGACCTTAACCTGCTTTTCAAGGTCACAGGCCCATATCAATAATTTTAGAGTAAATGATGACAGTTTCATGATACTTGACACACCTAAGCTATCAAAGGAAGTAGATTTTATGGGTTTTTTACCCCTGCATCAATTTGCCTTGGTGCAGTGACGTTTTGTTCACAAATATTGTGTGGAGCGAATGTTGTGCAATGAGTTACCAGGGCTGAGGGTTGATGCATCTCTGATGCCTATGTTTTAGCTCTGCTGAGACTTTAGCTCGCAGAGCTTTAGGAGGGGGGAAAATGTCTGTCCATCTGTCTGTCCGTCTGTCCGTCCGTCTGTCAACATTTCTTTAAAAATCTTCTTCTCCAAAACTACCAGTACTACATCTTTCATATTTTATATAGAGGTAGATATATAGTTGAAAATTCAGATTCCTTCAAATCTTAGTGATGTCACCATTGACCTTAGTGCAGTGACCTTGAGGTCACAAATATTTTAAGGAGCATATCTCAGCAACCACTTATTACAGGATATTAAAACTTGGTATGCAGAAATGTCTTATGTTAAAGCTGTGCCTTGTCATACAATTTTAGTCATGTGACCTTTGACCTTGACACATTGACCTTGAATTCAAAATTTGTGAACATGCCACATCATAACCATCAGAAGTGAATAAAAAACACTTCATATCTGTTATATACTAAAACTATGTTTAAAAATATTCTCCTCCAAAACTACCAGTAATATTTGTTTCATTTAATACAGAGGTAGATGGAGAGTTGAAGATTCAGATTCCTTCAAATCTTGGTGATGTCACCATTGACCTTAATGCAGTGACCTTGATGTCACAAATTTTGTAAGGAGTATATCTCAGCAACTACTTATAAGAAGAAATTAAAACTTGGTATACAGAAATGTCTTAGGTCATAGCCGTGCCTCATCAAACATTCTTAGTCATGTGACCTTTGACCTTGACACATTGACCTTGAATTCAAAATTTGTGAACATGCCACATCATAACCATTAGAAGTGAATTAAATGCACTTCATATCTTTTATATACCAACACTATTTAATACAGAGGTAGATAGAGAGTTGAAGATTCAGATTCCTTCAAATCTTAGTGATGTCACCATTGACCTTAGTGCAGTGACCTTGATGTCACAAATTCTGTAAGGAGCATATCTCAGCAACCACTTATAAGAAGAAATTAAAACTTTGTATACAGAAATGTCTTAGGTCATAGCCCTGCCTTAGGTCATGTGTGCATGCAAAATCTCACAACCATTAAAAGTGGAGCAGACCTTAGCAGATGATGATTTTGACCAATCAAAATGCATGTTAGATATCAAATTTGGCCCCAACTTGTTATCTTGATTCTCATTGGCTATGTTATTCAAAATGGCAGCCTCCTTGACAACTTAGTGATAGCTGTTAGATTTTTGAAAAAATCATGACAAAATGGAAAAAGAACTGAGTCTAATGGAAAATAGATAGAATTAGACCTCAGAAAATACAACATCTTGCCTACTTTGGGATCTTGTATGGAAAATCATAACCTGGTTGCTTGTTGTACTTAATCTCAGTTCATGTGTTTTCATTCAAGTCAGCAGAGCTATCAACCCGTGGGGTTATGTTTTAATAAATCAGATGGGTCCAAATTCTGAGGCATGCATCAGAATGAAATATCTGTGACTTCAAAGAGCCATTGTCTCATGTCTGCCCCTAAACAAGATCCCTGTACATGGAATAGAAAATCATAATTTTCTTAAGGTAAAAATCAATAAAAGATAATCAACAGCGTAATGATCTTTTGAATGTGTTACCTCTTAGTTATTGTGTTAATTTGTCAATGGGAGTAATTGATCCAAATAATGAAGGATATTCAGGCTTTGACATACACACTGGCCCGGTTGCCTAGGGTCACCAAATCCTCTGTTTGGGCCAGTGAATGCTCTGTTGTAGTGGCCCAGTTGTTCAAACATATTTTTGTTTTATTAGTTGCTATTATTTTTGTTTTATTAGTTCAAGTTGTTATTAAACTATCTGGCTTTTATTCTAATCCTTGTTAGATATTTGTCACATACAAGATCAATAGGACTTTTATATTGTGAACCTCCATTCAGACACTAGTCACTATACAGCCTTATGTACAATGCTCTTTAATTTAGCACACATCCTATTACCCTTAGAAACTTCAGACCACCACTTCTAATGTTGTGGTGGCCCAACTGGGCAACTAACATTTTTGTCTTTATGTCAAGACCTGATCAATATTGTCAAAATTGTCATGTAGTCAGAAATTATTTGTAAAATAAATGAGTAGCTGAAAAGTATGGAAATTTTGTACAGGGTATTTGTTCAAAAAAATATTGAAACCTTACATTGACTTGTTATTCTTATTTAAAAAGATACCCATCAGGGAAGGAGGAATTATGCTGTCCTTGAATCTACATCCATTTTGTGTATCATGATGCATTAATCTCCCCACATTCTCCCCATGTGTTTTGCTGAAAAGCCAAGGAGTATGAATTACCTGTGGGCCGGATGAATCCCTGTATGTTTATATTGGACAAAATTGAGTGATCACATTCACAAAGTTTTTTTTATATCCCAAAATAAACAAGACAAAAACTCTTGAGAGTTATGATATATTTATGATATATTTATATTTTATTTTCTTTGATATTTTTGTAAAAGTTATTCTGGAAATAGAAATATCCCATGATCAGGAATATTATACATGTATCCTGTAAAAATGGATGGGTTTGTGACTTGTTAAATAACAAGAAAGTTAAAAAAAAAAGAGAGAATTTGTATGAAATTTCCTTTTTGAAAACAATATTTAGAGCTAATAACCATAGGATTCACACATTCATAGGATTGGCTGATAATGATAATGATAATGTCATGTAAACATAAAACAAATAGAACAATGGACCTTTTGCTATAAAAAGGTTTATATGAATGATATAACTAAATTGTTATGAAAATTGCACCCATTGACCCTGATTGCATCACAATGTGCACTTGCATGAGGACCAGCTTCTCACAAAAACATAAACATAGGTGCTACTCAATTCCTGGCCAATATTCATCAACAACTGAAAATTTAGGTTTGAGCTTTAGGAGTCTCGTCAATTATGTGAGCCTGGTGTTGGCTACAGTATATTAATTTCCACCTTTCAGCAGAAACCGTGCGCAAAGACTTTGAACATGTGCACAACCCTGTGACTCTGACTTGTCAATCTTGTAAGAATATAACATCGCTTTATCAGATAAAGTAATAACAAGTTTTACTGATGAATATACACCCACTATGTGACATGTATTGTCAGGTTATTTGTCAGGTTGTTTTTTATTGACAAAGACCAAAATGGGCGGTCATAAGCCCTAAATTTCTCCACTACAGTGGCAGCTGTAGAGGACAACCTACATATCTTCAAATTAAGTTTATTTATCTCCTATGTTGATTAAAATATGTAATCTATGACCCGAGCTGACATTTTTCATTTGAAAAAGTTTGACCTTGAGATAACCTTTGTTTGAACTTGAGCAACAAAATCAATGAAACTTCACATAATTTTGCAGGAAATGTTAATAATTATATTCCTTAGGATAACACAAACTCAGAACACAAAAAATCATGAAATATTAATTAGAACAAATTTTACAGCTGTTTAAAGGTTTTAAGATCAAGGTGAACTATCTTCTAATGGAAATGGTAGGATAAAAATTGGTCCTTTCTGACGTCTCCCCCCATAAAATTCCCAAATTGTTTGGTACAAAAAACGATTGTTTTTTTTTTCTCATAACTAGAACAAGTATATGGTCTTGTGGTGCATCAATCTTAGTTGTTAGGCTGTAAAAGAATTGCCTGGGCCACTTAAATTTTGTACATTAATCCTAAAATATTTACATTGAATATAATGGGAATTGGCAAAATTTAACCTAAATCTATAAAAGTGGCACGGGCAAAAAGTTTTTCAATCCACATACACAATGTAGTAATTCTGTTGATGTCTGAGATACCATCAAAGTTTTAAAAACCAAGCATTTTATATGAATCAATTGTTTTGCAAAATTAAGGGCTTTTCAATTTTATGTTTGTACAAAATATGCAACAACCCTCCTTAACGATGATCATCAATGAAATCTATGTGTCAAAGAATTCATACTTAAAGTCAAATTTCTCTCATTTCTTTATTTCTGAAGATCAAGGTTCAAAATTTAGAACAATTTATCACATCATCCTATTACAAAAATCAATTTTCTTCCCCTTGTTCTAACCGGCATCATTCAAATAACCACATTGTACAGGCAGCAGAAACTAACGACAACACTATACCAGTGTGCACAAAATGTCCTGAAAAGCTGCCACTGTCCCCTACATATCAAATGGCCTGGCCGTAAATCTTGCCAAATGTCATAATGAATTTCATAATGAAAATCTAATCCAGAACCCCCAAAAGACACACTACTACTCTTCTAAATGGGTATGGAGTAGGAGGTCTTTGTTTCAGAGTGGATTTGAAAACTGCTGAAAGAAGGAAATCTGCACGGTTTGGAGCACCACCTTCCCAAACTCGCGACGCAAGAATATGAATCAAATGCATCAAAGAATGACATGTACACAGAAATCTCTGGCGTATACTTCCCAGCCGATATCCGTTATTTCGAAAATGCGAACATCATATTTACGTTTCATTTTAAATCCTCGTGTATAAGACCATTAAGATTTTGTTGGGTAAGCATATTTACGTTTCACTTTTAAAATGGCCGTAAAACTTGAATGGTAGCTATGTCTCGAGAAAAAGTGTCTCGAGAAAAAGTGACTCGTCTAATATTCGGAAATTGGCCTTTTCAAGCAAAATAACATCAAATTTGGGGGGTTCGTCTTATACACGAGTCGTCTTATAATCGTGTAAATACGGTAATTTTATCTAGAAGTTTTATGTTGGCAATAAATATGTCTGGAAAAATTCTCTTGGGAAATGTTTGTTTGAAAGAATGTCATGAATATGTAAAATTCTCATTACAGAAAAACAGGTTTTAGCTTGGTTTTTGGTCACATTAAATTTTCAGTAAGTTTCGACGGCATTTGATGCTCTGCACAGCGTTTCTATACTTTGTTCATTTTTCATAATTCATTTAAACTGGAACTTGGGGTATTTTTTCACGAGAAGCCTTTCGATAGCACTTTTATCTTCAATTTGAAGGCAAAATTGGTATCGATCCCCAGGTCTGAGTTCCGGTTGGCCATTATATTCTGTCTGAATGCTCCCATGACATTCCTTTGTTGCCAGATACCTTAGTTCGCCCTTCTACTGCATGAAGGTCAGTCACTCGTCTCCCACGCACACCGACCTTTAGGGAAAAAAAAAAAAAAATTAGGTGATTTATATTATGCAATAAATAGGTTTTAAGAATTCTCTTAGAAACTGCAGAAAAGTACCCGTGCAATGTAGATTTTCCAAAGTAGCTAAAAATAAAGTCAATCAAATAATCAAACAAAACCGTGCGAGATGTTGTAGGCGATTTTAAGATATATGTTTAATATACCTCTATGTGTTCTTAGCCTTTTGGGTTATGGGTAAACGTCAAAGGATATATACCCTGTAAAAATTGATATATCCCTTTTTAGCATGATTTACAGCGCCCAACTTGTGTCACTGTCCAATCAAATTTAAGGTACTAATGCCGGGTTAGACATGTCGAGAACATACCCAGAGACATATGAATTGAGGGATTCATGACAGATTAGATATGTCAATAACAAACACTGTTCAAGATATGTCTAGCAAGTATGTCCTGCTTGCCATTTTCCCCACCACAATCTGTTGAGACAGTGCCACAATGCCTAGGAGGCTATAACTCATGCTGAACTGCCGGCATATAAACAGCAATTTTACTCTAACAACTATTTACAATGTGCTTATCCGTTTACACGCTTATCCAACATATCTTGACCGGTTGCTGGATTCAGATAGAATTGTTTTCAGTTTGTCATTCAGTTTTTCATTTGGTCTATATTTTCCTGCCTTTGTGGCGTCCACCATTCTCCTGCATTTTGTGCCTGCAATCTTTCCTGTTCCTATTTTACGCCATTGTGTAGTATTTTTGCTGACAAAGGTGCTAAAGATATCTTCAGTACCTTTTTTATGGAAGTTTTTTGTATGTCTAAACCAGTTGCGTCTAAACTCTGATAAACTGAATGGATTGATTTGATTTGATTTGATTTGATTTGATATGTTGGCCGCTCCACTTTTGTCTCGTGGGCACTCAGAGCTTACGCAGCGTGGCTATCCAGCTAGAGAGGAGACCCATACGCACTATCCCCAATCTGTGAAAGGCACTCGTGCTGACCGCCCGGTGCAGGCCCCTACACTGATGTAAAGCTACCCTATCTAATTATCACCTTCTGCACTGACAACTTTCACCCCAACACTCACTCCTTCCCTTGGGGCCTACAATCCCCAGCGCACTAAAGGGCGTCCAATATCCCTATACAGCCTGAGGCGTCCAATATCCTCGTAAGCCCTACCAATCACAACTAGAGGCTAAAGATGTCCTCCACGTGAGTACCTAGTGATCTTCAGCACCTTCATATCTACCAGCTGCCTCCTTACCAACTTTTCTAATCCCACCGAGACTACATCCTAAGTAACCGACAACCCCCACTAACCTATGACTACCACTCCTTTTCTTTCTCCGCCTGAAAAGTACCTACAAGAAATAAAATCATTAGTACCAAACATCCTGTTAACTCTCCAAACCATCTGCCTCCAGCCGCTGGACTGACACCTACAAACATACCTGCAATAACTAAAGATAAACAATATCGAAAAATACCTTACCTTTCAAGCACTGTACCCGACAAACCAACCTTCCCGCCAACCAGTCACTGCCGTCTGACGACTTCCTTTTCCAGTGTCCAAACACCACCCATCCGCCTTATAATAAAACACGGATTAATGAACTTACCCAGAACCGTTCTCCTGGACCCTCAAACCACCCCCTATTCCTGAAATAAAAATTTAAAGCGACGACAACTCCTGGCCAACCAACCAGCAACTATTTCAATATGCCATATTGTAAATAGTATTATTATTATTATTATTATTATTATTATTGGTCCCATGTAGGTACCGGCCCACCATGTCCAAAAGTACATATATCATCTGCCAATATGTACTAATAGCTGCACCAAACCTTAATCTACCCATCACTACCAGTACCTATTATCACTGGTTCAAATAATAGGTAAATAAACTAGTGATCGGGAGCCCGACTCACCTATCTAATCTCTAGTTCCCCCATCCAGAATAACTCACCTCACCCACTACCTACCCCCCTACTCCCCCTTCCCTGTCCCCTCCCCCGGCCCCCCAGCCCTAGTCATCTAAACAGTCTAAAGTGACGCTATTTTCTTCATATATCCCCCTCTTCTTCCAGCTCGATTCTAAGAAAGCCATTACTGCCCTAATTATTCCCCATTGACAACGCTCCCCTAACCCTAATAACCTCCCTATTTGCTGGTCCTCTGTCATTTCCCCTAACCATGTTTCATACTCATCTGGTCTCATGACTCTCTTGACTTCCCTAAGTAATTCTTTCCTCTCCGATCTATATCCCTCACATTCCCTAAATACATGATTTATGGATTCCCTATCGTCTCCACACACCCTACATCCTGGTCCCCCTGTTTCCCAATGATAATTCCTACTATGCAGACCAAGATCCCCCACTCTGGCTTTTATCAAAAGCCTTCCCCCATTATCACTATTCAGCCATTCGTTACATCCCCACTTTTCTCTTAGACCATATACCTGTAGTGAACTCTTACTCAATACGGCCCCCTTCCACTGAGTCATCCAACATTTCTCCGCTGCCTTATTCACTAACTCACCAAAACTTTTATAATTGTGACCTGACTCTGGGTACTCAATATCTAAACTTTCCATATCCTTACTAATGGCCTTCCACCATCTACTTTGGTTGGCTTCCCTAATCCATTCCAGAACCTTTCTACTCCACCTATGTTCCTCCAGACTATTAACAAACCCAAAAAACTTCAATCTGTTTCTCCTTATATCCCACTCAAACGACCTCCATCCCATTTCCCCTTGTACTGCCTCCTGTGGTGTCCTGTCTGAAACTCCTAGTGCCCTCCTACCCAGTCTATTCTGTATCTTTTCCAGGTCCCCAAGCACTGACTTCGTAACCGTAAATAATTCTGACCCATACAGTAATCTAGGCTTAGCCACACACTCCCAAATAACTCGACACGCGAAAGGTCTATTCACCGAATTTCCTGCCTGGCTAAGAGTTAAATTAGCTAATTTTTCTCCAACTTTAATAATATTTTTTATATGCACACTAAAAATGCCTCTATTATTACTAATAGTAATCCCTAGATATTTGTAACTCTGCACTTCCTCCAACTCAACATTTCTATTTAGATCTGCCCCAAAAACCTCTAAATCTAAGGCAATTCCGGTTATCACCGATACATCACCCTCTACGATCTCATTTCCCTGAAGGGTCCATTTCTTCTCTGAGACTGCCCTGTTCCTTACCATCACCCTACTCTTAGTACTACTCAGAACTAAATCATTTTCATCAGCAAAACTACTTACTATACTCAACTGAAAATTTAATTCCTGTTCATTACCTCCTATCAACACTATGTCATCTGCGAAAAATAATGCCGGAATATATAACCCCCCAATCTGGGCCCCAGTATTGGAGCACATAAGTCTATCCCCTAATTCCGCTATATATAAAGCAAACAGCAATGGTGATAATACACACCCCTGTTTGAGGCCGATATTAATGGCTACCTCATCTGTTTCGATATCCCCCAACGCCATAGAACATACTGTATTCTGATACATAGCCTGAATATTTTGTAAGAGTAGCCCCTCATATCCTAAGGCCCTAATCTTGTCCCATAATTTACTCCTGTCTACTCTGTCATATGCCTTCTTTATGTCCAGGAACGCAACCGCACTATTTTGATAACTCCTACCTTCCAGAATCTGTGTAAGTATAAAAACAGCTTCTGATGCTCTCCTACCCTTCCTAAAACCATTTTGAATTTCCCCCAATAATCCCCTCTCCTCCACATCCCCCTCCAATCTATCCTTCATAATTAATGTAAGGATTTTACCCACATTACTTCCTACTGCTATTGTCCTGTAAAAATCTAATGTATCTCCATCACCCCCTTTATGTAATAATGTCATTCTACTCTTCCTCCACACCTTAGGCCAGTAAGCTTCCTCCCAGACCATATTGTACACCTTCTCTAAACATTCATATAGTGCTGGGCCTCCATGTAGGAGAAACTCATTTGGAATTCTATCTTTCCCTACAGCCTTTCGGACCTCTAATCTTGCAATAGATTGACTAATCATTTCCACACAGATCCGCTCCCCCAATCTTCCTCTTTCCCTCCTAGCATAAGTATCCTGATCCCCCTCTAAATCAATGTCTCCTAGTAACCCCCTTAATGAGCCCTCTACCCCCCCACCTGCCACTGGCACTCCTCTATTGTTGACTTGGAACAGCTCCTTATAATATTCCATTAAATGGTCCTTAATTTTTGCCTGGTCCCACATCCGTTCCTTACCTTTCTTAAGAACTCGCCTCACAGCCCTATTTCTAAGTTTGGCTCTCCAATATGCCCAAAAAGCTGGCATAATAATCCTACCATTTTTCCCTTTAATCTTATTCAGGATGTTCGAATCCCATTTTCTGAGATCTAATAATTTCGCCTCTTTCGCCACCTGTTTCTTATTTTCATAATCTAATTTTAACGCATGTACCTCATTCTCTGCTGCCCCTAACTTAGCAGCTCTCCTCCATGCCTGACACGCTTTTCTCCTCGACTTAATTTTGCCCCCTGTCTCTACAGTATAGTTAAAAGTCCCTATCTTCCCATATTTCTCCCCTACTGTCTCAATACCCACTTGTATGACTGTCTCATTCACCTTGTCAACTACCTTTTCGATCCTTTCTTTCCTGTTTAATGATTCCCCAATATTGTCCAACTGAAGGGTTCCTAAACTCTCTGCCAGTCTTGATTGGAATAAATCCCAGTTGGTATCTTCTGTAATATCCCATACAGCTCTCTGAGTGTATCTATTATAATCTGCCCTACCCTTCCTAAAGGAAATCTCTGCCCAACAAAGATTATGATCAGACGAGATTTCAAATTCACCCTCCTCGTCAATACTAACTTGCCTGACTCCTGCTTCAATTTCCCTGGAAACTATAATATAATCTATAACTGACTTTTGTATCCCCCTCTGCCATGTCCACAAACCCTGACATTCCTCAAGGCAATTCAAAATCGCCATATCATGTAGTTCCACTAGTTCTAATAATTTCCTTCCCGTTTCATCCACTCTATCCGTGTTCCCCCTCACCACGCCCCCCACATGGGCGTTAAAATCCCCCATAACCACTACCTGCCACCCCAACTTCTCTAACTCCCTAATCTGATCAGATATCATACCAAGTGCACGAACATTGTAATTTCGGCACTGGGCATCCTGCTCTACCTTCAAATAAACCTCTGTCACTGCCACTTTCTTGCCTGTAAACTCTATCCCCACCCACACCCAATCTAGCTCCCCTTCCTGTGTACCAAAATCATCACTATCCAATCTATACCCCTGCAAATGTTTCCTTGTAAATATACAAGACCCTAACCTATTTTCCTTACCCTCCTCTTTCATTATAGGGAATTTATCAAACCCCTTAAGACTCATGTCTGTAGCATTTGTTTCAACTACCCCTAGCACATCTAATTGAAGCTCACTAGCTATACCTGCCAATTCCTTGTGTTTACTCCTCCATCCCTTATTTACATTCAAATGGGCCCATCTAACACTGTATTCATTTCTACACCCATGCCCCCTCCTTCTATGTTTGACTCTGTCCGAGCCCTGTACCTCAGCGTCCAACTTCACCTCCCTTTCCCCCAGCGGCACTCCTACGACCCTGATTTCCGGGTCACCCCAAAGCTCCTGATCACCGCTAAAATCCGGGTCACCCCGAGTCCCTAGCCATTCTAAAAACTTACTTTCAACACCTAGATCCCCCACTAACTCTCCTTCCACATAGTCCCTATATAACCTGCCGCTGGGCCACCCCTAGTGTCCTTTCCTTACTGCCTCAGACAAGTTTTTCACAAATTGGGTGACCCCCGCTGCATTAAAATGGAGGTCATCCCTCAGCATGGATACGTCTGGGGATCTATGGCCCCCCATGCTGTACCAAAAACCTGTGGGCTTTAGTGTAATCCAGCCCATAGATCTGGCCCTTACCCTCCAGGACTCACCTATAAAGGCTACAGCATCCCAGAGGTCGGCATTACCACCCCACCTGGTACCCTTAGGTAGGATGCTGCTAAGAAACAGCTTAGCATTCGGGAACACTTGCTGTGCAACCCGTGCCATCTCCAGGCCACTCTCCACTACCTCATCCACTTCCCTGTTCGAGGGGTGATCACTGAGATCATTTGTCCCACCATGCAGTAGGATCCCCTTCACCTTAGCCGATCTACCTTGTTCTCCCCAATAGGGGAGGGCCTGAGTTAAACCGGGAATTGTAGCACCCCTCCAGACAAAAGCTACTACTTTCCACTGAGGACCTAAGGCCATCTGAACTCCTTGATGGAGATCCGGGCTCGCTAACATGGAGTCTCCCACTAGCAGGAAGACGTCACTCTCATCCTCACATCTCCTTCCCTTCAACCCCAAATCTTCTGCTAACTCCCGCCTCACATTCATCAGGATTCTACCCATCCTGTTCTGGCCTCTACCATCCCCTATTCCCCAGAAAGACCTCGCCGGCTTCTTGACATTTTGTATCAAGAGGGAACTTCCTGTACTCCGGAGTAGTTCCCTGAACCTCGCGTCCCCAGCTACCCTTGCCCTTATGAACTCTGTCATAAGGCCAATCCTCTGCCTGTCCCATCCATCACTCTCCCATCCTACTGTGGCAGCCTTCATTCTCTTGGGGTCGCGCATTGTCAAAATCTGTTGACAGACCTCCTCCCTGCCAAAAAACGACGCCTTATAAGATTGATATAACTGCTCTACGCAGTTATACCTCCTTCCCCTGTAATCAAAACTGGTGAGATGGAAGTTGGACAGAATATCCTGCCCACCACCAAACCTCACCACCTCAAAGCATACTGCCTTCTGCCTAGCTCCTGCCATCTCCACACTGCACCTACCAACCCTAGATCCCCCACTACCTGGTCCACTGCTCTCTCCCGACTCTTGCACTGCCTTCACGACACCTTCACCTGAAACATAATCAGAGACAGAATGATGAGAAACTGCCTCCTTCAAAGCATCACCCCCAACGTTCTTCCCTGCGACCTTCAATATACCCTTACGGCAGTAACCATGAAGGTCCGTCCGCGCCTGACGGTCCGTCCGCGCCTCATCTCTCGCAACCCCTTCCTCACTCTCTTTGAAAGAGACCCTTTTAGTTTTGGTTTGTTTATTAGTCTCAACTTCCTCACTATCCCCTGACACCTCCTTACCACCTTTTACCGCTACTTGAGATCTCTTATCCTGCATCGCGCATTTAGCCAGACCTAGATCCCCCAGCTCTGCCCTTTGACCTTTCCTTGCTTTTGCTGACTGTCCCTTCATCTCCTCCGTCAAGACATCTAGTTGTTCCCTAATCCCACTCACTACCTCCTCCACTGACTTAATCCTTTCCTGACCTGCTGTCCTCTTTTTCTGCGGCTCCCCCACCAATTGGTCCCCGGCTGCCTTCCTCTTCGGTTTACTCTTTTCATCCTTGTCACTACCTTTCAAAGTCTTAGCCAATGTCTTGTTACACACCTCCCCACTCTGCGCATCCTCAACCACCTTCCCAGCTTTCCTACTCTCAGCCTTCAATTGCAGTCTTGCTGACCTAAATCCCCCTTTCTTCATCCTTTCTACTTGAGCCTCTTCTTCCATAACCACACTCTTCTGCCTGATCTTCCTATATAGACCCTCGGCTGTCTCCCCAATGAGCTTCTCAACTTCCGGTGATAAGGACCCGTTCACCAGGGCCACAGCCGCCTTCATCTCAGTTCTATAAAGAGCCATGATCATCTGACTCTTACCTTCCTTTGCTAGCTTGGATAGAACGCTATCCTCATCCGATTGGGCAATTACCCTAACATAAATCCCCTGAGCATATGCATCGATCGCCTCCCTAACTCTATTCGGAATTTGTTCCCTTCTTCTCCCCCCCCTAGGTGACTTCAACATATGCTCCTCTTCTTCAGTCACCTGGGATAAAGACAATAAGTCATCCTCCCCATCCACACCCAACAGGAACCTTTCCTCCTCCTCTGTGACCTCTGACATCACACTCCCTTGGCTGTCCTGCCACTTCTCCTCCTGCCTTCCTAAATCCCCCACATCCTCATCTCTATTATACTTATTTCCTGCCATATTATCCAAAATCTGATACACAACGTCACCTAAAATCTAAGTAATCACTCACTGACCTTTACCACAAAAACAATACCGCCGGCAAAAACAAGATGGCGACGGTCACCTTGACTGACTTGGGCCAAGATTCGCAAAAATCAAACAAATTATCTATTCTTACTATTTCTACCACTCACCTCACTTGCTTCTTCTGTTCTATACACGCTTATCTATGAGATAAGCGCTAAAAGACCCGAAAACCTCTTGAAATTCAACACAAATTTGGAAATTCAACAAGCCGCTTGAGAAATCACGTCCGTGAACGCAAGTCTGACATCCGGGTCTCATTGCCATTGAGACCTTCTGGCAACGGACAGGAGGTCTACACCCAGCATATTCTTCGTAAGAAGGTTGATTAATATGTAACAAACGAGAGTGGTATGATTCCATCTTAAATGAGAAGACTTGATCGCCTTAGTGTATTCACATTTGTGAATCATAAAATGATTTGTCGATATTCTCTGTCTATTATCGCGCACTTTGTACAATCTTCGTATCTTGCGGCAGTAAATTGCAAATAGTATGGCTTCCAGGTGGCATACCTAAGGGGTGATTTCCAGGTGCCATACCTGAGGGGTGGCTTCCAGGTGCCATACCTGCGGGGTGGCTTCCAGGTGCCATACCTGAGGTGTGGCTTCCAGGTGCCATACCTAAGGGGTGGCTTCTAGGTGGCATACCTGAGGGGTGGCTTCCAGGTGCCATACCTGCGGGGTGGCTTCCAGGTGCCATACCTGAGGTGTGGCTTCCAGGTGCCATACCTAAGGGGTGGTTTCCAGGTGGCATACCTGAGGGGTGGCTTCCAGGTGGCATACCTGCGGGGTGGCTTCCAGGTGGCATACCTGAGAGCTTTCCCCGTGATTGCTTTGAAACGACAACTCAGTTGCCCGTCAATTGCCATACAATCAACTAACGTGTAGTTGAAATCACTTGTTGTGATTTTCCGTCTAGTTATTATTAGTTACAAAAGGCCATTTGTGTACGTTCCATATAATTCATTACAACCTGAGAGCAATACAACCTAAGATCAATTATAGCTCTGAACACTATCATTTTAATTTGAAAAGATCGAACAACTTAATAAAAAGGCCCCATAAGCACAGTTGGTAGAACATTGGATCTCTGCCTTTGTTGGTCATAGAAGTGGAGGACGGAAGGCGGTGGGTACGATTTCCAGTGCCGACAATGTTGCATGATGCGTGCACAATGGTTAAAAGGGTCGTATTGTTGCTTAAAGGGTCACAAAACAAAATAAAACAATGCCTTTTCTTGTAGCTGGTGTTTGGAACATTATCTAAAAAAGGCAGGGAATCGATAAGAAAGAAGTTTTTGACTTTGTTTAGATGTGCAAGACATTTTCAGCCTTATCTATCCCATTGGAGATGTCTGATGACAATTATTCCGTCTCATGTCATGTTTAAATCTTGGCCAACTGCAACAGGAAAACAATTTATAGAGCCTGTGACATCTACTTCTAGAGCCTGTGACATCTACTTATAGAGTAAATTTGAACCACATTAATATTTGGCTGCTCTTGATTTCGTATATTTTATATTTTTATTTCAAGAAACCTTTTCCAACATGATATGACAAATGATGTACACATGATTACAGCCATTGGCGTGATGTAAAGGAATCTTCGTGCTACCCTCAATAGTTTTTAGCTTGGAGTAATTATGAATCATAATTACTCCAAGGTTTTTAGCTGTGTGTAGAGCATAGCATCTGCAATGATGGGGAGAAGTATTCTATCATTCTGTCCGTCAACTTTGACCGCCTCTGAAACTACTGGTCGGATGGTACACCATTAATGGAATTCAAAATCATAGATTTATATCATGAAAATATCTCCTGAGTTAATTGATAGGTGACCTTGACCTATTTTAGATTTATATAGATCAGGAACTTTCAGGACAGTATGCATTTTGCTGGACAAGCGAGATATGCTGATAGGATTAAACCATATTCAAGAATTTATTTGTGTAAATCTCTTAAGCTTTAAAAGATATCTGGTTTGTTACACATGCCGAGTGCTGGCCAGTCTGTAGTGATTTAAAACTCATAAAAAATTACTCTCCATGCACTCCACCCCATAACACTGATAATCTGGCCCATGTCCTGTGGGCACCAAAGTCCAAAGTAAAGTAAAGCTGACATTTATATTCCGCTGATTCCAGGCAATGTCTGCTCATCGCGGTTGGAAGTTACTAGCCAGGATTTGAACCGGGAATATCTGGGTCTCGAGGTGAATACTCTACCAATTAAACTATTTCGGTCAAGTCCATTATTAGATAATTGTATATTATAAGATTATGTATGGACATGGTATGATTAGTGACAAATCAGGATAGACTTTCTGAATTATGCAAAAAAAAAAAAAAAAAACGTTTTCTACCCTAAATTTAGATTTTCTCAACTTATGAATATGTGATTTTCTGTTAAATGACCAGTTATTATTTTTAAACATCTTTTTGAGCGGTCAAAAGAGAACTTATCCATACATGAATATCAAAAGAGATACAAAAAAATAGTAAGGATGGTTTTAGTTTTATTCAGATATTTCCTGGTTATATACTTATTTTGCTGAAGATTGCCAATATATTGACATAACAATCTCATACAAATTCAGTTTGCAGCTTAACTGCTGTAAAGGATATTCATGTATATTGATATTAGTATTTCTTTTATGTTGAATTTTCTACAACACACATTTGGTTTTCGGACATTCTAAGAGGACTGATATAAGCAGTCATTTGCAACCATTTATCCTAACATGGGCCTGCCATGCAACCCATTCTACTCCATGGCATATGGTAGGTCAACAGCTTTAAACCCGTCTGGGATAGAAGGACACGATATTGTGTACAGCTAAAACATCGAAACATTTAACATGATTAAGTCACCTTGATAAATAGGGTTACACAAACAAATCATTTAATAGCAAAATATACCAAAGAAACACGCTGGTGGATATCCTCTGCTTGTGCAATAAATCTCCTGACTGAGGAAGGGAGAACTACTTCTGGATCCATATTTGTTTTTAATCTCTTGGATAAAATGCTGATGAAATGCTGATGTTAAATTATTAAGTATTTCTAATAAAGCCCAGAGTTTACACCAATGCTATTTAGTTTCATGCCAAAATGTATATTGGTGATAATGATATTTGGATTGAAACTGTTCAATTAATTGATGATAATGTTACAATTGCTTATTACAATTAAAGGGTAATATAAACCTTCCTAGTTTCTATATTGACGTGTCAAATTACTATACTGAGTGGATTACTAGCCACAATAATCAAGCATTGAAAGAAGCTTTCAAGAAGTACATTTTTCAGTACTTTGGCTGTAAACTGAGATTGTATCAAAAATACTGTTCTGGGTGGATTACGAGACACAATAATCAAGCATTGAGGCTTTCAAGAGGTACATTTTTCAGTACTTTGGCTGTAAACGGAGATTGTATGAAAAACCAATATCCGAAATGTAAATATCACAATAATCCTTATTATTGTTTTCTAAGTTTATTATGTTAATACTCTAATGTAGATTCAAAATAAATACGTTTGCAGCGCCCAAGATGTTATAATAACTGTTATATAACTTATAAATACTAATTTATCAGAAACCATCTATTGGTAAGCTGTGAAAATCTAAATTTAGATTTATTTGTCAGAAATATTTGCATGCTTCAGAATATCTGCCCTGATTCTCATGCCAAGACCAAACATAGCCTGGGGTGAAATTCTGTTAATATGAAAATGCACACAATCAATGCCAGCTGATGGTCTATTTGGTAGGAGAATATATAATGAAATAGTACCGAGGCAGTAAGACTTCTAGTTGATTGTAAAATGTATGGCCTCACTCAGTTGATCCTGTAATATTTAGAGGAATTCTTTTCCTTGACAAATATATTTTACATATTAAATATGAAGTCAATCTCACGCCAAAATGTATTCAAACAACTTTAATATGATAAATCACATATTCCAGACTAAGGACTGTATTTATTTTTGAGTAATGATTGCAAGATATATATACATCTTTGAAAAGGTTTATTTCTTTTTGTTCATTCCAGGATTTGTGATTAATCTATCTTTACATTTATAATATTTAGATTCACATATAAAGATTGAAAAGAATCTTCCCTCGAGGACTTCATTTTCACAGTTTGCATATACAGATTGTCATTTTACAAGACACTTTAAATGATGCATTTCTCGAATTTCTGTCAAAGAGAATCTAGAAAATTATGAAATTAGACTAAGTATTCAGACCATGTCAACAAGTTCAGACATCTTTATCACCGGATATTATAAAACTAAAGGAAAATATCGACTGCACTCTGAAAAAGGTAGAATTTCATCAGCTGATGGTGCGAGTACATACATACATACATGTATAGACCTCATCCGTATTTGCAAAGATGAGGTCATCTTTACATATCAATTAGAACTCGCAGAGGAACAGTTAACATGAAAAATGTAGCATCTCTATGCGGTGAACGTGGGCAGTGTGTTTTGGAGGTGCTATGATCCGCGAAGCAGCAGGATATGACTGACCACTGTGATGGATCTCCCACTACTTGTGTGCCGGACATCTGCGCATTGCAGCAGGTCACCAGTGCTCGCTTGTGTTTGTGTTTATTATGGACACCACCAGGAGGCGCAGATGTTGACACCAGGGGTGACATGCACCCGGCACCCCATCATGAACTTTTGCACTTAACTGAATATTTTACTTGTCATGATTTATATACATCTGACTGTTGGAGCAAAACAGAGTTTCACTGATGGAAAAATGTAAATACTTTAGCAGCTATGTCCCGCCTTTTGTGAGTATATGAATAGAAATTTACCACTTTGGAGAGAAAAAGCACGTACAATGGTTAACCTAAAGTACGCATAGTATCCAGTGTCTCATTCTCAGTATTTAGTATTGACAAACATGTCCGTAATTTATATACAATATCAGAAACTTATTATTTGTATTTAAATTTAAAAAGGTTTAATTTCCTAATGTGGGTTATGGTGTTGTGGACAATAGAGTGCATATCGAGTGCATATACACTGAGATATAATATAAAATTCAGTCAGGAAAAAAATTGTCAGGAAAAGCTGCAGGGTGACACTCAGGCTATTCTTTTAATCACCTTTTTGGTCATACTCAGTTTGTTAGAAACTTTTTGGTCGGTCTTTGCGAAGACCGGCCATTTGTTTGGAGGACGTTTCCTTACCATTGTCACATATGCATAATAAGCAAATCATAGCCTTTTGGACTATAGATGTCTTACAGATTGAGACTGATAAGCTTTATGATTTCACTATTCTCAACACTCCACCGAAGTTTCCAACAAGAATAATGGAGCTGATTCAATGGTAAGATGTATGTTTCCTATGCTGGTGGTCAGGGTTTCTTTTCCTGGTTGGGGAAGACTTTGCCCACGCTGCATGATTGATACAGTTCGTCCTTATTCCATGTAGTGCCTAATGGCGTTTATTAAAGACTGGTTTGCGCTCTTACGCTTTTCAGTAATAATGCAAAATAAGAATCCCCATTCACTCTTTGAAAAGAGCAGAGCAATGTGCCATCTGACATGATCACTAGGTGTCAGACCTTTAAACGATTTTGAGGTATTTCTCGACCATCATTTAACCCGTGTTTTCAATGCTTTCACAGCATGGCTACCACGATCACAAATTATTGTGGCGCTCAACCACAATACGTGTAAATGAATTTCCGGTTCCACCCTGTTCAACTTTAATCCGTTCCTTACTCAAGTGTTTCACCTCCAATGATAGGAATATTCTCTTGTGGGATAAACACGTTATGATAGCATAAACACAAATATGTCTCTGATTTCGTATAATCCCTAAATATCTGACATTATTCTTAACGATTATGATCAGAGAATATCTTGCTTTAACTTAAGTATTGTAAAAACGGCATTCATGCAAGTCAGGTCGTGAATTTATGGTTTATGGCAAAATAACTACAATGCTGTGTCGGATATGTTTATATATTTATGTCAGCTATCGTGCTAAACAAAGGGAAATCGTGGACACAAGGTGGATACAGGGAATAAGGACACACAGCATTGGTTATATACAGACTGTTGAAGGGGGATACAGGGAATAAGGACACACAGCATTGGTTATATACAGACTGTTGAAGGGGGATACAGGGAATAAGGACACACAGCATTGGTTATATACTGACTGTTGAAGGTGGTTACAGGGAATAAGGACACACAGCATTGGTTATATACAGACTGTTGAAGGTGGATACTACAGGGAATAAGGACACACAGCATTGGTTATATACTGACTGTTGAAGGTGGATACTACAGGGAATAAGGACACACAGCATTGGTTTTATACAGACTGTTGTAGGTGGATACTACAGGGAATAAGGACACACAGCATTGGTTATATACAGACTGTTGAAGGTGGATACTACAGGGAATAAGGACACACAGCATTGGTTATATACAGACTGTTGTAGGTGGATACTACAGGGAATAAGGACACACAGCATTGGTTGTATACTGACTGTTGTAGGTGGATACTACAGGGAATAAGGACACACAGCATTGGTTATATACAGACTGTTGAAGGTGGATACTACAGGGAATAAGGACACACAGCATTGGTTATATACAGACTGTTGAAGGTGGATACAGAGAATACGGACATTGGAGTGGGAGGAGAAAGGTGGACGAATGTGGACATAAGGAGTAAATTTATATGATTTTAGACATATGAAATCTTTTGAAGATGAATATTGGAAAGATACATATTGTAGAGGAAAGATACATATCAGAGAAGGTTGGCACAGCAAATAAGTACAAATAGTATTGGATAGATTTCAACAGAGGTTAGATACAAAGAATAGATACATTTAGCAGTAGATAGAGATGACAGAAGTTGGAAGCAGAGAATAGATGCATAGATACAAACAGTGAAATGTGGACAGGAGAAATATATTGTAATAGATATTTTCAAATTATATAGATAAGACATATGTACGGAGTTTATTTAAATAAACGAAGTTTCAAATGCACTTCTACGTTGATACATACCTCCACACTTGTAGATCAATCGATACACCACTTCTAGAAGTGGGTGGAATAGGTGATATATCTAGAGGATGGATACAGAAGATGAGGGTTGGTGATAGAGGGGGTCTCACACACAGCGTGGTGTGCATGACATGTGTGTGACCCATCCAGTCCCCCATCCTATATAACACACCACACATTTGTAACACTCCCCAACCACCCAGCCTACACAGTACTCGTCTGTGGATCTCTGGCAACGCACTCAACACAGGTGATAGTAGTAGTAGTAGTTGTAGTACAATTGTTAGGGAAGGATGTGGCTGCATGCAGGCCAAAGGGTTGGGTTGGTGGTGACAGTCTTTGTCAAACTCCACATTTTGGTGATGTTACAACATAGCAGTGTGCTGGCCAACCCACAGTCACAGGTAAGTTATTTGACAGTGTGACATGCACTTGTTTTGTTTGTATATAATCTATATTAGATTGGGTTATTGATTATAAAACAATAGTACAAAACAAAAACAATGAACTTTGCCTAGGACAATGGTTTGTATGTGTTCATCCAATCTAGGTAATTATGTAACAAACCTGTGAATATATTTGGCCCACGGGTCTCACGAGACAAGAAAGTAAATATTGTCAAAGTCTAAGTGCAAAATTGTTTTGAAAAAAACATGTCCTTGAAATGTTAACGAAAGGCTCAAATTACCTTTATATGGTGATGAGATTAACACGATCAAGTGGAAATAGGTGATATAAGCCATATGGATAGTTACTGTGTAATATAAGTAACTATTTCATAATACATAAAATAGTGATAAGAAATGGCAATCATTGATTTAAATGTACTGCATCATTTAAAATGAATGGTTCATGATCAATTACACATGTGTACATCGGACGTCACTTGGAATATTCACATAATCCAATCCCAATTTCCACATTTATTTCTGTATTAATCCCACCCATTAATATGGCACTGGTTGATTAATACACTCCATATATCGACTAACTGATTGATATATCTATCCCGCCCTGAGTTAAAACATCAAATTGGCATATACATCCCTCCCTCTATTGTCACATAGATTGGTGTGTACATCCCTCCCTCTGTTGTCACATAGATTGGTGTATACATCCCTCCATCTGTTGTCACATAGATTGGTGTGTACACCCCTCCCTCCTATTTTAACATAGATTGGTGTATACATCCCTCCATCTGTTGTCACATAGATTGGTGTATACATCCCTCCCTCTGTTGTCACACAGATTGGTGTGTACATCCCTCCCTCTTTTGTCACATAGATTGGTGTATACATCCCTCCCTCTGTTGTCACACAGATTGGTGTGTACATCCTCCCTCTATTGTCACACAGATTGGCGAGTACATCCCTCCCTCTATTGTCACATAGATTGGTGTACATCCCTCCCTCTATTGCCACATAGATTGGTGTGTACATCCCTCCATCTGTTGTCACACAGATTGGTGTGTACATCCCTCCCTCTGTTGTCACATAGATTGGTGTATACATCCCTCCCTCTGTTGTCACATAGATTGGTGTATACATCCCTCCCTCTTTTGTCACATAGATTGGTGTATACATCCCTCCCTCTGTTGTCACACAGATTGGTATGTACATCCCTCCCTCTGTTGTCACATAGATTGGTGTATACATCCCTCCCTCTGTTGTCACATAGATTGGTGTATACATCCCTCCCTCTTTTGTCACATAGATTGGTGTATACATCCCTCCCTCTGTTGTCACACAGATTGGTGTGTACATCCCTCCCTCTTTTGTCACATAGATTGGTGTATACATCCCTCCCTCTGTTGTCACATAGATTGGTGTGTACATCCCTCCCTCTGTTGTCACACATATTGGTGTATACATCCCTCCCCAGTTACCACATTGGGACATGTATAAACAGGAACCCCTCTCCCTCAATATTCACATTGATCAATGTGTCCTTCCAACATCAATTATAACGTTGATACATGTATCCAGAGAAATTCAAAAGCCCCAGTTCACCATCGTCATGATTATCAGCATCCCTTTCATCAGCACACCTTTAGTCAATCAGTATTTGCAGTTTTTATTTTAACTTTTTTCATAAAATGTAGTTCTTACGCATGTCAACCAAATGCATTATTCATGATAAATCGGGTGTATATATGCCTGGTTCAACAAGTACATAGAAATCAAGTGTTTTATTTGATTTTGAACAAAATATGTTTGGGTTATTTGCTAAGTGGTATTTTAACCATCGTACGCACGTATTTAATATATTTATTTTGTCTGAGGAGGACAATTAAATAGCACGCACACTGTATGAACCATGCTAGAAATGTATAGTTGCATTTACAGTTACCATTTAAAAACTCTATCTTCCCATAGCGTACAACAGCCATACACAACTTTCAAAGTTAAAGCCGGTACATAGCCGAAGGGTAGGTTAGAGGTTCGCGATCAAGATACCCCGGAAATAGAGCCAACCCTCAGGGAAATTCGGCTCCTCCTTAAATATTTCTAATTTTAGATAACTCAATATTATTATAATATATTAATTTAGTGACATTCGTAATGCAGAAATGTATGTATTACAAGATAGAGTTTATTGTGCACAGAAATGGCATATTTCATAGAGGGTGTTGAATAACGGCACTGAGGGTTTCAGTGTGTTCTGGTCTGTGCTCATATTTCACACCAGACGTTATTCCAGACAGCCGTTTTTGCGTCAGTCGGTTGTTCAGTGTGTTTCATCACTTGTGCATCATATGTCATTTTCCACAAGAAATGTTTCTGAAAAACTGATAGTTCTATTTACAAGCGATTTCAGCCAAGTTGCCAACTGACCCTGGCAGAGAACCCTGATTGGATGTCGGGGTCACGTGATGTGTGGGGTGACTACCATGCTTCACCAAAAACTTGAGAAATGTACCATATTCACAATATATGTAATTCAGCGATAGGTTATGATTAAGAGGCATTAAGGTCCTTCAATATATGGTACATTACATTTTACGGTACATTCTTTTTATACTAAAATTAAAATTTTTTTGCCAATATACATGGATTGATTTCTTGTCATTTTAAATATTTAATCTCTCACATCTTGTAACATTAAAATTGGAATTTGGGTTCCATTTTGACACTATCACACATTTTAATAATGTTATATTCTTCACAGTTATCACATCAGTGAATACCTCTGCGGTTCAAACCCCACTGTTACATTTATTCTACACAATAGAATCACCCTCTTTTAACTGTCTAGATGCTGCAGGGATATTTATGAATGGCTGAGCTGGGGACGTAGTAAGGCAGGTTGGCTGCAGACTCAATGCCTGTGGAAATAGTCATGCTCTGAGTCCCACGCTCTGTGGTCCTTTCTGTCTGAACATATTGCCATTGTTCACTTGCGCCTTGTCATGCAGCATCTCCAGACATGTAAATTATGCCTTCAGGACCCACACTTCATACAGGTGTCAACCATTTAACACCTGAAGGTCATTTTTTGCATTTTAATAAGGCGTGTGTGTCATAGAGCGTTCAGTTAGTACACACATGCTCAAAAAGTATTTCTTAAAATCTCTATAGTGTTTCCAGAATGACATTGGTATCTTGAAATGTCGTTGAGGTCATGACCAAGTATTGTTCAGAGTGTATCCATCGTATTAGGAAGTTATCCACTGAAATGTAAATGCTCTCTTGAAGAGATGGGGGCGAGATTAAATCCATTGGAATGTAAATGCTCTGTAAAGGCGAGATTTAATTATATGACAAAAATCAGCTTATTGTATAATTGTACAACTAAAAAAGTACTTGTATGGGAATATAATGCATAACAAATGTCTATTTATTTTTTGTTGTTAATGGGAGGGTGTCATATGGTTGATAGAGAAGAGTAGTGAACACGAAATGCAAGGGTCCAGAAATATTTAGGCTGCAGCTATTTGGGTTTGCAGTTATTTCAGCAAATATGTCTTCATACTTTGTATCAACAAAAATATCAATACTAATGTTATGAAATGTTTGTATTAAATATCATAGAACTGTTTAGAGACACATAATGATTCTTGATATCTCCCAAAAAGAAAAATGTGATTCGAGGACCGATTTCTCTGTGGAAATATTGGAAACTATATAAACAAACTCAATTCCAACTATTTAGCATATTTACAGCATGATTTCTATTTTCAAGTTTATTTACGTTCTCATTATATATATATTTTATACAGGTTATTAATCGGCATGGATCAAGCCTATTTTCAACAGAACCGAATCACCACATCTCATCATCTACCTCTTCAAAGAGAAAAGGAAAGAGTTCAGAAAAATATGGCAGATGGAGTGCCTGGACCACGTGTTCTCCCAAATGTTCCCAGATGAAATTCCGCCACTGTCGGCAGGGCTCCTCGTGTGAAGGAAGTGTGCAGAAATTGGAAAGAACTTGTTGGAGATCGGTTGGGAAATGCTCCAGGCATCGACACACATCCAGGCGGAGAAGTCTTCCCACACCACAACTGAGGAAGATAGAGGATATCCTCTACGACCTACTTTATTATGATTGGTCGGAATGGTCAGCCTGCACGAGGTCATGCAAAGCACGCAGATATCGCACATGCGCACTGGGCAAGTGGTGCCGGAACACGGTTCTGATGGAGGAGAGGAGGTGCACGGTGCCAGGATCCAAATGCTCCAAGCGAAGTGGGGCCAATAAAGGCGATGAAGAGGAGTTCCCAACCGATGAAATGCCCCTTGACAGTAAGCCCCACAGTACAATTGCTACTGATTTCATCCTTGCTTCTTGATTACCCTGAGATTTAATATTCTGTTTTAGTATGTCCTTATTAAATGACAACTAGATTCCGTTAATGAAACATTTATTAAAATCACATTTTTAGTTTGTATAATTTTACACATCTTAAAATCTTCATTCTGATATTTTCCATAGTTTACTTTCATGTTGTTTTAATTGGGTTGAAATGTATATTACTTGTCACTTGTTGAGTTATGATGCATGTCTGTGGTCCTTGTTTTGTCAGTGTTTCCCATTAGAGATAAGACTGTGCAGCCTACACAAGAAGGATGTATTATGCATTGTGGTTTGAATGTAGAACACATTATTGCAATAGGGCAATCCGAGTTACAAATTCCAAGCCATCTTTATGGAAACCCTGTATTGTAGTCTGTGGAATTCAATCAATTTTACCAACAAGGTCCTGGCAACATGCATACATAACATAGTTGACTTTATTTTTACCTTTCCAGTACATTTTCCTTTATTAGATAATTTCGAGGAGGACATATATGTAGATAATCCCAATAATGACAGAGAGAGCAAACCTCATACAACCTCTTCCAGGCGAAAGAACAATAGACCCAAATCTACATCAGCGCCACCTGCCGCCGTACACGTTGAGTGGGATCCTGCGCAGTGTGGCATCAGGAACGTATCCAGTTCTCTGAGAATAGTTGGAGGGCACTTAGCCAGGCGTGGAGCATGGCCATGGCAGGTTGGTAAAGAGACAACTATTTAAATAATGCACAACAAAATGCAAAACACAATGTTAAAGAAGACAATTTGAAGACAATGTAAAAGAAAGAAACTAACTGTTATTCAAAAAGTGTAGGGCATTGAGTCAAAATCGGTGATTATCTATTTCACTATAATGTGGTGAAAAGGTCATTTATACACATTTTGAAAGGGGAGAAAAGCATGTGATTTAAACAACAGGTCATTTGATTACTCACAAACATTGTGTAATAGTTGCAGAGCACTTGAGACTAATTGTTTCAATGACAGCAAGAGTAACAGTTTGACAACTAAGGATGTTTATCAGATGGCAATATTTGTTTAAAAAAATCAAATTATTTTGTCACTGCTGAATGTCACGAGATAAAGACAACACAAATATCGACACAAAATGCATGGACACAGGAAGTAGCTTGTGTATGTGAAGGAAGGGGAATGCTGAGGGCTAGCGTGAGCTGTACGGCAGCATGCAACATAACACCATCTGCTGTCATAACAGTCCAATCTAAAGGAAAATGTCAATCCATCATTTTGATCTTTGCCATCATGCCATGGTTGTCTAGTTGTCTATATTTTGGCATTTTGGTCAATGACGATGAGCAATAAAAGAATTGTTCATGATAACAAAAGACGATCGTGTGAGTAACAATTATGAATATATGACCTTAACCTTATTATCCTATTAGGATATAGGATTGTAGCAATTGACCTTAGACAGCAGATCGGTTTCTGTGGAAAGATTTACCAAAGTGATTCAATCAGCCCTTCCATCCCTCCATCATAAAATGTTTAGTTGCTCAAGGGATATTTGTTCTATGATTTAACCCTGGCATTTCCCTAATATACCAAAAATATCTTGTTCATATATTACATAATTAATAGAAAAATGATAAACAATAAGCAAACATTAATGTTATTAACTTTACTGAGCCAATTACATTGAACGATGCTCTGTAAGTCTATTGTTATCAACTCCGGTTGATGCTAATTGCCCGCCCACAACAGTTTGCATGTAACACATAAACAAGCAGTGCATGCAGCCTCCCACTAAACAATCCAACTGTCATTTTAATGTCTTTTTTAATTACTATGGTACAGCTGAGCTTGGAAATGCCATGAAAGACTATTACCCATACACAATAGTTCTATAATTCTATAAACATGCATAACAAGTGTTAATAGATTAATTTAATAAATTGTTCAGTAAAATATATTTTTCAAACCAAGAATAAAGGGTTATGACCTCTGGAAAAGTAAGACAATGCTTGAGTGTACGTAACCTTATACCCAAATTGATTTATCTTCGCCAAAATATTAGATATTATTAATATATGCATACAGCAATAAGCTGTATCTCAAACTGATCTGAGACTTCTAAGATATAAGATGCAGTTCTAAGATATAAGTTGCCCTGAGATATGGGCTGGTCTGAGATATAAACTGATATAAAAAGATATCTGGGGTTAATCATGAGATAGCTGCTTAATAGGCTGCTTTATATATATATATATATATATATATATATATATATATATATATATATATATATATATATATATATATATATATATATATATATATATATATATATATATATATATATATATATATATATATATATATATATATATATATATATATATATATATATATATATATATATATATATATATATATATATATATATATATATATATATATATATATATATATATATATATATATATATATATATATATATATATATATATATATATATATATATATATATATATATATATATATATATATATATATATATATATATATATATATATATATATATATATATATATATATATATATATATATATATATATATATATATATATATATATATATTGGAAGCTGCACTTTTTTTAAGTGTCACACATTGGTGTCATCTATAGTTTCATTGACTTGGCTGCCTTTAGTGACTGCCTTTAATGTGTATTCAGATTTACGTCTTAGGAGATACAATAAGAGTGCTGAAGTTGGTCATGACAAATATTGTATCCTCATGAATTTGCACTTACACTTCAAAAGTTATGTTCAAACTAGAGTCGATTTTTAACACATTTGCTGATACCTTTATGTCTTTGCAGGTGGCCATATTGACCCGGTGGAAGGAGCAGTACTGTGGGGGAGTGCTGGTGGCTCCACAGTGGGTCCTCACAGCAGCTCACTGTGTCAGAAGAAAAGGCAAGAAGAGGAGAGTCATGGTCAGAGTAGGCGAGTATGACCTCTCGGAGCACGAGAACACTGAAGTGGATTTCCGAATATCAGCTGACTTTGTACATCATGATTTTGACATAGAAACTATTGATTCAGACATTGCTCTCTTGAAATTAAAGATTCCTGTACAGAACTTTACCCACACGAATTATGCATGTATTCCTGACGCCACGGATGTTCTTCCAACCGACACATTATGTTATGCTGTTGGTTGGGGGAAAATGAAAGATACCCATTTGTTTGGAGCGGATCTTTTGCGTGAGGCAAGAGTGCCTCTAGTTTCGCACAACCAATGCCAAAGTGCTTTTGACTATGACATAACTCCCAGCCAGATGTGTGCTGGCTACTCACGAGGGGGCGTTGACACTTGTGCTGGAGACAGTGGGGGTCCCCTTATGTGTCCGATAGAGAAGGATGGACAAACCAGATGGTATGCCTATGGGGTGACATCATTTGGGGAGGGATGTGGGGATAGGGGTAAATATGGTATATATACAAAGGTTAATAGATTTTCTGAATGGATACAAGATACAATTAATACTCATTAATGTATGTCAAATTATATAAATATATAATGTATATAGGTAAGGTTTTTATATGATACTAGACGTGAAAAAGGTATGGAGAATATAATTTATTCATTTCTGATTTTCTACCGAAATTCGTTCATCTACATTTTCACATTATGAAAGGGTCGCACAAACACCATTTCACACAATTGTTTGCATATGCATCATAGTGCCAGTTATGAGATAGAGTCCGCTATAATGTAATTCAACAAAGTATATTATCGCCCAACTCTCAATCACAAATAACCATGTGTATATCATTTAATATATTTACATTTTTTAAATGTTTATTCATCATCTGTGCCATTTCTTACATATTGAACCACCAAGTCATAGATACTTGTTGTCCAGTTAAATCCTGTTTTCATTAATATATGTTCGATATATATATAGAGAGAGACGATTAAAGATTCACCCCTTCATTTAGTCTCTTTTCGAGATAGCATGTGTCAAACTATTATGTCCTTTTACGAGACACGGTCTTAGTTATTGCATTCTTATTCATTCATTTATTTATTCTATTACTTTTGTATTTATTTTTCCATCAATTTTAATCGTCTATAATTCATACCTTCCCAATTTCCGTTTTGATTAGGATGGTAATTTTAGAAACAATATATCTCACTTGAGCTTTTAGTATACGGATAAGAAATTCAAGTATTAAGGAATTGAAAGAATCAGGCAAATTCATTTTCGCCATTGATGCTTAATGCAAAAACATAAGGTGTGAAAACGACCATATGTGGTTTTTTTTTCATTTTACAGAATTATCAGCTATCAACACAGTGAAACATTTAGAAGTCTTTCAACAAATATTAATGTTGTAATAGGTTAATGTTATATATGAATATTTTATGTAAAGTATGAATAAATGAATAAATTATTACAAACATATTCTGCAGCGAAGTATATTTTTTTCTTATTTATTTCATTTTGTTGTCATCCCATACTTGCTTTGTTACCTTTGAGAACCCACCAGTCTGCACCAGACACGGAAAGGCAAAGTTCTGCTCTCCCATTACGTGTACGTCCTAATGAGATTTTGAGCCATTTATCTATAAACAGCCGCCCAATTTATTAGTGCTTTCACAATTGATTTTGACCGAAACACAATAGGTGCGAATGCTTTCGCCGCTCTCCCCTATTCAATATTTAACCCCCCATGCTGGTTTCATACCAAAGAAGTTCCTCTCAAAGTTTGATATTTTCTCGTAATAACACTGGTCTAAATGATTTTAAATAAATTCTTATGAGCTCCTTTACTCGAATATTTGTAGCCTTGACTGAGAGGAGGGTGG
This sequence comes from Amphiduros pacificus, assembly GCA_949316495.1. Taxonomy (NCBI): domain Eukaryota; kingdom Metazoa; phylum Annelida; class Polychaeta; order Phyllodocida; family Hesionidae; genus Amphiduros; species Amphiduros pacificus. The sequence continues at coordinate 37,747,145 of OX439002.1, forward strand.
AATATCTCTTAGGAATAACATATCACGTATTCCTCTATTCTGTCTTAATTTGCTTGTAATGTGAAAGCCCAAAGCACACTCACTGTTATAAATGCGCCACCTAGCGCTAAATCTCTTTCATAATGCTCCCATTTCAACCCTTCACCGAGGCAGCTTTAAATAGGACACTTTTAACCATTGTGAATGTTGGCCATGAAAAACAATTCTTAAAAATATCTATTGACCCTCTGAGTTTACTCTGCTAAGTATAATCGAAAGGATAAAAATATTTATCTTTCAAGAAGTAAAATACTGTGACTTAATATCGATGTTTCTCGTCATGGACAGCTTGAGCACCAAGTATAATGAGGAATATATAATATTGAAGTCATTATTCACTACTTTCGCTTTGCCCTATGGTCCCCTATATCCTATCGTTGGTCCCGGACCGCTGCTTGAAGGTAGAACACAACACATTGGTAATTAATCTGTTGAAAACATCTTGAAAACTCCCATTTGTGTGGCGTTTTTTAGTGCTTGGGGAAAAATAAACATGTTAAGAAGACTGGCAAAGACAGTTCCTTTGAGCCCGGCTTAATCGCTATCATAAATACTATCTTATAAAATGCTTCCCTTATTTTCATGGTTGCAGTGGATCATATTATTCTGCCACATTGCCATTAATGTTATGAGATATGCTATGTATCAATACGTATGAAGACATAAGCCATCAAAACCAAATATCAATTTACACGTCATAACTTGAATATAGCCGGCAGTCTCAGTTTTTCTCCTGATTAAGTTTTTATCGATATATGCTATATCGTACCAAGCAAGACACATGTCAAATATATTCATGTCATAATATCATTCACTTTAAAGAAGTCTCAATCTTAAGTCTGATGACCACAAGTGTAAGTGAGCGGAACCCCATACTGTGAGAGTGCAGGATGCTACCTTGTTTCTCCATTAATGATTTAGTTCTGAGTTATTTCATTGGAACTCGCTAAGAGAGGTTGCAACCAACAATTGTTGGTCTGATAGTTGTCTATAAGTATTTTTATAATGCATATAGCCTGTCTTTAACACCCTTGAAATAACATATGTTCGGGGGTGCAAGGTAGGGCGTCATATCATATGTGATATCTGTACTGCACAATCAAATAACGCTCTTGGATTTATTTATATTTTTAGTTTCTTTAATTCTCCACAACTTTCACTTTGAATCACATTTTCTTTTCTGTTTGCCTAATCAAGATCCAGACTAACATAAGGCCAGCGGGAAACTTGGAGGCTGTATTTACATTTTACTCTACTGTTTGCACGCTCCCTTTTGTTTCCTCGGGCATTTCTTATATTGGGAACTCGATGCAATAGAGTGCTATTAAGTGACGAATTAAATTGCCACCGACGATGTCTCTTCAATGAATTTAATCTCCGTAATTTTTAATGTTTGTGGCTATTGCGCCCAACTTTTTTTCAAATGGAGGAAACTTGGAAAAATTAGGATGTTTGGTGATGCTAATTAACCAAAGTTGAAGATTGAAAGGCTGCACGTAGTGAAAAGATGTGTCACGACAGAATCAGCATTGTAATCAGTGTAGTTAACTTACAGATATAGACGTAGGTGTGATATCAATTCGTGTTTCAAGAGAAATGAGCATAACTTCGTTATTTATTCATATCATTGTTTATGAGCGTGTCATTGCCACCAAAAAAGGTTATATGATATGCAGTTCCTAATTATACTGAGAAAATGATATATCATAGACACCTTCCTCTCGATGCTATGGCTATATACGATTAATTGAATGTCAGAATGTTGATGTGTGAAGACGCTGTGCAAGTATCTTACCCCGGTGGTTCGTCCGTGTGCTTAAAGCACTGTCTTTCAATAACAGAATATATCATAGAATTATTTTGAGCTGTACATGTATTCCCTCCATAAAGGGTTCTTAGCTGTGGTAATCGAAAAGCAGCTTTCAATACGTGTTTAATACTAAGGAATGATAAACAGGTACGGGAAATGGCTAATGGTCATTTTGTAAAGGGAGTTTACCCATCCTAATTACTGGATGGTTAGCAAATGACGGAATCTGAACTGGTCTATCAAACAGATATTCTAAGTTCAAGCCTCATGCATGTTGATGAAGCCAGAGTCAGAGATATCTCAGCAACTACAAGAGTGAGGGCCGCTAATGAAGCTAAATTTAGCTGTTTGTAATTGATACCCAATTTGGATCACAAAGTCAGAGTGAATATGACAGAAAATTGTAAAATTGATGATTAAACAGTTATATATATTGAACAAATTGCTGCATAATGTTATATGAAAATGTTGATATCTCTGATATCGTGAGATGTTTGATATCCCCGGGGAACAAATAGCTCAGGATAGGATTATGCATTCCTAGTAAGAGGGCCAAATTTAAGTGTCCAGACACACACACAAAATTGCACACAATTAAAAACCAAATTTAAAACAATGCGTATAATTTAAAACAATGCATATCTATGCATATAGACTAATTCATAAAATAGATATTACACCCAACATTTGAATAAAATAAAAAAGATAAGTGATTAAAGAAATCTATTCCAGTCTGAACCCGGCCCTTAGAGCAGTTAAGTAAGCAATATATAGATAAGCTAACACATGATTTCTTTTCAGATTCTATTGATAATCTTTAGACTATGGCCATACCATTAATCTGAGTCTCAAGAAGGGACCATAATTATGATAGAATACTAAGAAATCTGAAACGCAAAGTCGTCCACCCACACAACAAGGTAAAAAATAGCTAACCTTCCCAATGATTGGACTAGATTTAGGAACACAAATAATCACCGTCTATGGAAAACGTATCAAATTGATTTTATAACACAAAGTGAAAGAAGTATATTCAAAATCAAAACTTTTAGTTATCCCATGATGTGATTGGAAATAGTCCTGCGTTTATCAAAAGGTCAACATTGATAGTAATGTTTTGATAAATGGATGATATTTCTTTTTTATTGTGAGAGAGATTTTACATCGCACATTGCCTCTTAACCAACAATATATTTGTCATCTGGAAATTAGACTTGAAGAAATCACGAGAATCTTATTGATTGTTTAGTTAAATAAATACTGATTCAAAATCAACATCTTGGAAAGACAATATATTTTTTGTATATTGGCTTGGGATACTTCATTTATTCAATAAGGGATCTATTCGGGAGATGATGCGAACAGAAATGTGGTGATTCACTATTCAACTTGATTCATTATGTACATCAATTTTAATTGAACACTTTGGATGGTTAAAGCAATGCCTATGTTGTGCCATTCGTACATATGATACCATGATAATATTACATGTATCCCGGATATTCTTTGTCTCACCGACAATTGGATACGATTTAAAGTATTGTTGATATGATTTAAAGTATTGCTGATATGATTTAAAGTATTGTTGATATGATTTAAAGTATTGCTGATATGATTTAAAGTATTGTTGATATGAGTTAAAAGTATTGTTGATATGATTTAAAGTATTGCGGATATGATGTATAGTATTGTGTAGAATGATGAAACAGAATTATAATGGTAAAATTAAAACCTTTTCCAATATATAGACTATTTTTCAATAACTAAAGATGCATAACTATTGTCAGTAACGATTAACGAGAGCTTTCCTTTGAAAAGATATGTTGTAAAAGGTTCCATGATTTTGACAATAAAGAAAGAGGGGTCGACCAAAATTTGATGAGATAAAGGATAGTTTCTGCAACATCTTTTTCCCTGAAATTGATTGTCTTCTGATTTCACTGAAATTGACTTTGATGAACCTTTCTGGTTGTTTCTCTAGAGTTAAAATCACTGTCCTATAACATACCAGGCGCCATTTTCAAAATTAGGCCCCAAGATAACGGGAAATGAATTGATTCATTGTGAGGAAATTTTGTGAGGGATATTTGTCTGCACAATACATTTCCATGTGATGCTAATTATACAGTAATGAACCAGGTAGATGATGAACCATGATACTATATATCCTACACTAATTGGCACTGACTGGAATGACGTCATCGGTTACATGGCTCTAATTATGATCCTGGTGTTACCCTTATTATCAGCCTGAATAATATCATACAAATGAGCTTCAATACGTATTTGATAATAACATATTTAACGTTAAAATTGCTTATGATTTCAATAAGTGAAATAAGATGACGTACTGTATGTTTATGTTTCATTTAGTTTTATTCTGTAGAGAACATAATTTAATAATAAGAACAAGAATATTTACATGTACAAGAATATATTCTTGTATCTTATATATACACATATGCACTAGTTATAAAACCAGTGCACCCTGGGAATGGTTTGCATCTGTATTGGCACATTGTTTATTTAAAGTTTTAGTTAATATCTTCACAATAAAAGTGGGAATTCACTGGCCTGTAACACGATTTGCCGAAAGGGGTTTCTTGCAATGGAGCAATAAATCTTTTCTTTTCTTAAATGATCATCGCGCTTCTTTCTATTCCTCTTTTTACATCGTTAACGGGCTGAATACAATGTATAATTTCCTGTACTGCTCCTCTTTCATACTCAAATATATAGCATATCACAATGTTAAGGCGAGTAAATATACTCGCCTCGGAGTACCATTATCTCATTCTCTAAAAGGAAAATATTGTACTGTGCATGCATAAGAGGCAACCCCACTCATTCTTCTATCTATCATGCCAATTAGGTTTAATATCATGTGCTTTGTGCTTTATGGGTTCTCTGGTTATGTACATGTCATTCTTCATGGCCTCTTGTATTCCACTGTGTGTCTTGTATGCACCATTTCATAAAGACATGCACTCATAATTAATCACCGTCTGTGAGCAGCTATGAGGCATCCCCGCATGTCCGGTAGAGGGAGCCATTACGATGGCGCCCACTGTAATGAGCTGATTAAGCAGGTTTTCAGTGTCCGCGTGGGTTGTGGGCGTACACCATATATGTAATAATTGGCACAATATGTATGTCTTGGGGGTCACATGTGGAATATCAAGAGAAGCGGTATTATTTTGCTCTAGTAAATATTATGCCACACCTCAGTCACTGCAGAAGGAGCAGTCAGCATTTCGTTCCAGTGAGCTAGCCCTGCCCCGGAAGCATATGTCAATGACCCCACATTTGCTCGTCCAATCATTGTGCTTTTCCCAGTTAAGTCTCGTGCATAGACAGTGAAAACGAGAGTCACGTTTTCTAACATATTGAAGTCCACGGGAAAGGAAAATCCATCACAAAAGTTTGGATTGTCTGATAGTCGGCGAGATAAGGATTTCCGCCGACTGAGCACTTTCTCATTAGAGATTAAGGTCAACTTCACATACACCACACCTGAAAATAAAGGGAAAAAAACCATTAAAATCGATCTCAAAATTTTCGAATATACAGGTACATCTGGTTTATTCACTTCCTGATAACATTGAAAACTAATTGGATGGTTTTGTCCGAGTGGAGATGCTGGAGTAAACAGCTGTAATGGTTTAGTGGATGCCGAGTGGCTTTGCCGAGTGGCTTTGCCGAGTGGCTTTGCCGAGTGGCTTTGCCGAGTGGCTTTGCCGAGAAAAATAATAGATGGGAAATATCGGGATAATATGAGCAGTTTATCCCGCATTTTTTAAAGTTAAGAGCTATGGACATGCAACAAGCCAGTTTATTTTGCAGCATTTTTTCAAAAAACATATTAAACAATGTGGATGAAGCATTTCGGCAAAAGCTAATGACATCATTATCTGACTACAAAAAGTCACCTTTCCGAACTCGTGCCCAAGCATGACTTATATATATAACGTCGTTAATTCTCAGTTTCAATTTCTTATTGTCATTAATTGTGTCACAACTCGTCAGAAAATGATAAGTCATAGATAATTAGCGAGAATGCACTGTCGTGTTAGCATTATCTGGTTTGGGATGTGGTATGGTAATTATTCCTGGTGTCACCTTACTTATTGGCCTCTGATTTAATCAGGAGAGTACGGCTGTAAAAAGAGGCTTGAATATATAATTAAATCAAATCTCATTTATTGTTTTAAGCCAACTTGAGCTGCTCAAATACATATCAACTTTGCACGGGAATCTATTCAGTGACCTGATTTACCTCTATGTATTAATATAAGGTTATTCGCATTCATGGTCAGAATGCACTTATTGGCCTATTATGTGGGAGGTGAAGGCAGAAGAGTATGATGGGTGGGGGAGGTATATCATAGCGTACATCTCATGTCTTCAAACCTTTCTCAAGGTTAAATGTACTTCATATCAGGTTTCAACACACGCCTATGTGGGCGTTGTTCATGCCTAGTTAAGACAAGGTTTTATCCCCTGAGGATAGTTTTAATGTTTGCTGAGCAGAGAACCAGGGCTTGCTTCACAGGGTGGCGAGACAGTTGAGCAGCATGAGACGGTCATGAAATTTGTGAGAAAGTGTATAAGATGTTTACCGTACATAAGAGTGACATGTTTGCAGAAAGAGTAATAATCCATAAGATACTCGTCTAAACATGATGTGCTATTTCCTCAAGAGAAATCAGCCAAATGACCACATTTATTTAAGGCCTTTGTCCACCAATAGAAATTTTATTTTGCAAATATTACAATCCAGCACCTGATTAAATTTCTACAAAGTCAGGTGGTTTATCTTATTATGTACGGCATGTTTATTTACTTTGAGGTCACGAAGAAATACTGGTAACCTAGGAGTAGCAACAATAGGATAATATGTATATTAGATTTGGCATTGCTGATAAATGACAGAATGGCAAGCACACAAGAAAGAGTGAACAAGTAAATCTGTTGTAGTTCAGGAAGGAAGCTGACACACAACACCAATCTGGCCTAAGGGCTGTCCAGGTTGCATGTGTGCATCCCATATTGTGTCTAGGGTAATATAGCAGATTGGTCCAGGTAAGACAGAGATTTGCCCAAGGTTGTGACAATATTGCCTGATTCGTATGGAAAGTCACCATCATCTATTGGAGCCACTGGAGGAATTTATAATCAATAATAGGTGTTTTATATTTGTATAGGATAGATTTATTTATTATTAGTGTGAATACTTTCTGTTGTCATGATGTGTTATTCCTTTAAGAGAAAATAACAGAAATTGCGAGGAAAGTCTTTTGTGTAGAAACAGCGTGGGTGGGGGGTAAAACTGAACAGGGGAAAGCGGCAAATGCAATCGCAGCTTTTGTGTTACGGTTAAAGTCATTTGTGATAGCCCAAACCAAACTGTGAAAGCATCGAAATCAAAATGGCCGAAACTTGGTAGAATATCTCTTCAGAATATTTTCAACAAAGTCAAAGATCACTTCAAAAGAAATGTCATCATTTGTCAGTTATTGAAAGCTACATTTTGATCTTGCTCGATGAATCTTCATTGTACTCTTCATATATTTAAACCTGCCGCATGAAGACGATATCATGATTTCATTTAATTTGATCTGTGTTATCAGAGGCTATTAAATATACCTTGATCGGGAGTGGAGTCCGCAAAGTGTGGTAATATCAGATCTCTAGCACTGAGCACTCCTGTTCTTAAAATTCTTTCTCTGTAGTCATATTGCAGTGAAACTAAGATCTGCCCACGTACGCTTAACACCTGAAATATTTGAACAAACAATCATACACTAATGTCACTTTAAATAATTTTCAGATTATATTAATTTCAATATTTTATTTTACCAAAAAATGTTAAATTATTTTTTAAAGTCGCAGAATGAGCACGAAGTTTGTAATTACATGAAATAGAATACATCTCGTGATAAGAATTGGTCTCAGATGAACAGAGTCAACTCTCTGGAGTAAGACGATTTTGTTGTATAACTATATTAGACGGTGACATTTGATTACGTTACCTGTTTTTCTGAGGTGATATCTCTCCATAATTCCATAACATCTCCCGGGGATGCTTGACCTTCGAGATCACTGAGATGAAATGTCACTATACCGATATCGGTTCTCCGTGAGAAGCGATCAAGTTCTTGGATGCATAATCTGACCATGACCCCTGCAGCTGTGTCAAACTTACTGAGATGGAAACAAAAACTTGCCTCATACACTGGGTCGCAATTATCACGCACTACTTTTGTCACAAATCCCTGTTCACTGTTGCCTAATAACTGAAGTTTGACACAAGAATCAATACGCCCAGGGCGTCTTTGCTTTGTCATGAAAGTTCTTCCGGTGTTTCCAGATGTTGGAATCTGACTAGATGTGAGTGCATGTGCACGTAATATATTCACTATGACACACTCGTTGTCGGTATCATGTGCAACTGAGAAGCAAATACGTCCCCTGCTGAAGATGGTGGTGACCCCGCGGAGTTCGTCGTCGCGGGCCTCCCCATACATGGACAAGTCCAGTTCCTCCAGTTGCACGGAGACAGATCCCCTGGACCTGCTTCCAGAAGCCTTCCTCCTGGTGGGAGAGGAACATGCTGAGGAGGTTGACATGGAGCTGGCAGACGTGGTAGAATGCCTATCCCTGGGTCTTTGTAAAGGTGTGGGAGGCGGCTCATGCTGGGTCGCCTCTTCCTCGATTTCTGCAAACACAGCAGGCATAAGTTCGGTCTGAGGTTCGCTTGGGTAGGTGGCAGGGGGTTGCGGAAGTACAAACTCTATGCTGCGTCTGTGGGTGCCTCCGTTGGGAGAGTTGCTCTCCGCGTCCTCCCTGTCCTTAACGTGACTGCGTTTGAGGCAATACATGATTGTGAGCAGAAGCGATAATGTGACAGCGATTGATGCGAGAACAAGCAGAGCCATTCCCCACGCTGGCAGCACCGCGGCTCCCTGCCCTACTTGCCATCCCCCGCCATCTGAAACATACAAACAACACCTCATCACACAAATTATTCCACTAATTGATTGATATATGAGTTTTGGTCCGTCATCGTCATTGTCGTGCGTCCATCCTGTCCGCCATTTGACCTTGTATCTTACCTGTCTCACCATTAACTCTCCCCTGTAATGTTTTGTAATATGCCGTAATTGTCCTCCTGATTACTGGGTGCCACCCCCGATCTTATGTCACCATAAATTATACCCCACAATGTCTAATGAGTTCCTTTTTCTATGCTAATATGACTATCTAATGTTAACAAAACAAAACATGTCTAATGTAACCTTTATTTATACCCCCACAATATGTAGTGTAATCCTTGTTAATATCGCCCATGTCTTATGTTAAAGATATGTATATTCCGCTTTGTCACCTTTACATTCACCCTCAGAGTAATATGCCACCACGTTTAATGTCATCCTTAACTGTAACCCATTCTATTTTATGTCATTGTAATTGGGTTTCGCCTCTGTCTTTTGTAGCATTCAAGTTTTGCCATTGCTTTGCATTTAATTCTCCCTGGAGTTTAACATTACAGTTAATTGTCCCCTTGTTCCATATCGTCCCTAAATATACGTTCTTCTTTGTCTTCTGCTATCTTTGTCCACCTCATATTTCATTGATAATTCTTGTGGCAATATTTTTGTGTCATTCTCATCCATATATATTTCATTGTTTCCTGTCTGTGGACCTGGCTGTGATTTATATTTTTCTCGTGCATATGAAAAAGCAAACCTTTTCATTCACAATGTTGAGACTTCTATACAGTATACAGGTCATGTGTAATGTTCAGGAAAGGTCTGTGAGGTGCATTCTAATTCAATCCAGATATAACACTCTCATCGTGATGTGTTTAGATTTTTATATAAAATAGCATCTTTGAGTCCCAAATTCATTTCGAAAACAATATTTGATGCTCACAGGTGGAATGAGAGTGTAGAATTGCATCATATTGTGACATCATATATATATATATATATATATATATATATATATATATATATATATATATATATATATATATATATATATATATATATATATATATATATATATATATATATATATATATATATATATATATATATATATATATATATATATATATATATATATGCAGAATATCATTAATTTGTACGCATCAATGTTAAACCCAATTAAGTGTATGTAAGCCACATTAGTGCAGCACTTATATTTCACTGTTTTATTAACATCATCGGTGCCGGATTGCTGACAACAACGTAGGATGTTATGAAGTGCCACACGGCAGTCACTGACATTTATAACATGATATACAGGTAGAGCATGCAGGTTCTACTGATATTTTCTTGTGGTATAGCTTGACAACTGAACCTCATGTGGAAATGGTCTTGTTTCACAAAGAACGTGCAATAAAAATTTAACTGATAGGTACAGTATTGTTTTAAATGACTAAGTTGTGAAACCAGGAAATCAGTTTATCAATAATATTAGCCAATTCTCACTGTATAAATTAACATTCACAATAATCAAAGATAACATAGGTGACCGAATTTCTCTCTTCTTCTCTGGCACATACCCAAGCCATAAGATAGGTATACGCGACGAGGAGTATCTAATTCACATATTTGACAGGCGTTTTACAAATAATGCCAGACAAATTCTAGGTTTAGATAGACATCTTGACATGTCAGTTTGACATGTGAGCTTGAAGAACGATTTGATTTGATTGATTGTGAATGTGTCATGTTATAAAAAGCACTATATGTAAATATCGCACCTAAAATAGTTCAGATAAGATGCGAAGATGACATGAAGTGAAGCTATCATGACGGTGTCATGTTCTTTTTTTTAATTATTTTTTTTTGCTGTCATTTCATATTTCCCAAAAAGATACTTATTGGTTGCAAACACGATTGGCTGTTTGTTGGTCTATTTATGAATCAATCCTCAACATGAAGAAAACATTTGTGTCATCATAAGGATGTCAGTGTTCTGCGTCATACACTTCCTTCCCTGCAGATGTGGTTTCACCTGAGACTATTCACTGAGTGTATATCAGGTCACAATGCTTCATTTAGAATTCTCTTCTGGTGACTTGCTTGTTCAATGCAGCATAATGCTATAATGAAATTACACGTATGAACACATTTCCCTCTAGTCTTTCCCAGTAAACACTAATAATCACCAATTAAGCCAAACTATATTTTGCAAAGTTCAGATCTTGTTTTCTATATTTTTGTTGAATTTGGTCTTACTTGGAAAATGTTATTATAGATATGGTTTCACTGAGATGATTATGAGAGGTTAGATTAATTTAACCGAGGTTAGAGGTGAACAGAATCACTACTTTCTATTAAGGCCAGCATGGGGCAGCTCTGACTCAGGCCACCGACTCACCTGTCACATGCCACCTCAGGCCACCGGTCAGTGGCAGGTTAGGAATCATTCAAATTCTGTTCATGATAGGAAGCAGACGTGCAAAGTTTTTATGGTTTATGGTTTTAACCACAATTCGATGGTTTTAACTTACCTTATAAGATTAATGTTTTTACACGGATTTTATGCCATAAAGATTTTAATAACGGAATCTACACGGACAATGATCTCTAATGTGAGTTTTTATTGAATTTTGAATGAACACTGTATGAACAATAATTAATGTGTACCGGTCGGGAGTCGCCTCGACAACACAGATCCGAGTAACCGGTCGGGAGTCGCCCCGACAGCTCTCTCCAAACAGCCTCAGACATTTCACCAGCCTCGATCCTCTAAGATGGCAGAGAAGACGTGTACCCACTGCGATCGCCCTATCAAGGGCCACCTGGGCCCGTTTGGGAAGAAGAGATGCGTGAACCAGCCCCTCTGGATCGCTGAGGTCGAGAGGCTTGAAATAGAGGCCGATAGAGGTTTAGGAGAGGACCATCCAATCGAGCAGACAGAAGGTAGAGTTCACCCCCTTTATGCTCATGATCTCAGCCCCGCACAGGGGCAGGGCGCCACCGCTAGTGTCACGCCACCAGAACATTTAGAAACGGCGACTAGCAGCCCAGACACACAGACGATCATATTGTCTACATTGAAAGAGATGCAGACCCAGATACAGGCACTCTCGGCAGAGCAAGCTCGATACCGGCGGGTAACCCAGCAGGGACAAACCGTGGAGAAGCAGGGACCCCAACCGGCCACTCAACCGATAGTTCAACCGGCATTTCTACCGGTTCAACCAGCCCAACAGCCACGGAACGGACCAAGCCAACAGGCCTCAGCCTCCACACCCTCAGCAGAAGGTAATCTTCCTTATGATTTCTCAAACAATATGAACATTGTATATAATGATCATGACCAAGGGATCGAGGCCGCTAGAGCCTCAGTCACGCAGGCAGACGTACTGACTGATGCTACGTTCAAGCCAGCCGGAGGTTTCCTATCAGTGGGGGAACCCATGCCTTTGCTAGGAGGAAAAGTGCCCGGCACTAGAAACACAGACTTGATGGAGGATCTGAAACCCCTCTGTAAGGTAACGAATGTACCAGAGAAAACCCTGAGGGCAGCCCTCAGGGGGGAATATATCCAACTGGAGGACTTTCTATCTAACCTCAGTATTCAATCTGAAGAGTTTGGGACGATGCAGACCTACCTGGACCCTGATGGGGCCGTCCGTTACCGCCCTCGTAGACAGAAGCGCCGAATAACGGACGTGACGCTATGGCTAGAAGCCTGGAACGCCTACGAACATTTACTGGTGAAAGTCCATGGTATCCATTTGTACGACAACATGCTAGAGTATAGAGGTCGCATCCTGGACTTTAGTAAAAAGTATAATTGGACGGCCGTAGCCGCTCTCGATGCCAAGCATCGCATGGGCATGGGAGGGCGCCACCTCCAATTCGCCTCTATACCTCTGGACACAGTCATGACAACCCTCGACGCCACTCAAGTCAGGCTGTCAGCGCCCAGGTGTCCTAGATGTCGTGAATTCGACCACACCTCTCCCTTAGAGTGCCCCTTTCTCCCTGGGGCGCCATCCCAGATGGCGCCAGGGGCACCGCCTAGGTCCACGAAGAAGGTCAGCACTCAAAGCACTGAGGTGTGCAATAATTGGAACGCACTCAGGTGCAACTTTAAGATGTGCAGAAGAGCCCACCACTGTAAGGGCTGTAGGGGATCCCTCCCCTATGAGGTATGTTCCAAGCAAGGGAAGTGTGCCAGCGGCCTCGCCCATCCAAACGGACCTCCACCATCCGGTAGGAACAGCCAGAGCCACCAGTAAGCAAGTAACTCACTCAGAGGCCCCAGCTAACCCCCAACATGAGGGGGCTACGCAGGCACTCACCAATAAGGATCACCATCACCTCATCCATCGCCATCCAGAGGCCTCGGTCATCCCTAGTGACCCGGGCAAGGCACGGGCCTCTGGTGACAGCACCACCCATCCATCATCCCAGTCTGAGACCTCGGTCAACCTGGCAACGGACAATGCTTGTCCTACAGGTATGGCGCGGGTCCCGGACGTTTGGGCCTCTTTCGACCCTCAAACGTCAGTGGCCTCAGGCGACAAGCTCATGGACGGTCCCCGACCGGTGGGCGTCGCCCAGGCCGCTGAGTTTTGGAAGAGGGAGTTAGAGGCTCACCCTGATCGGGAGTTCGCCCATAGGCTACACATGAACGCCCTGCACGGAGCTAGGATAGGCTTCAGTGGCCGTGCCACGGACACTATCAACAAGAACTGGCCGTCTGCCAGTCAGCTCAACACAGACGTCACCGAATTCTTGAATAAGAATTTAAGCCAGCATCGGGTCCGAGGTCCACTCAGTGAGGCTGACCTCCCCCCTGGATTCCGTTCCTCCCCCCTGGGGGCATTTCGCAAACAGGCCAGCAGCAAAACGAGGGTGATACATGATCTCTCCTGGCCCGACACCGATTCAGTGAATGCAGGTATCGACCCAGAGCACTGTTCACTCAAATATATCACAGTGATGGATGCTGTCACATTGATAGAGAAATATCACACCCCCCCCTGGGCAGCAAAGTGTGACCTCTCCTCTGCTTTCCAATCTGTATATGTTCATCCTATAGACCAGCCGCTGTTAGGCTTCAACTGGGGAGGTAAATACTACCACATGTCCGTGCTACCTTTCGGGCTCCGTTCCGCCCCACGGATTTTTAATGAATTTGCAGACGGACTCGACTACATATACAAAGGAAGGGGGGCTTCCCTTGACACGCTCCATTACCTTGATGACATCATCACCCTGGGGGAAACCCCGGAAGCGTGTCAAGGGAGTCTGGATATAATACTCACCACCTGCACGGAATCTGGATTCACGATCCAGCCCTCTAAGACAGTCAACCCCACGCAGGTAATAGAGTTCCTGGGCATTGAGATAAACATACTAGCTAAGACGCTATCCATCACAGAGGAACGTCTTTCCGAAATACGGACACTCACCTCGGACTGGATTAAACGGACAACTTGCACAAAAAGAGAATTGTTATCTCTAATAGGTAAACTGACCTTTTGTGCTCGAGTCGTCCAGTACGGCTCCATCTTTACTCGGCGACTCATCAGGTTAACAAAACGGACACTGAAACTCCATCACAGGATTGCCATCACCCACCAAGCCAAACTGGACGTCCTCTGGTGGCATCACAGTATACGTCATCATAATGGCATATCTATGTTCCCTCGGGTATTCGACCCGGACACATCGGAAATATTATTTACCGATGCATCAGACTACGCATGTGGATTGTATTTTAACGCATCATGGTCAGTACTCACCTTCAACGGCCATAACTCATGGATGGCCTCCCAGTCTATAGCGTGGAAGGAAATGTATGCGGTAGTTCTAGCCATAGCCACTTTCGGCAAACGTATGCACGGAAAACAGCTACTGATGAACATTGACAATCTCGGGGTATGTTACTGCGTTAACGCAGGACGTTCAAAAGAGCCCAAGATGATGGGGCTGATACGTGTGCTGTACCACTATGTAACTATTCATCATATACAGTATAAAGCCATTCATCTTTACTCAGCTGATAATTCCACTGCTGATGCCCTGAGCAGACATGACTTTGTCCGTTTCCGGACACTGAACCCTGACAGCGAGTTGCACATGACATTACCTGCATCAATACCTGTCGACATGTAATATCATACACACAATCAGAAGATTAAGTAATAATGGCTTGTATGAACCCTAGTATCACATGTATCTTGTATGTATCTTGTTTGTATCATATGTATCTTGTTTAGTATGTATCACACGGATTCGATGATTGTATGATGGGTTTGTAGATGTTCGCTTAAGTAAGATGGACTAGGATCCGTACGTTAACATGTATATGCCTAACCTCATAGGTGGCGCAACAACAATGTTAATATTATCAATTCATTCATTGTCAATTGCAGATCTACGATCGCTTAAGTATGATGGACTAGGATCCGTACGTTAACATGTATATGCCTAACCTCATAGGTGGCGCAACAACAATGTTAATATTATCAATTCATTTATTGTCAATTGCAGATCTACGATCCAGAGCCCTACAGCTCGTCCGTTCGGGACTCCGTCACAACACAAGACGGACTTATAACTCAGTTCACAAACAGTTTTTAAAATTCTGCAATACATATCATCTCACTGCCACCCCAGTCTCCGAGGACACCATTCTAATGTACATCGCTCACCTCACCAACCCCACCCGGCCCAAACCCTTGTCTCCCGCTTCCATCTCTGTCTATCTAGCCGCCATACGTTCCCTCCACATACTCCATGGCCACCCTCCACCCTCCATCTATACACCACGAGTCTCTTTAGCAATTCGCTCACTCCAGGAACACCATGATCCCCCAAATCAAAAGTTTCCAATAACTTACCCCATACTATGTCGTCTGCTCGCCGTGCTGCCCTCTTCAGCTAGTTCTCCTGTTCACCGAGCGGCGCTGACGTTGGGATTCTTCGCGTGTTTGCGAGGCGGTGAGTACTGTGCTATTTATCATCACAACTCGTCAAATGTTCTACTTTCCACCCCCCCGAGGGTGCGTGACGTAGCATTCGGTATTCACAATGGAGTAGAGTACTTCTCACTAAAAATCCACAAGTCTAAAACATCCCGTTATGGTTTCACTAAATTCATCGGCTGCAGCGGTACACACGTCTGCGCTCACTGCTCCATGCGCACCATGTTTCGCGCACGTTCTTCATCGGCGGGACCGCCTGGTATTTCACCCGACAGTTTCTTATTAACGTGCAGGGACGGTCGCCCTTTAGAGAAATCTCAATTCAATTCACTCATCAAACGGCTTATAAAGTTAATCGGTCTTGACCCGACCCGATATTCGACCCATTCCCTCCGCGCCGGGAATGCAACTCAATCGGCAATTAACCGCTTCTCCTCAGAAGAAATCAGCGCGGCAGGTCAATGGCGATCCCAGGCCTACCTTAAATATATACGCCAACCCCCCATCTCACACATATATTTCGCCTCTCGGCTCACCACCTCATCTTAACTCATTTCACTCATTCAACTCATCTCTTACATACTTGGCCTTCATTTTCAATGATTGGGTTTTCTTGCCAAGTAATTTCACAATTAATCACTAGTGTTACAATGTAATTATGTATATGTTACCATGTATGTCCTGTTACATGCCACGGTTAATCGGCATGTAACTATTGCAGTCGGGCTCTTAGCCCTCGAGTAGCACAACGCAGTGGTTTAAGGGATGTATTTGAGATGATGATTATTATGTGCTTGGTGTGTTTTTTGTATTGTGTTTTATGCCGTGCTTTATATCAATAAAGCATAATTCCACAAATTAATATGTGTGTCGTTCTCTCTCTAATGAGAGGTTAGATTAATTTAACCGAGGTTAGAGGTGAACAGAATCACTACTTTCTATTAAGGCCAGCATGGGGCAGCTCTGACTCAGGCCACCGACTCACCTGTCACATGCCACCTCAGGCCACCGGTCAGTGGCAGGTTAGGAATCATTCAAATTCTGTTCACCTCCAACCCGCCCTACTGCTCAGTATTAGTTATATGTAATAGGTTTTCTTGCCAAGTAATTTCACAATTAATCACTAGTGTTACAATGTAATTATGTATATGTTACCATGTATGTCCTGTTACATGCCACGGTTAATCGGCATGTAACTATTGCAGTCGGGCTCTTAGCCCTCGAGTAGCACAACGCAGTGGTTTAAGGGATGTATTTGAGATGATGATTATTATGTGCTTGGTGTGTTTTTTGTATTGTGTTTTATGCCGTGCTTTATATCAATAAAGCATAATTCCACAAATTAATATGTGTGTCGTTCTCTCTCTAATCTCATTAAGATGGTGCTCGAGAAGAAACATTCTGGCCAATATAATCATTAGTAACACTCACCTAATGTGCTGTATTCATATTGAAATGAAACGATTATTTTAGAAAATTAAACAGAAAAGATCATTTTACCAAATGAACCTTCCTGTAGAAAAATACACAAAAAAGATTTAATGAGAAATCACAAAGGTGCCAGAAGAGCAATGAACAGAATAAGCCAATCTGGCGCAGTGTGAATTCATAAGCGCTAATTAATTCCCATAACAGTATTAGACCACAGTGTACATGGCGCTAAGTACGTTATGGATACAGCTAATTTGTCCACAAAGCACTCATTTGAACGTCGAGAAGATTGCGACTTTCTAAGGGTTTAGACGTTGAAGTCAAGAGACTATCTACATAATCATTAAAGATGTGATTATCACGGAAATGTGCGTGTTCAAATACCGAGTCTAACTTGAAATGTGAAATGATTGCACTGTTGACACAATAATTGCATTAAGAAATGCCGTGGGTTCACTCTTGAGATTGACAAAATAACACACTCCAATTTATGGAGATACAGTTACCTGTGGCCATAATTTAGATCTGACCACACTGACAATTCATTGCTCACCCCTTGCGTGTTATTAAACTTAAGTCTTAAGTTATTGGACCTAAGTTACTGAAGTATCACAAGCTCATATGCCTTTGAATTGGGGGTATAGAAATGAACTCGAGAGATGCACCCAGGATGGCATTTAAGAATGATCTATATGAGTGAAAACCAAAGGACGATAATTGTCAGACATTGTTTCAACAGGATAGAACAAAACATGGTTGATTTGATTTATTGTATCCTATAATTCCAAGATTTTTCATTTTACAATCAATCAGTAAATGACATTTAGGTTAAATGAATGACAATATCAGATTAATTATGTTATTAGATTATAACAGTAATTTCCTTTTATCTTATCGATTATTTTTTTTACTAGAAATAGTTTTTTAAAGACTTTTAATGATAGGCAATATAATTGTTTGTTCATGACAACAGTACACAGAGAAATAGGAAGGCACACAGGCTTTAGGGTCTATATTTGAATGAACGAACACAAACACACAGATTTCGTTTGATATTGCAACATTATTCTCGGTTTGGAGACGGATAGGTTTTAGTTTTATCGGTGTATCATCATTGTATCTGCCAATGTCAATGACACCCCTGTCATCGTGTAGTTCACATTATTGTCAGTGAGAGCACAATCACAGTTTCTTTAATAAAATCAGTGACGATTGTATTGAGCGTAACATTTTTTGTGTGCAGAGAGCATGCTTGTCAGCGATAATGCCATTCTTGGTTAGTCGTTTACGATAAGATGTCAGTGACAACTACAATGTTGTATAAGTGATAATTTTGATACCTACAAGATGTTGTCCCAGTGAGAACAACATTGGTGTGTGGCGTATGATCATATTTGAGAGTAACTCCATTAGAATATGCCTGTCATCCAGGTGATAAACGATAAATCATTATTCACAACGATAATCAAAGCGTACATGTATTGCTTTATGTGTGTTTTGTATCTCAATATAAGCACTCAAGGAGGCCTTAATTATCCATATTCCAAAAGGCACTAATTATGAGCTTCACAGTCAAGCATATTCCCAAAGGCTGTAAAGGGGAGTGTATCTCTTTGACAGGAGATTGCAATGAACAATATGGTAAGAATCACCATGGAACTAATTCTGATGAATATCAATTGAACGCTAGCTATTCAAAACAAAGATAACTGCAATAAATGATGGTAATTTACCTTCCTTGATGAGACACGAGGGCGAAGGAGATAATCCATTTGGTCCCTAACAGAGCATGTAGATCCCGCTGACCCAAATACAATATGATAATCTCTCTGACCCTGTCACAACAATGTTAATCCTTCTGACCCCTCAATGATATAGGTAAATAACACGTGAGTGTTGAATGGGGACTGTTGTGATTGAGTACACAGCACTGCAATATAAAGCTGGGCCTCCCACGCTTCGCTCTCAGTCAGGTCTCATGCCCATGTATGGAGCAGCCTACCAGTGACGTAGCCATGTCACTCCATCATTAACTACAACACCTAGTCTATTACAGACACTGTGATAGTGTCCCATCCGGAATCTCATCCATTCTACTTAAAGGACTGACGTCTAACCAGGATAACCTTGCCCATTGCCTTTTAAAGCATCAGTCAGCATTGAAACATGAATGTTTGTTCATCCTCTATCTTCTCTTTGAGATATTAATAATGTTGCTAACTGCGCCTCCTTGTCGCCTTTGTTAACATTGATATTGGTCACTGTCTCCCTAACTCTTATACGAATATTAGTATTCTTTGTCAGCATCTCTTATTTAACCATTGGTATTTGTTATCAACTCCCTACCTGTTATGTTAACACTGATGTACTTTGCCATTCCCTCTTACCTCTTATGTCAGCATTTATATTCATGGTCAACATCTCAAAACTCATATATTAGCATAAATATTCTTTTTCTTTGATAATTGGTATATTTTATCATTGACTCTCAAATTGTTTTGTTAATATTGGTCTGCTTGGTCATCCTTTCCTTAATTATTTTAACATTGACATTCATGGTCACCATGTCTCTAACTCCTGCAATAACATTGGTATTTTATCAATTCCTCACCTGTAATGTTAGCATTGACGTACATGGTCATAACCTCTTTGATGTCATACTCTCCTTACATTCATGGTGATTCTGGACATCGTAGTACGGTCATCATTTCCCTACACCACGTGCTGATATTTACATACTTGATTATAACAAACAATACTTTGCCATTATTAACAGTTTTTTTGTTCTATATCTCAGTATATCTCAGTATATCTCAGTATATCTCAGTGTATCTCAGTCTTTACCAAATCATTTTGTTTCATCTCCCACACCCACGGTGTAACAGTAAATTGCTCCGCTACTTTATACTGTTGCATTTTCAGTCAAATATATTAGTTTCCATAATATCACATGAAAAAAAGCTGATATTCTTAGCTATTAGGTAGTCAATATCCTGGTATTTTGGTTCATTACTAACATCCCCTGGATAAATAGCAATACCCCTTGCCTTCAGTGTTCAGCAGTGAAAACACATAATAAAGCATATTGTTGTTGTTCACGCCATATGTATTACAGCAAGGCCCAGGAGTCGAGGTATTTGGGTTGTACCATACTAATAACCTCGAATGTAAAGGCTTTAATTTTAATGTTTGTCAAGTTAATGATATTTTCTGTAATCAGCTAGCTATTCTTCAAGTTGGTGATACTAGACCATACTAAAGTATATTCGATGTCTTCGATCATGGTTGATCTAAACCTGGGCCCGCTTTTTGAAGCAATCTCAAGCAAGAAAATCGATGCAAGAACTTGAAATATGATATTTACTTACGTAAGTGTGGTCTTCAAATCTGAGATCATCCGATTTTTTTAACAGGCTTGGGACTGATCTTACGTAAGCACAAAATAGCACTTCTCATCCTGAACCGTATCAGTTTTGTTTTGTTCATTTGTATCATTTGTATGCTCTAAATATGTCCATTTTGTGTTCCTAGAACATTTTTTTAATGTAAAATACTATTTCTGGTCAAAAATACCTTCATATTCTGCCCAAATCACTGAATTACGAGTTTGTTTACATTGCTCAAATATTTGACCCATCGTGAACTCATCACAGTGGGTCACGGACGGAATATTCTTTGTAACGTCATGAGGCCGCAAGGGGCAATTTGTACCCTTTTTTTCCAGAGTTCTGTGTGCTTCTGTGACGTCAAGTGCAATATCGTTACATTTTAACCCAATTTAAACTCCACAAAATTATTTCTGAAAACAATTGCAGCTGTTTTCATCTTTTTCAATTTTCGATGCAAAATGTAAGCAAGAAAAACTGCACCAAGCAAGCTGCGGACCATGCTTGACATCTGAGCACAAACTTGAAATGTAAGCAAGACATCCTTGCTGGAAAATGTTTCAAAAAACGGATTTGGGCATGACTTGAGATGTAAGTACAGATTTGAAATCTAAGCACACATTAATTGCTTGAGATTGTTTCGAATATCGGGCCCTGACCATTACAGATTAAACCCCAAGTGGTTATTAGTGTATGTTTCTTTGTTTGACCTCTTCAGAATAGTTCTGATTATGTCAGTTCAGACATAAACCGATGACGGTACAACATACCCTGCACTTTCTAAAGAGTGGCATGGGAAATTCGGTTTACCTTATCAATACGACAACATAATATTTGTAAGCAGTTACGAGGCACTGATAGGAAGGGAACAAAATCTCAATGTGTAGATGAGTATTTTTTCTCATAATGAATGACCTACAGCAGTTCATTCAACTCAAATGCTAACCGATCCCCACTGCCAGCCCGAGTGGCTAACATTGGAAGTCAGAATCGTGACATACCTCCCCATACACACTGATCAAGATAATCTTACCTGTAGTTGGCGGTGCCAACTGCGCGTGTTCCGGCGGAGGTGACACAGAAAATGGATTATCCACTTGAGTGATGTACATCTTATTTTTAGATGATGAATCGAAAATAGAATACACTGAAATGCCGACGTGAATTAAATATCGTTGTAAATTGGAGACAAATAATAGTGTAGTCTCAAAAGTATTTCTTCAGTTTTGATGTCCTTCTACTTTTGTGTATTTCTACTCAAGTCCAAGAGTGGGTAAATACCACAAATAAAATGTGAGGAGGTAAGGCATCTGGGTGAGATGTATGGCATTTATATACCTGCCGGAAGTCAGTTCATACATCAGCATGCAGTCTGTGCCCACTTGCTCCAGTGGGGTGTGAACCACTTTTCCCAGACAGTCCATGTGTGAGTGCGCAATGCCCATACAAGGAAGTGGGCACGGGAGGTGTGAATACCGAGTACTGAAGTATGGCAGGATTAAAGGTCCCCCTGAGGAATGACACAGAACATTCTGCATCTTCCATCTCCAGTGTATTTGTTTTGTGTGATTTATGATTTGATGTAAGCACGGCAAAGTGACCCGTTGATGGGTTAAGGTTGGACCTGGCAACACCTTCTCATCTGTGGTCACCATGAGGTCATAACTCATGCCACACATGACTCATTATACTGTAGGAACTCATTATGCAATAAGGACTCATTATGTAAGCATAATTGATGTTAATAGGTACATATTAATATTATATTATTGTATCGTGAATGCACTTGAATGAGTGGTCGATATGAACCATATTTAAAAAGTGACCAGAAATGGAACATCCGGGTTTCTATAGAAAGCTGTATAGGTTGGATAGGGGACCAGTCCATCTGTGTAAACCAAACCACGTGACCGCATCCGCAATATCAAAACGGTAGTGAATGAAGCGTGGGAGGCAATGAATGATTCTCAACAAAGCTCACACATGGGATGGCTCTTGAACATTGCTTCCTTGTTGGCGGACGAGTATTCGTGTTACCAAAGTAAATATAATAGTTCGCAGACCGTTGCATTATAATTCCAATTATGTTTTTTTCTCTTCACATTGTCATTGCCAAGATCATTGTCAATGGTAATGTCAATGGTAGGTAACTTAAGATGGACTCCTTCCACATCAATATATTAAGATGCTATGAGCAGAAGGAATCACATACATCACCTTGGTCAAATGCCAATGTGTTATGTTGTCATACTATTAACAGGATGTAAAACAATAAATGTTAGAGTGGATACATTTTTGAAATGTAAATATTTGAAAGGCATGTATGCGTGAATGCCACAATATATTTAATTTAAGCTCAAACTCTGGCAGATTCCTTAAATAGAAACGATGACTACACATATTAAGAATGAGATAGATAAAATCAAAGTCCTTTCTGTCTGATAGCATCTGCACATTATGCCGGGAGACATCCGGAAGATATCGATTTTGACATAAATATCCCGGTAACAGGATATCGATAAAGCAGAAAATCTATTGGGACAACCATTCTTGTGAGGATGCACTTCCGCCCCGCCAAACTTAATATTGTAATATATAAGATTACACAAATTAGCATCAATTAACCATACATTTATCCGTGTTCAAAAGAATTGTTAGAGTTATTCTTGTCTTGTTAATTAAGTATTTTCAGTTTAATTGAAGAAAAATGCAATTCATGAGAAATATTTTCCTTAATTGATAAATCATATATGGTGAATGGTTGACCTTTGTGATTGGGATGCTCAGAATTTAATATGAGAAATGTTTGCATATTGTGCTTGAACGTAAGTAGTAATGGGTGGATGTCGATTAATCTTTAGACAAAATATACAACAGCAACTAAACCACCAATTATATTATAAAAAAGTAGATTGACAGGACATATTTCATCATTGAAAATACATCGTTTTTGACAGAACACGCCTACATATTCGAAAAGCGGAGCTTGTCACAAGTAAGATGAATCAAAGTGCTGTATAAAAAATGAAAGAGATGCATTGGCTGATTTGAATAAGTTAGTGTTATTTCCACTGGTGCCACTGGACCTGCATGGGTTATATATTTTGAAATATAAGAACAACATTTAGATTAACATAGAACATAAGAACATTATGTATGAATGAAATATTGAATTGATTTGATAGAATATAATATAAATATCAGCAGTATATATTAAGAATAAAATGAAATATCGCATCTATTTCAACATTATTTCATTTAAATCGCAAATTGGTGGAATGGTGCATCGCTCAGCATGGACTAGTCTGTCGGGAATAATGGGATGCTTACTTTAAAGCAGCTTCTTTACATCCAATATTGCCTTTCTTTTTGTCACTGTCATGACATGAAGCCATCTGCGGGAAGGGCTGGCAGAACCTAATGCTTCTCGTGCCTATCTTGCCACTGGAATCAGATAGAATCCTATTCCCGGACACGTTTACATATTAACATTATATTTTGAAGCTTCAAATCATATGAATCAAAGTGAGTCGAAATTTTATGAAATGATAGCATATATTTTGGTCAAATTTAATACATTGTTCAATCTGTTCGGAAAGATAATGCTCAGCATATCTTTTTTTCAATTGGGAGGAAAGCTACCAGATTTTACTTCCTCTTCCTGTCCATTAATAAGTACACATCATAGCTGACTGTGAGACGTTTTATATCACATAAGATTTTAATAGTTATAGAACAATATACATTGAATTTCTGTGTAACACTGCATATCATATCTGTATTAGTATTTATCTTGATCCTCGTCAGTGTAAATTATAAACAATATCTCAAGACGTTTACCTCAAGAAAATATTGTTAAAGTCGTATATTACGAGAAAAAGACCTATTTATTGCACTTTCGGAACGAAGCCTTGCATGCTAGTCTTCGCAGCCGGAATGCTTTGCAAAAGGCCACTTATGTCACGGCCTTATTTCTGCTCAACCATAATTAGGCATACGTATTAACGTTTTTCATAACCAATTTTTCAATTAAAATTTCTCATGTTGCAAATAGAAATTAATACTCTTTGAATATCTAATAATCAATATAATAAAATCAATAATAATTAAAACATCTATCCAACATTCAGTCTCTGCTTTTCCTGTATGCAACTTCATCTCTATATATCTTCGATGTTAGTTATAAAGACGTGTGTCTCCCATGGTGTCGACCAGTGTATGATTCCCGCCTGGGGAAATTGCTTTGGTCTCCTACAAGGTTGAGAGAGACAGAGATCTGCAAGGTCGTTAATCCATACAAACAATATATCTATCCACTTTATGAGTAACACGCTAACAAACGGTAATCTACCAATTTGTTTTACGACAACGGGAATCTTCTACCCACCATCTCAAACATAAACCCATCGATATCATGCTCCTGGAATCAACCACCCAGATAAATGCTATGTAGGTATTGCGCATCACTCAACCACGAATCCACTCTACTTTACCATGCATCGGTTCTGCCTTTCCATGTGTCTACTCTATTGAACCAGGTATCTATACTTCTCACCCATGCATCGATTCTACCTTTCCTTGTGTCTACTCTATTGAACCATGTATCTATACTTCTCACCCATGCATCAATTCTACCTTTCCTTGTGTCTACTCTATTAAACCATGTATCTACACTTCTCATCCATGCATCGATTCTGCCTTTCCTTGTGTCTACTCAATTGAACCATGTATCTCTACTTCTCACCCATGCATCGGTTATGCCTGTCCATGTGTCTACTCTATTGAACCAGGTATCGACATTTCTCACCCATGCATCGGTTCTGCCTTTCCATGTGTCTACTCTATTGAACCAGGTATCGACATTTCTCACCCATGCATCGGTTCTGCCTTTCCATGTGTCTACTCTATTGAACCAGGTATCGACATTTCTCACCCATGCATCGGTTCTGCCTTTCCATGTGTCTACTCTATTGAACCAGGTATCGACATTTCTCACCCATGCATCGGTTCTGCCTTTCCATGTGTCTACTCTACTGAACCATGTATCTATGTTTCTCACCCATGCATCAGTTCTGCCCTTCCATGTGTCTACTCTATTGAACCAGGTATCTACATTTTTCAACGATGTATCTACCCCACTCAACCATGTTTATTCTCTATTGAACCATGTGTCTACTCTACGCAATGACGTATTTGATTTATTGATCCATGTATTTACTTTTTTTAATCATGTATGTACTATGCTCAACCATATTTCTACTCTTACTGAACCATGCATCGACATTACTCACTTATATATCTATTCTACAAGACTATATTTTTCTCTCTTTAATCCTGTTTCTACGCTGCAGATCCATGTTTCTACTCTACTTAACCATATTCCTACTTTAATGAGCCATTTGTATTGTACTCAACCATAGATCTACTCACCTTTCCCAAAAGCGTGACTGGACAAAAATGTTTTTATCTGAGAAGAGATCATTTATGGCATTTGTTGTCTCTAATATTGAATATAATATAAGCTTATATAAGCAGGAAAAAGGTTGTTTCCAATTGCAACGTGACTGGCAACCACAGACCCTACCTGACACGGATCAGGTGTAACAATTTTGGTTGTGATTGTTCAGAGGATAATTGCGTTAATGCATAAGAAGTATCAAACTCATGTTTTAAGTTGTTCCGGGCGATATATATGGTGCTGGTAAATAATGCTGTGCCAGAATTCTGTCAATATAATCAAGATTAATGATATAGACTGTAGGTCTGGGTATATACTTTATATAGTGTGACAGTCGCAGTGTCTAAGCGTTGATACTGATATTGTCACACACCGTGGCCTTTCTACTACCTAGATACTGGTGATGCAAGGCAGTACAAATCTATGGTGTGGGCGGCAAATCAATGTGATGGTCGGCCCAACTGAGCTAGAGGGGAAATGGCCGCAGCCAAGCTCAATAGGAAGTGAATATTGTCCCCACAGCCCCAGACTTCATTAACAAAGCTGTGTAACAATATAGCTAGTTATTGCAAGCCAGTCTATTACATGTTCAGACCAAAGGATGTAGGTCACGATGTGAGCTGAATGTCATTGTCCTTATTAATCAAAGTCACGAGTCAAGGAGTTCCAAACATTAATATATACATGTGGAAGAACATTTGTAAGTGTTCTTAAAGCCACACAATAGAGCATGGGTGCGTGTAAGCAAGAACATTTATGCCACCTGATCCTAGTCATATCAAGGCTATATAGACCTTTGCTACTTCTGGATGGTTGACAATACTATGGGTCATTAGGTCCTGTGGGAGGTTGGCCTTAGCAACAGTATGAGCCATTGGTACCCGTGAACGGTTGGCCTTAGCAACAGAACATTTATGGGCCATTTGTGGCTTATCTTAGCAACACTTTTGTTGGTACATGTAGGTTAGTGGGTATGAGCAGCTCTATATTTAAATGTATGAGTTATTGATACATATCGGAGATATTGGCTTTAGCAAAACTTTTGTTCTGTGGTATTTTTTGGTAGTCGGTCTCAGCAAAAAAATGAGTCATTAGTATTTGATGATAGTTGGTCTTATCTAAAATATGAGTCAATGTTAACTCCCATTCAAAATGTAAGTCATTATTAATTCATGGGTTAATCGGCATTTGAAACAGGCACATATAGCAAAAGGCAATGAGGAACTTGTCATAAAATGTTGTAATCTGGTCTTTCAGGAAATAACATGCGAGTAGTCTGTTTTTTTTCTAATTTCTCTTGAGAGGCAATTTCATTTTACAATTTCTCCCACACAGTTGACAGCCTGCTCATTTTGTCTTACATGGAAATCTGCCCTACCTCAACAAAATGCCGCTTTTATTGCGCCTAATATATCAACAGGATGCAAAGGCTTGGGGATTTAATCATGGCTGTGCTACTATGTGAATAAAACGGCGCTGTGGCTTATGTGTTATTCAAAGGAAGAGACAAACAGTTTGGAACATGGCGAAGACCTGGTTTGAACTATATTGTCATCCGAATAACAGAGAGTTATAATAAGAGATGTTGTATAATTTCATATCTTCGGTTACATGGTCCCTCTATTCCTTAAAAATTCCATAATCTTTTTTGTATATGTCATTTATATTCAGTAGAAACCATCAGAAAATATATCGCTTTAAAAGCGTGATATGACAATACATCAACAATCAGTAATAATAATCAGTAGAGTAGTGACTGTCTTGAGTTCTACGATTGTTTCCCCAAATCTCATTTTAAGGTGGATAGGTTATTGCAAAAAAGTACATTGAACATTACCTGTTTGGGATTATTTTTTCCCCAAATTTCTCAATCTTCAATACACTTATAAGATACGGTCAGTAAGAACCTCGAGGTGGGTTTGTTAATTTGTATGATGAATTAAAGAATTCTATGAGGAAAAGGGCGGGAAGTATTTCGCATCTGTAGGAATATAGCTACTTTAATTCATAAAGTGGTTGCAAATATGTACGTAATCTGCTCTTCCAGATTTTTAGCTGGTCCGTGAAAAAATGACGAAATTGGCGCGAGAGAGCCGTGCATGACGGGAAAGATGTTGCGTTGTAAACTTCCGCCTGCCTTGCTTCAAGATGGGAGGGAAATTTCAGACTGACATTGTACATTGACACACTAATGTCAGCCCTAAAGCGCGTTTGTTGTGTAATCTTTATATAAGTATATTGCAATCTACGTAATTTATGTAAACAATACGGAGGCAAAACTGACAAAAACAACGATGCACACTGCCCACCAGAGGCACACGCAAACTATTACCTCTGGCCAACCCAGATTAGTATTCATCCGGTCCTACTTTTACTGACCATGTGCTCAAGAACTGTCAGTGTGTTGTAAATGTGATTGACGTATTAACATCTCTTAATATCAAATATGAAGTTGCCTTGAGATGTATTAGAATTCATTTGTTAATATTTGAACATTTTTTGTTGGTTAGATTAACCAAAAGTATAAAAGATTAAAAGAATTCAAATTGTAAACAAAGCGGCCATCTTTGTTGTGGTTCCGCCTTATCACTACTCCAGGAATTAGCTCCTCCGGTTGAGAAAGTAGTTCCAAGTTTTATTTCTCTTAATAATTGTTTCTATATGCACAAACTTTTGTATTAATGGTGAAATATATCATAATATACCAATCTGAGTACAATTTAAGAAAAAAATAAGTAAGACGGACAGTTACATAAAAATTGGTGGATGTGGTGAGCCAGCACAAAAAGGCACCTTGTACAGAGGTGATAGGTTCACCATGTCACCCTCTGGTGGAGTTTGACAACGATGGAAAGATGAAAGGCAGAGGCGTCAATGCCCCAAACAGGCTGTCGCCGCTGTTCCCGGATGTGCCGTGTGCAAAGAATTGGGTCAAATACGATCGCAGCGCTCAGAAAATGCAGCGTATATGGGAGGGCAGATAGGGAAAATTCATTGGTGATCTTGTTAGTATATTTAGTAACTAACTAACAATATAAGTGACACACATCAAATCTCTTAGATATGTTCAAACTCACTCAAACTAACAACTGTTTCTAAATTCATTCAACCGGAAACACGAGAACAAATAAGAAATACGACTGGAGTTTCTGTATTATAAATGGGAAGGAAGACGCAAGCCGTGCATTTTTCTGAACTGAGATATATTGGGGATAAGTATGCAGATATACACTACAAAAATCTTGAATAAGGAGGCTGTTATTTTGAATTACATTATATATAAGCTTGCTAGCTATAAGCTCAATAAAATTGAGATAACAAATAAGGTCCAAATACAATGTGTAACATGTATTGTGATTGGTTAAAATCATCATCTGCTCAAATCTGGTCTGGGAAAGGATTTAAATGATCATTTATGAAGCCATTTCCAGATAATGTTCACACACATTACAAACAAGCAATGTTTGCCAGACAGAGTGGTCAAGCTCGCCAGATCTTTTTGGTGACCAAACCTTGAGTCTGAATACCACCTGGCTTAGTTTGCAAGCCACCTTTTGAACGGTAGTCTGAGTCTGAGCTGGAGATCAAGGAGCTTGGCACCAAAGTTTGTTCAATAGCTAAGGTTAAAAAAATAATAATAACAAGTATAATAAGAGGTATAATCAATCAGAGGTATAAATGCACAATAAATTGTCAACCATGAGGGTTTGTAACCAGACAAAAATGGACATTAGAAAACTGGACATTTGGACCACAAATGAAATAGTGTAGAATCTGACATTTTCACAGGCTTATTCTGGTGAATGCAATTTAAAGCCTAATGTTCACACACACAAAAACCTATTACCATTGCAACTTGGAGTTCCCTGAACTCACAAGTTCCTGTAGTTGATCTTAGACCAGAAACCTTTAATCTAGACTGAATAAAGTGGAGGTTGAGAACATTTCCCTCCAAAATGGTGGGTCATGTTTGGTTATAGCCAATTATCAGGCCAATGCACCTCACAAGATTTTCCAAAGATTAAGCCGGACAAAGTTGTCGGTATTCATTGGACCCATAAGATGTGAACTAACTTTTAAGTTGATGAAGATTCTCTCTCACCTGCTGGGAATTGTCCAAACTACATCATTCCCGAAAAACCCCTTTAAATGAAATAGATATGTCAGGATAGCATCTGCCAAGGTGGCCAGAACTATCGCCTTTTTATTACTATGACATAAAACAAAAACCCATCAGTGTCATTTGGCATTTGAAATCGAGATTGGGCACAGATTGCAACCAGGTCACAATCTGAATGCAACTGTAAATAGATCTGAAAAATGTCTCTGTTTCTATTGGAGGTCATCTTAGAAAACTATAAACTTTAAAATTTGTTCAGTATCAAAATACCAAAAGATCATTTCTCACGTATGAGCTTTACAGCACAGAGTGGCACTTCCTAACCACTTTGTTGTCGCTTCATCCCTTCAAAACTAACATATCAGCCACATTCAGACAGATGTGGATCCACAGTTTCACAGTAAGAAAAATCCGTTCATCAGTCAAAGTTAGACTGTAAACAAACCTGTCTAGTTCAAAGTGCATTATGATTTGATTTGATATGTTTTTATTAATTTAGTGTGTTTGGGGTTTTACATCACTTTCAATATTATTTTAGTCATTTCATGATGATACCTAGTTCGGACAGATATATAATGCTCCTCTCTGAATTGTCATGTTGCATGTCCTTACCATGACACTCCTCCCAGTCATAGATTTACAAGGACAAAAGGTTAACCCTTGTGGCATGAGTCTCAGCTCACAGATGGCTTACCAACTGAGCCACGTCCCATCCCCTTGTATTATGATAGAATGAATTCAACACTGGGATGAAAGGCAATCCTGATATTCCTAATACAAAGCCCATCACAGATGATTCAAGGACCACTCCTCCGTATGCAAACAGGTCTGATAGTGACCCGACCCCCATTGCATCATGCTCAACATCTGAAACCGTAGAGCTTTAGAACCCTGGCTTTGTTACCCCATCTTTTCAAGGAGCACGCATGTACATGGCTGGAAGTATAATCACATACCTTAATCTGCCCACTATGCATAATGTGTGGGTCAAATGGCAGAATATAGTAAAGTTGACATAATATTCCTTGTTACAAAAAATGTAAAGGTCATAAGATAATCCCAGAAGAGGCGCAGGTCACAATTGATATGGTTCAATGTAATGTAAGTTGCAATCCTGATATTCCTAATACAAAGCCCATCACAGATGATTCAAGGACCACTCCTCCGTATGCAAACAGGTCTGATAGTGACCCGACCCCCATTGCATCATGCTCAACATCTGAAACCGTAGAGCTTTAGAACCCTGGCTTTGTTACCCCATCTTTTCAAGGAGCACGCATGTACATGGCTGGAAGTATAATCACATACCTTAATCTGCCCACTATGCATAATGTGTGGGTCAAATGGCAGAATATAGTAAAGTTGACATAATATTCCTTGTTACAAAAAATGTAAAGGTCATAAGATAATCCCAGAAGAGGCGCAGGTCACAATTGATATGGTTCAATGTAATGTAAGTTGCAAATGCAACAAATACGTTACTGGTCTAAAGGTCCAGCAGGTGTTCTCACCCCTAGTTGGAACTAGATTTCAGACTTGTAGCAATTCTGCTTAACGTTAGGGGGAACAGGGACACTTCATACAGAGGATCACAGCTGTATGAAATGTGTTGTTGACGGTTGCTCAGATACCAACAGGACGTCACTATGTCATTGATAAATAGCCACAGCACCATTATGGCGTTATTGCTCCTTCAAGTATATGAAACAGTGCACTATTAAAACCCACCAAAGCCAACTAAACAGAAAGTATATTTCTGTCCAAAGGGGATCAATATTTACAAATACATATGGAAACATCATTTACTGACCTTTTATGACCTATCCATTAGCCAGTGGCTGCTGCATTAAACGTCATCACTGACCATTGATACAAAATTAGAAGTAAACAAAATATCATATTTCTAAAAATTTCCACGACCTTGATTACAAAATGGACAACATCTGCGAGTTTAATTGCCACAATTTAAGAACAGGCTTTCTCGTAATATTGTTATATTTAGTTATATTAGTATAATAGAGGTAATTTTGATTAATAGTCTATATCTAGAAATATTTCTTCGAAGTCAAAAATTACCAAATGGTCTCAAAAGTTTACATTAGTCTATATTAATTATCTATATTCACAAAAAAAACTTGAGTTATAAGACATTTTTCATAATTCTGTCCATTTAAACTATTTTTTCTTAAGGTTAATTAACAATGTCCTTTCCTTAAATATTAACATAAAATGTTTCTGTTTTCTCCTTTGAATCTAAAATTACTAAAATTGATAAAATATCAAAAGCAATTAAAAACCAAATTGAAAGAGAATTCCATTCTTTAGCATTTGACACATTAACAGCTCGTTTTTGTAGTTATTTTGATACAAAGAAATTGTCTTGCACTATGTCATTTTTGGGGGATCAAATTTGGAGGACATGATATTATTAGAATGAAAAACTTTTTAAGACATTGTTCCCCCTTGCGTTAAAGTTCATAGAGGTAAGACGAGATCTTAGTGCTATTTCAAGAAATTGTCTTGTAACCGGGTCTTGCCTTGAATACCCACCAATTCACAAAGATTTACAAAGACAATGGGTAAACCCTTCAGGCCTCGGCCTCAGTTCATATCAGTTGTAGATTGTAAAATAAATTCCCTACCAACAAGAATTAATCCCACGACCTTTGGATCACCACATAGGATATGGTGCTAAAGCTTTCCCTCAAACCAACTGCGCCAAAGTCCGTGTCCACTATTGTTAGTGGTACCAAAACCTCACATTCTTTTGAAGCTATCATTTATATTGATTAACTTTTATCCATATTTTGCAAATTCGCCAATCAACATTTCTGTTATCACATTTCATATTCTTTTGACATAGCCATGTGTTTTGAATGTGAATATTTCGTTTTGAAATTGAAATAATGCAGAACAGCAGCTGAGTTGAAAAGATTTTGAATATAATAGCGCACTCCTTTATTTAGAGTGTTATGTTTTCCTATGTTTATCCTTTCATCAGACATGGACTGACCATCATGATACCTGTCCCCTTATCATGATGCACTGATGCAAAGTGTATAACCGTGTATTACCATATGTTTGCATAACGGAAATTGCATAATAATATGATATAAAGCATATATCTCATCCAATTACTTGTTCCCAGTGGTCCAATACAAAATTGGAAAAGTCACAGTTTATATTTTATTAATTAATGCAATGTGCTGTTTGACCATACCTTCAGCATAGGTATTGTTTATTTCGCATGTATATTTTACCTGTATGTCGATTAAGACGAAAAAACCACTGTTCAGTGATTTTCATGTATTCCACATTAAATAGTAATAGTGTATGATCACAGTATGATCCAAGGGTTAATTCCATTTATTTCAATTAATTCACATTTCAGGTCCCTGTCCAAAGTGGCTGTATTTCTCGAATGTAACCTGTTGATTTCCGCCATGCCTGACATTGTCAAATTGGACCAACTCCACATTTTGAAAATCTTTACAGTTATTATTTTCAGAATAATGTTTCTTGGCAACTTGAACGTGTTTGATTTTGTTTTGATATATTTGACACGTGGCTGCAATGATTGAAATAATTATTGCTGTGACATTCTTGGCAAAAATGTATTGTTATTGAATTGCATTTTTTCTATGTTTTTTCAACTTTACATATTTAATTTCTTTTACTGAGCATTGTATTTTAAGGGTTTCACTGGTGACCACAAGGCTATTTTAACTAATGATTGACTAACAAGTCAATACCCGATTTAGGTACCTCCAAACTTGTACTCCCCTATCATTCCTGTATAAGTGAAGCTTGCGAAAATACAATGAGCTCTACTCTAACAATTGTGGTTATTTTTTTTCAAAATGCCAATTTCCTAGGCCACGGGCCGTGGCGCAGTTGGTTAGAGCGCCAGCTTACTAGCACCAGTTCCTCTGTGGTGATCCAAAGGTCGTGGGTTCGATCCCCGGCCATGCCGAGATTGAACTCATAATTCAATTTCCCATATGAGCTGAGGCCCGTGCCAAAGGGTTAACCCGTTGTCCTTGTAAATCTGTGACCGGGTGGGTTGTCATGTCAAGGACCTGCGACATGACAATTCAGTGAGGCAGCACTATATCTGCTACAAGTAGGTCTCATCACGAAATGACTTAAATAATGTTGAAAGTGATGTAAAACCCCAAACAAACAAACCTATAGGAAGTACCTGTTCGGTACTCCCCCATATCAATAAGTAGCAGCGGAATCTGCCCACTATACTGCAGTGTCCATTTACACTCCAAAGGACCTTAACAATGCCTATTAAGCTTACCAGCTGCCGATATGGACTGTACCACAGTCAGAACCTTCAAAATCAGCAGGGCCATCCGTCTTTGTGGGTATTTTTTTCAAACCATATCTTGTTTTGTATGTCAATATACCTACATCATTTTGCATTGTGCTGTTTCTAACCACACATGACTATAAGACCCTGAGTAGGAGAATAGCAATATTGTGTGAACATGAATGTCAAGATGAATCCACCTGTTACACCAGACCTCACACTTTGGGTAACATCCCTAGCCCAGACATGTAGAGGAAAAAAGCTGACAATCTCTAACAGGGTGACCTGAAACTTAAGAACCTTATTGCTGACACAAGAGTCTCCGGATCCATAACTCATCCTGTATTTTGTATTTGTGTTATTTGTAATTTGTGCTTTAATTTATAATAATTCTAGAGGATTGTTTTGGTTATTTAAAACGTTTTAAGCAATTATAATCAGATGTCACCTGAATCATACAAATATGGCCAGCCAATGTATTTTTCATTTGTGTATGCATGTGTTATATAATTGAACAAATATACCTTACTCCCACCACTGGCAGGGTCGTAAAACGTTTCAGGGTCAATTAGAACAACTTCCCCCAGCGTCTTGGATCTTGTAGGAGGGACTTCACCTCACAATATGCAAATCCCAGGCTGCAGCTGACATATGAGCCCACCTGTTTTTCCAACAACTATAATCTACTGAAAACAGTACTCTAATTGCTTGGATATATTCAGATCATAATATTTATCCTCAAATGGTTAGAATTACATGATTGAACGATGTTGAAAGAAGCACACTAATATAGACAATGTGAATCCAATCAGCAGGTTTATTTAAATTCATTCTTATCAACAAAGAAGTGTATATTTTGGTAAAAAAGTTGTTTTCCACCAGAGATACTATTGCAAATTTCTTTAGAAATCTTCTTTGTTTTAAGGGCAATTCTAAATGATATATTTGGTCTGCTTGTCCCATACACCAATTAAGAAAGTTATGCCTGGGTATAAAAAGGGGACATGCTTTTATGTGGAGACTTCTGCTTGAGTGAATAATAGTTGTTTTCCTAATATTCTATGGTTTGAAGTATAATATCTTATCGTTAGAGTGTCAGGTGTTACGAGGAATAGGGACCCAAAGAAAATTACATCTGAAAAAGCTGGCCCTGGTTATGGAACTTGATAGTATGGTATATACATCGCTCTGCGTCTCCCATCCAACTTATTATTTGAGATGATATCCACAACATTGATAAGACAATATACCATAATAATAAAAAATCTCTTTAGTTGAAATGCTCCTTTTCTTCATGACAACAATCAATCCACTTAATTTTGTCAGCATTATCCCTGAAAATATATACTGCGCTTTTAAAACGATAGTAAGCCTTATAATCAGATCTAAAGTACTTTTTGGAAAATTACACTCGATAACCTGGCTTTCATGCCAAATAGCAATATTAATGCACTTATATCACATTCATATCGATGTAATACACAATAGGTTTCCTTGCATAATTGTGCACATACTATATACGGGTTTTAGTTATGATGGCTATGCAGCAGAGCTTCTGCAGTTAAGTAAGGAAAACGTTATATCACATATGGTATATTTGTATTAAGATTGCTTAAAGGACAATTTCAAGTAGAGTCATGAAACTAGAGTCGGAATAGAAAATGTACTCATCGCAATTTCAAACAATGCCGATTTTTATTCAGTCCTAATAGAATGCTTGCTCAGACTTCATTTGTATCCATCTGGGTCAGCGGCACTGAGGGAATATTACACAAGTGGGGTGGATACCATAATCGCCCACCAGGAAGAAATCTGTGACAGGCATTTGATTCATGTTTTTTTTTTTTTTGTATATTTTTATTTAAGTCTCACCCTATTTACAATAAATCTAAGCATAAAATTATAACTAAAATATAGGCCTCTCTCAGAGGAGATATGAGAGACTAATTAATACAACTGACGAAAATCTGACAATTCCATCATAGTTGACTACTTGCAGTGCTTCCGTACCTATGTGTATAAGCTTTATTTTTAAATATACGGGTCTTGACTGATTGGTCATAAAGTAACATTATCCTTTTTTGTTCTCCAATATTGACATGATGTTCAGAATCACACTACTTTTCATCTAGGTTTTGTTATAATTGTGGTGTCCTAAATATATAAATATCTAGTTCTATATGGAATATAGTGTCAGTGCCATATTGCTACTGAGATCTCGGGTGAGGGCAACCATTATAAACAATAGGTTTATAAGTTTCATAACTTTAGACATTGCAACACAATTACAGACAATATACGGAATAGTATATAAAGGAACGCAGGACAGTTGTTTTTTGTTCTTCCACAGATGAGACCAAATTACGGTCGACACGAATCTGGATCTGGGAACACCGTTAAAACAATTTACGACATCCGCTTTGCAGTCTTTGCTTTTATTGCAACACAATTACATTCAATTTTGAAGACAAACAGCAGCAAGTTGCCAATTGTTTACCTCATTCCCAAGTAAACATGCTGCAGAAGCTAATGAAGGGATTTACATAACAAATGGTTGTGGATAGCTTGCCTCGTGTCGACACGTAAACCATCATCAGTAAAACACTCTCAGTTGGAATTAGCTTAAAACTGGGACCGATTTATGAACCTGAACACATTCTGCTGTCTTTAATGTATGACTGTCAACTATCAAGTTCATACATTTTACCTCCAAAATTGACTTAATAAAACATATATAACTTGAACACTCTTATTTTCTACACTTTGAAAATGAATATTAACATAATATAACAGATGGTAGTTTATGCTATTTCCAGTTTGCACAAACACAATAGTAACTGTTGCCTTCTTTAATACATAATTAGCCTCAAGAAATATAGTTCTATTAATATGTCGTTCAAACTGCAAGGGTGGATTTTTTGTTTGGGACGAGAAAGACAGCATGAAATGCCCTGTTCGTTCAGATGATAAAATAGTTGACATCAACACCAGGGGGCGACTCAATCTAGCTACAAAGCAGGCAACCAAAACATTTAACCGATCATGCAATATAGAGAATTAGATATTCTTCACTTCCTGGTGATATATGTAATTTAAATGACATTTATATGTCAATGTGTTTTCAATATAAATCTCAAGGCTGACATATTTTCTCTGTGTGTAAGGTCTATTCTTTATTTTTTCAGGAAATGTATTTGTACTAAAATGTTTTTTTCGGAAATATTTTGACAAGAACTCAGGGGGTGGGACATGGCTCAGTGGTAAGACGTCTGTCTCCCACCCTTAAGGCGGGGTGTTCGAATCCCAGTTGGGACAAGTACTTCGATCAAGTCAGTGATCCATATCTGGTTACCACAAAACAGACCATGGTTTGTGCGATCAAGACTGTGTGATGATGCAAAAGAAAGATGTTTAAGTACTCTTCGAAAAGAGTAGAGCATGTGTGTGTGTAGCTGTATTCCAATATACCATTTTGTATTCGTGCACTAATATAACTGTATAATTAGATATATTTAGACATATATAACAGCTGAATGACAAACTACATGTAATATCGCAACAAACATCAAACTTAAAAAGACCCTGACTTTCATTGATAAATCGTTACTGTCATTTGAGGTTATAAATCTGCAAGTTAAGAGGTTATAAATCTGCAATATTGCATAACAGTGACCGGTCAGGCTGGCTCATTAATTGGAGCAATGGGTATGTACCTTACTCGGCGATATAAATGTAACATGGTGGTTGGTTTGATTCCCACTGCAGCAATGTTACAAAAAAAGCTGAAAAAGGTTTGAAAGTCGACCCGAAATGGCCATTTTTGCTGGATGATTTGTACGAACACCATTTCAACTGTGGCAAAATACATGGTCGCCTGTAGTGAACAGGCGAACTAGTTTATTAATAAACTACTGGCGCTTTTGCCCTGATGGTGAAAATATGTTTATCTGGCTCGATCCCTGTGATCGTCAATAATAGAGATAAATGATAGTGTGATGTCCCAAATATGGATTTATCAACAGAAGGCATGAGCCCACGTGGCTAACTCTACCTATAGGCGCAGCAGCAACAGTGAGAATTCGAGGTGTACCAACAGTGAGAATTCGAGGTGTACCATTAAGTTAGAAACCTAAATGGTAGCATAACTACAAACACGCTAGATGGCGTCATTGATGTATTTTCAATGTATTTTTATTGAATTCAACTTTGTGCCATCAAATCAGCTAATTTGTGTTGCATTTCTTTGGTAGAACTTATATGATATTTAACTAAATTTAAATTAGAATTGGTCTATATCTGATATAAACCTTTTAATATTTGACATATAAAATCAATTACAGGACGCTCTGAAATGAACAAACTCAAAGTCAATTTTAATGTGAAAATGTGTCTCTCAAAAATATATCTTTTATTCCGCATTTTCGCATTACAAGAAGAAAAGTATTCTGGGAGTCTGTCATGTTTGTGGTGATTTGATAAATTTTGAAACTGTAATTCATAAATCTTGTAGCTGTGATTATCTGAAATTCGATATACTTATCAGACAGATAGCTGTGTTGATTTTGAACACTGTGTATTGATGGCAACACTCGGATATTTAAGTTAAAGCTTAAAGTATATTAAATCGTCCAAAAAAATTAGTTAATTCATGCATCCACATAACAAGTGATTCTCGTTTTTTCATTCTATTCGATGGGCTTTCCAAATTATTATGTTTTATATCTTGAATTTTATAACCAACGGCTTAGTTTCATAATTTGAAGAAAATTTGTGGGAGTAAACTCACAGAAAAAAACAAGCACTGGATTTCTCTTAGTCAAGTGATCCAAACTTCCAGTGAAAGGAGTTTCGATAGCATTAGAGTTAGTTCAAACAGGAAGCTGGGAGGCGGCAAGTGTTGCCATAAAAGCTCCAAATTGTGTTGACAAGGCGTTTGAGGGAGAAATGAGGGGAGACGCTGACAAAGAATGTGATGAATAGAGTCGTCTGCTCATCATTGATTTTCATATGATTGGTGACGCCAGGACACACATTTTGCCTTACTAACGCTCTGTAAGGAACCATCAAGTCTGCTCACCAAGTCACGTGACGGTAACGTTATTGTACTAATATTCCGCACACCAGACGACAAAGATAGCATTCGATATGCTCATATTGGGAAAGTCGTCACTTTCTTGTCGCTCTGGTTTCAAACAAAACAAAGCGATGATATACCGAATTACATGTCGTCATGTTACCTACTATGGTATTCATGAACATGGACAAATAGGGGAAATAAAATAACATGAAATGTTTGAATTTATCTGGAATGATGTTTGACGCTACCACCTACACAATGAAATCTGTAACCTATGAAATAATAACAGGAAGCTACGTAGAATAATAGAATCATATTAACGTGCCAAAATGAATCATTGTCAACAGATATAAACCATGTGGCATGACCCAGACCTTTGCAATATTTTCATCAAAATATTTCCTGAAATATATATCCCACTCTGATGTCACTGATAAGGCAATCATGATGTGGTTTACACTTTATAAGATCATGTTTTATGTTTGCTGTTTGATATATGTTTCATAGATGTTGTTTTGTCCAGATAAGAGATAACATATGATCTCATGTGAGTACCTGCTATATATATTACATGTCAGTACACAGGTGTGATGGGTTCTTATCGTCATCAGATACTTTACCTCACAAAACACATACACTTGACATATGGTAAAGGATCAAACTGCGTGATAAAACAATGCAAGAGATCTCCATAAAATTAGACAATGCTAGGTCATCGAAACATCACAGTCACATTATACAGGCGAATAATCCATTTAGTCAACACCCTTCCTCTTAAAACTCAGGGCTTTGTTTTATATCATATTTAATTTATTACTTGAAGATATGGTTCACTTTGTTCTTTCCATTTGTTTTGTGTTCCTGTGTTCATGATGAATGAACTGGTTCGGGTTTACTCTTTCACTTTTCAAATTCATCAGAAACCATCCAATAATTACAAATTACAATCTTAATGTCAGGTGCGTTTGCAGATATGTTAAAAACGCAGAAAAGGTAGCATTGTATATAGTTGTAACAATACATTTGCTGTAAAGTTATTAGTAACCCTGCTGCCTGCCTGCCAGATACGTTTGTTGTAGATTAAGAGCAATTTCTATTTTTTTCCATCCACAAGACTTTTTCCTGTAAAACATGTTTGTCTGCAGTGCCTATGACATATTACAGAGAAGTTCAATATTCTGTTAATAATGGAGTGAACATTTGTTGTTTTGAAATGGGTTGAATTCAATTGAATTATAGGTCCCTTGAATATGATTTGACAAACGATGTAATAAAATAGCCTAAGAAAAAAATAGATTACATTTTCAAAAAATATTTAATTTTTTTTGTTTTGTTCTCACTATTTGGTTGTGGTATAATAGAGTAATACAAGAGCAACTATTCCTGAAGATTT
This sequence comes from Amphiduros pacificus, assembly GCA_949316495.1. Classification (NCBI taxonomy): domain Eukaryota; kingdom Metazoa; phylum Annelida; class Polychaeta; order Phyllodocida; family Hesionidae; genus Amphiduros; species Amphiduros pacificus. The sequence continues at coordinate 37,788,140 of OX439002.1, forward strand.
TACAGCAAGGATGCTGATATTCTACAGTTACTTTTTACATAAAGGAAATACATGGTTTGGTTATAAGATACCCACATACAATATAATTAGGTATTTTACAGTTCTTATACTAACAAAAGAGGGGCTTCTTCATTTTCTACATTGAGATGCATGATTTAGTCGGATCTGCTTTTGCAAGGCCTTTGCATTACACTAAATACAAAACGCGTTCTTTCTCTGATTATTCTCGATATCTGTCACATAAAATAGAGATTAACATTTAGTAAATGTTCACCAATTACAAATCCATTACAGAACAACACATAGCTGTTTTTGTGCATGCATATCATAAAGTCTTTTAAATATCAGTCTGAATTGAGATTATGGATTATGTTGGAAATGTTTACAGACATATCAATACCTTTGCTTAATTCAATATTCATAAATCCATGTTTTATGGATGTCCGAACAAACTAGATTGTCACGCTATTCAAACGGTATTCATTTCATGGCACCAAATAATGCTATGCATATCGTAAAAAAGGAATAAAATAATGCTATAGATAAAGAGGTAAATTATCTTTATTCCAAGAGCGGTAAAATAAATAAATATGACCTATGTGCGGGTGATACCTATATACTGGGATCTCATTTGTTGTCTCAGATACATGGTGTTAATTTACAGATTAAATTGACAAGGATATGAACACAGAATGAGAACCAAAACAAAAATTAATCCTCTGTTCAGAGACATTTCTTCTTATGGGAATGATCCATACGCTATGCACATTCAAAGTTTTGTCATGCCTTTGTCATTGGACAACTCCTATTTCTCTACATTAACATCTACCAAAGAATACAGTGAAATCAGGGAATGAATTGGAAGGACAATACCATGTATTTAAGTATTTCATATTTTATTCACACCAAGCTTTTTAATTATACAGGAACTGTTGATAAACTTTTGAATAATATATGTCCTTGAAATCAATCTAGGCAACTCGGTTGGTTTTTTAGATAATCTGTATGCAATAAATTAGTGATATATTGTGTAGTGTTTATTTGACAATATATGTATTGCATATCTGGATATGAAAACACGTTCATATTGAGTGGAAAAATGTTGGCCTTATCGTGTGTGTGCCCAGGATCGTGTGGTCTCATGAACCATATCATAAAGCGAGTCAAACCATGTGTAAACATACTTGAGAAGAAGTGGATCTTAAATAATGCACAGTTAAAAGATCTGTTCCATTATTCATAAAGGGCACTACTGCACAAGTTATGCAATCCACATTATTTTTGGTACAAAGATAAAGTAGGCATACTACTGCTATTGATATTGTAATTGAAAAAACATACATGTGACATATTATTTGTTATATTTATTTGATTTTGTTGTGAAGTGAGTGGCAATGTAAAATCTGGACAATATTGTGCCATTTCTCTAAACGTCTTCGTTGAATAAGGTGTATTACACTTTGTACAACAATATGTTGTTTGCATGTCATGTGACATCATTTCTGTAACAGTAACTGATAATAAACAATAACACATTTTACTTGGAACCAACCGATTAATACCTGCCTATCTACGCTTTTAATCGAATTGGGAGATCATATGACTATCATATGCATGACCTTTTTGACAGACGTATGATTGACATATTGATGTGGAACACATTGATACTGTTAATGTAATTGGCATCCTATATTATCTAATAGCTTCCATAGTCTTCGGATAGGACAGGCTTGTCGCGCGGACTTGTCTACTCCACAGCAACTTATGAGCACTAATATTTTACAGTAATAAATACCACTAACAGTCAATTATATCTTCGTTCTTGTACCATCGAAGCTTATAAATATGTTTTGCACAAACAAAACTATCAATTAATCAGTTCTAAAACAAACGTATCACGAAAGCATTAATTATGAGCAAGCATACCATGTAGCATTTGCATAATATCAACTGAACAATATCTTATCAACGCTTAAATAATGTAATGTTTGCATAACAGCAAATAATAGTTCAGTTCATTACAATTAAGATGAAAACTCAAAAATCACAACAGATTAAAAGCATGTATTTTCATGGGAATATGTAAATTGGACTAGTTTCGGTACTCACAGCCGGGTAAATACCTGTTTTATCCTTTCAATACAATTTCACCCCAGTCAAACGATCAGTGTCTGTTACTTGATATTGGCACTAGTGGGGCGATTATTCTTACCCCATCCGGATCTCATTAACCCCTTTTATGTAGCTTTGACCCCTCCGGAGTTAACCATGTTCTACTCTTTGTCCTTGTATCTCCACCAGGCAACATTATCACTGTATTTTCAGGTAAAGTTCACAGGATATGTCAATATCCTTGAGAGATCTTGTCATAGTGACCTATCTTGGCAGGGCCATAATGAATGGTGACTTCGGGAGCAAATCGTGTGGCACCCGGGGTGACTTATGCACTTCCACCAGGGTATGTCATTCTCTCCATGTCACATGCAAACTCTCCCGTGGCGTGCTCAACCTCCATATTCACACTCACCTGAAATGCTTATATAAACAACATCTACATTGTTCATGAGCAATACACAACTCCAATACAAAACACAACTCCTTTGATCACCAACCCAGTGCAGGGCGAGTGCAGGGCAGGTTGTGGTTTCATTTTGGGAGATCTATATGCTTCTTTGTATCTGTTCCGTGAGAAAATGTATCTTTATTTTTTTCCATCCAGGACGTTTGGAGTGATGGCAGAGAATCAATTTTAAATGTCGTCTTAAATCCAGCAGGTTTTGTGTGTTTGAATGGTGTGTTAACCTATCTTCTGCTCAGTTACCTGTGAGGGGGGTAATGTGGTTCAATGTTTGCCTCACTAGCCCCTTGATACGCCACCCATGTGACAAGAGAAGGGGTTGTTGTACTTGTGGTGGGTAGCAGACAATGAGTGGCAGGGGTTTAACTGTGCTTAATGCAAGAAGACAGGCAATGGTGATAAGAGGGTCCGATGCGGGCACCTCACATGCCATGCAAGCAGAGGAAACCAAGACACAGGTGACTTGCCTGTCATGGGACAGGTGAACGGGTATCTTCTTTGATGTCACCGCCATGATCCACTGCTGTCAGTGTCACATGTTAACCAATGTGTTTGAGTCCATAAAAGTGTTGTCGTGGTGACTCCCTTTTTAACCATATGGAGTTTATAGAATCAATTCACAGACCTGCTCTGAGCGCAAATCGTCAGAAAGCTATATCTATGGTTGCATGCGATGTGCCCAAATGCTTTATATCTTACTGAATAAAAGATGCCTGGGTCAAATATTTGCTCTCATGTAAATATTCTGTTTCACATATTTCTCTGTCTCTTGGACTCTGATAAGTTTATATAAAGATACATGTATTGAACTCCCATGTATTCAGTCAGCTTTGCCAAAAAATGTGTTTAAATCATGACTATGCATGTCACATAATGTGAAATATGATATAACGATAGAACATAAAACTAGTGAAATATAAAATGTAGATATGATTAAAGCTAGAGAAATATGGTAAGAAGATATAGCAATGATCGTGTCATAAAGCTAGTGACATGTGATAATGAGATATAAACATGGTTATGCCACATCTAACTGGGAACTAATGTTGACGCTGCATTTAACAATAATCAGCGGGCGACACGTTGCCACGAGGCACCAGATACCACAGTTTGAAATCTATCTCACTCTCGCAGAGATGACCTTCCAAGATGACATGACCTAGTTCAGTATCTGAACACGTTCCATGGTCTGTTTGTATTAATTTCATGTAAATCCTGGCACCATGTAAACCGCATGTGCAAAACACGGTTATAACTTGGGAGTTCTCATAAAGTAGGTGGCTGCTCTTTATGATACAAGCTAACACTGGATGTTGTAACAAGTTTCATATGTTTGTATGAAAGATATCTGCACCCAGATGGGGTCACTCATACATCATGCGTGATTCTGACATGTGACACCTACCACACTGTTATATGCCCTGAGAATTGCTTCAATCCAGCTGACATATAATCACGCAAGGCTGTTTGGAGAATGTCCAGAGGTGGCCGTGTCTAACTGAGCCTGATGGGGCGAATCCGCCGGGAGGGGAGGTCCAGGGCGCCTGACACTGCTAACAGAGGGCGCCACCACGCTGGGAGATCGCCTCAATGTTGCAAATGACCAGGACTGGAAAGATGAATATGGAAACTTGGAAAATAATTAGGTCCAAGACGAAAGCGGCATTTATCTGCGGGCTGACGCTCGTACCAGGCTGAGGTCATGACCTTCTTGTAAGGGGCGGTGCACATTTATTTTGTGTTGACAACTGCTACTAAATGGTTGTAAAATGCTAAAATAACTAAAAAAACACACATTGACATTTGTTAATTATGAAGATGAAACATCTTTTGTTCATAAATTGGTAGCACTGTCTGTGAACAGAAATGGCTTGCAATGGGGTGGCCTGCTGTGCAGGTCCGCATTGTGACAATGGCGGGGAGTGGGAGTGTCTGAGAGGGAGAGTTGCCCTCGGGGAGCTAGGCCTGGCTCTCTCTGCATGCTTCGCTTACTGTCTCCAGGTAAACTGTGTTAGTCCGTTAAGAAACTTACTGAATGTGTGTCTCTTTGACAGAGAAGATCTCCCCCTTTTAAACAGTTAAACAGTGATGTTAAAACGAGTGCAATCATTACAGTAATAATGATAAGCTTTGATGGCTACAATTTTGTGTGTGTGTGTGTGTGTGTGTGTGTGTCCGTATAATGAAGTTCTCATGTGTTAATTTTCACAATTAAATTATTGATTTGAGTGCCACAAACGGAGCTGTGTGGTGTGGTGACTACTGTGGAGTGTGAGCTCGAGATACGGGGCAGCTCTTGAGGAGTGACGTTCTAACCGTCAGTTGTAGTAAACGTGTTGGTCAGGGTCCAAGTTGGCTGGCCAGCCAGGTATAGGGAGAACAGCAAAGTGAGGGAGAGAGGGAGAGAGAAAGACGAACTGAGAAAGAGAGAGAGAGAGAGCTGAGGCCGTGCATACTACACACAACTACTACCCACTCACAACTCGATCACATGCACACATCGTCAACATCAATCTGCAAGGATTAAAATTAATTGACAGAAAACAGCGAGAGGAGACACAGGACAGAGTTGACATGGCACCGCGGTGAGGTGCTGACTGTTACGGTGAGGGGTAGTGCTATCACACACTGCCATGACAGAGGTTTAAGAGCGGCACAGCCGGCCAGACAAGCCTTCCCCCGCCGCCACAACACTGGGAGAGCCGGGGAAGGGAGCGCCCCCCGAGGCCCGTGTGGAGGATTATATACCTGATAACCATTCTGCTATAGTTTGTGATGCCTCACGCCCCATGGATATTGTCTTATTGGTGTTGTAGCTTCACCATGTACGTGTTAACTGTGATGATAGTTGTGCACACTACCAGCATCTCGCTGGCCAAAACTTCTGTGGAACCAGCTGATCCATGCAAAGCAGGTACGTACATTTTAGACACCCCCTACCAAAACATTACTTTTCCCTCCACACCAGACCACCCAATACAACCCAAGCAAGTCCGGGGGACACATGCTCCTTTATGATACCTGTTATACCTGATCTTTCACATTCACATATTATGTTATAAAGGGTAGTTTTCATCACCATAATCCTCAGATGCACAATGGGTCTGTGGATCAATAACCAATCATTTTGAACAGGACACTTTCACTTAAATAAAGTAGTCGACACTATCCACGTTTGACAGTGTTCGGAGCTCTTCGGGGCTTATATTGCTATGAAGCACGGTTCAACCGTGTGTTTCTTTGTGAAATCTCGAGGTTCAAAGTTATCAGAGGCATGTGTGGCGGAATATTACCATGATTAGTCAACTAACGGTAGCATGTTATGACTGTGACTGGGAAAAGTGATAGGAACTGCGTGTTACAGGAACATGACATGCTCACATGAATCACTAAGCCTGTTTTTATTTTTGGTGTTGTGCAGTATGTGAAATATCACTGCACATGCTCCTTGAAGTCGTAAAAGCAAACTGGTGGCGTTCACTTGCTTCATCCTGATGAATAGCTCACAGGATGAAGTTTTTTTTTCAAAACAGAAACTAGTCGCTTATCTGAAATCGATTATATAAAATATGATTTGGGTTTTAATATGGAGGGCAGATTGACCCAAGATTGTGTAGTAGTTATTTATGGACATGTGTTGTGATATTATAGTTACATTCTAGAGGGAGGCATCCAGTAGTCTACATGATGTTAAGAGGTGGCATGCAAGTGGAGAGCAGTCTACCTGATGGTGGATATTAGTGCAGTAGTCTACCTGATTGTAGTAGTCTACACAATGCAGAGTAAAGGTATAGCCATCTACATCATTATGTGTTGTGCAATAATTGTCTATCTGATGGAGGAAGATTGTGTACTGGCCCACCCAGTAGTGGACTTTAGTCTACACAATAGGGAATGGTACAGTAGTCTACGTGGCTGAACAGTTATCAATCCCATGGCGGACGGTAGTATTGTAGTCTACACTCTCCATAATATGGGAGTGACAACGCAGTAGTCTATATATTGGAGAGTGATAGTGAAGTAGTTTACATAATAGCGAATGCCAGCACAGTAGTCTACATAATGGCTAGAGGAGGTAAAGTAGTCTGCTGAATGGTGATGCAGTAAACCACAATGAATGTGAAAGTAGCATCACCACAAACAGTTCTGAGATACCCTGGGCAAAACTGAGCACAGACTGCATCTGATAATTGTGTCAAGCAAGCCATGCTAATGTTATCATACCCAGCATTCAACATTAAGTTGCCATTTTCTCTGCCCGGTGCACCAGCCTCCTTGTACTTGTGAAGGGGGCAACTGGAATTATTTGTAGTTTGATGTGGAGAATGAGTTGTGCCCTGATTGTGAGGCTGTGGTAATTGAGTGTGGCGGGTGCTTGGTACCAGGCGTATGGCCTCCGAGCCTTTCCACATCCCGGGCAGAGACTGCACTGCCCGCGGCAAGGGGCCACACCCGCCGCCCTCGTACTTGCTCCCGGCACCATGGGTAGCCGAAACGCGATCCGGGCTGACAGGATCCTGAGAAAACCTCTCCGCGATAGATCAGTTTGTATTTATGCTGCAGCTTCCGAGGTCCATTATACAAAGGTTTAATACCCTCGTCTCCTCCGCATACTGTCCCTGTACTTTCTGCATGGCTGTCCATGTCTGACTTATATTTGCATTATTGTAAATATTATATAAGTGAGATCACATCTCCTATATATTACCATAAAATGCAGTGTGTTATGCAGCTTAATATAACACCGCACATAAGACCATGCCATGCGTTTAATATGTACCACTTACATATTAAATATGCACGGCATTATATCAAATAAAGTTTGTGTTAAGTACCATATACTTGTCACTTTTATGATATAATGTGTATGGTATACATCGCTAGTTAAGTGGGCAATGCTTATACCTCGATACCTGTGCATTCTAATAACAAAAGGGCGGTCAGTTGGTAGAACGTCTGCCTTGCCAGCGATGGGGGTTTTATTCCTAATTCGATGGAATACTTTGGTTGTAATGTATTACTGAAAAAGATGGATTTCTCACTCCAACCAGTGCCCCACAACTGGTTATTTATAGTTTCATTTCTATGTGCTAATTCAAGGGAAATATCATATTTATTGTTCGTAATGAGTAGGGCGTTAATTCCCAGTGACAGATTTCTAGCTGACCCAAAATAGCTTGAATTGTGATGAAACGGTATTTCATGAGCAAATAAACACAAATAAAATGGGCATGGTACAAATTGATTCCCGTGCTTTGACAAGCATGACAGTGCAGCAAGAAATATGATTCCATGTCAAAGAGAAACTGTTTCGCTTAATGCAAAATACAAATGCAAATTCATCTGATCCAATAAGTGAATCCTATTTTAAGCACTCTAATGGAGGTACGATTTGTGCTAGCTGTCACAATATGTAAAGCAGCAACTTCTGATTTTGCTATAATAAAATGCATCGAACGCCTTTCTCTCTGATTTAATGGAAAGTGATTCGTTCCATTATGTAATATAATTTGATATTAGACTTTTCTCTTTTACTAAATCTTTCAATGGTGTTCTGAACATCATATTACATATTGATAACAGCCAATGTCTGTTCATAGCGCTTGTATGAGGCCCGTACACTTTAACGTCGTTTGAATGAGCTGAGGCTTGTGCCCAAAGGGATAATCTATTGTCCTTGCAACAGAACAATAAACAATGATTTATTGTAATCTTTACATACCCGTTATCATCTTGATTAACTTTAATATTCATTAATAATATTTACACAGTACGAGCGCAAGCTTATGACCATCAGTTTCTCTGTGGTGATCCAAAGGTCCTGGGATTGATTCCCGGCCATGCCAAGAATGCATTCATGTTACACTGTCTTATATGAGCTGAGCCTGGGTGGATTGCCATGTCAAGAACCGACAATTCAGTCAGGCAGCACTATATCTGCTACAAGTAGGTCTCGTCCTGAAATAACAAAAATAATGTTGAAATTGACACAAAATTAATTTACACTTTGCACATGACATTAGCTTATGTCGAAGATAATAATAATAATACATAATAATAATAATAAGAATTTGTATAGCGCTATTCCAGACTAGGGCTGCTCATCGAGATAGTAATATGGGAAACAGTTTTGTAATCCTTTTTTCAATAAGTATTTTTAATGATATTCAAGTTAGGTTGCCATATTGTTTGCATCCATTTATCAGTTCCCAGCATTATTCAATCATTTTGTTATAATCCTGATCCGGATGTGAGAATACTAAGTGTTCCCTTGTCCCCAGTTTGCCAGTGGGAGGAGGAGGTCCTCGCTGAGGGCTCCTCAGAGAATTCCAGCAGTACACTGTGGCTGGGTGATTGTGCATGGAGTTCAATGTGTTGAAGGATGACATACAGATGTACAATGATTGTTAACATGAATTGTGATGCAATGTTTGCGTGAAGGCCGGAGAAAACCTCTCATTTGTACCGCCATACTGCAAACATTTGAGCCTTTGAAGAATTCTTTGTGCCTACCATCGCTCTCGAAATACACTTGAAAAAAAGACCGCAAAACACGCTGTGAAATACGGCGATAACGCTGTGGTAGTTTTTGATAACGCTGGCGCTGACAACAACGTTGCAAACGTCCAGCAAACTACAGGCAAACCCAGCGACCAAAATGATGAGGACAAGAAAAATGCCATCCACAAGAAAATAAACATGAAATAGATCGGAGTAGAACGTAGGCGGGATGTGAATGCCCCAGCAAAATATCTGTAAACGATCAGCGACAATTGTGTTGATATCAAAACTCACATGACGGATATCTTTTGATACAAAAACAAATAAGAATCATTTCCGGCGCATACTATCTGTGATATTATTAGTACTTGTGAGGGTCCATGTCTGCGGGGGTTTTCTCTCACACACAGTGTAACCCTGACCTCTGACCTTTCCAAAAGGTGCATGGGCAGTGTGCATATAAAATATAGAAATGTGTCAATCATGTTTTCTCAGACAATCGTGATTGCGTGCCAGCGGTATGTGCAAAGTGACACTGAATGTAGAATGGAACATGGTTTGCTTATAGAATCGCATCACAATCATCTCAGAATACCTTACAACTTTACTTTTATGGATACCAAAGCTCCCCCTTCCGTTCACAATCTATAGACGAATGCATTGGATATATAATAGTGCAAAGGCGTAATAAAGAGTGGTCTGGAGACCTCAGGTGCACTTGATGATATTTTATAGATTGAACTTGTTTAAAAGAAATAATTCATCAAATGTCTGCAAATGGCACAAGTTTTGACTGGCCGGGATTCTCCTCCATGACGTCACCGGTGGTCACGTGACTGCTGTGATGTAATTGAAGCTAACGTTTAGGCAATCTCAACAATACTCAGGGGTCATGAATAAAGAGTGTATGACAAGGATTAATGGAACATATTATCAATATATTGTTTTAATATTTCGACCAGATAACATAAACTGATAAGAAAACACATAAACCCACATATGACTCACATCAGCTTGAGGTCCAAAAATTATAAGAGCTCGTGAGTGTGATACAGCTCTGCACCATCTACAAATCACAAAATATATCTTTTAAAATACTTATTTTCTGTAATGAAATAACCTTCTTCTTTTAGAATATAGTCTAATGATAAAACTATGTATAGCATGCCCAATTCTTAAAGTATGCGCCATTGGTTTGACATAACCTCAGAGTAATAATATTACTGTAAGCTATAACACCCCACACCTGTGATGCAGTGTGTTGCAGTGTTTCTGTACTGACCCACGTGGCAGGTAACCAGATATACTCCTGCAAGTGGAATGTGGCGGTTTGCAGGGTGTCACGCCTCGAGATACTCGCGTGGCGGCACCCGGGATCAGTTCCAATGTTTATGTGATCACGTGTCACATCTGACCTGGCTGGTGTCAGACAAGGCACCCACACCTGACACGAGTCCTCTCACCTGACACGAATCCTCTCACCTGACATGAGTCCTCCCAACTGACATGAGACCCATCCCTGTTTTATTCTTTTTGATAAAATGTTATGGGACTTGTTAGTGTTGAGATAATAGAAATCAGACATTAATAAGTTAAGCATCCAGTCCTCTGAAATGTCATGAAATTATTTGGAATGGGACCTAATTTTGAGCATTTGTATCCCTTATCCACTATCCAAGACTTTTATATATCGGTTTGAAATATCAATAGGTCGTAAATACATATAAATATATATAGACTCAACAGGAACCATTTTTAATTGGTTTGGAAAATAATCCATGTATTGTGTTGACTATCTTGAAAGGTCTATGAAAGGTTCTATTATTTATTGAAAAGTAGATAGATACATATCCAAAGCAATCCCACGTGAATTGGTATGCGATATCAACATATCTATTGCAGTTTTGATTTGTGCGAGGGAATCTAATATTGAATCTAGAAGGTCGAAGAACCAACAACCTTATATTGACTAAAGAGTATCAAATGGTGTTTCACAAGATGATATATTACACCACTTTTCATTGCAGATATAACCGTCTTGTCTGTAGGATGTGCAATATCAGAAACAATATGAAGTGTATTAAGAACATCTTAGCATTTTGTCAATAATATGAACTGAATGAGACATACAATCAAATCGAATCATCACGATGAAATACTAATATTAGTGTGTTTATCCTCAAATGAACCATATTGATTGGTAATATTGGGTCTGATCCAGACTGTTCCAAACATGATAATACTGAGTTTTGGGGGTAGACTTGTTCCAGACACTCTTCCACCACCCTTCCATGTAGATAGCGATGGTAATAGTAAGAGAAAACAAGCGACTAGGTAGTGGTCAGACAAGGTGAATGGTGAGATGGCAGAATGGCATGAAGTATGACACAGCACGCTACCAACATGATTTGTCCATTTGCCTGTGTGTAAGGTGCCACTTATCACAAGAGTGTCTGGGTACCACATTGGGCAATGTTACAAAATGACCATCTTAGTGATCACAAATCAGTAGACATTACAGTTGCCGCAGCCTGGCTGCAGACACGCTATTACACAACACAGCTATTTTACCCACTAATCATCCCAATGTTCTTTGAAATGTGAAGACTATTTGCCTGAGACTATAATATAACTGATCAATGAATTTCCAGCTCAGCTTATTGCAAGGAAACTTCTGGATGACAGAACATTCTTAATGGTCCTGATACACATATTGAATTGGTGTGTACAGATGAAAAGCAAATGCATGTGTAGGAACTGATCAGCGGGCAAGCAGAAATATTATCATGGACCAGATTGTTTGATATTAATTCTTTTTGTTATATTACATAGTAATTTAAACAATTATTTCTTTCACTCTAATGTCTCCCCCTTTATCTAACACGATAGCTGAGCATCATAGTTTTTTGTCAAACATGAATACAATATGTTCATTTTCAATCACAAGGTTTTGTACATGATTCCTTCCACGCAGGACAATTCATTATCCATCTAGTTTATCAGAACTGCTGAGGAACAACAGATAAACAACACTTTATTGTAATTTTTACATACTCTTAATTATTTTGATCAACAATATGGGCATCAGCTCCAATGTGGTGATCCAAAGGTCGTGGGATTGAGTCCTGGCCATGCCGAGAGCTGAGTTGAGCATTGGTGAATTGTAATGTCAAGGACTTGCTACATGGCAATTCAGTGAGGCAGCAATAAGTAGGTCTCGTCATAAAATAACGCTGAAAGTAACGTAATATCCCAAACAAAAAACAAACAAAAATGATTGATTCCTTCCTGTCGTTTCGAACTGATTTAAATATTCATACACCTATTTATATGTCAGTGAGACTCCGAATTAAACCTGTCTCATACATATCCAATATTTTCATATTTCCTAGATAATATATAACAATGCAATAATCTGGAAAGATGGAATATATTTCTTGAGCTTTTTCTTCCTCCAGCTCCATACTTGGGTATCAAAGGTCGTGGTTAATTTATGCTGTGCGATTATAGTAAGAAAAGAGCACTGAAGTCTCGTGGAAGGCTTTTATCTGTCCTGGTATAGGTTCAACAGTGCTGTAAATGCCACAAATACAAACAAACAATAACTGTTCCAGATAATTATGTCAATGATATATATGTGGGGGCAGGCACCTCACTCTTCATTATTTGTCTTTATTGATTGACTGAATGATACAGTACCACAAGCAAGAGGTGGTATGGATAGACCATTTGTCTTAAATGTACTTGGTCTTCATAATTGCCCTCCCACTATTCATCACCCGCGAGTGTAACTATACTATAACCACGGCTTTGAGTGCAACTATTTTTTGTGAAGATGACCTTGAATTCCAGGCAACATTTGTGTCTTTTGGTTTGTAGTGTTTTGGTTTGTAGTTTCTGAATGAAGCATACATTGTGTTGAATGCCTGAGCGTATTAGGTATTTGAGGCACAAACACATGGTGATGTTACATAAATAAAAAAATAAATTCAGTTAAATTCATCTTTTCTGACAAAAAGTTAACTCGACCTCATCCTTGTGTCAAATCCCAGTCGATCCTATCTGAGCCTATACTTAGTCCACCCACTTGACTGTTAAACAAATCTACCTTAGTCCATCTACCAAGGCATTGTCTTTGGACAAGACACTTTATAGTTAAGATGCGTGACATGCGTAATTTATCCAATCAAAAGCAAATCTAACAGCCGTCCAAAACCACCTATGGTGGCAAGCCGTGTGGTTTGACATATAGAGTTTGAAAGCCCCGCCTCTGTCATGAGACTTAGAGCAAGGGTAAAACTAGGTTAAACTTATTACGATATGCCAATAGAATGGTAACGTCCTTCCCCAGTCGTTTTGAGTTAAGAGAATCAAGACCAAGAAAAGTAATTTCCATCTGCACTGTCTTTATATTCCAGTATCAGAATAATTAATTTATAAAGAGAGTTTATTACCACCTGCACTATATATGTGAAAAGAAGGTTAACCTTGCCCCTCCGTGCTTTTGAGGGTCAGGACCTTCAAGTTCAACTGCCTATGCTGATGGGATATATAGGTATCTGAATATATATAGAGGTTTCTTAATATATATCTATAGATGTTAGACTGTTCACCTCCATTTGAAGCTACTTATATCAGGAAATATTCACTGTTCATATTTACTGTGTTGTTTGGCGAGAATAGTTAACTGCTTATCTCTTTGAATATTCTGGTATCGTAACAGTATGAAGATATATAGAGGGCTTGTTATCCATTTGTGCAGGATATAAAGAGTGTTATTTATCTACCTTTGTTGTTTAGATATTTTAATATCAAGATATCTGAAGGGTTACTGACAATCCCTGTTTAGATGAACTGGGGACACACAGGGAGCAGGAATCCCACCAGAGCAGTGTGGCTATCAACTATGTCATTAACATACTCATTTCTGATGGGTATAGATGACAGTTTAATGTTGTCCACTCTGCCGGAACACTAGTCAACACATTAATATGAAGTTGTATGACTTGTTGACTACCTGTCACCGGATAATTGGCCCCTCATCTTGCCTTACCATTCACAATCACTATCTGAAAGATATGCTTCTCTCACCTGGCTGCGTCGGCACCCTTTGATCAGCTAAATGGCTCACCTGTGTCCACTACCCAACCCGACTGACACCATTCAACAACCAACCACAAAATGACAAACACTTAAGCTTCAAGACACTCCAAAGTCATTCCACTTTACCATTTCAATGCTCAAATGATGTTTTACTAGCACATAATTTCCAAATGAGTGAGTCAATGTGGTTGGATGTCGAATATCAATCATCGCCAAAGGAGCACTGACACAAAGAAAAAAGTAGGCATAAAGTGCCTGCCCAACGGGAAAATATTGAGGGCTATATGTAGAATGGTAAACGACCCCTAATCAGCCACATAGGTCTTCCTTTATGAGAATCTAGCTTCTGGAGAGATAAGCTTATAAACTAAACTCATATAAATCAATTTCTATTTTTGAGAGATCTGTGCTTTCATTTGAGATTTCTTTTGTGCTCTTCATATTAAATAATAAATTAGGAAAATGGAAAAGTCATTTCTGAAATTTACAAAATAATAACTGACTTTAAAGGAAAAATATATCATGCTTTGTGACAAGGAGTGGAAAGAATCGGGGTCCAATGTCTGTGATTGAAAACCTATTACGTGCTAGAGGCCACAGGTAGAATTCATGGTGTGAGATAGAAAAAAACTCTTCCAGTCTTTGATATTTTGATTTATATAGTACATTACATATCTAAGAATCTCGTATCTATTTTTTAATCTGTTTCTGATATCAGCCACTTTAAAAGTGACAGATATGAGGATGACATTCTTCCATCTAGTAGCAATGTTTAAGTACTGGTCAAGTCCAAAGTAACTTAGAAAAAAAATACAATCCATCATACATTCAAACAAAAAGCAGATCTTTAATTTACATTTACTTGTATAATATAGTTCATGATAGTGTGACCAAAATAAGGAATTTGAATATCTTAGATACACGTATGCTGGATCATTAACGGCATTCCAAGGTCTCTTAGGTATTATTCTAGAGTTTTCTTCTTGGGCCCATCAATTTTTACTGACATATTGCGTTCAGATCTTCAATGTATTATCTTTGAAAGAGTGCATTCTGTGCGATCTCAAAACCTTATTAACTGGCTGGGTCTGGAATGCAATCATGCAAGATAAATGACAAGCCCTACTTTTGCTACACAAGACCACAAAACGAATATCCATGTTTATGATTGATACATCAACAAGCAAACAACTGAACAACCGCTCTGTAAACAACTCAAACTAACAATATGCAGTTTGTAGGCAAAGCCCTGCATAGTTGAACGGGGCTCAAAGTATATTACCAAGACGATTTGGGTGCATAGATTCATTGTGTCACAACCCTTTCTAAACGGGATAGATATCTGGAACTATAGACCTATTTGAATTATTTTACTTTGACCACGTTTAGAGATGTGTATTGCTTGCTAGGAATTATTTGCTGATATTATGATATATAGATTCATTGTGTCACAACCCTTTCTAAACGGGATAGATATCTGGAACTATAGACCTATTTGAATTATTTTACTTTGACCACGTTTAGAGATGTGTATTGCTTGCTAGGAATTATTTGCTGATATTATGATATATAGATTCATTGTGTCACAACCCTTCTAAACGGGATAGATATCTGGAACTATAGACCTATTTGAATTATTTTACTTTGACCACGTTTAGAGATGTGTATTGCTTGCTAGGAATTATTTGCTGATACTATGATCCGATGTACCACCTGATTAGAGTAAGCCTTTAGTAATGGTATACGGCTTGTCTGGGATACATATGACACCATGGTAAATGTTCGATTGTTTTATGCTGTGAGGGTCCAGACTGTTCTTTGAAGGAAGGGGCTAAAACTCAGTCAAAACGTCAATATTTAGATACCGTATAAAGTATTTTCCATCAAAGTTTGACAAATTTTAAGACTATTATAAAATCTTTGATATTGTGTTTATCACCTAGCGCGAAAGTATTATGGTGTTGTTAACCTTTACCTGCAATGAACCTTTGGTGTTGTTTACCACGAATGGAAATGAATGCTGTTTAGGTGTATTCTACCCAGAAAACACCTATGAGTCCATGTTTTATTTAAACCTAAATAAAGTGTACCAAACCAATTCTCCCATGGTGATTTTATATGCTCACATATTTGGTTTTAGTTTACCTGGAGTAACCCTTGGGTATCATGGTGTTGTTTGCCTTCTGCGGCGAGTGCACGGTGACTCTCCCGCGTGATAGTCAGGTTCGTGGCACCGTGTTGATATTGTTGTAATGGGTTACCTTGTGCCAGACTTGAGAGACCTCGCGACCCGACTGCTTTCATATATGACACGGAACGTATCCCATCACCCAGCATGGAAGGGACGGATAACAAGAAACAATTACCACCAGGTCTTCTCCACAGTGCTCGCCCCATCAACCTATGTCATGCTCGGCCTTTATGTCAGGGACATGTACTTCTCCACATTGTATCGCTCAACCTTCGCTTGTTTTGTCTCCCAGGGGTGTGTTTACTGTCTGAGAGATCATGATGTCACTTTGTAGGCACCGGAAGCTCCCTAACACATTTGGCATCAGTGTGCATGCAAATATAAGGGCAAGATTTCCATATTGATCTTTTCTGCGTTCGGCAACATTTAAAGCAACATTTCCCATGTGTGCAACGTCATAATCATAAGAGACAATGTAATGTTCAAATGCTAGTTTTAACCAATTTAGTAAAGGAATAGTGTATATGACCTAAGTGAACCTATGTAAGCGACAAAGTGAAATGGTACATGCTTGTTGTCATTGCTTCTAGTTGCTTAGTATTAATATGTATTTATGATGCATGATGATATCTTATCAGAGACATTTATGGATATCTATCATCTTCACAATACCTGGAACTAATAACCATTACCTTGCTGTTTGTATGACCCTTGAAGAGGAACAAAGTACTCTACACACATATGTATGGTTATAGAGGTATTGCTATACTCTATCCTGTAAAACCGTATCAAGTTGAACAATGTATGTGTGAATAATACCATTCATTTTCTGCTGTGTAATGTTTCAAATGCAGACTTCATGTGTGCAAAGATGATTGAAAGCAACCATTTCTACATATATTTGTATTATACCAATTGACATGTACAATGAAATATCGATTATTTGATTAACTAATCAATGTCATTGTGTCATTGTTGACGAGTATACAGAAGACTACGCTTCATTCTTTTTCTTGCCAGAATTATGCTATTAAGTGGTCAAATTCCACAAAAGATATTAAAGATGGGTCAAGTAAATTCCATTCCCTGTTACTGTTCAAGATTTAAATGGAGCATTATCTATATTCTGTGCATTATACAAGGAATATGGTATCCAATCACATACACGATCGGACAATCTTCCTTTCACATATATTGGTGCATTACTATATATTGTATCTTTGGTCAAGTGATTTCCACCGAATTCAGTGTAAATGGTTTGACCAGAGGTACCCCTAATTACATCACTACTCTACAACACCTTTTTAGTAATCAATCAATACCTTTGTCCCACAGTAATATCGCATAAAAGAACATCATCATATTCTAGAAGCTGTCTGAAAAATGATTTTTACAGAACTTCAAGTGTTTGATAGTCAGGTGTGTACTGCCACCTTGAAATAAAATATCAGGTCGCTTACCAGCTTTACTCAAATACTTGTTCTTCCCATTTAGTCATCACTAAGCATAATACCTAGATGCTTGTGGGACCTAACTTTAAACCATCAAATCTTAACAACGGTTGATTAGCATTTCTCTTCGTGGATACAGTCCAGCTTTGCGACAAGACAATTAGGTGAAGCAACACTATATCTGCGACAAGTAGGTCTCATCATGAAATGACTGAAATAATGTTGAAAGTGATGTAAAACCCCATACAAACGAACAGTCAAGCATTTCTACTGCAACATCTTGATCGTCAACAGTTACAAAAAAACAGTAGTGTCATCAACAAATAATCCTATGTTACAGTTAACAACACTGGTGATATCATTTATAAATACAAGGAACAAATGAGGTCGTAGACCTGACCCTGGGGGCACACCAGAACAGGTGTATTCCAAGGTCGAGTGCTTTCCACTGATCAATACTAGTTATTCTGTGACTTAAGTAACTCTTAAGCCACATAAGTATGTCACTTACCGCTTTCATCAATTTTTCCACTTTTCTTATCAAACCATCATGCTAAACTCTATTATAAGCTTTGCTTAAGTCACAAAAAACAAGTCTGATTTTTTTTCTTATCAAGTGCGTCATACATAAATTTGATGATAAAGTCGATTAACAGTAGAATCACCAGGAGTGAAACCACACTGATAAACAGAGAGAAAAAGATTTTCTCTAAAATAATAAACCAATTACTTGAAAACTATACTCTATGTTATCTTTTCCATTTTTCCTATGAAGAGGTATCATGTTTACCCCTTTCCCAGCCAGCTTGCTTGACAAAGAAAGTTTGAATTGTCTTGTTGGAGATGGTGTAGTTGCAGAAGCAGTTTCTGGAATTCCATTACATTCATTTAGCAGTGCCTTTTCGCTTACAGCAATAAGTGTTCGAACATAGCATTTAATTATTGAGTGAAAACTACTATTGACCTGTTTTAACTCCAATCACTTACTCAAGGTTGTTTGTCAAATCCGACACAAAATAAATATCCCTATTCTATTAGATCTGTTTAAAAGCTGTTAGGACAAACAAATCAATTTAAAATCATATCGTGCAATAATACCCTAAAAATACCCCTGATAACCACCATCATAGAAATACCCCCGTTTTCACACCATGTGGAGGGCCATGGGCCGTGGCGCAGTTGGTTTGAGAGCCAGCTTATTAGTACCAGTTCCTCTGTGGTGATCCGAAGGTCGTGGGTTCGATCCCCGGCCATGCCGGGATTGAACTCATGAAACAATTTTTCCCACATGAGCTGAGGCCCGTGCCTAAAGGGTTAACCCGTTGTCCTTGTAAATCTGTGACCGGGTGAGTTGTCATGTCAATGGCCTGCGACATGACAATTCAGTGAGGCAGCACTATATCTGCTACAAGTAGATCTCATCACCAAATGACTGAAATAATGTTGAAAGTGATGTAAAACCCCAAACAAACAAACAAACAAACAAACAAACAAACAAACAAACAAACAAACAAACACACCATGTGGTGTATTATGTTAAACTAAGTGGTAAAATATGTCAGAAACACCCCTCATAATCATATTCAAGTGGTCCAATATGTCAAAAACACCCCATCAGAATCACACTTAAGTGATCCAATATGTCAGATACCCCCTTATAATAATATTCAACTGGTCCAATATTTCAATAATGCCCCATATAATCACACCCAAGTGGACAAATATGCCAGAAACGCCTTTATGATTACACCCAAGTGGTCCAATATGCCAGAAACACCCCAATTTATCGCATCAAAGTGGTCGAATATGTCAAAAATAAAATACTACATTTTCCAAAAAACATATGCCGAAATACTATTCACACATTATGATATCAAATGTATTTAATTATTTATGAATTCATGTTTTGATGCTTTGCAGCTGGATATCTCGGGGATATTGCATTGAGTGACGCGGAGTATAAATGGCAAACACAGAGAGCCAGAGAAGGACTTGCTAAATTATATTCTCGGCCTCAGCCAGACGTGGAAACTTTACCATTGCTCGGGTCCAGTAGACGTCAATCATATTCACACAGTAGATCTTCCCATCCAGACAGTAGGAGTATACCCACCACGCATAGAAAAAGAAAACATAGGAAAAATAGAAGGGAGGACTTCACAAGCAGGAGAGAAATGATTAGATTACGAAGGAGAGAATTAAGAAGGCAATACAGAAGAAGGTTGGTATACGATGATGCTTTTTTGCTTGAATAAGTATCTAGAATATCTTTTTTTCTGTGTGAATACACCAAAAGTTGGCAAAATGAATTTTAAGGTAAAAAGTACGACCGGAAGTTTTCGTTACGTTTGAATGTAAAGCATCACCATTTTTGTATGACATATCACATTTGACACAGGGTGAAACTACACTGTGATTACTCACCCAGTAAAACGATAGGAAAAAAACTTCTAATGGGCAGGTTAAGTAGCCAATGAAACAGTAATGTGATATAATATTTAGTTGTGGATGTTTTTCTGTGTAGGAAGAGAGTAGTTTCCTGTGTGTATGTCACATCTGTGGTGACGCCTCAGTGACTTCCCCTACTTGACACCCATCATGTGATTCACTGGGCTGAGTAAAAAGCTACTAGAAAGTGTACTCAGTAACAAGATTTACTAAACGTCTGGCCAATTAATAAAGACATATCATCGCCACCATCTGTTTGATACTTTCAACGTATAAAGCGGTACAGAAATGCATAAAATTCCTCCCCGTGTATAAGCTGCGTTGTAAAGGATGTTGCTTTATCCAAGATAATTAAAGTGTAGGAGGATATTCCGATAGCCCAAATGAAGCCAAATGACATATAGAAACAAATTGACACAGTTTGTGTTATGATATTATGAGAACTTATATGATATAGGTACACACAGGTTACAAAGCATTGTGTGGCAATTGATGTCTAATTTAAAGTTGATTGATATGAGATATTAAAGAAATGGAATGTTGTAAAGAAGAATGTAAATAAAATATCATATTGTATGTGGAAAATGCATGTCTACAAGAGTTTCCGATATGCTTTGTTGTTAAGACTTCGGTTACAACAGAGTGAAGATATGGAGGATGCAAGGTCTCGCAGATTTCCAGAAACTAGTCACCATCGGAGTAAACGAGCTGCCACGGCAAGAACTGAAAGACTCTGGGACTCTGGGGTTATACCTTATGAGATAGAGGCTAACTTCAGTGGTAAGTTGACCACATTATGTAAACTATATATGCTCAACACAGATATAATATGGTCATTATATATAGACGTGTAATTTGACAAACTTCACCAACAAAACATTGGTTTGCCTCCCCTTTAGACGATACCGCATACATATGGATTTACAAACAATTGATACTTTATCAGAATTTTGAAACTTATACATAGGTTGAGACTAATATATCCCAAGATTAGGATAATATATAACATAATATGTGAAATGATGGGATGAGTCTGATGCAACTGTCCGTGTCACAGCTGACAGACCTGCCCATTCGGCACGGTGTATTTTTGATTGTTCTCCAAGCTCCGTGCAATGATCAATTGGTGTTTTGGATGGCCATTACACATGGTCAAGTAGGCATTTACTGTACCCATTAGACCTGTTACATCCTCTGGCCAACATGGAACATAAATTGCCTGGCCATCAGGCCCCTGGACGTGTAGGAGCGGTCACAACAGGGCAATGGCTCTTTCTACCAGGTACGGCGCAGCTGATGAGGCATTTCCTGGACAAGGGCACCTTTCCCTCCCTTGACCCATCTGGTCCCCCATCCTGCTGTGTGATAGATCTGTTTGTACTCACGGTCTTATCATCTCTGTTATGAATTGCCCGTGTCTGGTGCTTGTAGATATTCGTGACTTTGAGATGAATGTCTAGTTGGGTGCGGGGTAATGACCAATGTGTTGATTTACATCTTTCCCTTGGCCAATTTATTAGAGTAAAACGTATAACCATCGAGAATATATTTGAACAGTTCACCCAAACAATTAAGGCAATTTATTCTCAATGCATGTGGGGTAGACATTTAAGTATCCGAAAAGAGTTTAACCCGCAAAGAACAGATCTGAACAGGCCACCCATATACAACAGTTATTCAATGTCTACTTGACTGGTGTGTCCTGTTAAACTGTACTGAAAAAAGGCATTGTGTCTTTTTGTTGATGTCCCTTTCATGACAAACACTATAGTTTGTATTCATACATCAAGCCCTGACATGTGAATTGTACCCATGATAGAGAAGCTATTGTCGGGCGGTAAGACTCCGAGTGACAGGAGAGATTGACTTAATTACAGGCTTCATATAGTTTTGTGTCTGCTAAGGACATGGACACCCAGCCCACATATCTGCACACTTTTATCTCACAGTGATAATCACAAATCTGACAGGATATTGTGGTTTGTATTGAAATGTGCACATTAAGTAGTTAGAGCGATGTTTGTTATTTAAACCTGTCAAATGGGAGTATTTTTGTTTGTTACAGGTGCGCATAGGGCGCTTTTTAAGCAGGCCATGAGACATTGGGAAAATTACACTTGTATCACATTTGTAGAGAAAACCCCACAAGATTATAATTATATCACATTTACAGAAAGGCCCTGTGGGTAAGTATAGGGTTGTGTGGTACATAACCACAAAATATTTACCATATTTTTTTTTTCAAATATAAACACCATGAGTGTATTTCCTGAAGAAACGATAAAGGAAACACTTATTTTTCCAAACTCAAATTAAACCAAATAAGATATAAGCCATTCAGTAATCCCAGCAGTATGTAATACTGAATAGATAATACATATCAATTGCAATTAATTCAACTTCCAGGTGGTATAATCTAATATTTGAAACATCTTTCAACAATGTTATCATAGCCTGAGTATTTACTGTGTTTATCGTTTTTTCCTACTGATAAAACAACCTTATTTTAGAGATTTGACACAACATCAAGGCTTCTGTTTTAAATGCCAGGTGTATTTTTGACATTGAAAAGGGTAGATGACTGTTGGTAATTGTGTCACAATATTGCAGTATATTCATAGCAGAAAGTATCCTTCTGACATAAGATCTGCATATCAGAAACTCTGAATATTTCAGATGCTGCTCCTTCGTAGGCAAGCGAGGGAATGGACCTCAGGCCATCTCCATAGGCAAGAACTGTGATAAGTTTGGAATAGTGGTGCATGAGCTGGGCCATGTGGTGGGATTTTGGCATGAGCACACCAGACCTGACCGGGACAGCCACGTTAAGATCATCTACAAAAACATTATGCCAGGTGAGCACTTAAACCTTGCTTGTTGCTATCCAGAATTCCTGACATGAAATAGATATTGAATCCTTGAATTGTGCCAAATATGGGGTTTACATGAACTGCAAGCATCGAGGCCACCTTGGCCTGAAAATGAAGCATTTTCTAATAAAATTAAAGGTACATGGGATTGTTTATGAAGTGTAGGCATTGTTACATAAGATTGAAGACACCTGGGCTTGGTTCTGAACGCAGAAATTGTTATGTAAGTAAGAATAAAGGTAACTGGTTGGTAATGAACTCTACAGACATTCTAATACAAGACTGAATGTACTTAGATTTGGTAATGACCTGGCTGTTGCACTAAATAGCACATGAGGCAGTTGTATATTGATTACCCTTGCAGGTGGGCACCACAATCATGCCATAGTCAGTTATGGTGCCTGGCAGATTGTGTGGTCCAGGCCTACCCCAACACAACCTATCCAGGTTATCAGTTCAATGTGGTTTGATAGGCCTTCCTGTGTACACAAGACTTGGGAAATCCGAAGACATACAAACACGGATCTGTGATAAAAATCAATCTTGACATTTAATGCTGGAAAATCAGAAAAGTCAGACGTTGATGCTTTAATTCTTGGGGTGAATGTTCTCTTGGTCTTCTCTTGTCGAATGAATAATTTAAGATGCATTTAGATGTTAAATTACTTATATATCACACATATTTTACTTTGTCAATGGTTACATAAGCATCTGCACCTCAGGACCTGTTCTTTACTTAAGTGCCTGTTCCACATATTTACCACAACGAGTATTGTGACTTCCTTGTGCAGAAAAAGTGAAACCTAAGCCAGAACACAATGTCTTTGAAGATTATTGGTAGTATTGGGTTTTCTTGAGAGGTTCAAAGGTTGGTGAAGGAGACTGGAAGGGGAGGGCTGAAGGTACTTGTGTTACAATATGTGTAAACAGCAATGTGTGTGACACATGTGCCAAAGTGCAGACATTCAGTATCACAACACAAAATAGAGAGACCTCAGTAGACAGAGCACATTAGACGGTACTGTGAAAAGATTCTGCACAGCGCAATAGTAGATAGTGTGCAGCAGAACACACAGTGGCCAGTGGGCAGCACACAAAAGCTATAATAAGTATTTCACAATAGACGGCATATGGAGGCCAAAAAGAAATTGAAAGCATCCAGAAAACAACACAAACTCGACGGTACTGAAGGTTTATGCCAAACACTTACTAGGTTTTTCAATAGAAATTATAAAATATTCCTGTACAACCGTCTGTGCAAACAAACGTGCAGACCTCCTGCAATACTGTTACCGCATACAAACCTTCATACTACCTGCATTAGCGTCTGCACATACAAACCTTTATACCTCCTGTATTACCGTCAGTGTTTGCAAAACTCCACAGATTGCCTGCACTACCTTTAGCACATGCAAACCTTGGGTCCTGCACTACCATCATCACACACAAACCTTCATACCATCTGTACTACCGCCAGTGCATACAAACCTTTTATACTTTCTGTACTACCGTCAAAACTTCCATACCTCCTGTAATATCGTTAATGCACGCAAACCTTCATACCTCCTGTAATATCGTTAATGCATGCAAACCTTCATACCTCCTGTAATATCGTTAATGCATACAAACTTTCATACCTCCTGTAATATCGTTAATGCACGCAAACCTTCATACCTCCTGTAATATCGTCAATGCATACACACCTTCATACCTCCTGTAATATCGTTAATGCATGCAAACCTTCATACCTCCTGTAATATCGTCAATGCATACAAACTTTCATACCTCCTGTAATATCGTTAATGCATGCAAACATTCATACCTCCTGTACTACCGTCAATGCATACAAACTTTCATACCTCCTGTAATATCGTTAATGCATGCAAACATTCATACCTCCTGAGCTACCACGAGTGCATGCAAACCTTCATACCTCCTGTACTACCGTCAATGCATACAAACCTTCATACCTCCTGTACTACCGTCAATTCATACAAACTTTCATACCTCCTGTAATATCGTTAATGCATGCAAACATTCATACCTCCTGTACTACCGTCAATGCATGCAAACATTCATACCTCCTGAGCTACCACGAGTGCATGCAAACCTTCATACCTCCTGTAATATCGTTAATGCATACAAACTTTCATACCTCCTGTAATATCGTTAATGCATACAAACTTTCATACCTCCTGTAATATCGTTAATGCATGCAAACCTTCATACCTCCTGTAATATCGTCAATGCATACAAACTTTCATACCTCCTGTAATATCGTTAATGCATGCAAACATTCATACCTCCTGTACTACCGTCAATGCATACAAACTTTCATACCTCCTGTAATATCGTTAATGCATGCAAACATTCATACCTCCTGAGCTACCACGAGTGCATGCAAACCTTCATACCTCCTGTACTACCGTCAATGCATACAAACCTTCATACCTCCTGTACTACCGTCAATGCATACAAACTTTCATACCTCCTGTAATATCGTTAATGCATGCAAACATTCATACCTCCTGTACTACCGTCAATGCATACAAACTTTCATACCTCCTGAGCTACCACGAGTGCATGCAAACCTTCATACCTCCTGTAATATCGTTAATGCATACAAACTTTCATACCTCCTGTAATATCGTTAATGCATACAAACTTTCATACCTCCTGTAATATCGTTAATGCATACAAACCTTCATACCTCCTGTACTACCGTCAATGCATACAAACTTTCATACCTCCTGTAATATCGTTAATGCATGCAAACCTTCATACCTCCTGTACTACCGTCAATGCATACAAACTTTCATACCTCCTGTAATATCGTTAATGCATGCAAACATTCATACCTCCAGAGCTGCCACGAGTGCATGCAAACCTTCATACCTCCTGTAATATCGTTAATGCATGCAAACCTTCATACCTCCTGCCAGTGCTTCAAACTTTACAGACATTGGCATTACCGTTATTATTGCGGTGCTAGCAAACAATTTCACACACTGCAATATCTTATGTGCAAAATGGCAATACGAGCCTGTAGGAATTTAAATGCATTTTTAAACGCATATAAATAATTACGGACATGTTGCACTTCCACCCGTGTGTACAAAAGAAACCACAAACATGCTGCATCACCGACAGCATATGCAGAAAAAACAACACATAAATCTGTTGTACTCTCTGTACTTGTACATTGGATGATCTATACATTTGTTTTGCCTGCTTTCTCGAGAGATTTCCAAGTGGTTTGTCTTTTGAGGATTTGAGTGTTTAGCTTCATAGTGTATTGGCATGCAGACTCTTCGATGTTGATGAAGTGCAAGTATATGTTTGCGTTACCTGGTGGCTTGTCATGCAACTCCATTTAGTGAGCACCTTGATTAGCATATCTTGGATACAGTCAGCAGGCCACACATCTGAATAACCACGGGTCATGTGGTGCAACAGTAGGCTTACATCAAACTCAAATGTTACACTCACCAGAATCACACATAAAATGATTTGCAAACCACCCACTTCTCACAAGATAGGCAGCAAACGACAATATCTGAGACCGCTCACAGAAACACAAATGTAACTTGACGAACGTAATCATTTTAGCATAATTTGATTTATACATTCCAGACAAATCTGTAGAAAACTATTAGATTTACCACAACACCTACGCATTTCTCATTAAAAACATTATGTCAGGACTTTGGAATTATTTTGCAGCATGTGATTGCAGATGATAGGGAACATTGCCATGGCACATGACACATTCACTGGTAAAGAGCCGACCTGGAAACTATTGTTTCTACAAACAAATATAATGAGTAACATTACTTCAGCTTATGTATGACATTCCTTCAAAGTAATAAACTGACCTAGTGAATTGCTATGACTATAGTGAATTACATACATGGAGGTTTGAAATAATATATATAGTTTAAAATAATAGACAAGTTTCTTTTAGGAAAGATAGGAATCTATTTCTGACATGTCTCCTGCTGCATTCAGAGACTTTTTAAATTAAAAAAAAATCAAATCCAGATTAAATATAAAAAATTATTGATAAAAAATTCCTTTTTTAATGTCATATTTTCCTTCATAACTTTATTCCAATATTACAAACATTATTTGATTGAGAAACATCTCTGTTCCTAATGTTTACATTTTGATTTGCCTCCCAATATAATCCTTGTTTTAGGATTTCCTAAATAGTCCCTTTTATACATGTCAAAACTATATTCATTTGCACAATGTTTAACCCCATCACATTTTCAATCACTTTTGCACACAGGTACAAGTTCCATAGTTTCCCTATCATCGATGCACCAGTGATACTGGAGATTGTAAAATGACTGCATCACTTTTTTTCTTTAGAGTTCAGTTTTTAGCATTGCAAAGGACAAAGTGTGTCGGTGATTAGGGACCAGTCTTAGGCAGATTGTCTCTTTTGTAGTCTGATGGTTGCCTAACATAGTTCAAGTTGAGGCAATAATGAAGGTATTTGGTGTTGGCCCTTGTTTACATCTAAGTATAGACTGATGGGGTCTATTTATGCCCTGGAGGTGTAGCTAAATTGCTGTTGAGCGTGTGTAGATTGGAGGTGCTGAATTATAGATGGCTTGGTTCAGCAAATGACTTGGTACCTACCTGTCCTTCTCACCCCTCCCGCCTCCTCCTGCCTGCCTGCATAATAATGTCCATTGATGTTGAGGGTACACAGACAGCATAATGCTTTGCACCCTTCCTTACACTTTTAGATTAAGATGTGAAGACAGCTGCAGAGATACTGTAATAACCACACTCCAGTATTGTTGCATAAAGTGACATTGGCATCTCATTGACGTCTCATTGTGTGCATCATTAGACAGGGAATGAATATGATGGTATCATCGACCCATTGCCCATTTCTTAACAACTCTTTCAAAACACCTCAGATATCCAGCATAACACTAAACACCTCAGATCTGCCTCCAAACCTAACGCCGTTTACCATAGACCTGCCTGTATTCAGCATCAGACAAATAAGACCTTATTCAACACTATATACCCCAGACCTGCCTTATTCAACACTATATACCTCAGACCTGCCTTATTCAACACTATATACCTCAGACCTGCTTTCATGTGACACCAGACACCACATACCTGCCTTCATGTGACATCAGACACCACATACCTGCCTTCATGTGACGCCAGACACCACATACCTGCCTTCATGTGACGCCAGACACCACATACCTGCCTTCATGTGACACCAGACACCACATACCTGCATTAATGTGACATTTCAGCACCTCAGACATCACACACCATAAAACCAGATACCTCGGACATCCCACAGTAAGACACCAGACACCTTAAACATCCCACAATAAGACACCGGATACAGCAGATATCGTTTTAAATTGTCACCATAAGCTTAAGAATATAAGTTTTTTCAGTTGCTCTTTTTAATACCAATCATTGCAAGCCCTTAAAATCTTCCTCTTAACCCAATCTCCACATATTCCTTCAGAACACTTCAAAATAATATTAATCCCTTTTGAACCAGACCTATTAATCTTTCTATTAATATCACAGCCCAAAACTCTCCCCAACATTACCAGACCATGGCTTTTAGCTGCCACATCAGACCTTGATTGTAATGCTGAAATCTGGGCCCACTCTGATAAACCCTTTAACATCAGACCTCCCACAATACACTTTCTTACATTTCAGATCTCGCTCATAACGTCCCACACCTCCTCAGACATTCTCCATAATATGAAACAGCTGGGCCTGCGCCGAGGCTGCCAGGACGTGTAGTGTTTGAGAATGAACTGTGTGCTGAGAGCTTTAGAATTTGGTCATCACTAATGTATAGTTGTGTATGTTAGATGAGAGGTTTGTCTTCGCCAAGCTCCCCAAATCTCCAATGGATGGCGGTGGCCAGCTGAATAAACTAGCTACTTTGTACATGTTAACATGTCACGGCTGTCGACATTCGGGGTCTTCCTCGCTGAAGATATTTCATGGCCAAATCCACTTTTTGCCTGATAGCTGACGTTTTACTTTAGGCATTTGAATAAGACAGTTAGATCCTCAACTGTTAATATGTCACGTTTGTGTTGTGATGTATGTGTTTATGCGGAAGTTGACTTCCACCAATGGTATAGGAGATCTGTTTATATGAGCTCTGATGGTCTTTTATATAAAAAGTAAAACAAAAATATGTTTGCACAGCAGTTTGTCTGTATTCCTTGATCTGATATCAGGTTGTATCAGGTGTATATGCAAGTGTGCCGAGAACATTCCATGCATTCAGCAAACACCTTGCATGTTCCACACACAACCTGGGTGTAATATTGCTGAGCTATTAGTATTCTAATGATGCGCCAGAAACACCAGATTCCTCAGCATGTCTCTAAATTTATATATATATATATATATATACATACATATATATGTATTACTGCAAACCTGAAGAATCCTATTAATATTAAATTAAATTTTTGTCCATATAGGTGATAATTAATCATATTTGATAATACGAATAGTTACATTTTTAAAATCATTTATTTTCATTCTCGTGACTAAAAAAACTTGGTTTATCTGTAGGACAGGAGTACAACTTCAATGTGCTGGCACCGGAAGAAGTGAACTCTCTGGGAGAGTTGTATGACTTTGAGAGCATCATGCACTATGCTAGGAATACCTTCTCCAGAGGCACGTACGTGGACACGATTCTTCCCAGGAGAGATCCCAGCACACTCACCATACCAGACATTGGACAGAGGCTCAGGCTCAGCCCTGGAGATATACAACAAGCCAATAAGCTCTACAGTTGTCCCTGTAAGTGCTTTTGTGTTTAATGATAGTCCTTTACATTATTGAAACCATTTACTCCTTTCAAAAATGCGTTAGGCTATTTTAATGGAATCCACGCTTGGTGAGAAACATATGCACCGTTCAATTAGAGTTTGAGTTTGATAAATCAGATGTTTTTGATATACAGCAAAATCTCAAATTTGACCGGATATTAGGAATATAATGAAATTCAATATAGCCTTTTGACATCAATTTGATACAACCACGAAAAAGAGTATGTTGTAAGCTTCATATTGCTGAATTTACTCTTTCCACTCAAAACAGGTGTTTCCCCCATTAATGAGAAATAATAGGTACTTTGCAAAACACAAGAATTGCATATTTCAGCAAAACATCAGAATACCCGTATGTTACATTAGCGTATGTTGTTACCAGTTATGAATCAGTTCAAACGGTGTCTGATTATAGGCTGACAGCAACGGGACAAGGAGTTCACACCTAGGTTTATATACTAGTTTAGTTGTGGCTATCCCTGGATACAGCAACAAGTAGGTTGGGTACATGGCAATATAGTTGACAATGTGCCAACTCACACAAGTAGTATGTTTGGGTATTTGTAGCTCCTCTGCTGTATCTTTACATTAGCAAGGCCTGCAATTCTTTGATTATCGAATACGTCACAATAGAAAAGTACAAACCGCCCTCTTTTAGATAAGGCTGTTCAGGCTATAAGGCTATCAACAGTTATGAAACACCAGCAGACAAATTATGTAGATCCACATGTAAAAATGGCTTTTGTACCAGACAAGAGTTTTTCTTGCGGTTGATGTTTTGAGTTTGTTTAGGGTGTAGAGTCAATGAGAGGGTGGATGTTGGTCTGAGGCAGGTGGGTTGCGGGATGCAGTCTCTTATGAGGGTAGATGGGAGTGTAGGGTGTAGAGTCTGTCAGGAGGGTTGATGGGAGTGTAGGGTGTAGAGTCTGTCAGGAAGGTAGATGGGAGTGTGGGGTGTAGAGTCTGTCAGATGGATAGATGGGAGTGGATGGTGTAGAGTCTGTCAGGAAGGTAGATGGGAGTGTAGGGTGTAGAGTCTGTCAGGAGGGTAGATGGGGGTGTAGGGGGTAGAGTCTGTCAGGAAGGTAGATGGGAGTGTATGGTGTAGAGTCTGTCAGGAGGGTAGATGGGGGTGTAGGGGGTAGAGTCTGTCAGGAGGGTAGATGGGAGTGTAGGGTGTAGAGTCTGTCAGGAGGGTAGATGAGAGTGTATGGTGTAGAGTCTGTCAGGAGGGTAGATGGGAGTGTAGGGTGTAGAGTCTGTCAGGAGGGTAGATGTGAGTGTAGGGTGTAGAGTCTGTCAGGAAGGTAGATGGGAGTGTAGGGTGTAGAGTCTGTCAGATGGATAGATGGGAGTGTATGGTGTAGAGTCTGTCAGGAGGGTAGATGGGAGTGTAGGGTGTGAGTCTGTCAGGAGGGTAGATGGGAGTGTAGGGGGTAGAGTCTGCCAGGGGGATGGGTGGTGGTGATGGGTGTAAAGTCTGTGAGGAGTGTAGATGATGGTGTAGGGTGTAGATTCTGAGAGGAAAGTAGGAAGTGGTGTGGGGTGCAGAGTCAAGAAAGGAAGGTGGGGTTTGGGGTGTAGAGTCTGGTAAGAGGGTATGTGGTGGTGTGAGGTGTAGGGCCTGTTAGAAGGATAGGTGGAGTGTGGGGTGTAAATTCTGCTAGGAGGGTAGGCGGGGATTTGGGATGTAGAGTCTGTGAGGAGGATAGGTGGGGTGTGGGGTGTTGAGTCTGTGAGGAGGGTAGGTGGGGGTGCAGGGTCTGTTAGAAGGGTAAGTAGTGATGTGGGGTGTAGAGTCTGTGATGAGGCTAGGTTGGGGTGTGGGGTGTGGGGTATACATGTAGTCTGTGAGAAGTGTAGGTGGTGGTGTGGGGGTGTAGATTCTGTTAGGAGGGAAGGTGAGGGTGTGGGGTGTAGATCCTGCTAGGAGGGTAGGTGGGGGTGTGGGGTGCAGAGTCTGTGAGGAAGGTAGATGGGGGTGTGGGGTATAGAGTCTGTTAGGAGGGCAAGTGGGGGTGTGGGGTGTAGGTTCTGTTAGGAAGGTAGGCGAGGGTGTTCGGTGTAGATTCTGCTAGGAGGATAGGTGGGGGTGTGGGATGCAGAGTATTTTAGCAGGGTAGGTGGTGGTACGGGGTTGAGGCAGGAGATGATGAAAGGCCTGCATCCAAAACGTGTATTCTATTAGCCTCATGTTCTTGATCAATCTCTTAACATCAAACTCTCTTATCTGAATGGCTTTTGTGGCTATAACATTCAATCTCCTCCCACCTGGCCTCTACTCAGATTCCTTTTCCAAACTACATTCAGCAAGTTATAATATTTTGAATTTGAATTCCTTCTTACAAGCAGTGGGAAACAAGGTAGTCTCAAACAAAAACGAAAATATGTAATCTAATTAGAATGTATACTTGACTTTAGTGCATAAAGAATAGATATCTTGACATGTCAGGACACAATAGCAATTGCAACTGATTCTTTTATGCGGGTTTAATAATCTAATTCATTTGAATGGAAACTGTATCTTAAATCCATATATAGAGGGACAATATTATTTGAATGGCCAGAATTGCCTCCACAATGCCTCCACAATCCTCATATGTTGTTATGCAACATTTATATTCACCCAACAAGACACCCAACAAGACACCCAACAAGAGTAAAAAAAGATAATTGATTTCCTGACAGTAAAAATGTATGTTCCTCATCGCATCACATAATAGTCAAGCTTACATTACATGATTTAGTACTATACCCTCTTGATATACAGGTTGGTAAATAAGCCATCAGGAAAATGTAGGAAGTGACATTCACATGGAACCACGCCCACCCTAAGTGGTGATGTCAACACCTTATTACTTGTGTGATGTCAGTGATGTCAGCTGCAATCAACAAGTGTAGATAATTCTTATGTGTTATCTTTCCAGATCTGTTTGCCTTAAAGTCATGTTGCAGGCTATTTATTACTATTTAACTTTATTCTTATATTGTTGAAACGCACATCTGTCTATTTCACTTGTATTTTTTGTATTATGCAGTTGTATATATTTTTGTTGGCACTTAGTTTGGAGGCAAAACTATCACCTTCCATCATGTTGACAAACTTATCATTAGGATACATGATAGTGTTTCTAGCATGATGGCCTGGTGGGAAGGCATTTGCCTCGTGGCAGAATGTATAATACCTTGTCTGTATCAGGTGAACACTATCTACTACACCATCGGCAACACTATCTTCAAATATAACAAAATAAAGAAATAGCTTGTCAACAATAAACGTATGTTTTACCCACTGGTAGGTGAATATACCAGAAATACTACAATAATGAATCAAAGAAACGATAGTTTTATAGCTCTTGTGTCACTATGTTCATGTTGTCCTCTCAGCTCCATTCTTTGATAATGATAAAAATAAAGAATTGATAAGTGGTAACATGTATGAGAGATGTCACTATTTGAATTGTGCAGCATGTCCCTTGTGGGGTGAAACCCTTAGAATTTGATAGAAATGATGGAGAATTAACCATTGGCCTTTTATTTATTTCTATAGCATGTGGGAGGACTTTACAAGACTCTGGAGGAACCTTTACCTCCCCTGAACCTGCAGAGAATTCAGTGGAGAGAGAAGAACTGAAATGTCAATGGCGGATCTCAGCCACTCATGGAGAGAAGATAGTCCTTAATATCACATCCCTCGATATCCCAGAGTCTCAAGATTGCCAAAATGACTACCTGGAGGTCAGAGATGGCTACTGGCACAGGTCACCCCGTCTAGGTAATATATACGCACATTTATCAATGTCCATTTGATTTGTGTGTATTCTGCAATGAGGTTTGTGAGTTATTGATAATGCCCACGGATATCTAGCTTCATTATGATAAGTCTATTGTTAGCGCTGTTGATGTGTATTCATCTATATCATCTATAAATTAATATCTAGAAGTACTTCTCATAATCAAGGTAGGCACCAAAAATCGCTCAAATAAAACCCCAATGTGAAGAGTTCATATCTTTTTAATAAAGTTATTATTTTTTGTATTTTCTGCATCTGCCAAAAGCAAATTAGTTCTTTGTGTTCTGACGTGCATATCGCTCAAATAAAACCCCAATATGAAAATTTCATCTTGATAAAGTACTTGTCCCAACCGGGATTCGAACCACAGACCTTTAGCATGGGAGACAGATGTCTTACTAACTTAACCACACCCCACCCCCTGGCAGCACTGTCAAAACTTATATAAACCGAAACATCCTGTTCAAGAATACATATATTTTATTTCTCCCTGCATTATTTTAGATAGACTAACCTGAAGTAAACTTTAGGAATGGTTACTGTGATGAATGAGTATGAGGTATGAGTATATATTATTAGATCTAGGTACAGTTAGCCTATATATGCGGCAGCATAGAGTAATGGATCTAGGCAGAGTTAGCCTATATATGTGGCAGCATAGAGTAATGGATCTAGGTAGAGTCAGCCTATATATGCGGCAGCATAGAGTAATGGATCTAGGCAGAGTTAGCCTATATATGTGGCAGCATAGAGTAATGGATCTAGGTAGAGTCAGCCTATATATGCGGCAGCATAGAGTAATGGATCTAGGCAGAGTTAGCCTTTATATGTGGCAGCATAGAGTAATGGATCTAGGTAGAGTCAGCCTATATATGCGGCAGCATAGAGTAATGGATCTAGGCAGAGTTAGCCTTTATATGTGGCAGCATAGAGTAATGGATCTAGGTAGAGTTAGCCTATATATGCGGCAGCATAGAGTAATGGATCTAGGTAGAGTTAGCCTATATATGCGGCAGCATAGAGTATTGGATCTAGGTAGAGTTAGCCTATATATGTGGCAGCATAGAGTAATGGATCTAGGTAGAGTTAGCCTATATATGTGGCAACATAGAGTAATGGATCTAGGTAGAGTTAGCCTGTATCTGTGGCAACATAGAGTAATGGATCTAGGTAGAGTTAGCCTATATATGTGGCAGCATAGAGCATTGGATCTAGGTAGAGTTAGCATATATATGTGGCAGCATAGAGTAATGGATCTAGGTAGAGTTAGCCTATATATGTGGCAGCATAGAGTAATGGATCTAGGTAGAGTTAACCTATATATGTGGCAGCATAGAGCATTGGATCTAGGTAGAGTTAGCCTATATATGTGGCAGCATAGAGTAATGGATCTAGGTAGAGTTAGCCTATATATGCGGCAGCATAGAGTAATGGATCTAGGTAGAGTTAACCTATATATGTGGCAGCATAGAGCATTGGATCTAGGTAGAGTTAGCCTATATATGCGGCAGCATAGAGTAATGGATCTAGGTAGAGTTAACCTATATATGTGGCAGCATAGAGCATTGGATCTAGGTAGAGTTAGCCTATATATGTGGCAGCATAGAGTAATGGATCTAGGCAGAGTTAGCCTATATATGTGGCAGCATAGAGTATTGGATCTAGGTAGAGTTAGCCTATATATGTGGCAGCATAGAGTAATGGATCTAGGTAGAGTTAGCCTATATATGTGGCAACATAGAGTAATGGATCTAGGTAGAGTTAGCCTTTATATGTGGCAGCATAGAGTAATGGATCTAGGTAGAGTTAGCCTATATATGCGGCAGCATAGAGCATTGGATCTGGGTAGAGTTAGCCTATATATGTGGCAGCATAGAGTAATGGATCTAGGTAGAGTCAGCCTATATATGTGGCAGCATAGAGTAATGGATCTAGGTAGAGTTAGCCTGTATATGTGGCAACATAGAGTAATGGATCTAGGTAGAGTTAGCCTATATATGTGGCAGCATAGAGTAATGGATCTAGGTAGAGTTAGCCTGTATATGTGGCAACATAGAGTAATGGATCTAGGTAGAGTCAGCCTATATATGCGGCAGCATAGAGCATTGGATCTGGGTAGAGTTAGCCTATATATGTGGCAGCATAGAGTAATGGATCTAGGTAGAGTCAGCCTATATATGTGGCAGCATAGAGTAATGGATCTAGGTAGAGTTAGCCTGTATATGTGGCAACATAGAGTAATGGATCTAGGTAGAGTTAGCCTATATATGTGGCAGCATAGAGTAATGGATCTAGGTAGAGTTAGCCTGTATATGTGGCAGCATAGAGTAATGGATCTAGGTAGAGTTAGCCTGTATATGTGGCAGCATAGAGTAATGGATCTAGGTAGAGTTAGCCTATATATGTGGCAACATAGAGTAATGGATCTAGGTAGAGTTAGCCTATATATGTGGCAGCATAGAGCATTGGATCTGGGTAGAGTTAGCCTATATATGTGGCAGCATAGAGTATTGGATCTAGGTTGAGTTAGCCTATATATGTGGCAGCATAGAGTATTGGATCTAGGTAGAGTTAGCCTATATATGTGGCAGCATAGAGTAATGGATCTAGGTAGAGTTAGCCTATATATGTGGCAGCATAGAGTATTGGATCTAGGTAGAGTTAGCCTATATATGTGGCAGCATAGAGTATTGGATCTAGGTAGAGTTAGCCTATATATGTGGCAGCATATAAAGGTGGACCTAGTTGCAGGTGATAGACCTGCCACATTTGCCCCTGCAGCACACCACACTTATCATACCATGATGTATGATCACTTACACCAACCCTCACTGTCTCACTCTGCCCTCGTCTAAACCCATCATCCTCTTGTTGATAAGCATGGTCTGTCTTATGTCTAACACATTCTTCTAAGCCACCCTGTTTCGTCTTGAGGATGCTTATCAGTCTATCACATAGAGACAGATTCGATATTTTCACTGTGTAACCATCTATTAATGGTGTCCAGTGGTGACCTACCCCGACCCCAGACTGCCTGACAGGTCATTAAGGTGTCTACCAGTATCTGCAGGAGAGATCACCAGACTCATCATCAGGTCAAAGTTCCAGACACCAACTGTGTACAAAGAAACAACAACATTATGGCGTAGAATATGTTAACAATTTTGGTAATGAAATAAATTTGTTTGTCTTGTGTGATGAATTTGACAGCTATAATCACACAGCTTATTGTGCAATTCTGCCCTGCCAATCTAATGGGCTAATAATGCATTGGATTTAATTGGATTCTTTGTGAGGGCGCAGTACTGTAAATTTAATATCACATACACCCAGTTAATGCCTGTCTGTCACCAATAAATGTTTGGCGATGGTGCCTGCTTTTCATCACAATTTGAAGTGATATTTGCTGATGATATCTTTATTGGCAACTGTACTGCAAGTTTAGAAATATGTTGCCGATTGTACTCAAATATGCCAATTTCCTCACATATCGATGCACAGTTATGTTGAACACATCATATTATTTAATGCTATTACAAGAAATATTTAATTCAGTTTATCATAGGTTACTTACAGATTTTAATTTTTTTTTAATGGAGAGGCTTTATTGTACTTTTAAATATTTAATACTGCTATCTTAAAAATCTTGTAAGCTTCCATCCAGCAGATATTTGCCCGTCATAAAACAGTTTCTCATGGTATCTGTATTGCGATTATTTGTCATAGGCTTGCCTGTTTATTTCAATGTTTGTTTGTGGATGTTTCAGGAAGGTTTTGTGGCACAGGCAAGTTACCAGGAACCCTGATCTCTTCAGACAGTAGAATGTGGGTAGAATACAAGGCCTCCAGGGGCAGCACTCACAATGGCTTCCAGGCCAGCTATGAAGGTACCAATATATTACAACAATCAGCATCAATTATAATCGCTTAATTGTTGAACCAAATACATCTCCCTGATACTGCTTTGTGAAACACTATGAGGACAAATCAGCCAACGATTTAAGGTTTGAAGTGAGGCTTGGCTAAATAGAAAACCATTATGATAAATATTGATATGGTGTTGCATTGTTTCTGTCCTCATAGCCTTTCACTAAGCATTGATATTGGTGAGATATAGATAGCCATCCCAGGGGCTTCAGTGTCTCCTGTATCTGATCTTACCAGTCAAGGACCTGTTTTTATTTGGGCTTTGATAAATGGATGAATGTAAATGCACTTAATGTTTAGCTGAACCTCTAACCTTTTACAATCTTATCTTGCCACAAGAACTTGATGTTTCTACTTAACTACTTTTGTTTAGCAACTGCGCTATCTTTTCAATAGAGTATGGCTCTATCAAATTATTTCACTATTGCAGTCTTTACTTAAAACTCAACTCTTTATCCCCTTCAGAATTTGATTGGATCCCATTGAACACTGTCCCTAGGCCATTCTATTGAAAGTCATTTGTCAAAACTGTTTATAGCTCAGAGAGCATATATAGGTTGAATGAATAAGACACGTATTACCCTCACTGGCCCGAGGGCCTATCTTAAACACAGAATTGGATAAATCACAAACAAAACACAGAAGCGAAATTGTTGAAATTTTATAAAACAGCTTTAACAAAGATGTCTATAAGCCCAGAGGCCATTCGGCACCAAACAAAAAGTATTAAACATAACCTGCGGTAAGCCTAACAACCATGTGTAAATGAGGTGTCTTTTAAAAGTTGTATTCGTCTATAATATATCAATAAACTAATTTGCAAATGTAATTATATTGCAGCTGTATGTGGAGGGGAGATATTAAAGGAGCAGGGTCACCTGTCCAGTCCTAACTACCCGGACTATTATAAACCAAATAAAGAATGTATATGGAAAATTACAGTGCCAGACTCCTATTCCGTGGCTCTCATGTTCCAATCATTTGAGGTAATTCACTTCTTTCCTGCGATGTGGCAGAAATACAGTAGTCTCTATGCGGGCAAACATTTTGTTGAATTCTAAAGATGCTCCCGCATAACATACATTACAAATGTGAGAAAAAAACATCACAAAGAAAGTGGCCTGTATCAAGGTTTACAAGGTGAGATCGTCTTGGGTCAGGAGCAAACTTGTGTATGTTGGCGGTTCAGATTACTGGGCGGGGTAATCACAGATATTATATGTTGTATCTGGGGTGTGGGTGCATGGGGGTGCAGGTGCAAGGGTGGCAGTATAAGTCACATCAAACCACTTGCTTAATAAATCTGTGCAAATACATTGCTAATCCCAATGGTGTGCGAGGAACAGTGCGCATTAAGCATATAAAAGGGAATATGGAAAGCACATGTGATGTGTACAATTTCGGAGTATATGTATCCAAATATGATATGAATAATCTGAAACATTCTAAAACATCGACAAGATAAGATTAGTGAGAAATATATGTAATTTGGTACCCCAACACAAATATAAATTGCACCAAACATATCGGTATTTGTATATCGTTGTCATTTAACACACAATAATTGAATGAAATATATATTTATACATGTTTATATTAAGCTATATTGTTTCAATCAATTGCTTCTATCTTTGGTAGGTAGAGAACCATGATAATTGTGTCTATGACTACCTGGAGATCAGGGATGGACATGATGATGACTCGCGTCTCATAGGCAAATATTGTGGATACAAAGTACCAGAAGACATCAAGTCCACATCCAACAAGTTATATGTGAAGTTTGTATCTGATGGCTCAGTACAAAAGGCTGGCTTTGCTGCCACATTTATCAAAGGTATTTGGACGTGAAAACTTTCTATTTTGATATTACAAATTATTTGTAAAGTCAATATCTAACAATCTACCATTATTTTGACTGTGACTTGATATTGGGGTCTGCAATTTGATACTCCTACAATACAGAACCTGGTTCTGGGTTCTTCTTTTATTAAAATCACAATAAAAGGTAAAACGTTTCTGTTGTTTTTACGTAGAATATGACGAATGTGTGACGGAGGACCACGGCTGTCATCACGTATGTGTGAACACTCTGGGAAGCTTCAGGTGTGAATGTAACATCGGTTATGAGTTGCACTCTGATGGAAAAAGATGTGAAGGTAAGTGAACCACCTGACATGGATCAGAAGGGTAGAATTCCTTCTAACTACGTCTTGTTTCATGTACATTCAACTTAAATGACGATTTGGTGAGCATTGTTCCTGGTAGTTGGAAGTTCATCCCAAAATTAATTCAATTTGATGCAAACCTTTATAACATTGCCACAAATGAACACTGAAGAAAGGTTGCATTATTATCTCATTGGTTTCACAGTTAGCATAACAAGAGATGGAAGTCTATTTGTGGTATTTCATATAATACAGCATTTACTTTGCTTCAGTGTCTAGGGGTTTTGTGCTATTCAGTCAGTTAGGTTTGGGGTTGGGTTAACAAGCAGTTGTGACTCCTTGCGTGGGGTTAATTGCGCGAGTATCACCCTCCCTCGTGTATCAAGGCTCCTTTCAGCGGGCCCTAACAACCTACATATGTTACCTAACTCCCCCCAGCTTGCCTCTGTCTAGACATCACACATACACACCAACATCGCTTGTCAATTGCATTTAATATATGATACCACGCTGTTTATCCTACGACATACCGGGAACTATACTAGCATGATGATATATCAACACAATTTAATATACATATGCGGGGTGGAGAGGTGTGGGCGTAAACTGGTTCCAAAGTTAACTAAGAATGTTTCTACTAACCAAAACACAAGTAAACAAGACTTTTAAACTCATTTTAACAGTTCTTCCTGTATGCTCCAAGACCATATAATATGAAAAATCCCTGTTCTATAAATACCAGATCTCGTTTGAGAAATAAATGCAGTGGTCAGAATGTGACTGTTGATCAATAGCTGAACAGTGGTATTTAAACATGATACCATTCATCTCTGAGAAGGGAGACCAGCATTTGAGATTGCTCCTGCAAAACATCACTAGGAAATGACACAAATTAACGGAAATTAAGTAATTAAATAACCTGTCCTGTGTGTATGGGAAAATGCTAAAAAATGAAACATCTTTTCAAGGCAGGACTGACGTTGTGAAACCATCACTAAGAGCTAAACGCTGATGTTGTTAGTAGAAATGTAGGTGTTTGACTAGGTGTGAACCACACCCCATTCTTTCCACATCATTAATTATCACTTTGATCCATATTCCAACCATGTGAACCGTGCGTTGTACGGCCTGCAAAGTCATGTGTAGCTTTATTAGCCTGACTCCCTGGCAACTGTCAATATGAAACAAAATGGTGATGCTCAGGTGTATGTGACTGTTGGCTGTGTGGTGCGGAGGTCATCATTATAGCAATGTCTCTACACACCATCGTATTGACTTCCATTCTTTATCCATTATCGTATTCCAACATTACAATGACATTTCTACAATGATACCACCTTACTGTGTACAAGTGTCCTTGTCACCAACACAATGACCCTGCCTTTGTTATTAATATAATTGCCACCACCATTGAAATCCTACCTAATAGTGTTGCCACCATTGAGATTCTACCTAATAATATTGTTGCCACCATAGAGATCCTATGTAATAATAGTGTAGCCACCATTGAGATCCTACCTGATAATATTGTTGCCACCATAAACATCCTACCTAATAATATTGTTGCCACCATAGATACCCTACCTAACAATATTATTGCCACCAAAGAGATCCTGCCTGATAATACCATTGCCACCATAGAGATCCTGTCTAATATTAATGTTGCCACCAT
Organism: Amphiduros pacificus; assembly: GCA_949316495.1. Lineage (NCBI taxonomy): Eukaryota > Metazoa > Annelida > Polychaeta > Phyllodocida > Hesionidae > Amphiduros > Amphiduros pacificus. The sequence continues at coordinate 37,829,700 of OX439002.1, forward strand.
AGAGATCCTATCTAATATAATGGTTGCCACCACAGCAATAGGCCACGGACCGTGGCGCAGTTGGTTCGAGCGCCAGCTTATTAGCACCAGTTCCTCTGTGGTGATCCAAAGGTCGTGGGTTCGAACCCCGGCCGTGCTGGGATTGAACTCATGATACAATTTCCCAAATGAGCTGAGGCTCGTGCCTAAAGGGTTAACCCGTTGTCCTTGTAAATCTGTGACCGGGTGGGTTGTCATGTCAAGGACCTGCGACATGACAATTCAGTGAGGAAGCACTATATATGCTACAAGTAGGTCTCATCACGAAATGACTGAAATAATGTTGAAAGTGATGTAAAGCCCCAAACAAACAAACAAACAAACCACAGCAATAACCCTGCCTCATAGTATTCTTGCCATTACCATAGATACCCTATCTCATAGTATCATTGCCGCTACCAGAGAGTCCCTATCTCATAGGATCATTGCCACTACCAAAGTGTCCCTATCTCATAGTACCATTGCCACTACCAAAGAGTTCCCACATCATAGTATCATTGCCACTACCAAAGAGTCCCTATCTCATAGTATCATTGCCACTACCAAAGAGTTCCCATCTCATAGTATCACTGCCACTACCAAAGAGTCCCTATCCCATAGTATCATTGCCACTACCGAAGAGTCCCTATTTCATAGTATCATTGCCACTACCAAAGAGTTCCCATCTCATAGTATCATTGCCACTACCAAAGAGTCCCTATCTCATAGTATCATTGCCACTACCAAAGAGTTCCCACATCATAGTATCACTGCCACTACCAAAGAGTCCCTATCCCATAGTATCATTGCCACTACCAAAGAGTTCCTATCTCATAGTATTATTGCCACTACCAAAGAGTCCCTATCCCATAGTATCATTGCCACTACCAAAGAGTTCCTATCTCATAGTATTATTGCCACTACCAAAGAGTTCCTATCTCATAGTAGTATTGCCACTACCAGAGAGTCTCTATCTCATAGTATCATTGCCACTACTACAGAGACCCTTCCTCGTGATATCCATGCTGCTGCAAAAATGACACATTCTTGCATTATTCTTGCCAGCACCAAAATGTCAATCCACTACCACATGATAACATCACCGCCACCAACATATCACTGACAAGCTCCACCAGGACACTTTTTCACCTTATCCATTACAAAGACACCTCCCCATATTTAGTTTGTATCTATTGCTTTCTGTTTTAAGATGCATGTGGAGGATACCTTGATACAGCTAATGGGACCATCCAGAGTCCATCCTATCCAGACCTCTATCCATCCAACAAGAATTGTGTGTGGCAGATTGTCGCACCAGATATGTACAGAATCACTGTCAACTTTACTCATTTTGATCTGGAAGGAAATAATGTAAGTTTACTGGGAAACAAGAAATTGTAATTAACACCTCCAAGATAGGAGATAATGATTGTCAATAAGTATGATATGTTCCATTTATATTAGGAGAATAATATATGCTCTCAAGTTTCATATTATGATAATAATAATAATAGTAACAATGATATTAAAAGTATAATTGAAATCTGTATTATGAGTTTCTAAGTATTATGATGTGCCTAGATATAAGGGAGCTGCTTTTGCATTTTGATATTTGTATACATATGGTATTATATATTGAACTTTGGTGGATGCTATATATATAGTATTGAAGTGGTGGAAGTCAGTATATCATGTAAAGGTGTATATATCTACAACCGGATGTTAAGGTTTTTTCATGTGTCCAATGGGTATCACACGTTGTGTCTCTGTTGTGTACTTTATCAATTCTATTCGTGTCCTTGGAATTCGAAATATATGTATATATATATCGGCATATACAGCAGCACTACGTGTTTCTCCTGTATAAAGCTCTGACTGCTGTTAGTAACACTTGGCCATCTCATCTCTATCAGGAAGAAAAGGGTAGTTAAAGGGAAGATAGTGTGGCATGCCTCAATCACAGCTTTGTATCATATATTGCATGAGACAGGATGTAGTAAGTCTAGCTATCTATTATGCATAAGGTCCAGTAAATGGTGAATGAAGATGTCAAATATTGAATAAAAAAGCACCTCTTAATATTCCTCTTCACTTTCTGTGTGATCCTTGCTTATCGACATAAGCTGTTTGTATATAAATAAATACAAATATCACAATATTTACATCAATATTTGAGTAATCTTTGAATGTTTTCTAGATCATAGAAGTAGATTATGATTCGTATGACTACTATGACCCAAATATGACGGGAACCCTGAGTGAGCAATCTGGAAAGGTATATAAAGAATACTATTCATAAGTTTGATGTGGCAATTAAGAGCAGTCCCTTTGTCAATATTAAGGTACTATTATAGTTTTCGGGGTGTACAGATTGAGGGCTCCTTGCATAAATATGTAAGCATGTGAACACAGTGTTGATTGACCCACATCATTCAAGTAATCATGGAGTATCTAGTTCATTGTCATTTTGTAGTAGCTATTCTATGAAGAAAGTGTGTAGATTGAAGTAGTTGATATTCCTCTCTGCAGTGTTTAGCGATAAGGTTATCTGACCCAGTTGGTAAGTAATTAATAACGCCACTGCTGGTTTACTCTGCAAATTTTGCAGTCATAATTTTTTTAACAACAGTTTGGATAGCTTGATTAACATTGCAATGTGTGTAACTGTCACATGTTGAATGTTTAGACCATATTGCTTGTAGTACTATGATATAAGACTATTTTGAGGGTTGATTGATATACTAGAGGTTGTGAGGGGAGACTCAGATCAGGGGCATGAAGCAGGCAACATTGGGCTGCAGTAAAAGCTATGCCAAATATGACAGGCAACATGGAGAGAAATGTCTAGCATCTGCCTCTCCGTGGCCTAACATCATCAATTCCTTACTCCCCAGCCTATCCTATGCAACAGTCTTACTCACATTTGAAACCAACATGTGTACACGCTGAGGCTCCTGGGGGAAAGTTTGCAGGAAACACATTTCTAATAATACAAATTAGTACCAGTTCTTAATCAGAGAGATTTCATTTCATATATCTAATGATCAAAAAGACACAGAAAGATTAAATACCTCACAGACTGCTATTATATGAATATTTTTTAAAGCAACACCGAGGGAAAAAAATATTTAACACATATCGAATATCAACAATATGTTAGAACCTGCTCTGTGTATATGATTTCCAAGTCATATCGGTATTGAAATATTAACAATGTATTTCTGCAAGGCTTTGCATTAATTACAATTATTCACATGTAGATTATGTTTATTATGTTTGCCATGTTACATCTATCCCGCTCTACAATTGTATTTATGATGTATATATGAGATATGTGATTGTCTCCTGCATTGCAGCAAGACTGTGAATACGACTCGGTGGAGATTCGCAGTGGCTTAGATGCCGAGGCCAAGTTACACGGTTCCTACTGTGGGTCCCATATACCACAACCCATCACATCTGAAGGCAACTCCCTGAGAATCACATTCAACACTGACAATACTGTACAGAAAACAGGCTTCACTGCGGTCTACTTCATGGGTAGGTTCCACACACAACTAATTAAAACATACCTATCCCCTGTACATATGTTATTTTGTAAATACCCCATCCATCTTATTTTCTCCCTGATATTATCTTCCGAATACAGAACTACAAGTAATACATACTATTAGTAATAGATAAAAACGGTAGGAAATATTATTTTTTCACCATGTAGAGGTTTACGATATTTATCTTACTTGACAACATGTAATGTTTATATATTGACATTTGCATTGTGAAGTATGTGTGTTTATATTTGATGTTCTTCTGTGTAGAAGTAGATCCTCGTCCTAAGAGCATCGCCCCTGCAGTGACCGAGCCTCGTATTGAGACTGACTATGACTATATTTAACTGTATTAATGACTTCATGCTTCCCCCTTCACTCCCTTTTAGATACATTAAGCATTCTCCTTCACGTGATCTTCTCATCATCTCCTGACTAATGATATTCTCAAGAAAACAACATTCTTCGGATTAAATATTTCAATCCTCTTGAGAAATGAAATCTTGATTTGTTTGATTTGCATGCAAAGTAATTAAGTACTATTATTTTGATTAGTATGCTTTGAATAACACGAGAAATAAGATAATTAATTTAATATGAAGACTAATTGATAAATTAGTTTGATACGTAAAAAATAAGGGTATGTTCCATGCTGTATATATTGCTTTTCCCTGCTTCGTATGTGTGAACAGACAAAGACGAATGCGCAGTGGACAATGGGGGATGTCAGCATATCTGCAAGAATACTGTCGGAAGTTACCAGTGCGCATGTCACAACGGATTTACACTTCATGAGAATAAGCACGATTGTAAGGAAGGTGAGATCTTATTTCCTGAAAATGAATAGCCTGCTGTTTTTAAATAAGACATGGAGCGTCTTCACACTCCTATTTCCCAAGAAATCGCTATAGATAAAGTATTAATTAAGCTTATCCTTTAAGAGGTTTCTTGGTTTCAAACGGGCAACCTTGCATATTACATCCGGGTATGGCAATTGCTAAAAGAAGCTTTAATACCATATATGGGTAATATGAAAGCCATTCCACTGACTGACCCACAAGTGTACACACGTAGTTATTATGTAATAAATGCGATCTTCTCTCACGGATGTTGGGTTCAACTCGGTGCTAGGTGGCCTCGGAGCAGATACTAATAGCCTCAGAGGCGTGCTAATTGTGCTGACATATATCGTAACATATGATTATCCTGTTCCTAATTGTACCAAGAGAGTTATGCCTTATGCCGACATCCGTGTTCTAATGTCAAAAATGTAGTCATATTTGAGGACCAACATCAGCGAGCTAAACTACTATCATTTTGTTAATTCTAAATGTTCATCATATTGGCATGTCAACATGCTGCTCTTTGTGACACTTACAAATATATCATATTAATATAAGCATGGAAAAGCCACGGCCCTCGTAGAAATAAAGGGAATATGAATATGATATTTGAATAAATCTGAGGGTGTGGTTTACAGGAGGGTGTCAGCATGAGATAGAGGACCCTACAGGAGAGGTGAGCAGTCCAAACTGGCCAGACTTCTACCCCAGTAGGAAGGACTGTACCTGGTACTTCACCACCACACCAGGCCACAGGATTAAACTGGTAAGTAATATGCTTCACTGGAGAATACATGATTGTATTGCTAAACATATCCCTTGAATGGCAAATATTGTGATGGTTTTGATTGGTAAGTACAATATCACTCCGTGAAGAATGGGGTATTAAAGTTAAATCACTCACTGCTGAAAATGTGTACACTTAATCTGGTAAGTATACATTTCTCAAACATAATTTGGGACTGAAGTGGAAAATTGTATTACTCACGGCAGCATTTTTACAAACTGGGAAATAACACTCACTGTAGATTATAGGGCTGCACTGGGATAAGATACTACCTATTGCAGACTATCATACATGCAAGTAGCATCACTTACTGCAGATTACTGAGCAGTATTGGGATAAGATACTGCTTATTGCAGACTATCATACATGCATGTGACATCACACACTGTAGATTACAGGGCTATACTGGGATCAGTCACTGCTTATTGCAGACTATCATACATGCAAGTAACATCACTTACTCCAGGTTACTGGGCTATTCGTACCTTCAGGTCCCATAAATATAACATTGTGAAGTGAAAAAAACAAAGAATCAACGTCATAAGTATCACTACTTGTCCTTCAGTGACACAATTGAGTTTCATTACAACAGTTTACATTATCAATCGGGTAATTGTAACAACTATAACCAGTAATTTCTGCTGTTTGAGTTGACTCATTGGCGTGGTATTTTCTGTGTATAAATAAGGGTAATTGATAAATCATTGGTATGTTTGTATTTAAAAGTCAAGTCAGGAACATGATTCTATAGTTAATAGCCAATTTATGATGTTTGAATTCCGAGTTTTTCTCTATTTGACCGGGGCCATAAATAACAAGTGGTGAGTGAAATGTCACGATCTGATGATTTAAAAAGAGAGCACATCATGCGATAGTTTCTGCCTTGATTATAAGCAATCACAACATTATATTTACTCTTTCTTTTCTATCTTACAGGACTTCAATGACTTCGAGCTGGAGCCCCATCAGGAATGTACATATGATCACGTGGAGCTCTTTGATGGCCAAAGTGCAGAGGCGAGGAGTTTGGGCAAATTCTGTGGCGCCAAGAAACCAGACCCAGTGATCGCTTCTTCCAATAAGATGTTCATGACTTTCTATTCTGATGCCTCTGTACAGAGAAAGGGCTTTCATGCCACCCACAGTGCTGGTCAGTCTGCATACCTCTTCTATGCTTGTCTTACAACAAAAGACAAAAATATGATTGATAATGTTTTTGTAAGGTGAATTTTCAAAACTGTAATACAAATCGTGTGCGCTTATGACGTAACACAATAAATTTTAATCTAAGTTTAGATTTATTTCATAATAGTATTAAGTATATCATAAAATTAAGTTTGGTCTCTGGAGAATGGTTTAACTCAGTGAACAAGTAGAATCTTTATGATTAACAACATTCTCAATGATACGCCCATAACAATCTCCTGATCATGTCAAACAACATGTCCTGACCAATCACAAATGAGGATTCTTGGAAGATATTTAAAAAGTGAGTAGGACCAACCAATTCTCCGGGACATATTTGACAATATTGTAATTCTGTAACTCATCCATCTAGTGTCCTGAGTATACAAGAGGTCTTTCTTAGTTGATCGGCAGGACAGTGTGGAACCCGACTTATTATGATAAATTCCACATTGAGTCCAGCAACGCTTCAGAGCGTGACATAATAACCTGACAGTGACCAATAAAGCAAATGACGCCTTGTTATCCGTTGTTATCCATTCACGATGAATTAAAAAGTTCTCCAAGATTATTGATTTTTCTTCTCCATTGATAAAAATGTTTGCTGTTTATTTGCAGTATGTGGCGGCCGGTTAATAGCCACAAGTCAAGCCTTATACCTCTACTCACATGCCAAATATGGCGACCATAACTATGACAACAAGGTGGAGTGTGATTGGCTCATTTGGGCTGAGGAGATTGACCACAGGGTCAGGTTCAAGTTCTTAACATTTGAGGTGGAAGAGGAGACAGACTGTGGGTAAGCACACATGGCATTTTGCTAATTCTCACATTAAGCTGAGCCGATTAGTCATTTTATCTCTACCCTATATTGTTACTCTCACAAAACTCAGGTGTGCACAACAAGAAATATTTCTTTGAAAAATACATGATACTGTGCTGTTGAAAACGATGTCAAAGTTATCATAGTTATCAAATCATATACATATTTTTACAGATTTTAATAATTCAAATTTGGTGACAAAATTCAGCTGCTTTGTAGGCATAAACTGATGACGTTTGAAACTTTAACTTTAATTTGTTCCAGACTTTAACTTTTTAAAGTTCTCTAATTTATGCACATGCTCAGACGACATATTAAACATGCAGCTCAAATCGCCCTCAATTCTACTTCACATTGGCAATAATCTACTCATAGAATTAATCCAACAACGTATTGTATTGTCTCAGAATTCATCACCTTAATCTCTTCCCCACAATGCCTCGTGTAATATAAGATTGAATTATGTAAATTATTGGTACATCATTCAAAATTATTTAACGTTTCAATGGAATTGTGATTTGTTTTCAGTTATGACTTTGTGGAATTATATGATGGTAAAGACACATCTGCCCCAAAGTTGGGCACTTTTTGTGGAAACGTGGTGAGTACAGTTATTTTCTTTCAATAAATACAAAGGAAAGCTGGTAAGGGTACCCTGTGACCCAAAGTCCTTAAGTGACACCTGGTGGTTAAACCAGCGTGGACAATAAGTACGACTCAGTTTTTACAAAGTAATGCTGGGTGCGAAATTGAGAGAAAATCCTAGTGCTACCATCTGGTGCCAACATTTACTGTGGCGTCACTGAATTATTTCTTTATGGAAAATGCTTGGTTATTCCTATGACCAAAGTTTACATAAATCTTGTGATGAATTAATTGTTCCCTTTTTAAGGTTCATCCTCATACCACATTTCTATACCTTTAAATGTTGACTGTGTGGCAGCGCACGGTCGAATGACACAAAACAGCTGATCTGTGACCCACCTCACCTCACACACAGCACTTTTGTCATGTGACCTTTACTTGCACTCTTGCTCTTTATATGCAGACATCAACAGAACGTAATTATGTCCAAATTCATTCTTCAAGCAGAAATAACTTTTAATTCTTACCTTTTCCTTAAAAAAAAAAATATTTTGTAAAACATTAGTAAAATGTTGGTCAGTTTATTTTTTTTTTAAATGAATATTAAATTTTCCATTATTCTGAAGTTGGCAACTATGATTGGATCAATGGTTTTTGAATCATTGGTTTTTGAATCATTATTGTTGTGGCATTTTTGCGTTGCCATGACGCCATATCTCACAAAACGGACGAAACATTCAGTTGCTCACTTTGGTAATCCATATAGCCTCAGTTTCACACCTCTGAAACAAGCAAGGCAGGGTTGATTGGAGTCAACAGGAATAGTACCCTTCATAACAGGACCTCTCTCACATATCGGTCCCTTCCACCATAGATATAAAGTTGCGCACAGAATCGGTCGCAAATCATTCAGTTTTCATTAAAAAAAGTGGCTGTCCACTGATTGGTGAAAGAATATGAAATTATTTGTTTTGTACTGGCAGTTGTACTAATTGGTCTGTGTTTGGGTCAGACACATTACAGTTTATAACCTGATGTTGGGCAATTTGGATTTAATGGTATTTTCGTGAGCAAGGCAAGTCTTTATGACACATTTTGAATGATTCCAAATTTTGAATGATGTAATGCAGAGTACAGGAACGTTGGGAACATTATGTTTGCCTTGTTAACTGTTAAAAACACTGCAAATATTGTTGATTATTGGAAATTATCATTATTACCATATATAATGTAATCTACAGGCATTTTTATGTAATAATCGCTAATCTTATCGAAATTGAAGGGTCAGCACAGGTCTAAGACCTCCGGGATATGTTTAGAAATATCGCTATTGTTTATCAATTAATATATATATAACGCAACTATTTTCACAAATGTCATTGTTTCATAAATACGATATATTTGTCATTAAAGCCATTCCAGGGAGAGGTAGGTGGACCATGTGCACCCCTGTGTTGTTTGACCTTATCTATCTCAACATCCACAGATGCAACCTTTGAAATTCATTTAGCAACATGTTATGCACCATCGACTGCTAAAACCTAACATCTTGATGAATATTCTTTTTCTTGCAAAATGATAAATCATTGTGTGAATAGAAAGAATATCAAAATCAGATCCTCTATCTATCTCCTTGTGCAAGGCCAGAAGATAGGTGGTAGGTCACGTGTGGCATTAATGGTACATTTACCGCTTCATGTGCTTGTTTTTGCATAAAACACATTTTTTTGAGCTGCCACCCCTCTGGATTTTATGAAGTCTGGGCCAGATAAAAACTACTTCAAACTGGCACCCCTCTGAACTTAATATGGTTTGGTCCAGACAATGTGTGTGTTTGCAAGTGCAGAGCTATGGTGGACTTTTCTTAGCTTTGCATAGAAACTAAACAGTTACAATTTTTCACAGCTTATTATTTCGATAATATTATCAAAATCTTGCCTATATAATTGTTCACACTGTAATGTTGCCATACAAAATTAAATATAATCTATACAGCGATTTTCATAGATGCTATGACAAGCATAAATCTATCATTTTTGTTCTTGTAATTTCAGGGTCCAAGGACAGATTTCATATCATCCGGCATGTATTTATTAGTTCGGTTTAAGACAGATGACACTATAAACTGGAAGGGATTCTCGGCGGCCTTTGTACTGGCCAGCCCCGACGCGCAGCCCGTCACCCACAGCATTGCCACCAGGAAATACGACGTTCCTTATTTACCTAAACCAAAGAATAAAAAATACCCAGATAAAGGGGACCCGGGTTCATATCCTATAGATGGGGGCAGATGAGAAGTGGGAGAGAGTGATCTCAAAGGGATATACGAGCAAAATACATATGCTTGAGCTCTCCAGGATTCCAACGGCTGTTTATTACAATCAAACAGAGCAACATGGAAAAGGCGGGCCACCCATATGCTATCATTACAAGAAAAGAGCCAAAATTGACTGTCTCTTAAATATGGTGAACCACACGTGTCTCATGTTGGAGAGGTAATACATGTACAATTAGAGGGTTCCACATTGAAACCTTCATCATATGAGATGTGACATCGCACAACATTCTGCAACGAATGAATGAGGATGCAAGCGAGAGATTGGGATATATACATATATATTAAACATAATGAGTAGATTTATTGAATAATACAAGGGATATGCTGAGACAGACCTGCTGTTTAGTACCTTTAGGATCTGATGTAGGAAATCAGAGTTACTATTTATCGTGAGTGTATGTGTTTGCTGTGTGACAGTCAAGAATAAGTCAAAGTCTACGTCACACTGCTCATGATTACGTCAATCTTTAATTTTATTTAGAAAAAACTACTAACTTTAATCATGACTCCTTGATACTTTTTGGGATCATATTGTCTCTTTGTGAGAGACTGATATTGCTGTAGTGCATTTTAATCTATTTAGACTAGTTTGTATTCTTCACAGGCCCAGTGCTACAGTTTGATCTACAATTATCTTATACATTATTGATGGTATATAAGTGTATTGGTTATAAGGACATTTCCTATTGGAAAATGAGTGGGATGTCAGATTATAAACAATAAATGAATTTATACAAGAAGGCTTTAAAAATATTCCCTTATCATCTTTAATCTTGTTCTTTTACATATTAGAATTTACCAATAATTATTGCAATTAATGCTTTTACTCCGCCACCCTACATTTTTTTAACTTGTAGAAATGTTTATTTTTATAGATTTTGCCAACTTTTAAAGATGATTCATGGAAAGAAACCTCATGTCATATATTGTATTCAATAAGAGGCACATCACAGCTAAGTGGGTATTAAGAACCAACCAATGATATGTCTTGACCACGATTTAGGAACAAAGACCTACATTTTAGCATATATATTTGTTCAAAAATATTTACAAACAATGTGTACGTGAAACTCTTCATAATAAGTAATAGAAGTTGAATGTTATATTTGAGATGTGAGTGTGCAGTGTTTTTAAGTCATTTACAAGTATCATCGTTCAGTTCCCAGCTTCTTCATAATTACCCCGAGTACGGTCTATAAGAAAGAATATTGTGTATGGTTGAGAAAATTGTTTGGATTTGTTCCTATTCGATATGCACTATTGTATTTAAGTAGTTTATAAGCGTGTAATCTGCATGTATATGAAGATCTCATTTATACTGTCCTACAAAAACTACAACAATGCATATATATGACTTTTATAGAATTTGTGTATTTATGGACAACATACGTATTTATATTTATTTATTTCGTCATATAGAGGTATAGTTTACAACAGAAGAATAAGTCATACTTGCCTACTTTACGGGATGATATTTTGTCATTTTAATGGTTATGTGCATTTGGGTGATGCCGATTTTAAGTTATGAAAGGAAGGGAACAATGATATCACAAAACCACACTTCATAACATGCACCTTGTAAATTTAATAGTGAATAGTACACTCCTGTTGTATCTTGTATTTACATCATGTAAATAAAAGAAACCTATAGTGATGACACCCCAAATTAGAATTAAGTGTTATATAAATATAAATATATATATATATATATATAAATATATCAAATAAGTATTGCACAATTCTCTGGAAATGAAAGACTACGCGAAGTTACACGTTGTTACTAGTTCTAATCTACTTTATATAAAATGTGTATAAAGATGAGACAGGTTGCTATGTCAAATATTTGTTGTCAGCTGTTTATATAGATACCATGTACATATACATTCTAATAAGTAAATAAAGCCTAAGGCATTAAACAATAATTTAATGTTTCTTGTATTTTAGGTGATGATAATATTCCATCAGTGGTGTAGCCAGGGGGGGGGGGGGGGCTGAGGGGGCTACAGCCCCCCCCCCCCCCCCGCCAACATTAAAAATTATTTTTTTTACTAGTAAGCATTGTTATGGGCGGGTATGGGGGGATAGGTATGTGGGCAAGTAGTCATGGACCCCAACATATCCAGATTTCAGCCCCCCACCTTCCCATAAATCCTGGCGACACCACTGTCCATGTCACCAACTTCTAAGAATAGTGTTCCAGACAATATTTCAAATATTCTATTCTTTTCAGAGAGGGATTTAACAGTTTACTACACAAGAATGATTATCAATTTAACTATTATGTAAACATATTTATTGGGGTTCTCAGACAAAATCCCCCCGAACCCATACCATTTCATTCACTAATCGTTAGTGCATATATAATCTGAACTAAGCATGGTCATGTGATATTGGCAACCAATCATAACATATGTGTCACAGTAGACATTCAGAGTTGATTTTTAAATAATTGTTGTTCACACATGCAGGCTATTTGTGCTCACAATGAGTAAGTGGCCTTTGTGACAGTCCTGAATGTTAAACGTAACCCGAGCTCATCGATTTGAACCCAAAACGAGCATTTAGTGTTCTTTAGTGTTCTCCAATCACCCATCGGCAAAGCCCAGATAGGTGATCTGGAGGGGTTTGTCGAACATCCAAGGTCTTTACCAATTTCAACCAAAGAAAAGTTTGTTGGAGTTGTTAGAGCTCTAGTGAAGTAAAAAATCGCCAGCTGTAAAATCTGAGGTAAACCCGTTTAAACGTCCAAATTGAACCCGTTTCAACTGCTATTAAAACGGGTTTGACTCAATTTTTGCAGCTGGCGATTATTATCAAGTATTTATATTTTCCTTATTTAATGTTATCCAAAGAATAATCAAGCTTTTTTGTGAGATTTTAGATATAATTGTACATAAAATATGAATTATCACTAAAACAGTTGGGTATTTAAAAAATCACATCTAAACGAGATTATGAAGGAAAAGCAAAAATCTCAGACCTCTCCAGATCACCTATCTGGGCTTTGCTGATTGGTGATTGGAGAACACTAAGCAAACTTGAAAGGGGTCCAAATACATTTCAAAGAGTTGTTACAAAACACTTGTCTTGTTAATGTTGTCATGGGGGGTTTGTTCTAGTATAGGGGGGAATATTAATATTTTGGGCAAGGATTATTTTTAGGGAGGAGTTATGTCAGGGGAGTATTCTATGGCAAAGAAAATATTCTACTTACAGATCCCAAAATTTAAAACAGATCAACAACAAAAATCCATAAATAAACACAAAGACATAAATAAGCGTTATTCAAATTCACATTTTGTAATGTTTCTGTTCTTTTTTTTAAACTGAATTCAGTGTTGTTTTTGTGAGCGGAGTTCATCCAAAACGGCCTGAGCAGTATTGTAAATTCATGAAACAATGTAATAATACGTTCTTCTTAAAATAAACGATATCATTATAAATATACAGCCTAGCAAACATTACCTGCTGCTCTCTGCGATGCATCTGTCCAATATTTCCACAACACTTGACTGAGGTGTCTATTCAGGCTATTTGTTAATTTGTAAATGACCCTTAACATCATATTTATATTTTGATATCAAACGTGAATAGCAGGTTCTGTTATTTTAGAGGTTACCGAAGATACGTTTTGTTTTCAATGCCTCAATGACCATGGAATCTTGGCCGTGGTGAACATTTCTCGTCCTTCTTGCTAATTATCATTTAAAGAGTTGTACCACAAATAAATTCCAACATGATTATTATGACAGGAGGTGATCAATGGCTTGAAAATATCAATAGAAATATGTGGATGTGCGATAGAATAGTCCAAACATTATTTTTTTTTAAAAACAAGACCATTGCTCAAAATACAAATCGATTAATCCTTGTCAAACAGCTACCCATAATTTGGTTTGAATCAATGACCGAAAATTGAATCTTCCCTTTTGGAATAAGCAAGCATCAATCAACCCTGCAGACTTCAAAGATACTCATCTAATTCATTAGTCTGATAGTTATTATTGTTTTCTGTACTTCAAAGCATATGATATCCATATTTATAACAAATATATCAATCGTCCTCGGACAAGACACAGTCATCAGTGCAATGTGGTTTTTCTGATCAAATATCGTCATGAGGCCGGCAGGTATTTATTATTTAGTATGTCATAAATCGATACACCTTTGTTTTTTCTACGTTTGATACTTTCTTGGTCGCTATTGTCTGTGTGGAGTCCTTCAACATGGTCATCCTGAAAGAAGTAAAAAACTCTATCTTTGCGCTTCTAAGATTCGTGTTGATGTTTCTGGGTAAGTTTTGTTTATTTAGTTACTAAAGTAAATAAAGCAACTAAGCATATACCAATTACACCCAAATTAAGTGAGCAGAAATGCAAAAAAAACCTAAAAATTTAAAACTCTCGTATTTTTATCAAGTGGTTCTGAAATATACTATTATTTTTAATCACTCTTCATCCTTCCATATTCATAAACTATATGCATCTTCATTGGATAGACCAGAGCATATTTCATCAAAGGAATGATTTTGCCAACAATATGTAGTGGGCATATAACCATGCATTGTCTATCTATATTTTGTATATAGCCATGCACTGTGTTTGTCAAACCAAATGATTAGAATAGAATTGATTTCAACCATGCATATTTGGTTTCGCCAAAACTCTTGACACATGTCTCTCAATGGGATGCTTTGAATGAAATAAAAATAGTTTGGTATATCTTATAAATATAAAGGATATAAATAGTACAATTATAAGATAGCTAAGCATTTCTAGAATCATGCTGTAGTATACGTCTTACAATATTTCTTTCATGAAATTGAAATCTGTGTTCCATGCAAAATGAGCAAAGGTTTGTAATCGAGAGGTTGAATACCTTATAAATGAGTCAGATGGCTCACTGAAATGATATATACTTGAAATGATATACACAACATTTATTATATGTACAAATATTATTGATTGTTATGAATTTTCTGTTCTCATGAATAATCCTTTTCCATTTCATTAGGTCTCTTTATAGAATCTGGAGATTCGCTTTATCAGTACCCTGTGGCGTGTTTCCATGCACTGAACCAAACAGAATGCTCTGTGAGGGCGATATCGATCAGAAATGCCGGGGTCAATCTGAGCTCAAGTCATGGCGAAATCATATATAATTCATCTCTGGACTTTCACACTAGCATATCCCCTGACCTGGAGGTAAGACAGGGTGTTGAGAATAAAGGGATGGTGTTGCAAAGTAGTGAACCCCTCTTTGTCCAGTTGGAGTATGGTCAGAATGATAGTTTCCTTTCCATCGCATCAGTACAGGAACTTGCTTCTAATGATACAGAATTCCTGGTGGTGAGTTCTGCTCATGAGGAGTATGGGATAAGCGTGGTGGCAATGGAAAATAACACGCTGGTCTCATTGGTGGGATCTGGTATGGAGGGCGCAACTCACCTGGAGACAGTGACACTAAACAGACTGCAGACATACACAATGAATGGTACAGGAGATCCCACAGGAAGGCAAATCACAGCTACTCAACCAGTGGCCCTGTTTGTTGCTGCTGGGAGTGTGCTCTCTCAATATACATGTAAAGCTATGCCCTCTAAAAGCATGCTTGGCAGGGTGCATATAGTTCCTTCCATTTTGGGGTCTTATGTTGGTTATGTTATTAAAGTGGTGTCCAGCACAGATGAATCTACAATTGTGATTTATGACAGAGGTTCTTCACTGGTGTATAATGTGAGCGCTGGATGTTGGATTCAGACAGAGACAATCCCTCCTAATAAAGATATGGTTGTTATTTGCTCTTCTGCGTGCTTAGTATCTCAGTTTCCCTTGGAACAAGGAGGCCCTTTTATGTCTCAGATGATCGTCTCTCCCCTTACCAACTATGTGAATGACTTCATGTTTGAGGCCCACACAGGTGCTCAGATCTACATTAGTATTATTGCTGAAGGCGAGGGGAGACAACACGTTTTCCTAGACGGGGTGAGGGTGCGGATTGGATGGACAGCGGTAAATAATCTACCCAAATACCAGAGTATTGCCATGGGAATTACTGATGGCAAACACCATGTTATTTCTGTGAATAATTCTCACAGACTTAACGTATGGGTTTATAGCCAGAACGAGACTTTCTCTTCAGGATTTTCCACAAGGGGGCGACCAAGTCAAGGTACCTATATATTGTATCTATCTTATCCTCAAAAGTCGCTAGTTTCACAAACAGAGAAAGAATACAAGATTTCAGTTTCGGTTTTTCAATGTTGTGAATGCCAAATGATGTCCAGTGCAAAATATTCAGAGGGTCGATACAAAATGTTCAGAGGATCAATTCTCCTCCAATATTGTGGCATTAGACAATCTCTATTATTTATAATCACATTTTCAAAGTTTGCCTCAATGTTGGAGGCAAACATAGTTGAGGTTTATAAAATTACGTTTTTTAAAACCTAAATTCTTAACTTGTATTGTCACTAATGAGTTAGGAAAGCTGATAACAAAGTCTAACATTTGTGGGTTCAGTTGAATGATATCTGCTAAACTTAAGGATTTGAGGCAGAACACTTCGCATCTTATCCGCTCTATTGTTTCACTTATGTAACAATACTAATGTTAATAATTGAAGTTTACAAAGAGGTGTAACTGATAAAAACATAGAGGCAAACCTTGAGCGTATGAATGCATTGATTTATGCCTGTATTGTTATAGATTGATTCGAAGAAGATTCCTCGAGAATATATTTGTTATTTTTTATACTCTAGTTATTAAAGAGGAAATTCTAAATTGAAGGAGATTATCAAGTTTTACATATATGCAGAAATATTTTCTGAATATATTTCTGGATGATAGTTTCAAATTCTAACAGCAAACATGGAGTTCTCACACGCTATCAAAAGGAGCATTAATCAATATTCGTGAATGTATTATGCTTTTTCCGTGTACTCTATTGAATTAAGGCAAAAAAATAATACCATTCTTTGAAAGTCGAAGTTCAATCTCAGTGCAAAGTATTGGATATGACCTGCCGTTTTGTATTCATGCAAGGTAAAAAAAGATTTTGTCGATGCTTATGTACAAACAATTTAAATCATTAAATATAAATCCATGTTGGCAAGAAATTGATGGACAATCAATTACTATTATCACTTTTATTATGTACATGTTAAAGTAATGTCAATGGTGATATCGAGAAAGATATTTATATTTCCAATTTCTTTCAAAACACATATTCATGTGCATAGCATTTCATTCATAAAAAATGTGTTTTATCTTGTAGATGAAGTTGATATGTTCAAGACAAAAGGAGCTTCCGGAAGTGAGTACTTTATTATTATCTAATGACTAAATTGTGTACACAGAGAGTTTGCTCTAATCCATGGAAGGCAGACATTTAGTCATTTGGAGATGATTAAACATGATCTTGGACTAAATAAACGCAAACCCATCACTAGAAATGGCAGACATAGGGATATAACTTTTTTACTACTCAATATACATCTACAAATGATATGTGGTCGAATGTCAACCTTCTTAGGCTATTTTGATCAAATATTGCCAGTGACCTTGAAGTGACCTTTCAATGACCTTGAAAATAGAAAGCCTTTTTCCATGAAATTATCTGCATGTTCTATTATCCTATCATCTACATCTTTCAAATATGAGCTCGTAGAGTCCTTATTCATCAAAATCTGTTCATAATTAACAATTTGAGAGCAATTTATAGTTTTATGGTCAATCTGTAAGAGAGAAGTTTTTTTTTTAAATAATATAAAAATGCCAGCTTATTGGGTTTAGTTTATGAAAATATATAGAATACTGAACAGAAAAACACACTAATACTAAAAAGAAATTGAAAAAAAAGTCAGTCAATTTCAAGATTTATTATGAAGCTAAAATGATTAAAAATAGCTTAAATCGTTAGGGTTACAAAAGTGACAAATTGACGGACTTTAATTTGACCTCACATTTATTTTTGAGGTATTAGATAAATTAAATATTAATCTAATTTCAGAAAATAATCAGCAATAAGTTGCTCTTATCAAAATAATACCTAAAAAAGAAGAAATATTCCCTGAAAGATATGAGAAAATTAGTCATGAATAGAAATTATATTGAAAAAAATATAATAAAAAAATATATGTATGTAGAGTCAATTGGATTATAACATTTAGTAGCTGATGTATTTCTAAAACATTTCATGTATTTGATTTTTCTGAATAATGTGAGGAAGTTAGTGAAATCCTTTTATGAATATGTCTATGAAACACATCATTAAGGTGGGAGCACAGTCTAGACAAAAGTGAATCACCTTTCAGATATCGATTTTTCACTTTTTAGCTAATCTGAATACTGATGTAATATTCTATGTATACCCCAAGTTTGGTGAAAATCAGAATATTAGAAATGTGTAAAATTAATGATTTTGTAACAGAAACATATTGAGCAGAGAAATAATCTGTTGTTTTATATAATTGCTAATACAGTTAGAATTAACTGCTGGTGCTACAATAACAGTTGTTTAGCATTTTACATGACATGTGTAGGGGACAGAATCTACTAGTCAGCATGTGGATGTAATTGCACTTGTTAAAATTAGCATGGAATTTCAAATTAGCCAAATTTTATTTCTAATTATTGAAATAAGTATATTTAATTGGTGCATATTAAAACCATGAAATGAAAAAAATATATATTATTCAATTTCCTCCAATTGCACATCACATGTTTGGCTGAGTGTCAACTGCCTGGTTGCATTCACGCCTTCTTGAAAAGCAATGCTTACCAGTGACAGCTTAGGCTCATGACTGGGGGTGACAGCATCAGGTCAGCCTTGTCAGTAATCAACATTATCATTGGTGAACAATATGCAGTCCAGCCCACAACTCACTTTGCTAGCATCAGGATCCAAACTTTCATCTCCACTATTGGAAAAAATTTATTAACAATTTATTTGTATTTTTGCATTGATTTGGGATTGCCCCTATGTTGCCTGTATATGCAAGGCAGATGGCCTGACTGCTAAGCATACACTGTGATATTGCAATTATGTATGTGACAACAGTTGTGGGAAAGAGATTATGCATTAAATGGCTAAAAACACAACATGGCCATCAGGACATGCTTGGAGGTTTTTGGCCTTTTACAGAAAATGTATTTTTTGGGGAAGGGGTAAGTTTGAGCTCATTTTTAATACACTTTTTAAAATAGTTGGAAGCTGAAACTTTCAGCATATGATGGAAAACATGTGTATATTCATCAGTTTACAGGATTTCGATAACATCTTTATAGTTTTTATCCAGTGATTACGAATGTCAAAATATGACAATAAAATTTCAAGACAGGCTGTAGCTCAACCATGATTAGTGGTACTCAAAAACAAGATTACATTGCATTGTATGTCACTGTAGAATTAAGATGTTGTATCTTAACATTTTGAACAAATTTTAATTTGAGCTCCACAGGATCAGAAAGTTGACAATTCCAAAAACAGACATACCTTGATTTATGTTACTCTATAACAAAATGTTACATGTATATTTACAAAATAAAAAGTTTATCATCAAGATATATATGTTGGGAATCATGTCTCCAAATATCATAATTCTAGGTACAATAGATGTTGTACTATAAACATTTTAGTTCAAGAGAGTGGGCTCTGTGGGCTGTGAAACATGCTAGACTGTGCTCCCACCTTAAAAGTGGCCAATCATTAAAATGGCCTATGACCCCTTTTACTATTTGGATAATTTCATGCCCATTTCCTTTAAATATTCTAAATATGACAAATTATTCTTTTATTGATCATATATACCTTTTAACAGCCACCGATGAATATCAAATATTATAATCAAAAGCTAAAATTGGCATAAACAATGTAATCAAAATTAGATACAGGTTGTTTCTCACTGTGTCATTTGGTGGGTTATAATTCTCAAGCAAGACTATGGACACATGTGATCAAAAAGCATGACAAGTGATGTGATTATAATGTATGACAAGTCATCATAAAGCGTGGTAAGTGATGTGATCATATTGTATGACAAGTCATCATAAAGCGTGGTAAGTGATGTGATTATAATGTATGACAAGTCATCATAAAGCATGGTAAGCGATGTGATCATATTGTATGACAAGTCATCATAAAGCGTGGTAAGTGATGTGATTATAATGTATGACAAGTCATCATAAAGCGTGGTAAGTGATGTGATTATATTGTATGACAAGTCATCATAAAGCGTGGTAAGTGATGTGATCATATTGTATGACAAGTCATCATAAAGCGTGGTAAGGGATGTGATTATATTGTATGACAAGTCATCATAAAGCGTGGTAAGCGATGTGATCATATTGTATGACAAGTCACCATAAAGCGTGGTAAGTGATGTGATTATAATGTATGACAAGTCATCATAAAGCGTGGTAAGTGATGTGATTATAAGGTGTGACAACTGATCAACTGGTGATTGTGGGTGATGTGTGATGGCTGAATTGTCAGTTAGTGAAACAATTCAATGATATGATATTATATATGCTTTGTTGTACCAACCACAACTGCATTGCCATTCTGTGGCCAGCCACTACATTCAAACAGGTGACATTTCGAATTTAGCTACCTGAAGTTATGAAATTTTAATAGACAATATTTGGAAATAAATGGCAAGTATGCTGTTGGAGTAAACAATTCAAACCTCTGACGACAAAGGAGCAGGCTTGTTTGCTTTAAGCAGATGTAACAATGACAACTTATTTACATGGCGGTGGATCTTTAGTCACATACAAACCTAATATGTAGGAATAGAGATTTAACCCAATTTGTGTATAATTAAGGGCAAATATGAGAGGAACAACGTGGACGTTCATTTGGTTAATATATGCCTTTTCAATCTGTCCAAATCTATTTAAATATCATGTCATAATATCGGCTGATTCAGGTATGTAGAATTTTATTTTCACATGAACTATTTCGTTTAAATCTCTCGTAACATAACAAGGCTTACTGAATGTTTAAAACAATATATGTTAGGCCCTTAATTGATTTTGAGGTCATTCACGACCATCCTTTGGCCACCATATCATAGTGCTTTCACAACATGGTTACCACTATCACAAGTGATTTTGCTGGTAACACAATACATCTCTGTATCTTCTACCCCATTCAATATTTTAATCTCCCGCACTGATTCCATAACAGACTTTCCTTTCAAAGTTTGGTATTTTCTCATGATGGAGTAACATATCATGAAAAGATAGCAAACTTTGAAAGTAGAGTATTTTTGTGGAATCAGCGTGGGAGATTAAAAGGCTGAATGGGACATAGTCGCGAGTGCATTCACACGTATTGTGTTCATTTATAATAGCGGCAGCCAAGCTGTGAAATCACTAAAACATCGTAGCTGTACGTTTGTCGAGAAATGTTTCAAATTCTCGTAGGGTCTAGCACGTAATGAATTTTTCTGGTGGGCCTAACGCGTAATGTACTCATGTTTTTTGTTGCTGTTTCTATTGAGAAAGTAACCGTTTATATAACAGTGGCACTAAATAGTTTTTAGTCTAAACTTCAGCCTTGGGACAGATAAATCACACGAAAGCTTGAAGAGTGATTTACAGACAAATCTGCCTAAAATTAGTTTGTTTCATGTGCCTGTCCCTTGAACCAAATAATTGAATCAAAAACAGACAAGCATTTTCCTTGCCAAATCTGTAACATCACATTGGTTTATTTGATACAGTACAACACAAATCATATCAAAACATCCTGGTGTTTTTTTTTTGTCATGTGAATATTTCCTTACACGTGTTCCGTTTACTATTACATGAAATTGGGCTTTATCAACACGATATTTTTTGTAACAATCACCATTGATTGTATTTTAGCCTCAAGAACATACACCTGGCCAATGGATACAGTGGCATTCTCGCGATACGGGGAACAGCACGTGCCAAATGGGCTTGCCGGGAATTTAGCAGGTATCTTGTTTTTAAAAAACGATATATTTATATATCGTTTAATATATCGTTTGATATATATGTTATATATATATAATTATCTGAAACATTCTAACACATTTAGTTTTTGAGTGCCAGGCCATTATCATCCATTTATATATATTTTATATCTGGATGTTAATGCCCTGGTGTGTGTATATATATATATATATATATATATATATATATATATATATATATATATATATATATATATATATATATATATATATATATATATATATATATATATATATATATATATATATATATATATATATATATATATATATAGTCAAAGTATATATATATATATATATATATATATATATATATATATATATATATATATATATATATATAGTCAAAGTATATATATATATATATATATATATATATATATATATATATATATATATATATATATATATATATATATATATATATATATATATATATATATATATATATATATACTTTGACTATCAAACCTTTGACTATCAAGCCTTTGACTCTCAAGTCTTTGACTATCAAGTCCAAGTTAAGTAAGTTAGGCTAATGTGGCTGGGAATGATAGATTATCCTACCTAATGCTTGCCATTATATATTGGCTATGATAATTCGACACAAAACAGTTAAAAGAAAAGGGGCTAAATATGAATAAGCATTTCAAATGTCATTATTCAGGAAATTTCTAATCATCATTTCCTGGTGGAAGCCATCTTGCCAAGGGGATTATATAAGTACCAGCCAGCCAATCAGAAACATGTTATAGATTTATTTCAAATTACGCCAAAAAGGTGCTTATTAAATCAAAGAATATCTGGACCAGTATTATTGTTCACCACAGACACAGTATGTATTATCTCCTCAGCCCCTCAGATATTAAGCCACTAAGGTATTGGTGCTTCATACCTGTCCCATTTAACCGGTGGAAATTAATCCCAAACAGCCTGCGGTAACATGAGCTTATAAAGTGTTTAATTTGATCATTGTTTTGTGGAAAATATGTTACATACCATATAGATTTATTTAATCAATATTCGCAACCTTTTGACAATTACAAATAATTCAAGCATGGTTTTATGGCAGTCGCAACACTTCCATCCCTAATTTAATGTAGTTTAGGTAATAAACTACTATACATCACGGTATGGTTCGTTGCATTATTGACTAAGTGATTTTTATAGTGATTATAAAACATATTGTGGCAATTGCCTCTTGGACAGTCAGTAAGAGTGTCCTTGAGTTCCTGTCAGTACCAGGGTTGGTTATCATATTATAATTTCCCATACCAGGCCCATGCCTTATTAAATATGTCTTGTCAATATGACTGAACAAATATTTAAAAGTAACTATAAATCCGCATGAACAAACCTATTTCAAATACAGAGTCAAAAGCGAATAAATGTATATGAATACCATTGGTGTATGTTCTTGATTTTATTGATTATTTCCCACAAAAAGGATTGCATACAATATCTGAAATTGTTCATATTATTCAAATTATTTCCCCAAAAAATATCGATGTTTTCAAATTTGGAGGCCCTTATTGATAATCCACATTCAAGTTTTCATAATCTCCTCTCCTGGGTGTTTAGCTGGTCCGTGAAAAATGACGGGTACCCATGATAGTATTTCGATAGTAAATATGTAGCTGATTCTCAGCAGGTTGGTTTATAAGCCACGCATGGAGATAGGAGCCCAGATGCAGAATGTTAATTTTAATCTTGAATCAAATTGTACTGAAATACTTTAGCCTCTTGGCTTAGAAATGTTCGATGATGCATGGAAAGACACGACATAAACGTGTCATATTGGACATTAAAACTGTAATCATGAATATGTAAAACCTTGGTTTTGGCTTGTTGCCTGGTGGAGTGCTTCAAACAAAAGGTCAAAATCCTCAAACAAACAATATCTAAATGTATGTGTGGGTACATAGATTGTACGATGTTGTAATCTTTTCTTGTCAGCTGACGTTTTGCAATGCTCTTGCTTTCTCCATGTGTAAAGAGTTGCCAAGTGAGGAGAAACTTTTTTATTCAATTTGTTCAAGAAATCAAAGGGTATAAAAAATATTGTTCTACTGTTCAGCGTAAATGAGAATTAAAGCATTTTGCAGTTGACCAAACAATAGCTCATCTATAGTATATGAACGTTGTATAATACATGAATTTGTTTGTTTGTTGATGCCAAGTATACAGCCGTAACACAAGGAAAAAGTGTCAAACAACCCTGACATTTACTGTCAAGGAGACATTTAAAGTTACAATCTGCCAAACATTTTATCACTTTTTAAATATTTTATATTATGTTCAGATCAAAGCAACTGTCGATTCAATACTCTCCGGAGATCAAGAATACCAGGAAACCATGAATTAACATAGATCAATATAACCGAATAACATTTTTAAAAATATCAATGCAATTCATTCCATATATTTACACATATAAATATGTCAATAAATATAATATAATCATTGTTTTATGTTTTTTCAGGTTCACTTACTGCAGAAGATTCTGTATTTGGAAAAGGCATACGATTTGACGGAACAACATTTGCAGCACTTAATTCTGATATGATCACATGTTTTGCCAACATGACATCATGTTTAGCAGGATTCTCCCTGTCCTTATGGATGAAACCAGATTTCATCTTATCATACAATGCCTCTGACCAGTACCTTGTGTCAAATGGAGGACATGTCCTTGGTCATCCAGGATTCTTTCTTCGCTACAATAGTCTCATGGAGGTTTATGAATTCACAGTCCAGATAGGCCAATTTGGGGTAAATAAAACGATATGGATATTTTATAAATCAGGTCAAATTGTGATCGGTATGTCAAAGAGTAAATAATATGTCACTTATATCACCATTTGCATTTCGAGTTTAGAGACTTATATCATAATTTGCATTTCAAGCTTCTAAAATTTCCTAAATATGGGCAGGGCCTGAATAAATGGTGCTCGTGGCATTTTCTGCTTTCTGAGATACCTGTTATTTAACAATGAAGAAGTGATGCCCCGTCTGTAATATTAAAGGAAAACAAAATTACAAACAAAACAGAAAAGTAAACAAAAAGAACAAACAAATTAATAACCATACTATAGTTTAAAAGAAACAACATAAAGATAAAGACAATATAAAAAGAAACAACTAACAACTTAAAAGACAATACTCAACATGACAAAATATTATGATATACTTGGAACTTTTAATAAATTAACTACAAGGTATTTTCTCTGCCTAGTTACCATAAAGTTTCAGACATCTGAAAAATATTTTCATAAATTGTTAAAAAAACTTTGCAAACAAAAGGATTGACAATATATTGTTGTTGAGCGAATGTCATTGTCAAAATATCAGCTTCCCCAATGATCAATGTTAAGTAAAGAAATCCAACTGAACATTTAACGAAGATATATATAACAAACACCTGGTTTGGAAGAAGGTGTTTGTTTTGCCCAGTCATAGATATTACGTAATCATGATTCTCTTTCGCCCTCTAAGATTTAGTTCTCCCTCGAAATCCTACCCTCCGAAGTATTCTATCTTTCGACCGATGTGAAATTCCAATTTTTTCTGGAGGTTGGCTTTCTCAATTTTATTCCCATCACGTGGTCTCACTAACATATCAATTTCACTTTTCTCCACCCTGCTTGAGTTCTCGGTGGTCCATCTCTTATCATTGATAATAATAAATTTGATATAGCTCTGATATCATACGGTTTTATTGGCCAGGACTGATTTTAGTCTGATTTTTGTTTCCCTCCTACTTCTCTGATTTTTTTCAAAACCAAATTAAAATTCCTGGCCAACAAAAGTGCGGTACTGTTGCCAGTTTTCCAAACAATGATGTCATTACGCACTAAACTACAATTTGTTCACATGCAAGAGCATGCAAAACAGTGCATCTGCCAATTAGAATTTAATTTATCACTAGAAATAATAGACAGAGGCCTGTAACTTTTTCAAATGTTGCATGGTGGAATGTAGACACATGCATGCTATTTTCATGAAATATTGAGGACAATTCAATGTCTCTGTACAAAAACATATCCTTTTCATCTTTCAAATACGAGCTCATTGTTCATCGAAATCATTTCATGATTAATAAAATTTAGAACTATGAGGAAGATAATCTGAGATAATGTCAGAGATAATGTCTATAAAATGTCAGCTTATAAGTGTATATTACAGAGAAACGCACATTAATAGTCAACCAAAATCCTTCAATTTCTAAATAAATACAATTTGCGTAAGTTCCTCTTTTCATCGGAATACATGAACAAGTCACAAAATGCTCTCAAAAAAAATCTATGTCCTGTAAAACCTATGTTATGCCCACTGCATTATGACTTATTTTAATACCTGTTTCATGTTTAATCATGACGTATTATTACCTCAAGAGAAAATACCAAACTTTGAAAGAAAGTGAATGTCAAAAAACGGGCCATCCGTTCTTCCAACAAATTTCTGCGGCAGTAGATCTATTTACCTAACTTACATGTAAAAACGTACAGCAGCTTTTAATATAAAAAATATAAAGATTATTGACCACTACAACTTTTGCATTGAAATTGTATCAGTCCATGCACAAAGTCTGAAGTCTTAATAAGTAAAAAAGATATTCTCATCATTTTGAAGTGATATACGAGAAAGAGTACACTGTACGTTTAAAATCGATGTCATTTTCACCTCATACAGAAGATTATTCAGAAAAGGTATCAAACATATTTGATACCAAATATTTTTTTATTTTTGTTTCTAAAGCCTGACTTCGAGTTGGTTGCCTATATTATTATCTTTTTATGATTAACTCACAAGAATGGCAAATTTGACGGCTAAATTAGAGTACCATGTGCACACAAACTGATGACGTGTAACACGTCGATTGTGCTAAGATTATTACTGCCTAGTGATCTATTAATGAACTATTTACATCCTGATCGTTTGATCTATTCTTTGGTATAGAAATAGTATAGTATAACACCGAAATGTTTGGTTTTATACGTAGTCAAAATAATTGTTTAACTATATCTATATTACAGTCAGTAGACTACGTCGACATAATTTATTTTGACCTTCAGCCTCTAATGTGGCACAATATTTTCACCACATGGAATCTGAGTGAGGGGTTGACATTGACGATCAATGGAATAAGTAAGGGGATATCGGAAAGGCTATACATCCTTGAGTCTTGTTGTAATGCGACAGATGACCATATGCTGTATATTGGTGGGGTTCCGGATTTACACAGCAACAATGCTAGATTTGTCATTGATGAACTTGCTTACTTCAGTAGTTCTACGGTTCCTCACAACATAATCTCAAGTGGTATGTACTTTAAGAGAATGACATCTGTGTTCATGTAAAATTGTACCTCACTGACAAGTTATATTAATTCTGTGGTTGATCATCATATACCAATCTGTCTGTGAGGCACAATAAACGTTTGTGCTTCACTTATGTTATCTTAATTACGATGATTAATCATCATATACCTGCATGTCCTTACTGTGCCACAGTCAAGGTCATTTAGCAGCATGTACCTTCTTACAGAGAGCTTGGTGTGTAGGCCAGGTTGGTGGATGTATGGGGGCATGTGCCATCTCTACGTGGAGCACTCTACGGGACTCACATATGATGAGGCCGAAGCCTGGTGTGGAGAGGAGGGAGCACAGTTGGTCACAATAACAGACGATAATCACCTCCAGCAAGTCACAAATAACATGCATAATCCTGTAGATAACTATCTCGTAGGACTACGAGATATTGATGTGAGTACACAAGCGTTTGTTACAACCTTGTAAGTTAAGGTGACATGTTATCTTACAAGGTTTCACTGAATATGGCAAGAATAAACTGAAATGTACCTTTGAGTGATATATTATCCTGAGTATTTAGTAAATGCAGGTCTCAAGTAGTGTCTTTTTATTTTATGTGTATGATTAATACTAAATATCCCCAATGAAGAGAGTAAGCATTTCTATCTCCCTTGAACCTACCCATTGTAACTCTACAAATATGTATACAACAATAATTTTGGCAAAACAAAAATATATGTCTGCTGTTCCTCTTATAGCATTTGTTCAATTACATATAGAGTAGTACAAGATTATAGCTACTGTGTCATTTATGACAGTTAAAATCATTTCAAGAGTTATTGCATTAATTTCTGGTATGTTATCAAAACCTGGAAGAGCAATAATTTAGTATTATTTTCCATTCTTCAGAATACCGGGCAGTATACACGGACAGATAGTAACCCGGATACCACTCAGCTGACCTTGAGCAAAACAAAAGTGGACGATGACTGTATTGTGGTCAGTAAGTCGGCACAGGGTATCGACGTCCCATGTGATGCCCAACATACACACTATATCTGTGAGCAGCCATCTTTAGCCCAAACTCCAGGTAAGATGCTGAACAATATATCTAACATAGTTTATGTTTCATTCATAACAATGACTTGTTACTTTATGTATCTAAACTTATCATATATTGCGTTATATGATTCGATGTCTCTTAAATTACATAATACAGGAGGCTTTATCAGTATTTTGAATTTTTGATATTGTATGTTTTCCAACATATCTGGCATTGATATTAGACATCTAAAGCATGGAATGACCACACATATTTTGAACCTTTTTTATATTTAAAGACAGTGCCCCGTAAGTTTTGTTTTTTATCGTTGAAGTATCTGCTATGAATGAGCTATTTTATTTTTTCTAGACTTTAAGTGGGTAATTTCCTTTTGTCAAATGAGGGCACGGCACGACCGTCACTGGGTTGACCCACTTTAAAATACCCTTACATATCAAAGTATTAAAACAGTTAACGTTTTGCCTTTTATTGATAACAGTTGGCGGCAGTGGGATTCTAATATTCCACCTCTCGTCCTCCATTCATGTTGCCAACTTAGCCTAGATAATTGCCCGGGTAAAATGTACCTTCACAATTTTAGACACATTTGAATAATATCAGATTTGCTGAATGTAGTTTTGTGATTTCAGGGCTGGGTACTTCACATGCTGAGACAAGTGGAGAGATGAGTGGAGTATATCACACCATCAACTATCATTCCCTTACCTACGTGTATGTAGCAGGGCCATTTGAGTTCTGTGTCGGTTCCGCTGTGGGCACAATCCGCACACTGGAGGTATCTCTCAATGACGGCTCTGACGTCATAGTCACGCACGGCGCATGTGAGTACATCACGCTGAACAGCACTGGAGGCCACAACGTGACATACAGGGTGAGCGATATGCTGGAGAACGAATACATCTGGTTTGCCGAAGTGGATGTAATAGAAAATACAGGAGTTATGCATTTCATGGACGTGACGGCAAACACTGTGAAATACCCAGCAAACACAACATTCAGCCTCTACATCCTTGATGGCAGCAACGTGTCTTGCCAGTTACGTTACGGTAATGGAGAATTTGACCATTTGGATTTGACCAGTTACGTTTTTGATGAGGATGTGGTTGAACATTCATATCCATACAATTCAAGCGGAGTATATGATGTCTCTGTGGCCTGTGACTATTTGCGAGGTTTCTATGAGACCTCCCTTCTTGTTGAGGTCCTAGGGGAAAGCTTAAATGGCAGTACTGAACCATACATAAGCTTCCAGTACGGAGACAATATCACCATCAATTGGAATGTCACCTTTCGCCATTTGTATGTATGGGCCGTGTTATATTTAGGGAACACGTCTTGGGATGTGTACTCTGCTGAATATGACCGGAACTCAAGTAGCGGAAGTCTCGTTTTTCCAATAGAATGTGCGGGGAGAGTCATGGCAACTCTTGTGCTAAATGATGGATTTAATGTCGATATCAAGAACATAACCATAGACAATGTCCTGCCAATCTCTGGCTTGAAGCTGTGGACCGAGTCTCTCTATGTAGTGTACAACTTCAGTAATGTCATAACCTTCTTCTGGTCAGTAGAGAACGGTTCTCACGTGCACTTCTTCATAACGTTTGGAGATGGTAATCACAAAGTGGTCGACGCCGGATGTGGATTGGTTGGTATTGCGCCATTTAACATATCGCATAACTTCACGGCTGTGGGGGATTATAATGTCAGTGTGACCGCTGTCAATCTGTACTCCAATGTCAATGAGCAGTTCACGGTGGCTATTCGCATGCACCTCCCTGAATTTAACTTCACTGTCTCGCCTAGTGTTGCACCAGGCCTGGGGAGAATTACAATATCCATGTGTCGACTACAGTTTAATGTTCCCATCCCCGATGTCTTCTACTGGAAACTTGATCTTGAACAAAACAGGACCTTAATGAATGAACTGTACAGCGGATCCTTAAACCAGGCGAATAATTATTGTTTTGAAGTCCAGACAAACTATGACACAGCTGGTTTAAAGAACATATGTTCCAATGCCTACCATGAACTCTACTCACAAATACACTATGGCCAAGTTACTATTGTTATAGTGACTGATCTAGTGGTGACCTCTAGTGTTGATATTCAAACACTCGGTGACCCTGTTTACTTCAATATCACAGGAATTACAGGGTATGATGTACAGTACTTCACAGATTTTCGAAATGGAGACCTCCAGGTTTCAGAGGATTGGCTTACAGATGAGAACTTCACCAAGATAGTGAGTGTTATATATGTTACTCCTGGCATTTACAACATCTCCGGCTGGGTGTACACAGGCCTAGACAATATGACGTGGAGCAAACAAGTCATAATTCAGGTCCGTATAGCCGGTGTCACGCTCGGCGTGGAGCAGTATGATTATATATCTTACCCCGGATCCACGGCCTACTTCACGGTCACCCAGACTGCAGGAACCCACGACGCTGGTGGCGTCACCTGTGAGTGGGACTTTGGTGATGACAGCACGGTGCAAATACTGCAGGGTCTTACCATTCCAGCAAATGCACACATATACAATTACCACATTTATGAGGGTCCAGTCAATCCAAGCCCCATCACCTACACTGTTAATGTCACCTGCTACAATCTCATCAATGCAGAATCCGACCTCATCAACATCACAATAGAGAATTTGGCCCTAACTCACAATGCGCCCATCATATTAGATGATACTGTGTTTGGAATTCTGCAGCTTTCCTTATCATCCTCATCAGGCATAGACTTAACAAATGGTACATTTATCGTCATACTTTATGGTGATAATGCAGTAGAGGGACCAGTTGCACTTACTCAGTTAGTCTTCAATCACACCTATATGCAGAGAAATGAATATGTCCTTCTCATTAACATTACTTACACAACACCTGATGGCAGACTCCAAATGGTGACCTTGGGAGACACTATCAAAGTTGGATTGATCCAGATTGTTGTGGATTCATATTTACTGACCTCCTTCACAGATGAGTTGCAGGTGACAGTATGGGGCTGGTCTGCACCATTTACCTACAAAGTAGCATTCCAAGATGGCTTTGAGGAGCAATGCTCAAATACACAAACATGCACAAATTCGAGTCTTGTGGCTACATTTGGGCATACATACCAAACAGATGGATGGTTCCAGATCATTGGGTTGGCGTGGCATGCTGGGATAGGAAATGAGACTAAGAGAGTTGATGGACTGGTGCAAGTTCTTCATTCTGTTCTTCCTATAAAGTTAAACACCTCTACTCCAGCTATCCTGGTACCTGGGCGTGATCACAGGTATACTTTCTTCACAGTGGGGGACACATTTGCAGTTCACGTGACCGTTCCAACGGGGAACCCGCTACCTACAAACGCCACTTGTCAAATATACTATCCAGACAACACAATTGACTTCTTTTATCTCGATAGTGTTAACATTACCAAACACAAGAATTTAGATAATGTCAGCACTGATGGTTCTGATGTAAATGCCCACGTTAACCTCACATGCAATAACAGTGTGAGCCGAACAAGTCTCACAACTCACGTAGACCTGGTGGAACGAATTACTAATGTGTCAATGAAATGTCCTTATCCAAATATGACCCAGGTTGGAGCTGAAGTGGAATTTTACATCTGTGTCAGCACTGGGTCAGGCGTGCAGATTTTTCTGGACTTTGGGGATGGCAAGAATCAGACTGTTATGATGTCTGCATATTGTTTCAGTGTCAAGCACATGTACCTGACACTTGGAACATTCCAGACTTCTGGTTGGCTGAGCAATCAACTACAACCGGAGGTCACAATCACAGAAACGTGCAGCACTTTTGTATTCCAGATTGTGAACACAACTGTCAAGGATTTCAATTGTTCTGTGGAGAAAGTGTACTGGTATGACTATATTAGTGGGAGCACACAAGCCACATTCTACATTAGCGCCGGTGAAGCTATACTTATTCCAAAAAACATCTCAGTTTCCATTGACTTCGGCGACAGAACACTCTTCAATGGCTCAGTCCCAAGTTGGGTTATTGAACATACATACAGTAAGGCCATCAAGGGCAGTGTTACCATTCTGTGTGTCTTCTATGATGATAACACTGGTGAGAATAGTACAATTTCTAGACAATTCACAATTGACTATGGCTGCAAACCTCCACAGATTGAATTTCCCAAGCAGCACATGACCGCTTCCAATCCATTAGGTTTGAAGCGATCTGGATCAATGGCAATATATGTTGATTTTATTCCACAATGCAAGGACAAAGAAACAGGTAAAGACCAAGAACACATATTTGTGTGGACCTTTAACCACTTAAATGTTAGCTCTGAATCTAGGGTATACAGAAGTGAAGGCCAGCCCCTAACTGATGGGGATATGGTGAAAAGTCAGGGCGGAAGCTATAAACCAAATGCAGGTCTCTACGAATTAAGCTTAAATGCGTCCGTCAAAGGAAAGGATGTCACCATATACAGGTACTAAATCTATTCCTATGAAAGAACTGATAATTATTCAGAATAAAATATATAGGCTTTCAGATGGTAGACTTCAAACTGGTAGTAGATTTATTTGTAAATTCGGGGAACTACTATAATCAATAGTGGGTAATATTAATATTGACATATTATGTTAGGTTCACACACACACACACACACACACACACACACACACACACACACACACACACACACATGCTGGTCCGATGGTAAAACTGTCTATTAACAAAAAAATTATCTGATAATAGATAATGAGTGATTTAATCTGCAGTGCCACAACCTATCAATATGTGGAGATCCTCAAGTCCAGTATAAACTGCAAGACAGATTGTAGCCTGGGTACATCCAAAAGCACAGCATCTGAGATCAGGTTGTCTGTGTCAGCATGCTTTGATCCAGACAATGATTCTGATCCTGAGGGCAAATCAAACCTTCTATACACCTGGACGTGCATGCGAATACCCAGAACCACTCTGGGACAAGCCCTGGATTCCTTTGACCCGCTGATCACCGATGACTGCAACGTGTAAGAAACATTTCAAAGATATATTGTCAATTTATTAACTATATTTTATATAAATATGTTACAGAGTGTTATGTTTGAATTTTTTTACATTGTAAAAATGGAAGTATATTTTCCAAATTAGGGCAATAGACAGATATGCATGGGGAGATCAGGTTGTCATCCCGCCTGGTCAAGGTATCCTCACATCCGGGCTCTATGTGTTCATGGCAACCATCACAACAACTACGGACTCAAGAAGCAAGAAGTGCCACCATCAACTCAAATTGCTAGACAAACCACAAATGGAATGCTATATCATGTACGATCCTCTCTGGAATATCCACAGACATCTAGAGATAATAGTTAACAAGTATTAAATAAAATGAACATCTGACATCATACTATTATCAAAATTACAAATATCATACAATTGATTGTTCAATAAAATAAGATGGACAGTATAATGTAATTGGGAGATTTATTCTCAAATTCGTTTTTATTAAAATTGTAATCCCTTCGATTCTCCTTTGTTGCAGTTTTCCTCCACACTTCAATACCAAAATCAATATTGATTATGATTTGGTGCTGTCTGGAGTGTGCGAGGAAGACAATGAGATGAGCAGTTGGCAGGTGGAGGAGTTTTTGGACGACTACACCAGCACACTCCTCAACCTGACGCACCCTCCTCAGCGCTTCTCACTTTGTAAGTTACTCAGGCTAGGTTACTGACCATGATGGTATAATCTTCATCATGGCAAAAGGATTTTGGGAATGTGTTTATCAGCAAGTTTATATTAAATCTTTAACTGAAGATCCACCATTTATTCTGTTTTTTGAATGTAGGTTATAATGTAGATTAGATTAGATTAGATTTTATTACAATAGACATGTGGTATGTACAATTTACATGAAGTTGAAAGGCATATATACAAAATATTAAAATACTTTTAAATTGTAATTGGCCACCCAGCCAGAATGGCTTATATGTCATTATTTTCCTCTGAATTAAAATCAATAAAAAGTCTTTTGCATCTTTCATTGTAGCATTTCACAATGAATTTAGCAGTCTCTTTAATTACATTAGGGTTATTCATAATTGTATCAAATTTCCTGGAATCATCCAGCTCTGTGAAATGTGGCACTACATTGCTCATGAACGTATAATACATTTGTCTCTGATGATGATATATATTGCAATTAAATAAGAAATGGAGTTCTGTTTCTGGCTCCGAATTACACAGAAGGCATATGCGCTGCTCAGGTGTCAAAGGCCTAGGTCCATAGCGCCCTGTTTCAATCCTCAGCGGCAAGATACCGCACCTTAATTGACTAAACAGAGATCTCTGCTGACGATTGAGCCTCACTTTCAAATAACATTCAGGCTGCTATTCTCTCTTGTAGAGCCTATATGTCCTTAGCTTAGCTGACTGTTGCAAGTCAGCCTTCCAATGATGCTCATCCCGTAACCTGAGTTCATTCAAAGCACCTTTTAAAACATTATTTAATGAGATACTATCTGGGTCCAAAACATCAATCATATCTGGTTTTCCAATTGAAATAAAAACCTTTTTCAAGTCTGTAAACCAATTATTGCGATTCAGTCTTGATTCCCATTTATACAACTGTTTAGGGAGTCTTGAATCTGGCATACACAGTATCCTGTACCACAGTTTGATCATGTCAATTTGTCGACGGATGACAGGAGAGGTCCATGCAACATCGCCTTGTATTGCAGTATTTGGAGAAAACCTGTGAACACCCAGAAATGCTCTAATTGCTCTGTTCTGTATGGTATTGCATTTGTCATAGACTTTGAATCCCCACACGGCACCACAGTAATCCATAACTGGCACTACACATGTATCAAAAAGCTTTTTATACAACTCATAATACATCCCTCCTGCACATTTATATTTATTTATTACTGCTCCAAGAGATCTTCCTGAGGCCTCAGCTAGCACTTTAGATGTGTGGGTAAAATCAAGAAACTCATTTAGCTCACAGCCCAGATATCTGTAGGATTCTGCCACCTGAATGACAATTTGACCACATGTGAACACAAACTGTGATCTAGGAATATTACGTGGGCGGAAGTGCACAACTTTGGTTTTATCATAATTTATCAACATTCTCCATCTAGACGTCCAATTATGCACCACATCTAGCAGCTTCTGTAGTTCCTCATCATTATTTCCAAAGATCACAATGTCATCTACATAGAATAGACAGCACAATTTAATACCATCCGCAATAGATATTCCACATCCAGTAGATTTTAGTTCCTCGGCCAGGTCATTAATAAAAAGTGCAAATAAAGTTGTGGACAAATTGTCTCCTTGGCGGACCCCAGCCTTTACATCAAACCAGCCTGTCACATGCTGATTGATTTGAACTGCTGATATGGGTGCTGAGTATAATGATTTAAGGCTCCAATATAACTTTCCTGTAATGCCAGACTGCAGATGAAAATGAGTGTCAAATCAAAGCTTAGACCCTGCTGTACACATTGTTTGATCTATTCACAGATGACAGCTCCCGAGTCCTACGAGTAAATGGTGGAACATTGAGTCCAGGACTGAAGTACAGGTTCATATGGACAACTAAATCACTGACTGGGAATTCTGATGCTGAGATCACCACTATAGTATATAGTAACGTCCCGCCCACTGGAGGACAATGCTTCGTGGAACCCCGCATCGGTAAATATAGTATTACCAAACACCCTGAATTGGTAAACATTCTAACCAATACCTTGCATGGGTGAACACGTTAATACCAATAACTCTATATGAGTGAACGTTTTAACCAATAGCCCTGCAATGGTAAACACATTAGTAGCAATAGCCCTGCATAGGTAAACACGTTATTATCAATAGCCCTGCATAGGTTAACACATTAGTAGCAATAGCCCTGCATAGGTTAACACATTAGTAGCAATAGCCCTGCGTTGATGAACACATTAGTAGCAATAGCCCTGCATAGGTTAACACGTTATTATCAATAGCCCTGCATAGGTTAACACATTAGTAGCAATAGCCCTGCATAGGTTAACACATTAGTAGCAATAGCCCTGCATAGGTTAACACATTAGTAGCAATAGCCCTGCATAGGTTAACACATTAGTAGCAATAGCCCTGCGTTGGTGAACACATTATTACCAATAGCCTTGCAAAAGTGAAGATATTCTACCCACTAAACGTCCGTGGGTAAACACATGCTCAGTGATTAACCAGGCGATTGCTTAAACATGTTGACATTTGTAGACCGGAGAAAGGTATATTTTACTTATTAAGTATGCTTAAGGAAGAATACCAAGGTTTGGAAGAGGAAGCATTATCAGAGTAAAGCTGCCAAATGTCTTTTTCAAATGAAAATAAGGGTATGTCAATGAGAACTCTGTATACATACTTTCCTTTTACAGGTGAGTTTATGGCACCCAGGGGTTTGAGATGTGAAAATGTGATGGATGAGGGAGAGGACCCGGATGGGATGGAGAGAGAAAGATTGAAATATATCTTCTCTGTTAATGGAGAGGACATAGATACTGCCTATGGTAATGGTTTTAGAATGTGAATAAAAATCGTATTACCTACACTAAAGCTAATTGAAAGAGTCAAATTTATAATTAAGCTAATAACGTCTTTACCAACAAAGATTTATTTATTCATATGTAATTTCAGCTACAAGCCAGTTTCCCCTGAATTATGTCACTCTGCCAGTTGGAGATGAGCAAAACAACTTTACATTGACTATAAACGTGAAAATAGAGGATATGTTTGGTGCATTTAGCATTAGATACATTAATGATGTTATGGTCAGTGCTTTAATATTTACAATCAACATACATGATGAGATATTTTGTCAAGTTTTCTGATTTATCTTATTTGCCAAACGATATACCCATATAATTGATTCGACAATCGTACTCTATATTTTCCAGAGTTATCCAACAAAGGTTATGTTATCATGCACGGAGGGTGAACCAGAAGACAGATGTAGGGAAGATATTTTGTCCTCTATGCAGCAATGGGCAGACTCTGTGGGGAATTATGACGCCCGCACCAATGTCAAACAACTGGTTGCAGCATCCAGGTTCTTTCTTAATGCCACCCTGGTCAGTTTTCAAAATTACTCCTCATTAAATACCTCACCAAATTCAATAGGATGAATGTTTATTGTCATCTTTATCCTTAAGACACACATCACTAGGTACAACATTTGTCCTGGGATATAATTTAAGGTTCTGTCTCAATATTTCCCTGGCAGATTCAATACATGTCAAAGGTATTCTTAAATATATACCTAGTGAAATTTCATGAAGATGAACTATTTCTTTGAACTATCCGTGTTCAAACCTTTGTCTTAAAAATAACTCACATTTGACCATATCAAATAAGGGTTACAATTATTATTAATATTATTAATATAATATATGTCATTGTCACTTTTATTAATTTTAGCCTACTGCGGAAAGCATTGTTAAGGTTATAGATAGTAAAACCACCAACATTACTCCATATGAAGAATCTATTTCCATTAAAATCGGGGATGAGTACCATGTACTTGCTCCTTCCTCTGGGGGTGAGGACGGGGCTCAGCAGGGAGACAGGAGTTCCAACCCTCTCAGTATCTATGGCACTGTGCTTAAAGCACCGGTCAAATCACTCACGGATGCTGAACTACAAATTCAAAAGGTTTACCTTTCAAATTATTTTATCTAATTTTGCTTTATATCACATTTCTGAAGACTAACTTGAATACTGATCTGAAGAATAACCTGAAGACTAATCTGAACACTAATCTGAACACTAATCTGAACACTAATCTGAACACTAATCTGAACACTAATCTGAACACTAATCTGAATACTAATCTAAAGACTTGAGGTTGATATAGAGTCCTGCCTGACGTAGACCAACACTAAACTAACATCCGTGAAAGGCTTAATTGATATTGATGATTAACAAATAGAAATATCTCATTATCCCATCTTACAGGTACAAACAGATACTCTGAGATTTTCATTAGATGCACTTAAATCTGGACAAGGAAATGTGGAAGAGATTTTACCAAGTGTTGAAAGACTGATGGATATATCTGATACCTTTAATATTGCTCCATCGGAAGAAACAAAGGTAATATTAATAATAATAAAATATGTTTTAGTGCCATTTCAGACAGTGTCTGCTCGTGGTCCATTTTGCAAGTAGTATTTTCTGTGTAAGTCTTCAGTTGAGATTTAAAACTAATTGGAGACTTGTGAGACACAAAATGACTGTGATGCAGCCGGTCATAAGCAATTTGCATATTATGATGATCTGTTGCGTGGGTATATTACAATACTACAAGGGGTGTCCAGCGGATTTAGACTAGATCAGAGAAGTGAGAAGATCCTCGTCAGTGAAGAAGAGAAGCAGGCAGATTCAGTTGTTGCATTCTTGTCATGCCATATACTGACCCAGCCTCTGCACATATATGTACTTTACACTATAGCAAATAAAACTCGACTGTACACCGTACATACAGACTCTGCAGTCCTTATTGATGGATATAGATAGGTACATTGGCCCGTATATAAGCCGAGACACGGTATCAGCGGAAAACAGCATTTCAAAACTAAAAGCATAGAAACACCATATTGAAAAACCTAATGTAAATAAATTTGATTCAACCCCGTAACGATACAATTTCTTTTACAGAAAATTGTCCAGGAAATAATTGCATTTGTCGCGGCAGATTTCTCTGCAAATAGTAAAGAACCAGATGAGACGTTTGTGAAAAAAGCAGAGAGTAAGTTACACATTTTAAAACCCATACAACTCTTGGTGGGTCGCCCAGCTCAATACATTGTGTGGCTTGGTTTGGTTTGTTTGGGGTTTTACATCACTTTCAACATTATTTCAGTCATTCCGTGATGAGACCTACTTGTAGCAGATATAGTGCTGCCTCACTGAATTGTCAAGTCGCAGGTCCTTGACAGGCCTTATGTGTGAAATTGTATCATGAATTCAATCTCGGCACGGTCGAGGATCAAACCCACGACCTTTGGATCACCACAGAGGAACTGGTGCTAATAAGCTGGCGTGATTTGGCCACCATGTTCTTAGAGCTTTCACGGATTGGCTCCCACTGTCACAAATGATTTTGCCGCTTACACAATTGATATATGTATCTGTGAATGCATTCGCTCCTTTGCCATGTTCAACTTTTTTATCTCCCACGCTGGTTCCAAACCAAAGACTTACTTCTTAATGTTTGGTATTTACTCTTATGGGAATAACACGTCATGAACTCTGCAATGTATTCAAATGAATTCTAGTCCATCCCTGCATTATCCCGGTCGGCATCCAAGATATTATCCTTGAACTACCAGTCAATTCTCAAGTTAAAATACTTAATCTACTGTCCATTATTCCATTCCAGACATTTTAGAGGCAGTTGGTACAAGCGTCAAAATCATATCCCCACCTCTCATCTCCTCGGAATCTAATGATGACTCCGCAAGTGAATACAGAAGTGATGAGGATGAAGCCAGAATACAACAGGAGAAGGAAAACAGTTTATTCGATGACCGAGAAAAGGCCTACTTTTCTATCAAAGCCAAAGCCAAGACACAATATTGGAATGATTTACAAAACACGCAAACGGTTGGTTTTAAATTGATACATATATACATAAATACATAAATTGATATTTAGCTGACCAGTGATCTTGTGCAAACACCTGCTTATTAGTTTTGCTAATACCCC
The DNA here is from genome assembly GCA_949316495.1 of Amphiduros pacificus. Lineage (NCBI taxonomy): Eukaryota > Metazoa > Annelida > Polychaeta > Phyllodocida > Hesionidae > Amphiduros > Amphiduros pacificus. The sequence goes on from OX439002.1 coordinate 37,869,947, forward strand.
AGTCACATTTGCACCAGGCACCGGCCGGGAAGCCAAGAATTGGCCAACTCCACAAGGTCCCAAGCGCCAGGGAGTTCATCAGTGGTAATCTGAGATATGCCGTTGCTGTACTCACACTTTCACGGGTGCCGCACGGCATGTGCCAGATTAGATGCGACAGACGTCTGTAGGATATCCTTAAGACGTCTATCTCATTGACAGACGTCTGTGGGATATATGTGATATCGTAGGAAGACCGTTGGCCATCTGATGATGGCCTGTGAACACATGAAATAAAGAGAATCCTATTTTCACCTTACGATGCCACCGGCAGCCCTAAGATAATCTTAAGATATGCCTGCAGGACACTGCCAGGACACTGCCAGGACACTGCCAGGACCCTGCCGGGACCTTGCCGAGACCCTGCCGTATACTATAAGATGATATTTGGCAATAAGACATCGGTGAAATGCCGGCAACCTTTATGTTGCAGCTAAAAGTTTCTAATGACCTGTACGACATCTCAAAGATGTACTTTGTGGCCACTGATCTCCCGATGCCAGCACTGCCGGCCGATTTTGTAAAAAATACCCATCGGCCGGGCATCTTTTCTGAAATCAGTGCAAATGTGACTGGAGTATTACAGTGGGGCACCTTTAGATTGGGACAATGGAGTGAATTGGCTTAAAGAGCCCTGTTTGTTCCTTAGTGTTTGTCTAATGGTACAGGCCTTACACCCTTCCAGACCACAATAGAAGTCACATGATTGTATCCATGTGGTTACCTGTTGGTCAAAAGAGTACAGGCAGTACTTGGCACTTTCAGCAAAACACAATAACCATAATCATGGTTATTTTTATTGATTTTAGTGAGATAGCTTGCTTGTATCACAGCTTTATGGCCACTTATCATTTAAGCATACCCCAAACCTTTGTGGTTTCATGAATGCTTTAATGTTACATAAGATGAATACTGAGTTCTGAATGATGTTTCAGACACGGGAAAGCCTTGCGGGAGTGGTGGATTCAGCTCAGGCCATTGTCCAAGCAGTAGCCAAGCGACAGGTGAAGGGACAGCCATCCACCACCATACAGACCAAGCACATGACTGCAGTAGCCCTCACCACCTCTCTGCATCTACAAACAAAGGTCTGCATTAAAGCGAGATATTATATTTCAGTTTTTGCTATTCTGAGATATATTAGTTTTACTGTGGTTTATGAAATAGTGATCATATTTTATTGGATTGCTAAGTGTTGTTAGTCCTTCTTTTAACAGAGGATTGATATCAATGTTGGAGGTCACAAAATAAGATTTACAGTTCATAATATAACCAGTAAATCCGGTAACCAAGACAACAAGGAAACGGTTAGGGTGACGGTAAGTTGTATCCTTGTTACATCATAAAGGAATGCTCATTGATTAAATGTTAATATTCTATTGTTGCTATACATTTCTTAAACTTTGGATCAGATAACTGAACAAACAACTGGAGATGATTAGCATTTGAAACATTGATCAGTACACCAGTTGCACAGATTCATTGATTCTGGTCTTTCAGGGTATAGTCTTCGAGAACAATCCATTTCCCTCCAATGGATCTAATGATGTTACAGGGGTGGTGATAAATGTAGTTGCTACGGATATGGATGATAATCCCATAATTCCCAAACGGATTGGCTTCGATTTTGCTGTAGACAGCAAATTAATTCCACCCTTGAGGCAATATGAGCAGATAATGTCCCCTGGTGATAATACCGGCTCTTCTTACAGAAGGTGGGAAACTCTGTAATATTATCATTAGATTTGTTAACAATCAGATGCATTATATTAAATAACTACACTTAAATTTAGGATTATTGCACATGTTAGCTCTTTTTGTACAGGTAGCAAATTATCATTTACTCCAGATTTGCCTTCAGTTAGGTGAAGATACTTATCTATATATTAATTATGTTAATTTCGTAATGTTATTCAAAGCACATGATTTTCAGGATTTTCTTACCAAAAGAAGACAAGACATTGTCATTTACATTGGATTTGACATCGTGGGAAACACCAAAAAACACTGTTTTAATAGTTTATATCAGTGTGCGCATCAACAAGCCAGCGTCACCTTCAAATTATGACTTCCAGTTCAAAATTGTTGTTCATCAAAACACCAAAAGACAAATTATAAATATACCATCGTATATGAAGACCCGTGGAAAGAACGTTTACCTTGCGATTCAATTTTTTCCAGCAGGTATGTGCTAATCATTAATAACACTGAGTATTAAAATTTACATTTCATTCAGCAAATGATATATAATAACCATATCTTTCATGTCATTTAGGTAAAATCTCTGTGAAAACCCGTCGTCGCAAGAGGGAGATTACAAAAGACTTGAGCTTGAACTTAACTGCTATTGGTCTTGATCCAGAATATGTTTTATTTGATCTAAAACTTTTGGAAAAGGCATTGCAAAGCAAAGATTATAATATAAAGAAATTGAGTAAACATCTGTGAGTATATTTTTCCTTTTTTATTTTATATGTGTGTGTGTGTAATTAACTCCAGATATCTCAGATCATCCTATATTGTCTCATATCAGTCTGTATTATCTCAGATCAGTTTATATCTCATATCAGCTTATATCTCAGGGCAGCTTATATCTCAGGGTAGCCTATATTTCAGGGCAGCCTATATTTCAGGGCAGCCTATATCTCATATCAGCTTATATCTCAGATCAGCTTATATCTCAGAGCAGCTTATATCTCAGATCAGCTTATATCTCAGATCAGCCTATATCTCAGGGCAGCCTATATCTCAGATCAGCCTATATCTCAGGGCAGCCTATATCTCAGGGCAGCCTATATCTCATATCAGCTTATATCTCAGATCAGCTTATATCTCAGATCAGCTTATATCTCAGGGCAGCTTATATCTCAGGGCAGCTTATATCTCAGATCAGCTTATATCTCAGATCAGCTTATATCTCAGATCAGCTTATATCTCAGATCAGCTTATATCTCAGATCAGCCTATATCTCAGGGCAGCCTATATCTCAGGGCAGCCTATATCTCAGGGCAGCCTATATCTCAGATCAGCATATATCTCAGGGCAGCCTATATCTCAGATCAGCATATATCTCAGATCAGCCTATATCTCAGGGCAGCCTATATCTCAGGGCAGCCTATATCTCAGGGCAGCCTATATCTCAGATCAGCCTATATCTCAGATCAGCCTATATATCAGGGCAGCTTATATCACAGAGCTGCGTAAGTCTCAGATCAGTTTGAGGTTCAGCTCAGCTTATTGCTGTAGTATGTCATAGCATATGTTAATGATGTCTAATATTTTGGCGAAAATAAATCAATTTGGGTATAAAGTTACTAACACTCAAGCAGAGTTTTACTTCCAGAGGTCATAGCTCTTTCTTTATGCTTGGGTTGAAAAAATATATTTTACAAATCAATATATTAAATTAATCTATGAACACTTTGTTTAACACTTTTTTATGCATATAAACACTTTGTTTATATGTATGTTTATCGAATCATGGAACCATGTATGGGTAATAGTCTTTCATGGCATTTACAAGCTCAGCTGTACTGGAATAATTAAAAAAGACATTAAAATGACAGTTGTTCAGGAGGAGGCTGCATGCACTGCTTGTTTGTCTGTTACGTGCAAACCGATGATATAATATAAAATAATCATTAAAAGGCACCCAATATATTAGATTTGTTTTCAAAGCAAAAGGCTTGCTATTCAATTTGGATACTATTCTGAAAGAAATATATATTTGCAGCTTCAGTTTTAACTCCACTTTAAGCTTGGCAGCATATAATGACACAATACGTGTTGGTGATGTGGAGATGAGTTTATATGAAGCAATAAAACTGTGGGTTTCATGCAAGTCTGAATATGTCATGCAATCTGCTGCTGCAAGATGCAGGAATTGGGATGAAATAGCTCAAAAGTGGGTCACTGATACGTGCACAGTGAGTAAAATGACCAACAAATGCATTTCTATATTTTTTTATTGATTAATGCCAATCTTATAAGCAGTTGTCTGAAATATGTTTTTTTTGCTAACCTGAAAGATAGACACACAATCTTGATTTGAATCATCATGTTCAATAAACTTTTAGTAAACTTTCTTTCGAAAATTCCTGATACAAATAATTGTGTAAGCACGTTATTTCATTAAAAATGCATTTCACCATTCTTGTTTGATGTCTACCATTCAGTTCTACCGAACCTTGACTGACAGTGAGCCCTATTTTTCTCCTAGATTTTCCCAATATAAATTATACTGCAAGAATCACCTGATGTAAAAGTGTCTGCCTTTTGATTTCAGGCCTATTTGTATGAAGATATGAAGGACGTATCATGTGAATGTGAAGACCCTAAGTCAATGAGTTTCACGTCTAGTTTTGTGAGAGTCCCCAACGTTATTGACTTCAATATGGTCTTTAACAACTGGGATCCTAGTAATGTAGCAGTTCTTCTCACATGTATATCAATCATTATAATATTTATACCACTCGGTCTTTTGGCTAGGAGAATGGATAAAAAGGACATCATCAAGGTAATACTGCAGTGTATTGTCTGTTTTTATTAACAATATTTTCAGCCCTATTTATTCTACAAGACAGGTAGAAGCCATTCACTGGAGCTCAATGCCCTACTCTTCGCATATTGGCCGTGGACCTTTTGTACAATTCTTTTTAAAACCTGTGGCTTTTGATACACAGGCATGACAAACAATTAAGTAGAAGAATATCCACCCAGTCGACCATACAGCATGACTGAGGAATTGGTCTGACCAGGAATTTACCCACTCCCTGCATTTCCCACTCCCTGCAGTATATAATACAATCAAATATAACATATATTAATGCTTTGGTGCTATTATGGAGATAACCGTAAATAAATTGTTATTCTCTTCTAATTATTGATAACAGATTGTATGGCATATTTGTAGTACATTAAAGCAATTTCTCAGAACTATAATATTATAAGTTTATTCTTATTTTTGTTTGTCACCTTATTGTTAAATCTATGTAACATTTAAACCGGATATATAATCTTTATCTCTTGAAGTGGGGAGTGACAAAGCTTGTTGGTAATAGCTGCAGGGATGAATATTACTATATGATCTCGGTGTACACCGGGATGCGGGCGGGCTCTGGAACAAGTGCTAATGTGGGATTCACCATAGTTGGAGAGAATGGGGACACTGGTCTGCGCAGACTTTATGATGGTATGAGAAATGTAAGTTGACAAAATACATCTTCATATAGCTACAGAACTTGATTTCATCTGAGTCTTTCTTGGCTGTTTAAATGCATGATAATGGTTTTTATCTCTGTTTGAATATATGTTATGATTATACTAGAGGTGTCAGCATGGTAATACAAAAGGTAAAGGTGACATTTATATAGATCTAACAGAGCTTGAAAGTAACTGTCTGGGATTCATTTCTATATAATGGTTCCTGTATGACTGCTTATGTACATAAAGGTTGATGCTTCAGGTTTATCAATAACATTGGTTTTTTCATATCTTGAGAACAATGAGAGTGCAATGGAGGCAGGTAGTTAAAGGATCTACTACTTATGTTTCGACGAGTAATTATAAGGGCAAAAATCTTCAGAAGATTTATAATATGGTTAATAAAGATTTATAACATGGCCAATAAAGATTTATAACATGATTGATAAATCTTGAACATGGTTAACATGGTTAATAATTCTTGAAAAAAAATATAACATGGTTAATAAAGATTTTTATTTTGAACATTAAAGCTTTGTTTTGTATTGATTAAAATAGCTTTTATTATGCAAGTTTGCATTTGTAACCTGCATGGGTAGGAATCACTATATTTGTGCCGAACAATGTATCTCTAATGGTCCAAAATATGTCCTACGACCCAATCATATAACAACAGTTAAATGATACAAGAGATAGAACCATTAATTCCTTTGCAATCAAATGAATATGATTGTGGACTGTATTATAGACTTTGAAGCGTGGTTCAGTGATGAGATACCTGATGGCCGTCCCGGCAAGCCTTGGACGCCTGACCTACATCCGGGTATGGCACGATGGTACCGGCCGAGGCTCTAGCGCCACCTGGTTCCTAGATAAAATTGTGGTGCAGGACATTCAGACTGATACTGGGTGAGCAAATTCATGTTACCATCATAAAGATTGAAGATTGTATTGGCAACAGTGTCATGGTTGTATATTCTCTTCATTACCGGATCCGGATGTGGGTTGACGTTTTGCCTAATTGGGTCGTATTTCAGGTATGCGTTTTTGGCTTCTCGCTGGTTGGCCGTGGACAAGGAAGACGGCTTGCTGGAATGTCTGGTTCCCGCTGCAGGACCGGAAAATATGCTGGCTGTGACCAATCTCTTCACGGACAATCTGCGCATGGCTATCACCGAGCAGCACCTGTGGATCTCTCTTCTTAGCAGACCAACACCCAGCAACTTCACCAGAGTCCAGGTAAAAGGGCCATATATATAATTTTTTGAAGTGAACTTTATACCATATAACTTGGAAGGACGTATGACTTTCATGTTCCTGTTCTTGTTTGCAGCGGCTAGGGTGTGTGGCTTCTCTGCTCTATATGACAATGATCTTTGATGCGATGTTCTTTGGCTCCGAGGGGACTGAAGCCAGACCGATGGGGGTCAAAGTTGGTCCATTTAGGTTCACTGTAGATCAGATATTTATCTCACTCATGGTCATCCTTGGTGTTACCCCCATCAACATCCTCATCATCAACCTCTTCAAACGGTCCAGTCCTAACCACCAAGACTTCAGATCTAGTCTTGATGCAAAGCCTGATGAGGAGTCTGTCATTGCGCATGACTATCCTGCCTATTTAGAGAGTGAAGACGATGACACACTGAGTATCTCAACCAGCATTAATCAGTCTGAGCAACACCTGGACGAGGATGCCCAGTCATATCAACCTCCACATACCAAACAAGCATCTAAGAAGGTGAACTCTGCTCACATTTCAGATTTTCTAAAATTTGCTTGTCAAGAAGATACATACACATATCAACATTGAACATATCTATAACATCGAGCAGTTATATAATGTATACTTTTTGTTTTGACAGTTAAGTGAAAGTGAGATCATCGACAAAACCTTGCAGATGTTTAATGCCGACAGTGGCATAATGCTACCATACTGGGCTAGCTATTTGGCCTGGATTCTGATAGTGCTGGTCGTCCTCTCAAGCACGTTCTTCTGTACCTTGTTCAGCCAGCAGTGGGGCAAATTGAAGGCATCTGAATGGCTGGGTTCATTTTTTCTCTCCACAATGGAGGATATCTTCCTCTTGGATCCAGTCAAGGTATGTGCAATTACCATCATTCATGCTTCAATTAATGTGTTAATCAATATATTTTATATCAATAGCACAATTTATTATATATACCACAGGAGAAATATTGAAAAAAAATAAAAATAGCAGTAAAATGGCATTTTCACATTATAATACTTTCCGGGTCCATGGTTCACTATTTCTCCGGAACATCACCGAATTATGTCTACTGTTGTGATTATTTAGGTGGTGATGGTAGCAGTAGTGCTGGCCGTGATATTCCGTCGACCTTCCATAAACCTGAACGAGCTTGAGGCTGGTCTCAAGAAAGATGAACAATATATCTATCATAACAAAGATGATATCGCCAACACCAATAATGCAGGTACTTCTGTCGATTTGTTGAATATTCATTTAACGTCTGAATTGTTAATTTTGCACTGTGAAGAATAGAATATAGTTATATTCTAAAAATATTGTACTTACCAAATAAATAGTAAGGTAACTAATCTTTCTCCAGACAACAAGGATACGTGTCGAATATAATGTTTCATATAACGGGTTATCAAGTTCAAACAAATTACTGAAAGGTCTATAGAACTGAACCCTCCATATTACAGGGCTTTCACCAATTAAGCTAAGGCATTAAATACCTTACCAAAGCTGAGTAGTGAAACCCACATAGAGATATGTTTGGATCTATTGAAAAGACGCATTCATAGAAACCTAAGTAATTTACATTATAACCTTATCTTACCTTATATTTCTATTATGTACAATTTGAAAGAAAAAAAAACATTTACAGCTGGGATGACCGGGACCAATGAATGTGCCCCAGTATCTGAGACCAGACTGGCAAGACTGAAACGCTACCGGAAGAAAGAGAAGGACATGTATACACTGATATTTGAACTCTTCAGTTATTTCTTTCTGTTGATTCTCATCTGGAGTATCAGTTATGGTAACAGAGATTCCAGAGCATATCAAATACACCACCTGATTAGCGAGACCATGCTCAATGATGTCCCTGGCAGTAGTGAGAAAGAAGGGTTTAACTATGTGAGTTCCTAGTTATCTTTATCTGAAAAGATTTATATTACATGATCTTCCCATGTGAGCGTGTGTTTTGTCGAGGCCTGACTGGAAACACTATTCAGCCGGGGATTAAAAATAGAAAGGGGTTGTATTGAAACACTTATATTTGTACACCTCTGGTGTTTATTTTATTGCATTGTAGTCCTTCACAACATTAAAACTGTGATTATCTTTTATCTTTTCAAGGTCACCACCACAAAAACATTTTTAGAATGGATTGAGTCTAACTTCATACCGAATTTCTTTTCTGTTCATAATTATAACGGAGATTTTTTCCATTGGCGCCGTCGACGATTCCTGGCTGATCAATGTAACTACAGGGTCGGCCCGGCCAGACTAAGACAAGTCAGAGTAAAACAACGTATGTACAACAGGGATGTCAATATCACATGCATTCTAAATCATTCTAACACAATTGAAGATGGTATAAGATTGCATAGTATGATGTAACTAATAAAGTCTGATTTGAAAGGTATGAAAAATGTCACTCTCTTACATTTAAATTGTGTTTGTAGCTTCTGTCAAATGGGACAATGTTTTTAATGCTAAGGCGTATGGTAAATACACATATGCCAATGAAGACAAACAGGACTACTGTATAGGATGGTCATCTCCGCCATGTGACCCTCTGGAACGTATAGAGAACTTCACAAGCCATGCTTGGCGGTACACCCCAGCCACAGACATAGCCGGTATGCCTCAGTGGGCACTGCTACATGTCTACGGTGGAGGTGGCTATGTAGCCAACCTCGACATCAACAAGGATGTGTCTCAAATAATCCTCGATGAACTGTGGACAAGTAGATGGATCGATGAGGCCACAAGGGCTGTGTTTATAGAATTTACACTCTATAACGCCAATGTAAATCTATTTTCTGTTGTCAATCTGATTATGGAGTTTCCGGAATCAAATGGGGTTTTACCCTATACCCGAATCCGGACGTTCCGAGTTTATGTCCACGAAGGGTCATCTGGATATTACATATTAGTTTGCGAGATTCTCTTCATGGTGTTCCTTCTGCATAGGATATACAAGCTTTTCAAGTTTGCTTATATCCATGGTTTGAGTAAAGCAGCCAGTGATGGGTGGAATATCCTGGACCTTCTCCTGGTGATAGGCAGCTTCATCGCTGTCGGTCTCTTCATGGTGAGATGGTATCTGACGGAGAAACTGCTGAGGTACTGGAAGGAAGACCCAACAGTCTTTGTCAACTTCCAGATGGTAGCTGCCTGGGATGAGTACTTCTCCTGGGAACTTGGACTCCTTGTTTTCATCTACACTATCAAATTACTTGGTCTTTTTAACTTCAACAAAAAGGTTTCTATTTTTTTATCATTACACCACATATATATTGCAATGTTATTTATGAATAGAAAATAAGTATCTGAATACCATTTCTGCTGCTATGTCTGAAATGTTTATTTGTGAAATATTTCTGTTTGTAGGTTTCATCTTTCATCAATGTGATACAAGTAGGAAGATCTGACCTTCTGAACTACACTGTACTGTTCCTAGGAGTCTTTGTGGCATTTGGTGGTTTGGGATTCCTGCTATTTGGGACGTATTCCCGCTTCTACAGTACATTTATTGCCACCCTTGAGGAGCTCATGTCCACCATGTTAGGAAAGATGCATCTCAATGATGTACAACAGCTCCAGTCCGCTTTCACCAAGTTCTACTTTACCTTGTACATCATCATATCCATCGCTGTCCTCACCAACACTCTCATTGTCATCATCTGCGATGCCATATCTGTGGTAAAGTGCACTGTTCATCTATCTATATATGGCGGTGCTTAACTAATAATCAACAAATGTGTTTTCTTCATTAGAAAAGATTTCAACAGCTGATAGAATTTGTTAATGTTGATCAATTAAATTGTTACTATGTTGGACTTAACTGAGTGGCATTGCCTCTGAGAATAGCCACAGAAATGCTTTAATATTTTCTGGTTAGATGACATGAAGTGTGTTTGTGCACCTCAGGTTCGAGAGCAGCAGGAGGCCAGTGTTAACAGGTTTGAGTTGATGGATTTCATGGTGCATCGAATAAAGGATATGCTTGGCCTACCCACGGACTTTGACTTTGACACCACTGATGATGAAGAGCTGATTCATCTTCATCTTAATGTTCAAGAGGAAGGTATGAACTTTGACTGAATAAACGTATTCATTTCTCAAAGCCCTTTGAAAGAAATAACAATTAATGACGCTACCTGATAATACTGTATACACCGAATGTGCAAGAGAGCCACAATAAATTACGTCTGTTGACCAACAACTTCCTTCACCATATTATGCTAGGACATGTTTTTGACAATTTTGCTGTTTTCAGATGCGTTGGATCTGTCAGGAGGAGAGGTGCAGGCGGCGATGTGGTGCCAGACACTGTCCCTGCAGGTGAACGAGATCATGGCTCTTGTGTGGAGGAGTGCTGAGGTGTATTCTGCCGACGCGGATGCTCAGTTCCTTTATCCGATGGATATGCACCAGCTGCTGCAGCAGATGGCTCCCGGAGGACACAAGGATGTCAAATCCGGCTTCAATAAGAAGGGTGGAGATGATGATCTGAAACGGATTCTTGATAGGCCTGGGCGGGATGCACAGGGGGATGATCCAGAAGACAAACAAAGGGAATCTTTGGGAAGTGGAGATGATGAGGGTAGTTTATGTGAAACAGGATTTGGTGCACCAGGAAGGCAAATATCGCCAAGCACAACTAATCCACTGATGGACGATAATCAGGGAGAAACGGATTATAAAATGGATTGGACTGCCCGATATCGCAACTCTATCTCTCGACAATCTGGTAATCCTGAAGCCATACAATGCTTTTTGGATCAAATGCCTCACATCGAAAATTAAGTTACAATTTTTTTTATTCTATTTTTTTTACATTTGATAATTGTCCTTTGTGTAATAAACGTTATACCATTGGGAGATTTATTAAGGTATCATCAGAGGACGAAACTGGTGAAAAAACAGTTGGAACATATCTTTCGGACCTTTCTGTGGCCTTTTGGAATTCTCTATTAATGTCGTGATTGCTTTATAGCACCAAAAGGTTATGTGGTTTCACAGACTTTAGGGGATTGATCTATGAGTTGCAAGTTGCAATAGAATATAAAACAGTAAAGGGCAACTTAGAAATATAAAACTGTTGTGAAATCCCGACCTTAGCACTTATGACATGTTCAATGCAAAGCCCACTATAGTCTTGTCAGTGTGGCTATCTTTACTCTATATAGCTGCTCCTGCTTATGGCAGATGATACTGTCATGACCTACCGACCTAGTTTTTAATCTAAGCAAGTACCATACAAGAGCATATGTTATTTATGTATAAATGCAACCTATTTACTTTACGGTACTAATGCAACCTATTTACTTTACGGTACTAAAAATAGCATATAAATGTAAGCAAGTAATGGAGGTGATTATAAAAGGTCTATGAAGGCATTATCTATACATATTAAGAAATTAATAAATAGTCATACTTGTTCTGCAGCTGAATAGACAACATATATGGTCCTTTCTTTCTGAATAGCGGTTGGATTCAGTGCTCCTCGATTGGAAACGTTTCTGTGGCGGGGATTCACCGCCTGTATGCTGTTGCGGGAAATGTGAAAATGTTTAAAATTATCAAATTCGGATATTCATAAGAATTTTAATCATATAAACATCTTGGAGCATAAAGATACCCAAAGCAGTAATGAATTCCTTATTTATTAAGTATAATTTCATGTTCGTGCAAAATATTCAATGTATATATTGTAGCTAAATGTAGACGATATTTGAATTCAAACAATAAAATAACGATTATATGAATTGTTAATCATAATATTAATTTGTTTTCTGGTGTGTAGGGTGTTGTCCTCCAAATACATAACTATTTCCAGTGCTTTAATGACATGCATTAGATGATATTTCAGATAATTCCACACTTTTGAGGACTTTATTGGTGTAAATGATCCATGAACCAATTCAACATATACATATCATTTCGGACAACTGCCGGATTATACAGATTTTCATCTCTTAACTTTCGCCAAATTATTAAGTTTGGTGACATTCAACTTTCCCATTTTTGTTTGATATCTAATTCATACCCGGCATTGCTTGTAACTTTCTGCTTAACAATAAACACTAAATCTTACACCTTACATGTAGCTCAACCCTCTTGAACAATATTAGATCCAGGAAAAAGATACAATTGGCGTGCCAACATTAATAAAAATGGTCCAAATGTGAGAGTAAAGGCAAGGCAGAATTTTAATCTCGTCAATACAAATCTGTTTTTTCCAAATGAAAACATGGAGAAGATTCCTGACAAAGATAATCTGGTTCTCTCCAATAGCTTGAATTGATTATCATTACAGTTGCTGGTATGCAAAACTGCTCTCGAGCCATAACTGCCTTGAACAAATACCAATAATAGTCTTGAAGGAATATTTGCAGGAAATAGCTCCAATTCTCCAAGCATTATTTCAAGATTCACTTAACAAAATTACCAAAAGCATGACACACAGCAAACATAGTTACAGTGTTTAAGAAGGAGACAAATGCTTTGCTACAAACTACAGGACAGCTTCCTTGACATCTGTACCGAGTAAGATGTTAGAACAGATACTCGTGAGACATAAGAATCATTGCAAACTTTAAAATATCCTGGTAAATTTTCGATATGGTTTAGTACCGATTCTCATGACAGATTGGTTTATGCATAAAAAAGATAAACATTAGCTATTAGTATCAGATATTTTGAATCTGATGTTTTACTTTTAAATCGTCCTTATATTAAAATATTTACCGCTAACGTGTTTTAAACTAGCATTATATGACTTCAGTACGAGGTATTTTAGCAAAGATATTGACAGACATGGCCACTTGGGTCTTCCAGGTTCATGATTTACTCAACAGCAGAGGGCTCACAAGCCAAAGCTGTGGTGTACTTAGATTGTTGCGCCCTCTTACGGGAAAAGAACACTCCTTTCTGTTCAGTCCAGTTCACACAAGATACCAGCTTTCCTTGTGCAATGTTTATTATATGTTCTCTAGAAATACATTTCAGTCCGATACATTTATTTAGACTAGAAGATCAGTGTGGAAGTTTATGCCTGTCAAATATCGATCCTTTTTCTGGTTAGGGAAGTTCTGGGAATGAGGAAATGCTGTGATAACAGTGGCGTAGAATGGCATGATATGGAATCTCAGCGGCCTTGTCTATCTGCCTGGGAACTGCATACTTGATGCATATCTGGCTAATCCTCGCTATACTTATCCTTATAATGCAGCCACTTTGGCTAATTACAAACACCATTCATTTTTGGTATGCAGTTCTCCAAAACAATGTTCAAATAAATAGTAGATAATGTGTTAGTAATCTCAACTGCAAAGCTGATTTCATATTTTCTGTGTGCGTCTAATTAATCATGCATTTAGTATATTTGGTTTATTGGTGTGTTAATCCTATCAGCTTTATATGAACATTAAAACTGTGTGTACTTTCAAGGTGTTATAAGTCACTTTTGTGAATTGAATTAATACATTTTGATTGTCAAATGCGGATATTTTGAATACATTGTCCATTGCGATAAAAATAGCCTTGGTACACAATGCACATTTCTGGGTTTTTGCTTTTGTGACCAAAGCAAGTGTGAAATGGGCGGTCAGGTCGGTTGGTAGGTCGGCTGGTAGGTGGGCTTCTTTAAGGGGAACAAATTCTAACTCTTTGCCTGCCTATAAATTATGAAACACTCGTAAAACACAGCACACTTACATATAATACGTGGATGTATATATACATATATACATATATATATATAATATGACACAATATAATATATTTTACAAGATATATACATATCACTTGAAAAAATGCAGACACATTTTCTTGATTCATATTTGTTTGTTTGTTTATTTGTTTATTTCAGGCTTACATCGACCTCCTTCAATGTTATTTCAGTTACTTCATGACGAGTCCAAAATGTAGTAGATACAGTATTGCTTCACTGAATTGTCATGCCGTAGGTCCTTGGCATGACAATCCACCCAGTCGGAGACTTACAAGCTGAATGAATCAACATTTCATACACAGGCCTCATCTCTTGAAAAAAATGTATCAATAATTGAATCTCGGAATTGAACCCACGACCTTTGGATCATCACAGAGGAACTGGTACTCATAAGCTTGTCCACGGCCCTCCTGAACCGTATTACTCCTTAAATCATTTTAGAGGTACAGTTAAGAACATCAAGATATTTCATTTTAATATCCAACCTTAATTAATATCATATGGAAAATGGCATGTATTTGTTTAATCTATTTGTAGAGATCTTACAATATATAGGATATATCAATTAGGTGTATAAGAAGGTTTTTGGGGAGCAGGTTGATTGGAGTGGTGCGGAGTTGTGTGTGGTGGTGTGCTTGGTGGGCAGTGCGCATGCATGCGGTGGCTGGTTGTCTGGCAGGCAGTAGGGCAGACAGGCCGGAGCCAGCATAGGCACTACTTCTGCACCCCTCCTATACCGCAGACACCCGCCGGAGCGTGTGTGTGAGCAACATCTCAAGGTGTGAACTATATACCTACTGTCTTATCTCATCTACAACAGTAGCACTTCAAGAGTACTACAGCTAAGCTTACTCTACGGGACAAAGTTTTTGTGTGTGGTACTTTGATAGCAGGGCTGTGTAGCGATGCGGAGAGGTACCATGTAACAGAGTGGATAGACACTTGTCCAGCTTCTCTCAGCACTAAGGAGGCATCTTGCCTTCGATCCTTGGCACCATCAACACCCGGCCTGAGGTGAGCCGCCCGGCACCAACACATCCCGGGCAGGCCCTGTACCCGCCGCTCATCTCCTCCTCCGCGCACGTGTCAAGTGCATGGTGATTTACTGAGGATTCTTGTATGAGGATATCAGTGTTATCGCGTGGAATTTTAGCAACTTGAGGCCGATTTGTAGCAGCCATGGGGTGTAAGTTGTACCCCAGGAAACACGCCTGTGTACGGTTTGTGTCTGTGTTTGTCTTGTTATGTTGCATGAATATGAGGACAATACGAGGCGCATCGTTCCTCAATATGTTCGCTGCCCAGCAGAACCCACCAGACCCGTGCTATGACGAGAATGGCAAGCCGAGGTCCTGCATCCCGGACTTTGTGAACGCCGCCTTCGGTAAGGAGGTGAGGGCCTCCAGCTCGTGTGGCACGCCTCCCAGTAGATACTGCCAGACCACCGCCGATAAAGAAGGCAAGATGGTACGCAACTGCTTCATCTGCGACTCCAACCACCCCAAGAGACGTCACCCGTCTTCTTACCTCACAGACCTCAACAACCCCAACAATCTGACTTGCTGGATGTCGGAGCCGTTTGTGCAGTTCCCGCAGAATGTCACGTTAACCCTGTCTCTGGGAAAGAAGTATGAGCTGACCTATGTCAGTCTGCAGTTCTGCTCAGCCAGACCAGACTCCATGGCCATCTTCAAGAGTGTGGATTACGGAAAGTCGTGGATCCCCTTCCAGTATTACTCAAGTCAGTGCAAGAAGATGTACAGCAAGTCACCGAGGCAGGTGATCACGAGGGCCAACGAACAGGAGGCCCTTTGCACTGATGCCTACAGCAACATCGACCCTCTGAGCGGGGCCCGCGTCGCCTACTCCACGCTGGAGGGCCGCCCGTCGGCTTATGACTTTGACAACTCCCCGGTGTTGCAGGACTGGGTGACGGCCACGGACATCCAAGTGGTGTTCAACCGCCTGAACACGTACGGCGATGAGGAAGACGAGGAGGCGAGGGAGAGCTATTACTATGCCCTGTCGGACTTCGCGGTGGGTGGACGGTGTAAGTGTAACGGCCATGCCTCGCGTTGCACGACCAACGACGACGGCAAGGAAATCTGTGATTGCAAGCACAACACAGCCGGCGTGGACTGTGAGCGCTGCAAGCCCTTCCACTTTGACAGGCCCTGGGCCCGATCTAATGCCAAAGAGGCCAACGAATGCGTGGGTAAGTGTCTTTAATATCAGTATAATAAGCGCAGTGTGCATGGCATGACCTTACATATCGGAGATGCCCTTTTGGTAGGCTAAGAGCCGTGGTCTCTACCACCCATGAGGAGCTTCGTCGCATGATGCCCTCAATTACATTCACAAGCAGAGCAATCAACCCAGTTTGTGTCCTATATGTGGTCTCAGCACACCTTTCATGATGAATGATGTAAACTCACACCTGCTCCCATAAAATATCTCACTTTCTCTCCTCCACAACACAAACAACGTGTTTTACGTTTTATGCATTTACTTGATTTGGTTATTGTATAAAGACCATCCAAAGCAATTCCAAACCAAAAATCATGGGAAATTGGAAATTTCCTTTCTTGGTAAAAATCCAGCCAAATTTATATCAATATTTAGGTCTAGACTTAACTTTGGAGGCAAAGTAACAGTAATTATTGAAAACCTCTCGAGACATAGATATAAGATATCTAAGTCTATGTCATAGACATAGATATAAGATATACTATTTGTGAGTAAGAGTAAAACGTCACCAACTGTTTAGTATTTGAAAGATGCATGACAGAGCATAAAAACAAGTCATTATCTGTTTCGTGAATGATAATCGACCAAACAATACATTTATTGTCAACGTAGGATGATCTTGAATTGAGAGTCAAACGTGTTGTGTATTGTCAATGATAGGCAATTTGTTTTTCATTGCAAGATGATAGATCAGATATAAATTAACGTCCTTAATATCACCAATATTGCGAGTGAGACAAATATCAGTTATACTCTCAAGGGAGAATTATACTGGGAAGAACATGACTGTGTTGTGGCAATAGGAAGAATGTTATTGACATGATAAATGGATGGTGATATGATAGAGATAGGGACATCATTATCTATAATAATAATAATGCTGGATAGTGTTCGGAATATAGGCAACAAATCTGTCACCTTATATTTAACAATACACAATAGTGTATTACTCTAAGGAAAATGTAAGGTGATCTTTGGGGAAAATATATCAACTTTATTAGCGTCATAAATGGAAGGTGATCTGGAGGAACATCAGAATACATTTATCTATATAATCAATGAAAGGTGAATTGGGGGAAACAGGTAAACGTTATCTATATCATGAATGGGGGGTGATATTGGGGACATAGGCAGACATAATCTGTGGGTAACACTTGGCACGTGTTATTATGTTCAGGAGGGTGCTACGACCTGTAGATATAAACATTCTTGTCTCCCGTCGAGCGCCACGCCGAGCGGCCTGGAATAAACAGTTACACGTTAGTTTGTTGTGATTGGGCGGACGATTCCAGGGACCTATATCTTCAGAAGAACGCACATATGCATCCACCTCAGATAGTTCACTTTATTTCTCCTTTTTCTTGCACATTTCTGGGAGGCGGAGAAGGGGTTGGGGGGTTAGATACCTGGAGGCGGTGTGTCCGGGTCATTCCGACACTATCGACAATCTGCTATCTTGAGCCCCTGACCTTCCATAAGACACCCCTCTAACACCACCCGCTGACAAATTATATGTCCAAATTATAACTCTCGGCAACCACCAATAAAGGAAACGCTTTTAAAGCTAGCAAGATAAGAGAACAGTGGTCGTCATACGGGGGTGGGAGGTGGGAAGATAAGCAAATGAGGTTAGATTTTATCTCCATATTAAAATCAGCTTTCTGTAGGGTTCCACGCAACGTCCCGTGCCTCAGTTACTTGTCTCCTTTGAAGAGTTGTCACCACGCCTGATCTCATATTAATTAGCGTATGTCAAACGAATATAAGACTATTAAAATGAAAGCTAGCTTCTTTTAGCGCACGTGCTTAATGAAAAACGATAAACATCTAGAACTGCTAATTACGCAAAACTCTTATTTTAACTCACAATGGTTAAATTGCAATCTTTTCCATAAGATCTTAAGCCAACACCTTTCTTGCTAAAAGCTTATTTTGAGTATATTATTTTTGCCATCAGGATATGAAAACTGCCATTCAAGTCAGGGCACACATTTAGGGTACAAGCATAGTTTATTTTCCCCAGGGAAGGATTATAGGTACTGAATGTTATTTTTACAAACCTAAAATTATGACAAACGTCAACATTTTATCACCTCTTAGCTTCATACTCAAAACAAATAAAAAACATGCCGCCAAAATTGTAACAAAGTGGTAACGGGAAACACGAAAACCAAACAAAGCATTCACATTGCACAAAGTTAGTATTCTATCCCCCACAACCTTTTTGAACCAATATCAATGTGTATAAAATACTAAGAGTTAAATATTGGATGAAAAAGCAAGAAGATAGAATAGCTAGCATGTATATTGAGCCGTATGGGGAAGGTGGGAGGTGAGGAAGAAGGGGGACTCATAGTGGGAAGAACACCTGTGAACATATGAAGGGTGCTCTCCTGGTTGGTGCGGCATTAGCTGGCCCCATGACCTGACCTCCGACACCCTCTCATGCGAGCCTATTTTATCTGTCATCTTCCTATCATCATCTGTCTACCTATTGCTTTATTCTACTCCTATGCCAATCAAACATGTACACATCACTTGGCTGCCACTTGAGATAGATTCTACAACAACAGACTCCACCTTGAATTATTATATGCCTACCAGCTATTCAATCAAAACCTTTTTTTATTATAAAAAAAAATTAGATAGCAGATATTATGTTCCTGTGATTTATAGTAAACCGTGCCAACGTTTTCTCTGTAAAAAATAAGAAAGGATGTAAAAAAAGGAGCACAATAACAATTCATTTCAACCCTAAAAAATTTAGATGCCTTTCTGGAATGACATGTCTCATATTGAAGTATGGTTTCCAATCTGAAAACCCCACACAATTCCTACTTTCAAGTTGACAGATTATCCAGTATTATCTCTTGTCTCATATATTTTAATTTCATGCATTACAGAATGTGGCATTTCACACAGCGAAAGCAGAACCTTTGGTCATGAATCAGATGCAGAGATTTAGATCATAATTACGCCACATGAGAATGTATTCACAGTTTGCTTGAGGGGGAACCGTGTCCCATGTCACACTTTTTAAAAATGGAATGTGATTTTTTCCTCTGCTACTTGTACTCGTGTTCTTTCATCTCCTTTAATCGGAATGTTTTCAGCAGATTGAAGTCAAACAAGGCATAGAAAAGCATTGATTTACTTTGCCCTCAAATAGAATGCAAAACTGGAGCAGGTTTGTTGCTCAGGTTAGGATGTATTTTGCAGACCTAGTGAGCTGCATTATCTGCCAGCTATTCATGAGACTTTCTAGCACTATTCTCACCTCGATACCCTTCTGCATTTCTTTACCTTTCTTTTGTGCAGGGCCTACAAGCTTAGTACAGTTGTTTTCTCTTCACCTTGTCGAAAGGCAGTGAATTTCTGTTTCCAACTTTCTCGCAAACCTAAAGTATTGACATTGGAAAAGATCTGCAAATACCACCCCACGTTGGGTGCAGGTTGTATTTGCGCAGTGTTAGAGCCACACAATGAGGTGACAAAGGTGGCATTTTACCGAGGGTCTGGAGGACCTCTCCCCGCTGGTGGCCAGTGAGACGAGGGGGGAAACTCCGGTGCTACAAGTTTTGCCCTACCCCCTACCTGGTAACTTCTCTTGAACAATCTCCTCCTTTGTACCACGACAAATATCACTGCCCACTTCTCAGACCATTCTAACTGTTTTCAGGCATTGTCCATGAAGGCTTTTTGTGCACGATAATTGCCAATCAAGAATGCTTTTCACGGTCTCAATCTAGGCCACTTTCATTTGTGCATTTCTACAAATCATTTTGACGATTCTTCCAGTCCATGGCCTTGTCTGTGCTAACAGCTGATGTATATATATATATATATATATATATATATATATATATATATATATATATATATATATAGCATATGTGTTGTATGGATGTATGGAATTGGGTGGTGAGAGATAAGAGGGAGAGCAATGAGTCTTCATTCTTGCTGACAGGTGATCATCTTGTCTTGCTCTTATTGCAAGAGACGTATATCTCTATATTACTGCCACGCAACCTTGCCACATTCCACTTGCCTGCTTTCACAACACAGGGCCTCCCCAATCTACCTCCATAAACATATCACGGCACCTCACAAACACAATGCCCCCCTTGCCCGGTTCTCTCACCCCGGCGGCTTTAATGGTGTGTTCTCTCCCTCATATTAGTGCTTTGTCTAATTGAATGCTTTCATTCAGGTGTGGTGTCTTTTATGTTCAACATTGGTGGCCTATCTTAAAGTGACAACTGATTTGACAAATTCTGACACAGAACGTGTCTTTAAGACTGCCTCTCTCAAGACAGTATTGTGTTGTTATTTAAATGTTTACAATCATTTGAAGTCATTTAGTAGCAGATGAGAGAATTGGAAGCGTTTAACATCTGCATTTGTGAAGGTCTTATTTATCAGGTTGCTAATGACTGTGACAAGGGCATGACAATGAACAATGACCCCTGGCTAAGAGGTGACCAACCTCTGCAATGACCCGGACCCACAGGTGTCAACTTTCCACACCTTGAAGATGCCCTCCCCGCCCTCATCCCAGAAACACAAAGACACCGCCACCTCAATCAAAATCTCCATCAAACTACAATTATGAGAAGACAAAAATATCACAATATTTTTTGGCACAAGTAAACCTCTGTAATATTTTAAATGTATGCGTATTATTGTGTCAAGAAACTATAAAGTATTTTTCATGTTAACCACGAATTATTTTTACAAGCAATGCCTCTGTGATAAATAACTAATTTTTTATTCATGATGTACTGGATACGAAACTGGGATTCGGCACCCAATGGTGTCAATCACGGAAACTCAAACTTCTAATTTTCCTTCATGAAATTATGAATTACATTTCATTATAACCCTTTGAAAATTCTAATTATTTAAAAAGTATAATACCAAATCATTTATGGGAAAACCTGATTGAGATTTAGGAAAAGAAAGAAAAGGAATGCCATAAACAGCAATCCTAGAGTACTACACTATCCGTAGCTACCAAATAACCCTGTTTTCAAATTACATTTGTTCTTAGTTATTTTATGATTTGTCTGAGAAAGTCATCTATGTGATTTTAAAGTGTAGGCACGTGGTGATCTCCGCTTCCCGTCATTGTTACTGTCGACATTTCTTGTAATCGTTTGTTAGCTGCTCTCTGATTGGTCGAAATGATTGCCATTGTCTCCCATCATTCTCGAGTGCTATGATTGGTCCCTAAACCGGATGTGCGTGCGGACATCATAGGATCATTATTAAGATATAGTCAAGGAAATAAATTAAGATAAGATTGACAAAGTTACTGACACTGATAAAATGAAATTACGCGATCTAAGGTAGCATATAAGTGCTCATTTTACTTAAAGGCAATGTTAATGGTCAAATAAATAATCTGAAACCGTATTGTGTAAGGCAATATCCAGTCAAACAACCTATGTAAATGTTAAAATATCCCTTCAATATAAGCCGTCATTCTACTGTGTCAATAATCAATTGTACCTATCTAATGAAGAATCGTAAAGTCAATTGCATTTGGCAATATCAAATGGTTGTGCTACAGAAAACAAGAGTCACCAGTCAAATAGGCAATCAAAAGGTGCTAACAGTTGTTATTCTATGACGGGAGTTTGTTCACCTTTCAGATTGGTGTGGCAAATTTGAGGATATTCACTGGAGAACAAAAAACTCTTGTATATCATATATGATAAAATGTTTGTTAGGTACAAACACAGTGAAATTACACATTATTCCATGTGTTAATTCTTAACATTTCATTCATCATATTATCCAAATTGGATAATACTTAAACGCAAATTGTAAAATACTTAAAAGTAATATAAAGCAATACAAATGTTGGATTATGATTTTCATTTTGCCTCAAACAACCACTTTAAGAAAACAGCATACGCAACTGTCTCTATCCTTAAAATAAGTAGCCATTCTCTCAACAGCCAGTGTTATCAACTGCACTAGAAAGTTCGAAATATTCAATATTATTAAACAGAAAAATATTCACAAAGTGATAATTTTGTTCAAGTATTTATGTCGTATTGATCAAGTAAGAGAGACAGTGTGGCTCATGTTATGGGGTTTTGTGTGTTGTTGGATGTTATCTATTGGCAACAATGTTTCTACTTCACCCTAACACTTTAACACAGACCCATCTCATCTAAAACAGGCAGCCACCCGGGCCATCAGCGCAGCTACAAAGGCCACTGTCATTGAGACCCTGGTCTTTTGAAGTTGTAATTTCCTGTGTTAAGGTAGGGTTGTCCAGCTGGGAAACACACCACAACCAAAATAACTGCATACACCTTCAATGAATCACAAGTAAGGGCAATTACGTGCATAGCCATTATTCATATTAATAAATAAATATATGTAATAAAAAAAGACAACAATTTGAACTTTACAATACAAAACAGAGCTTTATTGCTTCATCTTGATCACATGTTTTTGTGATTCTAGAACAGATGATATAGGCAATCTTCAAGGTAAACACATATCAAGCCAGCACCTTAATTAATCCTCCAGATTACTCCGGAAGTTAATCCAGTCAAGGATAAACCTTCTTCACCTCAAATTGATAGGTGTCTTTTGTCTGTGACAATACCGTGACAGGTTTCAGGTATTTAAGATGTAGATATTTGAAAAAGAACTATTCTGCCAAATAAAAGCAAATATCGTGTTTAAATTTAGATTCATTTGATTGTATATCTTTTGAAGGTACATCACAGAACGAGTAGCACTCTATATAGAATAGAAGCTAGTGTAATGGTTTGAAAAGTAGTCTATAAATCAATATTACAAGAACAGATAAAACATATCATAATGGTAACAATGGTTTGTAGGTTAAACTTCAGAAACATATTATATTAAAAATCAGAGCACATGTGTTTTCAAGTACCTCTGTCAAAAGATTGAAAAAAGTAAACAAATGCATCGATACAAAGTAAACCATCACACATTGGTGTGAAAGTGTTATATCGTAGATATCTAACCAAGATTTATAATTTAGCTGGTATTTATCGCATAAAGAAAGACCAATACGTGTTATTAGTCACCTTAACAGAATAGAGTGTGACACAAATGAATAGGGACACGATTCAACAGTGATATTGTCAGCCAGTTATAACACATTACACAGACATGGTATAACCTATTAAACGGTTGTCTGATTGATGACTGCCAAGAAACAATGGTCATAAAGGTGTTATGAGTAGTGGTGGCAGGAGACAAAGTGTTATATTTTGGGGTCTGACTGTGTGGGGTATTAAGGGTGTAAGTGGGGACTGGGGGCAAGGGGAGAGGTCAACAACCACGTTATATGATGCCCTCTGTGTTAGTCCATTATGACCTTCACCTTCGCACAGGCCGCCATTTTGGACTGGTCTAAACATCACCGGATCAGGTAGCAAGACATTCCTAACAAAATGCTAATATTCATATCAAGTCTGCTACGTTTCATTTCCTTGTGGCAGTTGGGAAACACTTGAGAACACGTAGGATCAGTTACTATTAAAACACATTTACTCCATGGGGAGTCAAGATGATCAACCTGTCCATACATTTTAGAAATTAATGAAAATTAATTATGTTATGCAAATTCATATACAATCATCTACTATCTTTTCTGTCAAAAAGACATATGTTCAAATGTAACACCCATATTCCCCATGACTTCTGAGAGAATGGGTTATAGGGCACATGATTCTCTTGAGTGCAAATTCCTGCTGTACTATGGGCTGAAATATTTAGGAAATGGTTTTGAGAATTGGGGTATATTTTAGACAGAGCCTGTGTGGGCCAGGGTCTGTAGTTAGTTAGGGTTGGGACAGGTGTGAGACACAAGGAAGCAATCTGCTAGCAAGCCAGGGATCCCGACTCTTTGATGCAGCCACTGACTCCACACCTGATGCCCCCCTCCTACTTAATCCCAGCCTCAAATTATTCAAAGTATCACTTGCGTCACACAAATTAATAACGCTGCTGTGAGAGCATTTTGAAACACATCAACATAACATTTGGTTTATAGATTTTTTTCAAACTACTCTCTGATCCAATAAACGTATTACTCGGAAATCACGTGAAGAAGCTATTTTAGCTTGTAAAAGAAAAAGGGATGTCTCAAGAAGTGTAAAAGTTAAGGGGGAAAATTATGCAATATATAATGTAGGTAGCGCATGTGGAGGTCTATAGAGGAGTATGGCAGGCAGTTATTGGTTGTGATGTAGGGGTGTAAGCACACCATACATATGCCTGCCCTCACCTCACCACCAGCCTGGGTCACAGCCTGACACTGTAGAAATTTGTAAAGCATGGAAGGGGCGTTGTTTGTATGGGTAATGTGTGGCAGGTGAACACTATAAACATGACAGATGCAGCATGGCTGCCAGTACCACGATATATGCCACACACCTCATCATGCCTCAAAGGTGTGAAACACACTCTCCCTTCATGCTCCACAAGTGTGAAATATCTCACAACAAGCACCCGAGAACATTATTCATTAAACATGCACGTAGGTGTCAAGATCTTACATATTATCTTACACAATTCTTTTTGCTAAATTAAAGTACCAAGAATTTGTTTGTGGTAATTTTACTTTTAAAATGATTAAATCATACAAATCTCACCACAATATGTAATAGATGCTCTCTATGATATTCAACAATAGAAATACCAGCTCCAGGAATATTACCCAGGAGTTTTGCTTCTACCCCTATACCCCAATTATGTGATAATCATATCTGCATTACAGACAAACACCGAGAATTTGCAAACATATTTCCCATAGTTATATCATTACCCACGGAAGCAGAAGTGGGGAGAACTGGAAATATATCCTCATTCAATGTGAAACGTTTTGAGAAGTGATACCCAAATGTTATTAATCGTGTTTATGGAGAATGCTGCAGTGTTAAGCAGATGGTTCCTGTATGGGTGATGGGTACATAGGAACATTATTAGCAAGAGTACGGTCTATTTCAAGTATCTCATCACAGTGTTAGTGGAGCGAGACAAGGACGGCCCATCGACTCTTCTCTATTATACACAAGTCTCCCACCTGTTCTTCTCAAAAATCGTACTTCCATTTCCATCCTTAGCTATGTTAAGTTAAGAATAAGCTCAAGACTTTTATATCATACATCGCTATGTGGGCATATCTTTTTGTTACATTTGAAAAAAAATAACAAAAACCATGAAATTTGTTTGAGATCCCCACAACGAC
Organism: Amphiduros pacificus; assembly: GCA_949316495.1. Lineage (NCBI taxonomy): Eukaryota > Metazoa > Annelida > Polychaeta > Phyllodocida > Hesionidae > Amphiduros > Amphiduros pacificus. The sequence continues at coordinate 37,895,640 of OX439002.1, forward strand.
ACAAACTGGCATGCTCTTGAATGTTATATTGTGTGTAAACCATACTATGAATTGATATGTCATTATTTTCTTAATATTGTTCAACTTGATAGACATATATGCATATGTATAAAACGATTTGAGAAGTGACCCTGTTTTTTGTCAATAGTATGCATGTTTCAGGTCTTAGGTTATTTAGTTGTATAACTTGTACTTTTAAAATAATTCGTCAACAGTGAAATAATGTGATTGTAAAATTGTGTATTTTCATCCTTCCTGTGAATTGGACTAAACTTTGAATGAATGGCAATGTATTATCTTGAGGCATGCCCACCACTCCACTGCTCAGATTATTGTTATAAGGCTCCATTCCTATTGCAAATAAGCAATGCATGACAACTATATATAAATGTACCAATATATGCATTAACCACTAACCCAGGCACCTCAATTTGCCCAATGGATTACAAAGGTAGATACTAACTGCATTTAGATCTGCAATAATCAAACCCCCATATACATATAGTATGATATTTGTATTTGTTATCGCAACTAATTCATATTCTCTGATATTAACTGATGTACAAGGATGTATAAATTTAATATTTAATTAAGTGATACCCCACACTCTTGAGCATAAATATTTTTTCGATGGTAAGTCATCGGAAACAGTTGTGGAGATAACTTCATTGAACAAAAGATAAATTGCTTAGAATTGTAAAATGAATAAAACACGTATAACTTTTCCAATTATATAAGTTGAATACCTAATTTTTCACATGTTAATGGCATAATCAATATGTTATATACAATTTATTTTCCTATTATGTTAACATATCCAGTGTAACATTATATGTATGTAAGAACTTTCACATAGCTCTACATATTACATCCCAATGTATATATATTTATATATATTTAATCGACAATAACTTTGTAATGTATATAATGTCAGCTGTGATGTCACGTGAACAGATGACCTATTCTAATAATCCCCAGCTTCCTAATCCTTGCTAGGCCCTCAACTGTAATCCCTGTGTGATCCATCTGCCCAAGACACACACAAATCCTCCGCCATCACCGTGTCTGTCTGTGAGTCCTTCCGGTTGCAACCACTCTTGTCAAGGTGTCATTGGTCATATCATTCATCAGGATTAGACGCATCAAGTCTGTGGCTACCCCAACCTTGCAGTCTTAAAACTGCGGCGTCTTGTGTCTAGATAACAAACCAAAATAACCCAGAATTATACACGTGTGGAAAGTGCAGTCCATCTTGTCTGTAAATATATGTGAACAATGTCCAGCCAACCGTTGTAAATACTTCAGATCTATGGAAATTAAACTCCTATTTGTTGTCAAGAGAGATAATGAATCCTCATTTGCATGAATAAAATATTCATTACTCACTCAATGTAGACCTCCTGCATGCTTAATATGCCAATTACTATGTTTATATCGTTTTTAATGTGCTGAATACTCGTCTTCCAACTCTAATAAATATATACTTAATATCTGCTTCATTTTACCACAGACATTTCATTCCTACCTTGAGAAAAAGTGAAGGTCAAGGCCATTTTTATATCTTGGTATAATGATTGTCTGTACTCTCTATAATGAAGATATAAAATTATAATATATTATTGCAAAAGATTTATATTGAAATTTTGAATTCGTTTTTTTTATATTTATCAATCTTTGTTATGAATTAAAGTCATGACCTTGACCTTGCAATCTGAGCGCATTTCCTATTTGCCTGACCTTTGCTAACATGCTTGTGATGCTTTGACCTCCTGCTACAGCTGATAAAACAACGTGTTCCTTCTATTTCCTTTCAGCTTGTAAGTGTAACCTCCACGCGAGACAATGCCGCTTCAATATGGAGCTTTACAAATTATCTGGCCGCAAGAGTGGAGGTGTTTGTCTCAACTGTAGGCACAATACCGCTGGGCGAAATTGCCATTACTGCCACGAGGGCTATTATAGGGACACATCTAAGCCCATCACACACCGTAAGGCGTGCAAAGGTAGGACCTAAGATTTTTTCAATCTTCATTCCTCTTTCTGATTTCAGCCTGCAAGTGTAACTTGCACGCCCGGCGGTGTCGGTTCAATAAGGAACTGTACCTGCTATCTGGACGGAGAAGTGGAGGGGTGTGTCTGAAATGCAGGCATAACACCGCGGGTAGGCACTGTCACTACTGCCAGGAGGGCTACTATAGGGACACCTCCAAACCCATAACTCACAGAAAAGCATGTAAAGGTAGGAAGCATCGGTCCCCGTGTGCCTGTGTCGCCTCCTTAACTGTGTACATATATAAACCAATATAACCGACATGTATATTTATATATATATATATATATATATCTATGTAGATCAAGACGATTTTAAAGATTGAAATTTAGCTATTTACATCTTTATGTATTTATATACACACCTCTGTGATGTCATAGCCCCCAAAATATCGTGATGTCAGATACCAAGGAAAATTCCCAATCATTTTGCCACTTGTGTTTTGTTCAAGTGGACTTGGCTGAAGTGCTTAAGGGTCATGATCTGAACATGAAATGTGGCTTGTAATTTGTGTTGGGATTGAAGGTTTTTTAAGTAGATAAAAATGATATACTTAAATCAAAGAGTCACAAGTCATTTGCAGACAGGTCCTGAAGGAATGTGGCGTGTATCCTGTAATCTGTGCTGTGCTCTTAAAATGTAATTGTGGTGAACTGCCTCCTGACCTCATATCTACTTATCCTGCCTCCTGACCTCATATCTACATATGCTGCCTCCTGACCTCATATCTACATATACTGCCTCTTGACCTAATATCCTGCCTCTTGCCCTCATATCTACTTCTCCTGCTTCCTGACCTCATATCTACTTCTCCTGCCTCCTGACCTCATATCTACTTCTCCTGCCTCCTGACCTCATACCTACTTATCCTGCTTCCTGACCTCATATCTACATATACTGCCTCCTGACCTAATATCCTGCCTCCCCTCCTGCCCTCATATCTACTTCTCCTGTTTCCTGACGTCATGCCTACTTATCCTGCCTCCTGCCCTCATATCTACTTATCCTGTCTCCTGACCTCATATCTACTTATCCTGCTTCCTAATCTCATATCTATATATGCTGCCTCCTGACCTCATATCTACTTTTCCTGTCTCCTGACCTCATATCTACATATGCTGCCTCCTGACCTCCTATCTACATATGTTGCCCCCTGACCTCATATCTACATATGGTTGCCTGACCTCATGTCTGATATCTGCAGGCATCTTCAATATGTGGCCATGAGAAAGGGCCACATATTGAAGATGACCACAGCTTAGGCAATAAGGTCAATTCTAGTCTTATACTAGAACATGCCCCCCAAAAAAGAGAAAATGGAATATCAAGTGATGGGATGAATAGCACATTAAAGACAAAGGAACTTGATAAAATGCTATGGGATAATTGTTGTGACAAAAACATTTCCTTTAAAGAAATAGAAAAAAAATTAAAAGTTAGGAACAAATTTCCCATTAATCAAAACAAGTGTGTGTGACATTTTATAAGCTGTTAACAATTGTGTAACTGAAAACATTATCCTAATAGAATCAAAAGATCGTTGCAAAATGCGATACTAATTACAGATTGGATGGTTATCACACAATATTGCATTATTTACAAAGAATACACTGACAGTCAGGCAGAGTACACTAAGAGATATGATGATTATGACAAGGAATTGTGTTAACATCGCTACAGTGAGTAATGGCTGAGGATGATCATCAAGTTGTCACAATAGATAGAGAGGGGCTTGTAGCTGGCAGCATCTTGTAGTCCTATTTGTCACTGTGTGTTTCAGGCTTCATAAAGCTGGTAAATGCAGTGTGAGGCCTCCAAGCATGCACTCAGCAGACAACAAACACACCAACTATGCCATAAAATCTAACTTTATCATTTAATGTGAAAATCTTCAGACACACCAGATACTCGTTTACAATCAGAATTGTTAGGTATTTGTACATTGAGGTTTTTGTACATAGGAAATAATTCAAATATTATAATGAATTAATATATGTATGTTTTAAAGATTCTACTCAGTTGTCAAACAAATCCATTTAAGTTTCATGACAAGGGATGGAAAGGTTAGAAAAATGATCCTATATAGTTCAATTGCGTATTCCAAACTTAACTAAATGTTATCCTTGATAAACAAATTTGAGTAGTTGACTTAGTACTCCTTGAATTCCAGCATACAACATTGCCCAGGGTTTTTTGCATTTAGTCAGGTGTCAAAAGTAGGTAAAAAAAGTTTCATTCACACATCTCGGTCAATATGTATAAGGTGTGAACAGATTAGTTCTGACAGCAGACGATAACACATGTCTGAAACACATCGCGCCATCTACTCAGGTGTGTTGCATACACCCACATCTTTGGTGTGTGAAACACTATCTCTCTTCTTGTCATATCTCTCCTAGACAGATTATTTTTCTGTATGGTCATGGGATTACATCTGTTTTATTTTTGTACACGTTTTAATGGTTTGAGATTTATACGGGGCTGAACTGAAAGAACGCAGATGTGAACACGCAGCGTCTGCCGAGGCCACAAAGACGCTCCCTCAGTTCACATAGAATGAGTCTACTCAGTCAGAGAAGTGTTGAGGTGTTGAAAACTTGGTATTTTGCAGGCATATATCTTCGCCCTGTCAGACAGCACACAGACTATCATAAGCACTTCATAGCTGATGGTATATCTTCAGCCATTTGTTTCCAAACGGCGTGTGCACGCTTCACACAGTGGCGTCTTTATTGAACTGAGTGTGATCTGGGCAGTTATTTATAAATGTTTGTGCCTAGGTTTAATTACAAGCAAGATTGATGAGGGTTTGGTGAGTTTCCCTGCGTCATTTCTTGGTAGGTTTTCTCAGTCCGGGCTGCTAAGACAGATGAAATGTAGCTGGTCAGGGGCGGCAGAGAAATGAGGGAATACATGCAGAAGTGAAGCGCCCCCTGTCGAGAGGGCAAGTGTGGTCCGGGAAATAGATGGCAGCGGTTCGTTAGTCAACTGTCACATGTAGTGTGAGGCCTGTGTGGTGTCAGTGAGTGATGTACCACTCCACGTGCTGCCCGACTCCTGCAGACACGCCACAATCCGCATATCTCTACACTCCTGTAGTCTACTTGCCTCTCATTATCATAACCTTTAATTCTGAGTACTTTCTGCTGAGCTGAACTCTATCCATTTTATGCCTCATGGTACCTTTTCGTGAAAATCTATTCTGCTGGTTTAATTTGAAACTGATATATTTTGATAACCATGTATTAAAAAATAGATTTTTAGTACTTTTAGCAGATTCAGTTATTCGTTATTTGGTCCTAGAATAGCCTTTTCACACTATACAGAATTCTAATTCATGATGTTTTTACCCAATTTTGATGTTTAACTCTGAAGCCATGTTACTATGACAAACTGTTTTTCTTTCTTTATCTTTGACTTCTTGTATTTTACTGGTTTACTCATTAATGCAAATGCTCAACTGAAAAGTTTCTGGAATAATAAAATTATTGAAACAAAACATTCAGCCCAATGCAGGCCCTAATCGCATACAAGTTTTACACAATACATCATTTGAGTGAGGAAATTGACTTTTATAAAGCATGGATTTGAGCTGAAGTTTGAATCACGTGTGGAATGTCAGCATATTTGGTGGTGATTCATGGCAAATGCCACAGCATGGATTACTGGGGGATATGGAGAGTTACTGCTCACCCCTCTGTGGGACAGGCACTTTTTGTAGAGGCAGTCCTTCCACCAGATCCTCCTGACAAATTGCCATATGGAACATGTGCTGATGACACAAACACACACACCGCCAATAACGTGGCATTAACTGCACAGCAAGCCTGGCCATTTATATCCCTGATACCAGGCTTTTCCTATTTAATTCAAAGTTTATGCTGAAAAGAGTATGTCTCATAGAGAGTCATACTAAATGCATCATCTCTCATTATATGTGGTGAGCTGCTACAATCTAGATATCTCAGTGGTGAAGGAGCTTTATTAGTTCGGTGGTGTGACTGTCACGTTGGTGAGTCAAGATTGAATATTGTCCCAGGAGATTGTCTCCCAACAAATATCTGCTGAGTCATCTTGTTTGTCATTGACACTGTTCATTATGGTCCTAGTGACAATTAATAATGTCAACCTAGTGATTTCGCTTCACGTCTGGGCTTCTCATGACTGCCCTGAGAAAGAGTTGTACACATTCCGAATTCCAACGGACTGATTCCTATCTTATCATTCGTCACAAAAAGGAAAGCACATAGAGAAAGAACATTTTAACTAATACTGGTTGTATAATTGTCTACTCATCATCTGCCACAGATAACACTGGCCTTCTTCTTCTGTCCATCATCTACCACAGACAATGCTGGCCTTCTCCTTCTGTCCATCATCTGCCAGAGATAAGACTGGCCTTCTATCCATCGACTACCACTGATTATACTGGCCTCCTATCAATCAGGTGCCACTGATTATACTGGCCTCCTATCAATTAGGTGCCACTGATTATACTGGCCTCCTATCAATTAGGTGCCACTGATTATACTGGCCTCCTAGCCATTAGGTGCCACTGATTATACTGGCCTCCTATCAATTAGGTGCCACTGATTATACTGACCCCCTACCCATTAGGTGCCACTGATTATACTGGCCTCCTACCCATTAGGTGCCACTGATTATACTGGCTTCCTACCCATCGGCTGCCACTGATTATACTGGCCTCCTACCCATCAGTGCCACGGATTATACTGGCCTCCTACCCATTAGGTGCCACTGATTATACTGGCCTCCTATCAATTAGGTGCCACTGATTATACTGGCCTCCTATCCATTAGGCGCCACTGATTATACTGGCCTCCTGCCCATTGGTTGCCACTGATTATACTGGCATCCTACCCATTAGGTGCCACTGATTATACTGGCCTCCTACCCATTAGCTGTGAATGATAATCAATGATAATACTGGCCTTCTCTTCATCATCTTAATATACCGGCCTTATATAGATATTATAGAGTCGTTATACCCATTAAACATGGCTTTTGGCCATTTTTCCAATAGCCCAAAAAGGCCTTGTACGAATTCATCGCTGGTAGGATAGGAATTCTGTGCTCAGCAATATTTACATGATGCATCTATCCATTTTGCATGGGTTAAAATGACTTACCAATGAAATAGTTTGTTGGTCCTTTTCTTTAAATCTTCAGTAGCAAACATGTCAACTCTATTGAAAGGTTAGGAGCAATTCTTTCATCGGTAACAAATGTGCAGCCATTTTATCGATTCTCAATAATTGATGACTTTACAATCATTCACACTGACCACTAGCTATGGAAATATTCATAGAACCTAACACCATATACTGTATTCTGTAAACTGTATTATACTATTCTTAAAAATATCTTATCATATCGGTGTCCTTCACAATGACCTTGTCTGCCCGGAAGAATAAAATATCTTGGTGCCAGTAAGCAGAGTAAAAAACACATTTTTCATTATCTAATATACTGTATAAACTGTGCACCAAAGTTTGGATGCGAGGCAATGGGATTTATCTAATGAGAATCCGAAGAGAGTATCTAATTTATAAAATGTCAAGCGGTATAACAAGGCCACCCAAAGAATAGGCAATGAAGTTGATCACATAATCTAGATCACTGCAAAAAAAGAAAAGAAGAAAAAAGAACAGAAAACTAAAGATCTGCAAGAAATTACTGTGGGAAACAAAAGGTTGTCCACTTTCTCTTCTCAGACCATTGGCTATCTCATCCCAGACCTGACGATGGTTAGTATGGTCCGGAGGAGACACTTATCATGCTTTGATGGTGAATACAACAAAGCGTTCTGTGATGTGCTAGCATGTAGCCATCAATACCATGTGACAGACAATGGTGTCAGTGGGGAGCATTGTCACAAATCACAGTTCAGCGTGATTCATCGCTCACCAGCTGCCACTCATCTGTAATAACAATTCCTTATTTGATCTCTATTTCGATAGAGGATATAATTTCGATTATACCGAATTAAGATAAGCTAGATGAGCAAACTATCTTCCTCGCTACAGCCTTCTAAATATAAATTAATGCACTAATAAAAGCGTGTTACTCAAAAAGGGCAAGCTGCCTGACGCACAAAGAGGATCAATTGGACTTCTTATTTAGGAACACGCAAATTCCGTAATAAACATACCAATGGAATTGGCAAATAGTCTGGCAGTGGTGTAAAGGAGAAGAGAAGTTAGATGAGAACCATTTTGTTTGGTAAAATATTGGTATCATTGGGCACACAGAATGAGTGCAGTTAAAGTCAACATTGGCTGAAGCCCTTGCCGTCCTGTGTGGCTTGGTTGCCAGGTCGGCCTCACACCTTCCAGTGGTATGGCTTTTGAGATACAATCAATAAGGGGGTGAGACATATACACCACGGCTTGGTAAAGACCTATTAATTGGTGGCAATGGAAAACATAGCCTATGAATTGTGAGGCCTGTCAGTGAGGTGAATACGTGTAAATGACTGATGTGTTTGACACCTGTCAACAGAAGCTAGTATGGTATGTAGCTCTGTACTGCTCATGAGGTTTGATCATGTGTCAACAACTTTGCATTTCTGGTCCCAGCCAGTACCTTTTCACACCGTGGCGCCTCTCTCACAAAGACGTCCTCCACATTCGTGTGTAAGCTAAATAACGTGTTGTGTATATAACATCCACAAGATAAATACAATTACTACTAAAGTCATAAATATCAATAATACACATTGCTGTAAAGTATTTTCCCACTGTGGCCAAACAAGCTTCAAGTGTAGATTGTATGGTATGCAGGTTGTTCGATATTTAAAGGCAATAAATTTCCAACTGAATGATAGGATCATGCCAATACCCTTCGACTTGGGCTTTTTACTTTTTTAATTACTTGAAATAAATTCTGTTCAAGGTATTACATATATTGAATACATTAAATTGTTGGAATCACTTTAACTTATCAAGATTTATGACTAGAGCATTAATTTCTTATATAACTAGTTCCACTTTAACATCTTTTAAGTAAAGATAGTGTCAGATTAGCAAAGTAGCAGTTGCCGGAAGTTACAAATTGTAGCCCCGCACCAAACATAAGAGTCTCGCACCTTGGAGGAATTCAGCTGCTAATTGGTTGACATCACAACAAATTTGTTGGAAGCGCTAATGAACGGTGGAGGTATGGGGATGGCCAGACACATCCCGCAGACTGCTTATCTCTCTAGCTTGTCTAAACTGTCTATGTCATCACTCACTAATACCTCTCCTCTTGGTGTGCCCCCCCCCCTCCCCATAAAAAATGAGAAGAAAGAATCAGTAGGAGAGACATGATTTGGGAATTAGTACCGGTACTTTCAATTAAATTGCTCTCTGTCTTGAAATAAAAAGAAGGTACAAGAATACCATTCCATGAAAAGCTACATTGGTAGCATATCATATGTAAAGGTAGAAGCCATAAAACTATCTATTAATCACCAATCCTGATTGTATCTAATTATAAAAATCCTACAAAATCACAATTTTAGTTGACAGAAGTGATTTGTAAGTTAGGTCGATGACACAAGGTGCTAAATCTGTGTCCCCGCATCTTGTCATGTGTCAGTGGCCATTTCCCACAACGTTCATCATCAAATCAGCCAGTATATGGCGTGTGATATCATTATTATTGCTCCATTGATCAAGTTAAATGTCACACAGCTGATCTACAGCTCGACAGACCCACTGCTCTCCAATTTCTCTTCATTATCCACGCTTTCTTGTCATCCAATGACTAAAATAGTAATCAAAACCAAAATGAAATATTTTTTTAGCTACCGGGTGCTCATGTTAGAAATTAATACACGAAATGTATAGATCAGATTTTAATTGACATTTTTCAGCTGGATTTATTTGAAAGGGAGAGGAATTCTGCTAACTAGCAAAAGATGTGCAAAGATACGTGAAAACCATTTGAGCAGTTAATGCTTGATCACCTCGGGGCTGTCGTTGTGCATGAGTCATGTAGGAATGTGTCGCTCATACATAAACGTGTTGTTAATATGGGTATTAAGCTCCCATAACGCTGCCCTCGCGCCCTTTCAGGCTTGCAGCGTTTACCACAGTGGCAAAAGTTTTCACTCAATGTGTTAGTCACCGTGCTTCTTCATCGTGCCCCACTGACAGATATTAACTTGTAATTCTATTGTTCCTAACCACGTTATCAAGCTATTCAAAGAGGGTATTTCCTTTTAGATGAGGGGGACCTAAAATTCATTTTTAAAACATTTATGGATATTTAGGCATATTACTAAATATTGGGTTCTGATAGATTATATGTGGTGCTATACGCATGTTTACGTGACTTGAGCATGGATATCATGTTTCAGAGAAATCATAACTGACAGGAAACTACTCATTCCTATACAGAAGTATCACAAATGGAAAGATGAATGGGTGACCGCCTGATGAAATATAAATCACTGACAATGAAGAATACAACAACACTGGCATGACCCAACTAATTGACTAATATCGGCGTGCACCAGAAAGGAACTAAAATTTCCTGCATGGGCGCAACGCCTCCCAGCGGCTATCTGTTAAAAGGGAAATGGACCAATAGAAGAGATGCGCTCAAAGCTTTGTGTGAAATTAACTATGACTGAAATCTCCTCAGCTCATTGTCATAGAACTATGCAGAAACATGCATATTTTGCCATTTGTGTTAAGCAATATTTTGATGAAACAACCAGGCACCTTGATATTTATTAAACTTGCTGAATCCGAGAAATGTTTAAACTATACAATTTGAATTTTGTAATTCTTTGTATCCATTTCAAACAAAAGTAAACATTATGATTGAAATATTAATGGCAAATCTTCCTCGTGACAAATGCTCTCAAATACCTCTTTGTGAAGCTTTGTTAAGAATTCAAACAAAGTAGAAATGCCTTTTCTGCTTTGGTAGAGGTAAGATTTATTTAATATAGCAGTTATTTGATAGCTTTTATCTGGTTGAGATGTGTCTATTGTACATCTACCCACCTCCAAATTGGGGGGTTCACTTGGGTACATCTATCTGCATAGTAGTAGACTCATTTGCAACTTTTCAGATTTGTTAACCCTCTTTTATGTCATTGTGATATTGTTAAAGACGACACCTGAGAAATGCGTTAGAATGGTGGTTATTGCTGGGTGCAGATGAGGCCTTTGTTAGGCCCAGTCTGGAATGAATTACAAGCGAAGTTGTAAAGTGTGAGTGAATGAAACTAATTATTGGATCGAGGGTTGACGGGTCTTAGTGTGTCAAGTGTTTTCTGCAGAGGGACAAAGTGGTTTGATGGATACTTTAATCAGCTCAATGTCACTACATAACACAACACCAAACTTAACACCCCAAATCCTCAATCAAATCCTCACAAAAAGTGTAAAAGGAAACACCTTTAAACAGATCAAATGAAAACAGTGTACACCTTATTAATTACATACAAAAACGTCAATTAGAAACGTAATAAGCAAAACTAAAGCTTAACTAACCATATTCAATGTGTTTAAAAGTATAATTGCAATTTATTTAAAGACATCTGTTATCAGTATCCATTTACAATATAACTAGTTTAATGGTTTAAAGTAACAAAGCATGAAGTTGGTAGCATGTTGACATAGGATAGGTGACTAGTTCAAGTGGTGAGATCAGATACATGTAATCATATAGACATTGCTGATTTGTAGACAACCTTTAAGTGCCAGAACAAATACAAACTGCCTAATGTACATATGCATACATAACTCTGAACTTCACAAAGAACCGTCCTTACACGTGGATACTTGATTTTGAAATAGACAGTTACAAATATATCTGTATCTGTCATGTTTCAGTGTGAGATAAAGACACCATGTAGCCACATTTGAGACTATGGATCAAACATCAATCATATCTCAAAACAGTCCCAGAAATATTGCCTATTTTCTGGTTATTGACACATGGTCATGGTGCCCCCAGTCACCTCTTCAAGTTTATCTCAAATATTTGTCCATTTTCACACAAATCTTTGAGGTTATTTTCTGGTGGATAGATTGAGTAAACACCAAGTGTATATATTGGATATTTGGTTTGTGTAGAGGCAGTAGATTTGAAGTGGCATTGTACTAAGTGGCCGGTCACACTATGGTATGGCCTAGTCATCTCAAACAGCCACAGGCTTCTTCTTCATACACCCTGACACAACATCCCACTGCCCTGTGCCCACCACATTCACTCAGCTCATCAGTAAACAGGCAGGGGCTAATTTCCTTATATGTTATCTTTCTCTCAATGGCCCCGGAGTGTGCTTCTGTCAAATAACCTATGGCAATGGTGGAAAATGGAAGAAAAACAGTCGTAGGGTTGGTGTTGTGTTGAGATCAGACGTAGATGTGGTCATATTTGGCATCAAGCTTTAGCCCACACAGGGATTTTACCCTTTAAGGTAACCATGAGCAAATAAAGACATCCCAGTCGAAAATGTTTACCTTTCCTCCTTACCACACCGACATAATTTTGCAATGTAACAAAACTGACACTCGAAATGGATTAAAAGTGGTTGTTTTCATAAGAGTCCTACTTTGAAATAAGCTTGATATTTTTTAAGAACGACATTTTATCAATAAGAGCATATGCCTCAATGATGTGTCATTTTGTTATTCTGGTGGTAAGGTATTCGAAAAGGGATTTACATTGAGATCATTCTACAGATGGTGTGAATATGACTTGCTTATGCCACTCCTGTGTTGTGAGGTTGGTGTAAGCAGAGAAGTTGATCATAGGTCATATACATGACCTGTTATGGGCTAGACCATAAACCTTCTTGCCTCACGTATTTGTAAGTTGTTACAACAACAGGTCATCGTCTTGCTGTATGATAAATATTAAGAGACCTTAACCTGTGATCAGGTCTGCAACCCTGAAAACACACACGGTGAAATGTGCTGGGCTGGGTTATATGTGGCAATCAGGAACCTGTGCCCGATGGAATACATGACAATATATACCTGACCAACAAGGCAATGTTGCAGTCCCAGCTAGCATGGTGCAGCAGTCTTTATCATGCCAGTTGTGGCATATTCTAATGATATATCGTGAGATATATGCCTAGATATGCCCAAATATGCTCTGCCAGCTGGAATATCTCAAATATATTGTTTCGAAAAATATACCGTGAAGACGGGAAAGCAAAATATGTCATGCCAGTTAAATATGACGAAGATATATCGTGACCACTGGTTTATTGGACAACTGTGATTTATTTCAGGAATAAACATTGCCAGATGTGTTAGGGTGCACTATTTGAGTGTCATTGAGAGTGTGTTTCTGTACATAGTTGCATCATTTATTGTATGGCACAACCCTTCCAGGATATGTTGCAACAATGTTATAGTGAAAGTGAATTCCCAAATGAATCATTGCCTGAACAACGCAACTGATGAGAAATGCCTATACTTTTAAAGAACAACACCACTCTTTAAACGTTCAAGCATCTTTGTGTAGTTGGTTGGTGAGAAAAGCATTTATATAAATATTTGTGAGCACGGATCAGACAGTTTAGATATATTGGAATCCAGAGGTTAATCATATCTAAAACATGAATCTTAGCAACATCCTGGTTCTTGTCATTGGCCTTATTTCTGCTTCATATTCCAACGCTGGCATTTCCTCCACCAGAATGTTGACTGAGCCTGGAATGAAACATTATTATTAAAATCAGTGAAAATGTCATATACAAAGAGGAGATAGGCTGGAATATTTGAATGGTAACAAATGCATTTTGGCCTCTCAAAAATTGTTATCTCGGCTTGAAAAGAGGTTGTGGTGCTGGTGTTGTCCTTTAATATTCTACCTGTTTGTTTTCACTGCACTATGACCAGTCAATTGAATATTGCTATTCTTATGATGCATCCACCTTTTTGTACCACTTTTTTGCCGTGTTAAAGTCGAAAAATATTTATGCAAACATTCCCAATAAAAACTGCCCTTTCTGCTTTCGACATGACTTGATTTGTTTATTTGGCCAAGTTTTGAAAGTGTGATCAGATGAATGAATCATTGTTAATTATATTTAGATATATTTATGTCTCATTTTTCTTAAAATGTCTTTGAAATGAAGCTTATTTTCTGACTGTGCAAAGTTTGTACGGGAATAACATACAAAGCGAGAGACGTGCAAACTTCCCATGCTGTTTATATAAGAGCTGACATTTAACCGTATCGGTTTAGTATTTTCAACTATTTGTTAAATTCAATCTACGAAATGCTGGCCCTGTGAGATTTGAAGTGGAAAGTGTGGGAGTATTGTGTACAACCTGCTGAAGTTGTGTTGTGTCTCCCTCGCCGGCCCCTTATGTGTAGTAGGCGCAGGTCATACTCCTACACTCACAAGTGCCATACACATTTTGTTCAATATCATCTTTGTTTTCAGAAGGGGTTGACATCAATCTGAGGTTACTAGTAGATAAGGAATCACGCTCAAAGGGGATAAAATAATACTGGCAGTTGTTATATAGGGGGTAAAATACTGCTGGGAGGTGTTATACAGGGGGTAAAATACTGCTGGGAGGTGTTATACAGGGGGTAAAATACTGCTGGGAGGTGTTATACAGGGGGTAAAATACTGCTAGGAGGTGTTATACAGGGGGTAAAATACTGCTGGGAGGTGTTATATAGGGGGTAAAATACTGCTGGGAGGTGTTATACAGGGGGTAAAATACTGCTGGGTGGTCTTGTCCAGGGGGTAAAATACTGCTGGGTGGTGTTGCCCAGGGGGTGTAATACTATTGTTAGGTGTCATATACAATGGTACAATACAACTGGGTATTGTACCTGGTCATATACAAGGTAACTGGGTTAAGCAGGAGGTAAAATACTACAGGGAGGTGTTTGTTACGGTTTAGAATACCGCTTGGAGGATTAAACTGGAGGTCAGAACACTGCTTAGAGGTGTTATACAAGGGGTAGAATACTTCTTGGGGGTGTTTTACAGGGTTTAGAATACTACTGGGAGGTGTTATTGTAGAGGGTAGAATACTGGTGGGAGGAGTTAATCAAGGGATAATATACCTCTCTGTGTTATCCACATATCGTACTATCCCTTATTACAGTTAAATGCTTTATGTCCCTTGTAATATCATTTAGACAGTTCCCTTCCAGAAGGTTAATTTCCTTATATATGGGATATTACAATATGTGCTTTTTGCATTTTATTTGTGTCCAGTTAATTATCCGGTACTATAAAGAGTGCCAAGTGCTTATATAAATGTAGACAAATGTTCTCTGTGCCATATTTTGATGGGGTTTTTACAGATATTTATGTCATATTGTACTAGATAAAGCAAAGTGAAAATATTTAATCTATTGGTTGACAAATGTTGCTTTACAATGTATTACTATATCTTTTTTAAAATAAGCATGTAACATAGATATGTGTGTAATATGTAAAAAGGTCATTGTATATAAATGTGTTTGTGACTATTAGAGATTCAGTATAGAGATAGTTACTAATATTTTTTCAGCAATATAAGAGAATGACCATGATATGAGTTGTGATATAAATATATTTAAATCATGTATCTTGATGTTTTAAAAATTTTCAAAGGAGACATGGACCCATTGTTGATTATATTTAGCTGTTTTTACCTTCAGATATTTAATTGATATAATATTCTACGGTACCATCAATCCCTGATTGCCATAATACTCAAATGTCAGCAAGTTGCTCTCTCATCACAAATATTTATATAAGATCTCCTGATATGCTGATTTTACAACTTTAAGACAGCCTGATGATAACGATCAAATTATCTATAGATATATTTTATTTGAACCAACTTTTCTCATAGAGTATTACTTTTTTAATTTATAGCATGCGAGTGCCACCCCGTGGGAGCTTTGGGCAAAACATGCAACCAGACCACTGGCCAGTGCCCCTGCAAAGATGGCGTCACCGGGGTCACGTGCAATAGATGTGCTAAGGGATACCAACAGAGCCGATCACCCATCGCCCCATGCATAAGTATGTAGACAGTTATCTCTCACTCTATCCAGTTAATGAAAAGAATATGTGATAAATCCATGAAATGAATCAAACACTTACACATGGTTTAATTTCAATGATTAATTTACAAATTTCCCTGAGATACATGTTTGCATACATGAATATGCATTACAGAATTGAACATAGAATAAAAAGTCTAATTTATCGATACAAAAGAATAAATATGAACATGTTATGACTACAGTAAGACATATGCATTTCAAGTAGTTTATGGTCTTAAATTTGAATTTGATAATTATTTTTTTTAACTTGAGCTACGCCTAAATGCCTGTCATTTAACTTTAGAATTGAGCAGGTTATTAATGAATTAATTAAAGATAGTCAATAACATTTGCTTTCAAATCTTCTGAAATTAACTCAATCCTTACTGCCTTTGATATATATTAAAACTCATATCCATTTGCTAAGTTTATGGTAACCTTAGGGAAGCTCATTTGGAGAAAAACTAAATCATTCTGCTGAGTATTCATAACATGCATGTGTCAAAGAACAAAAGAAATACATCTGGTAAGGAAGTATATCTCTGTTGTCCTTGACCGAGGTTTATACCATGCATGTCCAGTGTGATACCCTAAACACCAACTGTGAGGAGGTAACACCGTTAACGTAGTCTCCAGTGTTGGTGGAATCACATCATCATTCACAGTCTTGGCAAGATTACCTACAGCAGCCCTGAAGCCAGCCTCGACTGCTCAAATGATGGATGTGCTATTTATCTCTATTAAGAAGCGCTAATTCCTCAAAGTACTCAGCTGTTTTGTGTGGTTCTATGCAGGAAAACCTAAAATAAATGCATGAAGGAAGACCTTAAATGCATGAAGGGCATTAAAATTCTTATGTAGTGTATACATATATATACCTTACAAAATGCACTTAATGGACATTGGCGAGGTGCATGCATGTATTGTTTGCTCTTGACTTGATATATTGCTACACCGTGATCCTTGCATTTTCATCCCCACCGATGTTTGAGACAAAATGCCTAGAAGTGCATGGTTTAGTGTGATGCAATGCAACTCAAGGCCAGCGCATGCATAAATCATTTCCCTTATTCCCTGGCATGGCAATTTGAATGTGGCATGTCATGATAATCCAATATACATGTATATCTATAGGTGTTGTGGAGTATAATGTTGTGGTGCATACTATTTTACAGGAACCATGGAAACCAATACAACTACAGGAAATGTATTTAAAGAACGAGTATCAAGTTAGTTTTATTTTAATTTTGCATGTCCTTTTGAAGTTCTACATCCATGTGTGTCTTCTGGGAAAATTTCCGAGAAACATTTTAGTTTTTAGGATCGCTTCAGCACTTGAAGTGTAGGAAATGAGTGTGCATTTTCTCATAGACATTGTGCAATAAAATTGTAAAGAAATAAGCAGAAAAGGCCGAATGATCAAATGCAAAACAGTATGCTTTTTTTCTTAACTTGTGGGCATGGTCCCCACAAGGCATGGTTAATACAATTTGTATAGAGGCGATGCAATTGTGTATGTGCTGGAAGGTGGAGTGATTATGCACGGTCACATGTGCCAGGAGTGGTGTCTTTACAGGCCTTGGGGTTGATTCCCTTGCCATAAATCATGCCCAGCTAATACTTGTCATAGTGCCACTTTGTTGTGGGAGCTGCCCCGTGGATTTACAGCCATCTGTAGCCCTCACACATCACACCTCCACACTAATCAGTATTGTGCTCACACATTGCTCCATTATACTAGGTGTGAAAGGCCCTACAACCGATGCTGGGCCCTTGTAAATCTTACTTGCTAATCGTGTGCCATAGGTTGACAGTATATGGGTGGCGGGACTGGCACACCACTTCACCACATCCTTCCATCACCGCACAACCTTTGTACATACTTCCTTCACCTTTCAATATGAACGCCACCATTAATGTTATAAATCTATATTCTGTAGATGAGATTAACTTTCATGTTTTAATGTAAGTTATTGGCTGCTCAAAGCTTTCCAAAAATAACAGTCAATATATGAAAACCATAGACAGAACAAAAGACACATCAAAACTCTTTTGATGATAAGATAATACGCAATGGCGTGTGGAGAAACATCAGTCTGTATGGGCGCAGGGAATTCCCATTGTCACCAAAATTGTCTGTCATTTGCACAAAATGAAGACTAAATAACGCATTATAATTGGTCTCCTCGGGCGGGGCTCTTTGATGTCCACACTTGCATTGATGGAAGCAATTCAATCAGTGCCTGGTCACTGTGAGTAGTGAATCTATTAAGCACACTGATAATTCCGGCATTAAGGGGCTCATGCTAAATAGAGGCAGGGTCGGAAATGCTGCACTCCGAGGCCCTCTGACCACAATGTGACACTACTCTCGCCCGGCTTCTTCATAATGTACTCTCCTCCTCTCCCTCACATCCATATTGTAATTTATACAGGAAAATACCAGAATCCTCAATGCGGGAATGTTTTAGGGTATTTTCAATCGGGAAATGATATTTGAAAGATGCGAATAAAAAATTACAAAGAAAAGGTACACACAGTATGGTGTAAATCAAACACATTACAGTTCCGATTAATAAAACAAATACTTATTTTACCATGTTAGGTAATTTATGCTTTCAGATCAACATGTTTGCATGTCCTTGATTGCAGTGTTTAGTTGAAACCAGTGTTCACAATTCCATTAAACGTTTTGATCCCATTTGAAGTTAATTCAACCGCCTAGTTTAAATGTACATGTGCATTTATCTTGTCTGTCAAATTGATTCAACACTCTAATTCATTATAGACATAACACGAGAGGCAAGAATGTATTAGTATGGAGATACAAATACGATATCATTTCTATATTAAATGATAGCGATATAACATTACTTGAAACAGAATTGTATTATTCCTAAAATAGGATAAACCATTAAGACAGATATACAAACAATACATATTATTACAGATGGTAATATTAAAGATGTAGTATTATAGATAAGGTAGACGTGCATCATCTTATCAAATATAGTATAATATATGAAATAGATGTGGTGTTTGATATAATATTATTATAGGCAAGGCAAATGTGTTTTCTGTTTATCTTATAAGAAATATAACAAAAGAGAAAATCCATAAATGGAGTATTACAAAGACTGCGGTGTGTCAGTGAAGGCAGATGCGCATAACCTGCCGTAGTGGGGATATTACATCTAAAGCGAGGCAGGGATTAAGTATCTTTTGAAGGAAAATGTTTTGCTTATAAGGCAGATTCTTCCATTATATATGTAAAAGGCTTCCTCCAAATTTCAAATCACTGAAATATAAATTAAAATTTTACAATATTCTGTCACAAATGCATTGGGATATTTTCTTCCTTTTCAACATGAATTATTTTTCAATAAAAGATCAGAGTATATGATACCATAGTCGCCAGCGCTCTCGTGCATGCAGAAATTTTGCGATAGCGTCAAATATATGTTAGTTATGTTTCAGACAGGTGTTCACTTCAGATTAATGCCAGGTTTATGATATGGGTGTGTGTGTTTTGTCTTGCAGAGATTCCTAGGCCAACCACGCCAACCTGGTCAGCTACACGGTCACCAGAAGAAGGTAAGATACAAAATATATTATTTCATAAACAAATCATTTTGCAGAGGAATGTCCAAAAAAACAAAATGTAATGTTATATTTAATGTGGTCTATCTCTCAATACTGACGAAAGGTTACCGACATTTAATATAAGTTGCTTATTAATATAAGTTGCTTATTATTCCAAGAACTACTCAAAATTTGGAAATTTGGCGGTGATCACTTTTTGCAAAGATCACTCACATGAAATGTGCGTTTAATTTTTAGATCAATTTAGATCCAACACTATTATTAACTCCTATTTCCCAGATAGCATATTATAATTATTGATTGTTTACATCCGTCCGTCTGTCTGTTCGTGGTAAGCTTCGTCTTTTGTGTTTTATCTGTCTGGTGACCTTGATCCCAACATATTGACTCCAAATTTCAACAACTGCTCGTGAATGGAATAACCCTTTTTGGATATTAACAATGGTCTAGGAATGTAAGAAAAAGTTTATTTGAACCTGTGACATTTGATCTTGAAATTTAAAAAGAAAGGTCATACCTCTATAATTCACCATGTCTTTTACCTTTGATTGAAGTTAATGTGTTTCGCACGTACAGATATCAAAGTGTGCGAATTAAGGCTCTTTTTTGCTTTGTAACTATCGACATTTTCCTCACAATAGGCCATAAGCTATGTTGTATTGTCCATTGCCCAGCGACATATTGACCTTTGGATTACTTTCTCTGCCATATCTCTAGAAATATTGATGACAGTTTTTACCTTCCTATGTCATGCAACTATTATCTATTTATGTATGTATTATATTTTTTATGTAATTGGAGACTTAAGATGATATTTATACTATAAAAATATTATGTCGTGGGTCACAGCTTAGAATGCGCTTTGTCAGAAGGTATGTTTTCGAGGTTGATATGACCTTGTGACCGATAAGCTTTGTCCAGTGACCCTGACCTTAAATGTCTAGACCATATCTGATAAACTAATACTTGTCAACTTGATTGAAAACATCAACTGGAATTGTGCGTAACCCGGGCCTTGTCGCACATATTCTGTGTGTTAATCTCTGTATGTGTACAGTTTTTATCACACTGACCTGAGCCTTGGCGGAAGCTTGATGCGCGTTGCTATAAACAGTTTCTCAGAACTTTCAGCAGAAAACGGACGTACACACTGTCTCCATAAGATCCTGTTCGATGCACTGTTTGCATTGTGCTTAATAACATTCGTTTTTCACAAGTTTACCACAAATATAAAGCATCAATGGTAATTTCACAAGGTCAAATGAACATTTGAGTTGAATAAACATCCACAACCTTTCAGTATAGAAAACGATGCCCAATGCAACGATGTCTCCTGGTGCATTATGGGTAGCTAAGGTCACCGGATACTGTGATGCATTGTGGGAGGTGACGTGACTTCCCCTGGTGAGCTCAGTGGTCTTGACCCGTGATAAGGAAGCGCATTCTTGGAGATAAGAGCAATGTGATGGCATTGCTGGATTAGCAGTGTCCCAGTCTCACATGCAAACAAACCAGTCCATTACAGTCCACACCAACGCACTTCCAAGAATGACATAAGAACACACATAAATACCATCAATCTATCATAAGTTTAGTATTAAAGTGTCTGCTCAATAAATATGAAATCATTAACCGAAACACACATTAAATCTAGCGCATAGCGTAATAAGGATGAGGATGCGTGGAGTATTGGCACACGCAGGTAGCGTGTCGAAGCCTCATGTCAGACGAGGCACCTGTGACGGAGGCATCAGCGCTCCCTTTACCCCAGTGTCAGGGTAATGATGGATACCCCACCAGCTGAGGCCTAAACACCACACCAAACCCCCACACTCTGGCACCTACAATTAGACAAAAATGTGCGCAGAAATTAGTGGAATGCGCAAGTGACAAAACAGCCTTTGAAGACGTGTAAATTGGGTAAGGGCATCATAACTCAGAAGGTCATGTAAGCATTTAGAAGGATGAGCTGAGATATCTATAGCCAGATCCTGCTCACAAATATCAAAATATGTTGACAAAAGCTTGCTCGATTCATGGATTCTCCTTAATTCCCGTTATTCTAATGTTGCAGGAAAATGTGGAAAATGTCGAACCTCCAGACGCAAGGTCAACGTCAAAAAGTACTGCAGACGAGATTTTGGTGAGTGGCTTATTTATTGAGGATAACCATGAAGAGAATTTGAAATGATTACAATTTCAAGATGGTATAAACTGCAAGTTGAAAGCGTTCTGTGTGTATGAGGTTTATTGTGTCTACCTTTAATTAATTAAGAGTACCCTTCCCCAAGTAATCCTAGCATGTGTGATCTCCAGATTATCTGCGTTCACACTTGAGACAAGAGAGGGCCTAAGTAGTTGTTAGTCCCTTACAAATACACCAAGAGAGTGTATAACCGCGGAGTGCCGGACACCATCTCACCTCGCCCCCCACGCCGCCCTGGCCTTCTCAATGTAAACTTCCACTACCCCAACTGGCAATATTCAGGAGTAGAACCATATAGACTGCAATAAGCGTGGCGCTATATTTTCATTGTTGTCCCATCCCACACTGATAATGAGCACCATCTTATAGATACAGGCTTTAACCAGCCAGATGATCCCCTCTATGGTTAAGTAGCTTGAACTCGAGGGCAGGGAGACGCGGGAAGCTCTCAATCATCCCCATATTACTTATCGTCCCTTGTCAATCTCCCACCATTTCCCATTTATTAAGTGAAATAGAGAGTATATTTTCTTGAGAACATTCTGAGGAAACAAAATCTTGCTTTTGAAGAATTACAAGGAATATTCCAAACGGTAATCTCAGTTTTACCTGCATGGGCAAGTGTTTCTTCTATACAGAGCGTTTTAACGTGCGCCCCTCTTACATGCGCAGAAAATATTGTGGACATATATCCTCCAAAAATACGGCACCCCCTGCCTGCGTACAAAGGACTTGATTATTTGTGCATATGTTGTGTTAGCGGGGGATCAGAGAAGGAGCAGGCAGTTCTAATTGCAGAGGCTGTACCTTCAGCCAGCTCATGGGGGTGTAGACCCAACAAATATGCAAAGCCGCTGTGAGGGTGGCTGGAAAAGCAGGACCACCACCGGGAGGTGCATGCTGGTAGACCCATCATAACATAACTCCATTACCCTATCTATGTACCATATCTACCCGTACACCACTACATTGCTTTTTAAATGATCCTGTTTTTCTCCTAGATATATAGGATAAGATAAAGGTCCATGTTTTGAGCATAAGTCATTCATATCGCTCACACCTCTCATTCATTCATGCTTCACACCTCCTCTACACATCAAATACGTGTTGCACAAATGTCAAATACATTATTGATATTATGATACAGATTTTTATAATTCACACCCCTGTTTATACACCTCTGCAAACTCACAGTACGCAGCCACTCTTTGGAAACTCTAAACTCATATCTCAAACTGTGCCTCACACTTTATTCTGCACTTAAAATCTCACCTTGATAGTATGTACCTTATAATAACCTCACCATATTGCCTACCTTCAGGCTCAATGTTACATACAGTTGCCTAATCCTACACGAGATTTCCTACTAAATGTATAATTTTATACTAGATTTCCTGACCTAACCACATATTCTTGCTATATTTCCCACCGCAATACCAACTCTTGTATATTCCTACTTGCTGTGTATGATTATGTTTTTCTCTAATTATCTAATTGCATAACTACAGTTCCAAGTATGTCTGCTTTTCTCAGATACTAAACTGCACATCTTTGTGTTTCCTTTTATACTATATATCCAAACAAAGACATAAGTGGCATGATCAAATACAGTTAAAGAGCTAACATTCTATCATATCATACTTATCATATAATGGAAAATTATAGGCATGCATTTATAAAACCTCAGATATAAACATCTGGAAGAGAAGACACGTGAAACAGTTACTCAGCAGCAAAAAGTTGGCCTTCCAGTTTCCATCCCTCATTAATAACCTTTTAATGCATTGAGGGTCAATGCATATGGGATGGGATTGAAACTCAGTCAACAAATTGGAGAATTTAAGAAAAATCCATCATCGCTTTTTCACGTCATGGGTTGGCTTTTGAACCATGTTATACAATTTGTTTTTGCAGCTGTCCAAGCTGAGATTCTGTACCGAGAGACTGTGGATGACTGGGTCAAGTTCACCATCAACATCATCACGGTGTACAAGCGAGGCAAAGAGCGAGTCAGCCGAGGCGAGGAGGTCGTGTGGGTGCAGCTAAAGGACCTTATGTGTAAATGCCCTAAGGTCCGAGTGAACCGCCGCTACCTCGTCATCAGCAAGGACAACCCCAACAACGGCCGCGCCGGGATCGTTCTGGACAGCAAGAGCATCGTCATTCCATGGAAAGATGACTGGCAGAGACGGCTCAAACAGTTCCAGAAGTCAGAACGGCGAGGCAGATGTTAGAAAGAAACTCTTGGAGGACAGTGTCAAGAGAAATCTCAAAACTTCCATGAGAGTGTGAAAGTTTTCTGCCACATACAACAGTGGCGCCATCTGTGATGAAAGAGCTTCTCATGCCATTCATGAATATTCATACTGAAGTGGTGAATATTTTGGTTGTCATTATGTATATGTGAATGCAAACAGAAGCTGTAGATCAGGAATACACATGTAAGGCTAGGGGTTTGTATATTCTACTAGTATGTCCACTCCAGTGATTATGACAAGTCTGTGAATTATATTAGACACAAATAATAATACCTACATATAATAAAAAGGTCATGTTTGTATTTTGTACAATCCCTTAGAAATCACGGAGGACATAAGCACGATAATGAGATGGGTGTAAGATATATACAGGAAGGTCCAATTGTTATTGATGATGTATGTACATATTGTTAGTTTGTCATTGTAAACCAGTGAATTATACAGAATGGTGCAGATAATACTCCATTATAGTGTAGGCTTCTTCCATATATTTATTGCACTGGTGAAATTCTTCATATTTCATATACAATGAACAAGTATTGTATGAATGATTTGATTGTGAGTGTAAAAGACAGGAGTGAATGACACTGAATGTAAGTATGAAAGAGAAAAAAAACACAAGAGAAAAGGAATAAGTGAATGCTCTGTTCAAGTTTAATATATTTCTATCAGCGGTCATTCTGATACAATGACATATTTTAAGTTAGCAATTCATCATGATGTAATCACCAAAATTATATATCAAATCTAGTTTGTCAAAACTTGAGAACGTAGCACAAATTTTATACATAAAAGTATTTACCAATATAAGTTATTTATTTGAAATTAAATAGGCAGATTAGAAAATACTGAACTAGGTATATTAAGCAATAGCATTGTATGTTGTCATGTCTCATATATATCTGCTATATTACGATATGTATAAAGATCTATATCAATACATTATATATGTACTAACATTCAAGTGCACATAAGGTCTTGCCTTCTTTGAACATGTAGAATGCGGAAGTTACACAGTGAACACTTTACCAGATAACATCGTACTGCTATATAAAGTGTATGCAAATTGTTGTGTATATATCTATACTAATATAAATGAATGTAATAATCATGCTATGGATTTAGAAGGACATTTTTGTGACATATTGTGAGCAATGGTTTGTTCAGTAAAATAGCTATATACTTATAACTACACAGGATGCAACCATATGCTAAAGACTAGGTATATACCAAGGATGTTACGATGATTATTAACGAACTGAGGTATGACCAGGTATATACCATGGATGTGACTGTTTTGTCTGATGAACAGGCACTTCCAGGTTAGTAAATACATACTGACTACTGGAACAATATGGCACAGAACAGACACTTCTATAGAGAAGTATACACTGCATCATAAACTGTCATACAATTCTACATACTATACAATCTGCTATTGGTTAAGTGAAGGAGTCAATATTAAAGGTGTAAGTATTTCTGCCAAACATTGTATCATTATTATTGTCATTGTTGTAAAGTGTATTTAAGTGTATGGTTATATAGTATGTATTATTTTCCTACAAAGTGATTGTCAATAATACATCTTTGTGTCTATATAGAATATACAATAATTGTGTTTACATATTTCTGTAAAGTATTATGACATTAGACATTTGTTTGATATGAATAGGTTTGTACAAATGTCTGTATATCTCTATGGTTGCCATTATTAACACTAACATACGTATGCCAATAGAGACATTATTTTCTGCTATTCACTGTAAACAATATATTGGGCTATATATGAAACCTTCAAGAAGTGAGAATTGCCGATTAATGTTACGTTACAAAATATGAAAGAAAATATAAATTCTGAAGACAATCTTCCTGGGTTAAATCACATGTCATCACTACATACTAGCGGTTATTGTTTTGTATTTTAGGATAGGTCCCAATACAGAACGCTATTATACATTATATATATATATATATATATATATATATATATATATATATATATATATATATATATATATATATATATATATATATATATATATATATATATATATATATATATATATATATATATATATAATAGTAATAATAAGAAAATCATTACAATCAATGAAAAATTATGTTTTTTCTTTTTTCACAATATCATTTATTTCTAGGATTATTATCTTTAATTACCTAATAAATACGATGTTAAAGCTGTTATCTATATTACATATTGACATTGTATATTTTGGTATACATAACTATCCAGTATGTTTTTCACAACTGTTCCTTAACATGTCTTGCAAAGAGGTGTACATGTAGATGAAGTATTGTTAGCATTGTAACACAGGTTTTGTTACAAATAAATCGATCTTCAATATACCTTATTCTTGTATTTTTTTCAAACTCATATGCCAATATTTATGAAGACAAATATAAATTTGCCAATTGTTTTCCTTGGCGCTCGGCCATTCTCAATTTCCAAAACATATCTCCATATTTTTTTTTCTCAGTTAGTTGTGCCACCAATTTTTGTTTTCTTTTTGTGCACATATCCTAATTTATCCTAATTTATATGTGTGTTCACAAATGTATGATTTAATAGAAAATGATATAATGCTTTATTTACATTAATTTATGGTAAATACAGTTATTTCATGTCGTCATTTATTAAAGCAAAGTAGACCATTTGTGGTAATTTCAAATATTGTGTTAATGACCATATGATTAAATGAAATTGGTTTGGTTAAATGTGACTTTTCTTCAAATATCATCTGAATTGATTTTTTTTACCCGATTCAAAGCATAAAAATGGTTCCAATGCCCAGTCACATTTGCTAATACCCCAGTCACATTCGTGGCAGGTGCCGTGAAGTGAAATAAGAAATGGCCAGCGTCCGAAGGAGTTTTGTCCTATTTGCCATGAGTGTGGTCACATAAGATACGGTTACCTCATAGCCACCGGAGCGCTGAACACATATCGGGCGGACACCACACAATTTTCCAGACATCGGGCTGTCTACAGGCACACTGGATAGACGGCTGATTTTTTAAATCCATTTAAGTACCTTTTGGGAAATTGGAACACATGTTACTGAGTTATAGGGTTGGTATTTTTGATAACATTCATGTGCCCAGTGTCATAGACAAGAAGTGGAACTGCAGACAGATTAATCATCACACCATTAATAAGAACAATAGACACTGGCAAACCTACCTCAGCAGGTGACACATTAGTTTATTTGACTAAAATGCTTGCTTTACTGATCAGGATAGTCAGTAGGTGGGACTTACATAAATATTTTGACAGGATTGGGAGGTGTGCAAAAATGGTACAGTTATGAACATGAGGGAAGGTAACAGTCAAATTCAGATATCTCATTGTTTTCTTCATGCTAAAATGCTTTTCCGGATTAAAACCCGCAAATTAATCTCCCACAGCTACCAAACACTCATGATCATGCAAAAGTCATTCAAATACTTTTTTTGTGAACGTGAGCCCTTTATGACCCAATGCATATCACAAGGAGGTTCTATCATGAGCTGAATATAAAACATTTTGCATTTAATTTGGTGATAGTCTCATCTCCGATCTCCCATTAATTATGGAGGATAATTGTGTATGTTATGCATTAAATCACCGAATTTGTTGTTTCCTGTAGCCACAAAACCTTTACATTTTTGGTCTATCAGTATCAGTCAATGATGATGTTTTAGGTTAGTTACTTTCAAATTGATATTCGAACATATACTGATTATATCTGGAGTTGTTAAGCATGTTTTGATTAGTCAAAATAATATTTAACATCCCTACCATTTTCTCAGCTGCCATAATTGATTAGCCAACAAGATGTGAGGACACCAGTCGTAGTAATATTAACAATATATCACAAAGGTATGAAGATTTAATTGTTCTTTAACAGTTACTTGAAATGTCAAAATTATTGGCCACACTTTCTATTTGTTAGCACTCAAGATTCATGAATAGGTCAATTATTCAGAAGCTTATGATTTATTTGTGATTAAAACAAGTGATAAGATGCAGCAAAAGTGGAAACAAATATCAAGGTCATATTTCAGAATATCAAATGTGGGCCTTCAAGAGGCAGATACGTTGTGAAAACCTTAGCTTGTGACTAAAATAGGCGATTAGAAATAGCAAACTATAAAAGTTTTTGGTTACAATTCGAAACCTGTGACCTTGAAAAACAAGTCATGATCATCATAACTAGGCCTTTATGAGATGCACATGTGTTAAATATTTAAAGCCTTTATCTCTGACAGCTGATAAGATATAGCAAAATGTCACATTTTGTGTTGGCAGAGAGACCCACTGAGCCACGCACACACAGACGGAGCCCCCATACTATAGCCCCTATGCTGCTCAGGTGTAGGCAGCTAAAATATCAATAAATTGTCACAATTGATAATGACAAGGTATTTTCTCCGACTGGTAACCCAAGCGGTTTTGCTGCCCAATTCAAACACTTTTCAGGCATCTGAAAACCCCCAAAAATAATAATTTAACTTGAATGTGTTCTGAAGCAAATAACATGGTTAAGATATTATAATTGATGTTAAAAAACCCAGTCTACAAAGGTCTTTGTTTTGCCTAATAATAATTGTTAATCTAAGCGAGGCCAAAGCAAAGTGAGGACAATTCTTTTGGGTTTCCTTTCCCCGCTAAAATTGACTTTTACAAGCTTGCATATGGGTAAATACTTCACAAATGACACATTTGATGCATACATCTTGATCTGACACGTATGGGATAATGAAACATATTTATTGGCTCTTTGAAATGTTTCCACTTCACTCAGGTAATAATATCAACTGCCAGATATAAAAAAAGTTCTGTCACCAAAACTCTTAACACTATTACAGTGCCAATGGTGTAAAGCATGAAGTTTTACATTTTAGGCAAGTAAAAGAAGTAATGTTCATCTATGTTTTCTAATTTAACATGAGAATGGTGTATCTCATTACAAAAATAAACAAAATAAGGGCAAATGAGCTGAGAGCTCTGCTGATCATTGCTTTTTTGCATTGTTTGTGAGTAATTTTTGGAATCTGCTAACAAGCTCGTTTAAATCCTTTCCAACAGCAGACCTGAGCTGATGATAATTGTGACAAATCAAAACGCTTGTTTCACAATGAATTTTGCCCCAACTTATCTCTATTCTCATTGGCTAATATTGACTAAGTTGATGAACAGAATATCCCCCCCCCCCCATCACTGCAGAAAAAGGTAGTATTTAATACTTTTCCGTGGGCTTATTGATATCTTAATCAAATAATATACGAGGTTTGGACCCCTTTTGAAACCTAAAATAGAAAACGCTATCGGGTTGGACACAATCAAGGTCTGAATGTACATTTGACAGTGTTACAATGCAATGAAATATTTTTTGACATCACCAAACATTCAAGATGCCACTTATGACAACAAGCTGAATGATACCTTTTAAATAAAAAAAAGAAATCATGAATCGGTGCATTACTTCCAACACAGTGAATATTTTAACGTCCGAAATTTATGAAAAATCAACTGTTACGAATGTTCATTATGTGTTGTACCTTTCTGTCAAGGTAAATTTCACAATTAATTTAAAGGTTACATTGCAAAAATAAGTCATATTTTGACTAATTATTTCTCTAGTTTTTTAAGATTGTCTGGTGTATGGTATCACTGCAAATTGCATATTCCACGATACCACTGAAAAATATGTGTTTTGTTACGGAATTTCTGGTTTAAAACCCCAATAATAAAACACTCTCTACATTTCTAATATTAATAACACAAATGGATTAATTATTAATTTATGAACTAAACAGAGCAAGGAATCCATCAAGTACAAAGGTTTGTGGACTTCTTATTCAAAGAACATAGCCAAAATGAGTAAATTAAACAAGAATACAATTAAAAATATGGAGGCAACGTCATGTTTCATATCTTTAGAAATTTTGTGTTAAAAGGCAAAACATAATTCTCAAACCTGGTTTTTTAACAGAGTTGTCCACTTGACATCTCCTCACTTTACAAACAACATAAATGATTTAAAATTTATCAAGACCAACACTAACATCTCTTTGTACAACGGGTTACATATGCTATGATGGGGGTATGTACACTACAAACAGACAAGACATCTCATTTTCAACCAACAATTATTTCACTTACAATACTCAACATTGGTCAAATATATTTTTGTACCTATATTGTACGTGTATAAACAACTATAAAATATAATCAATCAATCATTATTAGAAATGTAGATTTTTTATTACAGGGGTTAAAACCAGAAATTCCTTAAAAAAAACACATTTTTTTCTGAGGTATTGTGAAATATCCAGGTTTGCCATGATGTCATACATCAGACAATCCTAAACAAACTAAATGGATTATAATAAAAAAATAGTCAAAATATACCTTGTTTGTGCAATGTATCCTTTATATTAGTTGTTAACTTTAACTTGACAAAAAGGTACAGCACACAATGCACATTCGTAACAGTTTATTTTTAATAAGTATAGGACATATTTATTTATTGTATATTTATTGTTTTGGAAATAGTACACTGATTCATGGTTTATTTTTTTTATCTTAAAGGTATTATTCAGCTTGTTATCATAAGCAACATCTTAAATGTTTGGTGACATCAAAAAATATTTTATTGCATTGTAATACTGCCGAGTGTACATTCAGACCTTGATGAAGCCCATCCCAATACTGTAACAGAATTATTTGATGCTCAAGAAGATATCTAAGTATTAAAAATTTATGGAATGTCAATTGCAAGTCAATTCAAAATAAAAATCAGTTTTGTAAATATTTCAATTTCATTTTTGTTGTGAAAATCAGTGTTGTTTCTGTGTTAGTTTATGTGTAGAGTACGTACCCCAGGTAATGTATCAATTTTTTCAAAACAATAAGAAGTGAAATACTTAGGCAGTTGCATATTATATCTTTCACAAATATTCTTTCTTTATCTGCAGTTGATAAGCATTATGAGTCGAGATTCATTTGAAGTTAATTTGTTGTCATAATCTTTGCTTGGAGCAGTACTGAAAATATCAAAATGTTATTTCCCCGTCTCAACATTTTTTCTCTATATATTTAAAATTTTGGTTGTCCAAATTTAGTTTTAACTATGTTAGAACATTATATACACTATATTAAATTATTTGCTTTATATTTGTTTCATTAATATAACTAATTTGGATAAGATTTCTTAATTATCCAAAATCAGTGTATACAGTTTGTAGAGTACGTACCCCCTGCAACACACGTATGTTAAGCAGCCATAAAATTTTAATGGTATGTCCTTGTGCAAAAAGATTTTGGATTTAGGACAAGGAGACCTTGCATTTTAATAAAACATAAGTTAGAAATGCAGGTCACAAGTTTGATTTTTCATGTTAAGTGACTGCCTCTAGTGACCTTGATTGTGTACAACCCGTATGGATGTGAAGCAAACCTTTATCCAGTCTTTCTTTAATCTTTTGCAAATAAAAATCAGACAAAAAACATAACCCCATGAGTTGATAGCTCTGCTGAGATAAAGTGCAACAAGCAACCAGGTTATGATTTTACATATAAGATTCCAATTCAGTTTTGATGAGATATTCATTAATATCTTGTAAATCATTATCTTGTTACCAAAGCAATATTTCATGCACAAAATTTGCGACCTTAAGGTCACTGCATTAAGGTCAATGGATGCAGGGGCAAAATAAAACTGAAAGTGCACAATTATACCTTGTGGTTTTAAGCCATACCCACTATTTGTTATCTTAGTTGATCGTCCATGAGATCTTCTCATTTAGGTATAAGTAGACAAGATGTTGTATTTTCAGAGGTCTAATTCTATCTAGTTTCCATTAGGCTCAGTTCTTTTTCCATTTTGTTATGATTTTTTCAAAAATCTAATAGCTATGACTAAGTTGTCAAGGAGGCTGCCATTTTGAATATCATAGCTAATGAGAATCAAGATAACAAGTTGCAGCCAAATTTGATATGTAACATGCATTTTGATTGGTCAAAATCATCATCTGCTCAAGTCTGCTCTTGAAAAAGATCTTAATGATCATTTAGGAAGAAATGTTCAAAAACGGTACAAAAAAAGCAATGATAAGCATAGCTCTAAGGCCATTGATATATATTTATTCACTTTTAATGGTTGTGAGATTTTGCATGCACACAAATTTTGAATTCAAGGTCAATGTGTCAAGGTCAAAGGTCACATGACTAAAATTGTATAAGGAGGTACAGCTATGACATAAGACATTTCTGTATACCAAGTTTTGATTTCTTCTTATTAGTGGTTAAGGTCACTAAGGTCAATGGTGATATCACTAAGATTTGAAGGGATCTGAATCTTCAACTCTCTATCTACCTCTGTATAAAATATGAAACAAATATTACTGATAGTTTTGGAGAAGATTTTTAAACATGGTGTTGATATATAACAGATATGAAGTGCTTTTTATTCACTTTTAATGGTTGAGATGTTTTATATTCACAAATTTTGAATTCAAGGTCAATGTGTCAAGGTCATAGGTCACATGACTAAAAATGTATGACGAGACACAGCTATGACCTAAGACATTTCTGTGTACCAAATTTTGATTTCTTCTTTTAAGTGGTTGCTGAGATATGCTCCTTACAAAATGTGTGACCTCAAGGTCACTGCATGAAGGTCAATGGTGACATTACTAAGATTTGAAGGAATCTGAGTTTTCACCTTTATATCTACCTCTGTATAAATTATGAAATATATATTACTGGTAGTTTTGGAGAAGATTTTTAAAGAAATGTTGACAGACGGACAGACATTTTCCCCACTCCTAAAGCTCTGCAAGCTAAAGTCTCAGCAGAGCTAAAAACATGGGAGTAAGTCTGCTGCAGGACAAAAAACATAAATATTATTATTTCTCAAATAAACTTAAAATATTTGAATAAAGTATGTTTGCAGTGAATCAAATTAGTTACATAATAATAAAGAAATATTGATTTTCTTATGTTTTAGCATTTTATTTTATTTTAAATATTGGCATTTCAGTTTATACAAAAGAATCACACTGGTACATTTTACAAAGAACATCAAATAAACTTCTTGATGCGAAACACATCAATACACATGTATGTCAAGTGCCAAATGATTTCTCTTAGATTATGGAATATATGACGTCATCATTATATAAATAAGGCCATACTTCTAACATGAAGGAGATTTATTACAGGAAACACTTGATGGAGAAATAAATTGTAAAGTAAATTTTAAAATAAATGTTTAAAGTAACGAAAAATATTTGATGAATTACTGAGTAAACAATATTTCTCAGTTCCTGGGCATTGTTGGATTGTGAATGGCCAATGGCAATGTGAAAGGCACATCTATATTGTGCACATTGAGCCTTTTATAAATCAGCTGTAGTAGGTGTAAATAGACCTTTGGCTAACCAGTTCTCCATATATCATAGTAACCAAACATAACCAAATTTAGCATAATTAAGATCTTCTGAACAAGATGTCCAACATTTCATAATGATATTTTTGAGTTTGGTAGTGTCTAGAAAGAATTATTAATGTAGTGATGTGATTCACAAATATGCAAAATGACAGCATGGGACTTTTGATCATATTATTTACAATACATTTTTATTTATCTGTGTGTAATTTTACCCAAAAATGCCACTTTCTACAATTCAGTACATAAATATCAGTATATTGTTACAGTTATAATATATTTATTCTAAAATATGTATAAAAAGTTGATACCCAAGGGTTATGACATCTTATACATTTTAACTTTATCAGTGCTTTTGTTACATCACCAAAATAAATTACTTGTAATGTTCCTCTAAAATGTAAGATGCAGCAAAACTTTATAATTGTGGCAAAATAGACCAGGCCAAGTGTTTACACGGCACTCTCTCCTCATTACTGATTCTTGTTTTCTTCACACAAAAAGTACTTTGCAAATCCATTTTCCATCACTGTAGGCTTTCTGAAAAAGATCAGATTCACGTTTATGTTTCATGATAAGAGAAAAGGAATAAGCATTGGACCAATATAAGGGAAATCATTGAGTTGAAGATTTAATATTTCAGCAGTACTACTTTATGAAAAGAATATCTATTCTTATAAGCAATAAAACACATGGTCCTTGTCCCCTTCCAGTGTTTATGTTCCAACATTGGTGCCATACATTAGGTCATCTATCAAGTAGATCTTGACCACTGCTACATGCAAGCACTCCAAACATAGCAAGATATCTGACCAGTTCTATTGATTGTGATCCTAGTGAGTGCTGGTAGGGGACCAGTTTATAGGACACAGAGGTGGTCAGGATGTTGAGTATGAGACCAGATTAATTCTGGTGATCATTACCAGTCAAAGAATCCAGTGTGTGACCAGTTGCTATTGATTGCAAGTGGTAATAGTGGTGGATAAAAGGGTGGTTAGCAAGAACGACTGGTTTAGTTTGGGTGCACATGTCAATTAGTGTTGAGACAGTGACCCTGTCACCCTGCCTTACACATCAAGGTGTCATTTACACAGGCCAATCTAATTTCCTCTACATGGTTTGGGTGAGGAAAGCAGTTGGTGTAGATGAGGTGTGTGTCCTTGCATTGATGTGGGGCGTTCTCATCGGGAGCTGCCTGTTTGAGGAGGCAGATTGGTGCCTTTCACAGCACACGGGGCATCTCTGTTGTTCATTCTGACCACTGTCCATCCATCACAGCCAGGTATTGTCGCCTTCCTGGAGACCCGTCCCTACCCCACACAATGTCCAGCTGATTTATACGCTCAGCGATGAGTGCTTAGGTTGACTTGTGCGGGAAGGGCACCATGGCACATAAGCCAGACCATCTCCTTCCACACTCCACACAGCAACCAAACCACACTCTATCACACTCCTTGTCCATATGCATTTTATTTCCTAGGCTCATATATTGCAATAAGCAGTCTTTTAAAAAAATATCATTTTCAAAAAAGTTTTTTATGCAAAAATAATCAGTGTTGCTTTGTCACTGGCAAAACTTTTAATAAAAAAGCTGGTTGGTGGGCTTCAAAGCTTTGAGAATCAAATATTCTGCTTGGATTATTAGTATTCTTATCTTGGTTTTTCTTTGCTGTGAGTGTCTGGTGTTTGACCAAAATGCTGTGTAAGGGTGAAATTGGGATAGCACCCTGACTATTTTTTCTGTGATTGGGAGGGAAGTGAATGGTGGCCTGATGCGGGTCATGTCTGGGGGTGTGTCTATAGATCCAATAAGCCTGCACCACCTGTAACCACCCAGCAACAGGCCAACACCTGCCTCCCCCAAACACTCACACTTATCCCAATAATAGAGCAGGGATTTTTTTAGACAAGTTGATTATCAGAAGTGTTCACTATTCACAGTTAATGTTTTAAAAGAACAAAAAAAAAACAAAAAACAAAAAAAAAATGATTTCATTATTTTTAAATAATACTAAATATATTGTTTTGGTCAATTGATTTGGGTACAAATTGACATATTGGGAGTTGTTATTTATATTTTACAAAATTTGAATATTTTTTCTTCATCTATTGGTTGGGAATTCCAACTACTTGATTCATTGGTTTTGTTAGGAAGACTGGTAGTAGGCACAAATGAGGCGCCAAAGTCCCTGTGTGATCTGCCGGGCTTGTTTGCTTAAGTGAATGAAGTGTTACGGTGGCATTGTGCGGCTTGTGGACTCAGACATAGCACCTTCTTACGAGCACTTGCCACCGTTGTATCCATCCCCGGCCACCTTTGTTCACACCACTCCTTATCATGTGCATAACCAGACACGCAAATTACTACACAGCTCTCCACACACAAAAGGTCATTTGACTCATCACAGTCTTGTCAACAATGAAATTAAATTAATTCAATTGTCGATGGGAAAATTGAAAATAGCCAGACTATTTGCACAGACTTGAAGATATTGCAAATGAAGAGGGTCAAGGATTGGCGAGGTGGAATTTGCCAAACTTCAAACAGGAAATTACTAATTTAACAGTAACAAATGGTTTCTAAAACCCTAGTCACTTCTTGACACTTATGTCAATTTAGTTTTAAGATAAATGCATCCAGTGATGACATGTAAAAAAACATAACTCTTTCATGTTCCTATACTTTTTTCAAACACATCCTGTATATATATAAAACATATACCCAATATATCATGTAATATTATGTTGTATACTATTTTTAATCAATTTCAGAGATATGTTTAGAGGAGAGATAAAAAATCTTAACCTTACATAAAGGATATAAGCAGTAATGTCAACTTACCAGAGGGCGTTCTTCCTAGTGCTATGGTTTAGGAATGGCAACTATCACTATTATAGCAATGAACAGCAGGACAATCACCACCCACAAACCTGAAAGTACAGTCATATACTGTGCACTCATCATGAAATAAACTACTACAATCCCCACCCACAAACCTGAAAGTACAGTCATATACTGTGCACTCATCATGTAATAAACTACTACAATCCCCACCCACAAACCTGAAAGTACAGTCATATACTGTGCACTCATCATGTAATAAACTACTACAATCCCCACCCACAAACCTGAAAGTACAGTCATATACTGTGCACTCATCATGAAATATATTACTACAACCCCCACCCACAAACCTGAAAGTACAGTCATATACTGTGCACTCATCATGAAATATATTACTACAACCCCCACCCACAAACCTGAAAGTACAGTCATATACTGTGCACTTATCATGAAATATATTACTACAATCACCACCCACAAACCAGAAAGTACAGTCATATATTGTGCACTCATCATGAAATATATTACTACAATCACCACCCACAAACCTGAAAGTACAGTCATATACTGTGCACTCATCATGAAATATATTACTACAATCACCACCCACAAACCTGAATGTACAGTCATATACTGTGCACTCATCATGAAATATATTACTACAATCACCACCCACAAACCTGAAAGTACAGTCATATACTGTGCACTCATCATGAAATATATTACTACAATCACCACCCACAAACCTGAAAGTACAGTCATATACTGTGCACTCGTCATGAAATATATTACTACAATCCCCACCCACAAACCTGAAAGTACAGTCATATACTGTGCACTCATCATGAAATATATTATTGCAATCCTCACTCACAAACCAGAAAGTACAGTCATATACTGTGCACTCATCATGAAATATTTTACTACAATCTGCACCCACAAAGCTGAAGCCTGAATGTACTGTCATATATTGTGCACTCATTATGAAATATATTACTACAATCACCACCCACAAACCAGAAAGTACAGTCATATACTGTGCACTCATCATGAAATATATTACTACAATCCCCACCCACAAACCTGAAGCCTGAATGTACTGTCGTATATTATATGCATTCATCACGCAATATATTACTACACTGAGAACTCGGAAGGAAATATTCATTTCCAGTAAAATATGCTGATAAAATTCAATCAAGTAAATTATGCTGATAAAATATGAACTCACAAGGAAATATTTAAAAATGAAATATAATCAAATTGAAAAAAAATTGATACAAAATACACTGACAACAAAATATGCTGACACAATATGCACTCCAAATGAAATCTCTTGAAAAAATTTGCACTCTCAATTAAATATACTAATATATTTCACAATTGCAGGAAACCCATTCTTTGTAACCTGAAGACCGTCTTGAGAAATGCACATTTTTGAAAGATCTGAATATTTTTCATGTGCTTTGAAAATACAAAAATTTCCACATCTAAATAATAACAGAACATGAATTCTTCATAAAAGGGAAAATTCCTTATTACAAATACAGCTGCTCAAGAGAATGCAGAAAAAAATCTAAATATTTTCATGGGCAGACTGCAGTAGAAAGATGCAAGAAATGAGAGATAAGATGCAGTTGAATGGAGCAGGATGAAGCATAGCAAGCTACATCCAAGACAACACGACTGACAGCGATGATGACAGATCATACCTTAATCATGCATAATCTAAAAGGTGTCAAAAAGGCACATTTGTTACATTCTCATTTTAGAGAATGTTTATTAATTTTTTTATTGAACCAGGGTTGAAGGGGAGCTCATACTTATTGCTATGATTCAAATATTTACAGTAATTCCAAGAAAGGAATGTACATGATGAAATATATGTCCATTTTATATGATGGTAAAATCCAATATATAAATTTTAATGATCAGGCAAAATTAATGGTTCATTTTACTCTCTGGGATGGGCCTATTCACTGACATATTGTGGGATGAGAACATTACTGCAGGGTAAGTATGCAATCATTAGTACCTTCTAATATAGTAATGGGAATATCTCGGACTTTTGGGGTAGTTGGGATCACTAGTTCTTTCTTATAATTGGGATGGGACCATCTCTAACCCTGAGATGTAGGTGAGATGCATTATACTTTATTATGATTGGGATGGGAGCATCTATAATCCTTAGGTGAGGAGAGATTACTGGTACCTTATAATAACTGGGATGGACCATCTTTTAACCCCTGGATGTAGGTGAGATCTAATGTGGGTGAGATTCCTTCATATGATAGGGATGGGTGCATCTATACTCCTGGAGTGTAGATTTCTGATAATGGGATGTAGGTGAGATTATCTGTACCTTCTAATAAGTAGGATGGAACCATCTCTAACCCTAGGATGGAGGTGAAATCACTGGTACCTTTGACTGAGTGCTATCAAAGATACCTATTACAGTGTATCATCGCATGTGCCTTCTAATATTTGTACCAGCATAATCTGTGACTGTGGAGCAAAGGAATAATTATTGTTAATTTCTAATATTACAAAATAGTACTTCCTTTATTTAATTAAAACAACCATAATGCAATATTCTTTGTCAAATAATTAATTTGCACTGATATTCTTGTCAGTATTCAGAGAGCATGAAGAGAAGAAGATCCATGTATGCTTGGTTCAGTAATCACCAATCCCAATATCTCTGTCTGAGTAGGTGAAGATACCGTGATGACAAGACCCATGTATGTTTGGTACAGTAATCAGTAATCCATCATGACACTTTCGGCTAATCTGGTTAGGTTGTCTTCCACCAACTGTCTAAACGGCCACAGAGTAACAAGTTGCCCCTGGCTGCACTCACACCTCTAGGCAAATACTTTGTCTTGGATTGTACCAAGACAAAACAAGTGGCGAAGCAAGAGGCCAACTTCTGAGGAACATCCACTATCTGAAGCTGTCACATCTACCTCCGTAATCAATTATGAAGGCAAATACATCAGGGGAGAACAAAAAAAAACAGAAGGTTGAATTCACACCTATCCAGAAATCTGTGTCTGGAATAATAAACATTCATGTTCAATAAGCATTCATCTATGGTAGACTTGCCAAACATCAACATTTTTTAATGCTGGTACTTATAATTAGACTTTGATATCTTAATCATGCTTGTACATATACTGAAGTTTAATCCCATTTTACTGTGGTAAAAAAATAAAAACTGTATCTATTAGTATCTATGAGTCCCAAAAATAATTATCAAAAATCAAACTGGGATTCTGTCATATGTAGATCTTGAAGATGCATATCCTAGTAACCTGAAACACTTTCACAGTAAGCAGTGTTATTAGAACTTTGCTCCAGCCCTGCCATACTATGCTACAATTTGATCAGACCTGAGTGAGTAGAGCGGTGAACGTGCTCCCTATCTGGGGTGAGGGATCTCTAGGCCAGGTGGTCAGGAAGAACTGCCATCCTCCCTGATTAAATCCCAACTTCAGCGTAACTGTCTCATCTCGCATGGCCATTAAAGTGCAAATTGAAACTGCCAAGACTCATTGCCTCATTTACAAATGCTGCTCACAAATCTGTCTACATTACATTATCGTCTGTCTAAATTTGATCTCCCTGTATAATTCTACTACCCAAGCAAAGAAGCAAATTCCGATGTTTCCCTTTATGAAATAAGCTGTGATAGATGTTTGATTTTCAATCCCTGATGTGAGATGATAAATGTGTCTTAATGTTAATTCCATGAATACAAAATAACAAATGTTTGGTCATGTCGGGAAGTCATGTCTAGTTTCACCTCTAATGTGACATGTACACACTGATATTTAATGTCTGGTATTACATGATGAATGGCGGGGGAATCTTGTGTTTAGTACATATAAAAATATATATATTGATATCTGTAAGATAATATATGACAGATTGACAATGGATATAAAAAATGAATGATAATATTTCACAGATACAGAATAATGTCTGATAAATGATATTATATATTATGAGTTTTTACATGACAGATGTACAATAATTCTTTTTTTTCTGATTGACAGTAAAGTTAGGTGAATGATATATTCATTTGTTAATACATAAGATCAGGAATGTTAGATTGTGACAAATATCTTGATTTTTGCAACATTTACAGCAATATTGTGGTTGTATGTGTGGTTGAATTGAAGGCTGGCTGGAGAGGGAGTGCAGTGCTGGTGGCATCCCCCATACACACGCCTACTACACAGACCACACAATCCCATCTTGACACACAAATTTACCACAAAATTAGCACCACGCAATGAAGGTCAGCAAGCCGCCTGACACTATCGGGTGCACTGCTTTGTCAGGGGCAATGACTCTTAATGTAGTTAGACTAGCACAGGGCATTGTCTCCATATCAGCCGCAGATGAGTTGTTGACAACAAATCAACAATGCCAGGTCATGTGACATAGCAACAAGGACAATGGATGGCTGAGGTGCCTGGCAACATGGCGTACTGCTATGTCTTGGAGACTGAGTTAAGGATGGTTGAGGACCAAAATAGGCTATAAATCAATGAAAGGCTTTGATTACACCAGACAATAGACATTTGAAGATCTCTTCTTAATGGCATTTTGTAAAGAACATAAAAAGTCTGGTGCTAAACTAACCAACAAATGCAAGTGGAAAATTTCAAAATTCTAAAACAACAATGATCTTCTCCCTGTCAAATAAATCACTGCAAATAAAACTCTCCTGTTATTTCTCTATAAATGAATTCAAATTTAACAAGTGATGAAGGCTGTCTAGTTCCCACCTTCTTACAATCTGATATGAATTATCAAGGCGTGGATATGATACTAAATCTGCCCACTTGAGTGCGGCACTTGTGTGGCTTTTCTCAAGTTGACTATCACATCCTCCACTTTGATACATTGACTTGGCGAAGCAAGATAAAGTGTTCAATTAAGTTTTACAGAGTCTGACCATAGCATGGAGGCAGATTGTATATTTACACAGGCTCAGACTGCTAATCCGACAGCCACAACAGCTCCAATTGGTCCAATCAATCCCAACCTCCAGTAACTACCAAGTAGCCGCCAATAAACGCACATTAATTTGCGCACACAAGAGGGTATCAATATGAGACAGAGTGCCATTGATGAGCATGTTTTTGTGTAAGTGAGCCAGCAAAGTTGTGCGGTTATTGCTTGGTGGTAAGTGGGCAATATAACTGAGAGGCGGCAATGTTGGAGTATCTACATCATGCCGTGTATATACACGCAGGAGTGGGAATTAGGCATGAAGCAGTGAATGGTCAGAGGTGCACTTCTATATGGACAGTGGGTTGGGAGATTACTTTGGGACTCATCTGCCTTCCAAACACTTGTGGCATGCTGGATTCTATGGGTGCCACACACTTCCTAATACACAACCCTCCCCAATCTACATATTGTCAATGATCAGTTCTGTCAGCATTGTAAACATGTCCATGTGTCTGAATTAATATCTAAAACATGGATTTGGACATGCGTTTTATTTGCCAAGAGTCAATTCCCTGATAAGACATTCACAAGACCTAATATTCTTCATTATAAAATGTTCAGTACTATCAATCTAAATGCCAGTATATTCTATCTAACTTAATTTATTAGTTTATCTTCTGGTTATAGAATTTTAACAAAGGCATGAAAAGCTTGATTTTGTGGGTAAGGTACTGTGGTTTCGAATAAAAAGTGATCCACAGACACTCTTAACAACAACCAAGGAGGAATGTATTACCAGTGTAAAATTTTCTTCAATTTCTTGCATAATTGCTTGTATTATGAAGTCCTGTTTATGGTGTTTGATGAGAAGATTAGAATTTCAAAGAAATCCATCAGCAGACCTAAGAAGGCTTAAAGCATTTAAAAACACATACTTCTAGGTTGGATTCCTAGCAAGATTATTTATTTTCTTTTTAAAGCTTCCAGTAGATATTTTAAGAATTAATAAGATCGACACGTCTCTCATTGCAATGCCTCTCGATTGGAATCAAAATGTGTAAGCATCTCCAAAGTGCTGTCACTAGGTGGCAGCACTCTGCAACTCCTGCATGTTGTGGCATGTTCTGCAACCATCAAAAGATTAATGGAGCAGATAAATCTAAATCAGTGCTACTTCCCAACTTTTATTTTCTTAATGCAACGTTGCTAATTACAACAACGCCACATGTTTTCATTCACTGAACAATGGCCACTAGATGGCATTGCACAAGGTGAGATATCACAGCCGGTGGTGAGGTGTGAATGTGTACACTTGCCTGTCAGTGAATCCTGCTCTGCAATATACATCACCAAACTTGTCTTGCCTAGGTGGCGCCAAATTCACAACACCGCAAATACTCTGGGTACTACACACTTAATCAATAACCTTCTTTTTGGAAACACAGACAGAGTGCCGTTCCTGTACCATTAAATTCCTCACATTATTAGACATTTTCTACGCATATCTAAAAGCCTCAAGTTGACTGTCTCCAATTTTTTCAGAGGAATTCAAAAGATATTTGCTGTTAAGAAAATGGTAAACACTTAGCAAATAAAGTATTGGAATCCCAATCTATAACATTCACATTAATCAGAATTCAATGATATAACACTACTTTGGCAAATGTTGATATTTTCATTAATCACTGCTATTCATTTGCAAAATGAAAGACAACTCTACTTACCACAAGCACCTGATTTTCTATCTACAATCTTAATATGTCTGGTTTCTCTGATTAATCTTTGGTCAGTCTGGTCCACATGGTCTCCAATGTCATCAATTAAATCTGAAATACATAAGATCAACTTTACCAGCTAGTTCTGTGAG
Organism: Amphiduros pacificus; assembly: GCA_949316495.1. Lineage (NCBI taxonomy): Eukaryota > Metazoa > Annelida > Polychaeta > Phyllodocida > Hesionidae > Amphiduros > Amphiduros pacificus. Next base: position 37,938,929 of record OX439002.1, read on the forward strand.
TTATCTACCTTGTTAGTCTACCTTGTACTTTTTTCTTTTGAAACTATCATGTGAAATACTCACCATTATGGTAGTCTAGCTTGTTGCCTTTTCCTTTTGAATCTATCATGTGATATACTCTCTATTCTATTCTGGTAGTCTACTTCATTGGCTTTTTTAAATCTATCATGTGATACACTCTTTATTCTGGCAGGCTACTTCATTACTTTTTAAAAATCTATCATATGATGTACTCACCATTCTGGTAGTCTACCTTGTTGCCTGTTTCCTTTGAATCTATCATGTGATATACTCACCATTCTGGTAGTCTACCTTGTTGCCTGTTTCCTTTGAATCTATCATGTGATATACTCTCTATTCTATTCTGGTAGTCTACTTCATTGCCTTTTTAAATCTATCATGTGATACACTCTCTATTCTGGTAGTCTACCTTGTTGCCCTTTTTCTTTTGAATCTATGATATGATATACCGGTACTCACCATTCTGGTAGTCTACTTCATTGCCTATATCCAGTGCCATCTGTTTCTGTCGGCCAAGGACATGTGACAATGCTTCTAAACCTTCATCTTGTTCTAAAGGAAAAATACATCTTGGTTAGTTAAAAAGGTGATCATCCAAAGTTAAGTATATGAAACCATCCAGCATTAACAACACTATTTATTTTTAATTCAACAGTTTCAACACAATTCAATTACCGGTAGTCAGCTTTTTGTGATGATTAAATGATTAGAGTAAAATTTCAATGAATCATTGTTGTGTATTTTCTTCCAATAATGTGTAAGAAATTATACAGTTATTATCAGATGTAAAATCCTTTATCTTCCATGAACGAGTATTTGCACTTTCATAGTATGACAATGGATCTCACTTTATGCTGTTGATTCTCATTTCAGTGCCCTCTTCCAGTTGGAGGTGACAAGTATAACATAAGTTTTGATTGCTGTCACAGTGCTTGTATAGAACCATAAAAATGATCAATGGTACTCATTTTGCAGCACACCCAACATGTCACAACGCATCCCCTTCATGTGTATCCATGGCTTGTATAGGAAGACCCCACCTTAAAGTGTACACCACTCACTGCCCCACATCAACGTCCCTCTCAATATGCTTATATCAGCCAAAACAACTATAATTACTCCCACAACCAGGCATCAGCTGTGCATCAGATATAACCATAACCTTACACCCCCCCCCCCCTTAGATACTCAGATACCACATAAGCATATATGACATCAAATAAGACAACTGTACAGCAAGTGGTCTGCCTGGAGGGGGGCATGACCTTGTGACCTGCTGCTGCCCTGTTCCTCCCTCCCATGCCCTTCACACCTCAATACACACCTGGGGGCTTGTGTAACAAGTTTAGGGCCCTGTCTATGTTCACCGGCAGTGCTGTTATACAGATTGGGTGAGACGTGTACCAACAACCCCTGTGCGGCCCTTGCTACAGTGCTGCCAATGCATGGAGCATTCAATGTGTCCGAGCTATTGAATGGTGAAGCTAAGTGGAGACTGGTCATCTTGGTGCTGTCACTATCACTCAGGGTGCCACCCATCACACCTCACAGCTCCCAACACGCACATAATCCAATCACCACTCTATAATGTACGCCCATCCTTAATGGCACCTTACAGCACTCGCACCCATTATAAAGAAGCATCTTCTGTCTCACTCTGCAAATTACATTGTAGAGACTGTGAAGTTCAACAAGTTAGTGGCAGCTGGTGGCTTCACTAATGGCACCCTGTGATTGGTATAGAACTGTGCCCCTAGTCATATACTTAACAATAGTCTTCGCATTCTACCACATATTGGCATTAAGTCACCCTTAAAAACAGGATTTATTGTTTAATTTGTCAACTAATGCAATATTTCTCTCACAAAAGGTAACAACTTAAAAAGTCTGTTGTGTAAAGAAACAATTTTTCATTTGGAAAAAAATTATGATACCTCAACTTTTATCCATAGTTCTTTCATTTAAACAAAAAATACTAAGCCAATAATCTACAGCTGATAACATTGTTCTATATGATCATCATTCTTGAGTACAAATCACTCACATATAATGATCTGAGTACTGCTGAATCAGCTTTCATAATCCAGCAGCTCTGATTTCTCCCAAATGATAATCTGAGTATTGCTGCTTCACCTATTGTTATATCAAAAATATAAAAAAAATTATTCTGAAGGAATTGTCCCGTAATTTTGTAAATTACATATGTTCAACATATATAGACAATCAATATGTTCAACATATATAGACAATCAATATGTTCAATATATTGTCTTACATTTTCTTCATGCATTGCCTATGTAAAACCTATTTGCACAAGATCCCAATGTACCACCTTTTAAAAGCACACTCCTTGCTTGGCATTATTTTCAAGTGGAATGTCATGAAAGAGGTACTGAAGGTAAAATGACGTCAAAATAGAGTGGCAATATATTTGTGACGTCATCAAAGGCATTGTTCTCTGAATAGCACTAGCGTCAAACAGTGCTAACCTACTTTGAGCCTCATGCGGGGTCACAAGTTCACGCTACCCATGTTTACCCATCACATGCAGCTAGACAGGCTTCAGCTGACAGTGCTACTTCTTTGCCTGTCAGTAACACCTTTGAACCAAACAACACAAGATTACAACCGACTTATATCTAAAGTTAACTCCTTTCCCACATATGATATTTGAAATGGTTGCAGACTCACCTCTCATTATGTGTGACTGTTGCTGTCTTATTTCATCTATATTCATATCTAGCATATCATCTGTCTCAGCTTGGGCCCAGGGGTCTCGACCTGATGCTCCCAGCCCGGGGTCCATCAGAGAGGTCCTGCAATACACATCACACAGAACCTCAGCGTAACATTAAATAGCATCCAGCAAAAAATCAAGTCAGTTATGATGATGAAATTATTCCATATTTTCCAAACTATTGGCATTTTTCATATACAATTGCTTTACCCATTTAAAAGTATGAGCCTTTAGTAAAGATGATATCAGACTACAATCATACAGCATTTCAGCGACACTGTTCTGCCTTGTTTAAATTGCTGAGTTCAGTAGTGCTTACCTGTGTCCAAATTCACCACTCTCATTCTTAAAAGCTGTCTCCAGTTGTTTCTCTTTGGCAGCCAGCTGATCCAACATAGCCTGTCTTCTCTCTATCTCTCTTTGTGTACTGAATCTTGTCAGGGAAATGGTCATTTCTCTTTTAATAGTTTCAACAATATAACCAAATATCAACAATATGAGACAAAAGGGTACAAATAAACACAATCATCTCATGACTGTAATAAGTACACACACATACACACACACACATTTTATATATACACATTTGTACTGATTTAAAAGGATACATTTGATAGTTTTTTGAGGATGACACTAAACTTTGCCTTAAACCACTCAGTCCTATTGAGAATTGTCTGATCATTGCACGGATGTGAGCATTTTGCTGAAAATAAACAGAACGAACTGATTCATACCATTTGATGAATAAAGGACATTGATAAATTTGCCAATAATATGAATAATCAATGTTTATCACCTGTTGACCATTGATTTTTTTTATTCAAGCACATTTACACTATTTATTTGTCAGTCAAACCAATTGAAAGAAAAATTCCAAAATTCTAAGTTTCTATTGGGTTGAGATTAATAATACCTACAATCATCCTATCATATAATCATGTTATAATGCAAGCAGAACAGAATGCTCATACAATTACCATATGTGTAACATCTTATATATTGCACACTGATAGATTATTTTAAAACAGAAAATCCATAAATATCAATGTCTAGCACCAGGTGACAGCACTAAGTTTCAATGCCCATGCGGGTCTCTCTAGATGCATGCATTATGTACAGATGGCACTTGGTGTATAATCACTGACACCTGGGGGCAGCAAAAAGCAGTAATATTATTTCTGAAGGACAAACATCTGAAAATTATGGGGTTCCTTCATAAAAGCTGAATAAAATGTTGGCTTATATGAAATACATTTTTATCTATTATGGAAGCACATAATTTAGCATGAATTATTAAGAAAAACAGGGTAAATGTCTTTATTTTATGTTTTATAAAGAGCGATCAAATGAAAATCTGATAATGTTAACAGCAAAAAATGATCTACATTTCAGAAAGTTTAACAAGCTTGTGGAAGAAATTTGCATGCAAGAGTTAGGGTACACTTTGGTGTGTTATAAAACAGAGCTTGAAACACCCATCAGTCTAGCTGTTACCAAATATTGACTCACATTTATTGAAGACAGTTGTAAACTGTCGTAATCCTCAGAGAAAGGATCACAGTTCTGAATATAAAAAGATACATGCAAGCAAAACAAATCACAAATGCTTATCCTTTGTTCAGTCATTGTAGATTCTCATATTTTTGTTGGTACATATATGAGTTTATCTATATTTTTAAAGGATTCTGTTTTTATCAATTAGGTCTATTTTGTTCTGTTGCAATTGCACTCACTCTGAGTTTCATCTAATCAACATTTTCAGATATTTATCAGCTGATACTGAATATTTTGAAAGAAATAATTGATTTTCTATTTTTTCTTTCAAGTCCCTTAAAATCATTAACCTCGAAATGAAACATTAAATTGTAGTGTTTCATGTAAACATCAGATTATAATTTTAAGAGGTTATGTACTGAAGTGCATATATCAAAACTTTCCACACAACTATCCAACATCCAACAATCTATAAATTTAAAGTAATTTAAATTAATTACAACAAACTATGGTAGTCCATTAGATATTAATGGAATGGTTGCTCCTTTTAATCCCACTAAAATATTGGTGTTTAATCTAAAGGCCTACCACAGATTTGTCAATGTTCCTGAGTGAACTTTTCATATGATTATCATGATAGCAAACATTGTTCTCTTTCTAATAGTTTCAATCTATTGATCTCACTACATAATAACCATGAATGTTGTGTGGGGTGCATATCAGTGGATTCCAGACTGAAAATTCCAACATCCAGCTCTTTGGATCACACTAGTAGCCAAGATGAAAGAGAGGTAAAAGTTAAGGGGTTGCTAAACTTGTTTAGGCTGAAATTAACCTCATGCCAAGTGGCCAGTATCTGCAGATAACACCAAAAAAGGAATCAAAGCAGGAGTCCTGTGTTCACATTTTTCACATGTACAGTGCACAAAATCTTAAAGTAAACTTTAACTGCATGGTGCTGCCCCCATATATATATTTTTGCCCACTAGGTGTCACTCATCATATTTGAAGTACAGAAACATTGAAGTTGAACATTTCCAAGTTATCTCATTCATAACTTTAATGATTATGTTAAATCAATGAAAATGACAAAAAAATGTAAATGGCTTCTTTTAGAAAATTGAAATAAAAGCAAACGAAACACATTTAATGGTGCTAAAATAGAATTTTCTCCCTCTGTACCAGGGCCTGTGACAAAAAACAATGCTACACTTACTTTTGTGTAAGCGGAACTTCCCTTCTGGTTGGTGTTCCGTTCATGGATCCTTTCCATAATATGGTGGCCTTCCTGGGCACACACATCGTAGTCCGATAACCTGCAGTCAACCACACAAATATATGAGGATGAAAGAGGTTAGAAACAAATTACATAATAATCATTGAAGCAAACATCTCTTGTAGCTTAGTTTTTTTTTTTAATGATAGACATCTTGAAGAGTTTCATCTCAGCAGATGCAAGTCTGTCGTCTCATTGAGATATTGTTTTAAAAAACTTTTATCTGTGTTTTGCTTACTATTTCATAATTGTTTTATAATTTTCTTTTCGCTTGTTTTGACAACAAAGTAAGAACTTTTTTTAATCAAAATTAAACATAAAACTCTTATCATATTTTAATTCTATCAGGTGTTCAGGCTAGCATAGTTCTTTAAAACTAAGTATGGTATGAACTTGCTGGGAAGTATATCATTGGACTAAAGTGTCTGCAGCTTAGACCGACCTTAATGTAGTGTACATTGCAATCTTGCATATTGCTTATGTTAAATCCTAACAGAATATAATAATTTACAAATAGGAAATAGGAAAGTTTCATCAAAGTATGCAATACACAATGTCTATCTCATAAAGCATTTTATCTTTGAATGTTATCTATTGAATGTTTCAGGACCCTATTCATAATGTCACAAGCTCATGATACTTTTTGAAAATTTGTTGCTGGGAATCAAGTTTTATCTGAATTTTTGTGAACATTTTCGGGATATTGCTTTATAAATGTTCATTTTAATCCTTTCCAAGAGTACACATCAGATGATAATTTTGACCAATCAAACTGCATGTTACATATTAAATTTGGTCTAAATTGTTATCTTGATTCTCATTGACTAATATCTATAATGTTATTCAAATAGTAGCCTTCTTGACAAGTTAGTGATCGCTATCAGATTTTTGAAGAAAAAAAATCATAGCAAAATGGAAAAAGATCTCAGCTTATGAAAAATAGATAGAATTGGTCCCCTGAAAATACAGCATCTTTCAGTACAGCTAAAATGTTATAAAAACAATAAAGTTTTATTTGCACTATCAGTTTTCCCATATCTGCTGCATTTTTGTGGTCCTTCGATCATATTTGACCAAGTTTTTTGCAGCACTTCCTGAGCAGCAATGATGGCCTGTTCTGGACACAATTCACTGACGTTGGCTTGCTAATGATCAATGTAAATCTGAAATTTCCCTCTTGTCTTAACAATGCAATATTTTTCCCAGCATGCACTCCTCTGTTGAGCCAATATCATCATTTTTTACAAACCAGCTAAAATATATCAAAGGCAGAATACCAGTATTACTGACAAGTGGCATGTGGCCTTTGTTTATCCAAACTCCACCCACAAAAATGTTGATCAACATAGAGTAAGAGTTTACAGATTTATAATAAATGGAATGACAAGATCCAGACTAAGTTATATTGTTTCTCCAGGTTAAATAACATTTAGGTCAGGAAAATTGAGTTGCATACAATAAAACATATTGCCCTTACTAATTTAAAGGTATGAAGCATTAATCCTAATATTGAAGTTTTACAATGAGATATTATATGTTCCATTATGACATACAAGTTGCACTTTTAGCAAAGATCTGTCTCAACCTTTTTTGACCTCAGATGAGGCTCAAAGTAGGGTAGCACTGTTTGACATCGTTCTTGCACTATCAAGGACAATACATTTCATGACGTCAAAAGCATAATTTCTTACTTTCATGATGTCATTTTACATTTCATAAAATGATATCAAGAAAGTCCCTTCAAAGGAGGGTATTTAATCAGTTTCTTGTTTAAATAGGTTTTACAGAAACTTATTGGGTCACGTTTACCAGGAAAAGGTAATGAAAGGCAAATACATGTGTTACCAATTTATGGTTTTAATGCATTTTTTTTCAAATTAGTGCATAATTCCTTTAAGGTTTATATGCAAAGAATGTACATAACATTAACTCACCATGTCATTTTGAATACACTTGGCTTAAACAAGTTTCACACACAGTTAAATGACATATAATATTATGAAGGATTAAATTTCCTGATATTATGTTTCTGTTATAAATAAATTGACTGCAGTACCTTTCAATGAGATGAATTTTAAGATTGTGTGTTGAAAGGCATGACTGTTTTAATACAGCCTTTTATTTGTTGTTTTAGGCATGTTTATTCTGTTTTACAGATCATTGGAGATATCTTGCACATAAAACATGTTTCAAGAATATCATAACAAAAATAAAGAAATTAAAAATTAGTATACCCATCTTAATTGTTTATACACAATTTATGTTATCTAGCTTATTTCAGACATCTGATCTTTCAATATCTAGGATTCTGAAGTAATTTTCTGAGCATGTTTGGGGACATAACAAGATGGCAAAAGTGTATGTGAAGTGCACATAGAGCACCAGCTTGATTAAAATGATTAAGAAAGTTCAACATGTCAGAGTATTTCTCATCATGGAGTAAATATTATTCCATGGTCTCATGTCACATGATCATGTGATCCTGTCATTAGTGTCAATTGACAAGTTTGAAAAAGTCTCCTGAATTTATGCTCAATAGTGGGTACTCTATTTTGAATGGTTACCAGGAATGATTCTAAACAAAAAATTCAGATAATCATGGTTCACTGGGGGGATACTGGATTCGGTAACTGCAGTTACCGAATCAAAATGGCAGACTCTGCACCAGGTGAGAAATCTCAGCAGCTTGTATTTCATCTTTCCTGGGGTTATTGATAACTGCTACCATGACCAAGTGCTTCAGTATAGTATATAAATACAGTATGATCAAAATGATTCACATAGCTTTACAGGTAATGTGAAAAAGAGGGAATGTAGTTTCACTCATGATTCGGTAACTGTACATGCATGATTCGGTAACTGTAGTCTTCTCCATGTGGATGATTCGGTAACTGTTGAATGATTTGGTAACTGCCATATGTGTATGCCAACAAAATATCAATGTTAATGTGTACTTATAAGCAAACAATAATAGTAAAGTTACCAGAACAATATGCTCTGTATAATGACTGCAGGTATGTATAATGTGTTGCAATCCAGTGGTTGCAATGTTCATTGTAACTGTAACTATAATATGACATGCTCACTTTTTCAGCCTTTATGTGTTACCATTGCACAAAAACTGGTAAAATAGAACTAAATATATTCCACCATGTTAAATCCAGCCACCAGAATTTGCCTTTAACATTCGGAAAGAAGAATTAGATGAAACCACTAAACCAAAATATATAGATCTGTTCACTTTGGCCAAACAATCAATGCCATAATCAATAAATATGGGCAGAACTGTGAACCATATATTGAAACAAATGGTACAAAAAATATTCTGAAGATCAAGAGAAGTTATTAGTTCTGAACAAACTGTTGATTATAATGCACCTGAAAAAGAGAAAGGACAAAAGGTATATTCCTAAGCAGGGGATTATGTGAAAGAGTCTGAAGTTTGCAAATTTATGACTGACAAATTAATGAAAGTCCTTGATCTTATTGATCAGCAGGGTAGAAAGGAGAACTTCATGTCCATCCAGTGTTATCCAGTCTATTGCTGATGGAGTTTTATCAAGTCAAGATAATTCACAATTAATATTCCTTGTCAAAAGTTTATTTCAATGCCGAAATTGAATACACAATTGATATTCCTTGTCAAAAGTCTGTTTCAATGCTGCAAATGAATACACAAGGTTTGCTTATAAAAAGGAGACATGAATGCAATAAAACAAGACATGCATATCTTTTTTGAAGATGAAGTTAAGGATTCTAATCTCCCAGTTGAAACTCTGAACAATAAGTTCACAGATAAGCTTATGGAGTCCATCAATAAACACATTCCTATTAAGAAAATAACTGGTAGATGGGATGTGCCATGGATGACAAAGGAAATCAAGAAACAAAGACTATACAACAAGGCTGAAAAAAACTAAGAAAATTCAGAAACCTTAGGAAACACATAAAACATATAGTTGAGAGAATCCCACAATGAATATGTCCTTGGGCTACTCGATTTACCCGACATTGAATTCAGTAGACCATCAATGGGAAAAAGGTTCTGGAACTATATTAGATCCAGGCGCAAAGATACTGTTGGTGTACCAACACGAACAGAAAATGGCATTGAAGTGAAAGACAGTAAAGGCAAGGCAGAAGTTCTTTCACGTCAGTACAAATCTGTTTTTTCTACTGCAAACATGGAAAATATTCCTGACAAAGGTGATCCAAAAAAGCCAAAGGCCCGGATCAAATACCCACAAGAGTCTTGAAAGAATGTTCACATGAAATAGCTCCAATCCTCCAAAAATATTCCAAGACTCACTCAACAAAGGAGAAGTCCCAAGGCCACTCGTGTGATACTCAAGGCTAGAAATGATGGTCAAATTGTTGACATGCTCATTCTCGACTTTAGTAAAGCCTTTGACACAATCTGCCAAGAACGGCTGAATCACAAGCTCAGGGCAGGTCAAACTGGCTTACAAACCGTGAACAGATGGTAGTTATTGACGATGATGAATCTGACCCTGTCCCTGTTAAATCTGGAGTGCCTCAGGGTACAGTACTTAGACCATTACTATTTCTACTCTACATTAATGACATTGGAGAGAAGCTAAAATATTCAAACATAAGGCTCTTTGCTGATTAAAGCCTCCTATATAGAATAGTTGAAAATGACGATGATGCAGCAAAACTGCAAGAAAACCTAAATATGCTGGAGGAATAGTCAAGTGAGTGGCAAATGGACTTCAATGCTCAGAAATGCTACACCCTGAGCAGCAAGAAAAAAGCCAAGCTCTTGATACAAGAAAATATACATTAAATGGTCACAACTTGCAACATGTTGAACATCATTCCTACCTGGGAGTTGAGCTCCAAACAAATATGAAATGGCATGAACATATCAACAGCATTGTCTGCAAAGCAAATCAAGTACTGGGATTTGTAAGAAGAAATTTCAATATCTGCCCAGGAAATATGAAAGAGGCTGCCTACAATCGTCTGTAGAGAGAAACAGGCACTGTAACAAAAATCCTGGAAGACCTAAAATGGGATTCACTAGCAGGGAGGAGAAGGACACAGAGGCTGGTTTTATTGTAGGCTATACATGGTGAAATAGCTTTAAAACTTCCAGAACATGTCAAAATCAAATCAGCTCCTACATGGAAATCACTATATCAAAATTGCGACAAACTGTGACCCTTATAAATACAGCTATTTTCCAAGGACAGTGACTGACTGGAATAATCATCCCCCTCAATTAACTACATTGGAATCAGGTAGCTTGGCATCCTTCAGGAACTCCCTTACCAGAGTATAAAGGTTGGCAACAGGCAACTGGTGTGTACCAGCTGCACCCCTTAGTGCAACCGTGCTCTCTTGGTGGGATGCCAATTGGTTTTGCCGAGTAAACTTATAGATGTAGATGTAGATGTAGTCTCAAGTTGATCAATCCGATACAGCTCCAGCTGGGGTTATCCTAGGAGTATCTACATGTATACATACCATCTACCTGATGCAAAGATTCCATTGTGCTCTGGTAATATCAAAGCATTAAAGCTTGTGACAACATACAGCAAGTGATCATTCAAATACAACTTAATTGAAATGGTGTGGTACAGGAAATAATTTATCTTAAATACTTACTAAATTTGCTTCTTTGGCATCCATGTTTTCAGCTAATGAAATATGTGTCAAATGAAAAAAATAAACTAGTGAACCGTGTGTTATATGTTGTACACTTCTCTGCCCCACAATTTAATGGCATGCATGTCCATTATGCTGAATGCATGAACCTGCTAATTGATAGATCTATATACGATCTCATAACCTGAATTTATTTTGGGATAGTAAAGTGCTTAATATGTCTTTAAAGTAAACTAACAATCCAAGAAATGGGATGCTCAGACTTTGAGTAAGCCCATATTCTAAGATCAAGTCCCTCTCAGTGATAAACAATGATGATTGTATTCTATAAGCATCTGATAAGTGAGGACCCATAGCGGAGTTACCAAATCATGACACCCCAGTTACCGAATCTTTAGACATACACTGATCATAGTTACCGAATCTCAAGACAAAATAACATGGCCCAAATCAGACATTTAAGCCATTGTCCTGCCTACCTTTTGCATGAGATATTATTATATTGCTTTTATCTCTAACAAGGAACACAGAACAGTGACACAGTATGCAATATACCCCTCAAAACAAGCTGCTGAGATTTCTCACCTGGCACAGGGTCTGCCATTTTGATTCGGTAACTGCAGTTACCGAATCCAGTATCCCCCCAGTGATGGTTGTTTATATAAGATATTTGGGTGCCAATTCTGAGTCTGACTGAGACTTGGACTCAAGTTGAAGTTTGTGAGCATCTGAGCTCACTCACTCTTGCCAGTCTTGTTGTGGCAGTGATTGACATGGTTAGATGTCACTTTGAAGTCTGTTTTCAGAAACAAGAACAAAAGAAAAGGGCGACAATATTGTTTCTTTGGCAAAATGGACCAGATTTTGTCTAAAAGACAGTTATTTGTAATTATTTGACTCACCAAGTATCTCCTGGCATGATGTTTTCTTTTCAGCGGATGTCGTGCCTGCGCAGACTCGGTGGCCTCTGACCTAGGCGTGACCTAGCTTTTGTGTTTGGGTCTTCAGAAGAGAAGTGATCTCATGTGCAGGAATGTCTCGTCAACAATTCATAGATCTGGGATGAAATCCATGCCACAAGATGCGATTCTCCCTGCGCAAAGCGTTGCAGGTGATATTTTTCTTCACTTGTATGCTGCTAATGAACCTCTTTTATCTCGTCCTGATCAACGAAGGGCGAAACGCGGGACAGGATGTGGGGCAAAATGGCGACAGGTCAGCGGGTCTGAGGGGAGGGCCTCACGCTGGTAGAGTCTTGGGGCACCAGAGAAAACGCTTGTCCGTGGACAGAGACAAAAGATTTGTCAACAGTTCTCATGTGAATTCTAGTGTGGATGAAACAGCAGAAGGAAAGCTCAAACGTGCAAAGGATTACGTGGACTCCAACGTGCGAAAAACAGAATTAAGTGACATTTACATCAGTGTGAAAACCACTAAAAAGTTCCACGAAGACAGGGTTCAGTTACTGCTGGAGACTTGGTACATTCTCGCCAAAGAAAACGTAAGTTTAAACTTTATTTTTTTTTCAGCTTATGAAGTAAATGCTTATATTATTTTAATTTTGAGTATTTTTTTTCTGCAATCGACAGAGATAAGAGAAATAGTCAACAGATGATGACCTCTCAACTGAACAGGTGCTGTTTTTCTATGACAATAGAGGGCACTGCAGGTGCCCTCAGGTACATGACAAAAGGGCCCCTGTAATCAGGTAGCCTATTATAAGTGGTGAAAAAGTGCCTGCAATTTATATACAAACTGAGAGCAATAATAATAATGATATTGCTCTCAGAAACAAATAAAGTAACCACCTGTAAGTTGTGATTCTAAATAAATCTTAACATCAGTATGTAAGAACAGAGAATTGCAACATGACACCATGACTGTATTCAGAAATCAGGATTTGAGGATGTGTTCTGATATTGGTACACAATTTTGGGGACGTTTAGAGTGACTTTGATTTTGGCATATAAATACTGGTATACACAATATAGAGTATATAAAGGAAAAGAATGTCATTCACAGATTCAGTCTTAATAGTTTGGTATAAATGTTTCATTCACAAGTAGCAACATCTGTGATCTCTCTTTACAATGTTTACACGTCAATACAAAGTTGATATATCGTTCATCTGTGGACTGCAGTATGTGAGGTGTACACATCTAGGGCCCAGAAACAGTGGAGGTCAGGAAAATATTTACTCAAGGTGGAGGAGAAGCAATGTGTGAAAAACAAGAATAAAATAATGTGTTTCATTAGACTATATATATGATATTCATGTTTTATTGTATGTGCAGTGGATGGTAGGCAAATTATGTATGGTAGGTTCACAAACATGGTACACATTGTACATGGTCTAAGTTTCTTACTGATCTGATTGAAAAGAATGATATGCTCTGTGAACAACGCACTGACCTGAGACACCATGGTCTTCTTCTCAATAACAAGAATGAATAATCATATTTGTGAATTACTAATCACACTTTTTGAGAGACACAATGTGTATTGTTCAGTTCATAAACAAGAAAAAAAAAACACTTTTTAAAATCCATGCACATCTGAAGAAAAAGTATGACTAATGGTTGAATTTTGGCTGTTCAGTAATCAAAGATTTTATCTAATGTTTATCACTACAGCAGTTTTACTGAGCGGTTTGTTCTCTACAAACTAGTAGCTTGTGTGAGGATATGATCACCTGGAACTTACTGATCAGTATGGGAGATGTCAAAGATGGCACTCTGCAGCAGACAAGCTACTTTTTTTGGGGCCTAATCTCAAACTGTGAACTTAGATTACTTTCTCACGCACATGCAGCAGATCCCATGGGAAAATCTTCCCTGTGCACACTGTTACTCATTACTCACAATATTTTATTTGCATAGGGTTCACTTTTGTATGTTTAATATATAAATGTATGATAAATGTATGTTTTTCCATTTTTGTGATAAAAAGAATGTGGTAGCAGTTGTCATATTCTCAGAACTTAGTGAATTTTTGTATATAGTTTTTACATGTAAATGAGAAGCTTTGGATCATTGATAAAGTGGGGGCTGCAGCCAAGTAAATAGGTGATTATTTGTGGTTATTGATGGCTTAACTTGGCACAACCTTGAACTCGTTAAAACTTTAGAGGTATCATATATCAAATCATATCGTCAATTTGTTGTGATTTGCCAGCTTTGTGGGTATCCATTGTCTCATTGGTTTCCTTGAATTACAGATAAGATGATGAGTCAATAATCACACAGTGTGTACTCTTGCATAGATATATATATATATGTATTTTATAAGACAAACCTTCTACACAACATCTCCATTGAATACAATTTTTAGTATACAGGGTATAAGTTGAATACTTTTTTAGTTGTGCATATTTTACTATGTTTTATTCCCATAAAACATTGATCCAGATTGTAAAACATTTGACAGTTTGTAAAATGCTTGTCATAAATTTGGATATGGTTTATTTTAGACTTTTTTCTTCACTGATGCAGAGGATGAGTTGTACAAAGAGAAGACAAGTAAGTTGAATGTGCAAAATCAATGCAAAGCGTTTCATATGCATAATTTATATCAACAATTTGATATTGTTTAATCACAGTGATTCAAGATGTAATAACAGCTTATATGTGTTTTCAGGGAATCACTTGATCAATACTAACTGCTCATCAGTTCACACCAGGTGAGCACTCCCATCATTATAATATCTGATTACAAGTTAGAGCCAAATATATATTTGTTCATGCATAAAACATTCATGAACCAATTCGTCCACCCAGGGTGATCCTTTTGACTCCATTTCGCTTCACTCTTTGCCTTATTATAACTGTTCTTTGATGTATTTTTTTGTTCTTTGTTTTTTATTGGGAGGAAGGACTCTGCATGATTCAGACTTAAAAGTTTATTTACCACTATTTACATTGATGTATTTGATGCATTATTTAATGATCTTACTAGTTTAATGATCTCTCTCGTATCAAATTAGAATAGCATAAATTTCTGATATAATTATTCTTATACATCCAGGATTCCTTCTCAAATAATTATGTTTGTATCATTAGATATTACTGGCTAAGATTTAAATGCAAATGACAAGTATAAGAATCGTATTTAATACTGTATTCCTTGTATTAAAACAAGAGCAAAATCTGTGAATATATTTTGATTGTTTCAGGAAAGCTTTATGCTGTAAGTTGTCTGTAGAGTATGACTACTTCATGGCATCTGGAAAAAGGTAATTCCATTTTACATCTGATTTAGTTTGACCATGTCTTGGCAGTGCCTGGTACATTTATTTAGCCTACCACACCCAAGCCTGTGGAAAAAGTGTTTGTACCTTTGTCAGAAATGAGGCTTGAATTTGAGTCCACACTTTTTCTCTCATATACCTTAAAAAATATATATTTACAGATCAGAATATATTTTCATGAAAAAAATGTTATGATTATTTCAGATTATCATTACAATACACTTATTCACTTTTGTATTATTTGATTTTTTAAGATACAAGTATTCTGTTCACAGAATTGTATTTTTTATCTGCTGCTTCAATCTTAATAAGCTTTATAAATTTCTCAAATGACTTTGTCCTTTAAATCATTGTTATAAGAAATTACATTTTTATTAACAGGAGTTGAGAACATTTTATTTTGTTATTCCAAAACACCAAAATCCTCACATGGATATAAGAATTGCATGGATTTTAATGTGTAATTATATATTTCACATTAATTCCCCATAGATTTATATGTTTTATTAGTGTAGTTTGATACAAGTTTAACAGACAACATGTTGAACAAACAGGCTTATTAAATGTTGGGACAAAGGCACAGGTCTTCACATCACCCAAATGAAGCCTCACATTTTTAACAATCTATGTAGTATGTAAGCCATTGCAGGGGCCCTGAAGGGATATCTATACTTTTTAAGGCAAGTTTGATTGAACATTGACATGCAATACCCACATGCAGAATTTACCCACTCAACATGAACAGTTTTTCAAAAATGATTGTCATGAATTCAGTAAATTTTAGTTCTGAATCATGACTATTATGAATTGTGATCATTAAGTTGTACTAATTAATTTGTTATGATGGTAACTTGAGGGTTGCTTTTTCTGAAGTGTACGTACAAAGTTTACTTTCTACGTTCATCAATTCAGTCTATTATACTCTGATGCCACAGCTGGTGACTTATTGAGACTTCTCTGTTCAATTTGACACCATTGCAACTTCATTAATATTGGTCTGATTTGAATTTATTGGAGGAATATGAATAGAAGCATATATTTACATGAGAGCACAAACATTATAGCTCTGACCTCATGTTTTTTCAGAGTAATTATGTCTCATCGGACGGTAAACAATGCAATAATCTTAACATTTTGGTAGAACCATATCATGTCTTTCCACACAAAACATGTTACTCACACCTTTCCTGTATTATATGCACTCCTCACCTGTATTTAGTATTACTTTCACTGATGTGATTTATGCAATGAAGATATTCCACCCGAAAAAGATGTCCATACGACAAGACATCGCCATTTAAAAATCCCTGTGCAATTATTCTGTTCACGACATACATCATGGTTTCGCTTTGTTAAATTCTCTTTTTCTTTGCCTTATGTGTAATATACAATTATAAAATGATGGAGGACTATTATGCATGCATGGGAGAATATTGGCAGAATTCAGATATCTTCACAACACTAAAACATAACATCCTTTGTGTCTTGTGAACAGTTCCACATGGGGGAGACATCTTGCAATCTCTTCAATTTTGTACTCCAGTTGTTTATTATCTTTCCAGGACAAAAATAAATAGAAAAGAAATAATAAACAAACTTAACAGATTTGATTTTAATTTTGATGCTTAACCATTGCTTAATCATATTTCAGGTGGTTCTGTCATGTAGACGATGATACATATGTGAACGTACCAGGGTTGGTGAAATTGTTACAGAATTATAACCACACCCAGGACTGGTACCTGGGAAAACCTTCGCTCAACCATCCACTAGAGATAACCAATATAGAGAATGCCAGCGTAAGTTGTCACCATTATTATTTCTCTACATATGTAGGATATACTGGTAGAATATATTTTGATATATTCATATCTTCTCGCATAAGTTATTCCCCATTGCCTTATTTAAGTTTAATATAAATATACTATTCCTGTCTCAGAGTGGAAAAGACAAACTACGAGTGAATTTCAAAGTCAGTCTGAGTTTTGATCATTCAAACACCTACAATTTTAGGCCTCCATAATCCCTATAAATTGTAAAGTGAGAGATTCTGAAATAATTATAGCATGATTAGAGTCTATTATCAATCTTTCCATCTCATTGCATAAAACATTGAGGTGGTTTGGTTTTGATGATAAGACCCAAGTGGGTTGGAGCAGTGTGCAAGTAAGTGTAGGCTTGGAGATGATCTGACATCAGATAAGCAGTATCATTTAATTTGTCAGGGCCGGGGCTTTCTCTGGAGGTTGTTGTCAGTTGAGTGAGTGTTGACAGGTTGAGATATGATGGATGTCAGCTGGGCAGAACAAGTGTGGGAAAGTGGGGCCTGACACACCCCCAGTCCATTTTAATGATGTGATGTGTGCCTTGATGAGTGCATGCAGGGCTGCTGGTGATGGTGGCAGCCTGGTCTGATAAGCCGGGTTAGGCCTGCAGCAGGGACCTCAGTGTCCTGCAGTGGGAGGCAGGTCAACAGGGGCTACTATTTGGGTCACTGGATCACAGCTTCTAGATCACAATCATTGAGGCTGCCCAGGCACACCAACTCTCACCAGATCATCTGCAGAACAGATTCATACAAATATCAGGTTTATAATAGTTTGCCAATACTTATGCAAATCAGGAAACTTTGTATTTCATTCACCAATGATAAACTTATGTTTAGAATTTACATTTATTTGTGAAGTTCACTATTGGCACTTGCAAAAAATACTTGTGAATTTCACCATTGAGGGCCTGAGCTACTGAGGGTGAATTTACTTTGGGAGGTCAGGAGGTGGGGATGAGCAATAGTTCTCCCACACTCAGCACAGGAAACTGTCACACAAAGACAACACACACCCTGATCACATATCACCCTATCTCACACACTTTATTAGAACCACTTGTGTGTCACATGCATAAAGACAATATTTACACTGAGTGCTGTGGGACATATCTTGCTTAGCAGCTGTGTGGTTGTGGGAATAAACTGTTCTTATCACATTGTTATTGCCAACAATTGCTTGCTCATTTTTCTGACAAAGAGAATGTGTTCAGAATAACTTATTTCACAAATTAATTCAAAAGTGAAATAAAATCCACCCTGTTAAAGAGAAGAAGGTGATTCTCAGCCAACCTCTGTCTCCAAGAAATATGAAAATCCCCAGGTTATCAATAAGTATGCAGATAGGCTCCTCCCCCAATACACATCATCAGAAAAAAATGGTACCAATTTAAACATGTTTCATAAAAGTGTTGACACTATATGGGCCAGACAACGCCATATAGGTTTGTAAGGGAAACAAAATCAAAATTGAAAAACAGAAATCAAAAGTGACAAGAAGAGCAACAGCAATTAATGAACACTGTTCAGTCAAGGTAATCAAATGATACTATGAATATTTTTCTTCATAATATGAATATGCATGATCTGCAAGCAGTATTAGCCACATGTCAGGGCTTATAAGCAGAGGTATATGGAGGATTAGTTACTGCTGTTTAGCAAAGTTCATAAAATGTAGATAATAAAATTGCCAAGCATGCAGTATGTTTTGGTCCTTCATGCCCTGGACCAGAGCGGCTTTTTGCATTCGGCACGTTGCGCGTTTGATAAATGGCGCGTTCAACACAGAGTGACTTGTATCCATGTGACGTCACACAAGGAGAGTGTGTGAAAGGCATCAGTGGCAGGTCCAGGGTTTTACATTTGTTAAAATGGGGTACACTACAGTATCTTTTCTGTGCAAGTATTTATTATTTTTTTGGCATATTCGTGTTCACAAATATCATACAAAGTCCTATAAGAAGAAGAAATGCCAAATGATATAAATTGTGAAATTTGTAAATTGAGCACCCCCTTCAATATCCATTTCTGGACATGCCAATATACCAAAGCTGATTCCCGCCAAATTCAGTGAGGTGTCATTTTTATAACTTTTAAACAATAGGGTTTTATGATTTAAATTCAAGTTTGATGTCATGTTGAACGTACATGCAAACATTCCTAATCAAACTTTTTGACCTCAAAAGCCCTCCAAAGATACGAGGTGTCAGACATTTCTCTAACTGACACAACGCGCATTACGCGCCGAATGCAATAAGCCGACCAGAGCTGTAAAACACCACTGTAAATGCTGTTATTTTTGCCCAATGATTCATCTAGAATATTGAAATATTCTAAATATAAAATAAACTATAATCATTTGTTGTCATGATCAGTCAGTAAGTAAGAGTAAATTACTGATATACCAGTGTTTGTGGAGAAAGGCAGGACACAGGATAATTTTGCAATTAGATAGTAAACATCTGCCAATGTTTTCTACTTTTTTTGTATAATTTAATGTAACAGCAGTCATTTGGTCGATATTCATAAATAATTTTGGTGAACACTGTCCCACTTTGACCTTGGGTCAAATGTTTAGATAAAATTTTAGATAAAATTTGGGATATTTATTTTGTCGTTTACAACAAATGATATAATACACCGCAAATTATATAACACACAGCATCAGAAATTGGTTTTTTCTGGATTAGTGTGCATCAATTGTAATTTTTCTTTGCCTCATGTGTAATATACAATTGTGAAACGATGGAGGACTATTATGCACACATGGGAGAATATTTGCAGAATTCAGATATCTTCAGAACACGAAAACACAACATCCTTTGTGCCACAATTTCTTGAAGAGGGGGACTTAAATTTAGGTGCGGTCCGTCTGTGCGTTAGTTTGTGAATTTGTCAGTTCTTAAGTTTGCCTGCTGTAGTAGTGTATGCACGATTAAATCCTAGGAATTGCTCGGATTGTTTTTATATTGCACAGGCACATTGTATACATCAATATCTTGATCAAGTTCAGTAATGACTGTGATTGGATAATTTCTATTGCCATGGTAACTACTTTAGTGAAAATCTTGTCAGCACAATAAAGTGCCAGGGATAGCTCGAATTGTTTTCAAATTGCACAGGCACATAGTATATATCAATATCTAGGATGAGTGCAGTCGTGATTGGACGATTTCTGCTGGCACTGCTGCCATGGAAACCACTTTAATGAAAATATTGTATGTGTGATAAAGTGCCAGGGATTGCTCGGATCATTTTTATATTGCACAGGCTCATAAATGTATGTCTGACCTTGTATTCTTTATTCTGTAATTCTAAGACAGCTAGCATTTTAACACTTTCTTAAACCATCTGATTCATTCACTTCAATATTGGGGGACTCCTGAGTCAATAAATGAGTCATCTGAGAATCCATGAGATTTTGGGTTATAGTTGGCAACATAAAAGTTATTTTTAGGCCATATGCATTTGAGCAATGGCAAGTTTTGACCAATTTGAGACATTTATTGATTTATTCTAACAATTTACAAAATTATAATATGACCAATCTGGATTATATAATGATTTATTTTAACAAAACATAAGAATGTCTTAAAATAAGATTAACATACA
This sequence comes from Amphiduros pacificus, assembly GCA_949316495.1. NCBI lineage: Eukaryota > Metazoa > Annelida > Polychaeta > Phyllodocida > Hesionidae > Amphiduros > Amphiduros pacificus. Next base: position 37,959,771 of record OX439002.1, read on the forward strand.
ATAAATATACAAATTTAAGACTGCAATTTGTTTTTAAAATATTGACTTGATGTGCAGACTTAGTGTGAATTTGTCCCTGGTGAAATTGTTTTTCTATGCAGTGCTGCCCTTGGGTGGCAATATCAGATTGGAATAAATAACACCACTTGAAAAAACATTCTCCACCAGGGGTAAATTCATATCAGGTATGCACATTAATTCAATATTTTTTAAACAAATTACAATCTTAAACTTGTATATTTATTGTATATTTTTACACTAGCATATCTTGGAATGTTGCATGTTATATATGATTACAAAAATCAGGTCCAGTGTAAATGCATTGTTTAAGCAGCAGCTCACACAAGGTGTCCTTGTCCAACTTGATATACAATGAAGCAAATCCAGGAAGAAATGACAATATGTGGTGTTATACAATGCACTATGTTTGTTGTTAACTGTGTTCAGGCCACTGGCATGGGGTTGGGTTTTGATGTGTCTGAATTAAATAAGACAACAGAGTGCAAGTGCACTTAACAGAGTACAAAGGTAGGGTCTAATATCAACCAGTACCTTTTTTGACATTTGTCACAAGGTACCCAGTTATTTTAACTGTCACTGTAGATATCATTGATAGTATGAGACAAAATGAGATGGACATTATCAGTGTAATCAAATTATGTAATCATCTATTTCAGCAAAGGACAGCATTTTGGTTTGCTACAGGTGGAGCTGGCTTCTGCCTGAGTCGGGGACTGGCGCTCAAGATGGTGCCATTCACAGGGTAGGTTCACAGTTGACTACAGAAGAAGGGGGAAAAACAATAAAATCTCTGGATGAATCATTGTTTTGCTACTAAATAGACTATCATGTCAGATGATTTGATAATGCCATGAATATTTTATGATTTGTAATACGGGCTAGTATATAATAATTGGAACAAAAGTCTAGGTCTGTTCATCAATTTTCCAGAGTAATCAATTTTATTGGCTTTAGTCATTATTGAGATTGTATAATGATAATAAATAAAAAATAGCCATGTGCTGCCATGTCTAAACAGAACCAGAATTTGATCATAGTCATATTTATATGATAATATTTGTTCTGGCAAATGGTATTGACACTTCACCTTCTATAAATGTAATATTTGTGTGCAAAATGTTTAATTTCTTCAATGTCCGGATTACAAATAAACACATTTCATATCATATCTTTTCTTCAGGGGTGGCAAGTTAAAAACTGTCTGTGAAAAAATCAGACTACCAGATGACTGTACCATAGGATTTATTGTCTGTAAGTATAATATAATGCCCAATTCATTGCTTAGGGAACAAAATGTGACCAAAATGACAAATGTTAAAATATTTATGTTGTTTGACAGAGTTATTTTCTTCCATGCTATTACAATCTTAGTGACATTTGGCAAGACAGATGAATCATTTATTGCCTGAACATTTTCTGACAATTCAATATTTTTGCCATTGATTTGATGAAGAAAAAACTTAGCCATGTGACAAATAGTGTACTGAGGCCACACAATAGTAACAATTCAGTGGATAATTGGCAGTTTTCCAATATCTCGTCATGTGTATCACTACTGCTTGTCTGTCTATCACAGCTGCATGCCATTTTCAACGTTAACCACATTTTTTGCTACAAAGCAGGAGCTATGGTATCAACAAAAACTTTGACATTTTGCTATATCTTTTCAGCTAATAAAGGTAGAGGCTCCACATTTTTACCACACCAACATCCCATGTAGACCTACATTAAACTGATGTCATACATGATCTTGACCTGATTTTCAATGTCACTAGTTTTAAAATGTTACCAAAATCGTGACAATTCACTGAAAACCTTTTTATTTCACTTCATCTTATTAGCTATAGAAAAATGGCAAAGTTCCTAGAGATGAACTTGACAATGATCACAGTCCCTGCCAATGCCAAGAAATGGTTTCGATATATGTGATCTCTTATTAGATAAGATATCTTGGATATCTTATTATCTAATACAATTAAAGGTTCAAAATTTTTACTACACCTACATCCCATGAATGCTTACATTAGATCGTAGGTGAAGGTCGGCAAGCAAAAGCTGCAATGAAGGTTGTCAAGCAACTGCTGCATATTGGTACAAACTTTCATAACCAGCAGAAGCTCATCATGTAGAATACTTGCTTAGTGACTGGCAATTTTTGTCACTCATGAAAAAGTAGGTCAGTAGCTTGGTCAGGCCACCACCAGCAGCTGATCATGTGATGGAAATTTCCATAGTCCAAAAGTCAGTCAGTCAGTAGGTCAGTTAGATCACATGATGGAAATTTCTATTCTTCAAAAGTAGGTCAGTAGGTTGGTCAACATCATCATGGCAGCTTCATCTTCCCAGCTGTATTTTTCCTCATATTGAAAAGCACCTGGCGGGAGCATCTGGGGCCTGTCAGTTGCCTTGTACCTATATTAAATGATTATCTGCTTACAGACTATTACCTGAACAAAGAATTGACTGTGATACCAGGATTCCACTCCCACCTGGAAGGGCTGTGGCGTGTCCGGGGAACAAACCTTGAGGAACATGTAAGTAGTCTGATCAGATTAGATGTGGAAATATAGATATATAATAATATTAAGGTGATAGTTCAGTAAGGAGGATACTATTTGAAGACAGGATCAAAGGATCATATAAGATGCAATGAGATGACCATGTCAGATAGGACCAGGATTATGTCAGATAGGATCGGAGGATGTGTTAGATAGGGTCAGAGGATCATGTCAAATAGGGTCAGAGGATGTGTTAGATAGGGTCAGAGGATCATGTCAAATAGGGTCAGAGGATCATGTCAAATAGGGTCAGAGGATGTGTTAGATAGGGTCAGAGGATCATGTCAAATAGGGTCAGAGGATGTGTTAGATAGGGTCAGAGGATCATGTCAAATAGGGTCAGAGGATGTGTTAGATAGGGTCAGAGGATCATGTCAGATAGGGTCAGAGGATGTGTTAGATAGGGTCAGAGGATCATGTCAAATAGGGTCAGAGGATGTGTTAGATAGGGTCAGAGGATCATGTCAAATAGGGTCAGAGGATGTGTTCAATAGGGTCAGAGGATCATGTCAAATAGGGTCAGAATTCATGTCTGAATTGGATCAGAGGTTCATCTCAGATAGGATCAGAGGTTCATCTCAGATAGGATCAGAGGTTCATCTCAGATAGGATCAGAGGGTCATGTCATATAGGATCACAAGCATACCAGATAGGGTCAGAGAATCATGTTTGATAGGGTCAGAGGATCATGTTTGATAGGGTCAGAGGATCATGTTAGATAGCGTAAGAGGATATTTCAGATTGGATCAATGGTCATGTCAGATAGGGTCAATATCTGGTCCAATAGAATCAGAGGATCATAGATAGGGTGAGAGGAAGGAGTCAGAGAATTTTATAAGAAAGGATCAGGGGTGGTGTTAGATAAGGCCAGAGGATCATATAAGAAAGGATCGGGGTGATGTTAGATAAGGCCAGAGGATCATATAAGACAGGATCGGGCGTGATGTTAGATAAGGCCAGAGGATCATATAAGAAAGGATCAGGGGTGATGTTAGATAAGGTCAGAGGATCATATAAGACAGGATCAGGGGTAATGTTAGGTAAGGCCAGAGGATCATATAAGAAAGGATCAGGGGTGATGTTAGATAAGGCCAGAGGATCATATAAGAAAGGATCAGGGGTGATGTTAGATAAGGTCAGAGGATCATATAAGACAGGATCAGGGGTGATGTTAGATAAGGCCAGAGGATCATGTTAGAGGGGCAGGAAAGATTCAGAGGATCATATCAGACAGATTCTGAGAATCACACCAGATATATATCATGTCAGATAAGACTAGAGGATGAGATGAGAGGATCTTGTCAGATAGGATCAAAGTCATATCATATGGGATCAGAGATTATGTGAATATTACATTATAAGATGGAAATCATTATCAGTTATATTAGTTTTTAAACAGATTATTTTCCCACAATGATTGTCCTATGAGAAATTTTTGCATTTTGAACCTACGTACTATATTGATTTGCATATCACTGAATAAATACTAAAATTTCAGGTTTTAATTATATTTATTGTCATTGTCCTGTTTTTGTTTTTTTGGGTGATGATGCAATTGTGTAAATGCAATATTGTTGTCCACATATATTCCAAACAGAAATCCTTGTCAAGGAAATAGATATATATTTTAACTAAATATTTTTGCATGTTTATATAGCTTACATTTAGCTATGCTCCATACCGTGACAAGATGAACATTGTTGATGTGCCCGGCTTCAATGGTACATACGATCCAACCAGGTGAGACCTCCAACCAGAGACTCCAGTGCCACCTATCTTCATCACTTTTCACCATTCTCTATGACCTCAGAATCCACAAATTTGCTCAGTTTATTTTTAAACTGTAATTGAATGACGTAAACTTTGAGGTCATGGAGAGGTGAGTTTGGTTTCTGCATGGTGATTGTGTTCTTCTCTCAAGTCCCTGCTCCTCTGCATTCTAACCAACCCTTTCTTCATTTCAGTCCACTCAGAGCTACAGTTTTCAGTGAACGGTGTAGTGTTTTGTGTTGTTGTTTTGTTTTTATGACTGTTGAGTGCAGCATGTTTGTTGTTGTTTTGCGTCAGATAACATTTGGGTATTCGCATCCCGGGAATCAGTGGAACGTGGTTAAAGTGAAAGGGTTTGATACAGACTCTGATCCCACAAGGTAAAATAAAAACACCACAGGGTGTAGTGATGCCACATTCAGAACATGATAATGTGTGTGGTCAATCCCGTAATTAAGTTTGTTAGTTAGTCAAGCCATTCTCTCGGTTCCATATCTGGATATATATAACTGGTGTCATACGTCTATTTAGTCATGCCTAAGTTTTATGTGTCCCATTGTGGTGATGCAATAGGAACAAAAATGTTTCAAAAAGAAATACAAATAGGACACTTTGTCATGTTGACATGGAGCATGACCAAATAGACAACGTCACCAACTTATATATTTAGAATTGTGGATAAGTCATTGATAGTTTGCATGCATTAGACCCTACATAAAGAAATCAGTAAACATCAAGAGTAGAAATTTGCTTCTTTGTTATGTTATAAAAGAGACCTGATTTTTTGGGGGTTTATTATTGTTCATGATAGAGCTTACATTTAGCATGTTAAGTGCTTGTGTTGATTAAGATTGTAAAATGTTAATCTTCATAGAACAAGCAGCAATATATCTTAAATTGTGTTCATAACATATTTAATGCTCCACCATGATGTATATAAGGACTTAAATAACCAACAAATCCCCATTTCAAAGGTCAAGGTCAAAATCTGCAATATTGTTATTTTGATTGGTTATGCTCTCCTGACAAGAATATAGCAATATCAGTGTAACTTGGCATGTGTGATTGAATTATAGTCGATGTAATGAAAGCCAAATTTTCAAAATCAGTCAAATGTGATATTATACAGAAATATCAGTTATTGCCACTGCACCTGTCTTAAACATTTGAAAAATCAATGTAACTGGGTCACAATGACATTGAAAGACTAAATAAGTCACAACCACCAAAATATAAATAGACTAAACTTTATAATATGTATTTGTAAATGCATACAAATATTATTTGCTCTGTATTCAATGTTTTTTTGTTTTTGTTTTGTTTTGTCCCCCCCCCCCCCCCCCCCCCACCCTTTTCCCCTCTTTTTTGTATTTAATGTCAAGGTTAAGTTCATGACCTACACAGTGATTTTGCTTGTGAATGCCCTCCTGACTTTTTGAATACAGCAATATCAATGTAACTCTGAACAAATGGGCAATTGCAGACAGGGATTTTAACATAACCCACCAGATGTATCCTGTACATTGTTTACAATAATTTAGAGAATAATTTATGTAACTAGGTCATTTTGACCTCCTTAATTGAACAACAGAGATTCATAACTGTGAGTTGGGTTGTACATGATCTTGTATGCATTAAATACTGTGTTTACTTCAGTTTTGTGTCATTCACAAAATATCTTGTTGTGCCTGTTTAATTGGGGTAAATCTCAGTGCATCATACTTCATAAAGTGGAATGGATTTCTATGCATGGACAAATGACAGGATATAACGAAACATATTGAATGAATCTTAACCATGTTCATATGCTTGTATGCATGTAATGAAGTAGATATCTCATATTAAAAGTTGGAACATGGTTAAATGTAAATACAAATCTAGAAGGGCCTTGAATGAATTGTTGCTGCCAAACTTTCATGCTGATTTAACCAGACTTTCCCATGCCTTGGGTGTGAGACTAATAAACTAACATGCTCATGTGTGCATAAAACTGTTTCAAGTTCATTTTGGACTAATCTCTTAAACTATCTCTGTGTACCTCCTTGTTTAATGATAGATAAAATGCATCATGATTTATCTACATAGATATTTTAATAAGTCATATTTGATATCATAAAATTAAATGGATATATTAATTAGTCAAATATAAATCAGATGAAATATTTTTATTTGTAGGCCTATACTTTTGCTTGTCAAATTACATGTATATCAGTAAATAACATGTTTTTTCTGTTTTTGTTTTTGTATAGATTCCGTTCAATACATTGTGCACTGTACCCAAACTTTTCTGGATGTCCCCAGAAGATGAGATAGATGTCCGGCAAGCAACTTGGATATCAACTGGAAGCAGCTCAAGTATATCTGACCAGAATGCTGACCAATGATAGCAACTCTACCCCAGGGCATTCCAGTATTACACACTGAAGTACAAGCTCTTATGTGGGAGGAATTATGTCTTTGATTCATCCATTATGTCATTGATTAATTAGTTTGGGCTCAGGTAGAGTGTGCCAGAGCTGCCAAATTCATGATCAATGAAGACTTCTTTCCTAAAGATTTTGGCCCTCTGTGGGGTCGGACTGCCAGTGGCCGAACTCCGGACCAAAATCTGTTATCAGGGATATATATATATAAAACCACGTACAGCATAAAGGATCATCTTTACAGCTTCTTTTCAAACACAAAATATTATGATTAACAGTTTAAAAATAATAGTTTATTATGAATGATTATTTGTCTCATCATTGAGCAGGATAGAAGTCATTCATGAATTTGAGTCTGAAATCCACTGAAAATCAAACCTGGTTTTGTGTCATTGGGTTGATATAAATTAAGGGTAGGGAAAATCTTACATAATGTTTCCACTTATAAAGCATTCCTCAGATTGCCACTAATTCTCTCAAGGAATTGTAAGCTATGTTGTTCCTTTGCATTATCAAGAATCTCTTTGTCATATTTTCTATAAATAATGACAAAGATACATTAAATTGCCTAACTACAATATTAATCACAAATAAAAAATCATTTTGTTCTATTCTTAAATTGAATTATGTGAGGAATGGTGCTTTGAATTGACCTCAGAAAAACCAGAATGTTTGTCAAACCATAAAGTGCTTGCTCTAATTTGAATGGAATATATATAATTACTTTTAAAAGACTGGGAGATGGGTTATATTTCAGTTTATTTTCAGATGAGGGTTGAGACTATTGACCTTCAAAGCAAATCTTATTAGTGTGTGTTCATGATATTACAGTGGATTTACCTGCATAATGGTAATATTTGTTATTAAGATGTGTTTACAGGTTCTTCTACCAGAAGTAATCAGTACTATGATTATAGTGATAGGCATGTACAGAGAAACTGTATGAACAAACATAATAGAAATGTCAATCAAATGCACATGTTAATTGCTAATGTGCTTAGTGTGAGTACCAGAGAACACTGTGTTTTGGCTGGGCCAAGCAGCAGTGCTTTAAATTCAGGTTCATCATGTTTCTGGCATTTTTGATTTCTGGTTCTGATCATAAAGTGATGTCAACAATAATGATTTAATAATTTTAGAGTGGTTATTAATATTGTTACAAGAAGTTACTAGTTTTGGGTTGTGATATGAATTGTTTGAAAAGTTTGAAATGTATCAATAATATTGAAAGTAAAGAAAAGTTGGAAATATCAAATCTACAATGAAGTGCACACACACATGTATATACATAGATTCAGCATGAATATATATATATATATATATATATATATATATATATATATATATATATATATATATATATATATATATATATATATATATATATATATTCATATAATATATATTCATATAATATATATTCATGCTGAATCTATGTACTCTTTTACAAATAAACTAAATTCAGCCATGCTCCATCAATTCTGATGTTATCGCATTAAGCCACAACAATGGTCCTGACTTGCACAAACATGAGTATCCAGTGGTATTGGAGTTGGCAATTCCAGTGAATCACAGAAGATTAATTGTCTCGATTTACTGATATTAGTTATGATTACAGTGTCATTGTGCTTAGCAAATTCCTACTGTGAATTTAGTTATACATCACATGATAAATGAGTGTTTTATTTACAGTGAAAATCAATCCTGAATTCCAATAGTTAGTCCCAAGATAATTACAGTATTTACAAGAGGGACTTTTTTAATAATATGAATAATCATACAATAATTGTATATGTAAATGGGAAATGAATACATGCAGTGGTCACTGAGTAATGACTGAAATTGTTTAAATTTGTAATTATCTTGAATTACTTATACAGATTTTTGGGAGGATTTATTATTTTATATATAGTTTATGCTTAATAATTATGTATATAGGAATATAATAAGATTGTGTACATAATGATTAGTAGGAATTGATTAATTAGGGATGTAGTTGTTGTGTTGATCCATCTGAATGTTGACTTATATCAGGGCAATTTAATAAAGCACAGCTAAAATAACAAAATAGGAAGAAAAGAAATCTTTCAAGATCACCATTTGTTCTCACAATTTATGAGACAGAAAGTCACAATATATACACAGTGATGTTAAATGTTTAAACAAGTCATAGACTCTGGGTTGTAAATATAAAAATATATACAGAATAATGTCCGCCATTTGGGAGTCATACGCATCATACACAAAGATGAACAACCCTCGAGTCGTCACTCTTGATTTTAAAAGAATAATATCACTATAAATTCTGGGCCACAATATCATTGTGAGTCTTTGTGCTGATATAAATTCCATCATCAAATTAAACCCATTTCTACCTTAGTGATTGTTAAATAGGTTTATCAACAAGTCATTTTCAAATGTGATATGTTTCTATGAATGGCAAGACTTGATATGAATAGTCTTATGAAGTAAAGCTCATAAAGAGATGACTTATTTAATCTCCTACTGGCCAAAGATATTACTACAGATTGCAAATATTCTGAATAAACATTGATATCTCTGTATTTTAATGCAATAATACTCATTCTTAAATGTTTCATTCAAGGTATACAGTGGGAGTTAAAAAAACATGTATTTACACAACTGATAAACATACATTGTCCTTCAAACAAAAGCATTGTACTTAACATATTCATCAGATTTGTGCCATGAAACATGTATAATTGTAATACATGTTAAAAAAAATATTGTAATTTAGTTTAGTATTCTATGTAATCTCTAATTGTAAATATATAGGTTTAAGCTTGTGACAATCACTGGCAATTGCACATTTTACATTTCTGAGGATATTATTTCTGTTCAAAGTCTCTGATCATTTTGTTTGTTCAGTGTCCTCTGGTGATAGTTATTCTCCTGGAATTTTCATTTTGTTTAACTCTAAAAATGGAACATTAACCCCAAACCAATGAGAGGGATGTAAACATCCACCACTGACAAGGGAGGGAAAGATCAATCCCATGAATCCAATGTAATCATGGGATTGGTCAATTAAAATTGAGAAAGGCTCGTTCTTTAGGGGTTAACAAATATTTTATGTGAAAGACTGCTCAACAATTGGAAAGAGCTTCTCTTCTTTTATACATTCCATTATTTACAACCTAAATAGAAATAATTACTTTAAGAAAAAAATAAGATGGATAACATGGTTTTCAAGCACATGGTTTTCAAAACACAAATAGAAACTTTAAGGGAAAATATTCTTCAGATTTTAGCAATAAGATAACTTAAATATTACATTTTACACAAATAAGACTAATGACTCCTTTTACTCTAATCTGTAATGAATTTTTTTTCATTTTTTCTTGTAATGGAAATATTCTATTTGTTAATATGATGAATACATGAGTTCATACTTTAGATTTGTTTGTACCTGCCACCAGGGACCACTGTTTAGTAAGACAAGTGAATACTAGTTGTGACATATTTCTGAGTGTCTAGAACAAATTTAATTTGAAATATCTCAGAAATGTGATCATTATTTGATGTGTTTTCTTAAAATACACATTTGTCAGTGACAAAATTAGTTTTCTATTTCAGTTGCAGACTAATACATGCACACTGTACATATGCTGATTACTTGATATAGGGGTTTAGAAAGAAAGGCATAAAGTACAAATAAAAACATCATCCAATTTGGAAGGAATCAGGCAGGTCAGTCAGGAGTCTTAAGCAACAGCAGATTCCTGTTAAATTTTGGTTGTTAAAATTTATGTTTTGTCAATCTTGACATTCCGCAGAGTACTCAAAATTATTATGTTCAGGCCAGGAGAAAAAGTTTTGATGTCCATTTAGAAAATTATATTTCTTTTTTTTTCAATAAAGGGATTGGTTGAAATCTTTTTTTATTTAAAAATAGGGATGTTTGTTTTTTTGTTTTGTTTTGTTTTCTTTTCTTTTTTTTTGCACAAAAATGTGGTAGGGTGGTGATGAGGAACAAAACTTTTCTTCCTGGCCTTATGGAACCATTCCATCAACCTTTTAACAATTATGATAATGCAAGCTATATTTTTTAAATGAACAATTTATTTTTAAATGTTTGCACCTCACAATAGAAGTTAAATTGTGCACATAATGACCCAAACTAAAGAACATTATCTGCAAAATGATAACATAAATATTATGTCAAAACAAAAGACGGTAATCATTTTTTTGAAAATTGAGAAGAGATTATGTCTGTTGTCTCCTTGACAAATAGATTAATAAAATGAAATAAACATTTTATTCTTATAATTTTATTGACTTTGTTTTAATGACTTTGAGTTTATTCAAAACCCTATCAGTACAGGGAATAAGTCTTCTGTCCTGTAAAAACTTTTGTGAAATAGTAAGACATGATCAATTTGTATATTGCATTATTAGAATTTTACTTTTCTAAATTGATTTCCATTGGAAAAATAGAATGGCAACTGGCATGAGACAAGTTCCCAGAATATATTAAAAACGTCCATCTCCTTCAATTTCACTTGTCTAGGCTTTAGATTTGCATATCTAAAGAAACTTCCCAGGTTATTGCTAAGTACGGCTTTGAAATTTACTGCATTTGTTTGGGAAATATGCATAAAAGTAAATAATAAAATTTGGTGCTCCGGGTGAGGCTCGAACTCACAACCTCCGCATCTCTCAACGTGCCTCACTCAGTCAAGCTGAGCAGGATACTGCTTATAAGTACGGCGCGCTAACCGATTGTGCCACCGGAGCTGTCCTGTTCAATTGCTTTCTGTTTGGAAATATGAACTTCAAACAAGCTGAATGGGAGAAAATGTCATCAGGAAATATTAATGATTCTGTATCCTAGCATATGTTTCATTGGAAAAATCCATGTTGCACATTTTGGATATAAATTGGAATAATCACATGTATAATATTATACCCTGGAAAAGATTACAGCTTCAAATAACTATAAAAACGAGATGTAAAAGTTGGTGCTCCGGGTGAGGCTTGAACTCACAACCTCCGCATCTCTCAACGTGCCTCACTCGGTCAAGCCGAGCAGGATACTGCTTATAAGTACGGCGCGCTAACCGATTGTGCCACCGGAGCTTTCCTGTTCAATTGTTTTCTGTTGGGAAATATCAATACCTCATAAGGTATTGGAAATATGGATTCAAACCAGCCGGTTGGGAGAAAAGCTTAATCAGAGAAATATCGATTTCAAAATGCCAGTCATGAATGGTTGCATATTTAGGTAATTAGATGAAGGAAATCATATTCCATAGATGTTTTTTTTTAATTTGATAAAGATGAAGAATATATGAAAAAGTAACCAGGAAATATGAACTATTATGTATCCTTTGACTAGGAGAGTTTAATTGGCAACAAATCCAATAAATGCTTATTTTGGATATAAATTGTGATAATATTACACTTTAATTATAAAGTATGAATAATTTGACACCGTAGAATTTGTTACAACTTTTAAATAAACAAAAATGAAATGAAAAATTTGGTGCTCCGGGTGAGGCTCGAACTCACAACCTCCGCATCTCTCAACGTGCCTCACTCAGTCAAGCCGAGCTGGATACTGCTTATAAGTACGGCGCGCTAACCGATTGTGCCACCGGAGCTGTCCTGTTCAATTGCTTTCTGTTGGGAAATATGAACTTCAAACAAGCTGAATGGGAGAAAATGTCATCAGGAAATATTAATGATTCTGTATCCTAGCATATGTTTAATTGGAAAAATCCATGTTGCACATTTTTTATATAAATTGGAATAATCACATGTATAATATTACACCCTGGAAAAGATTACAACTTCAAATAACTATAAAAACGAGATGTAAAAGTTGGTGCTCCGGGTGAGGCTCGAACTCACAACCTCCGCATCTCTCAACGTGCCTCACTCGGTCAAGCTGAGCAGGATACTGCTTATAAGTACGGCGCGCTAACCGATTGTGCCACCGGAGCTGTCCTGTTCAATTGCTTTCTGTTGGGAAATATGAACTTCAAACAAGCTGAATGGGAGAAAATGTCATCAGGAAATATTAATGATTCTGTATCTTAGCATATGTTTAATTGGAAAAATCCATGTTGCACATTTTTTATATAAATTGGATTAATCACATGTATAATATTACACCCTGGAAAAGATTACAACTTCAAATAACTATAAAAACGAGATGTAAAAGTTGGTGCTCCGGGTGAGGCTCGAACTCACAACCTCAGCATCTCTCAACGTGCCTCACTCGGTCAAGCTGAGCAGGATACTGCTTATAAGTACGGCGCGCTAACCGATTGTGCCACCGGAGCTGTCCTGTTCAATTGCTTTCTGTTGGGAAATATGAACTTCAAACAAGCTGAATGGGAGAAAATGTCATCAGGAAATATTAATGATTCTGTATCCTAGCATATGTTTAATTGGAAAAATCCATGTTGCACATTTTTTATATAAATTGGAATAATCACATGTATAATATTACACCCTGGAAAAGATTACAACTTCAAATAACTATAAAAACGAGATGTAAAAGTTGGTGCTCCGGGTGAGGCTCGAACTCACAACCTCCGCATCACTCAACGTGCCTCACTCGGTCAAGCCGAGCAGGATACTGCTTATAAGTACGGCGCGCTAACCGATTGTGCCACCGGAGCTGTCCTGTTCAATTGCTTTCTGTTGGGAAATATGGATTCAAACAGCTGGTTGGGAGAAAAGCTTTATCAGAGAAATATTGATGGCAAAAATGCCAGTCATAAATGGTTGCATATTTAAATCACTAAATGAATGGTTATCCATTCCATAAATGTTGTCAGATTTAATGAATGGGAAAATGAGATGAAAAAGTAATCAGGACATATTAATGATTCCGTATCCAAAATTAAGGTGCTTCAGATGATATTTGCCGGAGGACTTTTACTCATTGGCCCCATATTTTACATTTCAAAAGAAGATTTTTAAAAGAGGGTTAACTGCTATCATCCAAAGAGCACATTCTAAGTACTCAACTGCATTAATACACACTTCAAAATTGTGAAAGATCCTATTTCATAGGATCATAAATATTTTTTACTGTTTTGAATGGTCTCTCCCAGGTTTAATATGCAAAGCATGTGAAATTGAGTGATCAGTTAACAAGATCAGTTCCAGTGGCTTATTTTTCCCAGTGAAAAAAAATATGAAACATGGCAAAATGGACCAAATAATACAAAGAATTGTGAAATAATGCAAAACAAGGGTGAAATAAAGTAAAAAAAACCCAACTAATTTCACTCTTCTGCAGGACTGAATATTTGCTTTTATTGCATAATTAGCCCCATTGTTTGAGTATTTTGCCCCCATTTACATTAGTTTGCTCACATTTGAGTTGTGTTGTCCTTTTTTTTCAAAATTTATTTTGCTGTGTTGCTTCACCCTTTGCATTATTTCACACACCATTGCCCTTTTGCAGGGACAAATACTTGCCCTTCTGCATGAGTGTTATTTTACCAATAATTAGTTTATTTCACACTTTTCTTGATCTATTTTGCTCTTGTTTTGAGTCTGTTTACTCTTGTTTATGCATCATTTCATTGCATTGTTTTTTTTTCCTTTTTTTGCATTAATCTTCCCATCTTTGTTTAATTTCACCATTTAATTTGTTATGACTATAAATTTAACAGCATGTTGTTGTTAATGTTTTTCTTCTTAAAGGTTAACAAATTTATGTCATAAATTGTTGAAATAACTTACAGAATGGTAGATATCAAGTATAATTCTTACATTGCAAAATCTCCCTATTGCTCAGGTTATCTGAAAAAACAATTAAATAAAAATTCTTCAACGAGAAGACGATTATCTGTTTCCGTGTGGAAAAAGTTAGTGCTCCGGGTGAGGCTCGAACTCACAACCTCCGCATCTCTCAACGTGCCTCGCTCGGTCGAGCCGAGCAGGATACTGCTTATAAGTACGGCGCGCTAACCGATTGTGCCACCGGAGCTGTCCTGCTTTACAGCAGCAAAACAGGTGAACAGATGATCATATTTGATTCCCACTGTTCTAACAGAATCTTCAGGGCAAGTTTAATCAATTAGATGTAATAAGCTATTTGTTCCAATTTGGTAATTGACAAATTTATGTAATATACGGCTAACAGCCTATAATAAACAAAGAAAACTCAATATTGGTCGAAGTACACTTCTGACACCACAAAATGAACTAGGACCGAAATTGACCCGGAAACATATAAGTTGTTTTGACCTTGACCGGAAGTGACATCATTCAAGTCTCTGCTTCTCTGGCTAATGACTTTTCTTCGCTTGAGGTTAATTCGTTAAAGGCGCCACCTGTCGTTCGCTAGTGAATGTTAGAGAAAATCTTGGGATGTGGCGATACCAAAAACATCAACACAGACAAAAGTCAGTAAAAATCACCTGAAATGTAACACTAGTGATCATTGTAGGACAAAAAAACTTGGTAAGTTTGCTTGTTGGATAATGATGTTAATAATTTGACAGAGGTGTTTGAGTGCTTTGGCAAGTGGCTAACTTGGTCTTTACCATGTCTGTGATTTCAGGATTTCCAAACCTTTCCTGCTCATCAGTCATGCATCACATTCACAGAGATTGACACTTTGGAGTGGAAACAAAAAATAAGGAATTAGGAATTCTTTTTATTCAGCCTTCATGTCTTAACAATAAATAGTATGTTTTAACATTCATATTAGATCTTGGGAGACTCAATAAAACAATGAGTATGCTGCTGGCATGCGAGCCACTTTTTGACAGGGCTTTGACAGGGGGATGCATTGCTTGCCTCCTTCTCCCGGCCCACAGTTACATTCCTTTATATTTTGCAGTAAATATGAAGCATTCATTTTGCGTTACATTGAACATGTTCAGAAGAATAATGGGTACCTGGATTTTCACGCATGTATACGTGTAATTCATTTACTTGGGGGCGTGTCTAAAGAGTAGAATATTCGGCTCAACATTTCACTCAATCAGTCGGCTCAATAGCTGAGTCAAACATTAGTTTAGATCATAGTGAGCATATTTAGGTTTCAGCTATTAGGCAATATGCTTGGTTAACCAAATAATCATCTCTGAAGAAAGTTCATCTTAGAGAC
Organism: Amphiduros pacificus; assembly: GCA_949316495.1. Taxonomy (NCBI): domain Eukaryota; kingdom Metazoa; phylum Annelida; class Polychaeta; order Phyllodocida; family Hesionidae; genus Amphiduros; species Amphiduros pacificus. The sequence goes on from OX439002.1 coordinate 37,975,643, forward strand.
TGATTTCAATTAAATACCAAGGATTTTCTTGGAAAAGTTTGCCCAGTACAGCATGCTTAGTCTCTGTCCCCAAAAAATGTATGACCCTTAATGCCTTCAATAACCCTCTTGACCCTCAATAGCAGCTCATATCTGAAATGTCTGTCCACTTAAACCTGAGGCAGATTTCTCCATGGATGGACTTCTCTCAGAAACTGACTTGTCACAGGTGTTGATTTGTCTCATGAGCAAACTTTATTGCATGGTTGCATTTTAATTAACAGCTAAATATTGCAATTTTGTTTCGACAAGGACCCATACATCTGTGTGTCAGTTCAGCAAAGCCAATGTATTCCCTGTCTAAACAGGAAGCAATATTCCTAACGTTTCCTTTGGAGTTTGATTTGCAATTGTTTTCCAAATTGTTACCATGGTAAATGAAGTTGAAGTAAGTCATAATCATGATGTAATTTTTGTATCATTCAATATTCTTAATTCATCAAGTTTAACGGGAACATTTTCTGTTGAGCTGATTGACTAATGTCATTTTAGATTAAAATTACAAACCCCAAAATATACCTAGACAAGAGAATGTGACCCAAAAATGGACAATGTAGAGGTATTGTATTACACTGGCCATTTTATGATCAGTGCCTTTATTTTATTTTTGTTGATTGTCAAGTGGTTTGAGATAATATCTCCAATGGCATAGCAAGGATTATCAGAACAGTAACACCAAGGAAGTTTGTGGTGGCTGATTTTGAAGTTGCAATAACTCTGATTAATCTATCTTAAGTTCCCCAAGACCTCTCTGTAGTATCTGACCTATTGTCATATTTCAATATTCCAAGATTTGCTAAAAATGCCCATTGTCCAGGGAAAGAGCACACTGAGGCTGTTAATTGCTAAAAATTATCATATATTTTTTATATACTGATTTATTGCAGAATCAGCATGAGTTGGTGGGACTCCAGTGGCTTCTCAAGTTTTGCTTCACAAGCCATCAAGTCTGCACAAAAGAAAATAGACAAGGTGTTGGATATTCCCGCAGAAGAGAGGGGAGCAGAAGGAGAAACATCAGGTAAACAGCAAATCATCAACATTTATCAGAGAATTCACTCAAAGGGACATGGCATGAATGGAATGAAAATCTACCACGTTTTGAATAAAGCATGGTTCATAGACCTAATATGAAGAACCATGTGTCACATGTCAATTTGATTTTTAAATTACTTGAATATTTAAATTAAACTTTATCAAATTTTGAGCAAATTCACTTTCATTCTAATGGAATCATCACAAAATGTATCTCACTTTTTGACAGATTCCTCATGGGGCTGGTTTGGTAAGCATTAGAAAAAGTGCATGTATATATGTTAAGTATGAAATTAGACAAGCTCATACATTTTATTTGTTTTAATTATGATACATATAAGTGTATGTAAGTGTTGTCATATGTCATGAAGATGATTTTGTGTTCTGAAAGCATGGAATATTGCATTTTATGTATAGTTAAGCATGTAATTGCTCATTGATACTTATTTATATATATACATATATCTGTATTGATACTATTCACTAGAAAGAAAAATCATTAAAGGATGATAGATTGTTGACTGTCGGCCATGGAAATGTGGATGGTTATTGTAGATCAAACTATTGTAGATCAAACTATCAGACTATGTTCGTCTGGCTGTCCATCTATCCCTTCAACCTGAACATTGTTGCCATATTAATGGTGAATTAGTGATTGAAGCCAGGCATTTTGGGATGTCTGATGCCTAGGTCTCATGACAAAAAGAGTTAATACTTGATACTCAATAATGCTGTTTCATATATGTGCTGATTTAGAATGAAAGTAATCTTTGGTGATTTGACCGAGAGATACTTTGTTTCTGCCTCTCATTTCAAGACCTCCTCCCTCGATTCGCCTGTCTATGGTATCAAAAGTGTTCAGGTAGTGAACATGAAGCAGAAGGGTATTATTTTTACCCTTTTAAGTGTATAAAAATAATCTTTACTATAAATTTTAAAATCTGTAATCTATTAAGTTTCTATCAATGATTTTTTAGCTCTGCTGACTTCTTGAAGTCATAGAGCTAGTAGGGAAAATGTCTGTGTCCGTCTGTCAACATTTCTTTAAAAAATTCTTCCCCAAATCTATCAGTAATATATGTTTCATATTTTATATAGAGATAGATATAAATGTGAAGATTCAGATTCCTTCAAATCTTAGTGATGTCACCATAGACCTCAGTGCAGGGACCTTAATGTCACAAATATTGTATAGAGCATATCTCAGCAATCACTTGAGAGAGGAAATTAAAACTTGGTATACAGAAAGATCAGCTATGAAAGGTCATAGCTGTGCCTCATCATATCTTTTTTAGTCATGTGACCTTTGACCTTGACATCTTGACCTTGAATTCAAAATTTGTGTACATTCAACTTCTCAACCATTAAAAGTGAATAAAAATGTATTTCATATCTGTTATATATCAACACTCTGTCAAACACCATAAACAATTTTTACAAATTTGACTGACCTTGATGCTGTGACATTTTGTATTATTGTTCAGGCCATATCTCATGAACAGTGAACTGGAAATACTAAATATTGGGCATGCATGGCAAACACAAAGTAATGTCAGTGTTGCCCAAAAGATTTTGACCCACATCAGACATTGATATGTCTGATATCCAACATCAGAAATTTATCCCCAACATCAAACATTTCAATGCATATGCCTTTGAATCAATTGTCATAAGCTACGATTGGACTGGAACCCTATCATAGTTGTGATTTTGTAACAGCAAAGAATAAGGTAGGCAACCAGAGAAATGAAAGTAAGTCTGAAGCACCCAGTGTTTCTTAGAAGGTGTGCGATTACTGTGCATATCCTATAAATGAGTGAAAAGTGGCTGGACTGGCCTGCAGAGCCCACAGAAAGTTTGCAAGTTACACAGTTTGTGTGTTTCCATTTAAGTCAGCATAGCTATCAACACATTGGGTTATGTTTTTACAAAACATGAAATTATGTACAGTTATATCATGGTGTTCATTTGTAAACAATGCAAATCATAAATAACATAACGAAACATTCAAAAGAAATAAATAAATGAGAAAATATCATTTATCTGGTCTTTGCAAATGTTGATTTGGTAATATGCCTTACCTTAGGTCTTGAACGGGCTTTACCAAATGAACATTGAACATATTAGAGTAAGCTTTTCATAGAGTACAAGCGTATTCAAGATATTTTGAGAAAGAAATTTTTTTTTAAAGTATGAGTGGGTTTTTTATAATTTGGGTGACAAGGATCCAGCTATTATACTTCAAACCAATGATTTGACTTCAACTTTTATGTTTATGATTTCTTGTATTTCAGTTGGTAGCACTAGCAGTGATATTTCTGCAGATCCTACAACAACAACACCAACATCAGCACACAGTACTGTGGAACAAGACAGCTTCTTCAATGACTGGATCCCAGACACTGCCTTGTTAACCAAAAGTGAACCACCCAAATCTTCTACAAGATCTTCCTTTTCTAAATCATCCTTGCGCACTTCGTCTGTTGGTACGCGGAAGTCACTACTTAAATCTAAAGTTAACTCTTCAGAAACCATTTTGAAATCTCCAACTACTCAAGGGGCGGAATCTGCATTATTTGGTGGTAGTGCTGTAGAGGCTGAGCTTGTTGTGCCAGAAGACAGTAAAAGTGAGGAAACTAAGACAAGTGAGAGCCTTTTGGTGCAAGATGCTTCTAATGTAAAAGTAACACCACTTGGCACGAGAAAAGGCATTTCACTCAGGAGAGGTCTTAGGCTAGGAAAGGAGGAAAACACAGCTAGTGACAAACAGAAGACAGGTGAATCTACCACTAAGCCAAAACTAAGTGGTGATGCTGGAGACAAAAATACTGAGAAAAGGGGACCACACTCACAAACATCAAAGGATAAAAACACCAAAACAGACAGAAGGGAAATTGAGCAAGAAAGGGAAAGTATTGATGAAAAAGAATCATGTGATGAAAAAGGTAGGAAAGAGAATGAAACAAACACTGGCATTTCAGAGGAGGAGAAAGATATTAAAACTACTGGAAGAGAATTGGGTGATGGTCAGCAGAAATCTGTAGAGCAAAGTTCAGAATATAATGAAGACAAACAGGGCTCAAGAGAAGTATGTGATACAAGTGCGGAACCGAAGGGTGACGGTGGAGGTAGAAGGGAAACACCCAATGCTGAACTATCTCAGGAAAATGAGGAAAGTTTAATCACTGCAGATAAACGTGATGATACGGACAATGCTAGTGATGCTGAGCAAGCAATAATACAGATTATATCCACAAGCAATGACAGTGAAAGAGACCAAGATTCTAAGGAAGATAAGAATGAGTTTGGGGAGATAGCAGCGGGAGGATGGGCTGATGAGGATGCAGAGTTAATGATAGACAGTGTGGAAGAGTTAAGCCTGGACACCAAGACAGAGCAGGGAACTTTGATTGAAGATGATATCAAACCAGTCCCTGATGAAGTGCAAGATTCAAGTAGCCATAGACTAGACACAGCCCAAGAAGATCATGGAGTGGATTGTGACATACCGAAACAAGAAAGTGTTGAAGATATAAAGGTAGAGGATAAGAAAACAGATCAGGAAGGGTGGGCAGTTGATGAGGTGGACATTGACATTCCAAATGAGGATGAGGTAGTCTCATTGAATGATGATAAGCAGGAAACTGAGGAAGAAACAGTGCATCAAGGCATTGTTCCAACTGGTGAAACTGAGAAAATTGAAAGCCAAAACAGTGTTTCTTGTGAGGATTCGGTTCAGCCATCTGAGCAGGAGGCAAATGAAGGCAATGAAGAATCATTGGCAAACTTGGAACTATCACAGACTGAAACAAAAGAGTCACATGATGATGTGGACAAGTGTAATCCTCAAGGTGCCCATGAGTTGGAGGTGGAAGAGAGAGTTGTTCCTGACATGGACATGCCTCAGATACACAGTACAGGCCATGTTGAGGATGAGGCTGATTTGCCAATAGATGGCAGCACTGACATATTGCAGAAATCTTCAGAAAGTGCTGCCACTGCAGATGAATTGTCTGAGAGCAACAGAACATTAACTGCAGAGGATTTTCAGGATCCTTCAGCTGGTAAAATTACTGATGCCAAATCAGACAATGTTACAGAGAAAGAAGTTGATACACGAGAAGAGTCCGCGTCAGGGACAAGTGCATCTGGTTCCCCTCAGAGAAACGTTGAGGACATGGTGAGCAGTGCATCAAGCAGCACAGTGAAGAACATGCTGGAGGAAGCAATGGTAGAGAGTATGAAGGACACAGACTCACACTCCTCCAGCAGCACCAAGTCCTCTGAGATGGTACGCATAGAGTCTGGCCACAACAGTGGTCACACTTCAGGAGATGAGATAGACACCACTACCTCATCTGATATTGAAATCATCTCAACCCCAACGCCAAATGGAGAGTACCGCCTGGATCGGCCCTTTGACCTGTCCCCTCTGAGGCATGCTTTGAGGGGGACAATGCGCCGAGGTAGCCCTCCAGGACACAAGCGCTCAGACAGCAGTTCCAGTGGGCAGAGCACATGGAGCAAAAACGGTGATGATCTACTGAGTCCGGATAATGGAAACCACCCACACGACACTGAGGAGGTGATCTCTGAGCAGAACTTGACCAGCCCCAGCCAGACACAAGCACAGGGTAAGACAATATTATGCATTGTGGAATTATTGTAGAATTATGTCTGTGTTCAAAACTAATAAAAATATAGTTTTCATTTAGTTTCCAATGTAATTGCAATGTTGTTCTGTTGTTACCAAGGTGCAGAGAGAGGGGAACCTTCAGATAACCCGCTGGAGACGGATAAGTTACTCAAGGTAAGCCCAGTACGGAGACGGTGGTGAATGCATCGCAGTTACAACGGTATTGTGCATGGTAGTGAGTTATGATATTCATGCGATTTGTTGCCCGTTTTATATGGTTATGAGCATTTGCAGCTTTTGTGACCGTGAAACTTGATTCAGACCTGATTCTTACTTATCCCTGCTACACAATCATAAAAATAAATTGCTTCACCCTCATGAAGTTGAATACCGAATTATCTTCACAAATTTTGTGAAAATTCATTCATTTGATAATTGTACATAATTAGAAAAAAAAACCAAGATAAATATACATACACAACAATACAAGATAATTCCAGGGCTACTAATACAGTAAAATGAGAGTCTGACTGAAAATATCTCATATATGATCAAGGCATGGTTTTCTCACAGGACAAAACCTTCAGTGATGGTTCAGTGATGGCTCAACTGCAAACTATTATGGAAAATATTGAGCCCAATGACTCAAGGAGTGATGCTGACTCAGCTGTAAATCTCATTAAGGTTGGCAGTATCTTATCGTTCGTTTGGTGTTCTTTGTGACGCTAACTCTAATGCCGACTCAAGGCTTCCACTGTTTTCTTCTTACTTTAGGGGTGAACTCTTCATGGTTGACCCAGCAAAATAAAGTTAGATATACATATAAGTGCCCAAATTATGTTAATTATATTCATCTAGAAATATACTCTTGGTCTGTGGCATGTGCCAAATTTGACCTCAGCAGCCATGCCATATTCATCCACATATTTGATCACCAGGTGTCACCAGTGCATTCTGGCTGTATTCCCTTAAGCCACAATTTGAATTCCATTTGTAAAATTTGCACAATCTGGTCTGCTTGATGAATTCACTACCTGTTTCTTATTGCACACCCCTGTTTGTGATCATTTAAAAACAAAAACAAATATAATAGGCTATTGGCCTTTCATAAAATCTCACGAAAAGTCTGTTTTGCATTCAGTGCTGCAGTTCCCTCAAGATATTGTTGTAGGCTTTATATGTTGGCTCAGGGCTTCACATTTCAGAGGAATCTTTGCTATTTTTAGGCAATCAATGTAAGAGATTTCTTGGTCTATAGACTAAAGCCAATTTCTATTGGGGCAAAGATAGAGAAAATGATGTTATGTTGATGCATATATAGTAGCTTTTATTGACACGCCTCTGAACATTGAATGCTATCTTTATGTGGTGCTGGTAGAATACTGTGGTATAATAGACATATATATATAGCAAGAAAACAGAACAAAGATTTTATAATATCTTCAATGAGGGAAACTATGGGATATAAACCTTTTACACATAACAAGTCCAAATTCTACATAATAATGAATATCACAAAAATATTATTTAAATGTTTATATTACCAAGTTCAAAATGGAGAAGATAGCGACCTAAAACAAATTTGGCAACATGCTTCCATACAAAAGTGTAAAAAGATTGACAACTCTTCAAACCTAAGCTAGCAGATATCCCCATACCTAATTTGAAATTAATGATAGTGGGTAGTTATCTAAGGACGAGGATTGCGAGAGCATATTTATAGGTTGATGTTGTCCATAATGACAGGTTGAAGAAATTCCAGAGATAGAGGAGAAAGAAGCAGAAGCTGAGAGCGACCCAGTTGTGTTACGACAGGTGAGCCAAGTCACCTTTTGATAACCGGATCTGGGTTTATTTCTTCACACCACGGGTGCATCTCACGTGTGATGCCATTCTCTCTGGGTTATGATGCTATTTTACACTTGCTGAGTTCATCTCACCTGTGATAACTTTATCACTCACCTGGGTGTCGTGTGGCTTCCCATCACTATTGGTGCCAGGCTTTTGAGTTTATTGCACTTAGTCTGGCAAAACTCACTGTTGATAACTTTCTTCTCTTTGACTATTTTAAGCCCTCACAAAAGTGCTAATACCTCAGTATGAATATAGGAAATTGGTTAAAATGTATAGGGGCCAAGGAAGAAATCACTTATTTTGTAACATATAAATAAAGCTTGGGAATACAAGTGCTTTTGTTTTAACATGTTAAAAGCACAATTATTCTGAGAGAGCACATGTTGCATGTGGATTAAACTTTTTAATATATTAGGGTAACTGTTTGATTGTAAAGTATTGGGATTTGATTGCAAAGTAATGCAAATAAGCATACAGATAATGAACCTATTTTGTTGTGTTGATATTATTAAGTGTGTTGACAAAAAATGCATTTCATGTGACCAGTGAGATTACAGTAGCCTGTAATCTGAATAATTGATGAATATTCATGACAAGCAGCTAGCACTTAAAAATCTAAATGCCACCTCAGCCCCTGATGTTAGGAGGTGGCCTGAAACTCAGTTAATGGATGAATTAAACTCAATCAAATCAATAAATAAGGAAATTTAAAAATTATAACTAGAGAATTGCCAACTGATATCAGTGGTTGATATGCTTTAATGTGCAAGTCAGCTTCATTGTTAGACTAATGCTAGCACATTTGGATAAGGGTTTTGCTTCATAGCTTAAAGATTTAAGAAAAATGAAAATTCTGTTGGAAAGCATTATATTTTGAGAGCATATTCACTTTTCTCTCTTTATCATAGTAATGGACAGATAGACGTGTAAAGAGAAAACTGTTTTATGTTTTGATTATGTAGAAATTTGATGACATTTTCCTGAGTATATCTTTAAAACATCATCAGTAGTGTTCAGTGGTAATCTCAGAGTGTGTGCTAATTGTAAATCAGATTTTAGGTGTATAAACTTAAAATGAAAAATATTATGAGTTAAAACTGGATCTTATATATATTCAGACGGCTAGCACTGAAAAAAATGACTCGAATGATATCCATACTACTCGTACATTTTTTGTAACAGATAACTGAAATTTAAATAATATTTTGCAATTTGCATGTTTCCTGGTGATTAGAAAATTCTATGTACACAAAAATGAAAATCGGGTTGAACAAGATATTATGATAAAGGCATGCATTTTAGGGACTTGATACAAGGGTTAACGGTATTAATAAGTATGCTGATGTGGTTTACTTTACAGAAAAAAACCAACAAAAATAGATTTTTTGTCTTTGTGGAGTGCTTTGTGTGCATGTAAACCTATTCCTCATATACTCACAAAGTTGCCCATAACACCTTCACCATACCTGACTGCTTTGGGAGCGATACTTTATAATGATTGCTTTGATTTGCTTTTTTAGGTAAAAAGTTGGAAAGTCATGACTCTGACATTTTATGATTAAAATCCTGTGACAAAACTTAATCCATAATTTTTATTGGACCATGAATTGAAATTGATTAAACCTTTGGTTCTCAGTGCAGTGTTAGCTGCGAAAGATTTTTCTTTTCAATTTTCAATCCACTATTTTGATTTATGTACTTTCTGGAAATCTGATTTTTCTCTCAATATTTTACATAAGAATAAAAAGTTCATTGGATTTTTTTCAAAAAGTAATGCAGTGAATTCTTTGCACTTTGAGATATAAAAGATAACTAACATTCACAGTACAATATTCTAATTGAATTCAGGAAAATATCTCTGCAACTTTATATGATATTACTAATACTTCTTCACCTGTTGAATGATTTTATTACTTTGTCACAATAATATGTGTTTAAGATTGAAATTTTTACAAATTATATTCAGCATTTAGGTAAGTGACATTTACTGTTTTGAAAAGAAGAAAAGAATACCTCCTATGGAAACCAGCCATATAAAGGTTTCTATCTGTGGTAAGTTTACAATGATGTATGATGTTTTTTCTGCAGAAGCTGGCTGAGATGGCAGAGATATTGGAAGCAAGGGAAAAGAAACTGGTCGAACTGAGCCACCAAAGTATTGACCTGCAGGAAACTAATGCCATACTGAAAAAGTAAGTTAAGATATCACATGTATTAATTAAAGAAACCAACTAAACATCATATGGTTGTTTTGATTATTATGAACAATTTGTTTAGAATAAATCAACTGCTCCAAACTGCTTCAAATGTTCAACTGCTCCTTATTCACAATAAGAGCTGTATTTGAGGAATCTGAATGTTATGGTTGTCATGTCATTACAGTCAGCTGCAGCAGTCTGAGGAAGCTCGTGAGTCTGAGATGGAAGACCTTAATGCACTGACCGAAGAGTTTTCAATGAGAATGGGAGAATCAGAGAATAAGATTCACTCGATTAGCAAGGCGAGTACATGGGCCACCCAATTATCTATATCACTGTCATGCAGCCATTCACACAAACCGATGTGCAGTGGAATGTTGAACTTTTCATAATTAACAGCTTCAATCCATTTTATATTAAGTTGGAGAGAAGTTCATGTTACACAATATAAAAGTACATAACTATGGTTCAGATAATGGCTACATTCAAATCTTTGATATAAAAAGTTCTGAAATACATTACAATGCAATACAACGTGGGAGAAAGACCAGCTTATGCTTGATATATCAAACCTCTGTATATATTTCAGGAAAGGGATACATTGCGAGTTCAATTACAAGAAGCTCAAGCTATGATGGCCAAGAGGTAAATACAGTTTGACCCTTTTACACTGAGTTGATTTATATTGTAATGCTGCAATTGTGTTTGTGACTAGTGTTTCTGGAAAAGGTATCCAATGATTTTCAATTTTTCACTTGGAAGGGCAGGGCATTCTACATGTTTAGGGTGTATCCCTAAGAAATCCCTGTCACCATACATCTTCATTTTAATTTTAGGTTCTACGTACTCATTATTTTCTTATGATCTGAGAGTTCTTAGTCCTAATTTTGGAATAAGCAATGAAAATATTTACTCCGGTCATACCCATTTTGTACCATTTGTATCATTAGAAATATATGACTAAAATCTTACGACATGTTTGCTGCAGGTCAGATTCAAGCCATGCTACGGAGATGATGCTCAAGGAGAAAGACCAACAGATCTCAGAATTGCTGGAAGAAGGCAAATAACTTAACATTTATAATTATATGATGACATTTGTTTCTCTTTCTTTTTTTTCTTTCTTTTGTGCCATAATTAAACGTTTTTTTGAAAAAAGATAATTGACCTCAAAGTTTGCTATTAAACATTGTAAAAATATTTACATACTCTTATATTTACAAACTGAATTACCATGAAATTCACATAATGACATGGTGCTATCATATATAATTTGTTTAAGTATAGCATCACAAGTTTCCTTCCAATATGCAGGATGTCTGAGAGATAGGTGTGTGAAACTTATTATGCTTGTTGATTGTGATCTGTAGGGGAGAAGTTGTCCAAGCAGCAGCTGCAGAGTAATAACATTATTAAGAAACTAAGAATGAAGGAGAAGGATAATGAAACCGTAGCAAGGACACTAAAGTGGGTATTCAAAACAAATATTTTAAATTATTATAGCCATATATGGAGTCTCAAAATAAAAACTATTTATTTAACCAATTTATCCACAAAAAAATCAAATAAAGAGTATTATATCTTCATGAACAATAAGATATAGGCTGTTAATAGAATAATTATGTGATATTGTGGACTAAAACATAAAGTGAAAAACAGATAATTTAATGTTATATTTTAAATTTGTTCAAAACAGACAAAAAATGGAGAAGAATGACACCGAGTTGGCACATTTACGCAAAGTATGCGAGGCCAAAGATGACTTGGAGAAACGCCACATAGGTAACTTAAAAGAACCGCACAGAAAGACAGAAAGTTTAATGTTAAATTTAATGTTATTCATGAAATTGATCAAAACAGACAAAACTTGCAGAAGAATGACACTAATTTGGCACATTTACACCAAGTATGCAAGGCCCAAGGTGACTTGGAGAAACATCACATAGGTAGCTGTTCAAACACAGATTGACATTAGTACTGGACTTGAAGAGTTTTTTTAGCTTCTTGGCCAGTATGAACCATTGGTTTTTTAAAAATTGGTTTTAGAATTCTTCTACAGGCCCTGATTTTTGCAAAAAATTCTTATTTTTCACTGTTTTTTTTGTGTAGGCCAATAGTTAAGAACCAAGTAGATTTTAGGGTGGTCTGTCTTTTTGGGCCATTAACCATAATGAGTTGATCTTCATTCAAAGATCATTCATTCAATAATGTTAATGGCTGCACATTTGCTGAAATGTTACATGATTTACGGGTACACTGTTTCAGAGGCCATTAACCAGCTGAACAAAGAAGTCAAGTTACAGCAAACAGAGGTTCTACAGTATAAGGTAAATTTGTATCCTGGTCCATCTACTTAAACAATTTCTATTTTTCCTTTCCTAAAATTTTCTGAATTTAAAAATTATTTTTCAGGAAATTCCACAGCTCCATACATCATCTTAAACAACCATTGGCACTATACTTTCAAACAATTTTTGATATAAGATATTTCATATCTTATTTTTTATCAGTAGATTATGAAGTATTCTGTTCCATCCTTCCAGTATATCAGCCCATAGTTACCAAATCTTGGGTACCTAAAATCCATCAAACCCTCATGGAATATGGATTTATTTTGTAGAGTGACATGGAAGACATGCAGGAGAAAAATCGTAGCATGCAAGTTATCCTTGATAATTCTTACAAGTGAGTCACTCAAGTTTTTCTAAATATTTAGCATATATAGGGTTGCAAAGTATATTTATAAAGTTTATTTATTTATTCTCATAGATTCTTATCCTGGAAATATGACATGGATTTATGAAACATAACATAATTTTTTTTACAAATTATTATTGCCAGGCTTTCTATTATGTTCATAAGGTTTATTTATTTGAAAAATTAATATTGTCTTTCATTGTATGCCAATATGGTTATTGTTTTACAGAGAGATTGCTGATCTGCACAAGAAGAATGTAGCTAATGCAAGTGAAGTCCAACAGGTGGCACTCAGTGCTGAGATGCAGGCTAAACAGGAACTACAAATGGCGATGGAGAGGCAACAGTTGCAGGTTCGCCAAGAACAGGAAGCCCTCATCAACCAAGTGAGCATTGCATACATTAGATAATGTAATGAAGTAGGATAAAGCCTTAAAGTTATTTTTTTTTAAATTTTGGTCTCTCTAATTTCTATTCTTACAGTAGAGTCATAAAAAAATGCTGAAAATGCACAGCATGAAATCATTAAAAAATCACATAGAACTGTCAGGACTTTTCTGTTGGATGTTTAATGCAATGCATCTCATATCCTATTGTCTCTTCAACAAACATACATCTTTCCAGGGATGTATGACCTATCATAGTATGACTGGATTGAATTTAATATCCAGCATCTTATTATTTGTATGTGATTTGATCTTATATCAAGGAAATAATTTTGTACAGACTTTAGTGAGGAGCATCTTTGGACCATTTCCAATTTGAAATAATCCTATCTCTTGAAGCAAACTGGAATAAATCATGATCTGTGGAAAAACAAGTGAAAATCAATAGCTCACTCATGGAGATTCTTTTAACTTTTTTGCATTAGATAGAGGATCTGCGTCTGAGTCTATCAAGGTTAGAGAAAGAACAAGGTCGTCGGGAAGATGTGTTGAGACAAGAAATTACTGACCTACAGCAGAGACTACAAGAAGCTGAGGAGAGAAACCAGGAACTCACACAGAGCGTTACAGCTGGTACGTAACCATACCAGGCATTATAGAACCATTTAGCATTAACCCCTAAAGGACTAGCCTATTGAACCTTTTACGGGACTTACCTTTTTTCTGGACTAGTGTATATACGTACTAAATATGTATCATTTATAACTATGTTACTCAATATGCTCAAGGAAGTGCTCAAGGAAATGCTGAGTTCAAAGGTTTATGATTCAAGCAGTCAAACATCAAACCAGACAATGGGGATGTTAACATCCTTCCCATCCGCTGCTGGGGGTGGATTTTGACCTTCTTCCTGTCCTTCAGGGGTTAGAGGAAAGTAGTGCAGTAATAGTAAATATCAGAGCATAGAGGTTCCCAGGTATTATTTATTTATTTATTTATATTTATTTCGGACTAAACATCCATTCTTATAGCTATAATATACAATATTTACATGAACATAAGAAATTAAAATAAATAGCAGTTTTCAATAAAAAGCATCATATTACGAAACACAGAGGAATTGGATGATATCACAAACATCCATTCTCTCTAAAATCCATGGCTTGTAATTGTCACGCTGCAAACACAGTTCTCTGATTTGCAAACCAATTCTTTCATTCTCAAGATCTATGCCATCATACCACTTAGAAAAAATTCTTACATCAAAATCACATTTATCCATGTTTAAAAAATCCCACACATTGAATCCAAACTTATTACAAACATATCTAACATTATTACCAAGGCGAGAGATATTAAAACATGATGACCTAAAAACAGTTCTCACTAGTTCATTCTTGCTTGTACAACCATTATAGAAATGTTTTACAAATCTTTTAGCAAACATCACATCACCTGGTAAATGGTCAGACAGATGTGGCAACAATCTGTTATGAGTCTGACGAGGCACCTTCCATACTCTTCTAATTGACTGGCGCCATGAAATACACAGCTTTTCAAAATCCTTATGATACATAGCACAATTCTGGAAGCCATAAAAACTGGTACAATACTGTTTAAATAGCAAATCTTTTACATCAGATCTAACATTATTAAAATATGCTAAGAAAGTATTGACCTTTACATTAAAATCATTAATCACAGGGCCAACAAGGCTGTCATTCACATCATCGGTGACAACATGGCCGAGATGCTTCATCTCTCTGACAACCTCAACTTTGTCTCTACACACAAATATGTCCAATTTCAGCTTGCCCTTACCAAACATCATTAGCTGACTTTTAGCACCATTGAACTTAATATTGAACTCAGCGGCATACATTTCACAAATCCCTATCATTATTCTTAGGGAGGAGACGGTGGGTACAAGTACATACAAATCATCAGCATACCCTATGCCTCCACAGAAAGTGTCGCCAATGTAGCAGCCTAGCCCTGAGTCTTTAAGTTTAACAAGCAGGCCATCAACATATATGCCAAACAATGTAGGACTCAGAACCCCTCCTTGTTTAACTCCATTACCGACACTAAACCATTCAGAACTATTACCATTAAAAGCCACTCGTAACTTTTGATTTACATACATATTCATCAACAAGCGTATGTACAAAGGATTTACCTTGCGATTGACAAGTAATCTAAACATCTTATCATATTGTACACGATCAAATGCTTTAGACGCATCTAATGCCAATGCATATACATTCCCACCTTTCCGAACATAATAGTCAGTAGTTTCAAGCAACACTGAGGTGGCTAAAGCTGCAGAATGCCCCTGCTTGAAACCAAACTGCATATTGCATGTACTTAAACTATCTGCTTCTTTACATAGAATTACTATATCCATTAGCTTACACAGGACACTTTGTAAACAAATTGCTCTGAAGTTGTCAGAAACATTAATGTTGACTCGTTTATTCTTTGGTATGGGTATAAGAGTCCCAATCAGCATATCCTTGGGACAACATCCATGCATTAACATACCATTATACAACTTAACTAGAATGCCATACAGTTGGTCAGTGCCATTAAGAATATGGTCAGAATACAGACCCAAATATCCATCACTCTTGTTGCACTTTATAAACTTAAGAGCATTTTTAAAAACATCCAATGTAAATAAACTATCGGCAACATCTGCATTACTCTGACTCAAAATAAGATCATTTACATCACATTCAACATCATTCATATCATCAGGATCAAATCTAACAGAATTATACAATGCATCAAACTTGTCTGCAAACCTCTGGGAGATACCTTTATCATCAGATATTCCATCCACAACCTTAGGTATCCGATTGCCTTTACCCTTCATGCGTCTACTTTCACGCCACAGGTTTCTATGATTACCAGTAGCTATAGCTTCAGCCATTTTTTCAGACCTTAATGCATCTTCATGCTTTTTTACCATCCTAACAGCATAATGATACTGAGCACGTGATCTGCGCCTCATCTCAGCATAGTATCCATGTCTTGGCTTGCCAAAATCCTTCCATACCCAGTGCCAGAATAGTGATATTTCCTTACTCTCTTTCACATAGTCACCATAACCGGGTAGAGGTGTAGAGTTTTGAGTAGGTACATCAACATCAAGACTGTCTGGGGCACTCTGACCCGCAGAAGGCACTGCCTCTACAGAAGCCTTTAAACATATATCAATCACATCATCATGCAATCTTTCCAACTGAGAAATGTGTTCAACATCAGTACATTTAACATCACAACAGTCAATAGCACCACACAACTCAAGATCATGCAAATGATCGTTCAAACATTCTTTGTACTTATCTATATTCTGCACATTAGCCTTGTACCATGCCACGCGTTGGCCTGCAGGTGCTCTTGTGGTTCTCAGATATTCACATGAAATATCAAATTCAGCTACAACTGGCATATGATCAGAATCATTATCAATACAATCAACAGTAAAATATTTACTTACAAACTGTTCAAGGTTCTTGCTGACTAGAATATGATCAATTAATGATTTACAGCCATTGGAAACACTTTCATACGTATACTCCACAGATGACTTGTCAGTGTTACATAAAGACAGTAAGTTCTCATTATCACAAAACAGTTTAAGCTCCTCAGTTTGAGGCGTGTTCCGACTAAGGTCTGTGTTTAAATCACCAGCAATCTGAATGAACATAGCATCTCTAGATTGACAAATAAAAGCAATTTCAGTTAAAACATCTCTGTACACCTCATAGTTCTCACCATGACCATGCTCGTCACACGGCATATAGACACAAAAAAGCAATATATCCACATTGTCAGATATAGAAATCTGCACACAACTAATTCGTTTGGAAACTGTTGGAATTGGGGTCACTTTCCATGTAATGTCACCCTTCCATAGAATCACTGTTCCACCATGCTTTCTTCCTCGCTGTACCACAGCTGGGTCCATGGCGCTGGTGCCTTCTCGCATCACAGTTCTTGACTTATCAATATCATCAAATTTATCAAACTCCTCAACATACATATGATGCTCCTGAATACATACAAAATCACAATCTTTAAAAATATCAGCAGTGAATTTCAGAGTTAAGCTACTGTTAAAGTTTTTACAATTAAAAGAGGTTACTTTCAGTTTGTTTTCCATGTTGAAAGGGATATGTTGAGTTCATACTAGTAATCAACTTTAGACTCATAATCTCTAACCTCAATGCCCTCTGGCCAATTGTCAAGGTTCAGCACTCTGCTTCTGTCTTTAGCACTAATAATACAGACAAAAGCCTTTCGTGTTGCACTGGGGTGAGAGCGTTGGAAAAGACCTCTCACTGTTACACCTAACTGGGAAAGGTGGCTATAGACCCTTTCCACATGATGGACTCTGTCCACATTCCCAATGAAGATCCTACGATCTTCCTCCTGGTTGGCCTTCCGAATGTTGCTCCTCCTCTGGGGGCGCTGCAGCATGTACCCTTCACTATCCAAGTGGCCACGACCGCCTGGAGGGACACGCTGGGCTGTGTTGCTCATCCCACTCTGTGGCCCACGTCGGCTAGCCTGGCCACCTCGGTTTGAGCGACCATGCTGTTGTCTGCCAAATTCCCACCCATTACGTAAGGTAGGCTCAGTGGCAGCGGTCAGCTGGGAACCTGTCATCGTTGACTGCTTCCTGTTTCCCTGCTGAAGTCTGCCCGTATCCCTCACATTTCGCATTGTTGGCTGGGTAGCAGCAGTCCGCTGAGAACCTGCTGTCACTGGCTGTTTCCTGCTGGAACTGGCAGTCAGCCCTTGTTGACTGGCTACAGCAGCAGCAACTGCTGCTGGATGAGGTTGTAGATCTCCTGGAAACCTTCCCCCAGTTGATGTCACTGCAGGTGGGGGTAGGAGGGGATCAGCATCCTGAGCCACAGTGCTGCGTTCCGGCACACTGCGACTCCTCACCTTTGGTCTCGGCTGGACGGGCTCAACCTCAAAGACTGAGCGGTCATCAGCTGTATCATCCACATCACTCTGCTCTGTGGTAGAAGCACTGTCCTCCTTGTCCAGCTTTTGTTCCTTTTTATCATTACTGGACATATACACAGACTGTATCAATTTTTCCTGTGTTGCAATTGATGACTCTACCTTGGTCACATTATCAGTCAATTTTATAATCTCTATCTGATTGTGATTTGCTCCACTTTCCACACATTCAAGCTTACGCTCCAGTGCTTCTATCCTTTTAAGCACTGCAAGCGAGTTCAGTTCTTCAGGATTATTCTTAGGCAGACTTTTTACATCATCACACATGAACTTTACCCGAGATCCACATTTGTCTCCTGAAGAGCCTCCAGCACATCAGCAGTGTTTGCCTCAATCATAGACCTATTGGGAGAGTTGATCCGGCTCTGCCAGGGTTTGAGGTCATCTTCTGCTACTTGCCATAGCAGCTTCTTTGCTGCCAGTATGGCCTCACCATCAAAGGATATCATAGCCACATGCTTTATATTGTCTGGAGCACATGACTGTAGATAGCAGTTCATATACACCAGTACTGGTGACACAACAATTTTATCTCCATCTTTGGTAATAATCACATTCTCATTGCTTGAGGGGGCCATGATCTCTATACCTTGTTGGGGGTGCCTAAATCTGGCCAGGGAGGCACACACCAGAGAGTTCCACTTGACTGAACACCCTCCCCTATACACACAGGCCCAGGTATATTATTCAGGTATGACTGGTAAACAATGTCAATGGCCACTGTACAGCTTACCTGGCCTTTGTCTCCAACAGTTTTAGTCCACAAATTTCTCCCAAAATTATATTCCAACACAAACAATCAATCCTCTATACTCTTTTTAACATCCATGCTGAAGTATATGAATGTCTGACTTATATTTCTGTGTTAAAATGTCAATATATTCCAGCAGTTGTGAGAGTCAGTTTTTAGCTTTTTGTACCCCAACAAGGTTATTATTGTCAGGTGTTGAGTGCTCAACTTAAAATCTTAAAGAAAATATGAATAATTTTACAGCTACCCGTCCACTTCTGAGACAGATTGAGAATTTGCAGTCTACACACTCATATCAGTCATTATCCTATGAGAAAGTGGAAAAGAACCTCACAGAAAGACTTGGTAAGTGTCAGTTATGCATGTCTCTCAGTTTGATCACCTGTTGGGATTTCAGATTACATGAAATACACTATTGTAGCAGTGGGTACATTTGTCAACCCTCATTCTTTTATGTCATATTTCATTAAAAGCCAGCACTATTATTCACAGTTTTCGTAGATAAATTACATTTCAGTGTAACCAGCAAAATATACCTGAATTAGTTTATTTTACGAGATGATAAAGCAAAAGTGGTAACGAGGGTCAGCATCTCCTTTTTAATTTTTTGTTAATGATTGGATTTCAAGAGTTTTTTGTGCACTTCCAATTTTGTGCAATTCTGGTGTGTTATTTTCAAAGGGGCAATATGGCAACCAGCAATCGGCCTATGTCAATATTTTTTATAAATGTTTCAAAACTAAATGTTTTACATGTACCTTGGATTAATTTCTCTATTCAAGGAGAGGCCCAGACACAGCTGGCTGCAGCTGTGGAGAAGGAAAGGTCTGCTTCAGAAAAACACATGGAAATAAGTATCAAACTCAGTTCACTAGAATCACAAGTGTCCACACTCCGGCAGGAGAAATCAACACTCACTGCTCATCTCGAGATGGAAAGGGCTAAGCTGCAAGTCCTGGAAGATGCCAAGAACAAGTAAGAGATGTACAGTTAAGCTTTGTTAAAGGTGCAAAATGATATCTTGTATGCTTTAGACAATAAAAAGGCTGTCATCTTACTGTTACTGGACCTCTCTGCTGCCTTTGACACCATTGACCATCAAATCCTATTCGATAGACTGGAGGCCAGATGCAATGTCAAAGGTCATGCCCTCTCCTGGATTCGGTCATATCTTAGGAACAGGAAACAATGTGTGAAGGTTGGTACCCATAGGTCATGCCTGAAGTCCATAAAATATGGAGTACCACAGGGCTCAGTGCTGGGCCCCATATTGTTCACCATTTACATGACACCCCTCTCTGACATTCTGGCCAAGTATGGTCTGAGCTATCATATCTATGCAGATGATACTCAGATCTACATCCCTGTTGACCACTCTTCCCCCCATCAAGGGGACTTAAGCAGGCACAAACTGGAGGAATGTGTCTGTGAGGTTAGAAATTTCCTTATATCCAATAAGATGAAGATAAATGATGGAAAGACAGAGATGCTCATATGTACTGACAGGTACAATACTGCAACCCACAGCAGTATCCCAGACACAATCAGAGTGGGTGGCTCTGATATTGCTCCTAGTGAGTCAGTGGTGGATCTTGGTATCACATTTGACTCCAACATGGACATGAAGGCTCAGATCAGAAAAATGTGCCAGAAGGGCTATTATCATATCAGAAACCTGGCAGCCATTAGACATTGTCTAGACGAGAAGACTGCTATAACACTTACCCATGCTTTTGTTACATCTACTCTGGATTATGGAAATGGCCTGCTGGTTGGTCTTCCTAAAACTGACATTAGGAAGTTGCAATACCTCCAAAACTCCGCTGCACGTGTTGTAGGAAAAATTAGGAAATTTGATCACATCTCAGGAAAACTACGGGAACTGCACTGGCTCCCTGTACATGCGAGAATAGATTTTAAAATCCTTCTCCTAACCTGGAAGGCCCTAAATGGTAAGGCTCCACCTTACTTACGTGATCTACTCCAAATCAAAGACGGGGAACGCTGTCTAAGATCCAACGATGGCACCCATCTACAAGTACCTAAGACCAGGCTAAGGACAGTGGGGGACAGGGCCTTTTCATCTGCTGGCCCTAGACTTTGGAACTCCTTACCTACTGACATTAGGACAAGTACTTCAGTCTCCTCATTCAAGAATAGACTGAAAACTCATCTTTTCAAGACACATGTCTTGAACACAGCGCTATGAACAGACCTGGTCTGGTATCAGCGCTATACAAAATTTTTTATTATTATTATTATTATATTAGTCAATGAAAAATCCATTTTGATTCAGGTGGAGACATTTATTATATATGCCCTTTCAGTATATCTGTCTTTGTTTTAGTGGGGCCGCCCAGCTGGAAACATTGCGAGCTAGTTTTGAGAAGAATATAAGAGAATTGAAAAAAGAAAAGGTAAAATTTAACATCTCTTCATGCCATAAACATTGATATTTTTCTTCATTTATTGATATTTATTCCCAATAACCTGAAATGCCAAATGTTCCTATTTACCAGTTGTTACACGTTCAGAAGAATCATATGAAGGCCACAGTAAAATTTAACAAAGAGACAATTCATGATGGAACTACCACATTATGTGTTTGTTGTTGAAGGTGATGCTGGAGAACCAGCTTGAGATGGAGAAGATGCGGACAGAGGCAGAGAAGAAGAAGCTATCGATGGCACATGACCAGGTACGGGAGAAAGAGCTTCAGCTGCAGCTAGCTTCCACCACGGTGCCGATCAGGTCCTCTCCCAGCCCCTCACTCACCATGGACCGCAGCTTCTCCATGGACAGAAGCATGGATCAGAGTATGACAGACTCAACTATCTCCCAGGTAGACTTTACAATAAATAGGAGAAAAAAAATCTAAACAGTATTTTTTACCCTCAGCCCCTGATGTAATCAGGCTGAGGGTATTGTAGTACTCCTGGCGTGGGTATGTATGTATGTATGTATGTATGTATGTATGTCTGTATGTATGTATGTATGTATGTATGTATGTATGTATGTCTGTAGCGAACATCCTTGTCATCGCGATAACTCAAGAACAAATGATGGCAGCTTCATGAAACTTGACACACATATGCATCTGGTGAAAACCTCGGACGAGTTCGATGGACGGCGACCTTGACCTATTTTTCAAGGTCACGGGAACAATTATGTGAAATCCCAAGAATCACAATAACTCAAGAACGAATAATGGTAGCTTTATGAGATTTGACACACATAAGTATCTGGTGAAGACCTCAGAATTTTTTCTATAAAACATGACCTTCACCTACTTTTCAAGGTCACAGGGACAATTATGTGAAATCATCTTGTCATCGCGATAACTCGAGAACAAATGATGGCAGCTTCATGAAACTTGACACACATATGCATCTGGTGAAAACCTCGGACGAGTTCGATGGACGGCGACCTTGACCTATTTTTCAAGGTCACAGGGACAATTATGTGAAATCCCAAGAATCACAATAACTCAAGCACGAATAATGGTAGCTTTATTAGATTTGACACACATAAGTATCTGGTGAAGACCTCAGAATTTTTTCTATGAAACATGACCTTCACCTACTTTTCAAGGTCACAGGGACAATTATGTGAAATTATCTTGTCATCGTGATAACTCGAGAACAAATGATGGCAGCTTCATGAAACTTGACACACATATGCATCTGGTGAAAACCTCGAATGAGTTCGATGGATGGCGACCTTGACCTATTTTTCAAGGTCACGGACAATTATGTGAAATCCCAAGAATCGCAATAACTCAAGAACGAATGATGGCAGCTTTATGAGATTTGACACACACAAGCATCTGGTGAAGACCTCAGAATTTTTTCTTTGAAACATGACCTTTACCTACTTTTCAAGGTCACAGGGATAATTATGTGAAATCATCCTTGTCATCATGATAACTCAAGAACAAATGATGGCAGCTTCATGAAACTTTACACGCATAAGCATCTGGTGAAAACCTCGGACTAGTTTGGTGGATGGCGACCTTGACCTATTTTTCAAGGTCACAGGGACAATTATGTGAAATCCCAAGAATCGCAATAACTCAAGAACGAATGATGGCAGCTTTATGAGATTTGACACACACAAGCATCTGGTGAAGACCTCAGACTTCTCATGATGGAACATGACCTTCACCTGATTTCAAGGTCACAGGGACAATTATGTGAAATCATCCTTGTCATCGTGATAACTTAAGAACAAATGATGGCAGCTTCATGAAACTTTACACGCATAAGCATCTGGTGAAAACCTCAGACTAGTTTGGTGGACAGCGACCTTGACCTATTTTTCAAGGTCACAGGGACAATTACGTGAAATCCCAAGAATCGCAATAACTCAAGAACGAATGATGGCAGCTTTATGAGATTTGACACACACAAGCATCTGGTGAAGACCTCAGAATATTTTCTTTGAAACATGACCTTCACCCACTTTTCAAGGTCACAGGGATAATTATGTGAAATCATCCTTGTCATCGTGATAACTCAAGAACAAATGATGGCAGCTTCATGAAACTTTACACGCATAAGCATCTGGTGAAAACCTCGGACTAGTTCGGTGGACGGCGACCTTGACCTATTTTTCAAGGTCACAGGGACAATTATGTGAAATCCCAAGAATCGCAATAACTCAAGAACGAATGATGGCAGCTTTATGAGATTTGACACACACAAGCATCTGGTGAAGACCTCAGACTTCTCTTGATGGAACATGACCTTCACCTGATTTCAAGGTCACAGGGACAATTATGTGAAATCATCCTTGTCATCGTGATAACTTAAGAACAAATGATGGCAGCTTCATGAAAATTGACACATAAGAATCTGGGAAGACTCCACATGAGTTTGATGGACGGTGACTTTAACCTGCTTTTCAAGGTCACAGGCCCATATCAATAATTCTAGAGTAAATGATGACAGTTTCATGATACTTGACACACCTAAGCTATCAAAGGAAGTAGATTTTATGCGTTTTTTACCCCTGCATCAATTTGCCTTGGTGCAGTGACGTTTTGTTCACAAATATTGTGTGGAGCGAATGTTGTGCAATGAGTTACCAGGGCTGAGGGTTGATGCATCTCTGATGCCTATGTTTTATTATTGAATTTATTTATCTGGATGCACTTATTAATAGATCAGTTTTGTTCCATATACCTTGATGTGGATTGATAAATTAGTTAATGTTTTAGGAGGACATATTTGAGAAGACCCTGATGATGGCATCCAGCAATGGTAATAAGACAAGTTTATATGAGACGCTGAGACAGACTGGTGCTGCCACCTTGATGGAAAACCTGCAATCACAGCTCAAGATGAAAGAAGGAGAAATTACACAGCTGCAGGTAAATCAGTTATTTCAGTTGTTAATATATCATCAAATAGAGGTTCTCTTCATAAAATACCTGAATATAAATTATTTTGCTTTAGCTCTTCATAAAATACCTGAATATAAATTATTTGGCTTCGTATGATTGTTTAATGCATGAATTACAGAGTGATATTAGTGAGTTGGAGCGTACAAGAGAATCTATGGCAAGAGAGCTTGTCAACGTCACAACTCAGAATGAAGATTTGCAGCATGAACTAGAAGGCTTGCCAACACTCAAACAACAATATCAGGTAAAGGTGACATACATAAGGAAATAAGGCTTGATTTGACCCATATGGAAATGTCTCCATCTTTATTATAAGAATCATTGCAAAATCTTGAAATCCTAACAGATAGGATGTGATGATTACAAAATATTACAGAATACACATTTTCAAGAAAATGATATTGATATAAATCAAATAAATTGGAATTATTCTTACCTCATGATTCATTTATTATACTATATTAGAATTCTGATGAAATGGGTACTATTTCAAGTAGTTCAGTAAAAGTAATGATGAATATTTGTAGGAACTGGACCAGCGCTACAATGCAATATTACAGATGTACGGTGAGAAGGAAGAGGAAGTGCAGG
This sequence comes from Amphiduros pacificus, assembly GCA_949316495.1. Taxonomy (NCBI): domain Eukaryota; kingdom Metazoa; phylum Annelida; class Polychaeta; order Phyllodocida; family Hesionidae; genus Amphiduros; species Amphiduros pacificus. The sequence goes on from OX439002.1 coordinate 38,000,277, forward strand.
AGCTGAGACTGGATCTGCAGGATGTCAAGGACATGTATAAAGCCCAGGTAGGTATCCTTGATTGGGATGGGTTGTAAAAAGGATGTATAAAGCCCAGGTAGGTATCCTCAATGGGGATGGGTTGTAAGGATGTATAAAGCCCAGGTAGGTATCCTTGGGAGGGGGTGGGTTGTAAAGTTGTATAAAGCCCAGGTAGGTATCCTTGATTGGGATGGGTTGTAAGGATGTATAAAGCCCAGGTAGGTATCCTTGATTGGGATGGGTTGTAAAAAGGATGTATAAAGCCCAGGTAGGTATCCTTGGGAGGGATGGGTTGTAAAGCTGTATAAAGCCCAGGTAGGTATCCTTGGGAGGGGGTGGGTTGTAAAGCTGTATAAAGCCGTGGTAGGTATCCTTGATTGGGATGGGTTGTAAGGATGTATAAAGCCCAGGTAGGTATCCTTGATTGGGATGGGTTGTAAGGATGTATAAAGCTGTGGTGGTCTTACTGAGGAGGGATGGGTCTGAAGAACATATATAAAGCCCAGGCAGGTGTTCCTGGTAGGGATAGGTTGTTAAGACATGTACAAAGGCAAGATCTATAATAAAAAATAAAATGAAAAATAAAACACATCTACAATAAATCTTTCATTACATTGTATTGTACCCTTTTAATAAAAAGTAAAAAAAGCTGGAAGATTGATAAAAGTTCTATTGAATTGTTCTTAAATATAATGTAAACATTGATAGTTGCCTTAAAACACTTGTGTTTTTATGATATTTCCAGATAGATGAATTGCTTAAATCTCACTGAGGAAAGGCCAGTCTAAGTTTGATGGGTGCCAAACTCTGCATATCTCTTGCGCAGTCTAATACAAGGACAAAGAGATCCTTTGGCTATGAAATACTGCAAGTAATGGACACAATAACTTCCTCTTATTATGCACAATGTCTCCATTTAAATCAAGTAATGTTATCAGATATACTGATCATAAATAAATAGGATAAAGACACGAGACTTTGAAGTGGAGTTCCAAAAGTGACCACCAGGTGGTGCCACTCCTCAAGGCATGTGAGTCCTTATAGGATGACATGCAGGTTCTAAAATATGAACTCATTCTCTCATGCTTGAGAGATCAGATGTGCAACTTCGATAGTGGGACAAGTTTGTGATGTGATTTCTTTTAAAAAGCTGACATACGTTCAGCGTTAATATCTGTGGATGCCGTTTTATCTGTGATAATGTTAATTGTGCACTCCTACGACCAAGCTCCCAGTCAGTACATCACCAAAACGTCTATCACAATTTGTATACTTTTTCTGAATGAATATTCATGACACAAGCATACCCATATTTAACCTGCCTTTCAGCCAAGAAAAATATCTCTCTGGTGGTCAGAAAAATGCTTTTTGATGTAAAGAAAATAACACTTTTCCCAATGTGTTATTTTTTGAAAGGCCAAATTGATGAGAGGAAAAGAAACTTGCCTTATGGTGCAAATTAATATGATCTGGCTTTTTATGGACTACTTATGGTCAACTTCTTAGATAAAGTTGATATTTATAGAAAAAGCTGAATATTACTTGGGCAATTTATTTAAATATTAAAATAGATATGTCAGTTATGGTTACAGATTTATTTTACTTGTTTTTTTATCAAAATTTAATAAGTCTACTTAGCTGATTGTCAAAGTAGATAATTAAATATGAAATAACATGGCATCACTTTTCTTTTCCTGTTTGGTTTATTCTTACTTTCATGCTCTGGCTTATTAAAAATATATTTTTGTTAAGCAAATTGGAATATTCAATAAGGCTCAATGTCACAGATAGAAACTTCTGATAGGAAAAAATGTTGGCATGGGTGAACCAGTTCCTGTTTACTTTATATTAATGTGCACCTGACCAGGAAGTCATGTTGAGCAAAAGCACATACCAACATTTATAGAATTTTCAACCAACCCAATCAATAGAAAGCCAGCCATGCAACTTTTTCAAACAGGATGTTTACCTAAATATACTGGTACTCCTGTGTGTATATTGTTTGATACTTTGTAAATTATAATATAACAGCATTCGAATACATTATTATAATAACTGATGGAATGTCAACAGGTTTCATGTGTAATACATACCCTTGTATCTGTAAAATTATTTTATTATTCAGAGCTTATGTTTAAAGTTTTAAAAAAAATGCTTCAAATTCATGGACATGCTGTATCAAATTTATAAGATATATTTGTAAAAAAGAGGTATTATTGATAGATATGGAGGAATTCATATTGAAGAATGTTGATGTGATGATGAGGTTCACAATGTTATAGCCATCATTTATATCAAGTTGTAAATCATCAGTGGTGTCATAAGGCACAGACTTATTGGGAAGCCTAATTAAATATAATAATATACATGGTACTTTTCCTGTGATATTCCATTTTTCAATGTCAAACAAAATATTGCAGACCATAGAGGGCTTTCTGCAAAATTATGTTGGCCCAGAGTTAGAAGTTTTAGAAAAGGTAGAGGACATAGGGCAGACACAAATGTAGACTGATGGTTAGAATACTAGTTCTTGTCTCACCTGCATCAGCTGTTTGAGGGACTAAAATGTCACTTTCCTTCTGTTCGTCTATCAAGATTTAGAGACGAGCTATTCAAGATAGAGCTATCATTATTGTTTGGATAATGCATCTTTAAGAGGAATATTAGATACTCAGATAAAAGTCATGCTTCACTGAATAGTCGGACTTCAGTGAGCAACTCAACATTTTTCAGAGAAAAATTTTGAGATGTCATCATACAACATCCAAGCTTGAAATATAGTTTAAATTGGTGATCCATAGAGGCTTGTTGAAAGAAATCATGTGTCAGTGAGAATTCACACCTCAATGAATACCTGAAAACTTTGAATTTAACATCAAGTGATTGAGCTGTCAATTTTGACAGAAGGATGCCTCAGTGAACAATTTAAATAAAATATTGTGATCATTTACCATCAAGATATAAAATTTTGGTGCGTCTTCTATTTTAGTTAATATGCACATTTATACTTGAAACTTATTGACAAAAGCATCACTTAGTGACTGGGATGGGTGGAGCTGTTACTTTGGCAGGATGATGCATCATGATGAATAGTACAGGTATCAGTGATGAACTTCATGCCTGTGTTAAAATGTCAAGCTCAGTAAACAAGTTGAAACAACATTGTCAATGTATTATTCCTTAATTATGATGGATGTTGCAGACAATATTTGTTGGATTAAGGAAATTAACAAATGGTATTGGTATCAGTAATTGGTATCAGTAATGATACCAAGTCTCTGACTGATAAGTAGAAGTTGTGGCAGAAACACATTTCAGAATTTTGATCATTACTCTGTTAAATGCAAGGTGACAGGTGAATCTGGTATGGAGCTAGCACTAGAAAAAAGTGTAAAGCATGTATTAGACAGAAGCTTCCATGGGGATCCATATTTTGCAGATTTATTATAAGGGCTTGATTATACTTTTTATGTGGGAATAATTAAGTTGTTAGGGTCACACTTTTAATTTAGTCAATACAAAAATTAAGCAGTTAATACATATTTTTGAGTAAAGTTTGTTTTGGTTCATATTCAGATGTTTTTTTACATATCAATAACAAATATGGTTACCTGAACACTGAACCAGGAATCGTGTCTTGAAGGAATATACTATATATAATGTAGAAGTGACCAAATTGGTAACATTGGTGTTCTGAAGACAGGCAAAAGCAAGGTGTGGTTTCATACTATGTCATGTCATTGGTTGAAATATTCTATTACTGTATATATCATTTCTGGCCATTTTGTAACAGCAATTGTATATAATACAAATTAATTGTGAATAATTTAATTCAAAATGGCATTATTATTATGTGGTATACAGGATGTGTGTACACCAATGGGGAAATAAAATGGTTTCATAATAAACAAAATGTGGTTCTTAACTAAATATTTCTTGTTTGAAAAACTGCAAGATTTGATCAAAGGTTGATTGAAGATCTGTTGAATCTGCAGGGGAAATTTCATGAATTTGTGATTATTTTTACTGCTGTTGAAATCCTTGATGTTATAAATAAAGAGGAAAAAAATTCCCCATATACCTTAAATAAGAACTTCTCAACATATTTTCCCCTCAGTGAATATTGTAAAAATTCTGCAAAATTGTTGCTATGCATAAGCTCTGATTTTGTCTGGATTGGTCAGAAAGGGAATGGCTATTCAAAGGCGAGAAACGCAAATTTCACATGAAAGTAAGTTTCAAATATTGCGTAGCGTAAAACAATACATAATTCAAATTTTGAATGCAAATTGCAATTAGATAATGGAATAGAGTATCATGGTCAGAGCACAACCTCCAAAGATTTCAATCAAGATATCATAGAAAGGTATATACACAGATGGGAAGACAACAAAATTAACATGGTCTGGAGAAAAAAAATTATTTAAATTCCAAGGAGACTACTTCAATAAATGCTTGACAAAAAAATATCTACATAGTTACATAGGATAAAAAAGATAACATCACCAAAAATAATTAACTTGTTTATTGACAGTTCTTTTCCACAACAGATGCATTATTTACATAATAGTGTTGGTATGAATTATTTGAGAGAAAGTTCCTGATATTTCCCTGGACCAGTCTTTGTCTGGTCTCCTTACTGCTGGAATTACACAAGCTGTTAGGTCCCATTCTGATAGTAATAATTGCCCCGACATCAAATCCTGTCCTTTTAAACTGATCAATATGACATACATTTTTGTGTTTTCTCTTATTTACCCTCAATCAGTTGGTCTGAAAGATCTTGACAATTTAATAACATAAAGCAATTCATCTAATTTAATGTGGTTTACTATTATCAAATTTATCTGGTGCATCAGCCTGTGACATGGGTGTGTGTGGCCAGATTGATGGCTTGTTCTCAGGATCGAGACGTTTCTCTGGGAAGTAATCTCCAAACATCTCCAGAGTCATCACATCTGGGCCTGGCACCGCGTTGATGGCATTTAACTACAAAACCAATATTGTTAATTAAATGATGAATTGAAAAAGATTCATGGTATTTCAAAATATTCAAAATGTTTTTAGCTACAGTGAGCTTTTTCATCATAACCCTCTTTTTACTGAAAAAAATATAAAATAATCTCCAACAAAATTATTGTTATATTTATATCTAATCATGGATTAATTTTGCAAAGAAGACTGATTATTAACTCACCAATGCCTGGGCATCTGCCATTTTCTGTTTCACCTCTGCCACAAATTGCTTCGTTTTTTCTGCCTGTAAATTGAGCATCAGAATAAATGATATGTACAGATTTTTTAAGTTTGAGATTACAATTGCTTTGTATACACCTAAAAACCCAGGATCTTTAATAAACTGACTGTCATAGACCTATGCATGCTGTGCAAAGTTTGTGTTGAATATCCAAATATTTTTTTTCAGTGGCTAAATTGAGAGTTTAGAGCAATTCAGGTTGAGTTCCTTAATTACATTCAACTTGTAATATTTATGTAAAAGTTTAATATTTATGTAAAATATTTTTCCCTTCAAAACTTCATACACTTCTCACAGGCTCAGTACTGAAGGCTTTTCTGGACCTCTGGGCCCCAAAAAGTGAATATTTCTGTATTTTTACTGATATTTTCATTATATTTGCCAATGCCTTTAGATCTGTGGTGCTTTTTGCCATTGCTTTTTGTTTTTGTTTGTGCACATTTCCTGGAAATGCCTGCTATTTCTTTGTAAATGATAATTTTTAGTATTGACCCAGCTTTGCCGGGTAAATAGAGATTGCAGGCTTTTTTGCAGGTCGAGAGCTGTCAATGTGGTAAAAACAGTGTACACAACAGAGGGCCTAACTCCTTTATTCCAATAATGCTTTATTCCAGAAGTCTCAAATTGGGTGTATACATAGACAAGTAGAATGAGGAACAGGATGTTTCTGACCCTCATGGAAAATAGAAAGAATTTATCTCCTGATGATACATCTTATCTATGAATAGCATAGAAATCAAAACTGTAGATTCAGAGGAGGAAATCGATCTTATACATACAGACAGAATGAGAGAATATTTCCCCTCTCACTGCATTAGCTATAATAATTAAGTCGGCGCAACTCAAAAGCCAGTGAGTGAGATAACATCTTACTCTTTTGGGGCAGTCACCATAGGCCATGGCCTACATGGTCACAGTTATAAAAATATTCAAAATCAACTATTTTTCAGTAAACTTTACTTACAGCATCCTTTTCCTGAGCGTCAATCTTCGCCAACATATTTTCTGGGTCCTTGGGATAAGGGACAGTCAGAGCCTTGTACTTCAAAACAATAAATACAGTTTGATAATATTGTGATAAAGTTGGTCTTTAACTTATATATATGGGATTTGAGGCAAAGGTTTTTCGTACATAAATTTACTTATGCAGGTAAAAGAATTTTTGAATCTATTTGAATGCATTTAATTCAAAAGGGAGTAATGAGTTCAATTTAGTTGTATATAAAACACATAGCACATGCTGGTCAGTTATTTGTCAAAAACTTGTTAAAACCAAATAAATTACATTAATTCTTGGATTTTAATTTGATTACCTTCTTCTCAAATTCATCTACAAGTGCTGGAGTTGATAGTCGGCTTTTGTAAAAAGCGAAATCTATGGCTGGTAAGCTTTCTGGGTTCCTGTGGACCCTGAAAGTACAGAAAAATACATACATGTATATCAGGAAAATGATACTCTACATACTTAATTGATAAATTATATAACCATGTTTATTCATTATGCTCAATGAAGTGCGGAGGTCAAAAGTTCATGATCCACTCAGTCTCACGTAGGGCATCACACCGGTACGCGATATTATCGATATACCGGTATACAGACATCGATACGATAACCGGTATTGTCATACTGGTGCTTCGATATATTAGTTGTATCGAATTGGGCCCTCATATCATCATAATAACACAGATTTTTGACTCGATATTTTACACATCGTAAGTTTTTTAATCTTTCAAATGTAAATACGATGACTGAGGGATCCATCATTGCGCAATATATCAATATTTCAATGGGAATGAATACGTTGTGACAGCACTCCAATCGTTTTTGCGCCAAAAATAAGAGCTTCTCCCCGTCACTTCTGGTTTTCGAAATGACGAACTCGTGTTGCGTATGCATATTTAAGCATTGTTAAATTCATATTTTCTCCGATTTGAGCAATATATACACTTATTAATAGGAGGCGGACTACTGTTGACACGTAGAATATTTCTGTGCGTATTTTAAGCCGAAGATATTAAATATATCGCCGTTTGGGGAGCTTGTACCCGGACCGATAAAGACAGTCAATTATTCTTCTATTTCGGTTCAGTAATATCGATATGTATCGATATGTATCGAATATTGATAAATCATCGATATATATCGTATCGTATCGATGAAATCCAACGATATGATGCCCTAGCAGGCCTTGACATTAACATTTGTGATCCACTTGCCCACTGGGCAAGTAAAATTTAAAATCTACTTGCCCTGAATTACAATTCACTTGCCCTGAATTTTTGTCCCAATATTTGAATACGGTATAGGACTAAAGCTTATAGGATTTGTACATTCAAACATTGGCTGATAATTAGAAAAAATGCCCATATAACCCATAGAATACACAAAATTTGGCTTGAAAAAGTTGAAATGAATAGTACATGTTTTTATTTAAAATAGCATGCAGTGACCTCAAGTTTGTTACAATTTTTTGTGCATATGCATAAGTACCAAATTTTTACGAAAAAATAAAAATTGGCAATGCTCAGTCAATTCTTGACCAATTTATATCATTGATAACTCTTATTTTAGTTCATTGGATATAAAAACAATAGGAATAGGGCCTTTTCTAACTCAGGAGTTCAATTTTTAAGCAGAGAAATACATGAAGACTTTGAGCTTGTGAGTAAAAATGTCACCCTGAATTGTCAATCTTGTAAGAATATAACCTACAATTATCACTTTATAAGATTAAGTAATGTCAAGTGTTACTGATGGATATACCCCACTGTTACTCATCATACTTAAAATCAACTGTACATGTTTCCTGGATAATATAATGATTGACAAAGACCAAAATGTGAGAAATTGATAAGCTCTACCTCCTGATACAGTGCTTTGTGTGAAATACCATCTTGAGGAATATATATATTTAGCAGCATGCCATAACTTTATCTTGATCAGGGTTTGGGAGGCAGGGGTAATACCAAGGGCAACGGAGCTTGGACACAAAGTTATCTCTAATCAGGTGTCATCCCTGTGATGTGGTCAGCAGTTCTCTCTGTTCTCTGTGGGGTACTTTGATTGGGGACAGATTACAGTACTTGACCACCGGGCAAGTGGAACAGATGTATCAAGTTGCCCGGACTTGCCCGACAGGTGTGAAATATACCTCGGGCAAGCGGGCAACTGGCTAATGTCGAGGCCTGCCTAGTCTCACGTTATTATCATGATTACATTGTAACAAAGTTGCAGCCCAAAGGAATGTTTCAAAATGACGTCATTGAGCCAGAACAATAGGGACGTCAATGTCCTTCCCGTCCGTTACCAGTGGTGGACATTGCCGTCCTTCCCGTCCATTAGGGGTTAACGGCTCAATGACGTCATTTTGTTATATTCTCTTGGGCTGTAACTTTGTTACAATGTAATCATGATGACGACGTCAGACTGACTTGATCATGAGCTTTTGACCTTAATGGCCTAGTCCATTAGGGGTTAAAGAATTCTGCAGATTGCATTTTCTGATAGAACACTGAGCAGTGTCAGTGTGTCACACTTACAATCTGAGAAATCGTTAAAATATTGATCAAACTTCAATATGTTGAATATTTGCTACACAAAATTGCAAAAATACACATTACAAGAGTAGTGGGTCGCTTGGCAGTATCAACTGTCATTGACATTGGGGTGACAAATCTAGCTCGAGTATCTCTAGCAGTGAATTTGCCTTTTGTTTATTTTGGGTCCGGCGGCCATTTCACGGCTAGAGAGAGATCGTCAAATTTAATCTGCCCTAGCGCAGCCCACTGGGCTGCGCGTGGTAAACACGCACTGCAGGTGTCGTAGTTATGTACTCACTGCTTACATGGCCTGGCTGTTTGCAAAGTATAATCTGTTTTCTGCAATATCCAGTTGTATAACAATCATTTTATCCTGTTTTAAGTCAGTTATCACACTTTTAAATGGACAAGAATTTCAGCTTCTTCAGAATTGAAATGGCCGCCAATGTTAAGACTGGTTTAGACCACGTGACTACATTTCACCCTCCACTTTTTGTGTATTGTGGGGAATGGTTTTTCACTGCTTTAGGGGTGTTTTATCTGGTGATGTTTTCAGGTCTTTTCATAATTTCAAACATTGAGAGGTTTCCACTCGATGCTTCATTTTTTTCCTGCTGGATGTTTCAAGCAATATAAAACTTTAAATGTTACACTGGCAATGCAGTCATCTTCAGAAATATGTAAGGTAACCTTGTAGTGCACTTTTAACAAGTGTCCCATCACGATTCAGAAGAAAACAGTGCATTTTTATGAAGAAGCCAGGAAATTTAAAAATCTGATTTTTTTTACTGAAGTACTCCACGACCTAAAAACTGCCCCTATGTGCTCTCAAATGTGTAAAATGAAAATAAAAAATGACAAGAAAAAATCTCTTTGGAAGGGCTTGTTATTTAGGGAGTGGATGCCATGACTATGACAAATCAAGAGTGTGCATGTGTGTGACCCTTTTGACTTTGGTTTGTAATGAAGAACTTACTTGCTCACGAACATATCAGACTTATTCTTAAAAGCCCGAAATGAATCCACTTGGTTCTTTGGTACACGTTCTGCAAATGCAGCCCAGTCAATGGCTGATTTGGAAAGTCTCCGGGCTGCCATTCTGAGATTTTGCAGAAATGTCAATGCACACACAACACCGGGTAGAACAAGATGGCGGCGTCCTTGACCTCGCCAAGACCCCACATCCCAACAGAACGCTACTTGAAAAACCAGATCTGAAGTTATGTCCACAGTAGTTTTTAGTCAAATCAAACAAAATCGAATCAAGTTATGATAATTTACTTTGCTTCTCCGAAATATTTAAAATAATTATAATCTCGACGAAGTCTCGTGTACTCCCTAACTCATAAACATGGCTGCAGAGAGGATGGAAGTGAATCACGTCGGTGACAACAAAACTAGACACATATCACGCAAAGACGCATGGGTAAAATTAAATGTTGGTGGTACTTTATTTATGACAACTAGAACAACATTATGTCGAGACCCAAAGTCGTTTTTATACAGATTATGTCAAGATGATCCGGACTTACATTCAGACAAGGTGAGCCTTCTGATTCAATTTTAACTTCAAAGTGATACTGGGATTGGGAACATCATGATATGAGTATTGAAAATTGTCAATAAGTCAGTTTCTGTCATTCCTCGTCATAAATTATAATGAATCAAAGATTCAATCTGAATTTAGTTTTTCATAACCTGCAAATAAGAATTATTCATCCGTCAATTGTGTTGTTTCATTTGAAACTTGTCACTATGTCAGCGAGTTTCCGTCGACGAAGTGGACAGTAACAGGTCGCTTTGCCCCACAGGAAATAGCTTCAATAGCTGCGCATCATGACCATACCGCATCACAGCCATAAACAGATGTAAAGCAAGTGCCAGATTAAGTGAAATTCTGCATTTTGTGATAAAATCTCAACATAAATTTTAGAATATTTACATCGTTTTAATATTTGATACATTTGCTGATCAAATTGTCACAATTGATGTTAGCTGTCAGTCATTTCTTCATATACCAATGAAAGACTTCTCTGTTTATTACAAAGTTGTAACAATTGATGTCAACTGTTAATCAGAATATGTATTGATAAGTTATAAACTCTTAATGAATACATATCTTAAGACTTAACCCTACAAACAGACATGAGAGGCAGAGTTTTAAGTGAGCAGGAGTGACAGTGATGCGGTGTGGTAGTGACTCGATGCATACCACCCATGGTGTGGAAAGCGATCGTTTGTGTTGTGAGGCGGTGTGACTCGCAAGCAAGTGGACAGTGACTGGTAGTAGCTACAAAGAGCCACTCAGGCTTAGCCCTCTTTAATTGACAGAAATTAGTAGGGTAGGAAATCTATTGTCAGGTTTCATGTATGTTCTAAATTTTTAGAAATGTTCTTTAACAGAACTATAAATTCCTTTAAAAGTACAAGGGAAACACAAATGGTGATTATAATTTTTTCTAGGCACAGTTGTGACCCCTGAAATGTATATCATTATCCACACGCTGCCCTCGTGTATAAAACAACCCCTCAAAAATTAACTTAAGGTTTGGGTCTGAAAACCTCATCCTATATTCGAATAAATAGGGTAAACTGATAAGATAAAGAAAATGAGAATGATGAGAATCAATAACCTTATTTATCTGGCCTAATTTAAGGCAATCTAGTACAAGACACGCTGATGATGTTTATAATCTCACTCATCAAAAGCAATTTATTTATTTGAAACAGGTTAATGCAAGACCACAGATATATGTTAGTACAAGTTAATTGGTCATGCGTAAATTTGACCAAATAAACCCTTGCGTGGTCATTACATGAATCATATCCAGGCCTTGACATTAGCACTCATTTTAGGCCTCCAGGCCAACTGGTGCAGGCCATTGCTTCACAGAAATCACTGGCCCATCAGGCCAGTAGCTGATATAAGATAAAAGTTCTGACTTGCATTGTATCGATCACATCACGCTACCATTAAAATTTGGCAGCAATTTTTTATTTTCAAAAGGGTAAATACAAAGAGTTTTGAATCCATCGTGGCCCAACGTATTAGTATTTCAATGGGAATGAATACATCATGGGGGTGCTCCGATCCTTTTCGCACCAAAATTAACAGCTTTTCCCTTTTTCGTATCAATGTCAATCAAATGTTATTGGTCATATGTTTGATTTTCTTTTATTTGGTCATGCACACATTAGGAAGGTACAATAAAGTTATGTGATGGCCCTGCGGTGCCTTCTCTGGTTATGCGTAACCACACAGATGTTTAGCCTCAACTGTCAAACAGGTTAAAACCCTCAAAGACATTATATGAATTAGGTTATGAATCCTATAATTGTCTTTTTCTATGGAATTGACTTTGGAAGACATCAGCTGGTGGTGAAAAGTTTTTCTAAGTTTAGATAATTTTTATTTGGGATCTAGAAGTTTCCATTATTGCAAAGAATCATTTCATAGAATTGTGGTAACTCTCACTGCTCAAATAGGCCACGCTGCAACCTAGTGTGTTAAAATCTGTCATGCATGGGTAGATTTTACAGTACTTTGTAAAAAAAATGTTGATTGACATGTATGTCATAATATTTCATTCAGTTTTTAACTCTCCCATTACTTTCTTTCTATACTTCACAAGATTTGAAAACTGATTTTATTTTCTATATGATTGCACATTTGTTGACAACATATTAATGTATTCCCTTCACTGCATGTTGAATGGTTAGGGCATCACATCAGTGGATTTCATCAATACGATACGATATGTATATCGATACATATCGATACATACATATCGATATTATTGGACCGAAATAGAAGAATAATTGACTTTATCAGCATGAAAACTGTCTGGGTACAAGCTCCCCCAACAGCGATATATTTCATATTTTTGGCTTCAGAAATGTTCTACGATGTTTCAACAGTATATTGCACAATGATGGGTCCCTCAGTCTTCATATTTACATTTTAAAGATTCAAAAACATATTGATGCGTAAAATATCGAGGCAAAAATCTGTGTTTTTATGATGATATGAGGGCCCAATTCAATACAACTAATATATCGAAGCACCAGTATGACAATGCCGGTTATCGTATCGATGTCTGTATATCGGTATCTCGATAATATCGTGTACCAGTGTGAGACCCTAAGAATGGTAGTCTTCATATCAGGTGTCTACAAACCTATTCCAGCAGGCATTTCACATAACACAAGAGACACCTGGTGAATCAGAAATGTTCAATTTCAGTCAATGAGAATTAAGCACATTTTCAGATATCCATCATAAACATATTATCAACAAGTCTTTTAACGATGCATTGCTACAGGATTAAATTGTGAAGATTGTTGGGCATAAATTGAATGTAATTTTTTTCTGTATTTCAACACTCATGGCATACATTTGAGGTGGATTGTAAAAGAAAATAACCAAAATTTTACTAATATTAGTTTCTCTGTTGTCAATGTATGGAAAATAGAAATAAAACCCATATTTATGTTAACTCCCAAGACAACCAGTGGAGTGGAGTATGACTGGCAGTGGCAACAAAGTGCTTCAACTGCATGGCCACTGTGATACTTAATATGTACTTAGTAGTAATTTACATGTACATTTATAGTTGGTCAGTAAAGGTTCTTGGAATAACTAGAAAGTAATATCTTTAATAAGAGAAAATATTTTTTTGTGAACTGCATCAACTATCATCATTCCATTCATCAACAAAGGTTAATAAATGATAATAAAAAACCCAATATTTTTTATCAGAAATTTAAAAGTGGACAACTCATGTGATAATTGATCTACGCACAAATCTTATTGGAAACTTCTTCCACTTTAATTGTACTAGAAGGTTTTTTAATCCAACCAGTAGTTAGACTTGGAGACAAATATGAGGGGTTATTCCTTGACCACATGAGATGCTTTGATTCACCTTAATACAGATCTATCACCTTAATACAGATCTATAGCCTTCGGATGGCACATTGCTGGGATGAGACTTGTCAATATGCATATTCAAATATAGAGACTTTTGAACTGAATGACCTGATTTCATAATTGATAATTAGACATAATGCAGATAATAACTTATGCTTCATAATTTATGCATCACTGATGACTGTGTAGACCCATGCAAATCCATTAACATCACCACAGAGTCCTCTTCCTAATTTAACAGCATGTGGCATAACTTGTACAAGTTGGCAGATACAAGTTGGCAGATAGTAAAATATTATCAGGTATAACAGTGGACCAACTTTTATTCATTAATTTAATCCAAGTATCTATTTGGTTATTTCAAATCATGATCATATAAACTTATCACGTGATCACATTGTGTCATTTTGAGACGTATATCCTCAAGCAACATTCAAGTGTGACTAAATGGAGCCACAATAGTTAGCTTTTATGACCATATCAAGGTTTTGACTTGACTTTGGAAGGGGCCGCATGCTGTGCTTGATCTATATTGAGCCGTTGCCTTTGGGTGGCACTTTGATGGCACACACTAACAGCCTTCAAAGATCAATGGCAACAATGGCAACTGTCATCATAGCTGACATCAAACCAAAGCCTGGCCTATGGCACTGCCCATGTGCACTGTGTCAGCCTGTAGATACACACTTGGTGCGCTAACCAACTGTGCAGATCGTGTGTTGGAAGAATTTTCTGTTGGGTCATGAAATGTGATTTTCTACAGAAGTTGATACTACAGAAATAAAATAATTTTGGGAACAATGTTTGCTTTATGTTATAAAAAATGGGGTCCGTTTATATCTAGAATTCCCAAAATATATCCAGTTCTTTTATCAAATGTTAATTCTATAACATAAACAAGGCCAGAAAGGGACATTGATTATTTCAGAGTTCATAATTATGAATAAATCACAGATTTATGTGCATATTCTGCCTTGTGATTATGTTACCTGGTGAAACAGGATTTCATACCTGATTGATTTTGTCATCAAAAACAAATTGGAGTCATCATAGCATATTAAATCCTATTCATTCCTTTGTCAGCAAAGTGCTGGAACCAAATTTAGGATCACTCAACAAACCACACAGGCATTTAGCTTTGAGTTGAGGATTTTTTTTAGATAAATAGATCAAATGATAACATCCTGACTGCTTCTTTTGCATCAGTCCCATGACTCGCATATATTTTGGCCATTTCACTTTTGATTATTAGCTTCACAGATCTTTCACATGGCATTTTGGGTGGATCTTAAGATTTGGGTAGTGGCCTGATGGGTTTGGACAAGTGATTTTTGATTATTTCCATATTTAGATCTGGCTGAGAAATATGGAATTCTGATTTAGTAAGTCATCTGAAATCAAATTTCTTATTTGGAAAGAGTGCCTATCATGAATTCAGCAAGAGTCTACATAGGCCATCTTTTACATGCAGTCCACAAAAAATCAAAAGATGACTTTGAACTTTGTTTTGATAATTTTTTTATGTGCATTTCAGGATGAACATGGAGCATATTTGATAGATAGAGACCCAACATATTTTGGACCAGTTCTCAACTATTTACGGCACGGCAAGTTAGTGATAAATAAAGATTTAGCAGAAGAAGGTAAGAATTTTTATTTCAAAAACATTCTATTGTAAAAATATATATTTGAGTGGATACTAAAAAACAAAGCTGATACAGATATCAATTTGCACTAATGACTCTTTGACGGTATACACAAAATCATATCCATTTTTGACATTTAATTGCTAATATTATCATTGTTTCCCTTGGCTTTTTGTGATATGATTGGGGATGTCACATTCATGATTTACTGCTTGTTTTGCAGCAATTGCAAAGGGCTTTAATGAGAAACACATAATATTAATATATTAAAAATGATAACATGCCCATGCATGACATGGAAATCAGTTGTTTGGAAGATATGATGCAAATATGAATTATTGTCAGTTTCCTGTTCAAAACAATTAAAACTTAATGGTGAATGTGTTTGCAAACGTTCAGTCGTGTTAGCTTATTTATTTGTCCTGAAGTTTGAGTATTTTTATTTACTTTTTATTTTTAAACTGTGACTGCTTTCGTGTCAGTCTTTGTTGTCTTTTGTGCTGGCAAGAAGTTGTTAAACTTCAGCACCTTCATATCTTAGTTTGGCATGCCTTCCCCTTTAGAGCTTGCCCAGTGCTGTGTGTAAAACCCTGTTAGATCCAGAGCAGCGTTATCAATACTCAAGTAATAGATCCTTGATAGATGTCTAACAGGGCCAAGACCGCTAATAGAAATAGTGCTGCAACTGCATTGATTTTCCTTTAGCGCATGTAACCAGACCAAGTACTGCTGCTTTGCTGGCTTTCCAAATTTAGGTCCACCTGCCAGGTCTGAGTATGCAAAATTGACCTATGCCAAGGCCTGCTGTATCTCTGAAATCCAGAACAGATGAGCATATCACGATGTTCTTGGTTCTAGCACATTTT
Source organism: Amphiduros pacificus (assembly GCA_949316495.1). Taxonomy (NCBI): domain Eukaryota; kingdom Metazoa; phylum Annelida; class Polychaeta; order Phyllodocida; family Hesionidae; genus Amphiduros; species Amphiduros pacificus. Next base: position 38,016,537 of record OX439002.1, read on the forward strand.
GTTGCATGGCCTGAGGCATATCTGTCTTACTTAATTTTATTAAACTCCTTGGTCCTGAACAGGACACACAAATCCCACTTATTGCTTGTTAAATTTTGGAAAATATAAAATTTTGGGGTTGTATTTTGAATTTTGATGATGTACTTGTCACTTCATGCCTGATTTGGTTGGAGTTTGCTGATTATTCGCTTCACAGATATAATGATTCAAAGTACTCAAATTTCATAATATTCATTTTAATTACGACTCATGATGAATATCAATAATATGGTCTACATAGAGTCAGTCAGACATGCATGACAACCCATGGAAAGGATGTCAATACTCTTTGTAAAAAGATGCAAATCTATCACAGAGCATAAATATATCATATATCAAATTTAAGATTGATGCCCCCATGTTGCCTTGCTGTCAGCGAGACTAAGATGTCACTATCAGTCCATCCATCTGTCAACATTTTGTCAAATGTATGCCTGGGTGAGCAGCTTCACCACTGATATAGATACTAAGAACACTTAAAAAAAATATTGACAAGAATTTTATTCATTGGCAATAATTGATAGAGCTATCATTTTTGAAAAGATGATACATATTAACAAACAGAATTGGTAACCAAGACGAAAGCCATAATACTGGAATCAGTGATGAACTCCATGCCTCTGTGACAAGTCACAAATCATTAATCAATGAAAAAAACAGTGTCATTGCATTATTCATTGACTATGATCAGCTATTGGTTGGATTATGCAAATTGACAAATGGTGTCAGTGATGAACAACATGCTTCAGTGACAGTCATATCAATGAACACTTTGGAAAAAAGTTTTGAAAAGAATATTCAGTGTCTATGATTGATGGAACAGACATTATTGGTTTGACTATGAATGTTGTGATGACCAGTTGGTTAGATGATTCATTTTGATGAATTGGTATTGGTATTAGAGACAAATTCTTGTTTCAGTGAATCGTCATGCTCAATTAAAAAGGACTTTTTTCCAACTGACAAGTATAAATCATGGAAGAAATGCATCTCAGAATTTTGATCATTACTCTGCTGAATTCTGGCAGGGAGAAAAATAAGGTGACAGCCAAGACTATACTGAATATCTGGTTTTGAATTATTGATGATGTTTAGATAATTGCCTTAACCATATTATCAGGTAGATGACTATGTGCAGCCTTCTGTATATCCTGAACTATTAGTATGATAACACATTGATAACAAGGAACTCTTTTAGAAAAAATAAGAATTTGTAACCAATTTGCATTTTGATAATTTGAACTTGATCATACATAGCATTGAATACTTAGTTTTCTTGATTAATCAGAAAAGCTATAGAGTCAGTGTGGGCCTCCATACTCAGTTAAAAATGTTCTGCATCTATTTGTATTCTATGTGAATTTGTGATCTGTATGAATTTACTTTCTATCTGAATTGACTTTTTTATCAATTGACCTTTTACATGAATTGACACAAGATTTCAATCTGTTCAAATAAATATTTGTCAGAAAAGATTTTATAAAAAAATGGATGAAAAATTAATATTAAAGATGAGATATGCAGGACACTGCATAAAGAATGTATTTGTCCCCTATTTTATTCCTAAAGTTATCTTATATTTCAACATAAAACATTTCTGTTTTTTATATTTTTTATGACAAATTTAGCTGGGCATCCTTGATGACGGTTGTAATTTGATGGCAATACTAATTGTACAGAAAGGAACACACTTAATTTGAAGCAATGATTTGAGAACTCGCACTGTTTGACAATATCCACCACTTTCTTGTTCGCCTTGTTTTGCAAGCTATTCCTTATTGATCTTTATTACATAACTGCTATATATGCCATTATGGATTGACAGCCTTTAGATGGCCTCAAGGTTGTTATACCAATGGCTGCTTTGACTTTAACAAGCTTGGTGCATATAGGCCAAGTTTTATTGACACAGAAAATATATGTTATATCTTCTTTATTTTTATTCATCCATTTTTATGATTGACTGCGATCTTCAAGAATTATCAGTTTTAAAGACCTGCAAAACCCCATCTCAAATTTGTTTTGCCCCCAAATAAGACATTTCCCTATTTTACTGCTCACATTTCTAATCTGCAAATCAGAATCTTATGCTTCTTCGTATTAATGGTATTTAAAATGCTGATTCACATCTAGTTTCATTCTCATTTAGGAAATCCTCAGGAACCCTCATTGCCCTGAAGAGTCCAAAATCCATTAATACAGAGCCACATTTAAGAATATCTATGACATCATTGCAAAGTAATGTGGCATCAGAAGCCATATATGGCACACACCCGACTTGCACTCTGAAACTAAGAGTCTGGATTGGCATCCACTCAATAAATGTGGTTATATCCCCGCAGGGACAAAGATTGTATATGTACTGCAGATTATGTGGATACATCACTCAGTACACAGCGGTGAATACATGTGGATTATCTCAACAGGATCACACACATAGTCTTCTTGGCGTGTGACCCTCTATATAGTCTTAGAGGGTCACACGCATAGTCTTCCTGGTAGACTTAGAGGGTCACACACATAGTCTTCCTGGTAGTCTTAGAGGGTCACACACATAGTCTTCCTGATAGACTTAGAGGGACACACACATAGTCTTCCTGATAGAATTAGAGGGCCACATACATAGTATTCCTGATAAACTTACAAGGTAACACACATAGTATTCCTGGTAGACTAGGAGGGTAACACACATAGTCTTCCTGGTAGTCTTAGAGGGTCACACACATAGTCTTCCTGGTAGACTACGAGGGTAACACACATAGTCTTCCTGGTAGACTACGAGGGTAACACATCTATAGTCTTCCTGATAGACTTGCGGGGTAACACACATAGTCTTCCTGGTAGACATAGAGGGTCACACACATAGTATTCCTGGTAGACATAGAGGGTAACACACATAGTCTTCCTGGTAGACTACGAGGGTCACACACATAGTATTCCTGGTAGACATAGAGGGTAACACACATAGTCTTCCTGGTAGACTACGAGGGTAACACACATAGTCCTCCTGGTAGACTTACAGGGTAACACACATAGTCTTCCTGGAAGACTTGCAGGGTAACACACATAGTCCTCCTGGTAGACTTAGAGGGTAACACACATAGTCTTCCTGGTAGACTTGCAGGGTAACACACATATTCAATCTTATTGGGTTCTCACAGGGTCAATAATCAATCTGGGCCTCATTGGGTTCTCACAGGGTCAATAATCAATCTAGGCCTCATTGGGTTCTCACAGGAACAATTTCAATCCAGTCCTCCATGGGTCACTGCAAATGGTTTATTCTCACAGGGAAAATAATCACTCTGGTACCTCAGTAGGTCACTTCAAGCAGTTTGTTCTCACAGGAACAATAATCATTATGGTACATCAGTGAGTCACTCAGAGGGTCACTCAGTGGGTCACTCAGTGGGTTACTCAGTTGGTCACTTAGTGGGTCAATCCATGGGTCAATCAGTGGGTCAATCAGTGGGTCACTCAGTGGGTCACTCAGTGGGTCTTTTTGCCAACCAAAAATAATCAAGTGAATTCATGTCCAAAATACATTCATTCATCAAGACATTCATTTAAAAATGGAATAATTTTGTTATTTTGTTATTTAGATGATAGTAACCTGTGCAATGGCATGAAATATATTATATATCTGTCGTACAATAATTATTATTTCTTTCTTCTTTTTTTTCAGGAGTTTTGGAAGAAGCCGAATTCTACAATATAACAGAGTTAATAAAATTAGTACAAAGAAAAATTCAAGAAAGAGATGCAAAACAAAATCAGGTTAGTAATGCTGAGCAATATTTTGACAAAGAACAGTGCAACAGATCCATTACTTAACTTATAAGCAATATTTATTTAGTTATTTTCCTATTAATATCTGTTGAGAACAAAATGTCTTCATTAATATATATATTATCCTATGATTTAGTATAAATGAGATCTGGGAATAATTTGTTGGCTTTATATATTTTGAAAAGTAAATGATAGAGGCAAATTTGATCTAGTTCCAGGGATAACATATTTAACATGCCCTTGATGAAAGTGATACAGGTTTATGCCCATCCTGAGTTCTGATAGTTGCAGATAGAGAGAGATGTTCACAGAGATAGGCTTCAGGTGACAGCAGATAAAATCGTTTGACAGAAATGATCCTCTTTGCAATAAAAAGGGGATGTGTGAAAATGATCTGTCTCATCATATTGCCAAAAAAACCAGCGATATGTGAAACCTGCTTTTGCATCACATTTGCAATATAATCTTTGATGCATAATATTCTTTTTTGGATGCATAACTTGAAAGGCAGTAATCACGATTAAATGTATTCCTGCTTCATTAACTGTAACACCTGTTACTGTATATATCTAAAATTGTTCAAATAAAACTTTCAGCGTGTATCTGTCTGGCTTTACATCCATATCTTTCACCTAAATGTTGTTTCTGTTCTGTGTTTTGGTTAGACGGTTGCAGCCAGCCACCTCTGAATCTCTCAACATGAAATGAATGTTATAAAATCATGTCATTTGATAAAATCAAGCTTCTGGTGAATCAATGAGCTTACATTGATAAATATTGAAAAATTCCAGCTTGTCACCTCTAAGTCACATTAAAAAAAATCATTTGGGAAAACTTGACCTTCTCTGTAAGAGGTCAATAAATCAACTTCCTGTTAAAATATAGGTCAAATCTGGATTATCTAATTTTGGAAGGTCAAAGACCATCATTGAATCCTTGAGGTTAGCACTCTAACTATTAAATGGTTGTGACAAGTTTCCCGCAACCTAAAGCAACATTTCAACCACCCTTCCAAGGTGTTATTTGGGCTTGGCATATTCTTGTCGGTTTATCAAACATATAGAACTAAATTATAGGGGAAACATGGCATCTGGAATATTGACAAAGGAATTTCTTTTTTAAATTTGATCTATTCTCTTCTCCTGTCTGACCTAATAGTTGGAAATTATGCTTGTGCTATTTTTCAGACACATGTGAAGAATGTATACAGGGTGTTACAATGTTCAGAGGAGGAGCTCACACAAATGGTATCCACAATGTCAGATGGATGGAAGTTTGAACAGGTTGGTCATTTATATTACACATCCCAGTATTTTTGGATTCAATATATAAATGATGTGAAATATTTTATCAAAATGACCCGTTTTTCATGAAGAAAGGCCTGAGATTTTAACATCAACTAAACCTTTAACAGAATTAATACTCTCCTATTTAGCATACATTACATATATTGAGCTTGCTTCCATTGTCATGAAATGGGTAAACTATGTATATGTGTATTGTAGTTGGTGAGCATAGGATCATCATACAACTATGGTACAGAGGACCATGCTGAATTTCTTTGTGTGGTGTCCAAGGAGTGCCCGAACGTTGTGAACGGACAGGAAAGTGAACCCACGGATAAAGCTAAGGTAGGTCTGATTCTGCCTCCCACCATGGTGAAATGATCAGAAAAAAATGAACCAAATTTAAGATGAGAAGGTGAGACTTGGTTTTGTATTCTTAATTGGGAAACAGAATGGAAAAGGATCCACAGAAGAAAAGCTAGTGTGAGACTCGTGTATGAATAGTTTGTGGATTGAGCACAAAAATAACCTGAGAGAAATAGTTTCCTATATTTGCTTAAATATATAATTTCCATTTAGAAAGGCAAATAATGTAACGAGGACCTTTATGAATAATATTGTTGTCAACACCCATCAAAAGCTATGCTCAGATAAGGCATTTATAATTTATTGAGTATTGGATTGTTTTTCCAGTTTATTTTAAATTTATTAGGTCTGATACAATTTATTAGGTCTGATAATTAGCCACCATTTTTTTCAGAGATAAGAGAATGTTTAATCTTTGTGATCTCAAACTGATGTGTACTATATTGTGTAACACAGAAGTTTTATATTAAAACCTCCTAACTCAGATTTGAAGAACTTTAGATGGGACAAAATAGCAAAATACAATCTTTAACATGCATGCTCACGACACATGCTCTCATAGTCTATGATAGATATTTGTTCCTGAAAATTCAGGTATGCTACAGTATCAATAAGGCCTAGGTTATGTGCCCCAGGCCTTGACATAAAGATAAAAATGTTGGTTGCCCAGTTGGGCCACCAGAGTATGAGAAGTGGTGGCCCGAAGTTTCTAAGAATAATAAGATGTGCGATACATTGTACATAAGGCTGTACATAAGGCTGTATAACTAGTGTCTTACTGGGGGTTACTTATCCTAATCAAAAGTGAATTGATTGTGATATCTATCAAGGATTAGAATAATAAAATCAAGATAATTTGGGCCACTAAAAGACCAAAAATAAGGCTGCCCAACTGGGCCACTACAACAGAGCATTCACTGGCCCAAACAGAGGATCTGGTGGCCCTGGGCCACCGGGCCAGTGCGTATGTCAAGCCCTGGTGCCCCACAGCCACGTACTGAGGCCCTGGCTTACTCATGCAGTAAACGATTAAGATGATATTGAATAAGGAGAAGTTCATTTGCATGCAAATATAACTTGTCAGGAATTTTGTTTAAATGATATGTACATGTATATATCTAATAGTGTAGAAGTAATTTAAACTAACATGTCTTTTGAACTTTTATTTCTATTTTTGTAATATTTATCATTTTTGTCATTTTTCTGTATGCTATTAAATTATTTTGGTGTTTATTTCATGGTGACACTTATCATTTAGTTGTTTATTCATTTGGTAAGTTTCTCACCCCAGTGTTGAAATTCAACACTCATTTAGCAGGAGTAGTGACAGCAATATAGAATATATACAGTAATCAGAATCCACATATCCACTTAGATACAACTAACACAAAATAGGAATGACATAGTTGAGAGTTTCCAATCAATTGCCATTATGTCTTTCGTCAAATTCAACTGAGTGTTTTAAAATAAGTAATTAAAGTTGGCTTGTCAATTTATCTTCATTTTGCATTGATTTTTCAGGCTTTATCTTCTTCGTACAAAAAATGTATTAATGCAGTTTTCTCTCCTGCTCCATAGTTAAAGTTAAACTCTCAACTCTGGAATTGAGGATATATACACATCTATGCAACAGTGATTAATTTATGCATGTCACTAAACATGTTATCAAAAAACACAATATATACTATGCACACATCAAACATATGATAATGTAGACATTATTGTGAAATTTAATATTGTATTGGATTCAAATTAGAATAAATCGATACTTTCATGGATTCAGAGAGGCAAACTGACCATCAAATCTATATCATGATTTTTTTTGTCAAGAAATCTTTAATTTTATTTATGTTACCTATTTTTTATATTGCAATTTTAACCATAGTATGTATAACAACCCACTGGAGCCCTCTTAATCCATGCCTCTGTAAATACAGTAAAATTGGTTGTCAGATATGATGAGAAAAGAAACCTGTTTAAGCTTTTCTCTTAAAACCTCTTGTGTTTTCATAGCATTTATATTAAAAAGTGAATTGTTGGGTGTTTCAGGTTCTACAGCAGAAGGGGTCTCGAATGTGACATCTTTTCTGCCCTCCCTTCATTCCTTTTCGCCCACTGGTCAAGGTTTTACGGGCAGCCAAGAACTTATCCAAGGCCTTGGATCACCCATAAACTTCATCACTTCATTCTCCAGACAAACACACTTATCAACCTTTCATCGTACCCTCACACAAAGGGATCTGATTAGTACAGCCACCTGGTGGAGAAACAGCTATTCCTTTGGAGTGCCATCTGGTTGTGAAATTGAAAATGTTTATGAGAGAACAAAATTAATTTTCTTATTCCGTGAACTATTCTACACAATGGAAAACAAAGAGTCAAATTAATTTATATTATAATAATGGATTGATTTTGGAAATCTCCTTTGCAGGAGGGTGTGTGAAATATGACAGTTACTTTGTCTGAAATGATCCACACACTCGCACTGCCCCCTGGTGGGTCACAGCTACATCTACATTACACTCCCTTCCAACACTTTTGTAATGACATTTGCTTCATGAAAATAAAGTGAACCAAAATCTCTCATATGAGAATAATTTTTGTTTAAGAAATTGGTTGAAGTACAGGAATTATGAATTGCGTTTGTGAGATTCTCTGTAACTCTCCTAAAGAAAGTTGTATGCAGCAAATCTGGGAAACCAATCCTCAGTTGATACAACATTATTCATCAGATTCTTTTATTAAATAAGTATTTTATTCAAACTTCAAATGTGAAATTCCATCAAGATGCTCAGAAATTTACTCACAACCTTGAGAGAGATCTTCTATGTTTTTTATTTATAAAAAGACACTTCAAATGCATTTAGTAGTATTTTTCATGAGCATTATTAGACGGTATCGTGACCAAAAGAGAATTGAATTATGAATAATCATATACATGTAAAATTCTTCCTACTGTCATTCATTCTCGGTATTATTCCCACTTGGGACCCACTCTTTTCTTTATAAAATTACTTTTTTTGTACTTTTTCTTTTGACATTCTTCTCAATTTTATCAGAAATTCACACTAATTTTACAAATCTTTTCAAATAGAAAGAATATCACCCTTTCACAAAACAAGACATGCAGTGGTCTTCAAATTTGTTCACAGTTGTAGAATAGCACAGGCCACATATCTCCAAAGGGTATGGTATGCTATTTGTGGAAACAATCTATACCCACACAGAGCTTATATATATGCAAAGATTTTATATTGAGATATCTAGTAAAGTGACAGGTAGGAAAGTAGCTTATTGTAAAGTAGTTGTAGTACATCATATATTTGTGAATTGGCATGATGTTGTTTTGTACTATTCATTATATTTGTAACAAACTGTTATGTATCCGAAAAAAATGGGAGCACCCATTGAAATATGAATGGATAACCGTGCATGTGCAAAAATATTTTCATATTGAAATCAAAACAAGTTATTTGCTGTCCACTCATTGTAATAAATATTATTTATGTAATGGTTATGATAATGGTGAATGAAAAAAATCAGATTTCTTTGTAATATGATAAAGTATGCTAAAAGGATTACTTGAATATTTTGCATGGTATATAACTGAGATGTCACAGCCAAGCACTAACTGTGTATAGGGTTTAAAGTGGACTACCATGCCACACACATATACAAGGTGCAATATCAATGGAATATCACAACTCTTGTCTCATATAACTTGCGTCTCCTTCTCATACTTTTCTCACACTCCAGTTGCATTGTTAACCCATTGCTACTTATATATTTATGGTTTGAAAATTGTCTATCGTGGTCATTATTATATATATATTTTTTTTAATTTTCGCAGTGCATAATTAGTTTTTTTGTTTTTTTTTAAAAGAAAAATGATGCAGGAGTGGACATGGTATGTTTGTATAGAAGTGTGCTGGTCACACTGCTGGGACTTTACACTGGAAAACTTCATAACATAATCAGCTTTCTAACATATGTAATAATATCTTTGTGATCCAGCCACAAATACGAGAATTATTTTTCAAACCAAAAAATCTCAATGAAACATCTTCACCCAAAGATGTGATTGTATATACCGGTAAATAGATGCTCAGGTCTTAAAATAGAAGAAGATTGTTTTCCAATATTTAACCTACCCTAAGTCAAAACCAGTGACCCAAAAGTCTCAATATATTTGATCATGTTCCCCTCAAAACTATTAAAAAATAAGCAACCCTTTTTTCCTATCTTTGGGGACATATTAATGGAAACAAGGTTTTTTTTTTATTATGGCCTCGTAATTTGATAGCTTGACAACTATCACAATGTTGCACCAAAAGCTGTGACCTGGCACATAGATAGAAGATACACGTATTTACACATACTCTCATCATCAAATTATACACAATATGAAGGGAAGGCAACTATGACATTGTGCTCATCACCTGGGCACCTATCTTTGTTTCTGACACAAGTGTTTAGCTGATAGTGAATGTTGTCACTTATAGGTCTAACTTCAAGGTCTGTTTTAAAAGCAGTAACAGCTTGATTATTGAATTTTTACATAATAATAGTCGTTTCAGAAAATATATTTGTTAAATTATAAATTATAAAGAGAGTGTGAAATGAAAGTATTATGGTCCTGACACAAGATGGAAAACTTCATTACATTACATTAGAACCTCACAATAAAGTAGAGAAAGCATTCTACATTGTATCTGTCAGTTCTCATATATATTGCTATGTATTTAGATATTTGAATCATCTGCCATATCTGGACTTCATAGGGAATGGTTCAATTCAAGATCAAACAAATTTAAACAAAAGTCGGGCAAGGTTGTTTGAATGACATAAGCGACCTATCAGAGTTCAGATTAAGTATGTTCAGAAGATGAATCACCCTTATATGCGACATAGTATGTACATTTTTGGAACCATCTTCACAAAAGAAAGAGATTTATCAAAATTTGAAGTGGCTACCATAAGGTAACCTGGTCAATATTGATATTGTTCTGTTGATGTTGTAAAATTGAACTCTGTGGAGTTGGTTTTGTATGCAATGTTCTCTCTCTCTCTCTCTCTCTATATATATATATATATGTATTGTGATAATTCAATCATGACTATAACAAAATGAATAGAAAGATGTAAATATGTTAGGTTTAATAAGAAATTCAATGCAAAAATGTAGCATCACAGTGGTATAAAACACTTGGAATATAAGGGAAATCATTAATTCCATTTTTGTGAAGATGAATGCAGAATGTAGAAAATGTCACTTTTTAAACAAATTACAATAGGTGTTCCTTGAAATATGCTGTCTTTTTCACATTACTTTTTGGTTGTTCAGTAGTTACATAATTTTAAAATAGTTTAATTTGAATACATTAAACTATTATAGTTTAATGATAATAAATTTTACTCTGTGGAATTTTATTGGAATTCTTATGATGCCTGGAATGAAGGAAAAGATTAGGAAATGTGAAAAAAACTATGGAATACATGTGAATAGTGAATAAACAAATTATCTAATATTGTATATTGTAATGAGTATGAATAGTACATTCTAACACAGATTTTGATTTATTGTAAAGAATTAAATTACCAGAATTTAAATTCCAAAACATTTGAAAAAGGATACTTCTCAAGTAGATTTTTTGTCAGAAGTCACAGAACCAAAGGGAACACAATTGTAAGTGGATTAGATATGAAAAGATAAGATTATGTTTGGAATGCCAATCTGAACAATATTAAAAACATGGATATATATAATTAAACTTTTTAGCTATGCTGACATGGTCATTGATGGGGGTATGGATTTTTTGTCATTCTGTCTTTTCCTCTGAAACTACTGGTTGAAGTTCTTAACTATAAGCAGGGAAGATGTTGTATTTTGAGGGGAGCAGTTCTATCTATTTTCCATTAGGATTCCATTTTGTTATGATCTTTGCCATTTTAAATAACATGACAAATATTAACCAGTGAGAATTGAAATGACAAATTGAGACAAAATTATATATATATATATATATATATATATATATATATATATATATATATATATATATATATATATATATATATATATATATATATATATATATATATATATATATATATATATATATATATATATATATATATATATATATATATATATATATATATATATATATATATATATATATATATATATATATGATTTGTCAAAATTATCATTTGATCAAGTCTGCTCTGGGAAAGGATTTATGATGCACTTTCCAGAAAATGTTCACAAATATCACAAAAAAAGCAATGATCAGCATAGCTATAAGGCCATTGGCCTATGTTTACTACGTGTATCCATGAATTTTGGTTTAATATAGAAGACAGTGTAAATCTTTGTAGTGATATTTGAAGATGGTAGATCACATGACATATGATAATCTTAGAAAACAGTCACAAACAGACAGGACTTATAAGTTTTAACATAACAATCCTTTATCTTTTATATTGTGGAAATTCTAAGTGTGCTATTGCAAAAGTAGTGCAGATTTTTAAAAAATGAGGACATTTTCTGTAGTTTTGATAGATATGAATGGCTGGACCATGTCATCTGGATTGGGAGTAACATACCAACATACCACTAAAAAGGTAGTCAAAGAACCTTTTCCTTAACTTGTGCTGTAAATTTCAACTTCTTAACAAACAATCTCATGTCATAATGTTTCATTCCATTTGATTGCTTAGATTTAAGACTAACTGAAGATGATGGACAATTTGACATCTCATGGACTTCTCCATGTGACTGATTCTTTATGATTGATTAAATGAGCACCTGGCTGGTAGTGTGAGTATTTATTGTGGTTGTTTGAATCTACATAACATGTTGACAATCAGTGTCACCTGTGGGCAGACAGAGTGACCCTATTACTGAGGAATACATGCTCTGTCTTGACTGGTTAACTTATTGTAACTTATGTAATCACTATATTGCTGATCACTCTCAATTGTGATCAGGGATTAAGGGGGATAAAACAGTCAGGAGTTGTTAACTTTGTTCTCAGTAACACTCAAGTGTAACAGAAGTAACTCATGCAGCACTGGGTTTTTTTAGGGAGGAAGCAGTACTAATTTGGTACTTACAATTGCCTATCCATGAGAAATATCCCTTCTAGCTAGGCTCCTTTTGAACTATTAATGTACTGTTCCCTGTGCTGGATACTCTGATGTAGATCCCAGATATGTAAAAGGGTGTGTGCATAGCAGTTATCCATCGGCATGGTGAGTGCCTATTGTTAGTGTATTGTAACTGACTAATGGCAGCACTTGCATGTGCTAACTCACTGTACTCTTTTAGCTATTGATAAATAACACTAAAATTATGAATACCAAGGGTATGGTTTCATATTTGTTACAATAGGCAGCAAAAAATGATAAATATTTGTTAATAAAAGTAAGCATTTCAAAATTTTAGGAAATGTGATTAAGCATGTGCTTTGCTAAATATTTGTTCAATATCACTGTGACAAATTATGAAAGTTACCGATTTGTGATAGTGTAGTCAGGTATCTCTGATGTTTATTTGGTCAATACCTTTCATCTGACTTGATGGGAACTGTTTAAAATTTTAAAAATGGTCAGGCCTAATGACGTAAAGTGTATTAATATTATTATACTAGAGTGGTTTTAACGTGACCAGATTAAAGGTTAAAGTTATCTGGTTCATGTCCGAAGTTGTGTTACATATATAAGCTAAAGGACCAAACTGAAGTTGTCAGTGGTGAAAAAACTAGTCAGGCCCATAACATGTAATGACACAGGACCACAGAAGTGGTAAGGGTTAAACTGGTCAGACCCCAATGTCATATACTGCACCTATCCTTGTTACATGAGCATGTAGGAGCGAGAATTCTACTGGTCAGCATGTACTTTGTATAATTGTTATGTGTAAACACAGGTTATTAATGTATGATGATATTGTGACAAAGTCCGTGTTATTACCATGCCGTCTTGTACATCATCACATACCAAGCCTACCCGACTGAGTGAGCATGTCAAATACTAACAGACTTTCTCAGGTCACCACATCTCAAGATTCAATATGTACACATATTGAAATATATCACCAGTTCTAATCTTCTGTGTCATGTGGAGCATTATCTTGTTTGGTTTATTTGTTCTGATTTATTATATGGGTAGGAGCATGTTGAAAGCTGTGTGAAAATTGTGTTATGTTACAAGGAATTAAATGACGAGTAGGATGTGATGTTTAATAATTGAATCCTCAGCGTGTGAAATCTGAATTGCTAGCTTGGTATGTGATGATATGCTGGTTCTGCCCACTCTGCCTTTTTATATATGAAATAATGCATCAGGCTTTTTTAAACATCAGTCAAAGTTTAGTATGAATATAAATATTAAATCTTTTGATGGAATAAAAGACTTTCATTTTCAAGAAATTGTTTGGAGTCAGTTTGTGACATTTATTACAAAAATGTGGATTGTGAGTCCGATCATGTTACACATCATAGTCACTTCTGCCTGTAGTGATGGGGAAAATAGGGATACAGCCAGCCAACCAGATGATTTTTACAAACTTGCCTCTGACCTCTGAAGTTATTCGGATCCTACAAGGATTTCTTATTTTTCATAAAGTCTTTTTTTTTTCTTTTTGAGAAAAAAAATGCAGAAAACTTAAATTATAGTCTCATTTTACAGAATTGTGTTTTTATTCACGTTCCTTTGTCTATGTCTATTTAAACACTGATTTTGTTGGGTACAGACAGTAATAGACATTGAAATACCAATACCAAACCTAACATTTAAAATTACCATCAATTTACTATTGCAATGCACAAATAAGATATAACCAAAACTCAGAATCAAAATATCCAGAATGCAACAAATTTAACATATAAAGTTTAACTCAACAGTAATGTATATCCAAAATATTCAAACAACTGATATCACTACTAGTCATTGGTGCTGAAACTTTTAATTTTAATTTTATTCGAGGAGCCAGCCCCCAATTTTTTGGGAGTTTCGTCAGACAGAAAGCAAACTGCAATTGAAGTGCTACACATGTACCAGGTGGCCGAGGTTTCTCAAATGATTTTTTTTTCAAATTGTGGGGTCTTTCAAAATATACAACTGTTTCCATGGCAACCATTTACATTTTATTGGGACTCTAGAAAAAGGTACATTCAAGTTCTTGGTTAAGGGAGAAGGTTAATTACTGTGGGTTTTCAAAGATCTCGAATTATAGTTTAACAAACTATCAGTCTAAAAAATTGTCAGGTATGAAATCTAAACATTTACCATTTAAAGAATTCTTGTAATGTGATTTTTAAAAGTTATGGTACCATTTAAATGATGAAATGTAAATAGAAATGCAGATGCTTTATCCTGAGTCTTTATTTATACGAACTTATTATATTTATTTACACGAGCTGAGGCCCGTGCCTAAAGCTTTAACCCGTTGTCCTTGTAAATCTGTGACTGGGTGGGTTGTCAAGGACCTGCGACATGACAATTCAGTGAGGCAGCACTATATCTGCTACAAGTAGGTCTCATCACGAAATGGCTGAAATAATGTTGAAAGCGATGTAAAGCCCCAAACCATCAAATAAATCAAGTTTATGACCTGAAATGAAAATTTTGAGATATTCTAATCATTTTGTTGTTCCAAAATGTTGTGATTTCCCAATCATCATTTGCTTGTGGCAGACATCATGTCAAAAGGATTATACCAGCACCAGCCAATGAGTAACATGTTGTAAATTTATTGCAAAATAAAACAAAAATGTGATAAAATGAATCCCAGAATATAGTGATAAGCATTGTTAACCACAAACAGTACATATATTATCCAGTTCACCTGGCCATCTCAACAAGTGATAAAGAAAGGTACAGATGATTTCATGCCTATGATAAAATCAATACCCCATGAGGTATTGATAAAATGCAGCCATTATAACAGGAAGCTTAAGAAAATTTATCACACTTTGCCTTGTGTATGGTGTATATTTTGCCGGAAGTCATGTGCTTCAGTTACAGTCATTTTGATGGATTTGACTGAGGCCCCCTCCTAATGTCAGGGGTTGAGATAGCCTTTAAATCTTAGAGTGGTAGCTGCTCGTCATGAACATTCATCAGTTATTCATGAGTTACAGGCGACTGTGCATTGAATGGTCAGGCATGTCACATATAGGTACGGACACAGTGAAACGTTATTTAAGGGGGTCTGATTTAGGCATGATAGCTACACAAGTGTGTGTGAGTCTCTTGGACAATGGATGGGACAGCTAGCAGACGGCTTGATTGAGATACTGGAGATAACTTCCTTATAATCACCATGTCTGTTCTGTGTCCTTCCTTCCATTCTTTAATCAGCCATAATACAACTGTATTATTTAAGGATTTGGGTTTATATATGATCCATCTGAGCAACCCTTGAGATCATGGGAAATAGCTGGCAACATCTAGGTTATTTCAGACCTATTGAGCAACTTTTGACCAATTAATGCTTTATTTTTTATCATTTTGCAAAATCTATTTGTGAACAAATTTAATTATTTAATGATTTATTTTGACAAAATGACAAAAAGTGAAATTCACCTGATGTCCTCACATGAATTTATCCTTGATGGGAATATTTTAACAACGCAGTGCTGCCCTCAAGTGGCAGTATCAGATTGGAGCAAAATAACATTGAAAAATATTTCCAACTTAGGGGCGATCCATTTGATTTTTGTGGGGTGGGGTGGGAGATTTTGGAAAAAAAAATTATTCACCCACCCCATCCCAGAAAAAAAATTTATTCATTCACCCTACCAAAGAAAAAAAATTTATTCATCCACCCTACCAAAGAAAAAAAAATTATTCATCCACCTCCTTCCAGTTTTTTAGATGGTTTATATTTTGTAGTTTTGTCCTGCCCCACCCAGTAATTAATGACGGATTGTTAACAAGAAAAAAAATTTATTCACCCACCCCACACCAGAAAAAAAATTTATTCACCCACCCCACACCAGAAAAAAAAATTATTCATCCACCCTACCAAAGAAAAAAAATTTATTCATCCAGTACTGCTGTCCCACCCCACCCCACAAAAATCAAATGGATCGCCCCTTATACCTCAGTCACATTTGCGCCGATTTCAGTAAAGATGCCCGGCCGATGGGTATTTTTTACAAAATCGACAGGCAGTTCAGATTGCCGTGCGGGCACCGGGAGATCATCGACCACAATTGGGCATCCTTAAGACGTCGGGCGGGTCATCGGGAACTTTTAGCTGGAACATAAAAGTTGCCGGCGTTTCCCCGATGTCTTATCAGTAAATATCATCTTAAAGTACACGGCAGGGTCCCGGCAGTGTCCCGCAGGCACATCGGCAGTTTATCTTACGGCTGCCGGTGGCATCGTGTGGTGAAAATAGGATTGTTTTTATTTCATGTGTTCACAGGCCATCGTCAGATGATCCACCGGGCTCCCTACGGTCTCATACAGACGTCTTTAGGATGTCTTTCAGACGTCTGTCAAATGATACAGACGTCTTTAGGATGTCTTTCAGACGTCTGTCATATGATACAGACGTCTTTAAGATGTCCTTCAGACGTCTGTGTCATTTTCTTCCGGGTGCCGTGCGGTGGCCTTTCATAATGTGACCATAGCTACGGCATATCTCAGATTGTTGCTGATAAACTCCCCGGCGCCCGGCAGACTGGGAAGTCGGCCAATTCTTACTGCCCGGCCGGCGCCCGGTGCAAATGTGACTGAGGCATTAGGGTAAATACTTGTCATGTTGACATCAGGTCAATATATCGAGAACAGTCCCAACTGCTGTCTAAAATTTACTGAACTTCACAAATCTAGGAGTCTTCCAGAAAATAATATATCTGACCTTATGCTGGTCATTTTAGTTGTATAGGGCTATACATATTAGGGGCATCGCAGGATTGATCCATCGATCCTTGGTTTCTAGTTACATGAGTTCATAATATCAGGAACATATGGAAATGATATCATCATTTGGGTTGTCAGGCAATTGTAAGTAAATAGGACAGGATCAGATCCTATTCTGATCAAAACCTGATTTTTGATGAAGTCAATAACAATCTGGAAGAATTGACAAGACATGTGGCGCTAAACAATGCTATGTTTGTTGTTATCTTTATATAGGCCACTGGCGTTGGGTGGGGCAGCCTTTAACATTTTGTATAGATTAGATCAGACAGTACTCTGCATGGCGAGGAAGAGTCATAAATCCAGGATCTGCTGTGGAGAGTAATCAGACAGCAGAGTGCAAGTGCACTGAACAGACTGTAACATAGATGTTCAGCATGTTCAGGGGCGGTGATTGCTGTCTGTACAATCTTGTGGATCCTTGCCCATTCTCCAGAGTACAAGAGCAAGGTCATTAGGTCAGATACCAACCTCAATTGCAGTGTAGTGTATATAGTATTAAAGAATCTGGCTGTAGCCATGCTTAATATAATGTGTTGATGTCATAGATTATTAGAGTACAATTTATGAAATGTGACACAAGGTATGTCACACATTTGTTAAGAACAATAGGCACCTTGGTTCATTTGACTAAGAAATTTTCTTTTCCGACTGGGAAAGTCAGTTGATAGGACTGATATAAATACCTTAAGGATTAGGATTAATACAAAAATAATACAATTTTGAACGCTATTCTAGTCCCTGTGTGAACTCTCACAGCATAAAATACTTCATAAGGGATGGTACCAGTCACATTTTAATGCGACATACATGCATTATTAGGAAAGTTGGTAGAGAAATGATTATTTACAAATTATTATTTACACATCTCAATACAAAGAGAAATTCATCACAAACTTTCCTGAAAAAGTCAAAGCCTTCTTCCGTCCAGATCCTGACTTTGATTAATACTGTCTTGGTTTCCATTTATATCAAATATCACATTTCGTTGTCTTATTTAAGAAAAAAAAAGGTTTCTTTTGTTCTACATTCTCTATTAATACATTAAAAATGAATACGATAAACAGTCATCTTCGTTGGCAGTATTTCCTTTAAATTTAAAGCTTTTTTGTACAAAAAAGTAAGAGAATGTACTCTAAGGGTTTCTGCTTTTACTTGACAAAGATTAATCAGAGAAATTAATATATAAACTTTGAAATGTTAACATTTTATTCGTCTTTGTTAGAAATGGGAAATATGTATAAAAATATATCCTGTTTTGCATTATATGCTCCAAGAATCGTTGAATTATGAATGATACTAGTGAGACAATGTATCCCCTTCTTAAGTGGCTGTGTCATGTCCGTGTTCTGCCAGTAGGTAGTCATACATAACTAAAAGGTGCAGGTTATTGGATCTGGAATATTTATCTCAGCATCTTTTGTTAAAAGGCCTTTTGCACATAGGTTGTCACGCACACGTGTCATCTTAAATATATAAGTAAAACACTGATACAAGGAGACAGAGATTATTGAGAACTACACTTGTTAGATATAGGAGGTGGAATTTATTTTTCGGTAAATAATACTAATTATTCGCTTTTTGAAGTTTTGGATAGAAAAAATATCTCGCCTTATTAAAGGTTTCTTTCGGGGCGGATTTAAACATAGTTCCCACTTTCTGTGTCTTAAATTATCTTGCGCTGATTACCAATTGCTATGTTTAAGTGTATACTATTCACACAAGAGCTGAATGTAATATAAGAAGTATACCCCAGGAAAATATCAACTTAAACAGTTTTCGATAGACTGCTTAAAGTCACAAGTTAATTTAGATTAAACTTTGCTAGTACACTAGGAAAAACATTTCTGAATAATATGAAATACTTAATACTATTCCAAAATTCAAATTCAAGCATGACTCAAACACAAATCCAATGTCAGCATTCATTCAATGAAAGAATCCATATACCTGAGCTATACTTACCACAGTGATTTCTTAAAGTCTAAATGAATACTGAGCAGAACTTAGTGTGGTCAGATATATATCTTGTTGTGCAAATATACTATAATATTAATTAGCTCCATATAAGTCCACACAAACAACGCTCTCATAATCTCTGTTTCTATTTTGTAGTCAAAATTATGCACATTGCATATTAAGATATGTCATAAGGTCAAACACAGAAAATATATATCCAAACAAATAAGATATATCAATAATTTTATTTTCCTTATCATCCATCATTTACCAGTGTACACACTCCCCTCTCGTACCATATTAAATAAATACTTTATACCTATGAATCTAAGCAAGTATCATATGAATATTGTAGTAGTCCAATCAGTATAATACACTAGCTTACACCTATGTAGACTAGATTGTGGGAGTAAATATACATACATTGTACATTTGAATTTGGTGCAAATAATTACAGTGTTATCATTTACATAAGGAACAAAGCATCTTATATCCGCCTTAAGGGATTGGTGAATAAGTCTTCTCAAGTAGCAAATATCAACATACGTGTCTAGGTTTCGATATTTATATATGATTAAATCCATTCATAGTGGTATGTATGTATTTATATATGCAATATCTGTTTTATATTATTACAAGTTATAAGGTGTTGTGTTCCTTTCTGGCTTGAACTGACATGTGATTTCATGGTTGTTTATCATGGTGAGACGATGAGTTCCTGTATAAATATATAGCATAAAAGACGAAAATGGGGCATATTTATTTTTCTCTGCAGTAGTGAGCTGAAAAGGCAATTGTTTTGCCCTACCTTTCGCTCTGCTCACACAGCTAATCAGTCAGAAGCATGACAAAAATCTAATTCAGAAGAATACTGATTGTCCTTATCTATTTGTACTTTTCTGTAGTTTGTTCACCTTTTGATTCTTTAAAGTAGCAGATAACCGATAAAAATCTGTTTTTGTTTCTGTGAAACATCTATGGTATATGAGAATATTAGATACGAATTAACATACGAATTAAGAAAACATTAATAAGGATGAGGCACTCCTTTTACAATATGATAAGATGCCCAACTACAACTAAACAATGCACATTATTTATCATTTCTGTAACATCACAGCTTACAAAACCAATATGTTGATGCCTTACAAAATAGCAATCTTCGGTGAGATAACCACGATAAGTAACGTTGCTTGTATTCATTCAGCAGATTGCAGTCAATACAACCATTCCAGTTACTCAGTATGACAAAACAATTGGAAAACAGTTCACAAATGTTCACATGAGAATAATTTAGTTCTGTTGACTTCAGATCAGTATTTAAGGTCACTATTTATTCATCTGAAATGGTTGCTAAAATCAATTATATAGAATTTTATTTGAGAGAAAACAACCTGTATATGTATCCCTACAATATTTCTTAACTGATTTTATAAACTCCTCAAATAGGTTCTTCAGTAGCCCCACAATGTTCTGTTAAAAAGTGTAATTATTTTGTATTCTGTAAATCCAGAATTGTGTACAAAATTATAGTAAATATACATGTATTCCATCGTTGTTTGGATATAACAATATCTCAATACATGTTGTCAGTATACTTACGTAAATGATTGCTCATAAGTATTTCAAAAGGTCTATGAAAGGCTATTTTTGTAATTTCCTTATGTTATTGTTATCTGGCCAAGGGTACGGTGCAAATGGTGTTGAACACCTACATACTGTACATAGGTTTAAAGTTTTACAATGTGATTTGATTTGTGAAGTTGGCCGCACCACTTAGTCTCGCGGGCACTGTGAACTCCCAAGATAAATATTTCAAGATGGCGAACGAGATGTGACAGACGCATGCTCAGAGCAGACATTCCCGCTCGTCATCTGTTGACTTGTCAGAATTGTCGTCATCGGATGAGTCACATTCACTGCTATCTCCATCTTCTTGGCTCCAATCTAAAAGTATACAGATGGTACATCATTTGTCTCAGCCATGAAAGTTTTTATAAGTATACAAATGTCACATCATTTGTCTCAGTCATGAACGTTTTTATCTGGACACAACATTTATTGAGGATATAAACAACATATTTTTGTAATGCCAGTGTGTCCGAAGATTATTACCCAATGAGAATCTTAGCTGCATACAGCTTCCATTATACTATCCTATGATCAACCTGGGCAGCTTTTTGACTGGGTGAAGTTTATAGATCAATGAATTGCGTTTAAGCAGATTTCACATTATACATTGATGAGATAATTATTAATGAATCATATTCGCAACCATTCCTGATCAGAAGCATATACCAGGCAGACGCTCACCATTACCACTTTTATGTCATTTATGTTGGAAAAAATCCCCAAGCCGTGTTTGTATTTTTATATGACTGACCCTTGAATATCGTATCGAACTGATAAATATAGGTTAAATGTTAATTTATATTTTGGCACACCAAATGTTATTAAAACATGAAAGGCGGAATCTACAGGAGCAGATCTTATGCAAAGATAAACACCTCATTCTAACTCATATTATACCATAACACAGTCCCTACTTACTCTGCAACTTATTTTAAACATGCGCCTGTCCAATTTATGAGAACCCTATGATGGATTAGAAGAGTTTTGATGAAATTTGGAGACTGCTTGTTTTTGCAGCTTTAAATTATAGAGGTGCGTGGCCACTTGATGTGAGTAGGTTTGTATCCACTTCCGCCGCATATCGACATTTGTCTTGACGGATTGAGGGATGGTGAGACGCGACCGAAACTGTGACCTCGGACTGAGCCGACAAAAAGGGCCAGACTAATGAATCTGATTTCCTCCCATCACACAGTCTAAGCGAGAGTGACAAGACCGTGGCACTTACAGTCTCTCCACCCCCCTACACATATCCAATTTTCACAATTTTAGCCTCATCTCATCCAGTTCACCATTGTGAGTGCCTATTCCAGACCAGTTCCGGAGCAAGTGAGCAGAGTTCATTGACTACATTGGAAGCACATCCGGTTGTGTTTGTGGGAATATATAAGAGGTCAAAAAGGCATAAACTATCACTTGAGTTATGTGTTTGTCAGTTGAAACAAAGAAGAGTAATTACTTATCAGTTATGCATAGTTTAATCCTTAATTATCTTTCACAAGGGGGCATTATATTCCCGAATCACACTTTATTTTACAAATCCCACAACTAATGCTAAAATGTCAACCATTTAAACTCAAATGACAATGATATGGTCTGGTGTGGAATCTTAATTCTAGGTGTGACACTCTCATCCGTGACAAAGTGGCCCTCCACATTTGTTCAATATCACACAAAATGTTTGACATTATACCGCCGATCAATGTTCCCCAGTTATGTTCAGCTCAATTTGGCTGAAAGTCATGAAATCTGTACAGTTTACATTACGGGGTCCACTTAGTGACGGGTCAGACCACTCGTCAGTATTGTCCTCAAGGTAAACTAGCCCTTATCGAATGAGCGGAGCCGGATTCGGGGATACTGGTCTTTGCCACATAAAAATCTTCTTTGATCAGCTATCTATATCTGTATATTCAATATACAAGATAATCAATGTTATTTGCCTTTGAGTTTTTGAGATTTTTACATGGCATTATATATATATATATATATATATATATATATATATATATATATATATATATATATATATATATATATATATATATATATATATATATATATATAAATATATATATATATAATGGAAATATATATATATATATATAAATATATATATATAATGGAAATATATAATGGAAATATATATATATATATATATATATATATATATATATATATATATATATATATATATATATATATATATATATATATATATATATATATATATATGTTTATATATATATTTCCATTATATATTTCCATTATATATATTTCCATTATATATATTTCCTTTATATATATTTCCATTACTATGCAAACTAATATACTGCATATTGAAAACTTTGCAGCATCGCTCCCGCATTTTATACCACAAATATGAAAACACCATGATAGAATACAATGTTGGATATCCGAGTTGGTTTATATTTACATTTACAGCAATAAATGGTAAAAAAAATAGTATACACATCAAGACAAAGTAACAGCCAATGTACTTCACATACAATATTGCCAATATAACCACACAAAATAACTTTCATATAAAAAATTCAAATATGATACAAGTGTGCTTCATCTAGGCAGAAATATGAGTGTGGGTAGGAAATGACTACGATACTCAATAAAAACCAAGAAAAACAAAGTCATTTACAAACATTAAATTGTCACAAAGGAATCTTCCCCGAACTTCAGACATTTTTCATAACAAATGTATTTGACTGGCGACGGCAGAAAAGGAAAAACAAAAGGCTTTAGGACCAAATATAAATAACATCAACTACACTTGTAACTCAATCATCAAATGATAAATCCTGTTCATTTGTATGACATTAAACTCGTTTTATTCTCTGACATAGGTGTTCAAAATTGGGTGAATCAAGTATGGATTTAGATATCATAACTAACTCGACAAAAACATAAAAGTACCATAAGTCTTGCAGTGTATGTGTAAAATATGGTAATATAGATTCTCTGTTATATTATCACATGTTAAAAAAGCTATATATAATAGTCAATAACGGCGGTGCAATGAGAACATTCAGTTTAAGTCCTTTTAATGTTTATGCATGAAATATTGAAGCAATTAAGGCCAATACAAGTACTTCTCCTTTCCAGAAGAGAATTGTTTTGTTTAGGTTCAGTCATTTCTTACTTTCACACTTCTAACGATAATAGCCATGCACATTACATGTGAATTTGACACATAAAAGTGCACAATCTACAGCTATGGTATGAAAAGGTTTAAATTAGTGACGTCCAGGTAAAATTCTGTTGATAGGTCGTGAGACTTATGGTAGGATTATCTAGTTCTAAGATTATCATTGGCCTGGATAGGGTTAGTTTCTTAATATCATTAATAAATATACCTATGTGGGAATTTCAATGGTAAATAAAATTAATTAATGCATTTGGCTTACACGGGGGTGTCGAATTAACAGCATCTACAGCTATTAGACATTTATGAATGCTGGCTTGAGAATTGGAGACATATAAATAAGTGAGTTCAGCATAATAGAATTTGGCGTATTGCCTTGTGTTAGACCCATACATGCTCATGGAGAGCAGAAATTACATAACATGTAGACAGGCTTTTGGATGTGCTGGTAAGCTAGTGTCATATGATAAAGGCAAATTACAGCATAGGTTATTGACTGCCATTTACTCCCGGCCAGGAAGTGTAAGTGTTATGATATGCAAAGGGTGTATACATTTGAGGATTGGTGTCATATAATGCATTTATGTCACAGTGAATATAGGTTATACACAATTTGTACAACTGTGTACAAATGTTGATGTCATATTATGAAAAGAGGTTATAAACAGTCTTTGGGTATACACACACATATATATACTGAAAATCAGAGTGATTTGAGTTCAATATAGACCACAATTGTCTGTCCTTAGAGATGGTGTATGGCAATTTAGGCTAGAGCAGGAACAGTAGTAGTAGCCTTGGTCCGGGAGGGTTGAGGTTGTAAAGCATGCTGTCCATCTCCCGGAGATGAGGCCACACAAGCGGCCACTTCTCACACACCTCGGGCTTACAATTAAGCCCCAATATCGCTCACATTTAGCGATGACCTTTTGAGGAGCAGTTGGGATTGCCGTTTGGGTATAAGCAGTGGCTGTGATAATGAAGACGTGGCTGCGTGGCCAGAGCTTGCAGGTGCGTCATTTACTGCGATCTGTTCGGATAATGGATGTTGAGAAGTTGCCCCACACCAGCCTCATGACCTCTCACAGCCCACCCTGCTCACTATATCTAAGCCCTAATTAAGTCACAAGGCTCTGCCCACCACAGCCTCAGTCCCTCCTGAACGCAGGCATTAATCCAACACTAAGCATCAATTATTGGCAATGGGCACACAAGATGTAGATTCAAGTCCAGAGAGATGTTGTCAGACCCAGGGATCAGGTACATATTCGCCTGATTAAGCGGTTCTTATCTTCATGGGTGGCTGGGCAGGCTGTATAAGCTAGGCCTTTGTCGCAGGGGGGTCTTGCAACATGTTGAGCTTTTGTCACCGGGAGATCGTGCATCCTATCCCGGCACAAGCTTCACCGACCCCTGGCCACAAAGACCTCCCCGCCTCAACAACTGCAAATGATGGAAACTCACTTTCTCTGCCTCAGATCAACATCTCATCTTGCAATCCCATTTGTTGCATCACGCTCCCTGCTCCCGTTCTCATACCAAACAACCAATGATTACACGCTTACTTCATGAGAGCGTGAGGCCTGACAAGTAGCTTGAATGGAGAGACCACTGAAGGCCCAGAGAATGTGAATCTGTACAAAGATGTCAACAACCACCAGACTGCATCTACTTTACACAAGACATGAGTCCAGACCACCTGTTCTGTGTCGTCATTGAGCAGGTACTAGACTTAAATACATACATTTATGCAGCTGATATACTGATGCATACTATAAACAATGATTTAGTGTTTTATTCAGGCCATACACGTCTTGGCCCTATACGATCACATTTTGTGTATCATCCTTTGCCATTTTATGTGAATCATTTAGCTTTCACGTAAGATAATTTAAGTTCACAAATGTGAGTATGTTTATCATTGAGAACCACCATTGTCACACAATGCCATTATTTTATTCATTTTACTTTGCATGTCAAGATCTGAGGTCTTCCACACACTGATGTTCAACGTGGCTCCAAGAGGCCTGTGCACAGGTCCCGGATATGACGTTCACAGATCACGTGTACAATTACATAGCTGCATATTTACTTAACTGACCAGGTTTTCAGGCTAAGATTTGATTGGTATAAAGAGTGGATCCATTGTGATACAACAAATCCAGTGGGATTAGTTTGGCAAATTCACCAATGCTACAACTAAACTTGCTCATGCAAGAAAGCAAGAATATGAACAAAACCAAGATTAGTTCAGATATTATGTCACAAACCCATGTTTACTGTGGTAGGTTTTCGGGATGTATTTGCTTGAGTTCAGCAGTGTTTTTCTGGAATGCTTGTAATTACGATATTATAATGACTTGTGACAGGTGTGTGCGTTGTAGTCCTGTTTGACTCCTTTGATGCCCACAACCGCTGTGATCAGCGTATTAAGTTTGCTCCCCCGTTGCACAATCGTCCAATGGCATGCCACACGGACAAACCCCACGCTCAGCCTGAAATCTTCAAGGTCGTTCAGGAAGCTAAATAATGATTTCATATTTTTTAAAGGGTTTATTGGCATATACATAAAATAAATCTGCATTGATGTGTCAACTGTTTGTCAAAGCAAAAAAGACCTACATTGATGCATTATAAATTCCTTGACCTTGATATAGATGTCTGACCTGTACACTGGCAACTTTCACTGATACATACCAGGTTGTTAGGCAAGGTTGCAAAACAAATCCTGGCAAAGCCATATATGAGGCTTACAAAAGTAAAAAAAAACTCACACTGGAAAACCACCATGTTAGCAAACAAGATCAACACTAGCAGGTCTGGGAAAGACACAAGTATATAAGCCATACTACGCAGTAACGCCCATATAAAGCTCCGGCTGACCAAAGTGCATCGGCAAACACGCAATAGTCTTCCTCAGATCTGATAGCTGAATATGCCGTTTGAAATAATAGTATATAGAAATGACTGCTACATGAATAGCAATCTGTTTGGCTACTTCCCATCTGTATGTTAACAATGGTGTAACTTACAATCATCACCACACTGATTACATATTGCATGACCACGTGCACCTTCCCCTTTATATGGAAATGTTGGCTCTGAGCTTAAGTGAACAATTGATCACTGTGATATTCTATAGTGGTCCCTTTCAAACAGACCCTCTTTGAATTTGTACGACATGCCTCATTAAAGCAGCCCCGAGTCTCAATCAGAGGATCCTCCTAAAATCCCCTCCACTCTATCTACATATGATATCATGTGTAAGGATGAATTATTCAGGTCTGATGGAGGATAACCAAGGTTTAGGCACATCACATAATGCCTGTGTATATGGTCTACTGCCAAATGTATCTTCTTTGAAGATGCAAAACAACTCCATGCAACCACCGTTTCCATTGCCTACCTTGTGGCAGATCATTTGATAAATGAGCTGATGGCATATTTCCAATTACCTTGAATGTTTAAAAATGGATTCAAGAATTTTACATTTTTACAATTTATGTTGAATAAATACAACTATTGGGTGAGTGTAAATTCAACCTGAAATGCTGATCGTAGTGAATACACATCGTGAATACACATCGTGAATACACATCGTGAATACACATCGTGAATACACATCGTGAATACACATCGTGAATACACATCGTGAATACACATCGTGAATACACATCGTGAATATATTTCCGGATGCCTTATTAAACATTTGTCTTTCAAAAGTCATTTAATGAGTAACACGGCTAATGAAACCAAATACCAATCGTTAACATGCTATGTTCGTGTAAATAGCATGTTGAATTGAGAATGAATGCCCGCTTGAGGCAAAGATGCTTAGTTCTGACGTCATGGCAAGAAGAATGGTCTGTTTTCAGCTTTAACTCACAAATCCACTGACACCGTCTGGTTAGTTATGGTCTGCAATATAAATCGCTCTTGTTTATGCTCAACACTTGACTTTCCTGTGTAAATACTGCATTGCTTCTTATTTGCACACATTCCTAAAATTCCATTGAAATGTTTTACAGTAATTTTCTACCTGCATGATCGATAAAATAGTTGCCACTTAAACACGTTTTCTCGTCTCTCTGCCCTCATGAGGTTGATCACGTGATCGACATTGTAGAGCTTAACACACAAATCTGTAGTTGCCAAGTTCGATTTAAACTTCCTCCATTTGTGATGCTTCCGATTAAAATACTTCCGATATTAACTGTCACACAAACTAACTGTCCTTTTCATATTACAATGCTAATAAATGATGATACATCACGACCAATTAATCCAAAATTAAGACATTTACCACTGACTGCCAGGGAATCATATCTGATCATGCCAATTAATCCCAATACAAAGCCAAACCTCAAAATTATATATCATAGGTGTTCTGCTTTAGATGACACATAATCCCTATTATAACTATGAGTGGAAGGTTGACCTTTTACAAAACCGTTAGAATACTGCTCAATCTTCAAAACTAAGAGTCCATGGATTGTTTTAAATCGTGCTGCAATTGAAGGAATCAATTCATATATATGTCCTTCCACCCAAAACCAGCTAACAACCCCTCCGAAGATATTATTCGGTATTAGTCTCATATTGACTAATGACTCTAGTGCCATAAAATGGTTAAAATATATTTATATGTGAACACAAGAATACAACCCAGGCTGAGCTACTTCTTTACATATATGGCTTTGAAGAGCAAACATACACCAGAAGCGTTTGCCAAATAATGCTACCTATAGTGCAAGTTTACACGCAATATATCCTGCCGAAGATCACATTTAAACTTCAGCAAAGTGTATCTTTATTTTATACTTTCAAATTCAAAGCCTTTTCCAAACTATTAAATGCAAGGACCAACATTGTTCTGTAAACTGTCAAATAACAATATAATTGAATAAGTCTCTATAAAATACCCACTCACGCTATTATTGAAATGAATAACTGAACTGATGTAGATATATATTTTTCACTGAATCATACAGGAATGGTATTTACCATTTTCATAATGGGGTTAAATCATAATGGCCGTCTTAATGGATGTATGAATAAAATTATAAATGTGGACAAATGCTGGTTGGTGTATCAAACAGTAGATATCTTCGTCAAGGCAGTTACCGTATATTCTTCAGATGTGTACATGTGTTTCCTTTATTGAGTGTCATTGATGTATTTCAAAATAATTACTAAGCTGGTTCCAAAAATATTATGTTACTTTCCTACAAAGACTAACATATTAAGATATTTTTCTCCTTGGCTCTCCATTTTAAAATAATCATTCAATTTAAACATCATATCAATATTCTTTTCCCGGCATTACTTCCTTCAGAAAAATACCATACTTTGAGAAGAAGGTCTTTGGTATGTGACCAGCAGAGATTAAAATGTTGAATAGGGTAGAGGCGCGAATGGTTTCACAGGTACACAAATATATATTGTGTTAGCGGCAAAATCATTTTGACAGCGAGAGCCAAATTATAAAAGCACAGAAAGTTGGTTAAGAAGTGCCTGGGAATCCTTTGAAGGATAATACGTCATGCCATTTACATGATCAGTGAAAAAGAGGCAGTCATTTCCTTTTTTGTCGACCACGAATGTCAGGTGTATCAAAATGAGTTAAAGTGTGTTATTTTTTACATATATTTACACTTGGCAAATGTAATGAAGGGTTTATCACTACCCTAAGTTATCAGAGCGTTCTTTCTGTACGTTTTATGCACTGACATACAAAATAAGATCGATATCTGAGCTTGAAACCAACCAGATTTGAAATTGCATGGCAGATCACAGATTCCAGCCGCTCACAAACCTTATCAAGAAAAAATAACAACCTTCATACAAGAACCAAAGACAGATTGCAATGGCTATATGTAGATACAAAACTCTATTGTTTGAACCCTAATTGGCTGAAATATTCTTTTAAAGAAATGTATAGTTAAAAAGTGTTAAAATGTGCACTTAATAATAACAATATACATGTATATATGTTTTGAGGTCCAATTTGGAGGTTAAAAAAATACTAAAAGTTGTTTGTAAACTATGTTCTCAGTCCATAAAATAAACCCGATGTAGCCTGTGAACCCAACTACTGTTATCATCAAATATACATTATATATACATAATATCCATGTGTCTTCTATTATTCCAAATATTATGGTTTTCATAAAATCGGCTTTCACATAACAATTCTTACAAATAACAAGACTCTTTTATGAGGTTAATCGTGAGGCTGTCTCTCACATTTCAAGACAATCATCAGTGTACCTCACATGAACAAAAAATAATTATCAGTTTGGCCACCAGTCATCAGACTCTCGCTTGTAACGGGACTTACCACATTCGCTATCAGATTCATCGAAGTCGGAGTCTCCACTACTGCTGCATTCACTGTCTGAGGTTTGTTCCTTCTCCTGGTCAGACTGTTCACCTTGGTCTAACTTCTGGTAACCCCGGCCTGTTGAGCGACTCTGATCTGATTCTGAAAACACACAAAAACATTTTGTTTATAGCATAATTATGCAGTGTCAAGTGAGGAGTGTTCCATAAAAATCGTTGAGAAAAGGAATGAAAATAAGAAAATTGGGCGATTTATCTTGTGATCTTTATATTGGCAATTGCAACATGGAAAAATGAAAACAAAACTTTGAGGAGATGCGGTGAGCTTGGTAACACAATGGTTGAGTATGGGCTTCATGCAATCATCATATCCCCATACATCATGTGTAATACCCGCCTGTCACCGGGGTGCATATCACCAGCTTATGCCATGCCTTTGCAACCCACTGGCTCATTCCACGGGCATAAAACAGACACGTGTGTCACACTAAGAGTCAGGGCGAGGACACACATTGGCAAGTGTTAGCATCTGCTGCCTGCCCAACCTCTCCACTATTTAGCACCATTCATCATGGTCTTAATACTTAGTAGGGCCACAGTGTTATTGCCTCTTGTGTGCTGATATGCTTATACACACCAACCCACATCTCCATTATATCCTGCATAACACCAGTAATTGTCTTGACTTGTGAGGTCTTATCCGCTAAGACCCTGATGGAAGATGACAGATGGGTACAGGGTAGATGTGGCAGGGCTGCAGATAAGGTGTGATGCTGGGCGGGGTGGGTGGCAGACTCCATCCATCAGATACACCCCGGGGTCAGATCAACACAGTCTGTATCCCGCTTGAAGATGCAGTACCATAACCAGTAATATTAAAATAAGAACAATAGCACCATGATATCAATAGCCATATTTGATGTCACCATTTCATCCTATGTGTTCAGCACATTAGAACAGACAAATGGATCTACTAATGGGTGTATATGACATAATACACGAGGTGTAAATCATAATTATAATCTTAGTGTATCACACCTTGACATGAATGTTTTTATCATTGGTTTCAGGAGTGTGCTACATTTCTATCTCAATTATTTACATCTATGTTTATCTCAATAAGTAATATTTGTTAATAAATAAGTATTGCCTAGTCCTATCAAGAAGATGTTGAAAAAGTCACTTTCCAATATGAATGTTCTCAGAATAACAGTCGATACGAGGACATCGGGATATTAATATTATCGAAATCAGCATAACCGTTTTGTTACAAGGATCAACCACAATAAAAATATCTATTAGATTGACAGTTAACAGTACATAGACAATCATTAACAATGCCAAGCTATCTGTCAAAACAACACGAAATTGACCCAAACTATTAATTTTTCTTATATGAAATATATCATAGCAAGTTGCACATCATAATAGTATGTAAGTCTGTTTGAAGATATACAATTAATACATGATTATGAAATGTGTTAGTGGCCATTGTTATCCTACACACGACCTCCTGTACTCAGGAATATATTGGATGTCATAGATAAAGGAACAAATAATACAATGCCGCACTGGCCGGATGTCTGGTCCTAACCCTGGCCCTGCCCATCTCTACAGGTAAATACAATCTGGCATTATCACATAATGCACGTTTTAGTGAGATTAGTGTTACTTTATGAGACAAAAGGCAAATTGTATATCACAGGAGATCCTTTAACATCGGTGCCAGCCACTGCTTTATCACACTGATACCAAACATTCAACATTGGTACCAGGTTCCTCCCTTGACTTCTCCGATTCTACACATTCCACATCGGTACCGACTAAAATCAAACATATCAGTACCTGATAATTTGCACTGAGTCATTGGTATTAGGCATTTAGCATTGACACATTGGTACCATGCACAATTGTAACATTGACACAAGTGGCCCAAGCCATATTGACACCAGATATTCTACATTGGTTAAAAAAGAGATGTGTTTCACTGGCAATATACATTCTGCATCACATTGATTGACTCAAGATGCACACATTTACACACTGACACTTTGCAGTCTGCACTGAATCCAGAGACATCATGCTTTCTGGGCGTGAAATATTGTCCAAGCAAACAGCAATTGCCCATAATCACTTTGTCAAAACATTCCCGCTTTAGCCAGAAAGGCAACAATTACTGTCATCAGCCATCTTGGCATTCAGTGAACACTAGGCCACATTGGTAACGGATACTACCCATGACCACTACCCTGACTACACAGTTACAAAGTATTATCCTCAGCCACAAGGCACTATCCTCAGGCACATTAGTATGAAGGTACATTATAACCAAGTACTCATTTCAATCACGTCACTAAGCATAGCCGTTATCCGCATCGCATATAAATGCGCAGGGCAATTTCCAGGTCCCTAAGACACTGCAGTCAAGGGTCACGGTCACCCTTATTGAGAGGGCAACATCGGGTCACAATGACTGTGCAGGCTGTCAACATTGGGAAAGGCAATCAAAATACAGGATACATAACAGAGATACCCTGCTGGCATGTGACATTCTACAAGCAACATGGGAGACACTTGCTTAATATGATACTACAAGGTTGGTCAAATATAAGGTGCCTCGCCAAATATAATGGTGTTCTATATCTTGTTATGATGAGACAATGTGCAGGTTTACCTTTGGCCAGTTCTCCAGAGAGAGACATTATAAATACTTGAGGGTGGACATCTCCGATAGGAGAATATCACGACATTTTCTCCTGCTTTTATTGTCACAGGTCCTATCATGTCAGGCCAATGACAGTAATCGAAAACTTGTATGCAGTCGAATGTCTCAAATTTGATTACCATGCTGTGACAAGGCTGCTATGAGGCATGGGTCTTGTGCAGAATCGCCCACTTATCAGGGAAAGAGAGAAGCCCTGGGTAGACCTTGGCCTCGCAATAGCTTAGCCTGACGTCAGGGCCAATTATCACCCTTTCTCCTCTGAAGCTGGGTACCATCTGCGGCGTGGTGTCATCGTCCTTGGCTCACGTGGTACCACTCAAGCCCAAATTCCATTAACGTTCATCTTTACTTCAAGATATTTGAGAATAAAACACAATAAGAAAGACCTCATTGTTCATGAAGCCTACCACACATCCTGTTTCACTTCTTGTGAATATTGCCAATGGGCTCTCGGTCAGTATTTCTTATATAACACAGCCATAAAACACTACTAATATGAAGTGAGAGTGTCACAGTCCATAAAATGCAGTCATAACCCAAGACCAGGAGAGTAATTACAAAGGTTATTTATTTCCAGTTGAAAGTAATTGATTTCCTCATGTTCAAGCTTGGGCCCTATCACCACCTCTGTCGGGGATTTGCCCAATAAAGTGAGGATCCAGTGTAAGAGACAATGCACCTTGCGATCTATCCCCCTCTTTGGCGATGTTACCATTTCCTTTGGTATTGATTTCCACCTAGTGTTGGGGTCCTTCATGGTTGGCTTTTCTTGCCCTTGCTACCCTTCCATATTTATGACCCTGCTAGATGATACAGGCAGAGATAAAATGCGTCTCGTGGTTTCTCTAAATGGCATCATACGTAATTGCCTATTAAATGCTGGCGATCTTTCCATGTCGGTGTGGCTTGCGGGTGAACAATGAAGACAGAAGTATAGGATTTCCTGAGAATAAACAGGGTTTTATTTTGTGATGTATTGGCATCATATATCAGTGCGATAACAGTGCCCCACGCGGAAAACCTGGTAATTTGCTGTTCTCTGTTGAATTGATCTGCCAGATTTATTTTATACTTTTGTCAGCTGTAACGACACTGTTTTCACTCTTGACCCTTCCTTGATTCTCGACCAGAAGTATCAAGGCAGCCATCTTTATTTTAAGGACAAACTTTGTGATCTGATTTATAAATATCAGTGGTTCTACTAATTACACAGTTCATAACGAATCTAGTGACTGGCATGATAAGGATGTGATCTCGTTTCAGAACACATTAAAGGTAAGGAGGAACACAAAGTAAGAATTCTTAAAGGGAAAGAAGATTGTTAATCACTTCCTTCAGCGGATGGGAGATAATGGATTCTAATGAAGCTACTGAATACATAATGTTTCCAAACCATGATAACAGGAAATTAGGAATTGCGTGGACTAAACCAATATCATGCAACGTCACCACTTCTGAATTAGAATGGAAAAAGTTTTAGCCGTTCCCCGAACCTTTGAGCTTTACAGCAGTCATGAGCGGGTTGCCTCGTGAATGTAAAAGGTGTGTGACCCTGTAATGTTAATATGGCGTGGGGTGTATCAGTGGGAAGGCAGTCAAAACTAGTCAGATGCTTTTAGTCTTATCAACATCATCCCGTGCCAAGTTAGAGCCATCCTCCTTCCAATCTGACCCACTGATGATAAGGTCCTATCACTACCTCACTCCCTCTTAAAACGCACCAATCTCAAACGGGAAACAATATGCAAAGGAAAGAAAAAAAAATGAAGTAGACTTTACCAACAAATGAATACCCACTGCAATATATTGTAGCAAACGTATTGTAAAAACGTCCTAGGGCATACTTCTTAATTTAGATCGAATTGATGAAAGCCAGTTGCTATGATGGTTGGTGCTGTAGTGTGATGTAATGGGTGCTAAACTGTCTGTTCTGGTAAACTGGTGAGATCTAACTTTAGGTATTCACCTGGGGTGCATATTTGTACCATCGCAGGCTCTCCAGGAAGATTGATAAGCTATCAATCAAACTCCTCTCAGGGCAACCTCTTGGACAAGGCTTCAAGCGCATCAGATAACCACAGGTTTGAATATTGATGGCAAAAGTCACAACGTGCGATGGTGTTTAAACATGGCGCCTTGGTTGCCTACCGACAAGATACGCACGGCTGGCGGACAGAAGAAGCAACATCTCTGGAGGTATCCCACCTCACTTACAAGTCAAAAAACGTGAAGGAGAAAGCCTTTGAGGGAAAGTCGGTTTGTCAAGATATCGGTAAAGAAGACCTTAGTTGCGGTTTCATTGGGTTCTTTCTGCCTGATATAGCCTATCCTGCCGGTGCGCCCTCTAGGGGAAGTGAGGGCCACTGATTTACAGCGAGTATGAGGATATGGCACTGAGGATACCATCAGAGCTTAGCCAATATGCTGCTATTCAATTAACTTTCTCCCCTCTGTCTGAGCGTGCCTGCCTGTACCTTCCCCTGTGATGCTCTCAATTGACACACAGTCATATGGTCACAGACTTAGTGGCAGTTTTCTATCCCTTGATGAAACCGGCTATATCACATAAGGATTTGCTCTGTAATATTCACCACCATGTAAACATATACCAATTCTACGGGCAAGGCAAGCCCCACTGTAAATTATGTGAGCACTTAACACCAAATACGTGAGAGCTACACACTATTTCAGTATGATTTATTTCACATTAAATTACAAGTTCCACTCCAGTGACCACACAACAAAGGCCTATATAAAACAAAAGCAGACACATATACAAACATCCTGGAGTGATGTTAGTTGGGTATAGCATATAAGTTGGTTTTTTTAGAGGCAATTCTCTAGTTCTCATATTTGACGGCACATAGAGAGACGTGTATGTAGTTTTATTAGAACCCCTGTAGGCGTATTATATCACCAGACTGGATGTGGAAACAACTATAAAGATAAGCACACCAATGTGTGCATGAACCTCTGCCAACATTAACTGCTCTCGTCTTGGCTGCCCAATCGTGAAATAGGAAGTTTGGGTAGATTTGATGTTTGCTGGTTTTCAGAAGGCATGGCAGATGGTACTAGCACTAGGGTACTATCATTCCCAGTCACACGGGAGGAAGATGTTGGGATTGATCACTCCCTCCCCGCCTGCTTGTGCATACTCTATCTTTAAGAGTTTATGTGATATGTTCAACCAAACATTACATCACAAACGGGCATGCTTGACGTCCTCGCGTCAGGCTTCACTCTAAAGCTTCATATAAATGCTTAGCTCCTGATTATTGTAGCTGACATTAAATAATCAAATGGTACCCAATTATTTTGAAAACACCTGATATCACTTTGAATTTTAGGATAAAGAAGGAAACATGTAATTTATGTTTACATCTATGTTTTACATTTGAGTAAAACATAGATGTAAAATATTGTTTAACCCATGCTTTCTCCTTCATAAAATAGTGGAAAATCTCGTAAAATACAATTACTAGTATGTCTTAAGGTCTATAATCCACAATGAAACACTGGGACACACTTATGTTTTTTTGGCTTAAATGTGTTCAAAGTCATGTTATTTGTTAATTTAGCACAGAAAAAGTAAACTTAACCAGCTAGTCTTAAACTTTTATTATTTAAATTGAACCCGTTTTAACTACCGTTAAAACGGGTTCGACTCAGTTATTGCAGCTGGACACCATGTGTGCTGTATGAGAAATACCCCCTACTGACGTCATAGCCTCACTCTCATCCTGGAATCTCCCAGAGCATGCAGAGCCGAGGGCAGTTACGTAAATATACGAGACCACACGAAGTTCTCTCCCGATGCTTCAAACTGATTGTGGATTATAGACCTTAAGTAATATTAATGATAATATTCTAGATCCATTGAACAATGCATATGCCGGAGTTAAAGTAGATCAGTATATCACATTTATTTTTTATTCGAAGTAATTAAATGTAACATTATCCCAATTTGTACAAATATAGTTCAGAATATATTGAAGTTTCTGTGCCTCCACGTTTGTATTCATGAAGCCAAACTTTAGTACGAAAACTTCATTAACCATGTGAAAAGTATCAGCATTTGCTATATCACCATCTTCTCTTTCAACAAATTATGTAATAAAGATCTTGCAAGAAGTTGCACAAAACATTTTAACACATTTCTATTCAAGTTGCGTTATATCAAACTATTCTCAACTAATGCACATGGGTGTATACACACTGTGGTCGATGGACAATTTTCAAATCGTTTTCACACCTTTTCAACATGATTAACATATCTCATCTGTATATTGTCCACCAAATTATGAAAACTAAGAAATTAAAGCATTAAAATTTAAACTCTTGATGTTATGCCTAATACCTTAAGACTTGTACAGAAACATGTTCAGCTTCCAGTAATAACATAGTTATTATATACTCTCTGTGTATGTAATTACTGCACAACATATGTCACACATGCATAGTTTTGTTACTGTGGGAATTTTCTCACCTGTTTTAGCTTTTGTCAGATCAGGTGTCAAAGTTGTTACATCCGTTACCATTTATCACTATTTGACACTCAACTGCACCGACAAAACATTTCTAACATACAAGTTATAATGAATATCATGCTATCTGTGGATGAAATAAGATTGGCATTCAACTCTCTTATATCATGTCACATATATGTAATTCATGTCCCCATTGAATTACTTTTGTAATAACGAAATGTATTACAGGCACCTGATTGGAAAATAAGTGTTGATATTAGATTACTGTCACAGCTGGTGCAATTCCCTCAAGACTAAAAGTAATAACTATTTGGATGCAATATGAACTCAGAAGGGTGGCACATTGTAATGACACAGCAGCTTTAGAGAGACCTCTATATCATAAGAGTGAACCAGAACTGACAGTCAATGGACATTGATTCCCTCAACACCAAAACATCTTCTCTGTGATAATACTCGGACCCTTTCATTGCTTGTGTCGCGCAGGTTGTATTATAAGACACATATCTTGTGTGGTTTCCTGCACTTGTCCATTTCTTGCTATTTCAGTGGCCAATAATACCATTGCAGCGCCTTGTTCACTTCCGGTTCCTGTCTGGTTGTCTAGATGTTGTCGTCTGTATGTTGCGTTATGTTACCCACGGGTATGGCATGCTTGCAAGCGTATAATTGTGCTTTCCACTGCTAAGTGAACATAGCTGCAGGAACTGAGGAGGCAATGAGAAACATAAGTTCTCTCAACTACTTTAACCACGTAGAATTCTCATATACTAATATGTCACAACTATTGGTAATTAAAATGAAAATCTAATATCTGACTTCAGATTAGCGAAATATTTGCAGCCATACCTGATTTAAGATTAATGAATGCTTTGCAGACAAGGGATGGTTAGGGAAGAATTTGTTCCCATATCTGACTTAATATTAGGGAATATTTAAATTACCCTGATCAACCTGCAGCATTATTCTCTGGCTTTGATCACAAATCTTCATCTGCAGCCTGGTCAGAAAAAGCGACCTCTGAGATAGCGCGGAAAGCCAGTAAAGCACATACGTTCTACTCATAAAAAACCTCTTTAAAGCCATTATACAAACCTCTTGGAGCTAATGGATTTCCCCATATCGGGGGAGCAAAAATGCAATTGAAATTCTTGGTACATTCTCCCTTTTGTCTACCAATTTCCTTGGAGTTTGTACCGGAATGGGCTAGGGTGGTCACTCTGTGCCAACTGTGAATAATATGGACCACACACACTGATGAGTCACATAAACCGGTTTGTTTCCAACCAATCTGCTGGAAACTATTCTCATACCAACCGCATTGTCTGACTGAACTCAGTTTGGCAAACTTTTAATGAAACTCCTCTCACCAGAATTGCTTGTTACCTGAACACTGCCATAAAAGCAATGGATTCAATTAGGATTATTTGGCAATTCTCTGTACGGATAAAGTGTTCAATCCATCACTATTCAGATGCAGTGGATTCTATTTCAAAAGCTTTGCTAACCACTTATACTGATGCCCATGTTACCCATCCAACTCTGGCTGGTAAAACACATTATTTGGGGTAGCTGTGATTAACAGATTCGGCATTGATTAAGAGATTTTTTCTGGTTGATTTGGGTTGTAATTTGCATATCAGTGCATTCATCACCACCGTTTATGCTGGCGCGGTGTGATCAAAAGATGTGGGGTCTGTAGAGCTTGTTAGTGCCGCTGTGAGGGTTTGGCAGACCGTGGTTTCACGCCTCTTCTCTCTTCCCCCCATCACCTTACATACACCATCTTAAGATGGATGACAGGATCGATCCATGCACTCACTGACCCCTTGTCTTTTGTTGTCTCCAGGTGCTATTTCACCACATAGTTTACAAGGTGGAATCTGCCGAGAAAACCCCCAACAAATTGCTGTATAGAGAACGGCCATCTTTACAGATCCACTTTTCTATACTCCACCCCACCCATTCTCGGTAATTGAGCTATCCAACCACATTTGAGAACGATTTTTTGTGTCTAACCTTGACTTCGCAAATGACTTGTTTGGTCTGGGTACAGAAGGCTTGGGTATTGCTTCATAGTAAAAACTTCGCATGTCTCGAGGTTGATTTGCGCATGACATGCACGTGACGATGTTGTATTCACATTGCTGTGCATCATTGAGACATACAGAAAAACGTTGGGATTCCAAAGTCACTGAAATGTATAATGTGCTGAAAATGTTGGCGTTATATATGAACCCATTGCGTCACTCTCCGCAGTGGTGACATGGATGTTCTGTTTAAAATGATACACAGGTATACAGGAAAATAGTCCACACTCACTCTGTTATTTAAAACATTGACAAACAGGAAGGCATGGTTGTTATACATATGTAATATATCATTATTGTATAATTATATTTACACTATCATGCCTATTATCCTTGTTTAATTATATTTACAATATCATGCCCATATGCGTATTACTCCAAAACAAACATAGCATTCTTCTCACATATAGACCTATACCTCTCTGAAATATCAGCCACTCAGACTGTGGTCATCCTGCCAAGCAAATTGAGGTTTCGGCCAGCCAATGCTTGGCTGACTGCCTTTGCCTGCTTCATAACATAGCACATTCATCTCTGAGAGATAGAAGGTTGTGTGCTTGTCAGATGGGTTCAATAGGACATTGGTCTCGCCGCGGCCATCCTCACAACACACATGATTTCTCTCCTTGATAAAGAATCTGAGTTACTCTGTTCACGACCACTGCAGGACATTCCAAATTGTTGGCCATTGATAATATCACTACAATAAATGAATGCTTACCCATCACTCTGCAATATTTATGACTGACAATAATGTTACTCTAATCTTTTGATATCATCCCCTTACATTATTAATCTTTTACCATCATATAGAAAATCTTTATGACCACTGTAAAGATAATTCTCTTGATTCTAAATCTCCAATTGTGAACGTGACAGCATTAATAAAACATTTAATAAATAGGCATTTGCATGAAATGATTTGCGATGAATAAACAAATGCAATAGGGGTTAGACGCAATCCTCGTATTTTGGACGTTATAAATGTGAATGCCCTCTTTATGACACAATCTGCAGTAATAATTTAGATAGGCCGATATCCAACGTCTGTGTTTCTTAGTGTTCTACAGACATCAATGTTTGATAGCAGTATTACACATTGACCCTGAAATACAAAATATGACTTTCAAATCCTATTCTAATTCCCAGTTCAGACAGAACTTGGAAACAACTTGCAAATGAAATATTTCAACAGAATTAATCTAGCTTTAAGGCTGTGCAATTCAAGATTAAATCAAGAATTGTAATGGAATCATATAATTCAGTTGCAAGAGATCTGTGTTTGTATGAATATATGTGTTATTTTCGGATGATTTATCTCGTCATATATCTAATACTCAGATAAGACAAAGACAAAACTAGAGAGTGGAGGTGAGAGTGGGAATATGTACATAATATCAGCATTTAGTGTATGGAGAGTGCATAGGGCCTATGGGGCTTATCCGGGCTCGATAAGTACAATATGCTTGCTGCTCCACTCCTGACCTTCTCAATCGCCACTCTGTCTCCAAGCAAATCTCAGTTTACACTATCGTACCGAAAAAGGCAATGTCAGGAACATATTCCTACTAAATAAAGTGGAAAGCCTTGTCCTATTTTATGGATCAAAGATGAATATCTTGTACAGTCAGTTACGTAAACTAGCTAGATTCATAGGTCAGTGGTAAAATTCAGGACCCGGAAAACGTACTTCAAACCAAAGACTTCACAACACCTGACTGGACATGGACCAATTAACATTTGACAGAAGTTCATCTGGCTTCAAACGAATGGATAAAATAGCATTATCCTATTATTTGTAATCTTGGGAACAGCACCTTTTTGTAGATATAAAGATCTAGACTGGAGGTTCTTTTTATTGAAAATAGGATACTAGAATGTGGACTGGACCTCTGATTGTCATATCGGACTGTGTGGACGCCATCTAGGGTTTTGCCTCTGTTTATCTCTTTTATGTAGAGCACACCAGGAGCACTCAAAGCACACACAACTCTCCAATCCCATCAACGCCCTCATGCTATGTCAACTCAATAACGCCTTTCTTGGAAATGGCTTGCATAAAAGCTTTTAACACTTGCATAATAAGAGAGTTGCAATTTTCATTGTCATCTAATATCTTCCGGGTAGGTGTCCAGCTGTGTTGTTCACTGGTACTTCCATGACAATTGCAGATGATATGCTACAGATTTTGTTTTTATATATGTATTTTATATATTTTGTTTTTATCCTATTCTCCACTTAGCAATGTATAACATGGTCCGCTGATATACCAAGGTCATTAGCCATAATGTGCTCCGAGAAATGGGCTATAAAGCTTTTAGCATAGGAAGATAGGTTAGGAAGCTCAGGCAAATAGTTCCGTGAAGAAATATGTGATAAACTCTCAGTGAAGAGCGATCACTGATCACTTTTGCCTAATTTGTTTTCAGTTGCAGAAAATCTAATTATCCGTGTTTGCAGGAAAACATGACCGTCAAATGTGAACACGACTTCCTGCTTTAGATCACGTGACGTGTGGAGAATAACTGACATGGGATCGAGGCTGACATCAGACAGAGCTTTTCTATGAAGCACTCCTCCTAGGGTGTAGCAGTCATTCTGGTCAAGCTGGCAATTATCAGCTATTGCGTGCACGTCACATTAATTCTACTCGGCTTGATCAACAACACGTTTCCAACATAAGGCGTTTTTTTAGCTGCATATAAATATGAGACAAACTCTAATAATAAAAATGGTAAAATCATTTTTAAAAATAAGAATTAGGTATGGAAAATCGATATTATGCTACATGTCGACAATGGAACTGGATAAAAAGAGGGATAGAATATTCAGAGATTCTAATTATGATCACCTAATAGTTCATATTACTGTCACTACTCTTCATATATGTCTGCTTTATGTCTGTAACCCAGCAACAACAGAAGATACTGATAGGAAAGATCTAGTTATTCTAGTTTTTAAAGAGTTGACTACCTGGATATATTAATGGCCACAATAGATTTGCAAAGCTTTAACAACGTTCAATATATATTTCTGTACAATCTCATGTGGAAGATAATTTTCTCAGATTATCTAAAAACATTCTAGTTGGAATGCAAAAAAAAGGATTTAGAGCGATTTACATATTGCAAAAAAATGTGTTGTACCTATATTTGATTAAAGTGCAGTATTTATGTCGGAATACATAGTTGCAAGAATCAGAAGCAAACAATAGATCAAGACAGCCTATTTTGACCGATTTCTATTATATTCAACTTGGCTAGTTAATATGATATGTTACTTGACATTGTTGTGCGATATTCAACTTCACCATTCTGGACGATATTTAACCAGACCATTTTGTCCGATATTTGAGAAGACCTTTTCATGTGATATATCAAAATTGTAATTTCAAGATACATTTTATTAGACAATTAGCAGTACTTCCTCCCACTGTATAATTTATATTTCTATGATTATCTACGAGATTCATGTATCTGTACTTGACATTTTAAAGTCCGTTGTCAGACAGAAACGTTTTCACACATGCTTAATGTCGGCATTGGCATTCGAGGAAGACAGAATTCGGGAAGGGGACCGCGGGGATGCACTTCACACATTCAGCTCTAAGTATGGGTATTTAAAGGCTAGAGACTGGGAACTCTTCCTATTGACTTTTACTGATGGACCTATTCCGTCGGCCTCCACATCCACAGAATAGGCCTTCATTTTTTATGGGAAAAAGCGAATAAATATGATGGCAAACTTTGCCACTGGAGGCGGAAAAGTTCAATTGGGTTGATGGATTGATTGAGATAGAATAAGTCTGGAGGAGGAGGAATTTATTGGAGCTTCGCGGGACACAATTGGGGAAGCTCAATGGCTTGGAGGCGGCACAGCGCTGGGAGAACTCTTGGCAGACTCATTGTGACTAAATCAAGATGTTTGTATGTTATTGAGGGTTATTGTTGTGATCTTCCTACTGTCATATTTGGCTCTCAATTCCCTCTCATATG
Organism: Amphiduros pacificus; assembly: GCA_949316495.1. Lineage (NCBI taxonomy): Eukaryota > Metazoa > Annelida > Polychaeta > Phyllodocida > Hesionidae > Amphiduros > Amphiduros pacificus. The sequence continues at coordinate 38,060,350 of OX439002.1, forward strand.
CGTCAAGCACCACGCTTTCATCTGTGCCAATGTCATCTTCACAGCAAGAAGAGAAAAGTTTGTGTAGAACTCTTCAAATTTAAATGAATTAAATATTATTATCTTTATCTCTTGAGAAAGCCGGTCTGCCATATCGTTTATTCTTAAAATATAAAAAAGTACCACGCTTCAGACATTTCTATCGAACCATAAAGTATAATTACATTGGGTCTAGTTTTTCTGTTCTATAATTGCTGCTATTCGTGTCGGGTAAGGTAAATCAAAGTGATAATACGGACATTGAAGATGGAAAAACGGGGATCTTTATGTTTTATTCCAGAGAATATTCCAGCTAAATGTGATCATATCTGGAGTGAAGGACACTAATAGTTATAAATGTGCAATCACTTCCGTCTTAATACCATCCATAAAGTAATAAAACATCGCATACTTGAGAGGCAAATGCCATCTTTTGCTGGAGGCTTGGTGGAAAGGTCTGGGGCGGGTGACACAGTTCCTATCCTGACTGGCCCACATTATTCAGGTCTGTCTGTGCACAGAGGGTCGGTTCTCAGTGAACTGGATAGAATATATGGAGGCAAGTAAAAGAATGCCATGCATTTACTACAAAATAAATGATGGTTGAGATGATATTCTTTTATATTGGAGATGACACTCATATGATATGTCAGTTGCATACTCAGGTTTATGCAGGTTTCTATCACCTGGTAAATGAGACACATAACATCAAGGCAGGATGCTAAAACCGCAGTCAGCATACTGCCTGACCCCGGAAAACCCAACATGCCCTGGTGTAAAAGAGAATGATAGCACAGTAACATGCGCCCACCTCTGTGCGTTGAGCTATACATTTGCAGTATAATGGCAACATTATCTTCCTCAAAGGGCCTGATGGTGCCCTTTATAATGTCATTGCCTCTTTGAGCGTGATAATCTCTATAAAGGAGATAGGAATTGACATTCAACTCATGGATCCTGTACGCGTTATAGGTTACAGGCAGAAACAAAATAGGGTTTGTTTTGTATCCACGTTACTTGCAGTGTCCTCGTATCCACGTTCTGTTCTGCCATTGTCCTGCATCCAAGTTACCACCATTGAACTATATGATCTTTTACGTGACTTCAGGAAATTTATGTGATAGTTGAAAATATAACATTTTATATAGCCTCTTATAATAAGGATATGTAATTTCATATAATTTGGGATTTCTTTTATTATATCGACCCCGGCTGGCATTTCCCTCTATTTGACATTGGGTTTTAATAATTTTTGGGAAAATATTCCAATATCTACCAATAGTCCAGTCAAAATATGAAATGACCCGGAACAAATTAGAACAGAAACCATTTTGGTGTTATTTGTCTCAGAATGTTACCCAGATGAACATATAAAAAGTCTACCAAAATCAACTTAGTGGAACACCACCTAATTTGCATAAATTCAAAATGGCTGCCTCTCATTGACGTTTCACCCAATTTCAGGCTTACATTCAGGGTTTTTTTGTATGATTAAAGGTTCCCTGCAAACTGAAATAATATCATGCCCTTGCTGTTGGTGTAAAGCAGTTATTTTAAGGCCATGATAAGGAAATAGCTTATGTAGTGTTTCTTGTAATGTATTTCATACGATGATAGTATCATTCTGCTATAAAATACATTATATATTCAGTACATTAGTGACCTTTATGGTGGAAAGAAAACAAGAGTATGCATTAATACCACTTAGAACAAAGGACTTTTCTTGTTGCACTTGAAGAAGAGTTTAATAGTAAGAATATTTGTATAGCACAGTATTATTCAATATATTTTAGATGAACCAAAAAAAATGAATATGTTAGTCCAGACACAAAACAACTAAGCATGTTTAGTATTAAAAATGACAATCTCTTATAATCAGTGTTGAGCCCTGTAGTTCTCCCACACTATAGGGTAATTAACCAATTAAGTTACAAGAGGCTGGGGTGTGCTACTGGGCAACATACTGTGACCCACATGTGATTCTCACTCAGCATTCAGGTGTCAGATCTTACACATTGATGCAACATGAGGAGGTATTAACAGTGTAACATCACATGTAATTGAGAAATATTAAAAAGGTGTTTGTGGCAAACATTACATGGGGTGTACTTTCTTTGATGTTTGCATGATTATTGCAAGTGAAGTTGTGAGTACTGTTTACATATAAATTACCGAGATAGCCAACCCCTGTGGATTGTAAGTCTGCAGCTCCACTACCCCAGCCACCAATTCTGTGTCTGTCCTTTTTGTTTTAATGTTATAATTGTTGGGCCAGCCATTCTCTGGCACGCAGCTGCTGACACTAGTGGACTTTGACAGATTTTACTAAGATTATAACAATGATAAAGTCAAAACATCTCATGTACACATCTAATACACCTCTAATTCTACTGCGCATTTTAGAATCTCTAACATAATCTAAAGCCTCTTCCCAGACTTAAAATTCACAATGACATTGTTCATAGCATCTGCCTTTACTGTCCATCTGGTTGGACAAAGAACCCTTATGCCCAGAGAACAGTAGTTATTGTTTGCTTTATCTGATCGGTCATCAAGCAGACTAATGAAGAGTTTCAATAGGTTCTCTGGCAAAGATGGAGTTTGTCTTCAGACTACTACCAGATACTTTCGAGTCAAGAGATTTTGGGTCGTCAGTTTTTGCGATGCACTAAACCCTCTTGCCATCAGCTTTGAACTTTCTATGTGGTAACCTAAGTTTGAGAAAAGATGGGGGCTCCCATGACATTAAGACATTGCCACATGAGCTTCTTCTTGCTTCAGAATATCATTAAAGGAGCTGATGCAAAAGTTTGAGTAGCATCAGTTGGCATTGGTTCAAGCAGCTCATCCAAGAGTAGTAGTGGCTCCATTGCAGCTAGGTCTTGGTATCAAACTGCCCCATCATTTTGCATAAAAATACCTTGAAGCATTCATGAAATAACAGAGATCACGTCATTTGTCTGAGGTTTGGGGTATGCTTAAATGACATGTGGCCACGAAACTGTGATACAAGCAAGCTATTTCACTAAAATCAACCAAAATACTCCAAACATGGTTATTGTGTTTTGCTGAAAGTGCCAAGTACTGACTGTACTCTTTGGACCAACAAGTGGTCACATGCATACAAGCACTTACCTAGGTTTAGTATTGTAATGTATACAATCTGGAAGTAATTATCAGACATATATTATGGTACTATTTGGTGTTGGTAGTAAATTCAGCTTTTACTTTGAAGCATTCAAAGCTACTAGTACAATCCTAGGAAATTAGTTAATCTAATTATGAGGTAAAGAACAAAAGAAAAACAAACAAAAAATAACAAAACAAATAACAGCAAAGAAATAAATTTCATACCCAAGACAATAAATGGTACTTTCCAAGGTGTCATACCACAGACATTTCCAAGTGTCATACTATAGATATTTTTAAAATGGTCCTTTCACATTCTTTAGTGATAGAAGGTGATTTTTGGATGAGACTAAAAACCGAGGTCTCATGAACCTGAGTATCTATGCTAGGCAGCAGGTTTAAGATCCCTCCCCACTTTATGACGATAGCAGGGGATTGCCTTCCTGTGGGTGAATGATCACCACTAATAGTCACCTATGGCTTGCAATTATGTGCAAATTCAATTCAATTGTTTATAGATCATTAAACACAATTTTAAAAAAAATTCTATTTGAAAATTATTGGTCTCTATCCTTTTTGATAACTTGTTATTGTAGAATAATATGTGTTGTAGAAGATATCAGAAAAGGTGTAAAACAGACAGATATAATCAGATTACAAGCAAAGTGCTAATTTTCGACTTCTTTCTCTACTTTTATTGGTCATTTCTTAGAGGAAGAGTACCAAATATGGGTATTAGCAATTTGAAAAGTTTCCCGATGGATTTCCCATATCCAAAAAACATAAAATAGACTCTAAGACTACTCAAATATGTCAAATAGGAGCCAAACTATATAATTTTTAAGATTTGCCCTGCCATGTGTCGGCCATTTTGAATTTATGCAAATTATGCATTGTTCCACTACTTGGATTTTGGTAGACTTTCACTATATTATTCTCTAGGCTCTTCTGAGACATTTTCTATCAGTTTCATTTCTGTTCTAATTTGTTCCGGGTTAGGCCATTTTTTGTCATATATTGACTGGACTACAAAGGTAACTGTAACATCGAATGATAATGGAATTGTCTGACTAACATCATAACATTTAATATAATTGCAAAAATTAAAATGATATAATCGACTTATGTCCATTAAATCCATTTATGTGCTGGACACACAGTTTGGCACGGCTAGGACGAGGGTCCATCAAACCGGAAACGCAACTGAACAAGTGTGCTACATCTCGCTATTGCTTCATATCTGCATAATCTGATCATGTGTATAGTAATTAAATACAGGGAGAGGACCGTGTTGCCCATCACTCCGTAGAGCAGATAGAATACAGAGGAGGTGAGGGAAATCCTGGAAAACTAATCCTTCTTAAAGGTCCTGCTGATCGACATTCTTCAACCCGATATTAATTGAAATTTATTCATATACTCATGACCTGCAAACAGCGAACGTGGTGTCTTCATAGATACCATCTACATAATGTTGAGATTCTCAATCAGGGTGATGTCCTCGGAGATTGGGTGTGTTAGGCTTGCCTATATAGTGTTATATGATCAGTATTTGGAGATTGAACTGTTTTGGAGTGAAAGGGGACAGAGCTCCGATTAATGCTGGCGGAGCCATTCATTGCGCCCGCACTGATTAGCCACAGACAAGTAATTGAAGAGCTTTCCATTTAAAACACTAATTATCGCCCGGCAGTTGAATCATGCCTTCCAAATAGTGTATGTGGCCAGGAGGTATTGTCAAAGTAAGTGCAGTCCATCTCATACATTGTGTGATATTGTGTATGCCCCAGGAAACACACGCACCGCCTTTAAAGAGATAGTGGATGTGCGTGGTCATGTCTGTCAACATACGCACACGGTGTATTGAACTTCTACTCACTCCCCTCACCTCATCTCCCCCATCTCACAAGCCACTCCAGCGTCTCAGGTTATCATGTTTGCTGCAGAGTTCCATCTCTACTGTTGGAGATAATATACTTGAGAGATGTTAGGCCCCGCATCTTCACATTCAAGTCAAACAGCTTGTGCTTGTTTTGATCAAGGGAGGAATAATCAAAGGTTGGTGCTAATCAGGAATTACAATAAACATTGTTGTGTCTACCATTAAATAATTATAGCATTTCATGGCAGAGGTAAAAGTGTATATTTTTGTTCATTATTGAGGATAGACTAGCCGCAATTAGTTAACCAGGTGGGAGTGTTTGCATAGTCATACCTCATTAGACGTGCCATTGTAGAAAGCTTTCACCAGTCTGGGCCTCAGCTGTTAAATCTAATCCAATTTCCTAGAAGAAACACAGCCGAATAACTTGATATCGATTGAGTTTTGTTAGGTTAGTCTCTCTTCTACAGAAATACTTTGTGTATTTGTGACACACGTTCACGTCTTGATCACAGAGATGTGGCACTTTGAAGTAATGCGCAGACTCCAAAATCAAACTTCCGGATTGGGTTAGGACACCCTACTCATCAATATCGGGATCTATGGTCCGACGAAATCAGTCCAAATGGGCTTCAACTTGTGTTTTACATCCTAATTTAATTTAAAGATGATTGGCTTGCCTTGCATGCTTGATATGCCACATGGCATCCATAAAGGAACAAAGGTTCATTTCAATTAAGCTATTTATGACAAAAGGTACATGCCCCTTAGATAAAGCCCGTTATACTAAATCGATAGAAAAATCAATAACACACGGGCCTCATGACACAACCTTTTAAAATAAAAGCCCCATGACACCCCTTGAAAAGGCACTAACCCCTGGCACCATATGAAAAAACACTAGTCTCATAGCACCACCTTATATAAGGCACTAGCTCCATTGCAACACATGAGAAGACATTAGTCTCATAGAACCACCTTATATAAGGCACAAGCTCCATTGCCACATATGAGAAGACACTAGTCTCATAGCACCACCTTATATAAGGCACAAGCTCCATTGCCACATATGAGAAGACACTAGTCTCATAGCACCACCTTATATAAGGCACAAGCTCCATCGCCACATATGAGAAGACACTAGTCTCATATCACCACCTTATATAAGGAACTAGCTCCATTGCCACACATGAGAAGACACTCGTCTCATAGCACCACCTTATATAAGGCATTAGCTCCATTGCCACACATGAGAAGACACTCGTCTCATAGCACCACCTTATATAAGGCATTAGCTCCATTGCAACACAGGAGAAGACACTAGTCTCATAGCACCACCTTATATAAGGCATTAGCTCCATTGCAACACAGGAGAAGACACTATGGTTATCTTAATAGGTATGCTATGCGAGGTAATGCGAATTAACAAGATTCGTATTACCTCGTTTAACTCATAGAAAGACATCTCCATGGCGCATGCAAAACAACCTTCACTTCTCGTTTCAGTAACTGATCACAGTCAAGGATATTAGCTTTCAGTGATCATACGAACGGCCACTCTATTATATTCATAGATAAGAGGTAGATGAGCATGACTGATAACAATTAGAAAAATCTACATCTTGTAATTATGAACAATTATGTAAGCAACATCAAGGAAATCTAATTTAAGGCATACGTGTGGCAATCAAGAAACCCTTCACGTACAGTCGTTCTGAACGACAGAACAGAAAACAAAAAATCCAGCTGTTTTACTGCATGTTTTTGAAATTCTGAAATGAGAAAAGTAAACTTTTCTATTTTTCCATGGACTCGGACAGCTGTGGTAATCAATGAGATACAAAAAAAAGAAAATGATATGGGCTACTAATCCCACATAGATCCCGTACTAAACTGCTGATGCAAACATATGTTGCAAATGGAGCATGTCTTGCATATCTCAGATACAACGTTGGTGCATGATTTCTAACAACACACTCTGATATGCATACAGAAACAATGGAGTTCAATGTGAAGCATTGTATTCCAAAGCAATTTTGGAACATACCCGATATTTCACCCTGAAGATGACCAGCAGAGACATTAATGTTGGAGCATACCAGATAGTTCACCCTGTCCATGACCAGCAGAGGTATTAATGTTGGAATATACCAGACAGTTCACCCTGTCGATGACCAGCAGAGGTATTAATGTTGGAGCATACCCGATATTTCACCCTGTCGATGACCAGCAGAGGTATTAATGTTGGAGCATACCCGATATTTCACCCTGTCGATGACCAGCAGAGGTATTAATGTTGGAACATACCAGATATTTCACCCTGTCGATGACCAGCAGAAACATTAATGTTGGAGCATACCAGATATTTCACCCTGTCCATGACCAGCAGAGACATTAATGTTGGAGCATACCAGATATTTCACCCTGTCGATGACCAGCAGAGACATTAATGTTGGAGCATACCAGATATTTCACCCTGTCGATGACCAGCAGAAACATTAATGTTGGAGCATACCAGATATTTCACCCTGTCCATGACCAGCAGAGACATTAATGTTGGAGCATACCAGATATTTCACCCTGTCGATGACCAGCAGAGGTATTAATGTTGGAGCATACCAGATATTTCACCCTGTCGATGACCAGCAGAGGTATTAATGTTGGTGCATGAGCACAGCTCGTATGTATTTGATTCATTGCGGACATGTTTGATGCAATGGTTGGTTCATGGCACACCCATGAAATGTATAATCTAATGTTGGTTCATGGCAGTCACACGTTGCTTATCATAGTTTGGTGCATGGCAGACAAACAAGTATCTAGTACTGTTTCGGAAAGACGCATCGCTCTATTACATTTTACAGCTGTAGGCATGTGTAATTGTGGTTTGATGGATCTCATTTCTTTTGTCGTCATCTCCAAATATGTTACCTGTATGGAACAATCATATCCTATCCGCCCTGAGCAGATTGGCGGGATTCTCGAGACTGTCAGAGACAATATGCATCGTCTTCATAGATTGATGGTTCCAATTGACATATATATATATATATCTTTGACAGAGTGTTATGAATTTACTGCATTGGTGCATCTATGTGGGCACAAAGTAACGGCAGTATTGAGAATAGAATCTGCAACATTCTAAATAGAGAAATAGAAAATTCTGGTCAATGTCAGCGATAGACAACATTGCTGGTACAACATGAGGGATTACAGATACACTGCCACACATGGGCGGGGTGGAAGCAATGAATAGATTTATTGGGTCCAGCCATGCTGCACATATATTGATAATTCAGAACATATATTGACGATTCAGGCTAGGAGTGTGTGACGAGGACTGGCCAGAAGATGTTAGGCACATCATTTGTTCCCATATTACTTTACAACCCTCTCTCTCCCTTGAGGCTCACTCACTGGTAAGCCAGCGGTATAAACTTGTGCATTCAAATAGAAACATCAGTCTACTAGACAAAAAGCAGCGGTCATTAATATGTTTCTGGCATACATCGCTTTACATCTGAGTGAATAAGATCTCCTTGAATCACCCTACTCATATACTATGAGTTGACCTTTTGCAGTACAATGTCGGCCCTATACCAGCACACCGTTCTTTTGTTCTGTGGACAACGCCCATTTAGGTTGTCTGTGGTATTTATGGTTACACAGATACCACCATCAAATGTTTAGCTGATATAAAACATAGACCGATAAACAAAAGCTGGTTAACATTTCCACATAGAAATCCAGGGCACCTGGGCTAATACAGTTTCCAAACAAACCATAGCCTGGCTATGCTTTTAATGTATACGCAGCACATAACCATAGTCGATACATATTTAGCCAGATCACTCTTCCCACGTAAACCACAGCCTTTGACAAAACAACCATAGGGAATTTGAAAAGCTAAGACAGTTTGATCAATGCAATGTCAATCCTCTCTTTTGTCAAACGCAACTAAAGGGATGGAAGCTGAAATCAAACCTTTGCATGAGACGATATTTCATCCATAAATGAAGTTGTTAATTTACTTTCATGACCTTAAAGTGTGGATATTTCTGTTCTTTGCCATCCAATCCTTAAATTCAGAACTACAGTGAATAATATTTCTCTACAAATCTAAGAGCATTTGTATAAAAACCAGAGAAGTCTGTTATCCTGATGAGGAAATTATGGAAATGAATAGTGTGTGGGTGGTTACTATTTCTACATTTAGCTTAGATATGTGGGGCAATGCTTGTTGTTCTAGAATATGAGCAATTGAGCAACAAGGGGCACAAACTCTAAAACCATTTTGGTAATAATCTTATTTACAGGGCGTTCCACCACTCAATCACAAACGTTTTCTTGTTTATCTTGGGACACAAATTTCAAATTTCAACCTCATTAAAGCAAAAGGTAATGTTTACAGTTTCTAAAAAAATGCTTTGCTATCTCAGCATTGCATGGGTTATATCTTTTAATCGGAAGATATATCCAACTATTTTAAATTCAATTTGAAACATTAAATTGACAGAAATGTGGTGCAAGAATTTTCCATGCCCTCAGTGTACAAAGTACATTGGGCAATACTATATATATAGACACATGGCTAAGCGCAAACCTATTATGTTCATTTGGTTTGTAGATAGCTCATGAAAACAACATCTATGAAGCACAGCCTACTCAAAACTTCCTTCCTAAACCGCATTCCTTCCGACATTTTCGTTATGAATATATCATCACTAAAACAAAACAAAACAGCAATGCATCAACTTACTAATGGACTGACTGCCGGATGTCTTAATTTGTCATAGCATTGTCTAAAGCCCAAGTCCTTTCCTTTACATAATATGGCTTTGTCTAACTGATGTTTGAAGTGTATGTCTTGTAGTTGCTAAATGGTGGTAATAAATGATGGCAATCATCTTTTTTTTCTCGGACATTGGGTGCGTGGTATCTTCCAAAAGGCTTTATACTTTCTCAGCGAGGTCTAAGAATCCAACTCATTTTAACTCATTGTAATATGTCTCTTTCTCTTCCAGGTATATATGCAAAGCTGGAAAATGGTCACCTAATATACTGTATAGACATTCATCTACCGTCTCAATTCAATACTTACATAGAATCAAAGAATTACATAGAATCATTGAATTCTAATAATAGTATGATAATGCCAGGAATATCCATAGTTGCCTCTGTTGTTTGAACATGTAAAGTAGCATGTTAATAATGCAGTGTGATCTTCATGGTTGGAGAAACACACTGTTATTGATGAAGACGTTTTCTGCTGTTTGGGAGAACACAACACCATCATAAATATGGTCCGCTGTTTCAAAAAGGATTCGAGAATAATATATTACATAATATATTACATAGATATAGCCATACAATTATAGTTACAGATTGGGTTTTGAAAAATGGGAAAGTCTCTTGGAAAATAGACACCATTACATGAATTGTTTCTACTACATTTCTTCATAATATATGTATATAATACAGAGACCAAAACGCTATTATATGATTTGTTTCTACAACATTTCCTCGTAATATATGTATATAATATAGACACAAAGACTTAGTCTATGTGTATGTAAAACTAACATAGCTTTATACCGCTAATCAATATAATCTACTGTGAGTTATATATGGGGATTAATTTGCCTGTATCACTGTCATGAATAATCTGAGCACGTAATTACAGACAAAACCTCAACATCGAGTGCAAGCGCTCCATTCTATGTTAAAAAGAATAGGGTTTTGTCGGATGGAAAGTAATCTCTTCATCAGTGAGCACTGTCCTCTATGGGGCCTGGGAGGCTACGAACACATGTGTAATCGCCTGTTCTTATCATTGTCATTATGAAAGCAGTCGGTTATGTGTAATGACACTGCGGTAATTCCACATCACAACCACCACAAGTCACATGGAAAATAGCTTTAAGGATTCCATGACACGCATATTCCGTGAGGTAGAGCATGCACATTTTCCCCGGACCTCTTTGATTGTCTCTATGAATTTATAAGGCTTTGCTAAGTCAAACCAAACAACTGGTGACACTGACGAAGGTGGTCATATCACATGACATTGTGATATATAGGCTCAAGAGAATTATCACTTTTTTTCATATTTTGATATCGCATGAGATATGGGTATCTTATCAGGTCCATTACGCATTCGTGTAGAACATATTTCCGCATATAATTATATATCAAAATACTAAAAGGATGTTTCCTTTTATGCTCTTACATCAAGACAATGGCATAATTGTATATGTTTATAGTTCAAGATATAATATAAATATCACTCATCCTCAGACGAGGTTTTGATCAACATATACATTATATAAAGATATCAAGGTAAATAGTTTAACAATTTATCCTGTTTCGTTTAGATTCATCAAATGAAACGCAAATGTTTGGCAATTGTGTTACCTGTATTCTAGCAGATTATGTTGAGTTTGCTGGCAGGCCAGAACATGTAATTGGGCTATAAATCATTGCAATTCAATCAACTGTCTTGGTAACCACTTCACCATATTGTAAAGACCCCAACATACCTGCAACTGGCGTCAGGCACCAGTTGTCATACAAGCTGGCTACGCCGGCCAATACATTTTATCAATATTTCATAAGGCCATTTCTTTTCTTCTTTCATTTTTTTTGGAGGGAGGGGGCTGAGATTCTCATGAGATGCCCAGGTTTGTGTTTGATTGGGGTATGGCGAGTGGGTGTAGTCTACATGTACTACATGACAAGGCTACATATTTCTTGCATGTTTTATCTTCCTCCTTCCACACCACATTATACCTACAGCCTTTATAACAAGATATGAACAACCGACTGCTACATAGCCTTTAATTCACACCTAGTGACATACATTAAACCTGCATGGATTCTATGTCTGATATATCACGTAGCTTTGACATATATGTATCGTGATGGTTTCATAGATTACAGAAGCATGTGATAATATATATATATACTAAAAAGGCATAACCTTCACCGACGAATCTATCATTGTAATATTATACAATCAACAGCATTGGTAGGAAATTGGATCATATACTGGGATATATATGTCAGACCAGAATGTTAACATATTTCATATTTATATTCATATAAGGTTTCACATATTATATACCATCACGCAGCATCAACACATAACATAATATCACAAGGAGATTGAGTGGTTTGGGACTAAATGAAAGGTACCTGGTTGCTTGCATGTTTCACTGGTGGTAGATTGCATGAGGAAATCCACGAATAAAATGATTGCCAAAGCGTACAAACCACCCAATCTATATATCATGTCAAAATCTCTTCTCAATTTGAGCATTCGACTTTAATCCTATGCCAATATTAGGTGTGAATAAGAAAGGGCACCACTTGAGGTGTGACTTGCCTTGGAAGTCAGTAAGATTGACTGCAAAAGTCACCTCGTCAATATACATTCACAAGTGTGATTTTGCAATGTCTATCCCTGCTTTATCTATATTGACTTTAGCCATATTCTATTGAATGAGACTATTACCTCGTTCCAAATATAAATTTGATCTTTAATCAATATAGTTGGTGGGAATCTGACACTATAGGCTTGCACTTCTTTGCTTTGAAGTAGAGAATCGTTCATATATTCTCATTCAAATGCTGGGATCATGATATGGATTTTGCAGAAATATTTATGACGGCAACTATTATGTTCATATTTACTTAGGAAACAACACACAGGTCAATGATGAATCATACACGTCACCGCCGCTCTCTGATCATGTGTGACTTTTTCATGACTCTGGTTTCATGATGGTGGCATTGGATACTTTGTTAATTTCCCCCATGCACCGTTCTATGTTTGCTCACGCCCTCCATGTGTATTGAGGGGACGGGAAAGTTGATAGAAGACAAACATTAAGTTGTGAGCACTAAGGGGATGTGAAGCGTGCAGGCCGTGTATTAGGCAGAATACGTGTATTCACAGCGCCGGGGATTGGGTGGGCCCAGGCCATGTATTAGGCAGAATACGTGTATTCACAGCGCCGGGGATTGGGTGGGCCCAGGCCATGTATTAGGCAGAATACGTGTATTCACAGCGCCGGGGATTGGGTGGGCCCAGGCCATGTATTAGGCAGAATACGTGTATTCACAGCGCCGGGATTGGGTGGGCCCAGGCCGTGTATTAGTCCAAACATGTGCATTCACAACGCCATCTTGCCATATTAGTGCTCAAATTGGACCATTTCACTCGCCCACTCACCGCCTGCAAATGCCAAACCCATAGGCTAGCCAGCACAAAGAATGAATTCCATATGTAACAAAATTTGTATGGTGGCTTATAAGGTCATATGAGAAGTAGATATGTTGCTATGGGAATATATCAGATTGCGCCAGAAGACAAACTTATATTTCTAGAAAACTCAATTTATTGGATTTTTATTGTTTAATGTGAAAACAGAATGTGACACATGAGTCAAAGCTATCAGGCCCGATCTGCTCACAAGATACAATGGATGAATATCAAATGCAAAATACATATCGGAGACAACCTAGGTTAATGCCAATTGGCATACATAGTTGCTGGTTGCTTAAATATTCAAGGAACTAGACTCGGATGCAGCTGGGACAGCCAAGCTTCTTTCTGAGGCGTGATTTGGTAGAGGACCAAGAAGCTCCTCAACTGTTGGTTGTGTACTCTAAGGGTTCCTGGAAATCCTACAAATGTCTTGATCACCACCCTGCGTCATCTCATGATGCAAACACTGCTAAGAATACCTCCATATTTTTTTTGGCTCATATACAATCGCGTATGTAAATACATGTGCTATAAATGTGCAATTCATCAAATTAAATTAAACGTTTTTTATAAAGCTTCTTTATAAGTTGGGGATTTATCTAAGATAGGTAAAAGCAGTGAGATTTGGAGCAGTTTATTCGCTTAACTGAGAATCGCCATCAGATTGTCTGTGCACATGGCAGTGCCGTCTATCTGCGAGGCGAGCAAGGCCGGGCCACGTCCGGGCCCCGGGACATTTGATCGCTTGATCTTATTAGCGGTGCCGGTACAGCTGTAGCGGGTGTCCCCGGGGCCGAGGAGTCTGTCCCGAGACCCCATCATATGACCATCCGAGACAGTCTAGGCTGGTAAATGCCCCTGCCACAGCGCGACTGTACAACTCCCACTGGCCATAATATGATTAATATGACAGATATCGTGGACATAGCAAACAACTCAGACCATTGTCCCTACTCCAATAATCAAATATGCCACACCCATTGCAAGACACCATTTTCTTTTGTTTATGAAGAATGAAATGTGCTCGTCTAGTAAAACATATCAGAGAAAAATGTCAAAACAAGCCCCCCGGTACAAGCATGAATGGCTCAACCAATCTATAACCGTTAAGAATTACCCCAAAGAAGTACTGCAAAATTACATGCCATCATATATAAATATATATATAAATCTTGGTTGGGCACAATATAGATGCTTCACTGGAGACTTGTATGCAGTTTTCAGCATTTAGAAGTGAGCAGCTGAGCATGTGGCACGGTTCATGCAATCACCATTAGCCCCTGTCGGGAAACCATCACATTGGGCAATGTTGAGGAGATTGAAGGCCACGGAGACCGCATATTGTTGTGCAGGAGGCATGAGCGGAGGAATGTTAATGCGGCGACGGCAGCGGTGGCGGAGACCTGGCCGGACAGACGGTGGTGGCTGTCGGCTGGCCCTCACGTCACACAAGCCAGGACCCCTTCTCTGCACTGCCCATAACAATGCCCAGATTTTCCACATTGTTGCATGCCAGCCTTGCAAGCCCTTGCATTCGGAACTAGGGCAACGCCGCCAGCTTATATTTGATATCTTCTCAAGACTATTATTCACCCAGGGTGGAGTAAAGCACCGGGACCCAGCTAAAGGCACTCAAGGGCACCTGATGAAGTCGTTAGAGGAGACTAGTGGGTCCACAGAGGGGATTTAAACTGTAGGCCCTACCACAGGAGTTGTGGGCTGAAAGGGACTTGTTTCTGGGTCAGAGGAGAGCAATTGTGTCAAGTGCATGAGAGCCTCTCAGAGATGATGTGAAGCGACATTCGTGTACTGCTATATATCACAGCAAGCGCTGCAATGCACATTGAATAACATTGTGTTAAAGGCCACCAATGTCTTGTAACAAATGGAAAGTATGTAAATATTGGTTCATTGCATAAACCTAAGTAGTTCTGTCCATGTAGAGTAGCTGTTTATTGTATGGGATGGAAACTTGAGCAACTTGACCTGTCTGACATCGGTTAATTCTGTCTCTTCTGGCACAAGGTCTAAATTGTTTATCGTGAGATCATTTCTCAAAATCAATGCACCGTCAAACAGGATAAGGTCTTGTGAAAGGGAATGTGCTTATGAAAGTTACAAGATTATTCAAAATATGAATGACCCTGATACATATTAATAGGAGGGCTAAGCTTTCACGTGATTATTCCTGAAATTGGGTGCACAAACAGTAAAATAAGAGGTGATTTCCGAATGCATCACTTCCTTATCAGATTAAAATGTCACATCTGATAGGGAATGCATTTGTGGCCGTGGTCAGAATGTTAGTGCCAAATAACAAGCCAGCTGGAAGAGCAATAGAATATCTGAATAAACGAACAGGATTCGAAGAAGCAACTCTGGTTGGCATTGTTAGATATACTGCGCAGACAAGCACACATAAAACGGTCCTCAGTGCAAATCTATAATCGATTGTGGTGTGATTTGGTTGGCTCCTGGTTTGAAGGAGTGACACTGAAGGGTGGAGAAGGTGTGTGCACTTGGCTGTGGCGAGAACCATCAAGAGGTGGACCAGTTCATTGGACCACAAGCTGTGAGAGGGCTTGGCGCAATGATTCCACATGCCCGACACGCACTGAATGAGATTACCCACTCTGATTGGTTAGAATGATACACACAGCGGCAAGCCTGGGCTGACCCTCGGCTCCATAACCCTGAACACTGAATGCTAGTTTGCTAGGACAAGAAGACCCATTACTACTCCTTGAGGCATGTCTGATAGTCACAAATAATTCCTTCTATCAGATAACTAGTCAAAGCGACCGGAACATAGAAAACCCAGAACACTGGCTACACTGAGCGCTTCAGACAATTGCCCCCCAAAAAACCAAAGAAGATCGTGGCACTGGCTGCATTATGCAAGCAGACAATTATCAAAGAAACAAGAAAGCCTTTGCGTTGGCTGCTCTATGCAAACAGACACTTGTCAACGAAATAAGACAGACAGGGTTACACGTTTGTATTCAGAACAGGAATAAAGTGGGTGTTACTTTGGGAAACATAATATAGCAACCACGTAAAACAGAGAACATCACACTGTCTGCAACTGGCAAATAATGCTTTTGCTGCATATCAGATTCTAACATTTGGTATGAAAAAGATTGTGCGTTTCTTTTCTGTGCAAACTATTTCATACCCATAAACAAAGCTGATGATGGGATGTTTTACACTTGCTGATCTGTGAGCAGATAGAGAAGGGGACATTAACTTGTGACTCTGATTATCGTCCACCACCTGATGCCTCGTTATGAGCTTGTGGTCTTATTGTTGTGGTTGCCTAACTTAGATCTGCTTTCCCAACTCATTGCAGATATACATTGAGTTATGCCTCGGCCCTTATTTCGCTCATATAACCTCATATAACTTTGCTTTTAGGAACATAAATATAGCTTATTGAATAAGCTTATCTAATATCAAGGCTGCTGAATTGCTATTTATACCATGTGAGCAAGTGGGCAATTAAAAGATGATCAGTTCTGTGTGATATATTGGCTCAAGTTGAAAAGTAAGTGACAAAGTGACAGCATGCTGATTATATTAGTCAGACACATCCAAGATGCTTCAATCCAAATCTACATGTATAATCCCAACGTAATCCTACTCAGCCAGTCGCCAACTTTATTGCCATTTGCTGCAGAACTGGAATCGATTCCATAGCAACACGTGGTCACCTCTTTGGCAGACACCGAAATAACGTCTTGTGCAAATATTGACAAAGTAGGCTGCAGTGGACGTAATGTCATAGAGTGTAGAGGCAAGGCAATGTGCAGGTCCCGGATGAGGATTAGCTTCATTGATTGTGTAAAAGAGGCCTTATGTAATCCTATTGTGGTGAGTATGGCTGGGCATGGGACCTTAGGGAGTGGTAACAACACATGACACAAATACACATTGCCAATCATTATATGAAGTAATCAAACGAAACGAGCATTAGACGGTGTTTTGTATGACTTCCTTGAACTGGGTTGTCATTAACGTATATAAGTGGTGAACAAGGTGATATTTGTCAAAGGATTATGAGGGTATGCACTGTACAGAGAGAGTTATAGATTGAGAAGTTATCTCACTCTTTGCAGGTAGAAATCTACAGAACGAACAGATAGTGGAATCCATTTAGCAACCCTGAATAACAAACTGGAGCATTTACTCAACATAGATGGAAGACAAGTTGCAAACCTGCTGCAACTCCCAACAGAAAAGAAGAACACAAAAACTAGCGCATTTGAAAGAGTTATAACATAATGATTTGGTAAAACTAAATGTTGTGTAATGGAGGTGTAATGTGATGCAATGGTATGATGGGCATTTGTTTGAGCTGAATCTACTGCTGTGATAGTATGTTTACACTCTCAACGTTCTGTTTCACTGTGAGCTACCTCATTGAATAATACATGGAATAGTGTCTCCAAGGAAGGAAAAAATTAAACACATGAGTCCATTGTTATTTAACAACAAAGAATCCCTTATGTCTTGCTTCACTACTCTGTGTTATAATATATATTTTGCAGCATCTTTTAATTATTATACGAAGAAAGAAGCAGGCTCGTAAAATACAATAAAGGAATGCTGGATAAAGGCATGCTGGATATGATATTTAAGTAACATTTCTTGTCACTAGAATTCTTTTGATTTATTAATCACCTTACATGATGTGGCATCTTGATACATCAATAATTTACTGTGAATATATTCCTTAGATGTTGTATTTCTTTAATAAAGACATAATAAACTAATGTGAGTGATACAATGTATTTCAATTAACCAACACTTTTCCATACAAGGTATTCTAACTACTGACGTTCAGGTGTCGAAGACATATTTTCAAAGTATTACTAATTGCAAACTTTCATATATATATATTTGAACCTTTGCCATTTATCATATTATCGCCATCGCCTATTCAAACTCTTGCTATTTATTATTAATATCCCCGTAATCAAACATTTGCTATTGTCTTAGTGTCACCCTCGTCTACTCAAACGTTTGCTATTATGATAGCCTCGTCTATTCCTTCTCGTGCATGCCAACGTCACATCACTAACATGTAACATACTTCCCACTTGACATTACAGTAGAACTGAGTCTGCCTCGCTGTGTTGGATATTGTAAGTATATCCTTAGTCTCACGTGGTACAATATCTACTAAATTCTAACAAGTGTGTGTTGTACGCAGAGTGAGAAAACAAATCACCTCCCTTGGATCATCAATTATAGTGTTCACGTCCACGCCGGGGTAGGTTTGGGTTGTTTAAAATATTGGTAGCACAGGTGGTGTTATTCACATATTTCCCGATATCTCCCAGCTGTATCTCCTCACACATTCATGCCCCACAGCTGGTTTACCGGAGACTGCTGTGTGTCCCGTCCAATGTCTCATCCAGTGGAGAAGATGACAATATCTCCAACTGAGAACACAGCGTGGCAGGAAGGACTTCTAGTCAGGATTGGGTATTGTTTAAAATAAAGTTACCTGGGGTGGAGCCCCAGGGCCCGGTCCTGAATGCCGTGCCTTGTTTTAGATTGGAGTAGTTTGGGAGAATGGAGGGCAATGTGAGGAGGTGGCCAGTTAATCAAGTCAGTGTTTTATACCTAGTAACACTGCAAGGTGGTGATTGCATCCAACTTAGTCCAGTATCTCTGACGCCAGGGGAAATACCTCAAGAAACAATAATACTTCAATACATACGGACCTGACCTCCAACTCCTCTTTCTTCAGATGTAAAATATGCTATGGTGACACACGTGTTAGTGTATCTTATAGGACTAACTTAAGCATCCCACCAGAACCATAACAGAGTACACAACCTCTAATACCTTGTCTTAAAAGGTAAATCAAGAAATTCATGCAATTTCTCCATATCTCCCTCAAGATCCTTTGCTTTCACTGCAAATTCACTCTGAATCTGCTATGTATTCAGATCACATTCTATGGCGGACCGTTCACACCTTCACATGATGCACCTGCTTGGCTTGGCATATAAAGATTCCATCTAAAGGTCTCCATCAGCTTTATAGCCATATTCCAGCAAACATTTCAAACCTGATTCTGGTTATCACAGAAGATAATATGAAGCAGTCAATACCAGTTTACCAGATAACATTTGCACCATTACCGCCTCTTCATGTTTTAATTCATGACTGTTTTCTCTGCACCTGTGTACTTATATTTTACCTGTCTTTGAAGGTGGAAATCAAAGATAGAAACTGCCTACAACTCTACGTATCTGTATAAATCCTCTTGTAATCATATTAACCCACAAATCAATTTTGTGTTTCTGGGCAATTTATGACTTTGATGCTGGGATAATGCCCCACTTCTTATATGACAACCAATAAAAGGTGACGACCCAATGGTTAAGCAAATATTGATGGGATGAAATATTTCCTTGGATAAGTGACATCAAGTATGTCATCTGAGAGGATGCATTTACCGACAAAAGATCTTTTTTTTGTTATTTAAACGATAGAGAATACCAGTGATATATGCCATTCAAACATTCCGCGCAACAATTAACTGAAATACGTTACATACTGAGAAACCACAAATAATATCGCTACAAAAATAGGCGCCAATAAAGCACCTCGCACTGAACTTCCAAGAAGCATAAAGAGTAGTTTCTTCAAATGTTAAAATGTCGATAAGTTCGATGATTTCAAGATGTCAATAATATCATTAATTGTCAGGAAGACTGCCAGGAGAGTAATATGATACATTGAATATCTTTCTAAAATGGTGATTTATCCCTTTTAAGATGAGAAAATGTTACAAAACAGATTTACGTCAAACAAGTATATTGTCATGTCACGATATTGATAATAATAGGATAGCAACAAAACATTATCTGCATCTCATAACACACTAGTCATCCTTGTCTCCAATTTCAGGGAACAAAATACATAATTGCTTACATGATTTATTCGGTGCGAGTGTACATTTAAATGACTTCTGGCCAGAAACATGACCCCTGTTTGCGCCTGATCGCACTGTTGTAGAAAGTAAATATATATGGAACAGAAGCCAATTTGTATCTGCCAATACAAGTACAGTGTATACTTTCCTATAGGTTTCTACTATTATTGGTACAGTTGTCAACTTTCACACGTTCTCTCTAAGGCGAAGGTTTACAGCACTATTGATCTCATGGTGGTGTCCATTATGTTTGGGGTATTGACAAACTCGTGCGGCAGAAAAGGCCGCATGAGATAGCGCAGACAAAAACTAACGAGCTCAGATTACTATGATAGTAGAAGATTGTTGCTTGATTTGATGGAGGGGCTGTTGCAATTATTTTGATTCCCATTGGGCGATATTTTAGATAATATTTCTCTTGAAACTGCAGAAATAATGCTTGCAATAAATTGTAAACAATGCAAAATGATTTCACATTTTATTTACAAGAACAAAACCTACCAAATGTTTATTGGTAATGTCTTGCATGATTAGCTAACAGGTTTGATTGCTTTTCCATGTGTTTATTTTTAAAAGGGTATAAGGTGAAGGTTTACATAGAGTTAATCATAATATTTGAATAATATTTAAATACTTTGTAATATATTCGATATTCAAACTATACTACAAATCTTATGAGACCTTCCAGAGGTGAACACTAGCCGCCCTTATAGTTAGATGTTATATGAAATGACTTAATTATCAAAATATAAATATTAAACAATGGTAATATCAATTTTGTTGTGATGCACTCCACTTCTGGAAATAGTGAAATTGGAGCATTGTATAGTGTTAATTGTTAGATATCAATTGTTTATTTTCAGCTGATTTTCCACCCTACAGAAAACACCTTGAGGGCTCAATTACTCGCACCATTATGCTATCGCGTTGCACAACTTTATTAGATTTCATTTCAATATTGTGATACAATATTGTCAGTGTCATAAGTCTAGTGCATGGATATATAAAAAATAGTATTATGTGCACAACTTGGCTATGCCTTTGTTCGTATGTAATATACACGACGCAATATGCACGCAATATATGTGGTTAATTAGCTCATAATTATTGTCATTTGTATTGATTGTATAATAAATAGACAATATATAAAACAACATGGGACAAGTGGTGGTCCTATGTAATATTTATTACTTAGTTTTTCACACTCGTTGCCATTGATTGAGGCAACTCAAACATAATGTGACATTCGCTCTCATAGTTGACATTACGTACGTCAACATCAGGTAATGTATTGAATAATTATTGTTAATGGGTGGATTTATTTACAAAGTCTCTGAATTCAGAGTACTCAGCTATATTGCCCATACAACGTGAGAATCATAGTTTAAAGGATGTATATAATTATGTATATGCCATATGGGAGAATGGGGTCTAAGAGAAGGGTAGGGACAGAGATATATAGGGGATAGATACGTACTTATGTAGAGGGGGAGAGAGAGAGGGCAATGGCCTGAACCTGATGTTATGCGATATATCTGATGTTATATGTTAATACCCTTTGCTCCACGATTCTCCAGGGTTGTATCGTGCAGGCAGAAAACCTTAGAGTCAAAACAGGACCAATACCGGCATTGTCTGCGTGCAAGGCAAGCCTGTATATGATGCACCATCTCCCAATCTGCTGATATATCATATATATAAACATCGACCAGGTATGCATCTTGATGACAATAGGATATATCTCATGGCATTCGCACATTACTTTATATTCTTTATTATGTTTTATAACCAAGACTGTGTATATTGTAATATGGAAATTGTTTTTCTATGGCCCAAGCACATCGTATACAATAAATTGATATTATGAATATATTTGATGGTCCTTAGTCATGTATGCCCATGAAAAAAGACATAGTAGCCAAGACTGGAACTCGTATTTTGCCTGTTTTTGCCTGTTTGCCTGGCAGATGGACAAAAAGATTTCATTGCTTGCATGCTAAATGCACTGCGTGTTATCTTGTGTCATGGATTGAGCTATGAAGACAATATATGCATAATGATTGCTTTTGTGGTCGAACCAGGTTATTTCTGCCAACTCTGCTGATAAAGCAAGCATCTACACCTGCTCAAACAAACTATGACTTGAGTCAACTAGACTTTGCACTTTGTTGAGGACAGAAGGCAGTTTTATACCTCGTATCGAGTAATTTGCCTAAGACGCAAAACATGTTTTATTGATCAAGTGACCTGAAATAAATATCATGAGCATAAAAAGTACCACTTAGGTTCCCTCCGCAATATGACAACCCATATATTCTGATATCAAGGACTTAATCTGTCAAAGTGCATATATATGTTTGTATATATCCCACGGTGAGCAATAGGACCTTTTGCTATGATACGCCAGTGGTTGTTTTGCTGTGATGTTTATACTCTCTATGCCCTCTATGACAGAATACAATAGATAGTACTGGGGAACATTACACAGAACACAGATCATGTATACCTGAGGTACAGATATCTTTTTGACAGCGATCGCGCATTCAGACTGCGTTATATACAAACAACGCTCAAACCAAGATCCAGGTCATTTTAACTCACATACCCCTTATTAAAACATGTGTGAGATTTATGACAGATATATATTAACTATAATTGAAAAAGCAATTATCACTGACCTGTTGATGGCTTTTTAGTTTTAGTATCCGGTTCTTTCTCTACGAGCAGTTTGTCAGGGCATTTAGGGGGGACGACCATCATCCTGCGGACGTCCTCGGGCACCTCGGTGATGGGGACCACGTCCACCTTTACCCGGGAACACGTGCCCTCCCGCTCCAGTCGCCGACACAGCTCCAGCTGCGAGTTATTCAGAGTGAACCAGTGGCCCTCCTTCTCTACCACCTGGATCTTAGGGTAATCCCCGTTCTGCATGATCTTTCTGGACACGTCCAGGATACTCATGTCTATGCTGTGAGAGATGATGGTCTGTCCTTCCCCGTGGATGAAGTGCACCATGGACGGGGAGAGGAACATGGTGGTGATGCCGATGTGGTCCTTCTTGGCGGGAGGGGCACCTCGCTGGAGCCGCCTCCACACCCTGTACACCGCCGTCGTCACTATGAGGCCGGTATAGGAAAATACACGCAAAGCAAGTGCCAAGTAAACATAAAGGGTGGCAACGGGTTACCTTGAGGCAGACCTCATTCTCTTAGCCCTGTGGGGTGCCTTGTGTGCTCAAGAATGTGACATACAGTGGCGTGGTGTTAGCAGTGACTATATAAGCAGTGCTGTCATGCCCCATCTACACACAGATGACATAGAACACACTACACTATAGACAACAAACTTGTTGTAATTAGCATTTGGGATACATTCGTCGATAAACATCTCAAATCTCAAAAATTCTCCTTGGCAGAGTTTGGGCTGCCTGGGCAGTGTCATGCCATCCTGCTCCCATACAACAGCAATAATCCGGTTGTGTATTGGTACAGAGATGAGTTGAGGTTTGTTGATGGCAGTGGTGGCTCGCAGCTAGTTGTGTTTGTGATGAGTGTGTGAGTGTGCCAGGCTGGGCGGCCACATCCTCCCGCTTTCACAGCTTCATCACCAACACATCATAGCCTCTCCCTGCAGCAGCAACTTGCATACAGTCATATACACCATACCCTCTTAAGTTTGATGTCATATTGTAATTGATAAGGCAGCATATTCAAATACTCATTCAATTTAATAGAACATATCCGTCAAACGTCATAGTGGCTAAAATATTATAAGAAGTTATATTTGAACTATTTTGTCATCAGTACTTTTTCATTGATCAACGATTTCACATAGCTTTTGATGCTTTGGCGACCTACACTATTTTAAGAAAGAGATATCTTTTTTCAATTCACCAAAGAATTGAACAATTCTTTGATTCTGATTAAAAAAATCTGGAGTCACAGTGGCAGGGGTAGCCAAATATATGATCAGCCAAATATATGATATAAGAATCCCACGTCTTATGTGATATCGATTTTATTTTCAAACATATCTTGCCGATGCAGTGCAGAGTATAAGGATTTAGTCATAAATCAATACTTTTTTTTATTAAAAATATGACTTGATCTTGATGTTTTATACAGTGCGTGGTTCAAGGCGTACCAGCGACGTTATCTTTGACTTGCTGATTTAAATTTGCTGCTTGAGACACGTCTATTCAAAGACTACGATATCTGTTACTGTTACTGATCCATGATTGCACTCATTTTAGTCAGAGTTAGATTGATTCCTTCACTTGTTTTAAAATGGTAAGAATTTCAGAACCATCATGCCTCACTCCATAAAAATTTGATTTTCTGGCTGACACAAATATTTCAAATTTCTTGTTTTCTTCTTGTTTTCCAATAACACGGACGTGCACAAAAGTAGCATCTATGTGACAGCTCTTGTATGGTACTTGTTTCAACATTCTACCAGAAAATTGCTTAAGTCATATATATAAGCCTCCATACACAGGGCGGTACCTGATTGTTAAAATAGCGATATGGTGCCAATGGATTAAATAAAGGCTTATAACTTATCAGAGTTCTCTTAATCCATGATTTGTCTGAATTGTCTATCTCTGTGTTACCATGACACTGTGCTCGATATAGATATCAGCCAGTCAGAATAATTGAACTGCAGACTTTATATCATTGATCTGCGTCAGAGTCTCTATGCAGAATCCAGAATAGGGTGAAAACTTGCATAAAGAATTGATGTCCAATGGAGCTGAGCTAGGCACATTGAATGCCAATCCATTACATCAATATTACAGCGAGATGGTGGGTGTGGGTATAGCTAGGTGAAAAAGGTGGGGCGGAAAATGTTATTAGACTGGTCTAGTATACTGTTAGACTCTACTCATGTTGCCATTTAATTGGCGGAAGATCTATGATGAACGTGGTTCCAATTAGTCAGTGGCATATTCAATGTCATATGTATATGTTTCCATAATACCAATGTGAGCTACATCTCAGAAGTGTCAGGATAAGATACAAACAAAATACGTCCAATCCCATGTATGACTTAAATTATATCAGGGGCGATCCAATAACTTGTCTTAATATCTAGGAAACGTTTTAAACATCTAATAGACAATTTATTCCAATCTTACAGTTTTTTTATGGTTTTTCCCCCGTCAAATAGTTGGTTTCAATGTTCCTTTCCAGGAAATACAAACATAATACGAGATATTTAAACTGTATCATCCACATAACAATCTAGTTTGTTGTCTTGATTGCATAATTGACAAAAAGCAAACTTAAAGCATTGGTGAAACCTGGAAAGTTGCAGGCAATTTTACAGTGGTTTAAAATATCTGAAAACAATATATGATCTTAAAATTGACATACATACAGGCTATCTGTCTGAAATCCACAAAATAACATCTGCCCTGAGAAGTATGATTTCTTGTGACCACTGGGTACTGCCCGTACTAAACAGGAAGTGTGCTGTGTGACCTTGACCTTTGAACTGTCAGGGGGCTCCGTAAGTCACAGGAGGTGTTGTTTACCAATTGTCAAAATTGGAGCAACACATATTTGGCCATTTTTTTCCACTATTTAGAGAATAAACTGGAAGATAACACTTATCACGATGATAGTGCATTTTCTTGGCTTTCTTTTGGTGGTAAAATTATTAAAAACGGATGAATATTTATGAAGTTATAAATGAAGAAACATCATTATTTTTTATATTATATATGTTTGCAAAAAAAAGTTTAAAAAAATTCTATACAGCCCAGCTTTTAAGGTGGAATCCATGCAGCCTTTGATGTCTTCCCATTCAGTGGTGTGAAAACCCCCAAATTTCATCAAAGAGGGTCAGATCATACATTTTACTGATACCAATTATCAGCATTCACAGTTTTGCCATTCAAAGTCCTTTTGATTTAAAGCCAAACCAGTGATCAAAGGGTTAAATGTCACTTTTTCAATATCACAGCCTTTAAGTTAAGGGGGATTCTATGCAGCCTTTGAGTCATGTCTTCCCTTTTTGACAGAAAAGTTTTCACATGCATAAGATACTTTTCAAATAAATAGTATACTTTTCCCATAAATGATATATCTTCCACAACCATAAGATATTTGTCACAACCATAAAATATTTGTCACAACCATGAGTTATTTCATTGATTCAAATAATATTAAAATAATCTTATGTTGTTCTGAAGTATACTCCTGGCAATAAATTGATAAATTGTACAAAACATCTCCATCCTGTTTCCCAAGCTGGACAGGTGCCCAACTGGTAACTCATTAGGTGTTTACACGAGATCACAGACCAGCTAAACAAAGCTTGTTGACAAAGTGTTCAATTGCTGGTGTAGGTTCCAGCAGACAACTGATCAACTTTCAAGTGCCACAGAAAGTTGTTAACAGGGAATATTTTGGGTACTACTACATAAAAGCACTGTTTAGGGTATAAATATTCATGTTATGTAAAGAAAATGTGTCTGAAAGTCAGGTTTCACCAATGCTTTAAGCCTAAGATTGTCTTTATGTTGTTAGCTTAATGCTTTAAAAATGGAGAGCTTGCTTGAGAAGAAGACATAAATAAGGGAACGACATTCATATACATTTCTCTATTATAGACTTGAGATGAATAAACATGACAGCAATTATGCTATGAGAATGATGGAAGGTAGAAACAATCCATCTCTTGGCTGTGGCAATAGCATATTTTATGACAAAATAGTGAATGTAGCTTTGATTCCACATCGTAGGACAGGTGGAATTGAACAGAATCAAATTCTTGAAATGGATTTTCTAAAAATCAAAATGGTCTTTGATAAATGGTATGTTTACAAGAAGAAGTCAGTTAAGTTTTAATTGTAATATATCTACTGCGTCTGCAGGAAACTAATTTAAAGTTATCTTTGAAAACGGCCTTCTTTGTTGTATGTTCAGGTTTTCATGAACTTCATATACTCAGTCTTCCCTTTTTAAACTACACTGATTCAGTGTGGTATAAGCTAGCACGACAATTAACAACTCATCCATTATTGTACCTTTTACAAAAACACCTGTACAGCACAGCAAGGTTTTGCCAATCATTTTTTTAGTGGAGATAATTATTCAAGTTGCTGCATATGGCATTCTACCAGTATTCTACCAGTGGCCGCGTACCTAATGTAGGACTACTGTTATTGAAACTAATGTAGTCATATACCAAGATCGTAGCTACATGTCATGTTGCTGCATACTGGATCTTTACCTTTCATATGAACTGGAAGTTTTCTACTGAATTAGCCAAAATCATTTGTAAACCACAATTAACAGCCATGTCACGTCCATACCACACTTCTCTATATCATATATTATCTGCCTTGAAGGTTTTAGCCTTTATGAATTTATTTGTAGTTTACCTTGCTGCTATAGCGCCTAGGGAATGCTGGCTAAAAAAGGTGATTTGAGAGTGATGGGGAGATAGACAGGCTTATGTTATAGAAGCAGGAAGTGGTATATGGAGGGTCACAAATCATGCAGGTCTACTGCAACTCTCAACACGTGATGGATCGTCTATCCACTGTCTCAAGTGCCCTCAATATACCCACAATTCTTTGTGTTGACAGAGGGCACGAGTTAATACTCCATCATCATTGCCCTTCCTTTGATAATACCTCACATACGTAAATACTTGACAAAAATATAAAGAAGTTCTTAAACTTAAACAAAATTTAACACTTATACGCTTGAAACGCAATAAATGTGAATTCGAGGCTGTTGAAATGAGAGAAGTATTTATTTGGAATGACGACATGGAAGGTGTAAGTTGATCACAATGAAAGAAGAGTCATTTCCGGTCGAAGAGGCAGCTACATCATGGAGTTGGTTCCTGTAACGTGCTATGTCCCCGGACACTGTTGCCCTCTGTCTGAGCCAACACTGTGCTCCTAAAACCAGACATCACCTTTCACGCAGTCATTAAGGTGGTGCGTTCCCACAAAGGAATCCAAGCGACCTAAGGGCGCTGTCAAAAATTGGATAAAGCCTTGGGGCGGGCTATGGTAGCACTGGGTGGGCATGGCTCTGCATGCAAATGATATTGCTCACTGCCCACAGAGAGACTAACAGAGAACATACACAAATACACACTTAGAATGGCTGCCTTCATGACAGGCTTGACTACCCTGTGAATACACTGTAAGACTATGTATACTTTGAATTTGAAATAAAGGAAAAGTTATCTGTCTAGCAAATAATGTCAGGAGAAAATAGTTATCACTATAAGGTTGATTTATCGCACTATTGAGATTATTTTATTGTTTAATCGATTTATTACATTGCTTTAATCTATTTATCTAAATTATGTAAATTGGTTTAAATGTTAATGGCATATCAAATCTTGTGAGACAAAATGAAAAATGTTCATCGCAATTGATAAGTTTTGATATATATTTATACTTGTAAGACATTTATTTAGTCTATGCAGTATAATGAAATAATATTAATCAACGATTTTGTGAAGACTCTGCTAAAATGCAAACAATCCTGGGACTTTGTAAAGTTAAAACAACTTAGCCTTAAAAAGATATTTTCAACGCGCCTTTCGTCATCATTTTCACATAACAATATTCTGTCGTTTAATCACCATAAAGTTCTCTTTTTAGTAAGACTTCCGTGGAGGTTGAGAATAATAATGAATAACTGATAGGGATTGTTGCACTCGGCATTGTATAGGCCTGTAAAATGTGCCCTCTGTAAATCCATTGTATGTCTTTCCTTAAAGTAAGAAAGTGAGTAACAAAGAGTGATTTAGACACACAGAGATTAGATACCCTTTTATATAGCAGTTTGCCTTGCCCGCTCACACAGCGTTTCCCTGCTGCATGATCTGACCACACTCGCCTGAATCAACTACCATGGCATTTTCTCTCAGGGGTAGAGATGCAGTGAGGTGAACATCCTGTTTCACGAAACTAAGAATCAACTCTGCATTGATTGGCCAAATTGGCAGCACAATATCGCTTATTTGCGTGACATACACGTTTTCTGACATGGTCTGGCGCATATGAATCAAAAAGGAAACAGGAACTGGTTCATTAGTGATGAAATCTCGCACCAATCTAAGAAATTCGGACGTTGTGAAATATTTAAACTTGCATTACGGAGATATTTGTTTAGTTATGTTGTAAAACAACTGAAATATATGAAAAAACTTAACAGAAGTCACCCTCTGTATTTTCTCTTGTCTGATTGGACGGCTTTCACAGTCTTGTCCCTTGAATTTGACTGCAAATTTAAGCTTAGGACGTCTGATTCCTTTATGGCAATGATGACAAACGTTTTTTAACAGAGATACTACAGGGCACATTAAGAGAGCGAAGAGTATGCATCAATAGCAGGAGAGTCGTGAATAAGTTAAGGATTTTTGTTGACATTTTTATATTTCTTATCTCTTTGTGAGTGGTAGTTGCTAGATACATGTGCAATGAACATACATCTATTCAGTTTAAAAACAAGTAATTACAGCATAAGATAATCCAATTAGAATAAACCGAAACGGCGAACACTAGAGTTCCAACTTCGGACAAAAAATTGACTGAAATAAGATATTCTTAACCCCTAAACCGACTATCATATCTAGTGTTTGTAACTTATTGTAAATAGGCATTGATGTTGAATATTTTAAAAGTAGATTCTCCATAATTATCAAAATACACAAATTTACTTTTCCATAAATAAATTACCAAAAATGTGTTATATCATTGTAGATTTTTAAAAAAATATCGAAATATATGTCAGGCTTTTTCATTGGTGCTTGGGGTCTACCATTGGGTAATTCGATCATCCAATGTTAGTAGCAATATTGTAGCATGCCCCACATATCAGCCAAAAATAATCACACATCCAATAATATATCAGCCAGTAATAATAGTATATCCTTATGTCAGACAATGATAGTAGTATACCCCACATATCAGCCAAAAATAATCGCATATCCAATAATATATCAGCCAACCAATAATATATCAGCCAACCAATGATATATCAGCCAGTAATAATAGTATATCCTTATGTCAGACAATGATAGTAGTATACCCCACATATCAGCCATTAATAATAGCATCCCGTATATTCAGTAAAATAGTGGTATGTTTCATATATCAGCCAATGATAACTTGTCATATTTTGACATTGAATCAACAAAACTATTGTTTATATACTATATGAAACATAAACACAGTGACAATTGTGTTATTTGAAATGAAATGCGTCCTGTGGTAATACAAACTAGTCATTTCCACTGATACTATTTGGCCTCGGTTCAACATGGTTGTATGTCTGACTCCTCTCTAGACTAAATGGCCAATAATAACAGAGAAAGTTATAATACATCAATCACATAAGATAACCTGCGTTAATGTTTGAAACTCAAGTGTTTCATTCCACTTTTCAGTTCACTTCTGATGGTTTGTAAAAAAAAAATTTGATTGAGAAGTTGTCGTTTCAGCTGAGAGCAATATGATTATTATTTCTCTCAGGTAAAAGTGACAACATCAATTTTACCGGTGAAATTGTTGATGTTCTAATTTGAGTAACACAACGTTACAAAAATATCAGGAAATCTGATCATCATCGAAAACCAATGGTTCACTATTTTTTTTAGGATGGGGGTAACAAGAACAGTGATGCGGATGTTTCAAATCTGATTTTGTCACGAATGAAAGTAATTTATTCTGAAACAAGTGAGGGTAATTCAATTCAAATATTGTCCATGAATGAGGGTAATTCATACATATTAGGTATGACTGCGAAATGGGTTAATCCATGTGACCAGTCATAAGCCCATTGTTAAGACCAACGAACCAGGACTTGGTTTTTGGTACAAGAAAACTGCAAATTGGAGTGTGCCTCTTCTGCCACCTGGAGTGTCCCAAAAATTAATCAGAAGGATTTCACACAAAAAATGTTCTGCTGTGAAAAGGGAAGTTATTTCCAAACTCAAATGGCAGACTTTTGTAAATAAATATCACTGACATCATTGCGCATTGTTTCCACATGTGTGTTTCAGTTTTGAGAGATCCGAGACCCGAGATCTGAGACCCGAGATCTGAGACCCGAGATCTGAGATCCGAGATCCGAGATCTGAGATCCGAGATCTGAGATAGATAGATAGATAGATAGGTAGGTAGGTAGATAGATAGATAGATAGATAGATAGATAGATAGATAGATAGATAGATAGATAGATAGATAGATAGATAGAGAGAGATAGATAGATAGATAGATAGATAGATAGATAGATAGATAGATAGATAGATAGATAGATAGATAGATAGAGAGATAGATAGATAGATAGATAGATAGATAGATAGATAGATAGATAGATAGATAGATAGATAGATAGATAGATAGATAGATAGATAGATAGATAGATAGATAGATAGATAGATAGATAGATAGATACATATCAAATAAGTAAATAAATAAATAAATAAATAGATAAATAAATAAATAAATAAAACAAGTATGGAAAAGGCGTCACGTGACAAGTATTACGCA
Organism: Amphiduros pacificus; assembly: GCA_949316495.1. Lineage (NCBI taxonomy): Eukaryota > Metazoa > Annelida > Polychaeta > Phyllodocida > Hesionidae > Amphiduros > Amphiduros pacificus. Next base: position 38,092,127 of record OX439002.1, read on the forward strand.
TTATAGTATCATGCAATAAGAGCAGAAAGGATGTCTTTAAACATAAAATTGTTTCAGTGTCAGGTGACAGAATTTAATTATATCTATGTCATAAATAGTGAGAACCATAAACAAACCAACATGCCCAGAAACCTGAATGAATATGCTAAAAAGGTATCATCCAATAATGTAGGAATGGAAAATCACACAATATTTAGGACTACAAAGAAATGAATGCTAGTGAAGTCTTTAATGACTATATTAACTATCACATGACAAGTGTCAAAATTGTCAAAGACAGAATATGATTAAATGGGGGGTATTAATTATTATATAACTTAACCTTTCATAATTTAACATTAAAAAAAGTGGAGGGGGAACAAAATCGTCCAATTTTTTCCCTCGCCAAATAAAAAAAAATCATGCCCCTTACCTGTGAGGTGTATCTCGTGTGCATTTTATTTTCAGGTGCGGTTTGTCAGGGTGCGGAGTGTCCTGATACCATGTGAACCCCCGGGGATTTACTTTCAAAGTCAGTGTTACCTGGGAAGCTGGGCTAAATAGGGCCATTTTTTCTGATATTTTCCCTAAGACGGGTTAAGATATTTTATCATTTTCCCTAAAACAGAATACTGCTTTTCAAATGTCTGTCTAAAACAGGGATCACAATTCCCTTTTCCATATCTCCTAATTCAGAGCATGTTTTGTCACCTTCATCCTAATCAAGGTTTGACTGCTACCTTCCCTTATGAACCTTTATTACGCTGTGAGGGTCCATACAGGGACTGGAATAGTGCTCATAATTGTATTGTCATGCACAAAGTAGGAATCTTGCACAATATAGGAATAATTCCTAGATTGTGCAAGACAAAGTAGAAATTCCTACATTGTGCAAATAAGTAGGAATATGCGAGTCTTGAATCCAAATGTCAGGAACCTGGATGAGGAGGTTTAGGCTATCTGAACATTGGACTTCATGAATGTAGGACTGTTATAATAATACTAATATGAGCATGCACTGATGTTAGTTGTGTGCATAAAAACATGATTTTATCTGTGCAGGAAGATGTACATGTACATTTCCGACTGGCAGTTAGGAAGATAACTGGGTGTGAGCCTCTAGGCATATAATTGTGATACTATTCTAAAACAATATTTTTTTGGACATTTTTGTCAAAATAAAGTGACAATCCACATTTCCATTTCCAAAGATGTCACAATTCCACGACAAGGCACAAGTCAAAAAATATTTGTGGCCAATGTCCATATCCTTTAATGCCAATAATATTCAACATTTTTTAACATCCAAAATTTAATATAAAACTGATAAATATTGTAATTTTATTGGCCGCATCATCTTGCACACATCTCAATCCTAAATTTCCCTAAAGTTATTTTCTTAAAGTCCCACCCACTGACTATCTGTGTCAAACCTGCATATTTCTTGGTCAAAGGAACATAAGTGTCACCTGCTGGGAGAGCAATATAATTTATTATTGCTCTAATCTCAGTAAAAACTAAATAAATAGAAAGATCCCTCCCCAAGCATTTATTTCAAATTGTTTTGTTTTTGTACCTAATTTGAGACAAAGCTCATTTTTTTAACATTTGCTCTTAACATGTCTATAAATTTTTATGATCTTTGTTTAGGCCATAGAGAAAGTATGAGAAAGTATACATTTTCTCTATGTTTAGGCTTGGAGTAAATCGTGTATTTACATTGCATAGCTTCAGGCGAGTTGTATCTGCCTGACAACAAGGTTGATACACTGAACCACTTGTAATACAAGTGTCTGGTACTAGTGTTAAAAATCCGCGCACCGTGAAACGATACAAACGAGTGCGAGGGGTTCTCACAAAAGATCCAACTTTCACTTTCTCCAGTTTCATTTTTGCCAGACTCTGACGTCATACCAAGATGGCAGCTCCCACAAACATGCTCGTCCTTGTCGAATGATTAAGATTGGATTCTGAAAGAGCTACACGGCCATTCATTGTAATTTACCGACGAAGTTTGGGTATGTAAAAGGAAGCACACTTCTAGTGCAATTTAGCGGGGGGACATTAACATCTTTTGACACGCTTGGCTCTTTCCGTAAATGTGTGTGGAATGAGCGATAATATAGGAAGGGCGACAAACACGAGAATAACAAACTCCTAAACTAAAGCATTCTGACAGTTCATCTGACAGGTCTTTCTTCTCACTGCATACATGCTGAACATTAGAATATGGCAGCAATTCACTTACAATTGCCATATACTATATATCTATATTCCGATTACAAGTTCCAAGAAACTGTCTACGTCCATCAACCCAGACACATGTCCATATTATGAAGCTCTGGAGGTATCATTCGTGCCTTGCACTTCGCTTTTCACCTACGCTATGTTCGTACTTCTACTCCGCCATATTCACACTTCTACTTCGCCATATTCGCACTTCTACTTTGCTTTGTCATACTTTTACTTTGCTATTTTCTATGAAGCTCTGGAGGTATCATTCGTGCCTCGCACTTCGCTTTTTAAGTTTCGCTATATTCGTACTTCTACTTCGCCATATTCGCATTTCTACTTCGCTGTATTCGCACTTCTACTTTGCTTTTTCGCACTTCTACTTCGCTATTTTCGCATTTCTACTTTGTTATTTTCGGCCTTCGTCTTCTAATCGTCTCCCTTCGCCTTTAGCAAACTTTATATACTCCAGTAAGCTGCTCACTGATTGGCTATACTTGGCAATGCAATACGAAGTGTGAAAATAAGAAAGGCGAAGATAGCGCAGGCGAAGTGCGAAGATAACGAAGTAGAAGGGCGAAAATAGCGAAGTAGAAGGGCGAAGTAAGGGGCGAAGTACGAAGCACGAATGATACCTCCAGAGCTTCATAATTTTCGCACTTCTCTTTCTAATCTAACTGTGAAGCTCTGGAGAAGAGCGAAAATGGCGAAGTAGAATGGTGAAATAGAGAAGTAGAAGTGCGAAATAAAGAAGTAGAAGTGCGAAAATAGTGAAGTAGAATGGCGAAAATAGCAAAGTAGAAGGACAAAGTTAGCAAAGTAGAAGGACGAAAATAGCGAAGGCGAAGTGCAAACTTTAGGGTTCAGTGCGAAGTGCGAATGATACTTCCAGAGCTTCATACCATATAATATAGATTTGGACTGCATAGTCTATCCATCAACCTCAATGAATAGTTTTTGCAACATCCTACACATGTAAAGAATTTGTAAACAACAAGATTGTAACTATCAATAGTATCATAGTTGCAATTTTTGATATGTAGGATGCTAGCCTGGTGACTATTCTAGTCCAAATATATTAGGACTATTATGGACCCCTCGTTGAGATGGGTTTGTGCAGTGGGTGAATAATGTCACTAATTATTGGAGAATTGCTCTGATTGGTTCACGTAAATATAGAACAGGTAAACCCCAAACAAAGACCACACATTTCCAGGGATGTAGGACTGGAATTCTGGCCACAGCATATGGACACCTGCAAGGTGGTTTACTCTCACTATTGGGACAGTTATTAGTGTCGAGTAGGATGCCCTCCATTATACAAAGTTCTGTGGTTGAAAGATGTAATATCTTAATACCAAGATCATGTCAATCTGACCAGTATTTTACAAGCAAAGTTTCAGTGCAGGTCACCATTTTTTTTCTTAATGATTGGATTTAAGAGACTTTTTTCTGCACTTCTGATTCTGTTTGTGCAGTTCTGGTGTGTTATTTTCATTGTAGCAATATTGCAACCCACAATCGGCCTAAGAAATGTCTTATAATAAATGAAAATCATTGCAGCTTCATTCCCAATGTATGCAAGAAATGAAGAAATGATTATCTTACATCAGGGTTTCAAGATGGTTTTAAAAGATCAATTGTGTTTCCATGGTAACAAAATATATTTGTCTGTAAAATATGGTGTAAATCCTCATTTACTTACACAAAGTATAGTTCTTACCAAGATTATTTTGAAATATCTCTTTAATAATAATAATTTGATAAGAACATTTCCATGAATAATTGGCATAAAAACTGTGCAAGTGAGACGAAGATCACCTTTTATAATTTTGTGAATGAGGGTGATTGGCAAAGCAACATATATTGGTTGTATATTTTTCAAAGAATTGTTTGTGAGAGATGGTTGAGGAAAAAAAATGTTACGAATGATTGATCTAAGAAACATTTGTGAAGTAAAGATGCCACACAATCTACTTTTTTTAGAAAGCAAATAAACAAAATTGAAATAATAAACAGTTTGTGACTTGAATATTTTATTTCTAACTTTTGTAACAATAGGATCTCTGTTCTAACCAACTATGTTTCTGAGAACTAAATATTTCAAATCATTTTCATTTGAAACATCTCTGGCCATAAGTTAAACACTATTGCTAAATGGGAATATCTTACAATTGTCATTTTCAGATTTCAAGATGATGCTGAGACAGACTCCATCAATGTTGCGCACATCTGGATTGTTACATTCTTTTATTAAGAGGACCTTTATCAAACCAACCACCTTATGTACAAAAGGTTCAACACCCACCTTAGAAAACAGTGACACATTTGGTGAACTCAATCCAAAAGTTCTTTATCGCAAGAGAGCTTCACTTTCCAAAAAGAATACTGAATTGTACAAAGCCAAAAGTACAGACAAAAATAGAGTGAAAAAAGACAGATCAAACAACCTTAAAGAGTCCAAACTTTCACATTCCTATTATTCCAGCTCAGTAAATGAGACTGGAAATTTTGAGAGAGAAAAACTTCATGAGATAAATGTAAATAGCAGTGGCCAGACAGAAAAGCATGAGAATATTGAGAATGAGTTTGGAACCCTGGACCGGGAAGCTGTGAGAAGATATGCCACAGAGAAAGAAGCAATGTGAGTCTTACCAGCATCTGACAGTTGAGGCAAATTAAGAATATTTCAATTTTAACTATTTTTATTTCAGAATTTGTAATTGGCTAGTTTATTTTTTTTAACTGTAAGGTCTGAAAGGGACTGCACTGTGATGATGTAATATACATTTACTTATTTTTATGAATAAATTTTTATAAGTATGATAAACATAAATTGTTTAAAGTAGGTAATCTCAATTAATTTGTCAGCTATATCAGACTTCCAAAATGATCAGACCAAAATGTTCTTTTTAATGAGAGTAATTTGTCCATTCTCTTTTTCAGGAAAGAAGATCAAAATGATAAAGCTGATCATCACATTCGTTTGTCAAACTTTGGGAGAAAAGAAACACAATATCATTATGGAAGGAAAGTGGAGAAACTAGCCAAGAAAGGAATGGTAAGTTTAACCTTAAAAGTAATACATGAAACACACCTGGCTGGATCTGCTGATGGTCAATCATCATACAAAAAAATAGCTTAGACTATGCATAGCAATATATTTGCTGCTGCCTCAATAACTGACATTTGTTCCATGCAACATTTTTGGTAGTCTATTGGGGTCACTCAATTCATTATCTTTACATAATGGAAACCATGAACACACACAAGTTTAAATATATGCTCTATCTTTTGTTGAGGTACTGGAATCTTTTTTGTTGAGGTATTGTCATCTTTTTCACTCACATTTGTTTTGACTTTAGGTCTAAATGTTAGAGGTTTTGATAGGATTAAGCTCTTTTTAAGCGCTTTTGTATGAGAAGTGATTTGTGAGTGCATGGTAGAGTAAGAAGATCTTCTTGGAATTGGCCTTTTGATTTTGCAAACTTACGCGAGCTTGATTTAAAAAAAATCAGCTCTTGTTTCCTGTATTTGTAATGTGTGTTTGTCTCCTGCAAGTTTCATAAGGTTACAAAATATCTAGGACATTAGGGGGGGGGGGGGAGAAATGATCCTTTGATCCTTCGTCAAATTGGAAATTAAAGAACTTCCACCAAGCCTGTAATTTCGATGTCAGCTTTTTTTCTTGATTTGCCCACTGATATTACATGTAACAGTGCATAAAAATGACATTCAGTTGTTAAAGATATTCTCTTTTGCTTGATTTTTAGAAAATTATTTCATATACAAGTCAGAGATATCATTGTTAATCATTCCATATTTTCATAAGTTGTTGTGTCTAATATAACATGACAAAAGGAAAACCCTTGCCATGCCCTTCAACTGGGATAAGTACTTCTTGTTATATTTGAGGTACTGCAAGGTAACTTCTAGTACCTCATAGAAATCACTCTGTCCTCTGTGTGTGTGTGCATGTGGTTGTGTGTATGTGTTTCTTACCTCTTTTCATGTCTTTTCCTTTGTTAGTTTCTTCGTCCCCAGCAAGTTACGGTTACATAATATCTGGGACATTGAGGAGGGGGGAATGATCCTTTGATCCTTGGTTGCTGGTAACATATCAGGGTGCATGATTCTTTTGGGTTGCTACCAACTGTGATTAAGTCGGGAAGTGAACTTTATCACATACATAGCACTCTATAGTCTCTCTATTGTTGATATCTTTGCTGAATTCAGCTTCATGTATGCAAACCTCGGATGCCCTAGCTGGAAGACTTGTTGACCTATATTTGAACCATCAGTACTGTAAATAACCTTTGATTTAGCTTACACAGTGTGTCATGGAAACTTGATACACAATGAAGATAATAACAATCTGGGCAGAAATGACAATAGGTATGGTGTTATGAAAGACCTACATCATTAGTTCATATATCAACCAAAGCATTGTATATAGTATCACGGAATCTGGCTTTAGATATGAAGGTTGTGTGATGTTTTGTTTCCTCAGTCTCCAGGGAGAAGTTGGTTCTGGTGGAAGGATCTCAAAAGTCTGAAGGATGTGTGAGATCCTTCCACCAGAACCAACAAGAGAGATCTCTCCCCCTGAACACTGCACAAATCCATGTTCATGTCTTTATGTCATACTTATCCACTGCAGATAGATGGGGTTTGCAATCAACTTTATCTTCAAAACAAAGAAGTGAAAACATAGTAATAAGTGCAGAACTATGTTGTGTGTGGGCCATTTAAGTTCTCAGCTTAATAATTTACCGTAATTACTCGTGTATAGGATGACTTGTGTATACCCCCCAAAATTGAGTCATGTCTTCCGGTTTTCAAAATGGCGATCTCGTGTTGCGTAAGGTCAAAACAGACCCAGAGAGTCATCATGTTCATTTCATAGAAATTAACACATGATTTGTTGGAGAATTGGCCAAGACTAATAACATTTATTATATAATTGACACATTTTATGACATTTATACACAAATATATTTCAACAAACATTTTATTCATTTCAAAATAATGTAAATATGAAAAGAATCTTTTAAAAAGATAAAAGGACAGTATTTCAGCAGAGGGTTGATCTGTGAGTTTGGCACAGGGGTGATCTGCAAATAAATATCTCATAGGTGTAGAACACTCACTTGAGGTAATCACAAAAAAGCCAGAGGTGAAAGATGGAACGATTATCCAGGGAAGCTGTTAATGTAAATGTGAAATGTGGATAAAGCAGCTAAAAAGGGCACGATGAATTGTCAAGTTATGTGCAAGAAGGGGGAAAAATTGTCCAAATAGGGCGTCTTAATTTGTACAAAATAACTTAAACGATTTGTAAATTGCTGAGATGGGTAAATAAAAAAAATGAGTTGAGTATTCATAGTTTGTACTGAATAAATATAGTTCATAAACATTGTTATTCAATATGCTCAGTGAACTATAAGGCTCAAATGTTCATGATCCAAGTGGCCTGACATCCTCACCTTAATTACATTGTAACAAATAGCATTGCCAGAGAATGTCACAAAATTAAGAAATTCATAGAAAAATGGGGATGTTAATATCCTTATGACCTATTGACCTATTCACAGTCAAATCCACATATTTTCATGTTTTTCACTCCTGAATGTCACAAGATCCATCCAAACTAAGTCAAAACCACTTAATATCAAGAGTAGATCTTCTACTTTAAAGACATGAAGAGTAAAATTGACACATGAAATACCGTATTTACTTGTGTATAAGACAAGGTTTTTGTACAAAAACCCTTATTTAATGTTTGGGGGTCGTCTTATACACAAGAGCAACCTGTGGATGAGGATTAACGCCCAAAAATTATGGCACCACGAGTTTTCGTTACAAACTTTTATATTTTCGAAATAACGAATATCGGACATAGCAGATCAATTTTAATTGCATTTCAAATGATAAATAAAGGTATTTACCCAATATTATCACAAATTATGCTTTGCAGGTCAAGAATTTCCCCATGTTTTTTCGCCAAAAACAAGAGCCTCTCTAGCCTTTCAAAATGGCGATCTTGTGTTGCGTAAATCATGTATGCATGTCGTAATTCTATTTCTATTAAAATTAAATTTATTATTTAATTATATCGCACAATTCAATTCTGCCTTTGATGTCTTCCCTTTCAGTGGTGTGAAAATTAGTAAAATTTCACTGATACCAATTATCGGCGTTCACAGTTCTGCATTTCGTGTCTTAACTTGTTGACAGAAATGCTTTCACACGCGGATCGATTTTAATTGCGTTTTAAATGATAAATAATGAAAATGCTTTGTTTTGATGCTAAGATCAAGGATGTGGAGAAATTCTCGACATAATTGTGATAATATTAAGTACATACAAGTTGGCTGCTCCACTTTTGTCTCGTGGCACCCAGACGCTAAGATCAAGGACGTCACGTACCTCATATTACGTTTTACTTTGTGGAGAAATTCTCGACCTGCGAAACATAATTTGTGATAATATTGGGTAAATACCTTTATTTATCATTTAAAACGCAATTAAAATCAATCCGCTATATCCGATGTCTATTATTTCGAAACGCTTTGTTTTCACTTTGTTTTCACTGATTCCAATTATCAGCGTTCACAGTTTTGCATTTCGTCATTGTTTCCACTGCTTTGAGTCGTGTCTTCCCGTTTTGACAGAAATGCTTTCATGCTAGTATTGTATAATGCATGTTAAATGAATGGATGGTTTTGTTCTGTTCTTGACCTGCAAAGCGAATTTGTGATAATATTGGGTAAATACCTTTATTTATCGTTTAAAACGCAATTAAAATTGATCCGCTACGTCCGATATCTGTTATTTCGAAAATATGAACATCGTATTTACGTTTTACCTTAAATACTCGCATATAAGACCGTTAAGATCTTGTATCATAAGCATATTTACGTTTCACTTTTAAAATGGCCGCCAAGCTTGAATGGTAGCAGAGCTGATATCTCGAGAAAAACCAACTCGTCTTATATTCGGAAATTGGTCTTTTCAAGCAAAATAACCTCAATTTTGGGGGAGAGTTCGTCTTGTACACGAGTCGTCTTATACACGAGTAAATACGGTAAGTTCAGAATTATTGGAGAATTGACACAGGTCATGCATTCATTCAACCTCTATGTATTTTGGTGAGTCATACGATGATGTTTGGTCAAGTGACCACTGCTGATGTTATTTTACAGTGACAACATCAGTCATGCAGTGAAAACTAATACACACTTTGAACTTTAGATAGGCAATAGCATTTAGCTGAATTGTAATAAGTATAGTTTTCAGATGTTTGAGTTAAAATGTCCAAGTTTCAACTGCTTTTTTGTATGCTTGCCTGTCACCAAAGATAATAGCACCTTGAAACTTTATATCAATTAGAGCCAAACAGTCACACAATATAGCCACACTATGACTCTGCCTGAATTTATTCAGTCACATTTATGTCTGACCGATTAGATGTTTGTCTCCAACTGGAGAATCCACATTAAAAGTTCTTGATCAGTCCCGCAGTTCTACTATGAGGAGATTTGTTCTTGATTGTACTTTGTTGTTTCTGCACCAGATCTACGAGGCTATAGAGATGTTGGAGAGACATATGATAGAAGAGGACCGGGTGATGCCACTGCCCTACAACTTCACCGTGGTGATTGGCGCTCTAGGCAGGGTCGGCTACACCAAGAAGGCATTCCAACTCTACAGCAAGGTAGGCACCCGAACATGCTTTGCTCTTATTGTTTACAGTTGTTTTATAAGTTATTGGGTAGGTTTGAGTAGCAGGGCAAATATTCGTGACATATGTCAAAAAAGGTTTATGTGTTTCATCATCTCTAGTCATTATTTAGAAGCTGATAAAAAAAAAAAACAAACTCTTATTGTTGACACCAATTTTGAATACTGATCAATGATATTGGCTGAGTTTCTGGTTTTATAGAAGATGTCTAACACTACACATAAAAAATAGATTGCTAATAAACTGCTTTTTATTGTTAAATGTTAGAAATTATTTTAAGACATTATTTGATACGTGCACCATGTAAGCTTCTATTTAGTGTATTTTTTGTCGATTATATCGTTCATACTGTGGTATTGATGGGCACTAAGGGCAAAATTGTATAGACACAATGATCATCTGAATATGGGAATTTTAAAGAATTTTAAGAGTCTTTAAATAAATTGGAAAGACTGGGAAATGAAATTTGTGTGCTTAGGAATACATTTGATCATTCATCATATGAATTATTCAGTAGCCTTACTGGCTTTTATTCTTACAAAATGTTATTGATAATTATGAAAATGTGTTGCAAAGACAGTGTTCAAAGGTGTTTGTAACAGAAATATTTCTTATTGACAGAAAATGAGTCAGTGTTTAAATAATATTGAGTTTTTTCTATTTAAAAATGGTGGGTAAAATTAACAGGGAAAAATTTGTCTTATTAATCGCAGTAATATATTGTAATGCAGCAAGAAATTCTCATTCTTATACATTTCATATATTCATAATTTCAAAAAGGAAAAATGCATGGACAAGCTGCTCTCACATTGGTGAAATATAGCATGAAGAATTGAAATGTTGTGATGGATTAAAACTTTGTAACTGCATGATTCAAGTGATGTATGTGTGGCTAAAAGTGATCATCATTTTCAGGGTAATAATTTATTCAAAGCACATGAAAGTTATCTTCGATATAACATTCATCATGCTAAAAAGATCAAGACTTGGCTTTGGCAATTTTAAGCAAGGTTGCGACCCTGTGATGGGTCATTCTGACAGATGCAGCATAAACTCTGCATATGTATGTGCGGAACACAGCGGCCTGCCTCCGAATCTGAGCCATAGACCGATGACAGATGAAGAGGTCGAGGCCTCACTCAACCATAACTACATGACACACCGAGGTGGCCAGTAAGATGTCTCTAAATCAAGCGCATTGCGGGCCAAATAAAATCACAAACTCACACTCGTTGATTAATTTATCAAGACAGAATCAAATTACAGAACGGAGCGAGTTTGGAGATGTGAGTGACTGGTTGACAGCTCCTGAATGACAAACACCCAGCCTCACTTAGTACAATTACTTATGTGGAGAAATAAAAAAAACTTTGTGAAGAAACCTAATAAAATGCATTTACATCACACAAAGCAAGTGACATATGTGTGCTTATTACCATGCTGAGCTGTCAGTTTTATAGATGCAAACATTGCTTTCATTGATAGAGTAGGAAAACATATTAGAAATCTTTGGAGGCACAGCCTTGTATGACATATACTGTTATGCATTGACAGTGAAATACTGTCGAGAAAGATGCCAAACAGAGAAGTACAGAAAGTGTGTGATAATAAAGAGACGAGTGATGTAAGATGTGCAGATAATGTTGGTATTCTGTGTGGGGCACTAAGTCCATCAAAGACTTGTCTTGTGTCTGCCGATGTAGTAAATAAAATTAGCCGCCCTAACCCACCCCGTGTGCTGCTTAGGATGGCTCTGTGTGCCCACACATACCAAACATGGCTATTACACCAACACTGACTGCCGCACACCAACATATATCCCGACTTCATTAGAGTGTAGAGTAGGTGTACCATGTGCTGTGAGGCCCACACTAATAAATATCCTGACTTTATTAAAATGTAGAGTAGGTGTACCATGTACTGTGAAGCCTACACTAATAAATATCCTGACTTTATTCATATATAGAGTAGGTGTACCATGTGTTGTGAGACCTACACTAATAAATATCCTAACATTATAAGGATGTAGAGTGGGTGTACCATGTGCTGTGAGGCCCACATCAATATATAGCCTGGCTTAAGAGGGATGTAGAGAAAATGCACCATTTGCTGTGAGACCCACATCAACATATATTGACTTTATTAGAACATAGAGAAGGTATAGTATTACATATATCCTACTCTGCATGGCGAGGTAGAGTCATATACTACCTCTGCCGCAATACGTTGTTCCTAGCACAGAATTAGTCCGCACATTAGCATGCAATTACCATATAGTTGGCCAGTTGGTTGGCTCATGGTACGTGCTCATGCACAACAGCACAACTGTACACGTGCACATGCTTATTTCATATGTTCAAAAGTAATTTAGAATGGATCATTCATAATTTGGGAGAGGAGTGTATTTGAAATATTTGGTTGAAAGATTATACCATTTATATAATTTTGTTCAGGATTTTACATCACTTACAGTATTTATATATTATGAGGAACACACAAACATCTATCCTGACTTCATCAGAACAGGTGAAGGCCCATACAAAATATACTCAGGCTTCATTCGGACATTAGTAGGTGTAATTTTGGCCCATTAGATCGACACAAACATGGCTTACTTTAACACCGAGTGTAAGCATACCATCTACCATTAGACAGACCCAATCCATTATGCACATTTTGTTTATTTTAGAATCTTTCTTATGGCTAAAAAACCTTTTTCCCAACAAGATGGATATTACAGGATGTAAAGGAAATAATGTATGTATTTTCTGCTTGGACCAAATGTCAATCTTACAGAAATGTTGCCATTGACATATATTACAGATAACATGAGAAGAATGGAAACAGATATACCTAAATACTACAGTCATTAAATAAACATTAATTAAAAAAATAGGCAGGGTGGGGTATAACCTATTAGCTAGGCATATATGAGATCTCTCACGGTATAAATCACACAGTCTCTGCCTGGATAGGCAGGGTGGGGTATAACCTATTAGCTAGGCATATATGAGGTCTCTCACAGTATAAAGCACACAGTCTCTGCCTGGATAGTGAGGGTGTGTAGGGCGGGGTATAAGTCAGGCATTTATGAGGTCTCTCACGGTATAAAGCACACAGTCTCTACCTGGATAGTGAGGGTGTGTAGGGCGGGGTATAAGTCAGGCATTTATGAGGTCTCTCACAGTATAAAGCACACAGTCTCTACCTGGATAGTGAGGGTGTGTAGGGCGGGGTATAAGTCAGGCATTTATGAGGTCTCTCACAGTATAAAGCACACAGTCTCTGCCCGGACAGTGAGGGTGTGTAGGGCGGGGTATAAGTCAGGCATATATGAGGTCTCTCACAGTATAAAGCACACAGTCTCTGCCCGGACAGTGAGGGTGTGTAGGGCGGGGTATAAGTCAGGCATTTATGAGGTCTCTCACAGTATAAAGCACACAGTCTCTGCCTGGATAGTGAGGGTGTGTAGGGCGGGGTATAAGTCAGGCATTTATGAGGTCTCTCACGGTATAAAGCACACAGTCTCTGCCCGGACAGTGAGGGTGTGTAGGGCGGGGTATAAGTCAGGCATTTATGAGGTCTCTCACAGTATAAAGCACACAGTCTCTGCCTGGATAGTGAGGGTGTGTAGGGCGGGGTATAAGTCAGGCATTTATGAGGTCTCTCACGGTATAAAGCACACAGTCTCTGCCCGGACAGTGAGGGTGTGTAGGGTGGGGTATAACCTATTAGCTAGGCATATATGAGGTCTCTCACAGTATAAAGCACACAGTCTCTGCCTGGATAGTGAGGGTGTGTAGGGCGGGGTATAAGTCAGGCATTTATGAGGTCTCTCACGGTATAAAGCACACAGTCTCTACCTGGATAGTGAGGGTGTGTAGGGCGGGGTATAAGTCAGGCATTTATGAGGTCTCTCACAGTATAAAGCACACAGTCTCTACCTGGATAGTGAGGGTGTGTAGGGCGGGGTATAAGTCAGGCATTTATGAGGTCTCTCACAGTATAAAGCACACAGTCTCTGCCCGGACAGTGAGGGTGTGTAGGGCGGGGTATAAGTCAGGCATATATGAGGTCTCTCACAGTATAAAGCACACAGTCTCTGCCCGGACAGTGAGGGTGTGTAGGGCGGGGTATAAGTCAGGCATTTATGAGGTCTCTCACAGTATAAAGCACACAGTCTCTGCCTGGATAGTGAGGGTGTGTAGGGCGGGGTATAAGTCAGGCATTTATGAGGTCTCTCACAGTATAAAGCACACAGTCTCTACCTGGATAGTGAGGGTGTGTAGGGCGGGGTATAAGTCAGGCATTTATGAGGTCTCTCACAGTATAAAGCACACAGTCTCTACCTGGATAGTGAGGGTGTGTAGGGCGGGGTATAAGTCAGGCATATATGAGGTCTCTCACAGTATAAAGCACACAGTCTCTGCCCGGATAGTGAGGGTGTGTAGGACGGGGTATAAGTCAGGCATATATGAGGTCTCTCACAGTATAAAGCACACAGTCTCTACCTGGATAGTGAGGGTGTGTAGGGCGGGGTATAAGTCAGGCATATATGAGGTCTCTCACAGTATAAAGCACACAGTCTCTGCCCGGACAGTGAGGGTGTGTAGGGCGGGGTATAAGTCAGGCATTTATGAGGTCTCTCACAGTATAAAGCACACAGTCTCTGCCTGGATAGTGAGGGTGTGTAGGGCGGGGTATAAGTCAGGCATTTATGAGGTCTCTCACAGTATAAAGCACACAGTCTCTGCCCGGATAGTGAGGGTGTGTAGGGCGGGGTATAACCTATTAGTCAGGCATTTATGAGGCCCCCAGAGTTCAGCGATACAGGAGGCTATCAGTGCCACATGGCATTCCGGATAGATATTATTATTGACCTGATTGTTATGAATGAGCTGCATATGCCTGTAAGTCTGGTGCCCAGGAATTGTCAGTAGTACGTGCTACCAAGGAACACTTGTCCCCCTCTCTTGTCCCCCTCTCAGTCCCCTTCTGTGAGAAGCTCAACCAAAAGACATGTGTGATTAGGGATGTATTTCATTAAATGAAGAGAATGAGTTTTTATATGATTTCAAAATGATACTTAAAAAAAATAATGAAAAATTATGAAAAATTATGTTGATAAAATAAAGAAGTGGTCAGGTTACTTGGACATTTTAATGACAACAGTATAAACCAGACATACATGTACATATTACTTGCTCTTCTGACATAAAGTTAAATTTGGAAACAAATAATTGTTTGATATGAAATGGGATTTAGTTTTATGGATAAAATGAATTTCACTGTCAACATTTAGAATCTTTCTTAACATTTTTATGTTCCTCTGGCATGTGGAGACATTACTAAATCTTTGACTAGTTTAAAGGTATTATGTATAAATTTTATAATTTGGTATATTAAAATAATATCTATAAATGAAAATCATGGCATTATTACACTTATCACTATGGCAATTTGAGAACTGACTATTGGACTACATATGTATTGGACCACCAGAGAACTTTGTCAACTTTGATCTTCTCCTTGGAAACTTCTGGTCAGAATTGTTAGCTATTAGTAGATAAGATATTGTATTTTCAGTGAACCAATTCCAGCTTTTTTATATTAGACTCAAAACTTTTTTCATATTTTTATGAATTTAAAAAAGCTCTAATAGCTATCATTGTTACGGGGGCTGCTATTTTGAATATCATGACAAATATCAGGGAATGAGAAACGAGATAACTATTTCAATATGTAATTGGCTGAAATCATTATCTGCTGAGGTCTGCATTGGGAAAAGATTTGATTGAGCAGCATAACTTTAAGGCCATTGGCCTATGTTTTCAAAATTACTGTGTAATTCCTTTAATATTTCTTCTTTATTTTGCATTTTCTTGAACCAAATGTGATTCTATAAATGAGAAATTTCATTTGTGTAAATTTTGCCTTTTCATTTTTGATAAAACTAAATATTGTAACTATGAAATTGAATTATTTACATCATCTACTAAGCAAATATAGATGTGTTTAAAAAAGATGTTAGAGTTCATTCTCAGTTATAGCTAGTTTTAGAACAAATATGCCATTAAATGATTCCTTTGGGAAGAATGAAAAACATTTCAAGTATGTGCCAAAAAGTAATATAGGTAATCCATTTTGAAACAGCATCCAAAATTAATATGTGACCTTTATAACTGTTTAAAAGTGCAACAGTTAAACCATAACGCAAAGTTTGTTTTAAACACTTAGCCGTCTCATGGGATATGGATTGCCTTTTGACCTCATAATGTTTCTAATAGGAGATGTACATTTGATGGAAATGTTTAACTAATTTGGTGTGATAAATGCAGTTGTGAAATTATACAAAATGGTTATGATGAGTAGATTAAGGATTCGTAAGGGAGTAAAAGTACAAATACGGTAAAGATCTGACTCTCTGGGTTCACATTCATCTCAGAACAGCTTGATTTTGATAATGTCTTCAGCTGTTTCAATAATTGCCTGTTTTATTGTTAACATTTATTAACTGCACATTTTTTGTTGACATGTGAACCGCACAGAGGGAGAGAATACGTCACTCCTGTCCGGAACCTTTTAGGATTCACTTACTTTCCACACATGAATTCAATTAGATATGTTTGAGCATTCTTTGTGGAAAATGTTAAGAATGGAATATGTACTAATATCCTTCACAGTTCTCTTACTTGGTTAAGCCATATTTCAGATTTTAATGATAATCCTAAAAATGTGCTGACATGAAAATGAATTATTTTTAACTGTAGAGTCAGTTCTTGAAGATCCTTTGAATTTCATTTATTCAGCAAACCTATATTCACAATTTCTTATCACAAAAGATTTCAAAAGATTAATGTTGCTTTTGTATTTGATTCAATTGAGGGCACAGATGAGTTGACATTTAATTTTAATTTTATTTTGAATACAAGACTTCTGCAATTGCTGTATTTAATTAAGTGGAATATAGAAGATATATTACTTTAATGTAGTCTGGGTCAATAAGAATATCATATCATTACTGGATTTAACTCAAGCCTAGCTTATGGAAATAGACATATCAAGTTAAGCGATTACAGTTTCCCTAGACACAGACATCCTGTATGCAGTAGTGACTGTGAATTTGGTGAATTATTCTTATATTTCTAGCCTCCCTCCACATGGCCATAATTCTACTTTATTCTGAATAAATGTCTCATGGCCGAGCACTTGCTATTAGCAGGATAATATGATACTCGCCACAATTAAGTGTTCGACATGAATCCTTTGATGTCTGTGATATTTCTGCAGAGATGGGCAGGGGGAAATAAAAATGTCATCTAATAATGGAGAAGATTGTCCTGAAACAAAGCGCACACAATGCTTCCAAAGAAATGCATCTTTTTAAACTGGAAAGGAGGTAAAATAATGAAGTTATGAATCTCTTTGTTCCTGTCATTAAGACAAGTTGATAGAATAGAGACAATGCAGGGGAATCCTTAACAAGAAGACATTGGAATCATATAGAAGACATTATTTTTCCATATGGAATATGCAAACTTCTTCTAAAATAAAGTTGTAGGCATATGGTTTGCAAATTGAATGCCTGCTGGTAAACTTGCCTTTGCTCACATGTGTGGGCAACAACAAAAAAAGGGTCGTCTATAAATCAAAAAGAAGCAAACAAAGTTGACAGGCTGACTGTGTAGATGTAAAGCCGGCATGATTATTTCATGGCTGGAGCAGCATGGGAACACTACACAGAGCGGTGCTGGTACATGATGCTCACTGCTTCCTACAAACAAAATGTCAAAGCTCACAAGTTTCACCATGTAATATTGCTGAGAAAACGCAGTTGCTTTACATTATTATTATTGTTCTGGACTTCTGGACTTCTGGACAAGGATATGAAATTTTTTAAAGCATTTTTAGGAGAGTGAGACATTCTTATTCTGCCAAAACACAATTTCTAATCAGTTTTTAATTGTAAGCAACTCAAATTTAACACCAAAACTTATTTAGAAATATGATACTTAAACTCTTTTTTGTTTGGGTTCTGAACACACTATGATGAGAGTGTATTATTGTGAAAATTGTATGGGAAGAATATGTCTAAATATAGGTAGAAAATAATATCAAGAGATATGAAATGAATATTTTCTGAGAACGAAGCCGTGGAAAGTAATGAGAGAATAGAATATAAATGGATGGATCTGATTTGTCAGGAGGTGCCCCTTATTTGTCCCTGTCTCAGTTTTATTACAGCCCTTGCATTGGTTATCTCAGCAAATTGATTATTATGAGATTGATGATGGAGATGGAGCTGTTACAAGCTGCTCATGTTGACACTAGTCTCTTGCCATGCAGAGCTTCTCAGACTGTGCTGGCAAACTTAATGATCATCACATAACAGTTACAGCCTGAAACACGTCATTTCAGAGATCAACTTCCCTAATTGATTCTTCTGCTCCCAATATGGAGTCTCGCCTTATTGGAGTGATTATTCTGTAATAAATATCATGCACACATTTATCATTTGCTGTTTTTAATCATGGCAAACAAGACAAATTTGTGGAATCAGAGCAAAAGTGGATTTGATTTTATTGGTTTCAGCTGGATAATTTGGAATCAGTTATTAGCTGTGGAGGGATTAAAATAACCAAGAATGCTGGGTAAATGGAATTAAAGCTATCAGATCTGTATTTGATGAATTGAAAAACACAGTGGATGTAATCTAGTGTGGAAAAATCAGCATAATTTGCTAGACAAAGCTATTCATCAATGTGTCATATCTTTAAAATCATAGCTCATCTGTATGAGAATGTTCTGGGGGAATTGATGAAATGTTGCTTTGACATAGAATTATTTTGAAAGAATCTCAATCCATCTTGATCACGCCATGGTTTGTATAATTGCCACCCCAGCTGTAGTTGCACTCCAAGATTGCCTAGGATGGATAGTGATGGGTCAGGCATGTCACAGAGAGGAGGGGGAGAAATTAGAGTGGAAGAATGGGGCAGGAGCCGGGCTGGGAGACAGGTCCTTTAGTAGATACGGCAGATACAATATTACCGATACCATCTCCAGACATGTTAATGAATTGTCACAAGGGTTACATTTGCCCATCATTGCAGAAACTTCTGTTACTTTAAAGCCTGAGTGCATAGGAAATTAAATTTTCAAAAGGAAATGTTATCAAGAACAGGACCTTGAGGTTGAAGAATTTTGTTGAGGTTAACAAATTTTGTTTTGGCATGTATATGTTGTTTTATTTGGGTTTTTTATTCTTTAGGAAGTTAAAGTCATTAACTAGAGAATATTTTAGGAGATGAACATTTATTATATATACTTTCCACAGTATCACCTGGGGAACTGGCATATACTGTTGTTAAACCATAATGTCTGACAGTCTTTGTAATGTCTAAACAAGTTTATTACAGTGAACAGTTTTGATTATGGTTTGGGCTGTTCCACTGTTCGTTTCATTGACATACACATATAATCAAATATCACTCAATAAGGGCCAGTCAGATAACACGCAAAACTGGTAAAGTCAGATATCACACAATATTACACTGCATTTAAACCATTTGATTGTCAAGATTTAGAGAAATTTACCAGAAACGATCAAGTCAGATGGTGCCACTAAGGATAACTTGACTGTTAATTGAAGTAATGTGTGCACATAGGGCCAGTCCGTAGCAGACATCTTTGTTATAATACAATCAGAGATTTCACACTTACTGCTTCCATTTATAGATATGTAAATATAGTGCATGCTATCACCATAAGGCCAGAACAAAAACACTTTTATTTCATATCAGGCATAAAAAAGGCAGTGGTTTATGGATTGGGAAAACAATGTTTATTTAATAATCTTTATTGACTCTGTGACTTATGATTTTATGTCCCTTCTCTACATAACATTTATTTAAGTAGGAGTAGTCAAAACATTAAAAAGTATTAAAAAGCAAAGATGTATTTAGATGATATCATTTTTTTTATAAGATTAGGAACAAATCATATTAAGGGAAATGAGTTGCATGAAGAGAAACAAAATTGATTTTGGCCTAATTGTGAATTCATTGAACCAATGATTTGACAAGAAGAACAGAATACATTTTGGCTATCAGTTAGAGAGGAACAAAGCAGGTCACAAAGTGTATTTAAGATTGAAGAGGCAAATGTCCCCTCTATATAGAAGTATTATGCTGTGACTCATTTTGAGTGATAATGAGTTCCCATTTATACAGGAGATATGGAAGGCTATTTGTTGAAAAGTTTTAAGGTTCCTCACCAAGAAATGATCGAAAACCGAAAATTATATAAGAAAGTTACATGGTGACTATCAGTATCAAGGGTAGTCCTTTCTTCTTCAGAGGGAAATTGAATGATCAAGTTCCAAGAGTCTCATAGATTTCACTTTTTTCAAAAGATTTGAGTTGATAGTCAATTAAGAATATGATTAATTGGGATTGTGACGTTTAGTATGCTATGACATGGCAAGCCTGTATCAGCTGTGCTGGCAATATATCTCAATGAAGAAATTGTAATTAAGATTTTAAATTCCAGTCCATAAATCATGATTCTCTGCCCATTTTTATCAAATAAACACAGGCAAATGCGAAACAGATGTTATGGTAAAAGCAAGACTTTTAGTGTGCCAGACAAAATATGATATTATTCATTATCTAGGATAAATGTTGAGAGTGTGTCAGCCTGTTACATTCTAACACAGTAATCTCACATAACTGGCTATGAATTGTAGAATTTGTCAAGTTGAAAATTGGGTTGAAAGATTTAAAGTGCAATTTGGGACACTGTCCTTAACAAATATGCCAAAATGTTGATAACACTTGTTAGACTTTATATAATTTTAAACTAAAATTTACATTGAAGCATTAAAATATTTGTATTTACTAATGAACTACTTTGGAGCTTCTGAAATATATACAATAAGAAAAATCCAATTCATTTTTTTTTCTTCAATTTATTCACAATTTTTATATTTGTGGTGTTAAATGATACATTAGCTTATGCTTTGTCTTTATCATATTATAATATTGTAACCATAACACAGATGCCATGTAGTAACAAATTGCTTTCATATTAAGTAGATACAACAACACACAACTGTCAGAGAAAAATTGATTTCACTTTGGTAGTTCTATCTGAGCTTACTAATTTATCCCATTCCATTTTTGTTGATAGAAAACATTGATATCTATAATTCCCCCCCCCCAAAAAAAAAAGATAGATGAAAATGTTATTTGATAAATTTGTTTCTTGAAATTAAATGCTGATGATAAAATGAAATATAGGGGATTATTTACACAAAGAGCAGGCAAAACTCTGTACAGACAGTTAGTGCATGACAAGTAGGCCGTACGACAAAATACGCCTTTGATCACAGCCTTTTGTTTTTTGTCAAAAAGGAAAATGAAGAATGGTGATTTACAAAAGGCTTTAATTATTTTGATGAATTCTCTTCAAAGATAGTGTGGAGCCGTGTTTTGTAAAATAGAATAATGGACGAAAATGTTAAATTATCTTTAAAGACTTTGATATTGATTAAAAGAATTTGTCATAAATGTGATTTGTGTTGTTTTTTTTGTGTGTGAGGAATAAAATATCAGCAAGTCTGAATTATTTCACAGTGGTATCTTCAACTTTAGAACGGAGTCTAAAAAGACCAAGCCAGGTGAATAGCCAGTGAGCATTGGAAATTATTCCACAGCAGAGAAGAATAAATATTGACTGTTTAGTTAAACAAACAGGCGAGTTTTCTACCATATACAAAGAGGTCAATATCATGATTGGAATCCAACATTTGCAAGTGTCCACACTGGTGTGAGGTGTGCAGATCCCATCCTCAGATCTTGTGGGGGTAGCATGGAGTGGATTAGACATGGGAAAAGTATGTGTTAGGCTGGTTAGTGTGCTGGTCTGGTCCCTCAGTGGGTGACATGAGATGGGACATGGTATAAGGATGTGCTAGCCTGGTCTGGTCCTCAGTGGGTTATACGGGATGGGACATGGGATGTGCTAGGCTGGTCTGGTCCTCAGTGGGTTACACGGGATGGGACATGGGATGTGCTAGGCTGGTCTGGTCCTCAGTGGGTTACACGGGATAGGACATGGGATGTGCTAGGCTGGTCTGGTCCTCAGTGGGTTACACAGGATGGGACATGGGAAGTGCTAGGCTGGTCTGGTCCTCAGTGGGTTACACGGGATGGGACATGGGATGTGCTAGGCTGGTCTGGTCCTCAGTGGGTTACACGGGATGGGACATGGGATGTGCTAGGCTGGTCTGGTCCTCAGTGGGTTACACGGGATGGGACATGGGATGTGCTAGGCTGGTCTGGTCCTCAGTGGGTTACACGGGATAGGACATGGGATGTGCTAGGCTGGTCTGGTCCTCAGTGGGTTACACGGGATGGGACATGGGATGTGCTAGGCTGGTCTGGTCCTCAGTGGGTTACACGGGATGGGACATGGGATGTGCTAGGCTGGTCTGGTCCTCAGTGGGTTACACGGGATGGGACATGGGAAGTGCTAGGCTGGTCTGGTCCTCAGTGGGTTACACGAGTTGGGACATAGGATGTGCTAGCCTGGACTGGTCCTCAGTGGGTTACACAGGATGGGACATGGGATGTGCTAGGCTGGTCTGGTCCTGAGTGGGTTACATGGGATGGGACATGGGATAAGGATGTGCTAGGCTGGTCTGGTCCTCAGTGGGTTACATGGTCTGGGACATGGGAAGTGCTAGGCTGGTCTGGTCCTCAGTGGGTTACACGGGATGGGACATGGGATGTGCTAGGCTGGTCTGGTCCTCAGTGGGTTACACAGGATGGGACATGGGAAGTGCTAGGCTGGTCTGGTCCTCAGTGGGTTACACGGGTTGGGACATGGGATGTGCTAGGCTGGTCTGGTCCTCAGTGGGTTACACAGGATGGGACATGGGAAGTGCTAGGCTGGTCTGGTCCTCAGTGGGTTACACGGGTTGGGACATGGGATGTGCTAGCTTGGTCTGGTCCTCAGTGGGTTACATGGGATGGGACATGGGATAAGGATGTGCTCGGCTGGTCTGGTCCTGAGTGGGTTACATGGTCTTGTCCTCAGTGGGTTACACGGGTTGGGACATAGGATGTGCTAGGCTGGTCTTGTCCTCAGTGGGTTACACGGGTTGGGACATGGGAAGTGCTAGGCTGGTCTGGTCCTGAGTGGGTTACATGCGATGGGATAAGGATGTGCTAGTCTGGTCTGGTCCTGAGTGGGTTACATGGGATGGGACATGGGATAAGGATGTGCTAGGCTGGTCTGGTCCTGAGTGGGTTACATGCGATGGGATAAGGATGTGCTAGTCTGGTCTGGTCCTGAGTGGGTTACATGGGATGGGACATGGGATAAGGATGTGCTAGGCTGGTCTGGTCCTGAGTGGGCTACATGGTCTTGTCCTCAGTGGGTTACACGGGTTGGGACATAGGATGTGCTAGGCTGGTCTGGTCCTCAGTGGGTTACACGGGTTGGGACATGGGAAGTGCTAGGCTGGTCTGGTCTGGTCCTGAGTGGGTTACTTGGGATGGGACATGGGATAAGGATGTGCTAGGCTGGTCTGGTCCTCAGTGGGTTACATGGTCTGGGACATGGGATGTGCTAGGCTGGTCTGGTCCTCAGTGGGTTACATGGTCTTGGACATGGGATGTGCTAGGCTACTCAGCTACATGGCATCAGACATAGAATAAGGGCATACTTGGCTGGTCTGGTACTCAGCTACATGGCATCAGACATAGAATAAGGGCATACTTGGCTGGTCTGGTACTCAGCTACATGGCATCAGACATAGAATAAGGGCATACTTGGCTGGTCTGGTACTCAGCTACATGGCATCAGACATAGAATAAGGGCATACTTGGCTGGTCTGGTACTCAGCTACATGGCACCAGACATAGAATAAGGGCATACTTAGCTGGTCTGGTACTCAGCTACATGGCATCAGACATAGAATAAGGGCATACTTGGCTGGTCTGGTACTCAGCTACATGGCATCAGACATAGAATAAGGGCATACTTGGCTGGTCTGGTACTCAGCTACATGGCATCAGACATAGAATAAGGGCATACTTGGCTGGTCTGGTACTCAGCTACATGGCATCAGACATAGAATAAGGGCATACTTGGCTGGTCTGGTACTCAGCTACATGGCATCAGACATAGAATAAGGGCATACTTGGCTGGTCTGGTACTCAGCTACATGGCACCAGACATAGAATAAGGGCATACTTAGCTGGTCTGGTACTCAGCTACATGGCATCAGACATAGAATAAGGGCATACTTGGCTGGTCTGGTACTCAGCTACATGGCATCAGACATAGAATAAGGGCATACTTGGCTGGTCTGGTACTCAGCTACATGGCATCAGACATAGAATAAGGGCATACTTGGCTGGTCTGGTACTCAGCTACATGGCATCAGACATAGAATAAGGGCATACTTAGCTGGTTTGGTACTCAGCTACATGGCATCAGACATAGAATAAGGGCATACTTGGCTGGTCTGGTACTCAGCTACATGGCATCAGACATAGAATAAGGGCATACTTAGCTGGTTTGGTACTCAGCTACATGGCATCAGACATAGAATAAGGGCATACTTGGCTGGTCTGGTACTCAGCTACATGGCATCAGACATAGAATAAGGGCATACTTGGCTGGTCTGGTACTCAGCGACATGGCATCAGACATAGAATAAGGGCATACTTGGCTGGTCTGGTACTCAGCTACATGGCATCAGACATAGAATAAGGGCATACTTGGCTGGTCTGGTACTCAGCTACATGGCATCAGACATAGAATAAGGGCATACTTGGCTGGTCTGGTACTCAGCGACATGGCATCAGACATAGAATAAGGGCATACTTGGCTGGTCTGGTACTCAGCTACATGGCATCAGACATAGAATAAGGGCATACTTGGCTGGTCTGGTACTCAGAGTGTTGTGTTGGATGGCACATGAGATAAGTGTGCTTCGCCAGCCCGGTTGCATGGGATGGGACGAGCATCTCCAGCAGACGAGATGGGCCCCAGATAACCATGACTAACCACTCCATGTCATATTCAGGCCATTTTTTGTGTGTGAGTGATGGTATCACATTTCAAGCTGATTACACAGCGGGAAAGTAGATTCACACTTGATAGATAGAAAAACTCACATGGCATGGCCCGTATAATGAGCAAAACTAAAAGCTCCCATGGGAAATATCTTACATGTTGTTTCTGCCAGTCTCATGACAAACTCAATAACCAGTCAAGTGTCATTAGAATTTCACATAGACTTTTTCATGGCCCGGACATTTTTCATTGATGATGTATTCACATGATATATATATCCACTTCCACTCTCACCGGTGTGGTGTTGCACTGCATAGAAAACGATGATGGTAAAAAAGGATGCAGCAATGCAGCATGCAGATTTTATGTATGTAATGAGCACTTGACTATGCTGAGAGGAGAGTGGCATTTACGGGTTTAAGAGAAGAATATTGTGAGGCTATGAATGTAGAATGAAGTGAGAGCAGGGATCGGTCAGAAGAGGATCACGGTGACGCCTGATACATGAACGCAGTAGTGAAGATAAGACAAGCACTGCATCTCATACATGTATGTGTATGTGCTAGCCACTGCACGAGAACTGGCAGTACACAAGACAAGGACTGGTACCACACAAGACAAGGACTGGTACCTCACAAGACAAGCACTGCATCTCATACATGTATGTGCTAGCCACTGCACGAGAACTGGCAGTACACAAGACAAGGACTGGTACCACACAAGACAAGGACTGGTACCTCACAAGACAAGGACTGGTACCACACAAGACAAGGACTGGTACCTCACAAGACAAGCACTGGCACTGCACAAGACAAGCACTGGTGGTGGACAAGACAAGCACTGCATCTCATACACGTATGTACTAGCCACTGCACGAGAACTGGCAGTACACTGGCAGACAAT
This sequence comes from Amphiduros pacificus, assembly GCA_949316495.1. Classification (NCBI taxonomy): domain Eukaryota; kingdom Metazoa; phylum Annelida; class Polychaeta; order Phyllodocida; family Hesionidae; genus Amphiduros; species Amphiduros pacificus. Next base: position 38,118,075 of record OX439002.1, read on the forward strand.
GACATGCACTGCACAAGACAAATACTGGTAGTGTACAAGACAGGGACTGGTAGTGGACAAGACAAGGACTGTCAGTGCACAAGACAAGGACTGGTATTACACAAGGCAAATACTGTTAGTGGACAAGACAAAGACTGGTAGTGCACAAGGCAAATATTATTAGTGGACAAGACAAAGAATGGTAGTGCACAAGGCAAATACTATTAGTGGACAAGACAAAGACCGGTAGTGCACAAGGCAAATACTGTTAGTGGACAAGACAAAGACCGGTAGTGCACAAGGCAAATATTATTAGTGGACAAGACAAAGACTGGTAGTGCACAAGGCAAATACTGTTAGTGGACAAGACAAAGACTGGTAGTGCACAAGGCAAATACTGTTAGTGGACAAGACAAAGACCGGTAGTGCACAAGGCAAGACTGACACTGCACAAGACAAGGACTGGCATGAGGACTGGTACTGTGTGAGACAAGGATTGGCAGTGCATACAATGAGGACTGGTACTTTATGACACAAGGATTGACAGTGGTCATAACAAGGACTGGTCACCTAGGATGAGAAGATCACAACAAAGACCATCCACAAGAACCATCCACTGAAGCAGAGGGGTTGTGTTTTTGTAGCAACAGAATATCGGCTGTGATCTGGCCACTGTTCATTGAGACCATGGCATTAAGACATGAACCTGAGAATGTGATGCCTGCATCATCATTAAGGCAGTCATATAAGTATTTAATGGATGCTGACAGTTAATCATAGCTTGCAGTGATTGATGGGGTATGTGAATGTTATGCCTGCATCATCATTAAGTCAGTCATATAAGTATTTAGTGGATATTAATAGTTAATCATAGCTTGCAGTGATTGATAGCAGGCTGTGGATGTTATGGGCACATCATGATGGTAGTCATATCAGTAGCACTATCCTCTATCTTATGGCAGTGTTAGGAGAGGATCACTTTGCCTTAGATATTGCAGTTATCACACTCCCATAGAACAAAATAGCAGCTTATGCTACGAAAATTGGCCAGGCAACGCAGAGCTGAACACTGCCATGTTTGACAGATCTACCTTGGGTCCCAATTATTGCAACCTTGTCAGGTTCTCAATGGGGTTTTTTATGTGGTTGTTTTGATGATTGGTCTAGCATTTCCTGATCAATATTGAAACTCTTAGTACCCACAATTCCTCTCCTCCAATATTCTTGAGGCAACATGCATGAAAATATAAGAATGTTTCTCTTTTTGCATTAGTATTGAGCTTTATGACTCGGGACCAAGTAACTAATAAAAAATAACTAGACTTGAAGAAAATATTTCCATTATTCTTTCTCCTTCTAGTTTTGATTATGCTGACTTCATATATAAAAGAACAAAGTCTTTTTCCTTATTAAATGCAGAAAACTGCATTGTTATGTCAAGAAGTATCCATATTTTGTCATTTTGGACCTTTAAGTTTTTCAGAGGACAATTTTGCACTGTTGTTCTTAAGATACAAACTCTCTACACATCAAATTCTTTTTTATTTTTTTCTTGTTTTGTTTGTGATTTAAGATGACAAAAAACTACATGATGGTCAAAAGCATATTGTACAGCATGCTAGGGAATGCATCATGTGTGCTGAGGGGATGTGTATTGGGCTGGAATATGGTGTTAAGATGGATGGTTCTCTTTTTACCAACTACAGCACTGTCTGTCTGCTGCCTGCTAATAAAATAAATGTCAGCAGGGGGTACTACAGGTGTGAAGATGGGATAAAATCGGCCTGTCATGACTGCCACTTTTCCTCATCAGGAAGAGTTTGGTGAGACAGACTTCATGTTAATAATACAGAAGGGAAAGCCATCAAGAAATGACCAATATATTTACTAACCCCTAGGGCAGAGGTTGCAAACTGACTAGAATATTGAGAGGCCAGTGCCATGAAAATTGCATCATTTACATTGTATAATCATTTACTACATACAAATAGGAGTCACTGCCTCAGACACACCACTAAACACTGAGGTTTGAGCATTGCCACAAGTAGCCTAACTCTGCGGAACATTCCAGACATACCACACACTATGACCAATTTCACAGCATTCCAGGCATACCACACACCATGACCAAGTTCACAGCATTCCAGACATACCACACACTATGACCAAGTTCACAACATTCCAGACATACCACACACTATGACCAAGTTCACAACATTCCAGACATACCACACACTATGACCAATTTCACAACATTCCAGACATACCACACACTATGACCGAGTTCACAACATTCCAGACATACCACACACTATGACCAATTTCACAGCATTCCAGACATACCACACACCATGACCAAGTTCACAACATTCCAGGCATACCACACACTATGACCAATTTCACAGCATTCCAGGCATACCACACACCATGACCAAGTTCACAACATTCCAGACATACCACACACCATGACCCAAGTTCACAGCATTCCAGACATACCACACACCATGACCAAGTTCACAACATTCCAGGCATACCACACACTATGACCAATTTCACAGCATTCCAGGCATACCACACACCATGACCAAGTTCACAACATTCCAGACATACCACACACCATGACCCAAGTTCACAGCATTCCAGACATACCACACACCATGACCAAGTTCACAACATTCCAGACATACCACATACTATGAGCAAGTTCAGAAGTAGCTTAACTCTGCACAACATCCCAGATATACAAAATGCTATCGCTCAAAAATGCTGAATGTCAGTGTTTGATCCTGTGTGCAAAGTGTGAGATATAAATGATATCAAGAGAGATTTATCATATACAAGATATTTGTATAAGTTCATTACAAGATATTTATATATTCATCACTATGAATGTAAGTCAAGGCCAGACATATTTGTCTCTAGAAAAGATTCATCAGTGACAGAGATATTTCTGTTCTGAAGTTTACATCAGTTGGGACGTTTGACTTTTAGCCTATACAGTCTTTAATAGTACTGCTTCCATCAAACCAGCCACATTTTTTAGCAAAAGTCTTTAGTTGTCCTTTGTTTCCTTTCTCTTGCAAGTTGTAAATTATTTGGCGTGCAGCTATGGAAAACATAAGAAAGAGAAGTAAGTTTTATGTAAACATTCATCTGTCATTTCCTGTACTTGGCGAGTTTTTACTGCTGTTTTTTGACATTTAAAAAATACAAGATGTTGAGAATAACTAGAACTGTAAAAACAAGATTCATGAAGATTTTATGACATGTTGACCCACCTTATATATCATATCACATTTATGTTGCCAATCTCAAAAACAAAGTTTGGGGTTATAAGAAAAAAATAAAAGAAATAAATACTTGAAAAAGGTAAACAATTAAATTGTGCTCTGCTCATTTAGACAAAGAATTGTTCAAAATTTATAATGAGTTTTCTTATGCAGAAATTGTTGTGCTAATAAAAATATATACAATACAGATGATTTCTCTTCAACTGTTCATATAATATCATGCCATATGAGATTTGGATGTCATGTACTCTTATTAGCAGTGTATTTTTTCAGATCTATGTAAATAAATAATGAAACATTATCAGTTGATTCATATTCTCCCAGCCATTTATAATTAATTTTGGCAGGAAAGTTTGATTATATATTTCAGGATAACTGCTAAAAAAACACTTGTTAAAAGAATGCCCTCAAAACAAATATGCTTTTGTCAGCTGATATTTTTCGCTTTGTACAAGGGATGACAAGGTCCGTACTGTTTGATGTAAGGTCTCTACATGGCTACATGTTAGGGTGGTGCAAAGTGGGAGAACAGGTCCTTCAGGATTGAGATTAGATTTTAAATATTATCACGCCATTAAAGGACCAAATATCTTATTGCCCAATGGGGCCACTGCAACTTAGCTTCAACTTGGCCAGACAGAGTTTATGTCAGCCCTGGGCCATCAGGCATATGTTAAAGCTAATACCAAGGCCTGGAGTTGCCCTTTTCCCTTAATATTGTCCATCATTCAGGGTGCAGAGCTCCTTTAAGTTACTCATATTGAGCATGTTTATAAAGGATGATACTGAGAGCATTATTATTGTATTGAAGAAGGTCAGAAATATCGCTCATTAAAAGCATGAAGACTTGTAAATCTTTCCTTGTCAATGACATTATATGATATGTTGTGATTTTTATTTTGATGCCCTGGATACAGAATATCATTAAGATTATAATTTCACAAGGAAGTAAAGAAGAATTATAATCATAAGGTGTCTCCTTAAGTTTGTTTTATGCAGCAAGCTGATGTCTTTTAGGATTTGTTATGCATATGTTTTATTTAAAAACTTTTCTCACAATAAAATAGTGTCTATTCCCTTGACTTTGAAGAGGGCCCAGGTAACTGAACCTAAATGCACATTGTCAGCCCAAGCAGGGAGACATATTGCTGGAATAATGTAGCAGTTGACGCAGTGTCAAAAAGAACAATTTTCCGTAAATGCCACAAAGTGGTTGTAAGGAAAGTGATGGGCTTTTTATGGACATGTTTTTGCAGTTGGCGAGCGTTGGGGTTGTTGCCTGTCATATCTTGCTGTATATCATGGTGACAATTGTAACCCCAGTAATATAGCCTGCCCTCACAACTGCATACAATACTACATTGGTGCAAATAATAAATGGCCAACCTTGTCAATTATTTACAGTTTCTTGTCGCACAATGTGGCCAACAAAAGATTTCACATTCGGCATAAAAGGCGAGAGAAAAATCATAGTGATTTGTAGTGGCAACAAAATGACAGAGCTAATGTGAGATGACTTATGGATGTTGGTGATAGAATGATGCCTGCCGTACTGGTCTGGCCGGGACACACTGCCATAATGCCATTTGTCTTCGCAATCTTCTTACTACACAAGTCTTTGATCTTCGGTGGCGGCCTTGCTTTACCATAGAGGGTCTCACATCTCATGGACCCCGTTTCTGAGTGCTTTATTCACTTAAGATTACATCAAGGAAGTCGGCCCAGATTTATTTCACGCAGGAGTACAGACTTGTAAGGAGAGGTTGTCAATTAAATCAAGAGTCGGCAGTGAAAATGGTGTAACATGTGACAGGAGCAGTGGCAAGAAGCAACGATATACGATAGTAAGGAGCCAGGTTAAGTGCCTCCATCACACCTCATCTTCACCCGCAAAAAAAACACCTTCATGCATCAGCGCTATCTTTTGATACCCCAAAATGCAGTTATTCCTCCCTGATACATTGATAGTGTTGGTCATCAAGTCCTACTGCTGTGTGATGTTAATGCCGCATGCATGATGTCATTGCTACCTGTATGATGTCAGTACTACATGCTTTATGATGTCATTTCTACTTAGATGATGTCATTGCTACCTTATGATGTCAGTACTACATGCTTTATTATGTCATTTCTACTTAGATGATGTCATTGCTACCTTATGATGTCAGTACTACATGCTTTATTATGTCATTTCTACTTAGATGATGTCATTGCTACCTTATGATGTCAGTACTACATGCTTTATTATGTCATTTCTACTTGATGTCAGTGCTACATGTATGTTGTCATTGTTACTTTGACATTTCATTGTCATGTGAATGGTGGCATTTATGAATGTATGTCTGCTGCATCTATAATATCAAGACTAGATTTGTTATATCAGCATTAGAAGCATGTAGGATGTCAACATTTATGATATCATTATGCAAGTATGCATGTATGATGCCATTATTGCATGTATGTATGCATGTATTATGTCAATGCCAAATTGATATCTCAAATACAACATGAATAGTCCATATAAAATTAATGTTCCATTGATACCATTGCTACATGTTTGTGTGATGTCAATCCTTAATGTTTGTTAGATTTCTTCATTTATTTTTATATGGCATTCTCTGCTATACATACACGTATGACACAATTTTCTAAAGAGAATTCAACCTCTCTTTTTTTCAATGACATGAATTCCACAAAGCCCCAGCTGTTTGTATGAGTGCCCTGCTTGTAAGATTGTGTTATCCTCAGCGAAGGCCTGTCACCTTGTGACACACATGCAAAGCTTTGTCTGCCTCAGAATTCACATACTTCTGACGATTTATCAGAGAAAGGCTGCATTAGACATGACTAGCAATCTTATATTTTGTCATATCCTAAAGATAATATAATTACCATTCATATATGAAAACCCTTGCCTTAGGGAGAGAGCTTCTTGTATCGCGGTGGCGACATGTTTATCCACACACAATTTTGCATCCAAATTAGATGTCTGACATGATTTCCTACATTTGACTCAATGCTAATCGCTTTGCCTCAAAGCGTCCCTGTGAAGATTGCAGAATAAAGTGGGCTTGGATAAGTTCAAAGTTTGTCTCCAAAATATGCCATTGTGTGTCGCAAAAAACCTCGCAAGTGCCCGGATAAGGTGACAGACTTTATCCAGCTTTATCTGATAATCCTGAATATAGGCAGACAGGGATAATTGCTTAATATTGTTGAGAAGTCATGTGGGATAAGTAGACAAGGACAGGTCAGACAAGGAGGGGGGCACATATGCAGCTGCAATGCAAAGCTAATCTTGTTAACTCTTTCCTTGTCATGTCCTTTGAAAACACCATAACACCTTACATAACACAGTAATTTTCTTTTCAAAGGAAGTGAAAGTCTGTGAGAGAATGTTGTGTGTAAAGTAAAAAATTGATAAGGAAATTCAGTATTGAAAAACAGTTTTTAGACCTTCAAAAAAAGAGAATATGGACAGAGGATAGAGCCGTGAGAGTGAGCATTGCAGAGTGTCAAGTGTGAAATATCCTGACAGGCGAGAGCATCAGTCCCACCACAAATCCATCCACAACACAAATGAGGTGGACACGTAAGCTACTTACTGTATAGAGTAGACCTAATCCTACCACCAGGTGGCAGCATCCTCAGCCTCATTCCAACTGTCAAATCATTCTTCATACTTTTATATTTTGTTAACTTTTTCATGGAATTCAAATTTCATGAAAAATGAAAAGTCATGAATTTTAGCCATTTAATTCATTTATACTGTATTGCCAAGTAAATGTCAACCAGTATTATATTAATAATAATCCTATGAGAACTGCACAAACATCCGGTTCTCTAACAAATCAAGACAATCAAGGCAATGGTGGATATCATGATGAATTAGAATTCACAATACAGGCAGCCCAGGATAAGTATGATGATATCAAACCAAAGCAGACAGGATATTATGATGAATTAGATTGCAATTATTTTGACCAATCAGAGAGCAGCAAACAAATGATTAACAGAAGTGCCCATAGAAACAATGGCGGGAAGCGGCAATCACCACACGTCTACATGTACATTTCAGCATTGCATGGATGGCTTTCTCAGAATTAATAACATAGACAAATCAATAAACAACTGAGAGAAAAATATGTTCAAATTTACTGGCAACAGGGTCATTTGGGCCAGCTATGATTAGTCCAGTATATCAAAGTCTGCTTCAAACCATATGATACGCATATTGTTATTCTGAATTTAATAATGTATTGCACTCCAATTCTGAAGATTAATTCAGATAGAAGCCTAACATTTGTTATTGAGACCCTCACCTACCGGTACTTTCATTCATAACAATGTTGTGTCTATCCATTGATATAATAGTGTTTCATTTTGACATTGCTTTAATATACAAGTAAAAAGGAAATATTCTGGTCACCGTGTTTGCTTGAAAATATTGAATGCCAGTCTCCATCATGGCCAGTTGAAACCTCAGTCAAAGGTCAGCACTGTGTTTATGCAGTTATGTACTCACCTGCTCCTCCAAAGTTACTGGCACGTATTACACCAAATGCTGGTAAAATACTGCAGGATGATCGGGACTAGAAGCTATTGATACATGTGTAGTGGGTGAATGATCAGGTCCAGACAGATGCCCAGCTTGGGAAGTTATTGATACATGTGTAGTGGTAGGATGATCAGGACCAGACAGATGCCCAACCTTGGAAGTTATTGATACATGTATATTGGGGGGGGGGGATGATTAATGCCTCAGTCACATTTGCGCCGATTTCAGTAAAGATGCCCGGCCGATGGGTATTTTTTACAAAATCGGCAGGCAGTTCAGATTGCCGTACGGGCACCGGGAGATCATCGGCCACAATTGGGCATCTTTAAGACGTCGGCCGGGTCATCGGGAACTTTTAGCTGCCACATAAAAGTTGCTGGCGTTTCTTATCAGCAAATATCATCTTAAAGTGCACGGCAGGGTCCCGGCAGTGTCCCGCAGGGACATCGGCAGATTATCTTAGGGCTGCCGGTGGCATCGTGCGGTGAAAATAGGATTATATTTATTTCATGTGTTCATAGACCATCGTCAGATGATCGCACTGGCTCCCTGTGATATATCATAGACGTCTTTAAGATGTCTTTCAGACGTCTGTCAAATGAGACAGACGTCTTTAGGATGTCTTTCAGACGTCTGTCAATGATAAAGACGTCTTTAGGATATCCTACAGACGTCTGTCAATGAGACAGACGTCTTTAAGATATCCTGCAGACGTCTGTGTCATTCAGTCTTGCAAGTGCCGTGCGGTGCCCTTTAATAATGTGACCACAGCTACGGCATATCTCAGATTGTTGCTTATAAACTCCCCGGCGCCCGGCAGACTGTGAAGTCGGCCGATTGTTACTGCCCGGCCGGCGCCCGGTGCAAATGTGACTGAGGCATAAGACCAGACAGTTTCTTAATCTAGGATGTTACTGATACATGTGTATTGGGGGGGGGGGGGGGTGATCAGAATCAACCTGGGAAGTTATTGATACATGTGTAGTGGCAGGATGCCTGTAATTAGATGTTTTTTTTCCAAACCACAGAACTCCATTAAAACATTCATTCTCATTGGAAATCTTAAGGTGATACAAATCTAGAATATAGGATACAGGAAGACTGTATCACACAGATATCAGTGGATATTTTATGTAAGAGGCTTTGTACACCTCAGTTAGTAGAAGATATTTGAATGGATAAGTGGCACACCAGATCGCATATTAATGATACTGATAATGTTTCATATTAGGATACATATATAATTCGTGTAAATATCTTTAGGTTGTCATACAGAGAAGAGGCTTATGACACTTATAGCTCATATTTAATTGTTAGCATGATGACAACCTCTGGTTTCCTTGTTCATAATGAACAGAAAGAAAATTTTAGAACACTAAAGATTTGTATTTAAAACTTCATGATAATGTATTAATCATTACAGAAACCATAAAAATACCATACACATATCTTATATGACCAAGAAATCTCTCAATCTGTATAGGTAGTCTCCAAAACTTTGAAACATTTTGATACAATTATATCTTATCAGTGTAAACTTAGAAGTCATCTTCAGGGATAATTTGTAGCCTGTGATGGTTTGCCTGCACATTGAGGCTTCCCTCCCATTACTTGCAGCAAGAAAATAATGCCACCAATTTGTTTATGTAAAATTCTGAAACCAGATCAGGTGATTAAAATGAAAATCACAATTAAAAAGAAATAATTCAATAAGTTTTGATTATGACAGAGTGATTAACGTTTAATTGATGTTTATGAAGAGGTGTTCATTCTTCATTATTGAAATATTGCCCAGAGTAATATTCATGCTGGTGTGCCTCCCTGGAAGATGATCAGTTGTATGTATCTGGATAATATTTGGCTGGCATTAAAAGTATAGCCCAGTGATATACAAGGCAGCCCAGGATATCATGATGAACTAGAATTATTCACAATATAGGCAGCCCAGGATATCATGATGAACTAGAATTATTCACAATATAGGCAGCCCATGATATCATGATGAACTAGAATTATTCACAATATAGGCAGCCCAGGATAAGTTAGTGTAAAATTTCATGTATTAACAATTTATAACCTAGGATTTTCCATATGAATTTACAATATAATGACATTTCAAATTTATGCCCAGAATATCATGATATTGAGAATTTATAAATGTGTTCTGAAAAGATGAAGAATTTTCAAGACTTGGGAACAGACTTCCTACCACTTGGTAGAGATCCATTTGGGGTCATCTTGGGAGATCCGTCAGTTTAAGATCAGGTCAATGGATTAGTTTGTGAAAGGATATTCATTTAAAAAAAAATATGACTGGTTAATTTTACACATAGGATATTACATTTCAAGAACATTATCAAATTTATTGAAAAATCAGCTGTTTTTTGTAATAATGTTTGTTTGTAATCATATTGTGGTAGGTATAATTAATGTGGAAAGATTATTACCACGTATTAGTCGTAAAATTGATAAAAAGTAAAATTTTCCTAATAAGAAATCAGTGTGCATTTTAACCCCAAACAAAGTTTATTAAAATATTATGAGCATTCATCAAGTTTAATGCTGGCATTAGGATGCAGGTAATATTACATAAAAGCTTGTAAATCTTCATGAAATCACAGTGTAATGTGCAGTGTGGGATGAGTGGTAGACAGGAAACCCAAGGCAGAATAAAATGAGATATAATCAATAGAAAGATAAAATACTTGGCATTGTAACGTTCAGTGAAAAGAGTGGAGAATGATAACAGATAAATATTTTTAATCAATCAGGCATGAAGTATTTGTTCAAGCCTGATTGACTTGGAGTTAACAATTATTGATATATAACTACACAACACATGTGCCTACTTTTGCCGTAAAGTACAATATTTTACTAATTACTAATTTACAAAAGCAGGCTCCTTTTGATAGATATTGCAGGTGGACTGTTTCCTTATCCCACTCCTGAGATTACTGAAGACCCCAGCAAAGTAGGGAAGGGACAGCTCTCTGCAATACCAAAGCTTTATTATGCATAAATGGTGCCTCATTAAAAGTGATCAGATTAACGTGCATTGAGTCAGGGATGAATTGGGACTATGCAGATTTTATAGTGCACTCATTACTGGTATCAACATGTTTTGTACCAGAGATTTGATTGAGATGTATTTCAGAGCTCTTTTGATGATAAGACGTCAGCCAAAAACTATTAACCAACATCCTAAGATTGGGTGACACCTCAACAAGAGTTATGGGCCACTTGAACCTATTTACATTGGCCACACCTTAATGTGAATCATTTCATCACTTTCCTAACTATAAAGAACACTAAAGAGGGTTTAGACTGGATTAATTCATTTATAAATGTATAAATGCTGCCACTCTGTGAATAGCCATCTTTAAATCCCCATAGAATGTGCCAGTAGTAACTCTGTCATTCTGATTGATTTGTGCATATAGAATCACTGCTTTATCTTTGTTTTCATTACAGTATCATGCCTAATGGATTAGGGGCAGTGGGGGGATTAAGGACACTGGCTACAATTTAGCTGGGCTGAAAGCCTCAATAATGTGTGATTTTATGTTTACTGTCATTATTATTTTGTGATTAATCCAGAAATATGAACAAATGTATTATCACTTCTTTCAAACCACGTCTTTGTGAACACCAAATTATTGAATGATAAAATATTCTTGATGAAAGAGTACAGGCACAAGCATGGGAATTTATGACCTTCAGCCCACAACACAATAGCCATCAGAACATTTTGTTTAAATCCTTAAAAATGGTCAGGTTTGTGTTCATGCATGCCTACTGGGCAAAATTTTCTTTTTTGTGGCTTTCTGTTAACATCACTTGGGAAATAATTTGGTATTTAGATATGTCAATTACACACATCTTTTTATTAGTTTAGTTTTACACACACACACATACACACAATTACACACACATACACACACACATAACACACATAACGCATATAACACACAAAATGCACTTTGTATACATTTGATCTGTGTGACAAGTTTTTCATCTTTTAAAAAGACCAGGTTGTCAAATTCAAGAATGAGACAAATTAACTTGCCTCTTAAAAAGGAACAAATTGGATACAAATATAGACTTTCCATTTTGATCCACACTTTCATTTGATTTTCCAACATGTTCAGAGCAAATGATACTTTTTATTCTCGTTCTCAAGATTAGTTTTCTTGGGTGACTTTCTGAAATAATGGCATTTCAAAGATAAAATGCGAATGAAAATTCATAGCAATCTCAGTTACTAATAAAAACAGATGGTAAAAGTTTGGGGAGAAAAGGCTGTTTGGAGTGATCTCCTGAGTCTGTGAGAGTGGTGGTGAGTTACTGCTGAGACCTATTTGGTATGTGATGTTGGTCTCCAGTCAAGGAGGATGGTAATAAGCAGTTTTATACCGAGGTCGAATGGCAGCATTGCAGGGATTGCACACGCTGTACCACCCTATTTGGTGGTATGATTGAATTTGTGGCCAGCGGGGCACAGAGGGCAAGTATAGAGCTGCACCCCCCGGATCCCAGCGGGAAGTTTCTCTCGCTTTGCCTTGCCTGGCATGGGATCGGAGCTACCGCGCAATGACGGCACATCGCCTCCAGCATGTAGAGAGGTCAGTCCCCTGCGACAGTTTGCTGGGAGACGGGTCCCGTGTGCACTATTTGTAATATCAGATAAATGATAAAGGACTTACCACCCACCTCTTCTGTGATAGCCACACTTGGGCAACGTCGCGCAACTCAACTTTATTCAATTGGATGAATTCTGTGGCAATTTTAGATAAGGAAATGTTTCAGTGTTTTATTTTCCACATGAGTTGGTTTTGGATGCAATATGCCCTAAAAAAGGACACATTTTTGTGCAAATATTATCAACACTGTGACCTTAGTAATAAAATTGACCGAGTCTGAAAAATGGCTAGTTGTGTAGTGCCTGATATGTTTCTTGTTTTGATGACAGAGAGCATGTAGGCAGAAAGAATGAGTGTTGTTTGCCAGATTTGTTAATGTGATGTATGGTAACAGCCAGGCCTTGAGGGCATGCAACCATCAGATAAAAACTAGCATTTGATTTTAGTGGCAGTGTTGTTTTGTAGATCCGATTATCAAGGTCATTCATAAGAAAAAGATTGAAGAATGATGTAGGTCACGGGTAATTCTTATATGAATTAAGGCTCATAATTGCTGTTATCTTAGTTGTTTCTTATCTTCACCTAGATTTAATCTTACAGAAATCACATAAATACAGATAATTAGCATGGAAATTTTCTTGATTTACAAGATGCATAGCCACTCCTGGAGCTTGGATGTCTTCAAATATTTAAGTGGTTAAAATGGTGAATACATTTGGCAGGACAACATTCTGCAGGAGACATTTATTCACATGTTCCAGACAGCCTGTCAACTCGGGCAAAGGCTCGCTTATCATATTTATGCTGCTCCTCAAGAGGGAAGGACAAGTGGGAAATGTTTTTGACTGGTAATTAACACAAGCCATCAACCTGAAAGCCGCTGCAGATATGGAGGAGAATGCTTGCGTAGTGAAGATAATCGGGAAAGATCCAGCCCCTCACAATATATGACCACCACCAGTTGAGATATATTATACAGAAGGCCACATTTGCTTCAGTCTCAAATCACAATATCAGCAAGATTAGCATATAGGTTCATCTTCCCTTTGTTATCTGGTGTTATAGGTTCATCTTCACTTTATTATCTGGTGTTATGTCTCATTATTTTCATCCACACTCTGGAAACTGTCACATGATTTGATTATATTTTAAAATAGAAGCTACCCTTTGGGAAACCAACCGTCTTTTGCAAAAGTAAAACATTATCTTTGGGATTTAGTTAGGTGACGTGTTGGCTTATTATAGGAGAAATCCTGGGTCTTGCAATCATGGGAAATTAAAGATTTATAAAGATCGACACAGCATATAAGTGGCTAGTAATAAAATGGCAGTGTGATGCAAACACACATCCATCACGGGCGGATATTAACGTGACCCCAAGGTGACCTTGTCTTGACCTCTGTTGATGGGCGCACATAGACTAATGTTCACATTGACCAATTATGACAGGATTATAATGGTGGACACTGAATAGGTGTGAACATTAAAAGGAACAATGGACAAATACAATTTATTACAAAGGTTAGAGGCACTGAGGAAATGAACCAAAATAGTATCTTGTGTAAAAATCTAATCCAAAAAATTAAACAATAGTGAATCAAGGATAAGTGAATCTCCATGCTATATTGATATATATTGAAAACTATAGTGACCATGTATGAGTGCAACACAGGAATGTTTATCTGTCCTATTTAGACAAAAAAATCCATCTCTTTTTTACCCGTAGTCCTGGAGTATGTATATGTGTGTGTGTGTATGTGTGTGTGTGTGTGTGTGTGTGTGTGTGTATGTAGCGAACATCCTTGTCATCGCGGTAACTCAAGAACAAATGATGGCAGCTTCATGAAACTTGACACACATAAGCATCTGGTAAAAACCTCGGACGAGTGTTTATGTTCGATGGACGGCGACCTTGACCTATTTTTCAAAGTCACAGGGACAATTATGTGAAATCCCAAGAATTGCAATAACTTGAGAACAAATGATGGCAGCTTTATGAAACTTGACACACATAAGCGTCTAGTGAAAACCTCGGACGAGTTTGATGGATGGCGACCATGACCTATTTTTCAAGGTCACAGAAACTATTATGTAAAATCCCAAGAATTGTAATAACTCAAGAACGAATGATGGCAGCTTTATGAGATTTGACACACATAAGCATCTGGTGAAGACCTCCAAATTTTGTCGATGAAACATGACCTTCACCTACTTTTCAAGGTCACAGGTACAATTATGTGAAATCACAAGAATCACAATAACTCAAGAACAAATGATGGCAGCTTCATGAAACTTGACACACATAAGCATCTGGTGAAAACCTCGGACGAGACCGATGGACAGCAACCTTGACCTATTTTTCAAGGTCACAGGGACAATTATGTGAATTCCAAGAATCGCAATATCTCTAGAACAAATGATGGCAGGTTTATGAGATTTGACACACATAAGCATCTGTTGAAGACCTCAGACATTTTTGTATGGAACATGACTTTCACCTACTTTTCAAGGTCACAGGGACAATTACAGGAAATCCTCATCATTGTAATAATTCAAGAACAAATGATGGCAGTTTTATGAGACTTGACACACATAAGCATCTGGTGAAGACCCCAGATGAGCTCGAGGAATGGTGACCTTCACCTTCTTTTCAATGTTACATGGACAATTATGTCAAATCCATGTCATTGCAATAATTCAAGAACAAATGATGGCAGCTTCATGAGGATTGACACACATACGCATCTGGTGATGACCCCGGATGAGTTAGATGGACAGTGACCTTCACCTACTTTTCAAGGTCACAGGCCCATCCTCTCAATATTTCTAGAGTAAATGATGGCAGCTTCGTGATACTTAAGACACATAAGCTATCAAAGGGAGTAGATGTGCACTATTATGTTTTTTTACCCCTTCATCAATTTGCCTTGGTGCAGTGACATTTTGCAGAGCAAATATCATACAGTAAGTTACCAGGGCTGAGGGTTGATGCATCTCTGATGTTTTAAAAACCTGCTGGTTGAAATATTGAAGATTGTCATTTAGACCAATAATGTGGCCATATTGGATTTGTGCAGCATTTTCAATCAAATTAAATTAAACATATTTTCATTGGACGAAATCTGTGAAAGATTCTGCTTATGAACATTCACTGTTCTGGTTTGTCTCAATGACTCAGCAATCTAGATGCTCAAGACTATACATTCATTGGCTTCCAGCTGAAATCTCACTGCCCTCTCAGTCCTAAATTTATTGACATTCCTTTTTTACCCTCAGCCCCTGATGTAATCAGGCTGAGGGTATTGCAGTACTCCTGGCGTGGGTATGTATGTATGTATGTATGTCTGTATGTATGTATGTCTGTAGCGAACATCCTTGTCATCGCGATAACTCAAGAACAAATGATGGCAGCTTCATGAAACTTGACACACATATGCATCTGGTGAAAACCTCGGACGAGTTCGATGGACGGCGACCTTGACCTATTTTTCAAGGTCACAGGAACAATTATGTGAAATCCCAAGAATCACAATAACTCAAGAACGAATAATGGTAGCTTTATGAGATTTGACACACATAAGTATCTGGTGAAGACCTCAGAATTTTTTCTATGAAACATGACCTTCACCTACTTTTCAAGGTCACAGGGACAATTATGTGAAATCATCTTGTCATCGCGATAACTCGAGAACAAATGATGGCAGCTTCATGAAACTTGACACACATATGCATCTGGTGAAAACCTCGGACGAGTTCGATGGACGGCGACCTTGACCTATTTTTCAAGGTCACGGACAATTATGTGAAATCCCAAGAATCGCAATAACTCAAGAACGAATGATGGCAGCTTTATGAGATTTGACACACACAAGCATCTGGTGAAGACCTCAGAATTTTTTCTTTAAAACCTGACCTTCACCTACTTTTCAAGGTCACAGGGATAATTATGTGAAATCATCCTTGTCATCGTGATAACTCAAGAACAAATGATGGCAGCTTCATGAAACTTTACACGCATAAGCATCTGGTGAAAACCTCGGACTAGTTCGGTGGACGGCAACCTTGACCTATTTTTCAAGGTCACAGGGACAATTATGTGAAATCCCAAGAATCGCAATAACTCAAGAACGAATGATGGCAGCTTTATGAGATTTGACACACAAGCATCTGGTGAAGACCTCAGACTTCTCTGAATGGAACATGACCTTCACCTGATTTCAAGGTCACAGGGACAATTATGTGAAATCATCCTTGTCATCGTGATAACTTAAGAACAAATGATGGCAGCTTCATGAAACTTTACACGCATAAGCATCTGGTGAAAACCTCGGACTAGGTCGGTGGACAGCGACCTTGACCTATTTTTCAAGGTCACAGGGACAATTACGTGAAATCCCAAGAATCGCAATAACTCAAGAACGAATGATGGCAGCTTTATGAGATTTGACACACACAAGCATCTGGTGAAGACCTCAGAATTTTTTCTTTGAAACATGACCTTCACCTACTATTCAAGGTCACAGGGATAATTATGTGAAATCATCCTTGTCATCGTGATAACTCAAGAACAAATGATGGCAGCTTCATGAAACTTTACACGCATAAGCATCTGGTGAAAACCTCGGACTAGTTCGGTGGACGGCGACCTTGACCTATTTTTCAAGGTCACAGGGACAGTTATGTGAAATCCCAAGAATCGCAATAACTCAAGAACGAATGATGGCAGCTTTATGAGATTTGACACACACAAGCATCTGGTGAAGACCTCAGAATTTTTTCTTTAAAACATGACCTTCACCTACTTTTCAAGGTCACAGGGATAATTATGTGAAATCATCCTTGTCATCGTGATAACTCAAGAACAAATGATGGCAGCTTCATGAAACTTTACACGCATAAGCATCTGGTGAAAACCTCGGACTAGTTCGGTGGACGGCAACCTTGACCTATTTTTCAAGGTCACAGGGACAATTATGTGAAATCCCAAGAATCGCAATAACTCAAGAACGAATGATGGCAGCTTTATGAGATTTGACACACAAGCATCTGGTGAAGACCTCAGACTTCTCTTGATGGAACATGACCTTCACCTGATTTCAAGGTCACAGGGACAATTATGTGAAATCATCCTTGTCATCGTGATAACTTAAGAACAAATGATGGCAGCTTCATGAAACTTTACACGCATAAGCATCTGGTGAAAACCTCGGACTAGGTCGGTGGACAGCGACCTTGACCTATTTTTCAAGGTCACAGGGACAATTACGTGAAATCCCAAGAATCGCAATAACTCAAGAACGAATGATGGCAGCTTTATGAGATTTGACACACACAAGCATCTGGTGAAGACCTCAGAATTTTTTCTTTGAAACATGACCTTCACCTACTATTCAAGGTCACAGGGATAATTATGTGAAATCATCCTTGTCATCGTGATAACTCAAGAACAAATGATGGCAGCTTCATGAAACTTTACACGCATAAGCATCTGGTGAAAACCTCGGACTAGTTCGGTGGACGGCGACCTTGACCTATTTTTCAAGGTCACAGGGACAGTTATGTGAAATCCCAAGAATCGCAATAACTCAAGAACGAATGATGGCAGCTTTATGAGATTTGACACACACAAGCATCTGGTGAAGACCTCAGAATTTTTTCTTTAAAACATGACCTTCACCTACTTTTCAAGGTCACAGGGATAATTATGTGAAATCATCCTTGTCATCGTGATAACTCAAGAACAAATGATGGCAGCTTCATGAAACTTTACACGCATAAGCATCTGGTGAAAACCTCGGACTAGTTCGGTGGACGGCAACCTTGACCTATTTTTCAAGGTCACAGGGACAATTATGTGAAATCCCAAGAATCGCAATAACTCAAGAACGAATGATGGCAGCTTTATGAGATTTGACACACAAGCATCTGGTGAAGACCTCAGACTTCTCTTGATGGAACATGACCTTCACCTGATTTCAAGGTCACAGGGACAATTATGTGAAATCATCCTTGTCATCGTGATAACTTAAGAACAAATGATGGCAGCTTCATGAAACTTTACACGCATAAGCATCTGGTGAAAACCTCGGACTAGGTCGGTGGACAGCGACCTTGACCTATTTTTCAAGGTCACAGGGACAATTACGTGAAATCCCAAGAATCGCAATAACTCAAGAACGAATGATGGCAGCTTTATGAGATTTGACACACACAAGCATCTGGTGAAGACCTCAGAATTTTTTCTTTGAAACATGACCTTCACCTACTATTCAAGGTCACAGGGATAATTATGTGAAATCATCCTTGTCATCGTGATAACTCAAGAACAAATGATGGCAGCTTCATGAAACTTTACACGCATAAGCATCTGGTGAAAACCTCGGACTAGTTCGGTGGACGGCGACCTTGACCTATTTTTCAAGGTCACAGGGACAGTTATGTGAAATCCCAAGAATCGCAATAACTCAAGAACGAATGATGGCAGCTTTATGAGATTTGACACACACAAGCATCTGGTGAAGACCTCAGACTTCTCTTGATGGAACATGACCTTCACCTGATTTCAAGGTCACAGGGACAATTATGTGAAATCATCCTTGTCATCGTGATAACTTAAGAACAAATGATGGCAGCTTCATGAAAATTGACACACATAAGAATCTGGGACGACTCCAGATGAGTTTGATGGACAGTGACCTTAACCTGCTTTTCAAGGTCACAGGCCCATATCAATAATTCTAGAGTAAATGATGACAGTTTCATGATACTTGACACACCTAAGCTATCAAAGGAAGTAGATTTTATGGGTTTTTTACCCCTGCATCAATTTGCCTTGGTGCAGTGACGTTTTGTTCACAAATATTGTGTGGAGCGAATGTTGTGCAATGAGTTACCAGGGCTGAGGGTTGATGCATCTCTGATGCCTATGTTTTCCAATGCAAAGTATTAATGTTTTACTTAGACAAACACATCCAAACACATATGAAAATTGTTTGATAATTGTCCCAGAGGAGTGGAGTAATATCCATTATTGATTTGAGAAGATATTATGCAGAGCCATTTTCAGAAACATTGGATTTAAACTTTAATACTCTGTTCAACCCAATGTTTATAGCCTATTTGTCAAATAACACCAGCTGGTTATAAATGAGAAAGATGAATAAAAGAAACATAAATGTGCACAGTTCACTTCTTTCTTGTATGATTGAAGGTATCTTTAGAATACATGTTATTATGAGGTAATTCAATATATAATAATGTTTTGGTTTCCTTGGCAACCAATGAGTTTCTCAGAAATAATGAGAATTGATACAAATATATAGTTCCATTTCATCATATCAATATTAATTTAACTGAAACAGCCCCATGGAGTAACATAGCCTTTCTACCTATGCTTTCATGGATATTGCATGATTTAAGCAAGATATCTCCAAAAATATGGTTACCCTGGCAACAAACCACATATGGTCATATTGCCTGAAATATTTACCAAGTTGTAATTTATTGAAAACAAGGTGTATCCCCAAGACACCTATCAAGATACCAACATTGAATGAGCTGCATGAATTTCCCTCAGTGTTATTAAGTAAATGGACTATTTTTCAGATATGTGGAAAAATGTGATTTGTTTTCATGGCAACAGCTGTAGCTCAGCAGCAATACCACAATGTTCTTACCCACCACCCAGATTCTCAGAATCATGTCTGACCTACAAAATAATATAAAAATGATATAAAATGTTATACTTCGGGCACCACCAAAATCCTGAAGTCTTGACCTGACTCCTCCATTATAGTGAGTTATTTCTCAATCAATCCACTGTCCCACACAGGTGTTATCATGTCTATTTGATAATGCAAAAAAACAACAACAAAAACAATTCCAGTCACTCTTTGGAAAGAGTGGGGCATTGGGTCCTGGTGAGAGGCTTATCCAACCATATTTACTAGTTTGTATTGAAAAAGTTGACTGATCAAACTGATCAACAAGCAAATTAGAGCTTGCAATGATTGACATGTGAGTGGTGGGTACAGACAAGTGTCAAGTGAACACCACCTGTGATCGGCGATAATATTTATATCCTTGGATTCATAATTAGGAGAATTTGCACAGTCAAATCAGTTGATTTTTTTTTGCATAGCATCTTCATATAGGTTGGCATGGTGTAAATACATTTGTGTGAGATTTTAATTTCATTTAGGTATGAATAGGAATTGTTGAACTTGATTAAATTTGAATAGTTTTAAATATTATATTCAGAGTGAATTTGTCTGGAGGTTGATCAAACAGAGGTTAACTAATTGAAGGTTTGATACAATAGGATCTTAATATTGTTTTGATTGTGATTTCATATCATTTCTCCTATATCTGATCAAGTGAAATATTTCCTTGTTATTTACTGCATTGCCCATGGCATTCAGATTGAGTGTTGATAACAAATTAAGGTGCACTTTGCGTCAATACAACTGAGGATTTAATTGACAGTTATTCATAGGTGTATTGAGTGGTGTGTCGATATAACGGAGGGTTGACACACCACAGAACTCACTCCTCCAAATTAGCCGCTCACATCAGGCAGAACTGTAATGAGAAAGAATGATTTCAATACACATTCACCTGGGAAGGTAATTAATTATTACATGACCAAACAGGAATGCTCAGCTTAAATGATAGAAAAAAGAAAAATCTGTAAACATTCACTTTTTTGCAGTTAAAGTGTAACCTCCCATGTCAAAACCGAGTTTGGGTGGCAATGTGTGTGAGACACGAATCTAAGAAAAAGCCTTTGTTGTATATCACTAGGTGTGTTGCTCACACATAAAATTCATTTGTAGGTGAGAGAGAAGTGATGGGAGGACAAGACTGCACACAGGGAGAACAAATGAAGCCAGGATGAGCGTGTGTTGTGGGATTGGACGAGCGTACTTCATCACTGTCCCACACGGTCCCCGGGACTTACCTACACTCTCTGAGCAGCAACCTCCCATTTCTCATCACTCTCCTTTGCTTGTACATGCTAACCACGATGGCTTAGCTTACTGTTAAGCGATGTTTTCCGTGATTTAGATCCTGTATAACCCGTGATATGCATTAAGATATTGGGAAGAGAGGCCCCTATATTGGTAAAAAGCATATACAGGACACATCCATCACATATATATTGAGTCTGTGCTAATTTATAGCACAGATGTTCCAATTAAATGGATGTATTTTTTTACTTGAAGTTTTAATTTGGAAATAGATTAGAGTAGTTTGTCACTGGTCTTGAGGGGATGGGACGAGGGCGTATACACTGTACAGATCACCGCTCTTCTTTGGGCTGGGGTCAGCATCCATTCTTCTGATACACAAGACAAATCAGACAGATTGGCTCTGCGAAATTGGCAAAATTGAGGGTAGACATACAGGGATTAGTGCTCAGTAATGAGGGTGGGGTTTACGGTGCTAGCACTAACCACAAGGGAAGGCAAGAGGATGTGTTCTTAAAAATATCTCAGGCTCCACACTTCGGCGGGTACTTGGCTCACGTTGAAATGTGTCAACTTTTAACTCATATCAATTGTCACATCAGAAAGTACTGTAACGTGTCATACAAAGAGATGTGTCAATCTTTGCCGGTCAACACATCAGCAGGTACTTACTTGTTGTACTAATATATATATATATAAAGCTTTACATCTCCAGTCATATTTTATTTACTCATATATATATATATATATGTATATACATCCTGTGTCACCCCACACATCAGCAGGTACTTGTCGTAGAAAGAGACGTGTCAATCTTGTGTTACTCCACACTTAAGCCTCTACATCTTTTAAGGATGTGGGTACTTATCTCACACTCCCCACATAATCAAATACTCCATACATTAGGAGGTAGAGATGTGTCTACCTTTATGCCATGCCAATCCTCTACCTTTATGTACCTTTATCTCAATCCAATCTTAACAACAGTGGGTCCCATCAAGAGATGTCAGTCTTTCATCACTCCTCACAACAGAGGTATACCACAAAGATGTGTCAACCTTTTTTAATGTGTAAGTGGGAACTTGTCACACACAGAAATGTGTTCACCATATCCATGGGACCATATCAGTAGGTTCATATCCCATCCCTGACTTCAGCATATCCCACACCTCACGCATCAGTAGGTTCATATCCCATCCCTGACTTCAGCATATCCCACACCTCACGCATCAGTAGGTTCATATCCCATCCCAGACTTCAGCATATCCCACACCTCACATATCAGTAGGTTCATATCCCATCCCAGACTTCAGCATATCCCACACCTCACACATTAGTAGGTACTTATCTCATCCCAGACTTCAGCATATCCCACACCTCACACATCAGTAGGTTCATATCCCATCCCAGACTTCAGCATATCCCACACCTCACACATTAGTAGGTACTTATCCCATCCCAGACTTCAGCATATCCCACACCTCACACATCAGTAGGTTCATATCCCATCCCAGACTTCAGTATATCCCACACCTCACACATTAGTAGGTACTTATCCCATCCCAGACTTCAGCATATCCCACACCTCACACATCAGTAGGTACATGTACTTATCTCGTCTAATAAGTCTGTAGGTACACCCTCAGACACCAACCTGACTCATCAGCAGGTCATACCTTATCCCATTAATCAGCAGATCCTCATCTAAGTCCTCATCTTGGTAAGACCTCATCCCACCCCACAAATTAACAGCTACCTTTTCTCATATAGCAATATTGGGGACATTTGGTGTGGCAAGTTAGACAGGAAACAAGAACACACAGGTAATAAGACATGTCTGTCAAGGCCCGGCCATGGTGCTCTCCTGTTACATGGTTGGGAATCACCTGCTGGTGTCATGTGACAATTGCTTGGGTCAGCCGCTTGTCATTACCATAACCAATCAGCCTAGAAGGCAGCACAGGGGAACATGTCTCTTTGCCTCATCCATATTCTCCTCAGTACTTCTACTCTGCCATAACTTGTCTTCTCTTTTCTAATCTCAAAATATACTCTGTCTTGATTATTACCAAATCAGTAGGCTATTAACATTGACCCATCAGCGACCTATTTACCTTGACATATCAATGACCTATTTACCTTGACATATCAATGACCTATTTACCTTCACATAATTGTGCCCTTATTAACCCTGGCATATCAGACTTATATTAGCTCTGACCTATCATTGGCATTTCTCTTTATCAGATCAGTGGCCTATTGACCTTCACATATCAGTGCCATATTGGTGGCCTATTTACCTTGGTTAATAATGTCATATTGACCTTGATATATCAGTGGCCTAGTGACCTTGACATATCAGTGGCTGACCTACCTTTACATATCAGTGGCTAAGTGTATTTGACATATTAATTGCCTATTTACCTTCACATATCAGTGGTATGTTGACCTTCACATATCAGTGACCTAGTGACCTTCACATTTCAGTGCCTGACTTATCTTGACATATTGGTGGCCTGTTCACATTGACATTTTGGTGGCCTATATACATGTGTACCTTGGCCTATTAATGTCATATTGACCTTGACATATCAGTGGCTTAGTGAATTTGACATATTAGTTGCCTATTTACCTTGACATATCCAAAGTCTATTTATCTTAACATATTAGTGACCTATTTATTTTGACATATTAGTTGGAATTTCTCATGGTGCATTATTTTCTGACTTCCCTAAATTACTTGTAGAGCACCTTGATGAAAGGAGCAGGCAGCAGTTTGGTGTATTTTTTTTCTGAATGCCACATTTCTTTCTGTCTTGGAGATGGAAATCTTTTGAAACTTTCACCAGACAAGACTTCTTGCAAAAAAAAGAGGAATTTGACATCAAGTCCTAAACTATGTCAGAGATTTTGTGGCATATCTTGCTGGGAGATTCATAATGGCAGACATGTGACATCTCTGTTTTATCAGTACTTGCCAAGAGCTGTTTACTTATTCCACACCGATCCTTGTTTTTACAGTTATTGCATATTTTTTCTTGTTCTCACTCATGTCGCCTGATGGTTATATGATTTCAGAAGAACAATTATTAACAAATTTTCAAATCAAATTTTACTATTTACTGGGTTAAAATGTAATGCTAAATATTTAACTGTATTCAGGAGATTTAAAATGTATCTCCAATTTGCATATTCTTCTGTTGTTTTTCTTGTAACTTTATCTTACTTTGTAGTCATGTCCATTGCTCAGCATTATAGCAAAGCCTCAATTATGAGTAAGATTGGTGACAGGTACATTGAGATTGCTGCAGCCGGGAAATGAGCCAGATTGAATGCCATATAATTAGGTAGTTCTGACTTCTGGCACTCTTTTTGCTTGTTTTCTTGTCAACTCATCATCTCCACTTGTCACCTCTATTTTTTCCCCCTCGCATCCCATAATGCTATCTCTCCCGGTGCTCATGACTCTCATCAGCTCGAATTTGATTGGATCACTTGTTACTATGGCGACAATGGTGCCAAATTGCATTTTGACCATTATGTTGTCAAGACAACTAACAAAGAATTGTCCCTGCAGACAAAATGAGATTAATGTCTTGATGGCATCACCAGGTGGCACTGGACACAAATAACAATGACAAAAAGAGCTTCAAAGTGAGGCTTGTTGATTGTGCATTTGATGTGCTGGTCATGCATTTTGACTTGGATGGGATAGACTAGGATCACTCAATGATGCTCAGGCAGTCATTTTCTTCCCATCATATAGAGGCAAATTATGATGGAGTGAAGCCTGACATGGTGATTTAGAATAATGTAAGACTAGTTTATCCTGGAGTGGCACATTATGGTTTCTCCCAGCCTGATTCATGCAGTGGTGCCCAATCCACATGGCTCCTATCTCTGCCTATATTCCTACATACATAAATGCCACCATTTTGTCAAGCTTTCAAAGGGCTGCGTGGAAAAAATAGATGTTTAAAGTCAAACGATTAAAATATTATTTCAACAGAAATCAAGGTAGTTGATAAATATAACATCTATAGATAGTTATCTTATGAAAACAAACATATAATATGTTACCACAGTTTGTTACCACATTTTTCTTGTTTCTATTATTTATGATTATGCCTCCCCTTTGGAAACATGTCTCTGTGGAATTCTCCAAAGATATTACAAATAATGCATGTAGTGAATATCAAGTTAATTTGACAAGGAACCTTTCTTCATCTTACAGACCTTTTCATTCTCAATATGCCTCTTCTCTGCCTGTTTTCTGCACAAAGCAGGGATTGCCATTTGCGCTACAGGACAGACATGAGAAAGCTTTTACTGTGGTTCATATGTCTGAGATTGCCAACAAGATCAACCCCCCACTGGTGCAAACAAAATGCATCTCATCTGAAGGGGAAATACTTGCAGGGAAGGTATCTATTAAATGAAGATCACAAATAGTAAGGGGTATTTCTTAACATCACATTTCATAATTTAATTAGATAGTTAAATCCTTCTGTGGAATGATTTTGTTTTATAGAAAAATTATGATCTTAAAATGTCTAAAATAAAAATAAACAAATATCAGAAGACAGTTAGGTCCATAATGTCACTAAAGGTTGCTGAAAAGGTCCCAAAATATTCCTTGAAGTCTAATTATGTCAGGTGGAGAAAAATATGTGAGTGTTCAAGAAAAGGCACATATCGCAACTGTTATACAAATCTGTGTTTAAGTCTGAGATAAATGATGAGATATTACACATTTTATTTTGTTTTAGCAGGGATCTGTTGCATGTTTGTCTTGAAAATCAGATCAGCTTTCTGAGTTTGGCACAGCTGTTTATTTCTGCCTACTGCTCATATTAAAAAATCTGCTCACTCCTGCTTCCTGAGATTCACACAACTGCCAATATCTAATCTCCTGTTTAGACTGCAGCTCACAGCTGCTTCCTGAGATTCACACAGCTGCCAATATCTAATATCCTGTTTAGAGTGCTGCTGACAGCTGCTTCCTGAGATTCACACAACTGCCAATATCTAATCTCCTGTTTAGACTGCTGCTGACAGCTGCTTCCTGAGATTCACACAGCTGCCAATATCTAATCTCCTGTTCAGATTGCTGCTCACAGCTGCTTCCTGAGATTCACACGGCTACCAATGTTTAATCTTCTGTTTAGACTGCTACTCACAGCTGCTTCCTGAGATTCACACGGCTACCAATGTTTAATCATCTGTTTAGACTGCTGCTCACAGCTGCTTCCTGTTAAAAAAACTGATCATAGTTTCATTTTTGTTAACAAGATGGGCACATCTGCTTTCATGTTAACACAGCTTGTGTACTTACTCACAAAGCTCATTTGTATACTCTAGATATTAACATACCAAATGTTCAACTGCTGTTTGGTTTTTCTGGTGGGTATAATTGCATTCGTCTCCTTGAGGCTTTTTCTCTAAGCCCCAACACAGACAGCTGGACATATGTATTGAGGTGAAAACACGCACAGGAATAACAACTCTAAAAGCACTCCCAGAGAAATGACGCACTGAATAGCCCTCTCTCTTGAACAGACCCAGACTTGTATTCTTCTGCCTAATTTGCTGGACAGACCTGAGTTTTATGTAGTTGTGCAGCATTGGCTAATTGTACAGGAGTATTCTTACGAGAGTTGAATACGAGAGTTCTGGCGAAAGATTTACTAATGGTCTCTGCTCATGTATCTTATGATTTCTTCCCCTCCTTTTCTCATTCTATTTTTTGCAAAGGTCTTTTCGTGTGAAGGAGGCATCTTATTCCCCCACTTTGTTCTGTTTCTACCATGCTTTGATATTTGTCAATTATGAAAAAGATGGGGCATGGGTTGATGTGGTTGTCGGAGTGCACAAAATAGAAGTTATACAAATTCCACCTAGCCTGCATTTGGTTAATCCTGAGGAGGGATTAACACAGGGTTTCACAGCTAAGCAGATGTCTGTATGCCAATTTGTGTGTCAATGTGGGGCTAGAATGTTGCTAAGCTGCTCAGAGGATGACAGACTTTAAGCACTGTGAGTGGATGGTGGCATGGCTTAATGTGGGTGATGACCAACAGGTGGTGCTGTCTTAAGATATTACGTTTGGAAGATAACTGGAAGGTAGAGAGCTACATAAAGATGTTCAAACATTAAAGGCATGTCAAACTTATTTGAATTTTTTTTTGCAGTTTAAAACTGCTGAAAAAATATTGTCACAGGCTCTGAACATTTGCCTTTCAAATTGACCCTTTCATGACTTTGGGTCAGGGGGAGAAACAAAGCCCAAGATTTGCTCCTGAGTTCTAAAAAGGGAGGGATCAGGGATATCAATTTATGTTATATTGATTACATTTGTGTTTCTTTACACAAGAAAGGCTACTTGACCAGGAGATCTGTTTCGGCGGGGGATTAACATTTTCAGCTGTATTCTAATGGAACCCTTTTACTTGAATAAATGTGCCGCTATGGCTGATGTGTAGTATTTATCCCACAGACAATAGATATCCTGTCTATGCCATGTGGTACTCTGTGTTTTGGGACATTGTTTTGCTGTATCATCTATCTTGCATACCATGTAGTCCTGTCTGCTTCCCTCCACACATTTAAACATCAGCATTTCCAGGTATTTGGCATTTTGCTGACGGTTTGACTTTCACAAAGTTGGAAAGTTGTGGCCGAGGTGAGCTACATCTGACACTTGTCTTGCCACCTGCCCATCACCAAACATGACCACACATCCTAACAAAAATAACAAGAGAATCTTTTTGGTTTCTCAGTTTATCAAGCATGGTGATACACAAAAAATATTAGCCTCAAAGGAATGGATTTTTGTCGGTCTCATGAGTGAGTTTGAGTTTGATGTGATAAGGGAAGTAGTGACTTTGAAGTGTGACTGATTTATTCAAGGCTGTAGTGACTCAGAAATAATAAGGGAAGAAGTGACTCTGAAGTAATAAGGGAAAAAGTGACTCTGAAGTGATAAGGGAAGAAGTGACTCTGAAGTAATAAGGGAAGAAGTGACTCTGAAGTAATAAGGGAAGAAATGACTGAAGTGATAAGGGAATAAGTGACTCTGAATTAATAAGGGAAGAAGTGACTCTGAAGTAATAAGGGAAGAAATGACTGAAGTGATAAGGGAATAAGTGATTGAAGTAATAAGGGAAGAAGTGACTGAAGTAATAAGGGAAGAAGTGACTTAAGTAATAAGGGAAGAAGTGACTCTGAAGTAATAAGGGAATAAGTGACTCTGAAGTAATAAGGGAAAAAGTGACTTAAGTAATAAGGGAAGAAGTGACTCTGAAGTAATAAGGGAAGAAATGACTCTGAAGTGATAAGGGAAGAAGTGACTCTGAAGTAATAAGGGAAAAAGTGACTCTGAAGTAATAAGGGAAGAAGTGACTCTGAAGTAATGAGGGAAGAAATGACTGAAGTAATAAGGGAAGAAGTGACTGAAGTAATAAGGGAAGAAGTGACTCTGAAGTAATAAGGGAAGAAGTGACTCTGAAGTAATGAGGGAAGAAATGACTCTGAAGTAATGAGGGAAGAAGTGACTGAAGTAATAAGGGAAGAAATGACTGAAGTAATAAGGGAAGAAATGACTCTGAAGTAATAAGGGAAGAAGTGACTCTGAAGTAATGAGGGAAGAAATGACTGAAGTAATAAGGGAAGAAGTGACTGAAGTAATAAGGGAAGAAGTGACTCTGAAGTAATAAGGGAAGAAGTGACTCTGAAGTAATAAGGGAAGAAGTGACTCTGAAGTAATAAGGGAAGAAGTGACTCTGAAGTAATGAGGGAAGAAATGACTGAAGTAATAAGGGAAGAAGTGACTGAAGTAATAAGGGAAGAAGTGACTCTGAAGTAATAAGGGAAGAAGTGACTCTGAAGTAATAAGGGAAGAAATGACTTTGAAGTAATAAGGGAAGAAGTGACTCTGATGTATGACAGATTTAGTCAGGAATTTAGTGACTTTGAAGTGTGAGAGATGCATGGGGGAAGTAGTGACTATGAAGTGTGACAGATGTAATAAGGGAAATAGTGACTGAAGTGTGAGAGATGTATGAGGGAAGCAGTGACTATGAAGTGTGACAGATGTAATAAGGGAAATAGTGACTGAAGTGTGACAGATGCTATATCTAAGGAAATTAATTACTGTGAAGTGTGACTGATGATAATAAGGAAAGTAGTGACTCTGAAGTAGAACATATATAATTAGGAAAATAATGTGATTCTCAAGAGTAACAGATATAATAAGGGAAGTAGTGACTGAAGTGTGACAGATTTACTAGGGGAAATGGTGGCTACGAAATGTGACAGATTTACTAGGGGAAATGGTGGCTATGAAATGTGACAGATTTACTAGGGGAAATGGTGACTCTGAAGTGTGACAGATTTACTAGGGGAAATGGTGGCTATGAAATGTGACAGATTTACTAGGGGAAATGGTGGCTATGAAATGTGACAGATTTACTAGGGGAAATGGTGGCTACGAAATGTTACAGATTTATCAAGGGAAATGGTGACTCTGAAGTGTGACAGATTTACTAGGGGATATGGTGACTGAAGTGTGACAGATTTACTAGGGGATATGGTGACTCTGAAGTGTGACAGATGTACTAAGTGAAGAAATGACTCTGAATGTGAAAATGTAATCAGGGAGGAGTGACTCTAAAGTATAGAGAGAATGAGAATGTGTTATCAGGTGTTGTACTATTTCCTTTTGCTAAATGACAATTATGTACAGCTTTCCGATTTGCTAAATGGCATTCCCAGGCTTCCAAAGGGACAATAAATGGACAATGAAGTGGAGTTTTGTGTGATTCCAATATCTCTATGGAGCCTGAAGTTAATGGATTTTGTATTGATATAGAATCAAGTGCGAATGATCCAAGATGGAGACAATAGGATAAGAAGCTTAGTTGTCACTTTCATAAAAGTCGATTTGAGCGGACAAAGCTGCTTGCTCATAGATGCTTCACAGTTTGATTGCTGATATGGCTCTACCCTTACATTATGTGATACGAAGGATGAAAGGTGGAAGGCAGGAAAGAAAGATGCACTTGTTTCGTTACATTTGTTTCCTTTATTTAACATGATTTGTTTTGAATAAGATAATTAAATATGACGTCACTTAGCAAGGAAACTGACAGTATTTCACAATTAATTGTTCTGAAAAAAAATCCAATGGAAAACATTACTTTTGTGTTTGTCCTCGGTGAGTTTAATTGTTTGAAACATGATCGTAATGGAATTATGCAATATGAGATGTTAGTTTTGGTTTGCTTTGTTTGTGGAGACTTATTTGTGTCCACAGATGAGTAATTGTGGAGTATATAAATGTGGTAGGGAGGAGGCAGTTTATCTGCCGCGAGCAGCCGTTATGGTCATGGGACCTCATTATTGGAGGGGAACTGTTCACAACTGACCCATCCAGGAACGCACGCAACCCTTCCACCACACACGGCTACGTCCTGCATAATGCTGTACTCACATCGCCGTCAACCAGAAAGCAATTTTGGTCAGGAAATGAAGCAGTATTGATAGATGGGTTTAGAGAGATGCGGCAGATGTGATATTCGAAGCAACCATCATTATGCTAAATGGTGCTTGATGTTAAGATGATCCCAAACACACAAAAGGCAGAATTAGGTGGAGTATATACCCCTCAAGATGATCCCTCATGTTAAGGGCAAAGTTGCATATTTTGTATTGAGTATTTGCCTTTCAGAATATGACCTTTCACATATTGGTTCAAGTTACACAAGGCATTTACTCGTTAAATGGTCATTCCCAAATGCAAGGCAAGGGCTACATTGTTGTCTTGAGGAGATCACTCATGCATCTTTTGAATTATAAATTTCTGGACAGTAAAAGGATATACAAATTAATATGCAATGCTCCCAATACCTATTTTGCTTTTGTACATTGGAAATCATCTGGGGCCTCATTTTGAAATCATCGCAGTGGCTTCATATCATTAAGCATTTTTTTAAAAACCTCTCATTTGTACAAAATATTCAAATGTATGTGATAAACCCCTTAGAAATGTCATAACACATTGTGGATCATTTTGGAAGCTTTTAACCAAGTTTTTAGCTCTGCTGAGACTTTAGGAGGGGGAAAATGTCTGTCGGTCTGTCTGTCCGTCTGTCCGTCTGTCTGTCAACATTTCTTTAAAAATCTTCTTCTCCAAAACTACCAGTAGTACATCTTTCATATTTTATATAGAGGTAGAAATATAGTTGAAGATTCAGATTCCTTCAAATCTTAGTGATGTCACCATTGACCTTAGTGCAGTGACCTTGAGGTCACAAATTTTGTACTGAGCATATCTCAGCAACCACTTATTACAGGATATTAAAACTTGGTATGCAGAAATGTCATATGTTAAAGCTGTGCCTTGTCATACAATTTTAGTCATGTGACCTTTGACCTTGACACATTGACCTTGAATTCAAAATTTGTGAACATGCCACATCACAACCATCAGAAGTGAATAAAAAACACTTCATATCTGTTATATACTAACACTATGTTTAAAAATCTTCTCCTCCAAAACTACCAGTAATATTTGTTTCATATTTAATACAGAGGTAGATAGAGAGTTGAAGATTCAGATTCCTTCAAATCTTAGTGATGTCACCATTGACCTTAATGCATTGACCTTGATGTCACAAATTTTGTGAGGAGTATATCTCAGCAACTACTTATAAGAAGAAATTAAAACTTGGTATACAGAAATGTTTTAGGTCATAGCCATGCCTCATCATACTTTCTAAGTCATGTGACCTTTGACCTTGACACATTGACCTTGAATTCAAAATTTGTGAACATGCCACATCATAACCATTAGAAGTGAATTAAATGCACTTCATATCTTTTATATACCAACACTATTTTATACAGAGCTAGATAGAGAGTTGAAGATTTAGATACCTTCAATTCTCAGTGATGTCACCATTGGCCTTAGTGCAGTGACCTTGATGTCACAAATATTTTAAGGAGCATATCTCAGCAACCACTTACAAAAAGAAATTAAATCTTGGTATACAGGAATGTCTTATGTTAAAGCTGTACCTCGTCATACAATTTTAGTAATGTGACCTTTGACCTTGACACATTGACCTTGAATTCAAAATTTGTGAACATGCCACATCACAACCATCAGAAGTGAATAAAAAACACTTCATATCTGTTATATACTAACACTATGTTTAGGAATCTTCTCCTCCAAAACTACCAGTAATATTTGTTTCATATTTAATACAGAGGTAGATAGAGAGTTGAAGATTCAGATTCCTTCAAATCTTAGTGATGTCACCATTGACCTTAGTGCAGTGGCCTTGATGTCACAAATTTTGTGAGGAATATATCTCAGCAACCACTTATAAGAAGAAACTAAAACTTGGAATACAGAAATGTCTTAGGCCATAGCCGTGCCTCGTCATACTTTCTTAGTCTTGTGACCTTTGTCCTTGACACATTGACCTTGAATTCAAAATTTGTGTCACTTCATATCTGTTATATACCAACACTATGTTTTAAAATCTTCTTCTCCAAAACTGCCATTAATTTATGTTTCATATTTTATACAGAGCTAGATAGAGAGTTGAAGATTCAGATTCCTTAAATTCTCAGTGATGTCACCATTGAGCTTAGTGCAGTGACCTTGATGTCACAAATTTTGTAAGGAGCATATCTCAGCAACCACTTATAAGAAGAAATTAAAACTTGGTATACAGAAATGTCTTAGGTCATAGCCCTGCCTCGTAATACTTTCTTAGTCATGTGACCTTTGATCTTGACACATTGACCTTGAATTCAAAATTTGTGTGCATGCAAAATCTCACAACCATTAAAAGTGGAGCAGACTTGAGCAGATGATGATTTTGACCAATCAAAATGCATGTTACATTTCAAATTTGGCCCCAACTTGTTATCTTGATTCTAATTGGCTATGTTATTCAAAATGGCAGCCTCCTTGACAACTTAGTGATAGCTATTAGATTTTTGAAAAAATCATGACAAAATGGAAAAAGAACTGAGTCTAATGGAAAATAGATAGAATTAGACCTCAGAAAATACAACATCTTGCCTACTTTGGGATCTTGTATGGAAAATCATAACCTGGTTGCTTGTTGTACTTAATCTCAGTTCATGTGTTTTCATTCAAGTCAGCAGAGCTATCAACCCATGGGGTTATGTTTTTATTTTGTTTTTATAACACCAATGTGCCAAGTCACTCTTCACGTTTTCAAGTGGTCACAACTTTTTTGACAAAGAGATAATCAAAATTATTGTATATATTTCCTCTACCTTAATAATAATGTTATGACCACCGTGCACACATCCTGTTGGCTGACCAATCACAGCAGATGAGACAATGGTGGGAGACAAGGTAACTAATAAACTACTACAAGAAGCGTCCATGGTAACAATAGGAAGTGATGATCACCACATGTCTGCATTTCAACATTGCATAGATGGCTTTCTCAGGAAGAATAAGAGAGAAAAATCATTAACCACCACCTGTGAAAAAAATGATACCTACCAAAATAAAACCAGTATTCATTTATATAGCATCAATTACAAAGGCCCAATGACCAAATATAAGAAAGGCATGGACAAAAGTTGTGTACTGTTGAGGTGTGACAGATCTCACATGTTGGGTCAGATGTGACGATCTGACTCCCGCTTTAAAATCTAACTCACCTGAAAAAAAGAATGTATATTTTATCAAGAGCATTTCTTTTTTATATTTAAATAATCTCGTAATACTTTTGTTTTTATATTTTTCAGATGAAGAAGATGGGTTTACAGCCGGAGGATGCCACCTATACAGCTCTGTTTAATGCGTGTGGTAACTCTCCCTGGAAGGAGGATGGATTGAGGCGTGCCCAGCACCTACACCTGCACCTGCAGGACATAAACCACACCCCCAACCTCATCACATACAAGGCCATGATCAAGGCGTATGGCAAATGTGGTGACATCCAGACAGCATTCAGCCTGGTGGATGATATCTCAGACCATGGCCATGCTGTCGACCAGGAGGTGTTTGCCCATCTCCTGATTGCTTGCATCTCAGACAGGGATGCCGGCCTCAAACATGCCATTGAGGTAATTTATACCAAGTCCTTGGTCATCATAAATAATCTATTCATCCTCATATGTAATTAATTATAAAGTAAAATTGATAGAAATAATCAAAAGCATACCTGATACCACATCAAATTAACAAATAACATGATACATTATAGGTATGAATTAAATTTACAAGGTAATGAAAAGAGTACGGTATTTTAATTCATTCTTGCTCCAAAAAGTTCATATGAATAAAGGGGCAACAGATACCAACAGGCTTACCTTGGAAATACCAGTTTAGAAAATTAATGAGAATTTTGTCTTTAATTTAAAATTGCTGTAACAGTAAGATTTGCAATTAAAAATAATGGCTGGTACACAGAGATAGATTTGTAGATGTTCATGTTTGAGCAGTGCTTGTGGCAAATGGAATGTGTCACACTGCCAACATTCATTATTATATAATATGGACGCTTCAAACTGGCTTGTCTTGTGTAAAAGCTATCTTAGCAAAAATCAATACCAGAAACTAAAATTGTCTCTAGAATAGCCTCCATTTTTACAATGACAGATGTGATAGGAAATAAAAGCTGTCAGGAGATTTATTGCTCATGGCCGTGACAGAGTGCCCGAGATAATGGTTTGAAAATGGGATAGAGACTAGAAGTAAGCAAAAAGGAAAAAAATGACTGATATTATTAAGGAGGAATGTGGTATGAAGGCTAGTGTCAATCAGTAGCAGAAAAGAGTAGTCTAAAAAGCTAGGAAGATATGAAGATATTTTACTCAGCATGTGAATAAGTAGATGGAGGGAAAAAGTAATAACTTTTGAATAAGGCCAACCCCCTATCATATATTATTTAATGTTTATTATGAACATTCAAAACCAAAATTTTTCTCTTTACTTTATTATGATTGAATGAAAGTTTGGATCAAAATACATAAAAATATTTATAACTATTTATAACAATTTTCATGACATGCACATGATTCAGGAAACAGGAAAAGAATAGCTATCAAACTACACATAAAATATGTTGTCTTCTTAAGTGGCTTTTTATGGGTATTTTTTATGGATTTGTTAAGAGGCTTTTCATGGATATATTGTGCAGTTGGATGTCAGTTATAGTATTCAATTTTTGGTTTGCAGGTTTGGCGACGGATGAGAAAAAGGAGAGTGAAGCCAAAGACAGTTCAGTATAATTTACTTTTGAGGGCTGTAAGAGATTGTAATATTGGGGACCCGGAGCTGGCCAATCAGCTGCTTGGAAGGTCTGCCCTGTCAACAGTCAATCAGGATGCGGTCTCAAAAGTCAATCAAGACCGAGAAAAGAAACCTTTACTGGGCTTACAAACTGATCAAAATGAAAGGAAAAGCATGCTTCAAATTAAACCGGTGTCACATGAAGATGTTACAGGAGAAGAAGCCGACAGAAATGTCAATTTGCAAATTAATATTAAACACTCAGAGGGTGCACATAAATATCTTGATGATATTGAAATCACAGAGGAGAAGATTCACCCGAATTTCTCATCAAAAGAAGACAATCAAAGAGTTTCATCACAGATTAGTACAGATAGAGTGGTAAAGCCTGATGAGGCTTCTGTGGCGAGGAAATCTGACACACACCTTATTTGTCAGGGTCCCTCAGACCTGCAGCCAGTAATACCCAACCTGTTGAATCCGCGAGTGAGGGACTCTGGGGTGATTGGACTGGCCGAGGTTGACCAGCCGTGGCAGAGGCTAGCCCTGCTTGGCGGAGTGTCTGGCTTCCTCAGCCATATGGCAAAGGACGAGGCCAAGGTCAGATATAGGTTTCCATCTGTTCTCATGATATTAGTGTTAGCTTTAGAAAACATTCTGATCAATAAAATCAAAATAACTTTTTAAATGATTTTCTTATACATTGCAAATTAAGTCAGTTCAAATGTTTTCACTTTCAGCCTGACATCAAAACTTTCACTCAGTTGCTTGCAATACTTCCTGGTGAAACAAGCGCAGAGAATGACCTGCTTGATGTCATGCACAATCACCAGGTGGAGCCAGATGTAGACTTTTTCAGTGCCCTTATTCGGAAGAGAAATATTAGAAGTGACTTCAGTGGAGCAAAGGTATTTTATAAAGAAAACATATTTTAACTTAACTTTGCTTTGTTTTTGTCCTGCATTAAAGCTAAGTTTTGTGGAGGAAATTAAATCTGGCAGTGTCCATTTATCCATGTATCTTTCAGCCAGTGTATGTCTCCATTAAAACTCCTTGTGGACTCTCTAACTTGTTAAAATACATACCGATAGATTGGTACCAAACTTTGCACATGCATGTTTCAAAATAGATTGATATTGACCTGTCCATGCTATTGGATTAGGGTTCTGATTCTTGCCCAATGATACCTAGATTGGCAAAAAAACTTTACATATACATTCCTTTTCACTTTTAAAGGAATTTGTTGGCATTTCCATAACTTTTATTTGAAGTCGAGATAAGGTCAAATTTTGATTGCTTTATAGATGTTTTGCTTGCCCAAAAATATTTTGATTGAAATCTTTAAAGCATTTTACAATAAGTCCTCACTATTGACATGCCATGCAGGGGACCCAGACTGGGGACACACATGACAAAAATGTGTTGTTTACCCAAGAGGTTTCTGGATCATAGCAGACCTGTTCCATATGGATTACTTTGATATTGCACTGGATTGTATAAATCTTCAATACCTATAATGAGATAGATTATGGTTGGCCTTGACCCAGTATTCAAGGTCACAGGAGCAATTTTATGTCTCTGAAGTACTTGCTGCTTTCAAGATGATAAATTAAGAACCATTCGGTATTTGGCTTTGATAATAGACATGACTATGTGTCCCTCAACTCCCTTCTATAGGATTGCTGATGAATGACTTTGACTAATATCTCGACGTCACATAAAATGATTTCTGTATTTGTAATTTCCAAATTATAACTTGAGAACTGTTTTTTGCATTGCTTTGATATAGAACATGCTAATGGAAGTCCTTAAAACCTTGCATGTGATGGCAGCCTCCCTGACAACTCAGTGATAGCCATTGAAATTTTGAAAAAAAAAAATCATAACAGAATAGAAAAAAAAAGCAGAATGGAGAAAAAAGAAAGTATTGGTCTCCTGAAAATACATCTTCCCTGTTTAATGCTGGGAACTCAGACCAGTAGTTACAGAGATGATCAAAGTTGATGGACAAAATAACATAAACTTTTCCCCCATCACTGTGTAAACTATACTGCACATAGCTTAAAACAATATCACTATCAATGTAGCACTATCAGTACCATGACAGACAATTCATAAATGATTACAAGGAGAGGCTAATATTAAAAGATCAATATTAAGTACATATTGTTGAATATCATAAAGATATGAAAGTCCATATATCAAGAAGTTGATGTGTTCCAGGAAGTGATGTCAATGATATACTCCAGGAATTTGGTACCAAATGTACAGACATATGGCTGCCTGGCTATGGGGTGTGGGCGACGCCAGGACGGAATGACACTCCTAGAACAACTCAAAGTGAGTATACAGATTTACATTATCTTCTGAAAATTTGAAGGTGCAGTATTTTTTTTTGATGATCATTTTGCTATTTGATATTACAAAACTGGGAAGCAGCTCCATATTGACCATCAATGGTTCAGTGGCACCCTCTGGTGATTGACTTATGCCAGTCGATTAAAAGGTTTAATAGTGCAGCAAAACATATAAAATCAAAAGCTGTCTCATACTATGATTAAACTAATACATCACACATCCTTTTTATTTTTGTCATGAAATTTAATAGAAAAGGCATGAAAAAACAATTCATTTTATCTATTCACATGGATACTATTTCAAGTTTATGTATTTGTGGAGGAATGAAATTGAGACTATTGTAATGATGTGCCCTCTGGTGTAGAAATCTATTTTCTTTTTTATTGCAGTCTGATGGCATCCAGCCCAGTGTGGTGATATGTGGTATCCTTGTGAAGAGTTCTGGTCAGGATTTTGTATATAAATTACAAGTGCTACAGCAGATGAAAGTCCTTAATATCCTGCCCAACACCAAGCTTATAGAGCACATAGAGAAGGCAGTCAGGGAGGCTAAAGAAGCTGTTGTCCGCAAGGTATGTGGAGGAGTACAAATCTTGAAAACAGTTCTTTTGTCCTCTTTACAAATTAATATAAAGACTTGTTGCTAAATTCTGTGATTTGTGATAGACCACGTCACATTTGATGTTATGTAAAAAGTCAGTCTTTGATAATCATTCATCAAAATGACCATATACTTGAATTTATAAACCAAAATATACAAATTAATTAAATTTTATATATTTTCAGGAAAAGGGTGAATCAGTGAAGAGAGTACACAAAAGAGAGTCTTTTAAGACAGATTTCCGTAACTTTATGAGATTTTACAAGTCATGGCTGTTAGAGGGTGAAATGGACTTAGATGAGCACCCGTGGGCAGCTTATAGAAGACCCCACCCAACAACCCTGGAAGAGCTGCATGAAGAGGCAGTGAGGACGGACCTAGAAACTTATCCTCAAACACGATGACAACCTAAACATCATGTAACTTGACCCAATTACTTGACCCAATTTGTATTAGGTGGTGTCATTCTTACATCAATATCTTCAGAGAACCCACAATATGAGCTTGTGGGAATGCATATTGTTTCTAGTTTGTCTTCGTAAATGAATTGACTGATAACTCCTCATTGGGAAAATACAAGACTTCCACTCTCAGCTTCCAGTAATTTATTTTGAAAAACTACTGTTAAAATTTTTTTAAGTGACCTTATAACTTTTAATCATAAAATTAGGAATGTGACACCAAATCCCAGATTTAGACTTACCGGTACCGGTAATAACTTTACAGTAATAATTGGTGTCTGTGACATATTCTTCAAAATATAACAAATGATACATTTATACTTTAAGATGCGAGACATGTAAACCACTTATTTACACCTTGTTAAGTTATTATCAGTCATTAGTGATAAAAAAATTCAACATTATGTGTGTATCATTTATTTTATAAATAAAGAACAGAGAGAACAAATCAAGTAATCCTCAGTCTGAAACAAATAATTGGTTCAATCAATAACCATTCAAAGAGTAACTTCCTTTGCCAACCACTTGGAATCCATGCTTGGATTTTTTCTGTTGTAAGTCAGGATTCATTACATCAGGTATTCAAAATCAAAGCTTTTTTTGTCCCCGTGCATTCTTCGCAACGCAAAAAGCAGAGGACATTAAATTGAGCTGTGTCCATGCGTCTGTGGTAAATTACTTGTGTGCACGATACAACCACAATGGTTTGACATTTACCGTCATGTTGCCATGACAACCATCTTGCCAACTTGGCTCATGTGCATGAATGGTTTTGACATTTAGCTTTGATATTGTACACATGTACTCCTGGGGACCTTTCCCCAATCTGATTAGGTTATGGCAATGATTGGTTGGTTTTTGTTGCCATGGCGACCATCCAAAGTGCGGGGGACCTTTTTCTTTATATTATTTTCTTTATATAAAATGAAAAACTCATGCATTTCCAATACAGGAATTTTCTAGTTTATATTCATGTCTTGGCATATTAGAATATTTGGGAAAGTGTAGTTAACATATATAAAGAAAGAGAAAACCAAACAAATAATGCCATCAAATTATTTATCCCATAAAGCCAAGAAAATTGTCCCAGGATGTAATTTGATTGGTTCAGAAATCATGTTAATAAAATTTCTTTTATGTCAGTATATACATTTCCGAGTGAATACTTGCATTAAAGGGTGCTGATAAACATTTGTATACTTAACACCAGAAAATATCAAAAGTTGACCTGACATGGGCAATGTTGCTGAAATCACTTGTTTCTGTCATTAATCTATTTAAAAATATTATAGATAAAACATATGAAGACTATTTGTATATATATATACAAAGTTTATTGGAATGATTACAGCCGAGAGTACCAAATCTTAGGCCAGGGAGAAAAAGTCTTGTTTCTCATCACTGCTATACCTTATTTTTGAAAAAGAAATAAAGTTCCAAATTACATCTCAAAGAATAAACAAGAAAGTCTTTTTTTAAAAAGAGAATTTGTTTTTGAAAATAATATTTATATTTTCTCATCATAAACAAGCATGTCCAGTGAGCTAGAAATGAACAACACGCTAAAAACTGATGCGGTTCTTTATGCCATAAATTTCACATTGGACAATCAGAATTGTCAAGTTACGCGTCCAATGGACATGTAAATGCATAAAACATAGACTCGAAACATACCTTGCCTACATGAAGGCCGCCATCTTTAATGAAGCCGCATTCAATTTGTACTCTCTCGTAGTGAGTTTGGTATGGTGATGCTCTGAACCGTGCACATTTCCTTCTTTCAGCAGTTCCCAAACTTGCTCGGAAACTAAGATCACAAGAATACAAATCGAATGCATCTACACAAATAACTGACGTATACACATTAGCCCTCGTCGTCTCTGATCAATACAGTATATAGTATGATATAATATAGTCTATATTATAACATATATTTATTATTGCTCTAGGAGCTGTATACAAAAAATGTTCAGGTGCAACAGTGACAACTAAAAAATTTGTAATTATTACAAAAGAAAAATTTCATTGAGCCCCCATTTGAAACTTTTTAAAATACTGATGCATTCTTATCTTGTCTTTAAAATACACCTCATTCCCAACCTATTCTGATATACATATACGAGAAACAAGACTATTTTTCTCCTGGTCTTGAGTAGTAGTAATGTTCAATGAAGAAATCTCCCACTTTATAGATGATCTGTGAATCTACCTAGGCACTGCCTGTCATTTTCCATGAATCACGGAAAACCCATATGAACATCCTGGTCCTTCTGAGGAAGGGTCCAATAGCATTTTTCAACTTTTTAAAAAGTTTGAAAACACTTATAATAAATAACTTTGATATTCAAATGTAAAATGTCCCATTTCCTTGAACTTATACTAAGAAAACCACAGTGAATTCAATGCATTTATATCACTTATTGAAGCATAATATTTAAGAATAAGCCAGCATCTTTAATGCAATAGTTTTATCACTGTTCAAAGGAAGATGGATAAGAAGCTTGTAGGATGCAAGATACATAGTATCTTCTAGCCCTGTCCTGCACTTCCTGCAGCTGTCGTACTCATCATCTGTAAATAAAATAAAACAAATACATTTGCTTATTGCATCCCTACATGTACATGTTCCTTTTTATCACACGTATAACATGACTCATCTGTTGGCCTTCAGATCTGTCTTATTTTTAATGTTTTGATTGTCAATATAATTTATATCAGACTTGGGGTGGTTTATTGTTGAATTTCAGTTTTATGTAATATGATTAAGTAAATGTAAGTAAATTTTGAAGTAATTACGTGAGGAGTTTCATTGTTTTAGGTGTTAACTCAGATGTAATTGCATCTACATTTTAATGCTTGATATGTTTGAGGTCAACAACTAAAATGAGATAAACTCTTAACCCGAAATATTGGTTAAAAAAATGCCAAATCATCAATTAAATGGGTTTAAAAAAAATTATATTACAGGAAGCAACCATGGCCTCCACTTTTACTCTTGCAAAATGAAAATCTGAGACAGTCCTCGCTAGAGGGACTCATCACTGTGCAAAGTCTTATCACTTCAACTGGAGAGAATAGCACTGTGGTGATACTCCCAACACTTCCTGCCAAAAATAAAAGCTTCTCTCCATCATCTCCCAGATTCATGAGAGTGCCGCTGAGTGTAAAGTGCCTGCATGTTTTGGGATCACTAAACATTCTCTCTCTTGACTCTCTTATCTGTATCAATTGTCACTTACTGATCTGAACATCTGCTGTCCGAAGAAGTTGGTTGCCATGGAGGAAATTTTCTTCCTTGATCCTAGTTTACACCTTATATAGCCATACAGGTTAGCCCCATTCAGTATGATCCCAACACATACTACCATCTGAAGAAAAGTAGAGCACAAAATATAGGATATAGGGCTATTTAATAAATCTAGATCTCACAAATTTATCCATAAATATCACTTAGATTGGGATAAATATTAATAAAAAA
This sequence comes from Amphiduros pacificus, assembly GCA_949316495.1. Lineage (NCBI taxonomy): Eukaryota > Metazoa > Annelida > Polychaeta > Phyllodocida > Hesionidae > Amphiduros > Amphiduros pacificus. Next base: position 38,160,696 of record OX439002.1, read on the forward strand.
CACCCAGTATTTTGGTCTATCATTTAAAAAAAACATTGAAAAAATTCTAATTATAAAATAAGACAATCATGTTTCAGCATTGTGATTGATTGTATACTCACAAACCACTTGAAGTTGAGTGTAAATATGGTTCCAAAGAAGAAGACAATCCAAAAGATTTGGCAAACCACCAGAGACAACCAGAAAATCCTTGATTCTGTATTAGTAATTAGATTTTTAGCAGCCCCCTACAAATATAATCACCATCACATTTTCAGAGTTTGATAAACATTTTCAGATCAGAGCTGTCAACACAATAATCTGTGATAATCTTTAAATGGTATCATAATTATTTATGTATGATAATGTTTATTGATGTGTTGTAAATACTAAAAACAACACAAAGAAAGCCACTTTATGATAAAAAATAGTACTGAGATTTCCTCAATTAACCAAGAGGAATTTTTGCTCACTCTCAACTAATCTAAGTAATTAATCTGGCAATTCATACTCATATGAATCAAACCTTGACAGTAATGTACCTTTCTGGCTTCATATACCCAATGACTTTTACCATCTTCATCTACATAGTTCCACCATCGTAAACCAACCAAAAGGCGACCTGAAATATAAAGTTAATGTTAATGCAATGCGTTTACTAAAAACAAATTCATCAAGATTTTACAGCAGATTTTACTGCAGATAAAGAAACTTGATGGCAGTGACAGAGTTAAATGAAGAGGATATACAGACGACTGTTTGTGCACCATAAATAAATAATAAAATATTGTGTAGGGCTAATACCATATTGTGAGTAGTTGATTTGGTATTTTCAGACCTGTTTCTTTAATATTGTTCTCTTACCAAGGAAAACAATAAAAGATTGAGCCAGCCTAATTTAAAGGTTTAGTATTTTATGCACTTTCTGAGGTTTTTTTTATCTTACCTGATATATTCTTACAAGTCCAGAAATCTGCTGAGAGGAATAATACTATGACAACAAAGTTGACAATAAAACTGCTACTAAACCAGCCACACAGAAGATATGACAGAATGGATAACACCCGGAAAATCAAATGGAAAAATACTGCCACAGGATGCCTGAAATAAGATGAAATTGTTGAGACAGATTGCAAGGGGATTTTTTTTAAACTTTGAACATCAATTTTTAAAATGTTTGTACTATTTTTTATGTTCTTTGTTAAATCTATTGATCAACAGATGCATGAGGTAGATTTTTTCGTTTACATTAAATATTAAAAAGATAGACCTGTTGCTATTCATATTAAATACAACTACAATATTTAAATTACGGTACATTTAGTGGAAATGGTGACAGTTAAATTGAAATGATTATATGTACAAACAATGAATGGGAGTATACAAAGAAAAAAAGGGTCAGCTTCAAGAAAGAGTATAAGCTTCCACCTTACATTAAATTATTCTGGAAATCAGAGGGAATATAGGCCCTATTGTTAAACTATTTACCACTTAAAGAAAGCTTACTGATCTATATTTAGCCTGGAAGTTGACACTTTTTTAAAGACATTTTATTATGTTCACTCTGATTACTAAGATGATAAGTGTTGAGATTAGAACCAAACCCTGAACCTTGAAGGTAATCTATAGAGTTCATTTCTTAAAGGGTAGTACATTTAGCTTTAAATACCTCATAGTTTTTCTTTGGAAACAATGTAACATTGGAGAAAAAAATAAAACAAAATATAATTTTAAATGAATCAACTAAAAATGCTTAAAATACATATTATGAATCATGGCAATAAAAATTATGAATATCTTAATATTTGGCCAGTTGTGATGTCTGATCAAGGATTTTATGTCAGACTGAATCTCCAGAAATCATGATATACATCTGATTTCTGCCATTTGCATATTTGTTGCCATTCACTTTAATAAGTCTATGTCTTTTGTGAAAGAGGCAGTGAAATGTCAAGGTTTTGGCCATATTTTGAAAGAATGTGTCAAAATATCTCATAAAAGTAAGAAATGTACACCTTTGGCAGATATATGTCAAATTTGTTTCTGAAACTGAAATATGTTTAAAACATATTACAAAATATTTTTTGTTTACTGAAACATACACACATGCACATTACAGAGTGACTGTGGACCTTTTCTTGTGAGGTCTGCTTTACTGGCCATGGTCGAACTTGGGGACAGAATTCTTTCCCGTGATCAAACACACCACATTCGAAAAGGAAAACAATCAAAATGCCAGAATCCATATTTTTCATTAATCAATGCTTAACACTTTGAAATCCATATTCATCGTCAAAATGGATTTGAAATCTACTGTTTCCAGAAAAGCAATGCATTACCCATCATATTAAAGTTTTCCAACTTAGAGAACTCAGCTTCAGGCGATTGACTGTTGCAGTAATGACCCATGTTATTATCTTTCCAATTTGTAATGTCTCTAAATACAGACCCGATGATGTGAGATGGCATTTAGAAGGGTCTAAGTGATAACGTCGTGGATACACAAGGGGTAACCATCATGTGACATCAGAAGCACCACTGTGTTGTGGAGCTTGAAATCAATGCTGTTATCTCTATAAATAAACTGACCCACTGTCACCTCTTTGCGCACACTCGTAAACAATGGCGAAACTCGGCTGAGATTAGGAAAAAACATAGAATATTTTTCTGACAAACCAGCATTTGATGTTGAAATATATGAAATTTGGTTTGTTGGAAACCTCATGCCAGAGAATGAATTCTACATGAGTCGCAGTTGAAATACGATGGACAGTGCTTGGTATTCTCAGAAATAATGGATTTCAAGTCTATTTTGACTTTGAACAGTCAGGATCAAGCCGCCCTCCAACAGTCAATTGCCTTTGCAATGCACCTCGATTTTAACTACTTGGAAACCATGAATTCATAAATTTGGTTGCTTAGTGCGTGTATATAACTGTGGACACTGTGGAGCACAGTTTTCACTCATCTGTACAATTGAAACCAATGGCAGTCATTTATCAGACCCTGCCTTACTGTAGGCTGTCAGTCAACACTGCTACACTTTTTAATTATGCATAGCACCACTTACGCATTCATAGTGTACAGAGATAACAGTCTATATTCCCACCTGCAATCACTAGAATTGTCAAAATGTGCATGCCTTAAAGGGATTAAGCACCGATTTTGAAAAAAAAAAACCTTTAAAATTCACATATTGGTGATAAATGTATTTGTCTTTCATGTCTATAAACCTTTTGAAAAATGCATCCCCATCATTGTCTGTAAAACCTATTTGAACAAGACTTTAATATTTAGGCCCCTAATGAAAGCACACTCCTTTCTTGGCATAATTTTTATGTGGAGTGTCATCATAGAGGCAAGGAAAGGTAAAATGACGTCATAAGAGTGTGGCAATATGCTTATGACGTCATGAAATGTATTGTACTTTTAATAGTACCAGAATGACGCCAAACAGTGCTACCCCACTTTGAGCCTCAATTGAGGTCAAACAAAGTTCACGCTACCCGTGTTTACCCGTCACGTGCAGCTTATGGCTGAGACAGATCTTTCCTGGGAGTGCAACTTTTATGGCTAATAGCAACTTATCTTTTTAATCTATCATAATTTCAATTTGTCATGATGTTCATATGTGGCTAAGCTTTGAAATACACCAAATTGTAGAATTGATGCTGAATACTTTTAAAAGTGTAGCAGTGTGATTGACAGCCTTCAGCAAGGCAAGGTCTGATCTGTCAAGTTCTACTGTTTGATCCCAAATGGATTTTTAAGTGTCAAATGTCAAAGAGGGGGAACTAATCCTATATAATGAATTAGTTCGTCTTAACAGATTTACCAATCCTTTTTTAAAATAAACTGAATGAAAAGAAAAGCCTTGTACAGACGTTGATCAGTTATACATCACAGACGGCGTGACAATCACATTTAAAAGTAAACGTTCCATCTGGTGGGAAAAGTGGGAGCTTGATCCTGATTGTGATTGTGAATATGACTCATTATTTATGAGAATAAATCATCTTTGTCAGACTTTGATTTACAACATATTACCATTCTCAGGGGGTATAAACTCATACCATCACACAGAAAGCTGGCAATTTTCTGATTACCTGACCGGGCTTCATATCAATCCATCAAACACTAATCATGATTTTGGTTGGGGAAGAGAACCAGACTCACTGTTATGACAGCATAAAAACAAATATCAACATTGATAAGTCACTGGATTATCGCTCGACAACTTTTCTACCATATTTACCAACCTGACAATTCTCGGTTTGAATGCCTCCTCCTCCTCCCCAAAGTTCAATGCTACATCCTCTGTGTCGTCGGGGGTCGCCTAAACAATTAGAATTATAAATTTATTTCATTATGAATCAATAGTGGTCATTAAAGAGCCGAGATTAAAAAATATATACGTGTCGGCCACCTACCATCTTCACTTCAAGCACAAAACGTCATCGTTTTCTGCATAAATTTTGATGACGTCAGGTCAAAGTGCACATGCTGCAAAGTGAAAGTCAGAAACTGAAAAGAAAGTGAATTGTTGGTCCACAAGACAAATGTTTAGTCAGCACTTTATATTTATTCCGTCTCAATGGAATGGACAACGCCCCAGAAAATAATAGGTATAGTGGCAGTTGGTTTGGCTGTCGGAGGGGTTTACTATTCCATAAAATGGACAAAAGACTGGATTGAGGAGAAGAGAAAACAAAACCAAGACGACCAGAGTCATGATTTATCGAAACCATTCAGCAAAATCATTTTCTTCCCAGACCGTCATCCTACATGTAAATCTTTGTATAGTGGAGAGAAATGTTCCAACCGGTTCTGTCGTTTCTCACATGAAGACACTGTAAGTTATAAATCTGGATTATTGTTCCTTAACTTGCACTGTTACAGCCGATGACAACAGAGTTGCGGACCTTACATGCATTCTTACATAGTGCGATTGCGGGTTTCCATCTTGTTTTTTTTTAATGATTGGATTTTAAAGAGTTTTTTGTGCACTTCCGATTGTAATTGTGAAGTTCTGGCATGTTGTTTTCAATGGGGCAGTATGGCAACCTGCAATCAGCCTAATTAAATTTTAATCCAACTCAAATATTAACCCCTAATGGACGGGAAGGACGGCAACGTCCACCACCGGTAACAGAAGGGAAGGACGTTCATGTCCCCGATGTTCTGGCTTAATGACGTCATTTTGTAACATTCCCTTGGGCAGCAAATTGTTACAATGTAAACATAATAATGATGTCAGACTGCATGACTGGATCATGAACTTTTGACCCCAGCACTACATTAAGCATATTGAATAACCATGGTTATACATTTCATCAATTAAGTATGTGGATACACTTGTCCAGCTGACACCTAGTGGCAGACCTGCTCTTTCCAATCTCTGTTTAAATATCTCTGGAGTCTCCTCCACTCCAGGCTAGTGAGGCCCGTGGCTTCGAGCTGTTCCTCATAAGACAGACCAGACATACCCTCTATCATTGTCGCTGCTTGCCTCTGCACCTTCTCAGTTAGATCAATATCTCTCTGGAGATAGGGTCGCCATGCCTGCACACAGTAGTCCAGAACAACAGATATGCAGTTTCATTTGTACTTTTAAATGCAGCTGCACTTTCAAAAAAGTTTTCATCATAGATTGTTGTCAGATTTGCAAATTATTAACATCAGCAATCAATTGACAATATGAAGCTCTGTAATCGTCCACAGCTCTGTTTTTGTCGGCTATATGTATATTTTATCTGAAACCCATTAATTTGCATAACATCTTCGCATCTTGCTCATCCTTGTTTTGACTTAGATGTTTTGCCAATCGCTGTGACATCTAGAAGGCATCACAACAAATATCCAAATACATCAAGAAATATCAAACAAGAACAAGAACAGATTATTCTCCCCAGAGATTCTCCACCTGTTGTCCTTACCATTCAAAATCAGAGCCAATCTGGAAAAAATTATGTCATGAGATAATCCATTTAAAAAAAAATTACAGTCTGATTCAACTGACCCGATTGTAAATTGCTACGCATAGAGTACAAAATCACCCCAAAAAATAGCCATGAATCTAACAAAAAATAAGGCATTATGTCCTTAACTGTATTGCAAAATCCTCCAGTAAGTATATCAGAAAGAATGGAGCACAGTAAATACAGCTTAAATTAATAATGGACATTCTGGTCTCACGCCAGGGCGAAATGAGCAACAAACGAGCCCCGACTGTATATCTGGGTGTATTGTTGTTTTATTAATTTTTTTTTGTTATAATATGTGTGGTGTCCTTGAATGGATATTTCATTTATTTCTTTACTTTCTTTTCTTCATCTTTACACATATCCCTATTATTTACATAATAAGCTCCCCAGTTTTGAATTTGTTGTCTAAGGTACATGTACCGGTAGTTATTCATTTTGAACAGCGGAAATTTGTTCTCCATTACTGTCAATATATCAATTGAAAAATTCTTTTTCAAAGATGTATTCTCTTTGGGTGCCAGACCATGGGAAAAATATTTGATGCATTGAATTATTGTATTTTAGTTGGGAAGTATTATATTCACAGACAAAAACTCTTTCATAATGGCAAGTTGGATCTGTATGAATTTTTATCAGAACTGAAATTCAAATTGAAGGCAGAGAGATCCATATGTACAAGCAATAATAATTATGTTATGTTTAAAAAGTTCCTATTTATATATGGACAACTTTAAAGATGATAGATATTATTAAATGTAATTTGATGAATAAAAATCACTTTAAAAAAAATATGCAAAAATATCTTGTTCATGTAAAAAGTTCATCAGGGGTAGAAAAAGTCGGAATTTCTCAAGCATTATCAACTTTTTCAAAATTCTGTCTACTTAAACTAAATAGCATGACTTTATTGAAAAAAAAACAATTGTATGCCTTAGTTATTCAGATTGGTAGAGTCTTTGGTTTTGAAAATACCCAGTAAGTTGCCTATTTCTTTTCTTCAAAGTTGCCGTACAAACTTCCTCTTTGTATTTCTTAATTACATCATTCAAATCCAATTTTTTTAAATTGAGCACATTTTTATACAAATGTTTTAAATTTTAATGAAGTTATTCATTTTTCATAAAATATTATGTAAATTTTATGAAAGTGAATTACCGGTAATTGTCCAAAATGTGAGAAACTTCATTATTTTTGGTCAGAGAAAAGAATTTTGAAAGACAATGTTCTCCCTCAAATTGAAATTTAATCTTGGAAATTCATGTGTATCTTGCTTCCTTTTTTAAAAAGTTTATTGTGTGAATAACATGTGTGAAAAAAAGGTTGTTCTACGATAAGGTTTGGCATTGTGGCCCAACTGTTAACCTTGATTTACAGCTTATACCTGTAGGTATGCATTGTTATGCATCTGTAATTTTTCCATCTGTTGCAGTCATTCAACAAGATGATGAAATATCTGATGGCTGCCCAAAAGTCAGTGGACTTGTGTGTATTTGTCATAACCTCAAAGGAACTTGGTCAGGCTGTTATAGACCTTCATAAAAGAGGGGTCAAAATCAGAGTTATTACAGACAATGAACAAGTCCATGCATCCGGATCACAAATAAACTTATTCATCAACTCCGGTGGGTAAATTATTATGATATGTGATACTTAATCATCAAATGCATAATCTTTCACCTCTATAAGTGTTGGTTCTATTAATATATTATGAGACTGTCAAATTATATTGTTGCCTTAACTGTATAAATATTCCTATAAGTATATTACACAATAATATAATAAATACACAAGTTTTTCATTCTAATTTCTTACAGGAATTTCAGTACGACAAAACAAAACTTCATACATGATGCATCATAAGTTTGTTATCGTGGACGCCAATCTTTTGATCAATGGTTCATTTAATTGGACAAGACAAGCAGTAAACCATAATAATGAAAATGTGCTTATCACAAACAGATATGACTTTGCTCAACCTTTTATGGAGGAATTTGAGAAAATTTGGCAACAGTTTGAATCCAATCAACTGTGAAAAGAAATAATATGCATCATTGATTGTGATTTTGACAATGATAAAGTACTTTCCTGATTTGTGTTTTTAATGTACCAGAACTTTTTTCAGTGCAATCATTTTCCATTTTTAGGAATTGTCGTGCGGCACAATAATTCATCATATTTGATGCATCATAAGTTTGTTGTTGTGGACGGAACTTTGTTGATTAATGGCTCATTCAACTGGACTCGCCATGCAGTAAACTGCAACAACGAAAATGTGCTCATCACAAATGAAAGAGAACTTGTCGCACCATTTGTTATCCAGTTTGATACACTTTGGGAAACCTTTAAGCCTGCAACACAGTGTATGAGGTCCTAATACTGCGCATTGCAGTAAATATCTATCACAGTCACATCAAATTTGTGAGCCTTATTAGAAGGGATAATCAAAGAACTGAAAACTGGAGATATTTTGAGAAAATAAATTTATGCCTAAAAGGGTGCATATTGCACAAGGAAGTATTCTGTAGGGGTGTTGCAGTTGACAATAACTACAGCAGGTTCTGTGAGCACACAGAGAGAACAATTCTTTATTAATTCATGTGTAATCTAGTGCCTGAATTCTGATATTAATAAAAAATATTCCCACTTTTCACACACTTTTTTTTTCCCCGGTCTCATATACTTTTCATATGTTGGTAAGAGGGGTGTGGTCACTCTGCTTATCATGACTGCATGGATTTCTAATTGATTTTAAAAAAAAAATCAAAACCCCCGCTGAGATTCTTTCTGAGCAGTACCTCAGGAAGGAGTCGTCATCATATATATATAGTGTAATGTATTGTTCATTATGTCCAGGTGAAACTGTCTTTATTCAGTGTTCAATCCATATAATCATATTATTATTTTACAGCAGACCAAAATCTTACAGTGGAGGACTCATTTTGTCTGCAATTTCAGTTTATATTAAAATTAATCAAAGTATCTTTTTAAATCATATAAAATACTAATACAATGGATGAGAGGATCAATATTCTCATCAAATAGGGTGCAAACAGAATATTTTGCCAAATTCCCAAATTTCATGAAATCGTCCATTCGTGAAGATTTTCTGGTTGTTAAAATATAATAAATGTCTTTGTTTTAAATAAACATTTCTTGTATTTGCCATGTACAGAATGCTATTATAAAAATAGTTTAGACATAATCTTTTGCAATCTTGATTACTTTTAATTCGTATATTGGTGATTACCAATTCCCTAAATTTTCCTGTTGCCTAAATTCCAAGATTGCTAATAAATAAAACAGAAAATGCTGTAAAAAATCTAGTATACAGTTTATCATTATTGGAAAGAGTCTTGCCTAAAAATGATAAAATGTGGGCGTCTCTTATACTATGGACCTTAACATGGAAGATTCCAATTCTGAATTAAAGGCAAACTGCATGCAGGTGTAGGACTCAATTTCATGCAATTCTAAATTATTTAACTGTGCTATCACAATTTCCAGTGGTTTACTTTTACTTTTAAAGAAATCTTTCTTGTTAAAGGCGTAATTAATTCCATATTGGGACACATTTCCAATGAAGGTTTTGCCTGAGAAATAGTATGGAGGATCCCAAATCAGATCTTTGTGCATGATTAACATAAAATGTGTTATAACTCTGTGCATGTAAAATTGAGGTTAACAGAGCCATCAACCTGGCCAAAAATGTATTTTTGTATTTTCTATTAAAATAAAAGAAGCTAACATAACAATTTTGAAACTTTATTTCAACTCGTATCATGTTGATAACAAATGCATATTTCACTGTATGCACACCAGAACACAATCATTCATGCCACATTTACCCTCATCAAAGTTATACCAAACAGCATACCTTCTATCATAGCATGTGTTTCATCTTGTCAATTTTAATTAAATGTTAATTGGAAATTTAATGAAATTATTATTTTTTTTTTCAATTATTTATTTCATATTATGCATATGGTATATATTAAAGATGCTGTTGCTCGCAAACCAAACCAAAAATCATTTGTTCAGTAAGAACTTTTGAGTATGGATAAGAAATGACATACAGCAATAAATGTAACATTAATATAAATCAAATAGTATGGATAATAATATATAATAGAATTGCTCAATCTTCTTTGACCACATTATCAATTTAATAAGAAAACCAAAAGATAGTGTCAAGCACCTAGTCTTATTCATGTGAGGTGTTTCTTCCATGAAGCAATATGCTGGAATTTTGGACCTCTGTTAATGTCATTTTGTTCAGATAAACATGGCACCCTTCTTTATCTGTTATGATAACTGACCACAGCAAGCCAGATGAGTTCCTCTCTATGAACAAATACAGGGTACCATTAAGATATCTGTTATCCAAGGTCCTTGCAGGATTGCTTTTACAAGTACAACCTCCAAGTTGCAAATAACACCTCAAGAATGAATTGTATTTAAATATGACACGAGACAAATCAAAATTTTAATTATTATTAAAACTGAAGGTTAAATTTAATTGCAAGATGAAAAAAAATATATGTATATAAAATATGTATTATATATTAGAATATAATTCAAGATTATAATTTTCTGATCAACATATTTTCTCATCAACATATTGATCACACATAATCATGGTAATGTGGTATAATGACTTCTCCCCTTTTATCTGACATTTTTTTTCTCCTCTTAATTTATTCATTTCCGCATGAATATATTTCTGAGAAAGAAAAAATATGTATACCCTCATAAAAAAAAAATACTGTGATGTTGTAAGAACTCTTGCCTGGTGGGTTCAAGTTAACATTTGCATCTTGCAACCAAATCAGCAACTAACCATGGAACTTGTGCTTCATTTGTATGAGATGGCTTGGGGAGGTAGGAAGAGTAAACATACCAACTGGTGCTAACATTTTTGCTGCTTATTATCAAATGTTTAATTACCCTTGACTGTGTTGTTACAAGTTCATATTGATGGTCTACTCCTTTCCTAAATAATGTCATTACACTGTTCTGGAAATCCTGGGTCATTTCCCTCCTCTGAGCAATGAAAGAATATTAATACCCAACATAAATAGTTCACATCATCATTTCAGTAACCACTTTTCAGTGGTTTTAACTCTCTCTATATATTATATATACCGGTATATATATATGGCACCAACATTGTTCACACATCTGACCATCTTCTTTGCTCTATCTTGTCATAATCTTCTACATTCTTCAAACTTTTGTTTTTGAAAGACATTTTAGCACACACTTTTTTATAGCAAGTATTGATAACAATAACATAAACTTTAATAGCACATCTAGAATTACAGATTCAAATATAGTTGTGATCTTGCTCCTACAGAACCTTTGTAATCTATGCTCCTAAATGGCAGCACAAAATTACATTTTTACTAACTACTGTTCTTATGTTAGTTTTCATATTATATATTTTTATAATAAATAAATTATTGTGTCAATAAATATAAACAAACATTAAATAACAAGCTATCTCTTTTGTAACCATATGTACAAGTCAGCAATAAGTCTTTATACGTTGATTCAACCTATTTTTCTTTGATAAAAACAAATTCTCAACTTGGAAAATATTTCAAGGGAAACTTAAATAAAAATTATGATTTTAACATTCCCTTGTGTTGTTCATCAATTCTGTATTGAACAGCTTCATCATCCTATTATTAAACACATTCCTTGTGCACACAGGACGGGAAAACCAAATTAAAAAAAAGTATAAAATGTAATATGTACATTCACTGTATGTTACATTTCCTAACAAAGTACAGAATGTGTAATAACATGGAAATAGTTGACTATCCCTTTGCAAGTACTTTATATTTATAAGCACATTGGGCTTTGCTAGTCATCACACACAACAGCAATGAGCACTCATAGTACTATCTCTGGTGGCATCCACTCTCCATTCTTCCACTTTCATGCTTGAAAAAAATGAATACATCCAAATGTTTATGGATGATTTAATATGAAAAAATATCAATATATAAAGCCCATACCTTTGGATATGATTGAGCACACTTTTCTACAAATAGATATATATGTGTATATATCATTTTACATAGGAATATATTGCCCATTCTATGTTTGTTACAGTTATAACACGGTCAACTTTCTTCATAATAGGCTAAAAGGATTCATGGTCATTAACAAACATCCACTCAAAAAGTAGGTTACATTTTTTACTTATAAACCTCAGGTTATTTTGGGGGTAGAAATACATCCTCTATTAATCATTCTCCAAAATTATTTACACCATTATTTTCCCTAACTACTGTAAAAACAAAGCATTGCATTGTGGTTCTCTAAGAAAAGTATATTTTACAATGTATATGGAAAAAAAGAAAGGTAAAATATATTAATTTTTTTTTTTTTTTTTTTAATATTGTAATGATATATGCTTCAAACTCCCACCAAGCAAGCACTGCCAAAACGACTTTCTGGTCAGTTGGGCCACCAAAATGAAAACACCCTCAACTGATTTCTGTGTATTTTAATTTGCTAAAGTGTAACATGTTCTGAGTTGGTGGCATATTTTGGCTCAGGGATGATTTAAGGGCAGAATAGTCCCTCTGTATAATGCCGTTTATTGCTTACTTCCAGTCCACAGGGGTTTCCTGTCTGTCATAATAGTGAGTCGGGGGGGGGGGGGGGAAAGAAGGAATATGGTGACATATTGCCTTTCACCAGGTGGAGTTGCTGTATGATTTGGCAGGGATAGCTGGATGGGAATCTGGAATATGTGTGATGTGTCATAAAATGAAAATGCATATCTAAAAGAAGTTGAGCACATCATATATGAAACCATTGTTCATACAGAAGCAAATAAAATTGTAAACTTCTACATTCTGAACTATTGGAGAATGTAATAGAGACTTATTAAACCACATTAAAAGAGAATTAAATAACATTAAGCCTTATAACAAGGAGAATTACTTTTTAAAATTATGTTCTGATTATTTTGATTTCTATGCAATACACTTTTTTTTTATAAAAGTGGCCTTGCCAAACTCTACAAAACCTCAGGTACAAATTGTGGGCAATATATATATTTTTATCCCCAATGTTCTCTTTCCTTTCTCTATAAAATTAATTTGGATGTGTTTAATAGTCCTGTCGCAGAATCAAATTAAATACAATACTGATACTGGAATAAAGCTGAACATTTTAATACTTCAATCTGAACAAAGTTATGAGAGGGATACCATGAGTGGTGAACATAGAGAGCTGAAGATATCGACTTTGTATTAAGTATTACTTGAAGCATCATATCACATTGATCTTTTTCCACATTTCAGTCTTGGCAACAGCAAAACTTAGAGAAAATTCATTAGTTCCACAATGGTTTAGATATCATGATTCTTCACTTTTTGTTGTTGCATCAAGGACACTCAGAAGAACATCTTAATTGTGATTAAGTCTGATCCTGAGACCACTGAATGTATTCCACCACATCATTGATGTTTGTTGTTAAATTTGTATTGTATCATGCTGAACTTGTCAATTTAGGAATATATGATCACAGGCTCCGATTCTATTTTCAAAGAAAAATCTCAACAATTCCATCCCACAGATAATGGCTGTACATCTGCCAATATATTACCATTTATCCCTTCCACTATCGATGACAGAAACTTACTTCTTTCAACAGATAAATTAGCTCTTCAATGTTACAGTTAAGAACTCAAGTAGTTCTGCTCATTCATTCCTGGTTGGGATTCTTCCTCTTATGACAATTAAGCTCCCCGCCATCAGACATTAATACTATCAGCTGCAATAATCATGGAAGAATATAATCAAATCTACCCATATTTGACCTGTATCAAGTGACTGGTGTATGAAAGTATTGGCTACAGAGACACATGGAAGCGTAACCACTATGGCGCCAGTCCTGCTCTGAATGCAGGGCTTAGACTTCAGTCTTTCAGTCAATTTTGTACATGTCTACCCATGTCTCTATGCGCATTTCAACACAAAAAGATCTTGACTCAAATTCACGCAACACAGCTGGCTGCTCTGTTGGCACTATCAGGACTCGGATAATCTCAGCAGCTGGCCTGAAGTTGTCTGAATACTATAAATACAAATAATAAACATATAACAAATTTAGTTTCTTACTTGTTTTGTCTTTTTTTAAGTAAAAAGAAAAGATAGTGGCAAATTGGATTTTATATAATATTTAATTAGCACACTTAACTTTCTGTTTGCATAACATTTGTTCAGATAAATTAGAAATTTAAAGCAAAACTTTAGGAAGATATGATAAATGTATTTTAAATTGAGTTGATGCATGAATGTGAACTTTGGCATTACTCACCACTGTACCAGATCAGCACCGATTATATCATGAATATGGAACAGCATGCCAAGCCGCGCTACTTTTGGCAGCTTCCTTTCCTCCAGTTCCTGAAATACATTATACAAAAATATTAAATACTTTTGACTACATTAGTTAAACAAAAATATTTACTGGTCTTAGAAAAGTATCTGTAGCATGCACATTTAAAATTAATTTAAATTTGTTCAATATTGAAAGATAATATTGTTAAAGTTGGGGAATAACTCACCAAAAGCAAACATTGAAAATAAACATCAACTGGTTATCATCTGTTTTATGATCACAAATCAATGAGAAGATTACCGGTACGTTATTTTTTCTCGCGAGAGAGAGAGAGAGAGAGAGATGTCCAAAAACTTGGGACATAATTTAGTGCATTTGCATTGTATAATTGAGAACTATTTATCACAGTTGGGAGGGTAAATCAAAATAATACTTTTGATTTTGAAGTATTTTATTTCGAAGATCCAAGTGCTTATAGACATCACAACAAACTATTCCATTGTTTAATAAAAGAATTGGTTGCTAAGGTTACACAGACAGAGTTTGAATGAGGGCCTTGTTCTTGATGGAAAAATCAAGCAACAAAATTGGTTAATTTCCCTAATATAAAAACAAACTTGTTTACCTTCTGTAAAATTTCCTTGTATTTACATTTGCGAATCATGGTTAGGACCGACTTTCTGCCTCGTATAAAGGTTTTCATGAAGATACCTGCAGCTGGAATGGACACCCACCAGCTGCCAACATCTCTCACTGTCAACACAGATGCCTTCACCAATTGACTGCAAAGACACCACAAAACAACCTTCAATTCTAGGTTATCTCAGGCAATGGAAAAACAATACTGGAAAACAAATACTGGTATAGAATAAAATATATATGTTCAGGTACCTTTAATAATGAGTGTAACAATCATGAAGGATTCTCTTTTCTTGTAACTGCTTGTTAGTTTAATTATTAGTTCTGTTAATACTTACGTAATTTCTTCATCTTTGAACTGGAACTCAAACAGCATCTTTTGCTTATTGACACATATGTCCTGGCATTGCATTATCACAATTGAAATAAATTTATCTGGAAAAATAAAATCACAAAATTTTTAGAAAAATGAAGTTAGTTTCATAATGTTAACCCAAAAGTTAATCCATTAAATAAGAGAATACACACAAACCAAAGAAAAATATAATTGACTTTTATTTTCTGTCTTTCTTTTTGCAAAGTTCTGCTGATATATAAATTACTGACCTATAACAGTTTTATTGGCTCCGACATTTACTGAGTGTTGCTCAACATGGTTTCTATAATCTTCTGTAAAAACTATACAGAAATCTTCTGCTTCCACCCCCAATTTAAACAGCCGCACCTCACCACCATTGCGTAGGTCAGCCTGCAAGTCAAATATCATAAGCTCTGTTTTTAATACATGCTGAATATGTCTTATGAAAATAGCCAATATTTAATGAGGTCATGAATTGTACTTCCAAAGCATTTATTTTTTGCAAATAGTTATTACCTAGTCACATTCATATGTTTTATCTGAGAATTTTTATGCAAAGTTGGTATTTAACTGTAAAAATATAGTACTTAGCCTAAAGTGTTAGACTTCCATGCATTATGATCTAGTGAATTCTGCCTGTGGAGTATTTAGAGATTTGATTTTAGATATAAGACTTATATGGTAATAAGTCTATAACACTTTTGTTTTCAAATGATAAGACTCACCAATTCTTTATCTGCAAGTGTTCTATTTTTAACGATACTGTACAATTGATGTTTTGAGAAGATGGGTGGTATACGACCTCCAAATTTATCAACAGGGAATAAATTCTTCAAGAAGAGCAGTGCTGCTTTGGTATCTGATGGGATATTAGCATTTCCATCTGCAATAAGAGAACAAGTCAACCTACCGGTAAATCCTTTTATGAACTAAACCTCAAATTGCTTCTCTGAATACAGAATATGTATAGAAAAGTTAATATCCTTTTGTTTGGTTTAAAGAATAATCTAAACAATTAACAAAATGCAATAATAGAACAAATTACTCTCCAAGTACATTGCTGTGTTCAAGGATAGTTTATACAACCTGCCCTCTGAATAACTAAGCTTGCAACAATGTTTAGTTTGGAAACATAATTTGATGGACCAACACTTGCACATTAAATTTTAAAGAACAGAATGAGCAGAAAGGGTCAGACAAGTCAACTCTCATTTGGAACAAGACTTTGGCAGACAAATGAGTCTACATTACATCAGAATGGAGAGGATATGAAGAATGTCATTGACCATACATTTTGTATTCAATACTTTCTATTTAGTTGTATGTGAGGCAACAAAAATAATTCCTTAAATGGTCAAAAATAATTCCATTTTATTTATTCAAAATATCTGAATTATATTCATGCAAAAACTCACCAATTTTGTCTTCCTGGTCCCAGGATGAGTTTCCTTCATCCTGTCTTGTGGGTGCTGTACATATTCTTTTCTTGTTCTTGTAGACATCTGGCATCAGGGTCCTTTTACGGCTCATTTTCTTTAAGAATATACAAGATCATCAGTACTGTGATATTCAAACATATTTTTAGTCTTTTTTGTGGCATCAATAGCATATCAACACCACCCCAGAGGATCTGAAGGATTTTTTGAGCCACGGTGCCAAGAAATAATGGCCAGTGAATCTGAGAACATCGCCCTTAATCTTTATGTTAAGGTCTGCCCATTAATAGTAGGGGCAAAACAATGTGCCTGGTGCTCTTTCTTATTGATTTCTGCATTGATGAATTGTTACACATCCAAAATGACAAATACATATAAATAAAGCGTTTACAAATGACACCATTTGAAGATAAAAACGTGTATAATGATCAGCTGATGTCAGTGATGCTGTCTGGCATCCAAATGAAATGCTAGATAAACAACTATGTGGTTGAGTCAAGTCAATATTTTCTTTAAATTACTGATTGGTTTGCAATTTCAGCATGTAAAGCTTATATACATATATTCAAATTCATGGCATGACACAAATTCAGCTCGAGTTCAGATTGATCATCAATCATGCATATGACATATGATCAGACCGTAAACAGTTTTATTAATAAAATTACTAAAATACATTGTATGGAAATATTTTGAACTGGATACGTATACTTACCAAATGTTACGACCGGAAAGACCAAATAAGTTTTACATTATCAGCATAAAACACGACAAATCTGTCCCGTGTTTGACAATCTGCGATGAAGTTTTGTTCCTGACACGTCAAAGCAGAGTCTGACACTTTTCCGCCCGTTTTTAGATTGTATTTTCTACTCTTTTTGATAAACAAATATTTCCATCGTCGGTCGAAGTTGGTAATTCAAGACATCATCTTACTCCTGGTCCATGAATTATGGTTATATTACATTAGATTTTCAAACCATTTTAGTTAGAAATATGCATATTTTCGTGTAGAAGCCACAAGCCCCCAGGTTTTACCCATACGACCTAGCGGCTGAGTTCACGGGGGTCAGGAACACATCAATTTATCCCACATTTTCGCAGTTTAAAATAAAAGAAAAATACCGATGGTTTCGGTCTTTGGATTAATTATTAACTGTACTTTGTTTGACATTTGGAATTAATTGAAATGCAAATATAACCTACTATCAATAAGATATTGAAGAAAGTTTAAGCCGATTTTGTCGAAACGACCGGTGACACAGGAGCCATATTGGTTTCTGATCATGTGGTGCTCTTTGCGTTATCTGATTGGCCAAATGTTTTCTTCCCGAGATTCTGGTTTATCTGGATCACCCAGACAGAATACAGCATTTGTGGAAACTGACACCTCTATCTCAAATTAGCGTTGGGTTATTGGTAGAGTCCGAACATGAACGCGCCAAGTGGCCAAAAGAGGAACGAGAAACATCATCAGAGAGAGATAGATTTCAGGGACAAGTGTTAAATCTTATTACTTCTGTGTTGGTGTGGTTAACACAATTTGCTTATCATGCCCAGCAGACATGACAGATGAATATGAAACGGTCATCTTCAAATACCAGTGGCACAAGTGCCACATCTCGGAAAAAGAGCCGACATGATTATTTTGAAGTGTACCCAACTGAACAATTCAATTACAAATTTCCTTTCTTCAGACAACCGTCTGAAGTTGGCAGCTTTTGTCATGATGAAAGGAGGAATTTTGTACATGACAGGAGTCAGTTAAAATATTTCATTTCCCCTCCTAACCCCAGTGCTGTCTCTTTTGACCTTTCTGATGGATATGATATATTCATACAGAAAGATGAATCCAAAAAAGAATACCTGGATGACCTCTTGAGATGGGTGCAATTAAACCAACATAAATTTGCAGTAGAAGGATCACAAAGTAATGATAATAGGTGATGAACAGTTTTTTTCTTTCTGTTCTTGTTGTTGCGCCGATTGCCAGAGAGTGTAAGTCCCCAGCCCCTCTCTGGCTCTCTCCTATAAAAGTAGTGATGGGGGGGGGGGGGGGGGGGGGGGCAGTATATGTCGCTCTGGCTGCCTGTGGTTGTTGAAATATATTACTGTAAAAGGGAATTATATGTCTGAAAAGAGTAGTCAATTTTGATTGTGGTATTGCAATGGGTATGTGAGAGTTAGTATGTGAGAACCTTGGCTAAAGTCCACATGGAATCAGTCTTGTATATTTCCAAATGTAATAAGTAATAAGATTTTAATCATAATGTTTCATTTTTTAAAATTAAAGATCTAAATGAATCAAAATATTTTTTATAACCACTAAATTATACATTTCAGTGTGTATAATAACATATTTAATTAGTATATTAATAAGTTTAAGTAGTTAAAAAAACCTGTAGAAGAGAATATTTTGTTGTAAAGTCAGCAAAGCTTCCTTGCATATCAATATAACTTTTGAGTTATTTTATTTTATTACTTTCAAATGAGCATGATTTTTATCATTTCAGTTTGCATACAGATTTCATATGTTGGAGGGGGTTATTGACCAAACTTCTATGTACCCCATATGAAAATAGGGAAGGCTGGAAGATTGCTGTCACATTATTTAATGGAACATGGTATCTATGTGAGTTTGAGACTGAACAGAGGGCATCGCAGAGAGCAAAGATGACCGAGAGAGAAAAGGAAATGTCATACTGGGGTTTCAAGTTTGAACAGTATGTTACTGCTGGTATGTTGCACTGTACTAACTTTCCTTAAATCAGATAATGCATTGAGGAATATCAAGGGTATAAGTCTACTTGATAAACATTTTGTAAGGTTTTGTAACAGTTTTAATTCATATGTCTAACACATTCAAATCAGTCCCTTGATCACACAAAATGGACTGAGGCTGAGAATGCACACAATGTTATATGTTTTCTAGCAGCCAAAAATCCAATATTCACAAAGTGGAATCTGTGAAGTAATTATAAATATTTTATTACCAGATAACACATATGAATGTTTTGTTGAAGATAAAGCAGATGAAGTTCCTGACACCAGGCAGCCAGTCAATAATAATAATGCGTTCTGCTCTGTTGTGAGGTCTCGTCTGAATAAGCATTCCTTAGGTTTGTTTTGTTTCATGTATCAAATTTTCACTAGAATTTTATACCTGTTGGATCTCTTCATAACTAATTATGCAGTCATTGTAAATGCAAAACAAATTTATTTAAACTTTTAAAAATGCTTTCTAACTTCTGAATGGGTCAAAGCAATTTTTTTAGAGAAGATACTTGTTTTAAAAATGAAACTTATGAAATTACATACAAATAGATTATTTCTATTTTTTAGTATTTGGAGGGGAAGTAGACTGCATTGAACCTGGACAAAGCAAAAAGTATGTGGAATTGAAAACATCCAGACAAATAGAGCACCAAAATCAAGACAGAAATTTTAAAAGGTAAAGAATGAAGTATGAATAATATGGTTTGTGTAAACAAGAAAATGAGAACCACATTTTATGCCAGCTGAAAACACTACAATTTGACCAACTATAGAATAAAATTTATTTAAAAATAATTCTGATAATTTTGCAGATTTAAATTAATCAAGTGGTGGGCACAGTCCTTTCTGATAGGAATTCCAAAGATTGTATGTGGATTCAGAGATGACAGTGGTGTGGTCAACTCACTGCAGCCATTCTCTACGCAAGAAATACCCAAAATGTGTTCAGTAAGTAGCTCTAAACATCACTCCATTAATATACATGTATGTGTTGATTCTGACGAGTATTCTATGTATTTTAACCTTTAAATGTATAATATTTTTAGATTCCCTTCAATATGACCAAACATTGGGACCCATTTCATTAGTGCCCAATCCATAATTTACAAACTTGCCATAATCTCTTGATAACACATTCCAATTTGCCCTTCTCATTCCTGAAGTATGGCTATTATCCCTAATTTGTTTTTTTATACTGAGATTTTCATGAGCAGGATATCATTGCTAGTTTTGATGCATTTATAAAAACATTTTTGTCATAAAAATTATGTAACTAAGAACATTTCTTGTGACAGTATAATATTTTAATGTTATTTTATTTTGTGCTGATATCTGATATTACACATATTCATTTTCAAAAAGGATAGAATTTTAAAATTACGATAAGTTAGATAGAATACCTGCTGTGACATCATAGATGTGCTTATGGTAAATGGATTTGACATTAGTTTCAAAAGTGACATCTTGGTTTCATTCAAATGGATATAAATGACTAGTATGGCATAAGTCATTAATATAATAAAGAGTAATAATATGATCTAAGGCTGCAGAGGGACAAAGATTAAGGATGATGTTGAAGATAATTTTAGACCATAACTTGATCAATATGTGCAAAGATATTAAAATATAAGTAAATTTACAGAGAAAGGCTAAAAAATTAGCAAGATAAATCTATTATTTATATTATACAGTTTAATTTATATAATGCGAGTATTTCAAATATAAATGGCAACTTGTTTATGTTTTGGATTCTTTCTTATTGTGAGTTTTTCTGCAAATTATTTTAGCAGAGTCTACATAATTGTTGGGAACCATCTGTTTGTTTCAACTTCTGTGACCGAGTGATGCAGTTTATGAAAAGTGTTGTTGAAAAGGATGATCCAAGGTACGGAATATTTGATAATTTGTACCTCAGGTGACCACACCTTAAAAGATATAACCTTGTTATGTCCACTTTTTAATAATAAAAAGAAAACAATTTTTCGGAAATTACTAAAACATTCCACTAACCTGTAGTATTACCTTACCAAAATTCTCATGAAATAATTTTGAAGATTGCTAGATGTTGGATTATATTTGGATCTCCTCTCTTTTCAGAATTGCATATGTATTTGAGTGGGAACCAAGGAGTGGTGTGAAATGGACCGAACAAGCCACAGATTCACAATACACTTTCCTACCACAATGGTACTATCAACCAAAAACAATCTAACTTTTTGTATCATATCTGGTTAACTCTCAAGTTTATGTCAACACCATAATTATTAAGTTAGATTCTGGATAATTTGTGCAAACTGCTGAATGTGATCCTACAAAATAATTTTTAATAAACACTGAAATCAATGGATTAAAAAACAAAAATAATCAACTCAAATTGTGTTTTCTCATGCAACAAGTATATATGAGTTTGTGTAAAGATCGTTAGCTCCTTTTCAAATTGAACACTTAGTCAGGAGTGGCAGATATGACAACAATTTCTGTTAGCCTCATACCCAACACAAATCATGATTAGAGTCTTGTATGGGACATTGAGAGCACAACTGTCAGGATCCATGTGTATTGGATTTCTTATCATTGGGTTTAATTTTAAAGGTGTGGAAATAACTTACCAATCAGAAAGATCTGCCTGGATTGAGGCAGATGTGGGTCAAGTGCAGTGGCCCATACTGATTTTTATTCCTTCTTGTCGGATTGAAATGGAACCCAGTCTTAAATTTCTGTATGCTTGTTTCACATGAGTACTTTTTACATGATCCTCATCAGATCGGGGATCATGTAGATGGATTTAACATCAAGGTCACTGGGTCACACCTTAGAAAATAGCACCAAATGCCTTGTGGACATGGGTGTCCATGACCTAATTTCAGGGTTGCAGGCTGGTGCTATACACTGGCCCTAGTTGTTAACAATTCTTACGAAAATAATTAATCTAAATATAAAATAAATATTTTGGTATGTTCAAACCTAACTCAAAGCTTACTCTTGCTCTTCTGTTTGACAATCATCTTGAGGTAGCATATTGTAAACATAACCCCATGGGTTGATAGCTCTGCTGACTTGAATGAAAACACATGAACTGAGATAAAGTGCAATAAGCAACCAGGTTATGCTTTTCCATACAAGATCCCAATTCAGTTTTGATGAGATATTCATTAATATTTTGCAAATCATTATCATGTTACCAGTGCAATATTTCATGCACAAAATTTGTGATTTTTTCAAAAATCTAATACTATTATTTATTAGTAATAGCTATCACTAAGTTGTCAAGGGGGCTGCCATTTTGAATAACATAGCCAATGAGAAACAAGTTGGGGCCAAATTTGATATGTAACATGCATTTTGATTGGTCAAAATCACTATCTGCTCAATTCTGCTCTTGAAAAGGATTTAAATGATCATTTAGGAAGAAATGTTCAAAAACATTACAAAAAAGCAATGATATGCATAGGTCAAAGGCCATTGATATATGTTTATTCACTTTTGATGGTTGCGAGATTTTTCAAGTATACAAATTTTGAATTGAAGGTCAATGTGTCAAGGTCAAAGGTCACATGACTAAGAAATTATAACGAGGCACAGCTATGACCTAAGACATTTCTGTATACCAAGTTTTAATTTCCTCTAATAAGTGGTTGCTAAGATATGCTCCGTACAAAATTTATGACCTCGAGGTCACTGCACTAAGGTCCTTGGTGACATCACTAAGATTTGAAGGAATCTGAACCTTCACCTCAATATCTACCTCTGTATAAAACTTGAAACATATATTACTGGTAGTTTTGGAGATTTCTTTTAAACATAGTGTTGATCCATAACAGATATTTAGTATTTCCAGTTCATCGTTCATGAGCTATGACCTGCACAATAATACAAAGGTCAAAGTCACAGAATCAAGGTCAAGGGTCAAATCTGTATAAAATGTATATGGTGTTTAAAAGAGTGTTGATATATAGCAGATATGAACTAGATTTCATTCACTTTTAATGCTTGAGATGTTGCATGTTCACAAATTTTGAATTCAAGGTCAATGTGTCAAGGTTAAAGGTCACATGACTAAGAAAGTATGACGAGGCACGGCTATGACCTAAGACATTCCTGTATACCAAGATTTAATTTCTTTTTGTAAGTGGTTGCTGAGATATGCTCCTTACAAAATTTGTGACATCAAGGTCACTGCACTAAGGCCAATGGTGACATCACTGAGAATTGAAGGTATCTAAATCTTCAACTCTCTATCTACCTCTGTATAAAATAGGGTTGGTATATAAAAGATATGAAGTGCATTTAATTCACTTCTAATGGTTATGATGTGGCATGTTCACAAATTTTGAATTCAATGTCAATGTGTCAAGGTCAAAGGTCACATGACTAAGAAAGTATGATGAGGCACGGCTATGACCTAAGACATTTCTGTATACCAAGATTTAATTTCCTCTTATAAGTAGTTGCTGAGATATATTCCTTACAAAATTTGTGACATCAAGGTCACTGCATTAATGTCAATGGTGACATCACTAAGATTTGAAGGAATCTGAATCTTCAACTCTTTATCTACCTCTGTATTAAATATGAAACAAATATTACTGGTAGTTTTGGAGGAGAAGATTTTTAAACATAGTGTTAGTATATAACAGATATGAAGTGTTTTTTATTCACTTCTGATGGTTGTGATGTGGCATGTTCACAAATTTTGAATTCAAGGTCAATGTGTCAAGGTCAAACGTCACATGACTAAAATTGTATGACGAGGCACAGCTTTAACATAAGACATTCCTGTATACCAAGATTTAATTTCTTTTTGTAAGTGGTTGCTGAGATATGCTCCTTACAAAATTTGTGACATCAAGGTCACTGCACTAAGGTCAATGGTGACATCACTGAGAATTGAAGGAATCTAAATCTTCAACTCTCTATCTAGCTCTGTATAAAATAGGGTTGGTATATAAAAGATATGAAGTGCATTTGATTCACTTCTAATGGATATGATGTGGCATGTTCACAAATTTTGAATTCAAGGTCATTATTTCAAGGTCAAAGGTCACATGACTAAGAAAGTATGATGAGGCACGGCTATGACCTAAGACATTTCTGTATACCAAGATTTAATTTCCTCTTATAAGTAGTTGCTGAGATATACTCCTTACAAAATTTGTGACATCAAGGTCACTGCATTAAGGTCAATGGTGACATCACTAAGATTTGAAGGAATCTGAATCGTCAACTCTTTATCTACCTCTGTATTAAATATGAAACAAATATTACTGGTAGTTTTGGAGGAGAAGATTTTTAAACATAGTGTTAGTATATAACAGATATGAAGTGTTTTTTATTCACTTCTGATGGTTGTGATGTGGCATGTTCACAAATTTTGAATTCAAGGTCAATGTGTCAAGGTCAAACGTCACATGACTAAAATTGTATGACGAGGCACAGCTTTAACATAAGACATTCCTGTATACCAAGATTTAATTTCTTGTAAGTGGTTGCTGAGATATGCTCCTTACAAAATTTGTGACATCAAGGTCACTGCACTAAGGTCAATGGTGACATCACTGAGAATTGAAGGAATCTAAATCTTCAACTCTCTATCTAGCTCTGTATAAAATAGGGTTGGTATATAAAAGATATGAAGTGCATTTGATTCACTTCTAATGGATATGATGTGGCATGTTCACAAATTTTGAATTCAAGGTCATTATTTCAAGGTCAAAGGTCACATGACTAAGAAAGTATGATGAGGCACGGCTATGACCTAAGACATTTCTGTATACCAAGATTTAATTTCTTCTTATAAGTAGTTGCTGAGATATACTCCTTACAAAATTTGTGACATCAAGGTCACTGCATTAAGGTCAATGGTGACATCACTAAGATTTGAAGGAATCTGAATCTTCAACTCTCTATCTACCTCTGTATTAAATATGAAACAAATATTACTGGTAGTTTTGGAGGAGAATATTTTTAAACATAGTGTTAGTATATAACAGATATGAAGTGTTTTTTATTCACTTCTGATGGTTGTGATGTGGCATGTTCACAAATTTTGAATTCAAGGTCAATGTGTCAAGATCAAAGGTCACATGACTAAAATTGTATGACGAGGCACAGCTTTAACATAAGACATTCCTGTATACCAAGATTTAATTTCTTCTTGTAAGTGGTTGCTGAGATATGCTCCTTACAAAATTTGTGACATCAAGGTCACTGCACTAAGGTCAATGGTGACATCACTGAGAATTGTAGGAATCTAAATCTTCAACTCTCTATCTAGCCCTGTATAAAATAGTGTTGGTATATAAAAGATATGAAGTGCATTTAATTCACTTCTAATGGTTATGATGTGGAATGTTCACAAATTTTGAATTCAAGGTCAATGTGTCAAGGTCAAGGTCACATGACTAAGAAAGTATGATGAGGCACGGCTATGACCTAAGACATTTCTGTATACCAAGTTTTAATTTCTTCTTATAAGTGGTTGCTGAGATATACTCCTTACAAAATTTGTGACATCAAGGTCACTGCATTAAGGTCAATGGTGACATCACTAAGATTTGAAGGAATCTGAATCTTCAACTCTCTATCTACCTCTGTATTAAATATGAAACAAATATTACTGGTAGTTTTGGAGAAGATTTTTAAACATAATGTTAGTATATAACAGATATGAAGTGTTATTTATTCACTTCTGATGGTTGTGATGTGGCATGTTCACAAATTTTGAATTCAAGGTCAATGTGTCAAGGTCAAAGGTCACATGACTAAAATTGTATGACGAGGCACAGCTTTAACATACAACATTTCTGCATACCAAGTTTTAATATTCTGTAATAAGTGGTTGCTGAGATATGCTCAGTACAAAATTTGTGACCTCAAGGTCACTGCACTAAGGTCAATGGTGACATCACTAAGATTTGAAGGAATCTGAATCTTCAACTATATATCTACCTCTATATAAAATATGAAAGATGTAGTACTGGTAGTTTTGGAGAAGAAGATTTTTAAAGAAATGTTGACAGACGGACGGACAGACAGACATTTTCCCCCTCCTAAAGCTCTGCGAGCTAAAGTCTCAGCAGAGCTAAAAACTGGAGGATATATGATAACTAATTACAAACTTTCATTTGTGGGTAATTTTGATGAATTGAATATTTTAGGTCACATCAATTTCATTAATCCCTGGCATAATTTCCAGTACACTTCAGGAGGTAAATGGGGAGGAAAATTTGGAAGGCAAGACAAGATCCCCATTATGCTACAAAGTAATGGGACAATTTGTCTGACAATGGCACATAGCAGGACATTTTGATATGTTATTGTATGGAAATATTATTTCTTAAAAATAATTTTTTCTTCTTATCAGAAGTACCGGGGTACATATTTTTTTGTGAATTTTACTATCTTGTTCATATTTCTGGTTCAGATTAAATATCGCACACTGGAGGGTATGACTGTCTGAAGGACAATACATTTTAATTGTGTCAATATGACCCTGTTTAAACTGCCAGTGCTGAATGTCCAGTGTGGCACAAATGGATCAATTCAAGCTTAGTTTGGAGATCTAACTTTGGCATTACCAAAATGAACCAATCAAAGTGCACTTTGCATTTAATGGTGTTGGGAGTTCCCATGATTTCCAAAATATATGAGAAGTAAATATTTTTTGTGAGTTTTATTTCGTTCAGATTTTTGTTTAGGATTAATATTTTGTCACAAGTGGGCATGATAATTCTTTGGCCAATCAACACCAATTGTTTCAATGTGACCCTGGTAAACTGCACAATATTTTTTATGAATCTGACAGATTTCAGATAAAATTTATTCCTACGAATTCAGACACTCTATTGTATGTGACAACTGCAGCAATGCAGGGTAAAGTGAGGTAACAAATTTCATCTGAAGTTATATGACAAATTTGAACTAAATGTGATTATGGCAGTGCCTTAATTCCCTATCACTGCTCAGGAATATTAATTCTCTGATTAAATTGATGTTTATCTTTGATAAATTTTGTTTAATTTCAGCCCACATCCTTTTACTTGTATATGACAAGAACAATGCACTTTTACTTCAGAAATGGGATAGAAATATATATTTAAGTATACTACTGTGACTAGCACAAATAAGGATTGTGTACTCTTGTACATTATATTAAAGATTCCTTGACATCTTAACACATTTCTGTCATATTTTATTATCCTTTCTGGCATACACATGTTATGCAATATAACAATTTGATCTCAAGCATCATTGTTTAGGAAGTTCTTTATTTATTTTATGCAATACATATCAACAGACAATTCTGCTTACCAGTATTTGCACTTT
Source organism: Amphiduros pacificus (assembly GCA_949316495.1). Taxonomy (NCBI): domain Eukaryota; kingdom Metazoa; phylum Annelida; class Polychaeta; order Phyllodocida; family Hesionidae; genus Amphiduros; species Amphiduros pacificus. The sequence continues at coordinate 38,188,554 of OX439002.1, forward strand.
ACTTTAATTTTATCACTATACAGTGCAATTAAGTGCATAAGCTGTACACACCATGAGATACTGACCAAAATGACAACCAGGACCTGATTTTAATATTTTACTTTGAATCTTAAATCTAAGCATGTACTCAGATTTGAAGCCATACTTACCAAAGTTAACAAGGGGTTCAGAATGGGGGATCACTTTGTGTTATACAACCTTTTGAATGTGATGTAATTATATACACTTATATCAGCATAACTAAAAATGGGTGGGGAAAAAGGCAGTTTTTTTTAATGGGCATCTGTATTTTTTTTAATAACATTTCTTTAGTTATGATCAAACACTATCAATTTTTCTTTGAGATGACGCTTGATTCTCGTTGGCTAATGTTATTCAAAATGGCAGCTTCCCTGACAACTCAGTGATAGCTATTAAATTTTTGAAGAAAAAAAACTATAACAAAATGGAAAAAGACCCAATCTTTATGGAAAATAGATAAAATTAATCCCCTGAAAATACCACATCTTTCCTACTAATAACTAAGAATTCTGCCCAGTAGTTTGGAAAAATCCAAATTTACAGAGAGAATGACAGAAAATATACCCCCCGCCCTCCCACCACTGCAGAAGCTATGCTGACAGATTCTACACTACTAAAAATGGGTTTCTATTGAAAAGGTAACAAAACAAAATCATAAAACCTTTAAATACAGAAAGTCCATCAGGGAGGTAGTTCAAGGACAAATAATAACCTTTGAAGACTAGATTACACGGCATGTACAAGTTAGCTACAGCAAGAGTAACTTTAATCCACATAAAAGTCTCTTCTGAAAGCTATCTCTTTCTTTTTCTCCTTAGAAAGTTGTCTTTTTTTAGTTTTCTTATTGACAGTTGAAGCTTTCATCTGCCTGTCTTTCTTTTGTACAGTTTTTACAGCATTAATATCATTGGGTAAAAAATGTGTCACTTTGGCTTTATGCTGGGTCATACCAAACCCTTTTCTGTCTCTCTTTAACACGGTTTTCACAGGAAACTTGTGTCCGGAACCTTCAGGGCCTAGTCCGCATTTTTCATTCCAGCCATGTTTTACCATCATTTGATATCCTTTGTTATTTCCTTGAATAAAGAAATGGTTCATTTTTGTCTCATGTTTTCTATTAAATAAATGCAAGGTTGAGGTTTCATGGGCCTGCATTGTTGTTTCTTTAAATTCTTCTTTGCATAGTTCACAATAAAAAGGATCAACACAAGGTTCAGATATTTTTTCCTCTTCTTCTGTAAAATCCTTTCCACTTTCAATATTATTAAAGAGTTTCAAAATCTTTTTGTTCTTTGTCAACTCTTTTATAGTTCTACCTTTATAATCAGTGGGTGCTAAATCTGCCCCATTCTCCAAAAGAATCTGGACCATATCATAATGGCCCTCATGTGCTGCACACATAATTGCTGTCCAGCCATAGATATCACCCTGATTAATGTCAACACCTTCCTGCAGGTAGAGCTCCACACCTTTGACGTCTCCCTCTTGAGCACACTTTAGGAAATTATTGTGACTTCTCATGCTGAATGGTTTCCTTTTTGATTCATTCTTTTCAGATTCAAATTTCTTGCTTGGAGATTTATTCTTGCTAATCTTTCTTCTCTTTCGTTGTATTGGTTGATCCATGGGATCTGTACATATTTTCTGATTATTTTTCCCAACACAAATTTCTGGGCTTCTCTCATGAAGACATAGACCTTGCCCACTCAAACCAACCATTTCTTCATAAAATGATCTTGCTTCCTTTCCATCAACAGGAATTGGATGAGATTTAGTTTTACATCTTTCATGTTTTACTGAACTAGATTCTAGTGTATCTGATGCTCTTATAAATGGTACCAAATCCAATCCATATGAAGATAATGCCATTTTGAAAATATAGTTTTGTATCCGTGAAACAGTACTCTTGATGGCACTTTTCAAAATTTCATTTCATTGTTGTCTGGAATCAGTAAGACTTGGATCTGAAATTGAAGCAGAGATATTAGTCACTTTAACATTTTTTTGCTATTCTGTGTAACTCTACTCTGTGGTTTGTGTAGCAAATGTGGCTTGCAAACTCCCAAGTAACTCAAATATTAATATTGAGTTATTTTGACAATTTGTGTTGTCACGACGTTTTTATACCTCAGTGATGCGCGTATTTATGCGATTTCGAATGAATACGAGCATGCCGATTATTTGTAAAATATTGATTAGTTTGCGTCGGCCATCTTTAGACTGGTCCCCCATCGAGTGTCAAGAACATCGTGTTTATACACAGATGGCGGCAACCAGTCTATGGCTGTACGCGCCATTTTCGGGTCACGTGACGGGGTCAAATGAGGTGCGCTTTGTTTACAAATGTTTGTAACGATAAATATCTTGTTTCTTGTTTCATTTTTTAAAAATACAGTAGTTGTCTGAGGTATAAAAACAAAACATACACTCGTCGGTCAGCTGTGACCGCGGATTCAGTTCGTTGGTGATGGCGGACGGATACCCTTCGCCTTCGGCTCAGGGTATCCGTCCGCAATCACCAACTCACTGAATCCGCTCACCCAGCTTCCCGACTCGGTATGTTTTGTTATAAGATTTAGTGAGCGATATTAAATAGTTACAAGAGTTTTTTCATACAACGGTCTCATTATTGCACGTTCACATACAATTTAATGAAGCAAAATACATTTCTAACTTTTCTGTTCAATCACATTTGTGAAACATTTCTCCATTTCGAAGAAAAACGACATTTCTCACTTCATTTTTAGACAACTCATCTTCTGGGTCCCATTTTTATACCGGAAGTCAACATTCATTAAAATCTCGGATTTAACAAAATATAACAAAAGACTATATTCGACATTTGATACAAAGAGAATATTCTATTTGAGATTTTATCATTCTTTCTTTTCGATTTACCCAGTTCCAAATAATTATTCAAAACGAAAGCATCATTGCCATAGCAACAAATGCAAGATGGCGAGTATTGTAGATGGCGGTGAAGAAACGATGATAGAAGGGCAACGTACGTCCCTTCTGGATGTCATTGAGGAAAGAAATAGGACGCTAAATAAGGTGTGTACATCATAGCGAATTATACAAAACCATGTTTATATGATCTATATTTATTTTAAAGATAATACAGTTTTCAGTAATAGAATTGACAAAAAGCACCTGTCAATTCGGCTTTTTGTAAACAGCGCGTGCGCGTTCAGAAAGACATTTGTGGCAGTCCCAGGATTGTACATTTGCGAAAAGGGGGCACATACCAGTGCCTTTTCAGTACCAGTGTTTATCACTTTTCTGTTAATATTGTTTTTACAATTTTTTTACAGTCATCTGATAAAATGATATACCAAGTTGGCAAATGATGTAATAATTAGTGTAATTAAATTACACACCAATTCATCAATAAACAACCATTTCTGGACTTGACAATTTACCAAATTTAATTTTCACCAACAGGATAATTACCATCGACGAAGTGTCATTCTTAAAACTAAGATTTGTGTAATCTGGTATGAAGAAGCATGCTAACATTTCTGTTCAAAGTTCCGATCCAATGAATAGAAGGTGTCAGACATTTCTTTGACACAGTGCACATTCATGTGCATCACTGGCTGTTTGCAACAAGCCATCCATTCCAAAATGACATCTGCACTACTTCTGCTTGTACTGCCAGGTAGATAAGACAACCTGTTCATTGCAGATGCCTGTGAGTTTACCTTGAAATGTTGCCATTACACAGTATATTTGTAGTTTCTTTCCACAGAGGAGGAAACTGGTCCACATTAACCAGGGCTTGATGGGTACAGATACCATAAGCATTACAAGTGACAACAAATTGCTCTTGTTCTCTTCTTTCCAAATATATAAGTTTGCAAGCCTGACTTGCTGAACAACTTTCAGTTTCAACATACTATTATACAATGCTTTCTCTTCCTTGTGGGTAAACCTTTAAATTTCACAATGTTACTTCACCCTCCCAGTACAAAAAAAATTATAAGGGATGGTAAGAGTCAAGGATAATCTCCACTGTTGCAAATATATTTAAAAGTGTGTATGTGTGATTGTTTGACCAGGTTAAGTTAATTGAAGTGCTTTGAAAGAAAGAAAAAGCATTGGCTGCCAGATGTCACCACCTCGTCATACTGAGCTTAGTTGGCTGTGTAAACCTCCATTTGCTCCAGGGTGACATCTGGTGGTTATTTATGAAGTTTATCCCTACAAGTGAGGCATTTCTGTTGTGAAAAATTCTTTCTAAAAGTTGCATAAGAACACTGTCTTTGTCTAGTTTGTGTCAAGGGAAGGTAGCAAGACCATAAGTGATGTTATATTTATACATTACAATATCCTATCGGACCAGTGATCTAAGCAGAATCAGACAATAGAGATGGCTGTGGTATCAATACCTGCCAGACGAGGCCTTTAAACCTTATTTCATAGGCCTTTTAAAGCATGTCATAAAATCTTGCAAATCGGGAACAAACTGCATTATATTTTGTGTAATTTTACAATGGCCTATTGGTCCCAGTAAAAAATTTACTGGATGAGTGTATCTTCTGACATAATGACCGTGATTACATCACAAGTAACAAGTTGCAGACCTAAAGAATGTCACGAAATAACACCATTAACTTAGAATAATGTGAACATTAGGCTACGAAATATTAGTGTTAAACATAGGCATCAAAACGCTGCTTTATGCCCAAGCTAAAGGCAAAGCTCTTACTTAAGCTTCACCTTTTCATTTCATCATGATTTATCTAATTGGCTCTTAAGATAATGTTACCACATGTCTCAACCAATTAGAAGTGCACACACATTTGAGGGAAACGAATAGCTGCTGCAAATAGCTTGGTACTGAATCTTTGGTGCGATATTCCAAAATGACTTTTAAAGGTTGAATTTGTAGAATGTTAGTGTAGTATAACATCAATGTCAAAATCATATTCTGGCCAAAATGATGGTGTGTTCTAGTGTATTTCTAGCATTTAAATTGGTATTTGCTTTGTTGTTTCTGTGCAAGTCACATGTTTGTGTCTGTGCAAGCAACATAATCAGCGTTTATCGGATTTCCAGAGAATACAGAAGCAACCGGGAAACATCTACTGCAGTCTTACACTCTTCATCAAGGCCAGGACATAAAAAGCAAAATCACGTCTTCAGACTTTCTTAAACTACAACTTTATTTGATGACATATTGCTTTACTAACCAAGCAATTTATTTTTACTTGCAGCCATTGTGACTTATATATGTTAGTTAAAATCTGTATCTTGTGTAATCATTAATGTGTATTTTTCTGCCTTTAACACAAATATATTTACAACTTGATCCCTTCCTGGAGCCACCTGTCAACTTTTCTGGAAGTCCCCTTTTTCTCTCCATAAAACTCTAGTGAAATATTGAACAGGGAAACTGCATTTGGGTTGCAATTTCAATAAATTGCATGGAATGAGGTTGATTTGTGTTCTCTAGTATGCTGTAATCAAAAAGAATATACATATTCCACTTATTGATCTTCTTCTTATCTTCTTGATCAAATGTTTACTCTCTAGAAAAAGGTATATCTATCTATACAGTATGATTCTTGTTTTATGCCAGCTTGTGATATCACGAGAATGCAATCCTTATTGCAAATTACTTATTCGACTTCACATAGTTTAATTTTCTTGAATGTGTCATGTATTTATGATTTGTAATAAAAATGCTGTGATTATTGCAAATAGATGCATATTCAATAATTAATAATAAATTGCATATGAATGAGCATGTTTAAATTTTAAAATGCATTTAGATTCTCAAATATATGGTCTTACTGCAATAGAAGTATTTAATCTGTTTTTATATTTAGGAGTTGTGATAATGATAAATAGTTTACTGGATCTGGAAAAGCTTAATTTAGCTCCTCTGTGAATAATTCAATTAATCTTTATCAATCTCTGAATCTGTCTTTATTTGTTTTTATTTTAAGCTGTAAGTTTAATATTTTGATATTTTTAGATATATGACGGAACATGCTATTATCTGAAAATCACTCTTTTACTTAACCTCTGATAAACAATTTTGTCATTCATGTGTGATAACATGGATGTGAAGAATTTATAAACAGGATTTCAGATTTTTCTTTGATTTAAAGAACACTTCTCAGATAAATGGAAAATTAACAGTTTTATTATATGACTTGTGCACAGACTGACTTGAACATGGCAAAGCCCCATTCAAATTTAGTGTGATTTGTTTGTGTATCAGCATCACTGTTCAACAGTCACCCATGTACAGAAGCATCTACTGGGAATAACTTAAAAACCTTTAAGAGCTCTGATTTGTTTGTTGCAAGTAAACTTCAAATGGTTAAATGTACCAAAAAACACCTTCTCACCTTCCCACAATCAGTTTTCTATCCTGTATATTGTTTAAAATGTATTAATTAACTCACTGTCATGTCATGGTGAAATCTTAATTTGAATTTTGTCATAACGGTGAATAAGATATTATACTAATTCTTTTTGTACTTTATATATTGATACTCTTACATTTGTTGTGCAAAATGTGATATTCTTGGTCTCTAAAGCATATTGTATTTAATATTCAACTCTATACACCTACATGTATATTTTATCTCCGCACCTAATTGCAAATCGCCAAAATGTATATTAGTAAAGAAGATCCGAGAAACTATTTATCTGAACATAATAGCCTTGACATGTATTCTGCTGAATGGGTTGTATTCATTAGATTACTCTGAGCATATTCTAATTATTCAAATAGTTTTCACAATGGGACCATAATTCCGGATTAGCTGGCTTTTTTTCAAATTCCCTTTTTTGATTTTTCATCCACAGGTAATGTGATCCCAGCATCTGATATTACTTTCAATTCTTAGAGATTTCTTGTTCCATTTTTATCTTTCCTTTTGCTCTTTGTCTTTTTGTGTCTGATCATCTTTCAATGCATAAACCACCAGACTTAATACATTACATGTAAAATAATTGTCTTCTTTTGAATAAAAATGAGATATATTTTCAAATGCAGTTGTAGAAACAATTGTAATAATATTTAACGGGTCCTCTGTTCAATCCGAAATACCCAATTTTTAACTTGTCTCTTCTCTGCTTAATCTCTAACCATATTCATTACACATGTTCAGCACAATAGATAATATATGCAGTCACCAGCATTGTAGCATATACTCTCTAAATCACATTTCTAAAGGTATATTTTCACAACTTTTAAAAACAATATACCCTCATGTAGATGGTTGAATTATTTTTACTTGGTATATTTATCATATCATTTGTGATAGTTTTCCAGCTATATCATTACAATGTTTCTTCAGTATTTTCAACTCATTTTTATAGACGCAGACTGATACAACTTTTGACTGATACAATATTATGCTGAAGAAACAAATAATGATGTGCGAATAACTTCAACTCAAATTTGCTGACCCCAGGGCAAATTCTAATAGCATGTGAAATGAATGTTCTTCTCTTGTACAAAAGTGTTTAAGCAAAGGTACAAAGTTAGTCAGAGATGAATTAAGATTATTATTCATATTAATCAGTAATTTATACCTAAACAGATCATCTGATCTGGAATAAAGATTACATTTTGAGTAATAAATAACAATTGTAATAGAGTAGTGTGTTTAATGATCTCATGTGGATGTCTCGACTTTCTCTACAGTCTCAGAACAAGGTTTGTACATGCATACGTGTGTTATGTGCTTCTAGAGATGAGCCGTATATTTTGCAGTGCTATTCCAACACAGCCAATTAGTCTGTACTATACACTATCATAAGAGGCGTAGTATCTCATTAAGGTCATAGAATAACAGAACATAGTGCATGTCACATATAATTAATGTAATATGCCTTATCCTTCCCTGACGTCTATTTTAGTACATATGTACATTAAGAACTTTCCATATCTGTCAAAAGGTAAATGTAGACTTTTGTCAAGCTGAGAGTAGGACTCTCAGAGATCCATGTTGGTTTGTGCCTACCAAAAAAAATGTTTTTGCAGTGCACACCTAAAATGAAAATACAAGAAATCATTGAAAACAAAAAAAAACTCATAAGATAAATGTTTTAAAGCAAACATCTGGGTGTGACATTTGGAAATAATATGATATGGTGTGGCATCACCATCAAATTTAATCTGACTAAACAAAAAACATTGATATTTATAAAAGCCAATAGGATTTTTATTTTGTTTAAATTTGGTATATTTTTTATTTGATGTTCTTATCATTTCCTCAGGAAAAATCACAGGTTCAAATCTAGATGAAAATTTTGAATTGACATTTCCATTTTGAGATTTAGCCACTCTTTACATTTCATAATACTCTCCATTTTAATTTTTTGCTTTACAAATCCACAAATCTTAGAATCATTCTCAGAATTTCAATAAGATAACATTAAACTGCAAGAGAAAACAAGGAAAAGTGGTTTTGATTTTTTATTTGCATATGTAGATGTGCAAATAAATAAATAATATTGCACTTCAGAAGACCTTAAAAACTAAATATTGTGAATTTAGCATTTTCTACCCATACAAGATCTTAACATTGCCTTGAACAGTAAATGTTATTACAACAGATATTTGACATAGATAAATGCAAATTAAAACTTTGAAGTTTTAATTTTCAAAATTAGAGATTGTGCAGCAATGAATAACAAATATATTTGGAGACAGATTACAAGAACTGGAAACTTATTATTTTTTTCTTGAGACAATGATAACTCTCTGAAACCTCTTGGCATGTCCTTTGAATAGAAATGAAATCCTTTAATGTGGTAACTTGTGGTGTGTCGTGCAGTTTGAACTAGCTTCCTCTCTTCCACACTCTGCTTTGACCATGTTATATTCAGTAGCTTCAGATGCTATGTTCAGATGTACATTATGTTAAGATTTCTTTCACGCATTAACTAGCTATAGAAGGCAAGTGCAATATGATACCACACACATATACATACATACACTAACACATACATATGTATACTTATGTCTATTAACAAATAAGATTAATATGAAGTGGGATAATCATGCATTGCTGGAGACACTTAAAGTAAGATTCTGTATGATTATCTGAAAATATCATATCCTGTCAATACACACATAAGTTCACTGATAAAACTATTACACTTTCTGAAAAAACAAACCAACATATTTAGATCTATTTTCTCATTTAATACCGAATTTCCCCTTTACATTCTGAAACAAAATTTTTAACAGTAAAATTGCTGAGTCTCCAATTCTGCATATTTGTCCATATTCATTCAGGTAATGGTATGGAAAGTATACTAATATAAGAATAGAAAACTCATCAATAAACTCACCCCTGACAAATGTCATATTCCTAAATATGTATCTGACATTTAATTGTTTTCAAGTTAACACATATTAATTTAAAACCAAGTGACAATTTTCATTATATTTGAGAAGACAAAATATGAGTTAACTGTGACAATCTGCTGTACAATTATCCTGCTCTATATCCACCTATTAAATTGCCATTCAGATGATTAATCCCTGTTCTCACAAGAAAATGTCATCTGGCCAATTTGTAATGCTATTGAAGAAAACAAGAAATAAAAATGTCAAGGATGCAAAATCTTTTGAAGGACAAATTATTCATCCATCTATTGTTTTGAGCAGGGATGGATGCAATTAGGTTTTTTGAATGTCAAAAATACTCTGAGCTAAAGAATAGAAGTTATTTAAAAAAAAGAGACTAGATTTATCTTACCAATCCGCAATTTATAGATTATTCTTTGGTGCAACCGATGAAGACAAGTCCATGTTATTCCTAAAATGAGGTTTTCAAGATTTCTTTGATGTTAAGCAGGCTATAATAGATGGACAAGGGTTTGATAATGTACAGTTGATTGAAATAACTAACATTTTCTTATTTGACACACACTTATTACCACGTCACACCCTGACATTGTATTGAATACATGGATACAAAGAGGGTTAGTATAACAGTCTGCTTATATTCTGAAATCCTTGTAGAACTCTTGACTTTTTAAAAGTAAGCTTCTTAATGATAGTTTAAAATGACACTTAATGTAACCTTTCTTCTTAATATGGAGTTCATTTATACCATCTTCTGTATTTTCTTTTTTCTTTAGTATGTATTAATTAAGTTTACTAAATACTATATTTCCCATAATAAAAAAAATATATAATATTTAGAGATTTCTGTTAATAATTGTGTTATTTAAGACAAGCTATTTGATTTCCTGGTGTAAATATTAACAATAGATGCAATAAAAAATATTACACTGAGCAACAAAATACTGGTACACAAAACACTTATATTGATATTCTATGTTTCCTTTTACCAGAAAACTAAACTAACCCTTTGTTCTTGAATGGAATATTGGTTTAGTAGCATCTTGTATATATGCATTTTCCATCTTTGCAATCTGGACTTGTATCTGAAATGAGCAAAGAATTTGCTAGCATGTTGCATGACTCCGAGATGACTTGAGTGGATGGGAAATTATATATGCATGGCTTCACAGACTATACAGACTAACTTTTGTATTTGTGTTTCAGAAAACACTTCTCCATAGAATAGTGATGATATCTACAATGTATCATCAAAACTACACTGAAATAAGCCGTAAGTATTCTCACATTGAGCACACATAAAATAAAAAGCTGACTTTGATATCTATAGAACTTATCAATACTCCAAAGTATTGAGCTTATATATCACAGCTATCCTAATAGAATTATAGTTATCAGTTAAACCACAAGAAAGATATGTATATACTATTTTAGATTAAATTGTAATACTTGTGGTCCAATTATAGATAATTAGACCACAAGCCAGTGATGTAAGATTTATATGCTATGTACATGTAAATAAAAATGCTATTTTGGATATCATTTTACATTCAAGAACCTGAATTGTATGAGAAAAATTCTTTCAATTCCATTTGGAATATTATGTGAATAAATGCCACGATAATTTGCACTTGTTTTGCAGAATACTATGAGAGGTTGTTTAAGGATATGCAAAACCAATATCAGATAGAGGGCGTCACTGGTCTTCTGCTGCTTTTCCCAAAGACCTGTATTCATGTTGTAGAGGTAGACAATTGCATTTTGCTCACATCATCACGCCAAGATTTGATAGTCATTTTTGTCATGGGATATGGAGCTAATATCATTTAAAAAGTACAGCTTCAAAGTAGATTGTGATCTTTGTTATAAGACTTAACAAACAATGACAAAATGTTCATTTGTAAATTATGCTATATTCCAGACCTCAGAAGAAGTGATTCTGGACCTTGTACGTGACTTGCGGAGGCAGTCAGGTGACAATCAGACTCACCTGGAGAAATCAAAAATACTTGTCGTCTCTCATAATGTATCCTTTACTCAAATATATCTTAATATTAGACTCATAGGTGATCAGATTATGCACAACAAATAGTAGATTAATGGGTATTCTATATTTTAATAATAACAATAATAAATAATAGTAATAAAACACATAAGTAGCGCATATATCAAGCATTCTTGTTTGATGGGTTCCTATATGTTCTGTTAAGGCAAATAAGTGGTGACAGACATAATTATTATTATTAGGAAAATTAATTCTCATTCTAGGAAAATTAGTAAAGTTCATATTCTTAAGGGTGAAATCAGTGCTGAGCGAGAGAGACAGCATCTGAATGGCAGCACTGTCCTTAACAGCACTTGGCAGATACCACACCGCCTGTATCAACACTGGAGCCACCGTGTTATTGACATCGATGCCCCGAGTGGCAACGACTATGAACCAAGTGATTCAGTGGAAGCAACTGTCACAGACATGCTCACGCAGTTACTCAAGCTGGGCGTGCACCTTGCCAGACAGCCCAAGGTACGGACTAATGTCCTCACCTAACTAACCGATTTTTATCAAAGTTCTATGCACCACCACAAAGAAGAAAAAAACTTCTCTGTGCAGCTAAGACCTCTGAAAATGAACAATTACAACCACAAAAATGGTATTTTTGAGTCCGTAAAATAATGATCCTATACTGTTTCATCTCCCTACATATCCATTTGATAAAAATAAATTCTTGGTACAACATCTCACAACAGCCCCATTATTAGGTACATTAGTTCTACCACATTGAAAAGCTGGTTTAATGCATTGAATGATCATATTTACAATGTCATTAGCAGGTTTTTTCCAGGAAATGTCCACTAATAAGAGTAAACAGCATAACTTTAAGGCCCCAGGTTTTTAAAAAATTTCTTCTGTTTTCATACTTGTAGGTATCGCTAAAGAGTGCCATGGATTCTCTGCATGAAAGTCGGCCTGACCTCCTACCAGACCAGAGTAAGTCTATTTGTATATAGAATATAAATACATTATAAATATTTTACAAATTATTGGTGCCCCATTTTCAGTTTTACAGCATTAGTGCCATCCATTGTGTAAATGCCTGTCATTTGCATTGATCCTTGTTCATCTAAGCACATTATCCTAACAGGTAAATCACGCAAGTAGAGTAAGCACAGCAAGTTTTCTAATGTTGAGACAATATGCAAGATTTATTACTTGGCATTACATAGTTTGTTGAATCTCTGACTAACCCACTTCTGCCAAATTTGTTCACAAATTGACTTCCCATTTATGACAACTTATGACGTTTTGATATGTCTAGTGATGTTGTAGACATGTGCTTTGAAAGGCTTGAATGTTGTTTTCCAAGAAGTGAAAGGGCAAAGGTTGTCCACCTAAGATAAGCAGAATAAGAATATGGCAATTCTCATCACTTTTACTAGCATTTACAAAGCATGAAATGGATGCTGTGAGAGACACTTGGTACTTGAGTTTATCAATTAATCAATGATCATGAATCATATCTTACACAGGTGTAGCAAGTTGCAGTGTTATGCTTATATTTTGGTGCAGATGCTCATTATGTGTCCAGAGAACTGAATTGTAGCACCTATGCTGTACACAGCCTCACCTGCTCACCTGTAGACATAATAGTATCATTCTGAAACATGATATCATCATTGTATTGATCCTGCAAATGTGATATAATCATTATGATATTAATCCTGTTATAAATATATGATATGATGATATTGTCATTATGAAGGTGTAAATAACACACAAGCCGCCTGGCTCACATCTTTTTTTATGGATTTTTCTCAGTGGCCCATTTCCTGTGGTATATCCATATTCCTTGGCATCTATTATTTTTATATCTCATGCTCAGACGATGACAGTTGTGGACACCAGCATGAATGATGCTGAGCTTCCATTAAGTGTGGCCCTTGATGCCATTAAAAGCTGTAATCCAATCTGAATATCATGATATTGTAAGGAACAGCTGGTTCTCCAGGTGCCAATATAATGTTTTCATATGACTCAATGTTGAGCATGTTATCCTGATTCATATTAAAGATTGGATTAAATCAAAATTAGAAGCAGTTCATACACAGTTTTATGAACATGATCTTATAAAATTAATTAAAAGCACAGCATCATGCATTGCACTGACAGAAATGGGACACTGAAAGCTTTTAACCATAATTAAACAAACAGTGCTGAATTTCTGGGCCAGGTTACAACATGAAAGACTTCAAAACAATATACAAAACAAATATAGTCACATTTAAAATTTTAGCCACAGTAATACTAATGATACTTGTAAATCTTGATTTTAGGAACAGATAATGACATATGATGATTTAATTTGGTGCAGGAATACAAAAGGAAAGTTTTAATTTTTTAAATCTACCAATCAATGTAAGAGAATCAAGCCCAAGATTTCCAACTTTCATGACCAAGGTGTTAGTGTCAGATTTCGGTGTATTACTTTACCTGGCACATTTAATGACCTCTTTCATAACAATTATTGCCACAAGTTTATTGAGGTTGCAGTTGATTCGAAAATCAAGATGAAGTGCTCATTATATTTCTTCCTCTCATTGTGGTTCTTGATGCACCTGTATAAAGGTCATTCAATTAATCATCAGTCTCACCATGGCTTATTGTTGCTGGTGATAATGACTATTATTCTATTCCTCCTTCTGTTCATTAACAAATAGGAAACATAATTGATGGCAAAATGTATCAGGTATACCAAGATCTTTAAAGCTATCATTTGAGCATGATAAGCTGAAGTAGACGTAGAGTAAAATATAAATTATATGTGATGTTTTATGCATATACTATAAATACTTTACACATATAACATATGATATTGTAAGTGATTGGTATTTATATGTGACAATTTGTTGCATCTTTATGGTGCCTAAATTATTCTCAATTAATTAAGATCACAGTTTAACTGCAGCAATATTGTGGATTGCAGCAACACAGTAAGGAACTGGAAAGAGTAGACCCTTGTATAGTTCTGCTGTATTAGTTAACAGCACATTCTTTGAGTCTATGACATTCCTTATTCCAATAGGTGTGCAAATATATGAATGTTTGTAAATCATCATTTGTGATGCACTGGCTCCACGAAAATGTCATTTAAAACTTCACCCAGAAAAGATGAAAAAATTAATTTGGGTGCAACTTATGTTGAACCAGTTCAGATATTATATTAAAATTAGTATATCTTAATTCTACTATAATCAAACCTTACTTAAAGTTTATACAAAATAGAAATAATAGTATTACATGTGACCTACAATATTTGCCACAGTATTGGACATGTACATGTATATTGTAATATTGCAAAATCAAATATCAATACAAAATTCACCCATTTTATACTAAAAACACTTAAAATATGCATTGTTTTGGAACCTTTGTTTTTCCTAAGTTTATCTAATGTGTCATTCTATGCCCAAAACACTCTTGGGGATTGTATCAGGTAGAATATCTCGCCCACAAATAATTTTGCCAGAGATGATCGGTGATGCTGATAATTAGGTTTACAATTAGCATCTGAGGTTGGGTAAATCAAATGATAAGCATGCACGTATTATGTTAATCTACTAGATCAGTTTGTTACATATAACAGGTGAATGAAGATATATGCGACTCATAGAGTCTATTCAAATCTATGAGTTTTAAAAATATTATGCTATGAGAGAGTCTATTCAAATCTATGAGTTTTTAAAATATTATGCTATGAGAGAACAGAGATCTTGAAAGAGAGTTCATCTTGTGTTAAAATTGACATATCTCTTCAAGAAATTACCATTTCACATTTACCCAAAACACCAGAAAAGAATTTTATATTCCTTCCAAAATAAACTGAAAATAAAGTGAGAGCAGTGAGATATGATCTTGTCTTTTTGTCTGTGTTTCAGTGGCAGTGCAGTATTTGGTGAACAATGATTACACAGACTGTATCATCAATCCGGAGGAGTACCTGGACATGTATGAGAGACCATTTGATGTCATCTTAGATAGCGGTGAGTGGGCTCAGAGCTCAAATCTGCACTCACTCATAGAACACATACCTGTCTCTCCACTAACTACATTGATACACCTGAAGTAAATATTACACAATATTCTCCACCTATTCTTATTTACTGAAAAGAAAATCTTGACATGCAAAACACTTACATCTAGTACTTATTTCCCTTAATTGGTTAACATTGGTTAAGATGGGGCTATAGCCTATAAACTAATTTGTTAATATGATATGGTTAAATCATCATGGTTACCAGCTAGATAAGATTAATCTTTTCTTGTAACCGTTCATTTTCTATATAATTTTCTTATAAGAATTGATCTATATGTAAGTAAAATGTAAACATGTATTATATATCTTAATGTTGTAGAAAATGATAAATAAAATTCATTCATTCATTCATTCATTCATTCATTCTATAGCGGACATTGATGTTGATAGATTTTGAAACTCTTATTTTCTTATGATATGATTCGATTTGGTGGGCAATATCATGAGTTATATCTAACATCCAGCTGATGATATCCATGACAGTGATCTTATGAAATATAATAGAAAGGCTAATGTAATTACCATGTGACTGGTCACCTACTTCTGTATTGTTTATCATATACATGTAGCAGGGAGGACACAGGTAGCAAAATATCTCACTTCAAGGAGGAGTGTCACAGGCAAGTAAGACACACACAAAGAACAGTGGAGACCAGATCAAGATGAAGATTAATTGTTTAATATATGATGTTGTATCATAGTCTGAAATATAGTTTGGAATGATTCAATGGCCAAGAGTCTATTTTAATCAGTCAAATAATACCAAAATAAATGTTTAAAACCC
The DNA here is from genome assembly GCA_949316495.1 of Amphiduros pacificus. Taxonomy (NCBI): domain Eukaryota; kingdom Metazoa; phylum Annelida; class Polychaeta; order Phyllodocida; family Hesionidae; genus Amphiduros; species Amphiduros pacificus. The sequence continues at coordinate 38,204,794 of OX439002.1, forward strand.
TCTTACTCCATACTAAGCATGTTACTAGATACTACAATATAGACAAAATGTTAGATACTAAACAGAGTTCCCACGCAGGTGGGAAGGTTGGGAGTTGTCCAGAATTGCATTAGGTCAGGTAGCTGACCTAAAAAAGTCGGGAAATCATGCACAAAGTGGGGAAAATTAAAAAGATTATGATGCAAAACTGAATAGAACATATGCATGCTTTAGCGTTGTTAAAGTCAGATACTACCATTGGCTACATTGGCTACCAGTTTGCGCGAGAATTGATTTTAAAATATCTCTGTTAACATGGAAGATTCAGAATGGCTTTGCCCCCAGTTATCTAACAGACTTATTAATGCCAAAAAGTGGTGAAAGGAACCTGAGTATGTAGTTCCAAAAACAAACTCTAAATCTTATGGGGATAGGGCGTTTGCTGCATATGCCCCGAAAATTTGGAATGCCCTGCCCCTTGCAGTTAAAAATTGTAAATCTATTGACTCATTTAAAAAGCATCTGAAAGCTCACTTATACCGAGAACATTATCTTCTCAAGCGCCATGAGTGGCAACATATTACCGGTAGATACTACAATTTAGACATGTTGTCAAATATGAATGCCAGGTACTAAAATGTTTACAGTTTGTAAGATACAGTGATATTGACAATTTCTGAAATGTTTCCAATGTTCTGTGGAAGGCTGTGCTATCATTTTGTAGATGAAACCCAAAGGTTTTATATGAAGCATTAGCTTGATTGATTGTATACCCGTATTCCCTTCAGTAATGCACTTCCTTTATATTTCCCACACAGTACATCAAGGCTAAAGCAGCAATATAGGATTGTGACCTTACATTGATGCATAGAAAGCATGTTAACACAGTAAAAGGTGTTGTGTTCAGAGCAAAATGATAATTTGGCTCAACAGACAGGTGTATTTTCCATGAGAGCAATGCAACAGCTCTTATATTTTATAGAATATAACAAGTATATTGTGACACGTATAAATTTACATTCTTCTTCAAAGCTGGATCAGTATAAGTGGGATTAATTTCTTTTAATTCCAATTGAACAGTGTATAGATGACAGAATATTGTATTTCATCAGGCTGAATGGATATGTTCTATGCACCAGATTGGCCTTATGATCAGAACATTATTAATCAGTGCGTTTCTAGAATATCTCATCTCAGACATCTTTTACAATGATCAGGAAATACAAGAATTATTCCATATGGTACTGACTTTTGTGCCTATATAAGATTATAAGATTTATTATAAGAGTAAGACTTTAGATGCAATACTTGAACTGTTGTCAGTTATATATAGAAGAGATTATAAATAAAGTTGATATAATTTCTGGTGATATGGGTGGCAAGCAAGTTTGCATTGTTTCTCATGTATTTATTTTTTTAAAAATATAATCATGATGTCATATATTATGCAATATTATATATTAGTTTGAATTATTTTTCATTATTTATTTTGGTACTACAGATGTAAAATAATGTGCATTATATATCCAATATGCACAGATGCTGTATTTTTATGCTCATGATCTGAAAGAATTTCCACTGAAATGAAAATGAAAAAAAAGCAAAAACCTATTTTGCTTTTTCTTTTCATTTTCATTTTAGTTCAGATTAGTTCTTAAAGGAAACAGACTTGAATTACATTTTTTCTGCTCGGAATGACCAGAATTTAAGATTTCAACCTGGCAAATTGTACAATTATTGCCAATTAAACACCCAAAGAGAAAGCTAAATTTAATTGATTTTTAAATGTAATATGTTAATTTTGGTTTCTTTTCAGAGTTGGTATGGCCCATGCCTACAAAACTGTTTCCATACAACTGATCTTATCTTCATCTTTTTTTATATATATTTTAAGAAATACAAGTTAATGATTCGAGTTAGTAATTATTATTTAATTATATTTTCAATAATTGGACATATCTTAATGGTATGATCAGATTACACTGACAAGTAATGCTTTATCTTCATATTGTAATGAATTGTATGATACTTCTTTTACAAAAAGAGCTCTTTGTGTGGAGCCTGTATTGCTTCAAATGTTAGATGATATTACCTGTATTAATATCATGATCATAATGTACAAAATGTGAATAAACTGTATATTTATAATACCTGTTTATTAAGTTATATGCCAAGTTGTATTATGATTACATACTTTTAAATACCCAGATTTCCAATACAGTCTGAAATCATCATTAAATTAACACAGACCATCTTGCTGCGAATTTGAATTCACTTCTATGGCTATGCTCTCTATGGTCAACGAGAGAACATGATTGTATCATTTCATAATTGTTTTAATTTCATATTGAATGTGTTTGAAGTGTAAATTATTTATAGATAAAGAATATTGATCTAGTGTACATATACTATTAACCAATAAATTTGAACCAAAAGCTAATACTTCTGTTTCTGAGATGCTGTTGTATTCACATCTAAAACACCAGAGTCATACAATGATAAGAAACATGATGTCGAAAGATATAGGCCGACTCATAGACATATGAAAATATTCAGGAAAGAAAGATATTCAATATCACACAAAATGAACAATCTTTATATTACTCAAAAATGTTAAACTGTCACACAATAAAGGCAAGTTCAATGTCGCACAAAAAGAAGAGGTTCAAAGAACAAAGTCAGTGATTTATTTACAGTTACTTTCATTTGTATTCTTGAAGTGCAATTACAAATTTGTTTTTTTTAAATAAAAAACCATGGTCTTGACATCCTTAAATATTTCAACCTAAATTTAGAAAGACATTTTTGTTGGGGTTTTACTTTTACTTTCAACACTACTTCAGTCATTTCATAATGGGATCTAGCAGGTCTTTGATATGACAACCCACCCGGTCACAGGTTTAGAAGAACAATGGGAAAACCCTTCAGGCAAAGGTCTCTGCTAATGTGAAAAACTAACATGAATTCAATGTCAGAAATCGAACCCATGACCTTTGGATCACCACAGTAGAACTGGTGGTAATAAGCTTGCACTCTTAAATAACTGCACCACAGCACATCACCCAAAATAGATTTGTAATACAGGTAAAATCTATCAAATTTCTATGACAGTTATGGACATGGCTTTCTATTTATACACATGTATGTGACAAAGGCCTTGCCTTTATTGATCAGCACTTTTTGTGAGACATTTTGATTTGTCTCTATTTCCAAACAATGGATATCATTATGAAATAACAAGTCCACATTTATGTGAATCATAGCATTTTTAAAGCATTGACAGATTGGTGGAAATTAGTTTTCTTTCACGATATCTGATCAAGATGGTCGGTTGCACGTGTCATGTAGAATTCTAGGGCATTTCTACTCTCAGTCAATGAACCTGGGTTTGTAGCAGGCTCTGCAAGTAAAGGCAGATTACAGTTTTAGGAGTACAAGCTTTATTTTCACAACCAATAGGCATAGAGTGAACTATTGTATTATATGTAATAACATGGCCAATTGCTGTCATTGCTATGATTAGAATGTGAGTGCAACAACATATGAGTTAAAGCTTCCATGATAAAAGATTTTCAAGCACTTTCTCCTAACATAATATAAATGTTTATACCCTAAATGTTGTGATCAAACTTTAATACCCATCACATTTCCCCTGCTTAAATGTCTGTGCCATCTGGAAATAGTTGAATACTTTGTCAACATCTTTGCTTTGCTGACCAGTGATCTTATGCAAATACCTGCTTAGTGAAAGGTTGACAAAAATGGAGAACCACCAGATTAGGGCGTGTTTGTCCTTTAGTCTGGAAAGTTAGTCATGATGGGAAGCAAAAATTAGTAACCTATATGTGCATTTGCACAGCTGTATGATAATTGCATGTTAATGTGCGGAATAACTGGACGCACAGAACCACGTGTCTTTGCAGGGTAGACTCTGCCTTGCAATGCAGAGTAGGGCATTTCATGAAGTCACAGAGTAGGGCATTTCATGAAGTCACAGAGTAGGGCATTTCATGAAGTCACAGAGTAGGGCATTTCATGAAGTCACAGAGTAGGGTATTTCATGAAGTCACAGAGTAGGGCATTTCATGAAGTCACAGAGCTGGGCATTTCATGAAGTCACAGAGTAGGGCATTTCATGAAGTCACAGAGTAGGGCATTTCATGAAGTCAAAAGAGTAGGGCATTTCATGAAGTCACATAGACTGCTCGCTGGGATCAAGTTGTCATCCCAGCGAGCAGTCTATGTGAGGAGACTAGTAGATGGTTCAGGATCACTGCCGCTTTCTTATAGTAACAGCAGATGAGCTTATTTTGGCAACAAAATCAGTAACGTGACTTACCATGCCATATTGCCCTAATGTTCCAAGCAATCTCACCGTATCTATTCAAAATATAGCTAGAATACGACTCCAATTGCTGTGAAACATTTAATATAATTATACCACAACAGGAACAATAAAGGTTTTCTTGGCTGTTTTGCAACCTGCAAATGTAAAGCCATTACATCTATCAATTATCGAATTCCATTCTCCTTATGTCGGTTAATTATGCACAAATAAAAAAACCTGGATACGGACCATTGGGTTGTCTTTCTTCTCAAGATATCGATTGGGATACAAATAGACCTATCCCGGCATACACGGCCAAGCAATCAGTTCGGCAGATCTTATTGCATTTCCCATCAAGCATTCACAACTTGACTTGCCCTCTGAATTTTCAGCGAGCACGCGATCACCAGAGCAATGAGATTGTGTGGTGAGCAGCTCAGTGGCTTCATCTGTGTGGCGCTTTCTCTTCTCAGCCAACCAACTTAGGGATACATATAAATGTATATGTATATACTTATATTGCCACAAACCCAGCGCTGTCTGTGACTTGTCTATTTAAATATACCATCACCCAGCAACACATCAGAATAATAACTGGATGTATTTCATCTTTGTTTGGGACTAATCACTATGTAATACACGCATGATAGCAATACTGTTGTCATATAATTTGGTGTCGTGTAAACAGTTATACCGAGAAAGACATAGGAGTGCACGAACAATGGCATTGACACTTATATCACATGGCACGACTCGAGGAAGCAATATTTGTTATAAGAACCTCGATGTTGTTTGACAGATGGCTCAGACTCGGATGTGGATTATATGGTCTGGTCTATGTTGTTAGACATTGGAAGGGAACCAAGATGTTGTGTATTAACATGATTAGTTAACCACACTCTGTTCTTACTCGTAGTATATAAAGGAATATTGTTTTAAGTTTGTATCAAAACTATTATTAAGTGGATAATCTCAACAAGGTTGCATCCAAACTATTCGGTGGATAATCTCTATAAGATTGTATCCAAACTTATTCAGTGGATAATCTCTATAAGGTTGAATCCACATTATTATTATTAAGTGGATAATATCCAGCTTTTAGAGTTGGTATGATGGGGTGTGGTGCCAGCTTCAGACCTGGGCTTGGCGCCATCTGTGGTCAAGGTCAAAATGTCCGACCCACAGAAAATGTTTATGACACAAAAAGGCTCTTGTCAGAACTGGTCACAGTGCAGACTGCTTTTCTTCTACCAGAAGCGGAGATGCCGGAGGAGAGAGTATGGAACCAGAAGGCCAGTGAAAGGAGCCATGGACTGGGGAGTGGTCTGGCTGGAGCTCTCAGTATTGGGGGTGTTATAGGTGGCGCTAAGGCACCAGTGCCCCCTAGTGGAACGCACCTGCGAAAAACAGAGTCGGATCTCTCAAACCAAATCAAACTTGTACCAAGAGCTGCCAGTGCTATGTCTTTTACTCTCACGAATAAAAGGGCATCATTTGAAAGCAAATCATCATTGGAGAATTGCTCAATTGGGCAATATCTCAACAAAAGTGACAATTTTGGAAAGGCACAGCAGTCTAGAAAGGACATTGAGCGAGACAAGAGGAAAGACCAACTACCTGGTGAAGCCAACGAACAGGGGGTAATGTCAGTCTCGCCCATGACAAGTAACACCAAGGAAGGCACAGCAAGTGAAATGGGCGAACCAGACATGGTACCCCATACAGCCAAAAGCCCCCAAAATGGGTCTTCAACCAACGTTTGCGATCGAAACACAGGAAGTGATATTTTACATGGCAACGAAGTATTTCAGACCAACGAATCTGAGTCTGTGGGAGGAGATATGAATACGGAAACATTACCTTCACAACCTAGCCCCGGCCAAGGTGAAGATGCCTGTATGTCTGATCACACACAGCATGTAGAAAAAACTAATTCTATGATAGATCAAGAGGCAAAAGATATGTAAAGCCAGGAAAACAGCATTCACTTCCTATTTTGTTCAATTAGTAGCGACTCAGGAGGGAGATGTTTTAGTATTGTTTATGAATTTAATAAGCATTTTACGCTTTCATTATGTAGACCCCACAGTACTTTTCTTTGTTAATATTCATAGGTGTGGGACGGCGATTAGGAACAAGACATTTACTGTTATGGTCTAGGATACAAAAGTATATTACCCTGCATTACAGGGCTTCTCTTTCATATAAAGTCTCTGTCGTCAAAAGTAAGGAGGCGCGTTCACGGTCGGCCGCAATCATGACTATTCACAAAAATCAGGATATATGCACTGATTGATAAAAAAAATAAATGACCATTCATATAGATTATGCTTTGTATTGATTGGAAAGTGTCTCGCTGAGCTAAATGATCACAGGTTGAATGAATAACATTACTTCCGATGTAATGCAGAGTACAAAATGATATGTGAGAAAGAAGAGATAAATCCTGAGAGATATAACAACGAATGTTTCAATATGTTTGTATGCTATTTTGATTTCAGCATGGAATGATTAATTTCATAATAACAGTTTTAAAGCTTTCCTGAAATCATACTGCATTCAATCTTTCTCCTATAAATAAACCAAAAACATTCATGGGATTCATGGACAGCGAAAGAGGACATGTTTTAATTTTATTTGTTATAAAAGTTGATGTTTGTGTTTTCATACAGGTAATGGTGAGCTTAAATGTTATTTTCCTCTGGCATACACTTCTGCTTATTACAATTTTTCATGAATTAAATACTGGTTCTCTATGTTGCGTAAATAATCCGATAATAAGATATGAATATAACCACATTTCTCACATTGGCGGGTATTATTATGATTATATTATTTCTTATCATTTTTAGTAAATGGGAGAGGTCGATATTTCAAAGAAATCTACATCAGTGCCAAAAAAACTTCATATATTTTAAATTATTAGTACCCCAAGGATGAATAAGTTTCATGCAACATTAAGTAAGCTCCTCTAAAAAGGGGATGAGAAATGGAGTTTTGCATATTTGATAAAAAACTAGAGGGATCTTCCTTCAGTTTCATTGGATTTAATTGTGACATTTTGATTATATCAAATTTGACAGAAGCACACAAAATGCCGTAATTCCGAATTACACTCGTTTTAAGCATAGCAACAGATATTTTTTACTGCTTTGTCACATGGTTGTTAAACCCCCCCTATATACAATTATGATGTGATTACGACTGTTCGTGTTATTTCATTCTATCAATTCTAATTCTCACTGCTTGATTGGACCCTGCTGCCACCTGGTGTGCTGAAATTTGTCACGCATGGCTGAACTTTGTTGCAATGCAATCTTGGCTCATAGAATAGAAAATGTTGATTGACATGTTATATATTTTAATCAGTTTTTTTACACCCATAACTCTTTCCATTCTTCTCAAGATCCATAAACTGTTTTATACATGTTTTAAAAATATTAATGTGTTTATATCACAGCAAATAGAATAATTAGTTATATCACATTAGTGGATCACAAATGTTGAAACTCAAGCAGTGAGAATTCTAATGTTCACATAATCAAACATCGACTCTGCGTATATATTAGTATGTATTCCTGTTTCGAGAAAAATAAACATTTCAGGACTTTAAATATAATATATTTTTGTTATTACGTATTTTTTCGAAAGAAAATGTACCTAACTTTGGAGGTGCAATAATGGAGTAGGGAACAGTTGTGCGAAATAAAAAAATGAGTTGAATAGAACACAACAGGGAGTGCATTCACACGTATTTGTGATAGCTGTAGCTATGTTTGAAAGCAATTAAAACATGGTTGTTGTTAGCAGGTTTGGACAATGTGCCCAAGAGCAATGAAATAAATCTTAGACTAATCTTAGTGTGTTTCTCATGATTTGGTCCACGTCATAATAATAATACTTAATTATGGACCATCAGTTATTATATAGTATAAAAACGAAATTTAAGAGGAACACAAATGCTTGTATACTGTGCTCAAATTGTTTCAAGTCTACTTTTTACAATCATAGTTACATTGCCGATGAATCCTGTCAACACATGGGAAGTGTATTTCCAGGACAACCAATGGGTCAAACGAAATTAATTAGTGTTATTGGAATAAATGACTACAAACAAAAATAAACATGATAAGATGACACTTTTCTCTGACATTATATAATGTTCGGAGTGGAAATCATCTCATTTAGATATTTCGACTGTTTCCATCCCTCCGATTATGGTCCAAAAAAGGAGTGGAATTCAGACATCATTTTGGTGTCATCTTCAAAACTTTATTCAGCTGTTGATGAGTGATCATTTTTTTAAATGTGTATCCTGCTGTTTGCATCCTTGGATAATATCACAAATATTGTATCCAGATAAAAGGGGCAGACCATGGGAGGGCGGGGGATAGGGGAAAATAGGGGAAAAGATTTTTTTCAGCAATCGGGGTATAAAATTGAACATACCAATTATTAGAGTTTGTATCCCTAAAACGGTTTACAGACAGCTCATTCGACCAATCACTCTGTCCTTAATATAAATGCATACTTAAGAGCATTGTCTGCAAACCAAATTATAAAAATAGGTTTGATCTCAGCCATGTGTCTATATATTGCAATACTATATATAAAAAACTAAGGGCGTGAAAGCTCTTGCACCACATTTTTGTCAGTCTGATATTTCAAATCAGAATAAAAATACTTACATACATCCGAAAATTTAAAGAATATTATCCAATCAATGCTAAGATAGCAAAGCATTTAAAAAGTGAAATATTTACCTTATGCCTTTTAAAGATATTTCTTTGATGGGATTGACTGGGTGGTGGAACACCCTGTGACTAATATTATTATAAGAAATTTTGCGCCATCTGTTGTTTAATTGCTCATAATATTTGCAAAGAACTACAAGGCATTTTCATGCCCGCCTGAGCACAGGATTATAGTATTCTATGGGACACTATTGATTTCCATAATTCCCTCTATTGGTTAGAGACTAATAACTCTCCCATATAGTGACAGTAAACCACCTCACAGGTACCCGTATGCTGTAGCCAGAATTCCAGTTCTGTGTCACTGGAAATATGTGGTCGTTGTTTGGGGTTTCCCTGTTCTATATCTACCTTACCCAATCGGAGCAAACCTCCAATAATTAGTGACATTATTCGCCCACTGCATAAACCCGTTTCAACAAGAGGTCCTTGACAGTCTTAATATATTTGGATTAGGTTAGACTACTCTATTGGTTCACAGGCTTTTCTGATTTTTGTACAAGTGATTTCAGATTAGGGCAGAAATTCTAATTAAGGTAAGGCTAGGTTAGGTTTTGAAACACTAAATTTAAGGATTGGTCAGAAATATCCACATCTCAAGATCATAAAAGTAAAATTGATAACTTTATTCATGAAATAAAAGTTATCTCATCCAAGGTTATGATGATTTAAACTTTCATCCCTTTAGTTGTATAAGAGTAAAGGGAGAATTGACATTGGATTGATCACACAATTTCGACACTATCTTAGCTTTTCAGATTCTCTATGCTTGAGAGTAATGACAACAATTTGGCGAGGCCCCATTCTTCCATTTTCGCTTGCATTTGTTTTACCTATAGGGCAAGATGTTTGAGGGTTCAAGATGATTAAGCCGTATGTCTATGGAGTCTACTCGTATTATCGGTCCATGGCAGCCATGTTTTGACCCTGATTTTCCAGTTTACACCATCAGATGGCACTTGAGCATTGAAAACAGGGTCGATTGAAAAGTGATTTGGATTTGCTGGAAGAGCTGAAATTTCGTTTAGTTCACGTTTGCTTCGAGATTTTGTTGAGAATGGCTGCACACGATTGGCACCCGCCGTTTCGCCGGTGGCGAGAGCGGCAGATCGCCGGATCCTCCATTTTGTCCCGCCGAATTCCCCGGCGTCTTCCACTTTCTGCCACCAGCACCGCTGGCTCAATCGTGGAGAAATGGGATAACCCGGGCTAACTCACTGGACCCAATCGTGGAGCAATAGTTTTGTTTTTGTCGAAATCCAGTCTAAACTTTGATTTTCTCATGTTGCAACTGATTTTTAAAAAATCAACACTTGTTTATATTTTACTCAGTTATTTGACATACACACATGGGCTTTTTCGCTCGCGTTTGTTTTGCCTTTAGCGCTAGATGTTCGATGTTTTGACTGATTAAGCTGTAAGTCTATGGAGCATACCCCGATAATCGGTCCATGGCGGCCATGTTTTGGTTCAATAATTCTGCTTACACCGATAGATGTCGCTTTTGTTTGAGAACTGATTTGTGAGTGCGTGGTAGAGTAAGAAGATTTTCGTTGGATTTTGCCTTGGGATTTTGCAAACTTACGCGAGCTTGATTTTTTTAAATCAACACTTGTCATAATTTCAATTCAACAACATGGTGGGAAATCAGTCTTGCATTTGATGCTCTCTCAATTTAGTGATTGGGTGAGGTTGATTAGCTGGAGGTTTACCACACTGCACAGAATTAATTATCAAATCTAAAACCAGCACCAGGTGGCAGTAATGAATGCATTCTGTAGTTGACGTGCAGGTGGGGGCAGCATAAAGTTATTTTTTATTTAAAACAGCAAGGTCATCAACAGATGGAATGTTAAAGAGAGGTGAAAGAAATTGATTGATGAAATGGTATAATCATAACTCAGATGAGTAACTTATAGGGGCTTCAATGTCTTTCTTCCAGACATCTTTTTACACAAAATTAAAAAAACGTGATATATTTTCTTTTTTTTAGAACTGTACTGCTATAATGGGTATTTTGCTTTAGTATGTTAACTTTGAAAGGGTGATTTATGAATAAGACGGTTTTGAGGATGACCTGACCAGGCTATATATATTAAGCAATTATGTAACATAAACTAGAAACATCCAAATTGCTTACGCAAGAAAATGTATTTGTTCAATTTCATTTTGTGTAACATGAGAAACCTTTAACGGCTATTCACCCGTGATATGATAACGTGATATGTTATTTTAAGTTATTTTAGTTTGAAGTTTTAAAAGTGAAAATATGGCAACTGGGTATTGGCCTATGACAATTTAATATGTTTACGATAACAAAAGTGACAAAAATATTATAAGAAATTTATGGAAAAAAGATATAAGGGAAAAGAAACATAACAGACGTCAGATAAGATAGAAACCTGCCGAAATATCAAATTCCTAAAAGATTTAAATAGGCCGATTGCGGGTCGCCATACTGCCCCATTGAAAACAACACGCCGGAACTGCACAATTACAATCGGAAGTGCACAAAAAACTCTCTAAAATCTAATCATTAAAAAAAACAAGATGGTAACCCGCAATCGGCCTATGTCTATTAAAATGACTATTATTTTTTTTTCCTATTTCATATAGTATGCTATATTGCACAAAAGTCATGGGTTTGCAGTGGTGGATGAAACCGAGAAATACAAGTAATAAATGGACACAAAGTCCCTGACCAATTTTTGATCTCTAATCATCGTGCCATCCTGCTAAATTACTAATGTTTGCATTGCCTCAATACGAATATAATGTTTGTACGGTAGTTTTCTAGGCCATTTCCATAGAACCAATGACGTGTTATGTGCACAGCGGTTGGTCGAAAAATCTCTCAATGGCCTTGTTCTGAGCAATTAGCTCCTGATACGGCCATTTTGCATTAAATATCAGATGTCTTCAAAAAATGTATTTTTGTTGTTGGGAAAATGCTACTTTTGACTACTTGAAAATTGTAAAGTTTTCGTGTTCTTTACAAAGAGATTAATAGGGTCTGCCAAAAATACGGAAATACCGGGAGCACGAATAGGGTGACGGTACAAATTTGTTTTGACATGTCAAGTATTAAATATTGAATATTTAATTTCACCTCTTCACTCCAAACTAAACATGGCGGATAATATATCGGTTTTCAGTCGTGTCGTAATACTTTAAGGATTGAGCCGAAATTGATAAATAATATATTTTTTGAGACATCTATGTAAAGATTATCGGGTGTGAATAAATATCACAGTCATTTTCTAAAATCAAAAACAAACAAAAACCTGTACCCCCTCACACATGCATGCACATACATGCACACACGTGTGCAAAAAGGAAGGTATAATAGTTGAATGTGATGTTTAAATCATTATGCTATGTTATTTTTTCAGATACAGAGCATATCAGCTCTTTATGTAAACAGAGCCTCAAATGAATTGCATTATAATATTTATTGGGATGAATAAGAACTAAATTGATAAAGGGATCTGCCAGATATTATCAGCTTCTCTTATTTTCTTAGGTAATGTCTAATGACATCACTCTCTCAGGTCTAAGTTAATAAGCCAGTCAGTTTTGTGTCAACCCAGCATCTCTCACACAGTTAGGTATAGCCTGTTCCTCAGTAAGACAAGTACACCATACAATAGGGAACACTACTCTATTAGGGAAATTTCCATAACATTGAGTTGTAAATATCCTGTTGCATTCCTGCAGGTGTGACCTAGGCATGAACAAAAAGTAACATTTTCCACTATATTTGACTCATTGAGTCTCAAATCTCATCCAACCTTTCAGTAGTTTCAGAGGATGGGTGAACCCTTCACCAGAGCTATTTGTACCATATATCATTGTATCTTGTCAAATAAGATAAAGTGGATATTTGCACTTAATAGCTAAATCGCTATATTTGATAGCTAAGTGCAAACTGTCCATTGGCAAGTAAACTGAGATCTTTTGTCTTGACCAATCTTTTCTAGTGTAATATATGAATCTTTGTTTTATAAAAGCTAATTACCTATTAACAATATTTGCTTTTGTAAATGTAATGATTATAAATGTGACATACTCAAGAATCAGAATCACAACTTGTCAAAGAGGAAAAGGCCAAGTTTGGCTTTAAGTACCAGAGAAGTACAGAATGTGGTGACACGTCTATGTATGGTCTGGTCAACCAAGCCAGAGAGTGAGGCCAAGGAATCAACCAAGAGACACATCTCGACTTCAGGGTGCCCATAGATCAATATCAAAATCTGACATGAAAAATGTAAATGATCTGATGGACCTTACTTTATATCTTAGTTGAGAACCTGAAAGGTGACATCAGCATTAATGACTTAATTGTCAAATATCCCTGGCTGACATAACTTCCAAATTTAAACCAAGAGTTTAAACGTATATCAAAACTTGATGTCGTCAGTTGTTTACATGACTTTCTCAGCAGAAAGGGACACCGTTGAGTGAAACTGGTGGGGGAAAAGTTCCCAAAGAATGACTTATTTAAGACGGTTAAAGATCATTCTGGCTGAGAGAGTGTGTTGGATATGTGTTAGATAAGTGTTGGATATCTGCATCGTGTTTGACCATATTGTGGGTACCTTTACTGTTAAAGGATATCGTGACAATCGTTCCTTGTTGAGAATAATATCCAAGGGCCACATTGAAATTGAAGGTAGTATGGCTCAGTTCATTGATATCACAACCGTCCATTTCTATGTCGAGGGTTTAAAGGTGTGTGAATGTGGTAACTTTGTTGAAGCATTTAGTGATTATATTTGTTCATTCCCTGTAATCAACTTGACGTTTCTGTAGAGAGATCTTTGCTCCATGTCAGTTCACAGTTATTATCTCAAATTCAACGACTGTACCATTTTGAAGTGTCTGAATGTGGAAACTTTAAATACTTTAAAATTTAATTAATATATGGTGGTAAATTTGACAATTTGATCAATGATATCTCTCTTTTCATTTTAACTGTCATGTCTAATCTATTTGATAAGTTAACATATAATTTGTGCATATGTAAATATTTTTTATCACAGGGCTCTACATTTACTATGGTCAAGTGACTCAGAGGTTTTTGTGCTATTTTCAGAAGCCAGACCAGTAACAAGATGGGTGCAGTAGTGGGACACTAAGAAGGGTCTAATTATTACATGTTTGTTATGGTTGGTAATGTACCTGGCAACATAGCCAATAGAGCACTGTGTGATATATATATGACCTTTCTCTTTAACATGTTATAGCCTACTGTCTAGCTACTACACCCGTCCCACTGCATCATAGTCCTTTCTGGCACAGAGCTCTACATTAACTATACATGTTTTATTTTTGGTAAGAGCCAGAGGTGGCCAGTGCATTTTTACAGTTACTAACTCTATATTTGTATTCCATAAAATGTAATACCCTTTTCAAAAATCAAGCCAAGCTGGATAAGGTTTTAAGATATTACTGTAAGTATATAGGCAAAATGTGGTCTGTAATATGAGATTATTGCCTGATGTATGGTTAGAGATCAATGCTGATGTCTAATTTGAGATATGATTTGAGACAGTTATATTTTCATAAGCACTATTTCAAATATGCATTATTGTCCTGACTAGTAGGCTAAAGGAAGATAAATAACAAGAACTATATTATAGATTTAATAGATATCATTATAAATTCTTGAAGTTGGATTTAGTCTACAATTGCATGAGTGCACAGGTTCTGACTTAATTGTATTTTGATTTATCATTTCATATGACACTGGCAATTACTTATGATATCTTGTAATGGAAATTATATATAAATATATTCCATATTTTCAAAGAATATACGTGTTTTATTGTAGACTGTTTACCATCTTTCCCTTTAAGTCAGAATATTTCAAAGCTTGCATGCTTATCAACTGGTCATAATAGTAAGATGTATGGTGACATTGCCATGGTCATTCTGACTACATCGTGTTGATGAGCATGGTAGATTTGACCAGCTACAGTGGTCAACATGACCATGGAGGATGTCATTATGATTACACTAGCCATCATAACGGAGTTAAAATAACGAGTTTAATATTAGTATCCTGACTAAACAGATGACAATATTTACCAGGTTTTCACTATCACTAATCATGATGACTACCTTATATAGTGGTCAGAATGACCATAAATGTTGACATTGTGACCAGTAGATGTAGTTGTACTGATTACATGTAGCGAACAAATGTAGTCACATCGATCATATAGCCCTAGTCATCCTGACTACCTTAATGTTGGGAATACAACAACCCTCTCCTGACTACCTAAATGTAATCATTATGACTGCATTTTAGGAGGGAGAAATGGTGTCTCCAACATGACTAAGTACAGTACCAATGACTACCTTAGGTAGTCAAAAGGTAGTCATAAGGTCGTGAATATGACTGTTCTTTGGGCTCACCAACAGTTACTACCTAGGTAGTCAGGCCACAAAATCAAACCTATGATGACTACCAATGTGAGCAATTTGTGCACCATTGACGACCCCCATTTCCCAGTCAGTATGACTATCTAAGTTTCTCAGTGTTGTGATTGGCATTTTTCTCTTTATTCATATATATCCATAAATAAATATCCATTTATATGAAATGAAAAACAAAAAAATAACAATATTTCATTAAATCAATGTTTTATATCAGATTGTACAATATGAAAAGTACACTTTTTACAATCAATAATACGTTGGAGATGACATAGATGTACACACATATCACAATGAGGTGTTGCAAGGGAAACACAAACAGTGAAAAAGGAATATAAAGAAAGAAAAAAACAGTGAAGAAGGAACATAAAGAAACAAACACAGTGAAGAAGGAGGATAAAGAAACAAAAATAGTGAAGAAGGAAGATAAAGAAACAAAAACAGTGGAAAAGGAAGATAAAGAAACAAAAACAGTGAAGGAGGAAAATAAAGAAACAAAAACAGTGAAGAAGGAAAAGAAACAATTAAAAATTAAAAAGAAACAAACTTTAACGAGACAATGAATAAGACTCGAGGATGAAACAAATGAAAATAATAAAACGAAAAACAAGAACGAATACAAATCTATGAAGTTTGAAGCACTTTCAAATAGAAAATAAACCAATCTTCCCATATCTTTCCATTTCAAGATCATTGATTTACCTGATAATGTTAAATAGAATACCAGACAGATTTGAGGGGACCCATAAACTCATCTCCTTAGTTGATGGTATATTGTTGATATCATTAGGTGTTTAAACCTGCAATTTTTAGCCATTTTAGTCTCAGTGATTTCACAGCTTGACTACCTTTATCACACATGATTTTGCCGCACAATGATTTTGCCGCACAATGCCCGTGAATTCACTTGCGACTCTACCTTATTCAACTTTTTAATACCCAACAGCTCTTCCCTACTCCACTGTTTCACCTCTCGAGATATGTTTTCTGGTGGGAAAACACGTCATGCATTGCAAATCACTTAAAACAAACCTAAATTATTATTGATGTGACCATCATCAGTGCACATATCATTGCACTTTTAGTTATTTCTCCCGAGGAAAGTCCAATTAATTATTCGTTATCCTTTTAAAGCTCGACATTCCTGAATTTAATTATGTGGTGATAATATCGATAAAAATATACCCAGTGTATGGACGTCATGGTCGGACCAAGTGCAGCACCACTGAACATATATTGAACATATTTTGTTTTCGAATGTTCATAAATTCTCTTTGTTATGGGTGTTGCGAATTAAAAATGTATACTGCATGTTTTCACTTCAGTTCATATATTCAATTCAATTCATTATAATTTCCACCGGAATGATCAAAGATCAGACTTCAGTTCCACTGAGCTCATTGACTGACTTGTATTATTAGTTGGACCTTGGAGTAATTATTCCAAGGTTGGATGTGAGGCATATCTCATGTTCCCCTGCACTAGACTAGAATAAACACATGCTGACCTTTTGCTGCTTTTCAAACATTTACTCCATATTTTACATTATCTTTAATTGGTTATTTAAATTGTGTTATCAACGCTTGTTAATAGTAATATAAATACCGTTTAGATTTTCAAAACAATAAGAATGTATATTTGATCCTGTTATATTTATTATCACATTTCTACAAAAAAATGATCCCGCAGGTATTGTTGAAAATGGCGGCAGTTTTTCAAGTATTCCCAAGTCGCTATCCATGTTTTAATTTTATCATTACCTCAATATCACGAAATATTGACCCTTCCTGCATCTCATTTTTGAGGGCAGATTTCATTTTCATTGTAAATCATTATACATTCTAACATTCAAAATGCGATATTTTATGTGAATGACACGAGGCAGATGCAGATGACAATGCGTATTTCCTAAATTACTTTGCGTACCATATTACATCACGTGTTTCTCGTTTAAGACCGAGACATAGAGATGAAACCCTGAGGTGAGCCTGGTGTTGATCCCTTAGTGCAGTAACACTCAAATGGGACATTAGCAAAGCTGTGAAAGCACTGAAACTAAGCTGACTTACATTTGGTTGAATATAACCTCAAAATATCATCAGGACTTGAGCCAAATAAGCCAAATATAATATATCTTAAGTACATATAATTACAAATTAATATTGCTTTTTAGAGTGTACACTGAGAAGTACATGTAGAAGTCTCTGTTATATTAATCCATTTGAAGTTATGCAAATACCTTTTTTAAAATGTAAATTCCAGGGCTCGTATTCTACACGGTTTGGTTTTCTTAGCTACAAAGTCACATTCTACGAAGATTAAAACAATCAAACACATTTTGATATAATAAAGTACGCCTAGTAAGATCTGTAAAATAGTAGTTGATTAAAATTACACGAAAACCTATTACACTATGCATATTAAATCAAAATATTGTGCAATGTGCTGCAAACAACTTTTGTTAGTTAAATGACTATAACCACATTTACATTATAATTATTAAATGCCAGCCTATTTTGTCAATCTTTTTTACAAGTAAACTGATCCTTCTGTATAATGGGTGTTAATTTATAAGGGATTTATTCATGACTTAATTGCTTGACAGTAACCATGATAGATACCACACAATAGCTCTTGTTTTGATATCGATTTAAAAACAGTACTACACAAATTTGCGTTACTGTTCTCGTATAATATACCGACATTTTGATATAGTGACATTAATATTCAGCGGTATGACATCGTTTTATTGGAAGAATAAAACCTAATATAATGTTTATGTGAAATATCATATGTGTATATCAGGCAAAGAGAAGAGTTTGTCTATTTTCAATTATTTGTACTGATTTCAATTATTAATGTCTTTACATGGATGCTAGGCGGACCACAGTTTTATGAGAATGAGGTAGCGAATTCTAGCCTATGTTCCTCGCCAACCTACTGCAGTAAAACTGTCCACGTCCCACATGATTGAATGTGCTTGACAAACAAGTATGGCATCAAATTGTACTGTGATACAAGCAACCTTATTTGCATATACAGTTCTCCCTCTACCACCTCTGATCTTCTGATAAATGCATCGACAGCAAGATCTTAATAATGAAGAATGGTTTAATAACAGTTTATGTGATATGGATATCACACATGGGCACACTGGTCATCGCAGGTAAGTACAGAAATAGTTGCAGAACGTGTACAAAAAAAAATAATTTTTTTTAAGACAATCTTAATACATTGCATTGAAGTATGTTCTATATTGTGTTGTACAAAATATTTCAAATTTCAAGTTTTAAGCTGAAAGCTATGGGTATTGATGGTGCATCAGATGGTGCATCAGACTGGGGTGAGATCAAAGCTGGTGCTCCTCAGGGATGTTTACTTGGCCCCATTCTATATATCATTTATATATACGATATTACCTCTACTTTATAATCTGATCTTAGACTATTTGCTGATGACAACAACTATACCTATAAATGTTGATGATTTAAATTCTATTAATAATTTGGTTCATAATTTGTTTTTCAAATAATACACCTATAATGGAGGTAGAAAATCATAAGCATTTGGGTGTAGTTCTATCTAGTGATTTGTTTGATCATATTGTAGAGAAAACTGGTGAAAGAGTTGATTTACTATTCAGAGTGATGCATAAATTAGACAGACAAACTTTACAGATGTTGTACTTTTTCTTTTTACAAAAATGCTGATATTTTACCATATATGCTGATGTTGTTTGGGATAATATTACTATTGATCAATCTGACAGAATTGAATTGATACAAAAAAGAACATCACGCACTTTGAGTGGTGCAGTTAGAGGAAGATCATCTGGGACAATTTATGGTGAACTTGGGACGTGCGGGAAGTTATTTACTAATTACCAGTTACTAGTTCATTATTCACATTTTCCCCCGAAATAAATGCTTCAATTCTCTTTAAATATTCTGGGATTACTACCAGAGGATATATATATATATATATATATATATATATATATATATATATATATATATATATATATATATATATATATATATATATATATATATATATATATATATGTATGTATAAATCACGATGCAAAAAAAAAAATTTAAAGGTGAATAACAATATTTATTGAAATTTGACTTTGGAAACATGAAATATTTGTAAAAGTAACCCATTTGAAATGTTTTGTTGGGATATTTACTTCATATGAAAGATGTTTCAATGGTGTTGTCCTTTATAGAAATTTATTTATTGGGTATGTAATACCTTACTGGATTTTTCACTAATTGAGCAACCTTAATAATAGGTTCATTTAGGAAGTCAATCATAGATATATAACAAAACCATCCAATTTTAACTGTTTTAAGCATGATTCTTTTCAATATGAGAGATGTTTCAATGTTGTTGTTCTTATTGGGAATCATCTTTAGGGTACCTAGTACCAATGAATTTCTATAAAGCTGTTTTCTGAAACGTCCGCACATATTTACAAACACTCAGCAACCAATTTATGAATGGTATCTATGTAGTTCAAAACTAATAGTTCAAAACTAGTCGATCCTGACTGTGCATATAATATATATTTTACCACACATGAATCTGCTGATTATGTGTGTCTTTCATTTTGAAATATATTGCTTACATTGTACCTCCCCAAACAATACCTAATTTTATTAGTATAAGTCATCTGTGCCCATATATATTGTATTTGGCTATATTGAACAGCATTCTCCCCCTTGAGAGGGGTTTATTTCGTGTAAACTGTTCCCCAAGTATGGCAAATATATATGTTTAAACTAAATATTTCAAATACTGCATAGTTGTACCAATGATTAATAGGAAATCTCCAGACAGATCTGAAGCTTTCCTCATGATCAATTCATGTAAAATGTGTTTGCCAAACGATGATGGAGACAGATATTGAACACTTGGAATGGTTAATACATATATGTCTTAAGCAATGGAACTGATCGGGATCTGCGTGCTTGTTGGCTGGTTAAATATTCATTATGCTTGTTCAGTGTCGGCAAAGCATGTCAAGTTGTTAAATGCCAGGCATTCAGTACTCATGATCTCATTTCTTTCAATCTTGGAGTACAATGATACTTCTTTTACTCCATGATTTAACTAACGAGGTTAAACATTTTCTGCAAGGCTAATTCAAGAAAACATTAAAATACCAATTTTTGAAAATATATTCAATATTTCATCGCAAAGTATGATTTTGCTGTGTACAAGGGTATATAAATTATGTTTATCTTATTTTAGAGGAATATTTTGCATTGACAAATTATAATGTAGTAGATGAAGCAATAATTAATAAAGAAAAACAAAAAAATAATCCATTAAAACGTTAAGTGGTCTCTTTAGCTAGATTTATGCATTATGTATTAGTGTTTTTGTGCCATTACATTATCATTTATTTTGGTTTACTTGATGGAAAATGTTTTATTTACATGTTGTTTATCTGATGCAACCAATATTATACATTTTTGTCCTATAAATTCCTATTTGTTCTATAAATTCTAACATTTCAACAAAATGTTCATAATTGATAGATCTGTACTTCATATAACTTGAATGAATTCTTCATGATATTAAGAATAACCTTTAAATTCCTCATTCTTCATTACTGAGTAATCATGGTTACGACCCATTCACTACATCTAAAAAAATAAAAAAACATTAGGTCATGACATATACATCCCTCAAGAGAAATCTAGCACAATCTCAATCAACCAGCATTCACCCATCTTGATTTCTGTTAGGAGTGAACTCATTGAGTGCATATCAACACATTGACTCACTCTGAAACTAACATCCTACTAGATGACTTTCCATATGACTTCTCCAAAAAAATATTCACCACTCCATTAACTGACTTTAATTCTTTGGCTTATTTCAATTTTCTGTTTTATGAGTTTGAGTTAAATATATAAAATATGTCTGGACTTCCTTATACCTGTAAGTATCATTATGACACACTTCATATTCAATATAAATGACTACATTCTAACCCTACATACCTACCTACAGAGAATCAACTAGAAAATGGTTAGATTTAAATGAGATGAGTTATAGATATCTGTTTTTTTTTCATCTATTTGCATTACTATTGGTAACATCTTAGACAAACATATTTTTGAAAAAAATTAGTCTATATATTTAACTTAGGCTGCTGTGTGAAAAAACTGAATATCCCTTTAAAAATAATTTGATGAAGTGATAAAGATGTTGACTATTTGTGTGATTTACCAGTGAGAAGGTTAAATCATACTATTCAACATGGCTCAGTGGGTAAGACATCTGTCTCCCATGCCAAAGGTCTGGTCTTCAATCCTGGTGCGAACAATTTTTTGTTTTCATGTTGAAACTGAAATCTTCATTTTGAAGTTTTATTTTAGCAATATGCACATCCGAACATACAGAATTGAAACAAATTCTGTTTTGGTATAAATTATGTTGGGATCTTTTTTGAGCAATATGAAAGTCAGAACACATAAAATGTGTTTTTTGTTTGTTTTGTCTGTCTTCAATGCTAAAGTTCCAGGGTTCAAATCCCAGTTGGGAAAAAGTATTATTTTCATGCTGAAGGTGAAATCTTCATATTGGGGTTCTGTTTGAATGAATTGTACTTCAGAAAACATAATTGATTTGTCTATTGCAAATGAAGAAGAATATAAAATAATAGAAATGACTTCATACCAGAAAAAAAGATGAAATATTTATATTGAAGTTCTTATTGAGCAATTTGCATATCAGAGGAATATATAATAATTATTTATTTATTTCTTTTTTTGCAAACATAGAACATATAAATAATAATGACTTATTACAGTAAACAAATATAAAATGTTCATATTGGGTAATATTTTAGCAATGTGCATGTCGGAACATATAGAATTGAATATGTTTTTTGACAAGATATAATTAAAAATATTAAAAAATAGTAACTTTATGCAGAAGACAAATGTGAAATCTTCATATTCTGATTTTATTCGAACACAGACACGTTTGCAAAGGATACTATAGCATGGAGCCATTTTCAAAATTTTATCATGGATTTTAATCTTTGAGTAAGTTGATCATGAGGCCAACATTGAGCATGTTTAAATATATCCAGTGCAATACAATTGTTCCAAATGTTTCAGTATGAGCATGTGTCTCACAGGTCTGATATAATTTGACCTTTTCTCATGGCTGGATTGCTCACTCAACATTTTGCCTGGATCCACAATTCAATGCAGACATGACTGTATCTCTTCAAGGTATTATGACAATTCATCAACCCTTAACCCATTCAAACAATGTTCATTCTTAAATACATTCCATCAGATTGGGATATTATTTATTCCAAAACAATATTCAAGATCTCCAAAATGTGGAATTGTCAATATTTGACCATATCAGTCAAAATGGAAATTAACAGGTCACATGGCACCTGCATGTGTATTTCTCTGTTTTCCAGTGAAATCAGCCAATAACGCATGTACTCACATGTGCAAAGATCACCTTTTGGAAATGGTGTCAATGCCTCCAAATTAGTTCTCTTGTTTGACAGTTGTTTAAATATTATTAACAATATAGAATTAGAATTTCTATATTGTTCTATATTTAACATAAATTCAAATATTGCAATCATTATTTGGATTGTCAAATAGAACCACAATATGAATGAAGGAATATGTGTAGCAATAATGCTCAGATGTGTGTGCAGTGATTTGCCCACTATTTTAGATATGTGAAAGTGACCACACACCCTACTAATGTGAGTACTAATCTCAGCAAGTAGGTGTTCTCAGCAGGATGCCAGCTCATATTTTTAATCTCTACTTCTGGTACCCTGACCTGAGAATTGTGTTATTGTGAGAACCATGCAATGTGAGAAAGAGATAATTGACTGAACCAATAAGTCTGTTATCTCCCATACCATGTTGTTTTTTCCTTGAACTCATATCTAGTATACGCCCCAAGAGGTTTGGCTGACCCAATCAATGCCCTGCTATGGCCAAGTGTATAATTATTCATCCAAGCACCAATCACATTAACACACTGTGGTGTACTCTCCATAGCAGAGCCAGGATTTATACCTAGCTCTGCAATAATTGACCATAATCAGTGAGTACTGAGAGGTCACGCCCATAACAAGCTTCTTTTATAAGCCAATCGACACCATGTAAACAGGTTTGTCACATGTAATTACACAGCCAATCAGTATCCTTGTTTTGGTAAGAAAGTGACTACAACAACAAATGCATGTGCAAGTATAACTCAGTCAACTGGTGTCAGTGTTTTGGATGTGTGTGAAGTTTGTTACTTATTCACTTTTCACAGTTCATTATTCAGATTTTTTTCTAAATCAAAAGATGAGGTTGTCAACATGTTATATTTGCAATATTGTCTTCAAACTTATCAGCACATATGTGGAAAAAGTGGATAAAACTAGAACAGGTCAATTCCAAGGTCACCAAATTTTGTATGAGGGTTGGAGGTTGTCCAAATAAGCTAGCCATAAAATATTTTCCTGGCAAAATGAACAGTTACAAGAGGGTGCTACATACAACTTTTAAATTATCGTAGTAAAAAAAACCCTTAAATTCTAATATTCAAAGCTAGATAAAACTAGCGCAGGCAAATTCAAAGGTCACCAAATTTTGTATGACTGTTAAGGGGTGTCCAAATATTTGTGACCTTTGAATTGATCTGTGCTAGTATTTTTTTGTTTTTTTAATATTATCAGCTAAGTTTGATTAATAATGATAATTTTAAAATTGTATGTGGCACCATCTTGTAACTATCCATTGTGCTGGGAAAATATTTTATGGCTAGCATTTTTGGACACCCCTCAACTATCATGCAAAATTTGGTGACCTTTGAATTGACCAGTGCTGGTTTTTCCACTTGTTTCATATAATGTGTTGATAATTTTATTCTTTAGGATTTTCATTAATATAGTGCCACAAGATACATCCCAATGACATTTTGAAAACAATATTGCAACTATGACATGTTTACAACCTCATCTATCGATTTTGAAAAAAATCTGAATAATGAACTTTGAAAACTGAATAAGTAACAAACTTCACAAATGTTTGTTTGGGCAGAAAGTGAGTGCACCCGATGTGTGTGTGAGTATAAGCCAATGGGCGGGCATTGTGAGTGCACATGTGCAAAGCCCACCAATTGCCCACCTGTCTGTGGATTATGCAATCGACCTTGCGGAATAAATTGAAACAGTGTCATGCCTATTACGGCAGAGGTAGTATATGACTCTACCTCGCCATGCAGAGTAACTGTGGTGCTGATCAAGGACAATATTCATGCCAACCCATTTCTTTGGATTTTATTTAACTTCTTAGATTTTCTAATTGAATATGATGGTAGGTGGTAGGTCAAAAGTTAAACTAATGGCACTATGGCGAAAGGCGCCTGTTTGCACAGCGCAGGTCCGAAAACAATAGCGAATAGATGCTAGTGTTCTCCAATCACCCATCGGCAAAACCCAGATAGGTGATCTGGAGAGGTCTGAGATTTTTGCTTTTCCTTCATAATCTCGTTTAGATGTGATTTTTTAAATACCCAACTGTTTTAGTGATAATTCATATTTTATGTATGATTATGTCTAAAATCCCATAAAAAGCTTGATTATTCTTTGGATAGCATTAAATAAGGAAAATATAAATACTTGATAATAATCGCCAGCTGCAAAAATTGAGTCAAACCCGTTTTAACGGCAGTTGAAACGGGTTCAATTTTGACGTTTAAACGGGTTTACCACAGTTTTTGCAGCTGGCGACATTTTACTTCACTAGAGCTCAATCAACTCCACCGAACTTTTCTTTGGTTGCAGTTGGTAGAGACCATGGACGTTCGACAAACCCCTCCAGATCACCTATCTGGGCTTTGCCGATGGGTGATTGGAGAACACTAAATAGATGCCGACATGAAAAGAGAGTCCGTACAAAGTGGTTGATTTTGAATTGTGTGGAACAGAACCTCTTTAAAACCTGTTGCCAGAGATCGACTTCTGCTCGAGTCGTAACTTAAATATAATGGCATTTCTGGAAGCAGTCATATGCAAGCGTTATAATGAGAAGGCATGGTCTATCAAATTACACAAATTACTGCGCTTTCATTGAATACTTTTTGCATGATTTATGTAAAATTCTTTGACAGCTGTTTTGCTATTTGATAAATATATATTTTTATGAATTATGACCGTTCCTCCCTGCAAATCATTTTGAATTGAAAAGAAAATGATAGAAAATATGAATTTCACTTTTATCCTCACAATACTGAAAGAAACGTTCAATGAGCCTACCATACTTCATATTCAACAGACTAAAAAATGTTTATTGTCAGATTTCCTTTGTGTTTAGACAGGTCAACAGTATGAAATGGTGTCACGTGAATGCTCTTCATAATCTATATATATATTTATATACCGATAGATTTATTTAAGTATAGATTTATATAATTCACTGAAACCGAGCTGTAACATGGAACGCAAACTCAAAAACATTTTGCCTAATTGTGAACCACTAATTGACAACGGAATAATGCGCAAACAATGATGTGAATAATTGAAAGCAGTACAATAACAGAGGATCAATAGCTGCCATGACATGGCACTTGTCATATATATTTGCCTGCAAGTTACTCATTCGATCTAGTCCACCACCATACTTCATTAGCCGAGTAACTCAGTTAGTGCCATCATAAACATCACTGCTTAAATATTTATAATCATGTTTTAAAAAAAATATGCACTGTCTATAACAGGACGACATCTCAAATTATCTCCATGCGTTTTCTCCATCTATATTTACTTTGCAATTCCTCACGTGCCAAAGACACAACACATTATCGATTACATCTGGCATGAAACGACACTTTTCATTGTGATATAATATGGTTTTACCTTCACACAGGGTTGTTTGTCATCTGACTATTGTAAGGGGTTTGTAAGACCTAACTTTGCAAGTAGTTTATATGGGTTAATCTTAACATAAATTTCGCCACTGTGCTCATTTTTAAAAGCCTATACACATTATATCAATTCATAGGAGTTACAAACAATTAGTGGTCTGAAAGAATTATGTTATGGATATTACCGATGATTAATAATCAATCACAATGACAGCCAATGCCCTCTCGTAAAACAACTATAATATTTGAATAAGATGTAAAATATTGAACTATCATTGACATATTTATAGATTGAGGATGCATCTCTTCACTTTAAAATTCAAAATATAGGGTCAATCCATAATAAATCTCACAGGAGGAATTATTCATGACTATTACTTGCTAGACTTGCCTGCCATGGTAGCATATATGTAAATGTATGGAAGCATCTAGATGTAGTAGAAATTTGTTTACATCTAATCTGGACATGGTGATATAATATATTTAGACTTGCATTGCTACAGGTTGGTCTAAAAGACCAATGATGATAAAGCATCCATTCAAAATACCGAACTTTTGATAAAGATGATGAGGAGTAATTAACAACCGATATGTTTGTTGAAATGAATGGATTGTACAGAATTATATCTGAAATTCTGTGCACCTTGTCTTTAACAGTACACTTAAGGTTAAATTTGAATTAAAAAAGAATACAGTAGCTTAGAATTAGATTAATATAATATCCTATATAGTTTCTTTAAAAGTTATGATATTACTTTAGTCATGATGTGAAATCATGTCAAGTGTTTGATCTGGAAAATATTCAGCTACCATTGTTTATTTATTGCACATGTCAAAACCATAAATGAAATTATGATAAAAAAACATGAAGATTCGAGACGTCGGCCAATGAATGGTGTCACTCCAATGTGGAAGCTTAGAAAGTCACTTTTCCCATCTTTGGTACTCATAACTGCCTTCGATAATATCAATCAAAGAAGTCTAAAGTAATCTGGCTAGTTGGGGAAAGTTAATATTTATGATGTAATAATAATATCATACAATTGGATTCTGAACATTCTGTTTTCTTCTGCCTATTACAGCTAATCCCAAGTATCGTTGGCCCATGGACGCGTCTCCCTATGAACGAATAAACCAGGGCGCAGGCGTCACTCCCGATGGTACCGCTGGACCTGCAACCGGTAAATCTATCTATCAAATATTTATTATGATTAATATAAATTCTGATTTTTTGTTTGGTTATCTAAGAGATTTTATAACCAAATTATTTGAGATTGTCTTTTATGTAACATAGATAGGTTAGAATAAATCCCAAGCCATCAATTTAAAACTCCTTTCCTGTAATAAATCCGATTTTTTTAAACCCTCACTTCCAGTGTGAACCCCCTATTTTAACGCTCCACTTTTAAATGGACAACTTCCTGCAAAAAAAAAACAAAAAACAAACAAAAAACAAAAAACAAAAACAAAAACAAATGGAAAGCATCTATACAATCCATTAGGGTATGACGTTCACGTGGATAGTAACTTTTCATTTCTCTTCTCAAGGTACCCAGCTTCACCCCACAGGAAGGTACGGGAGCGGTACAGGATTTGACGGCAGTGGCTACGTGAAGCTTGATATTAGCATGGGGGGTTGCGTCTCGGACATCAAGGACTGCGCCACGGGTTTCACATATGCGTTTTGGATCAAACCAGAGTACATTGAGCCAGACCCAACACATCGACATGATAAGTTCTTCTTATCAACGGGTGCTCACGAGGGCATAGATGGCGTCTCAGTCAGGTATTCTGGCATACATAGGGTTTATGAGGTAGCTGTTCTTGATAACGGCATGATCTACTATGTTTGGTTTGACCTACAACCCGCGGCCTGGCACTATGTATCTTTTGCTTACAAGAATTCTACGCTGAACCTCTACGTGAATAACGTCTTACTGGGTTCGTCATCTGGTAGCGTGATTGCAGTTTCACTAAAAGCTTTGGAGGGAGTTCTCTATGTTGGAGGAATCGCCACCATGGCAACCAGCTATGCCAATGCCATCATTGATGACATCACCTTCTTCGAGGATAAGGTCACAAACCAGGAGTCCCTTTTTTTCTTTCGTAAGTTGCCTCACTGCCAAATCTCTTTCTCTGAAACTGCCAAATCTCTTTCTCTGACAGACAAATCTCTATCTTATAACTTTGACACTGATAACTCTCTTATGCTCTCTTGTCTGTATATATATTAAGATTATATATTAATATTATACATCTGGTTTCGTTTAAATCGTCATATTGATGATATGTTTTACATGATGTTGCTCTTTACAGCTACTGGTAGTGCAAGTTTGGCGAGTGATAAAGCCCTGACCAGCATGCAGATGGAAATAGGATATCATATAGGCACATACATCTACATTGACAAACCGTTCACTGTGAACTTCAATTATAATGACGGACCCATTCGCTCCGTCCAGGTTTGTTTTGGTGACGGTGGTGATATGTTTGCTGCCACCGAAGATGAGATTTCTCATGTCTATTCTTCACCCGGTGTCTACAATATTTCAGTCCGTGTGGGGAACACAGTCAGTGAATGGCTCGACAATGTGGAGGTGGAAGCAATTGAAATAAAAGGCAAGCCCGACTATGCTGCTATGTGGGCAAATGACGTGCAGAAAGGAGATGAGGTCATCATCAACAGGGTGATGTATGGCGGTGAAAACCTCACCACAGAAATCATGTTTGGTGACCGCGTTCTGGAGATTTTTGATGAGGAAGGGATATCATATGGGCAAGGCGATCTGATTCAATATAACTACACATACAACGAGACAGGTAACTACAACATCACAATGACAAACTACTTTCAGGGCGGATTTACCCTGTCGCGGGCGTCAATTAATATCATTCCTGATGACCCCATTGAGGTAGAGATGGAAACCGACATCCCGCTTCCTGTGGGGGAACCTGCAGAGTTTAAGTTCAATACCACGGGTTTAGGTGTATTTGGCTTTCTTTATTTTGGAAGTGATAGAGTGAACGATACAACATTTGACTGGAATCCTGATAGTGGAGAGGTGATACTTTCATTGTCCAACACCTCCTCGTACTGTTATGGAGGCCAAAAGGGTAAACTAGCTGTCACTGATGGCTTCAAAGTCACAACCAAACTCCTGGACATCTCCTTTGTACTACCCATAGAAGGACTGTTCCTAAATTCATCAGCAGATGCTCGCGTTGAAGGCACAAACGACACCTACTCATATTTTGTATATGACATGATTGACATATTCTTTGGTGTCACAGGGGGGAACTTTTTAGATTTTTACCTAGTGTTTGCTGACAATACGTCTCTCTTGGTTGCAACTTGCAATCAGTCGGAAGTGACTACCTTGTCGTTGAACGTTAGTAATTCCTACTCAGAGCAAGGAGATTATGTCGTCGTGCTATCTGCAATGAACCCTTTAGTCACGCATAATACCAATATCACGTTAGCTATCCGCATTCGCCTACCTAAGTTTGAACTGGAGACAGACTATGTGTTTGTTCCCGGGGCATTTGACGTCACATTCATGCTGAGATTATCGAATACGTCAGACCTCGTCCCAGAAACCTTCTTCTTGGAGCTTGACTTTGGCGATGGCAATGTAAAGAAAGAGGGACTAACTGACAGCATGTTCATAGCTGACACCTTATACACTCACAATGTAACTCATTCATTCTCAGAAGAAGGGATATTCAACGCCACGGCACTGACCTACACAGAACTGGAGACAGATGTGGCTTTTACTCTTGTGGAGGCTATTATCAAGACTGATATGAATGTTACAGCAGACACATATCGCGTGTCTCTGGGGGAGTACGCTAACTTCACCATTCAGGGCATCACCGCTGCCTGCGTGTCCTATGTGATCAGCTTTGGTGACGGCACGTACATGTTTATCTCAGAGAAGATGATCATTAGCCCTGATTACTCTGTGCCATTTGTCAAGCTCTACAACGAATCTGGCAATTATAACGTAACTGTTGAAGCCTCAACGGCTCTCCATAACCTCACTGCCAGTGTTCCCACACTTGTCATCGTTCAGGCTCGCATCAATGGCTTGCGGCTCACAGTCGCAGAATCTGTCCTCCCATATCCCGGGTCGCTGGTTCGCTTCTCCATCATGCAGGAAGACGAGACAGCTGTCTTTGAATCAAATGGTGTGCAGTGCAACTTCACATTTGGAGATGGCGATATGTACACAGAAGATGACATGCTCATCCCATTTGATCCACTAAAAGAACTGAAATACAATCATACATACAAAGGGCCATTCACAACAGAACCAACAGAGTTCATTCTAAATGTGACGTGTGCTAATGATGTCAACAGAGAGTCCAACTCATCAGTCATCATAGTGGAGGCCTTGGTCTTCAATCACTCTGCCCCAGTAATACTGGACGACTCTGCATTAGGAGTATTTCCTTTTACTCTTTATGACAAAACCATCAACAATCTTGACATGAGCATAACAGATGGCATCAACGTTTTGTACGTGTTCGGAGATGGGACAGATCGATATGAAGCACTCAGTGCTTTCCCACAAAGCCACACTTTTCCAGAGAGAGGAAATTACACAGTTAACATAACGATAAATTACACTGCTCCAGATGGCTTTGTCCAAAGTTTGGATTTGTCTGATGTCATACAAGTAGGTATGCTTCATATATGGTTACCAGAGAACTTGACTGCGTCTTTAGTGGACATCTATTTGTACGCTTGGGGATGGTTTCCACCCTATAAGTATGAGGTTGTCAGCTATGGAGACCCCACAGCTGGAAGTGCGGTGTGCCTGGACACTGATACAAACTGTAGAACCGATGATCACTATATCAACTTCACATACGCTTATCAGGCAGATGGAGTGTTCAAGATCACTGTGAAGGTATCCGATCCGGCGGGAGCAACATCAGAAACTTTGTTGGACTGGATTCACGTTCAGCATTCAGTAGAGCCAGTCGGTATAGAGACGAGCACACCAAGAATCATTGTTCCAGGGGTAGAGAGAGGATATGAGCGATGGTCGGCAGGTGAGATAGCGTACTTTACCATTGTACGTCCGCCTGGTGCTCCACAACCATCTAACACAACATGTATCCTTGACTACAATGACACTATTTCTACCCCAAACGAATTCGTGCTGGACTTTTTGGGCGCAAATTCCATAGCATCTAGTAGATCTTATGATGATGTCATGACTGAACACGCGCTTGTGGTTGCCAACGTTACCCTGGGTTGCTGTAATCTGGTGAGCTGTACCAATGTCTCTGTTGGGGTCCAACTAGTGGAGAGAATCACAAATATCTCATTATATGTGGAACTGGGATACACTCAGATCGGTTATCCTTTATTGCACTTGCTGTGTGCGACCACAGGTGCAAACCTAACTTTCTTCATCAATTTCAATGATAAGTCTCTAGAACCCAATGCCACATTAGAAGGTAATGAAACTCAACTATGCTTCGAAACCACCCATGCGTATGAACTGCCAAATGAATTTTACAACTCCACTGGATATATTGAGAACCATATGCAGCATGTTAAACTGGGTGAGGAAGATTGGTTTGACGTGGAAACGTTTCAAGTTGTTAATGTAACGCTGGATGATTTCAACTATTCTGTTCCTCTTGAGAATCCCTGGAGCTATGAGCGTGGCTGTGCTCCAGTCGTGGTCTCAATTCAAGTGCAAGATGCTTACCTGCCCCCCGCAAACCTCTCCGTCAGCATAGGATATGGAGACATGGAATCGTATTTTGGTATTCTGGATAGTATGAAGTATGAACATTGCTTTAAAACGGTTGGTGAGTTCATGGTGACGTTTACAGGAATACTTCACGAGAACGGGCAGCTGGATAACTACACTCTCAATGTTACACTTCCGTCCACCAATATTACTACTTTTTTCCCATGTCTGGGGCCAGTTGTTAGATTCAACCAAGACTTTAAAACAAAGAAAACCAGCTTTGTTGTGGAGACCAACACCGATATATCTATATCCTCAGATAGGTTGACGAGATGTCAACAGGAAACTCACAAATATGAATGGACTATCACGTGGTTAAAAGACGACGAATCGAAGGTCTTAGATCCCATTTTTACAAAAACAAACGTACTAAGCTTTCCAGCAGGGAGGCTTGGGGCAGGCTTGTATCACCTGGAGCTCAATGTGTCAGTGGACGATCCCAGCTATGATCTAAGGATATACAGCGCTGCTTCGGACATGCACTTCATTGTGACCCCTGCCGCCCTGCAGTGCAGCAATCAGTGCGGGGGAAGCATTCTCGCGGGAGAAGCCCACATCGTGGACCTCTCGCAGACAGAATGTCTCGACCCAGGAACGAAGCCAAACGTGGATCATTTGAAGTTCTCATGGGGCTGCAAACTGCTTACCCCGACCGAGGAGCAGATGCCCCAGGCGGATGTCTCCATGGATCCCGCTTGCTTTGTGTTAGTAACTTCTTCATTATAACCTTTTGCTAAGATATGCACAAAGCTTGTAGCTTTTATTAAGAGACAGAAGGAAAACCAAAATGTTGTGCCTGATCTGTATAAACGAACTCTTCTAATATTATAATATATTAATCAAATAACTTTGTGTAAAACTTTTGCTTGCGGGTAATTTCAGAAACTGAGTACATGGTTTGTTCTGCATTGCACGATTAGACGATCAACCACTTGAATATATTAATTAAAGGTTAAAAAATGATACAATAATCAAAACAATAGCACAATTTCAAGAATTTTGTTTTTTACTTCAACAGTAATATTTTATCGATGTATTCGTTCAATATTTAAGTCTATTGATATGACAGATATGAAAGCTTCCACAAGGGGGCGGGTGTGTTGGTGATAGATGGCGATAGAGTGCCTGTCGGGTGCTACGTCTTCAGACTGGATGTCTCTTCTGATATATTTGAGGATGATCGCAAAACTTTCTGTACCCGCAAAGTGTGCATTATTAATGGTGACCCACCTCAAACCCACATACAGTAAGCATACCCTCTCCATCTTGTGAAATGACAAAGAATTTCAATCATACTCATTGAATCAGTTGAAAATAGATCAGCATTGCCAAAGTAAAAATACTTTGATTTTACATTTTCCATTTTGGTATTATATTACATATTTATGACAGTAGCGACCTGTGACCTTTAAAATGAACCAAAATTGTTGATATTGATGAAATAATTGAAGTGATTAATATAAATCGACGTGCCTCAAGATAAAGGTTTTCATATGTTAAATTAGAATAAAACTGTTACCAAAAATCCTTACAGACTTCCGCCATATTACAAGGGTAAGATGAACGCTGATTTGGATTTCACTTTGGATTGCAAATGTGACGGGTGCATAAACACTGATGTCCTCTCGCACCAATGGTCAGTAGGCCTCATCCAAAGTAACGGTGCCACCTCCCAGCTTGATACAGAAAACGGACAGTTTGTATTCGGTGAGTGTATGTATGTAGCATAGCTTCTGCAGCAATGGGGTGGGGGGATTTCTGTCATTCTGTCTGTCAACTTTGATCTCCTTCTTAGCAATGTTTCAGGGGACCAATTCTATTTATTTTCCATTAGGTTCAGATCAAATTCACTAAGTTATCAAAGGCTGTGTTTTTTGATAACGTTATAGATATTAGCCAATAGGAATCGATATAACAAGTTGGGGCCAATCTCAATATGTAGCACGCAATTTTATTTTCTTCTAAAGAGCTGGCAAAGCCCCATAGTAAAAGATAAGTCAAACATTGTAATAATGTACTGTTCCTAATTATGTTTTAGCAAACCATATATAGTTCATGCAACCATATTTATTTCAGTCAGTGGAAAGTCCCGGCTCATAGTTTACGCAGACACACTAGATATAGGGAAAATGTACCGATTTAAGTGTGTCACCTCCCGCGAGGGGGATCCTGATGGCGAAGCGTCTGTTGATGTCATGGTTAACATTCCCCCTCGGGTGGGCGTGTGCGGGTCACGCCCAATAAAAGGTAAGGTCCGACCATTATTTTCAGCCTGGTCCTTTCCGATTGCATACCTGCTGTTTTAGAGCTTATAAACTATCAATCAGGCAAAGGCCAGATGAAACACTCAGGGTCTTGGTATCCCAATGCCAATTTACTATACAGCCCTTGTTCACACAGTTCACAATGTGTACGGGTAATACTCAAGACAAAATATAGATTTTTCAGTCATACATACGGATAGACGGATAGTATTATTTTTGGAAAAATCAGACATTACTAAAAACGCTTAATCTATAATCTACTATATATATATATATATAAATATATATATATATATATAAATATATATATATATATATATATATATATATATACATACATACATACATACATACATACATACATACATACATACATACATACATACATACATACATACATACATACATACATACATACATATATTTCGTTATAAATTGATGTCAAAAATATACATTGGACATATAAATAATAGATATAATTTTATGATCTTGCGGTAAATCTCAGCTCAATTGCCATAAAGGTACGAATGAAATATTTTCATGACGAAATGCTGACTAAATGTAAATTTAATTCACATTTCTCCTCAATTCCAAAACATAAAGAGGAGTCATGAACTGGCCCAGAAAAGGTTTTGCAGAAAGGGTGGAAGTTGCAGCACTTGGTCTATTAGTTTGTCAAACCAAACCATCAAGATCACCCTTTGGATGTAATTGTACTAACTTGAATGTTATTATAACTTGTTTGTTTGCAGGGGATCCCTTTGTCGTTCGTAATTTATTTTGTGAGGGGTTTGAAGATGAAGGACAGCATATTGACTATGATACAGGACCTAATGAAATCATCCTTATGTCCTACACATTTTCAGCAAACGGAAAGGTCATCGCCTCCGTTAAGTGTAAGATTTCCCATCATTTATTTTATTAATAATACATTACGTTAAGAACATAAGTTCGTGCAGTGTTCAGGGAGAAAGATCTCCCAAGTTGGTTCTGGTGGAAGGATCTCAAGAGTTTAGTGAATATATATATATTTAGTTTAGTGAAAACATGGAGAAAGTGCAGAACTGTGTTGTGTGGGCCATTTAGTTCTCAGCTCATTTACACAATGTAATCAATTTTACTTCATGCAGTGAAACAAGTCCACCTGTAGAGCTCTATATGAAATGGGTGTAATTCTGTCTCAACTAACAGTCATCAGTTTCAAGATGTCACCTGTCTGTGTTTCAAGGTCCCCATGACCCAAATCTAAAATGCCGTCTGCTCCAGGTCAAGTCAAACCAAGACAGTCATCATGTTCATTTCAGAGAAATTAACATATGATTTGGTGCAGAATTGGCCTAAGACTGATGACATTTATATTATAATTGATAAATTTGATTTGGCAATTTCGACAAGCAATAAAAGAAATGTGTGTTATATCCTTTCCCTTTTCTTAATGTTGCATGTATACAGGTCTGGAACATGTAGAATACTAAAAAAATAATACATCACTAGAAATGGCAGACATATAGGGGTATAACATTTATACAACTCAGAATACATCTACAAATGATATGTGATCGAATGTCAACCTTCTTAGGCTATTTTGATCAAATATTGTCAGTGACCTTGAAGTGACCTTTCAATGACCTTGAAAATAGAAAACCTATTTCCACAAAATTATCTACATGTTTTTTATCCTATCATCTACATCTTTCAAATACGAGCTCGTAGAGTCCTACTCTGCATGGCGAGGTAGAGTCATAAACTACCTCTGCCGTAATAGGCATGACACTGTTTCAATCTATTCCGCAAGGTCGATTGCATAATCCACAGACAGGTGGGCAATTGGTTGTCTTTGCACATGTGCACTCACAATGCCCGCCCAATTGGCTTATACATGCACACACATCAGGTACACTCACTTTCTGCCCAAACAAATATTTGTGAAGTTTGTTACTTATTCACTTTTCACAGTTCACTTTTCACAGTGCCACAAAATACATCCCAGTGACATTTTGAAAACGATATTGCAAATATAACATGTTGACAACCTCATCTATTGACTTTGAAAAAAATCTGAATAATGAACTGTGAAAAGTGAATAAGTAAAAAACTTCACACACATCCAAAACACTGGCACCAGTTGACTGAGTTATACTTGCACATGTATTTGTTGTTGTAATCACTTTCTTACAAGGACACTGATTGGCTGTGTTATTACATGTGACAACATTTTTTACTTGGTGTCCATTGGCTTCTAAAAGAAGCTTGTTATGGGCGTGACCTCTCAGTACTCACTGATTATGGTCAATTATTGCAGAGCTAGGTATAAATCCTGGCTCTGCTATGGAGAGTAGTAGAGTCCTTATTCATCAAAATCTGTTCATAATTAACAATTTGAGAGCAATTTATAGTTTTGTGGTCAATCTATAAGGGGAAACAGAGGAAAATACTATAATACTAAGTTTTTTTGAAATAATATAAAAATGCCAGCTTATTGGGGGTTAGTTTATGAAAATATATAGAATACTGAACAGAAAAACACATTTATACTAAAAAGAAATTACAAGAAAAAAAATTACAAGATTTATTACAAGAAAAATTACAAGATTTATTGTGAAGCTAAAATGATTAAAAATAGCTTAAATTGGTAGGGTTACAAAAGTGACAAATTGATGGACTTTAATTTGACCTTACATTTATTTTTGAGATATTAGATAAATTAAATATTAATCTAATTTCAGAAAATGATCAGCAATTAGTTGCTTTTATCATAATAATACCTAAAAAAGAAGAAATATTCCCTGAAAAATATGAGAAAATTAGTCATGAATAGAAATGATTAAAAAAAATATAATAAAAAATATATTGAGTGTAGAGTCAATTGGGGTATAACATTTTGATAATTTTTGAAAAAATGGCATTCTATGTGGTTGATTTGGTGAATTGAAGTCGAACACGGCCAATATTAAATGTCACTGAAAGTGCTCTGCAGGGTGCTTTCTGGACGTCCGCTCCTCCCACTGCTATAAACCCGTTACATTCGCTATGTCACTCATTCACGCTGATGATAAATATCCGGAAAAATATGTGCTGCATATCAATTATTAATTTTTACCGCTTAATATGGTAATCTAAATTGCATGCTTCGTGTACTGTATGTAAATATATCTGAGTATGAAAGAAAAGTCTGTAAAGGGTTTTTGGTAACAGCTTTATTTGATATGATATCTGAGTGCCAGTTATCAAATGATGTAGATTGGGTGTTGGTTACCTACGGCACAAAACAGCAATTGACGTCTTTTCTTAATTAACGTGAATGATGTATTTGTCTATTCAGCCTTTTCTGATCTGCCGATTAGAGGCATGCGAATGGAGCAGGGTCTCGAGGAAGATGATTATATGGTGCGCATTGATGTCAATGCCACCGACCAGTTTGGGGGTGTCGCAAAATACAACTTCTCAGTCGAGGTAGGCTACTCTTGTCATCAGAAGAGTTTCGTAATGAATAAAACAATAAACAACTATTTGATAAGTTCTCAGCTCAGAATCTTGAAAATGTGTATAATATAAATTTTTAAAGAAAACATTCCACTACAAGCAAATGCAAATGTTATGACAATGATAATGGCAATAATGGCAACTCATACAGATTTATCGCACTATTTGACAAATAAGGTTGCACCGTCTGGAGTCATAAAGAAATGCGAAGAAGGGGATGAACCCTGCCGTTTGGTCCTCGAGGAAAACCTAATCAAGCTTTCTGAATCTATTATGGAATTTGACCCGGAGAAGCAGGACCTCAATGAGGCAATGGCCTTTCTAACAGTGGTCGCAAAAGTTCTGTCTGATATCAACGTGGTAAATATATAAACATACGTTTTGATTGATAGTGATGTGGTTGATAGATATACTT
Organism: Amphiduros pacificus; assembly: GCA_949316495.1. Lineage (NCBI taxonomy): Eukaryota > Metazoa > Annelida > Polychaeta > Phyllodocida > Hesionidae > Amphiduros > Amphiduros pacificus. The sequence continues at coordinate 38,243,148 of OX439002.1, forward strand.
TTACCTTTTTGTTTGATAGCCAGAGGTGGTTTATAAATAAAGATTAATCTTTGTTTGATAACCAGAGGTGGTTTATAAGTAAAGATTAGTCTTTGTTTGATAGCCAGTGGGGGTTTATAAGTAAAGATTAGTCTTTGTTTGATAGCCAGAGGCGGTTTATAAGTAAAGATTAGTCTTTGTTTGATAGCCAGAGGTGGTTTATAAGTAAAGATTAGTCTTAAAGTTTGTTTTATAGCCAGAGGTGGTTTATAAGTAAAGGTTAGTCTTTTTGTTTGATAGCCGAATATGGTTTATAGGCATATACTCGTCTTTTTGACTGCCATAGATGTAGAAAATGTACTATTAAATGTACTATTAAAAAATTAGTGTACTGTTTGAAAATAGGTTTGAAATTAAAATTTAATTTACATCCCTTTTAATGATTATGTTGTTTATTTTATACCTTGCATTTTTTAAGTTGTACACAACACAAAATAAATAAATGATAATTACTAATACTGTTGACCTATTTTCTAGAATGAAATGCTATTAATTCCAAACAAATATTATACTTCATACTTCGTATCAAATGTTTTTTAACACATTGTCTGTCTTCATAATTATTGCAGCCTAAAACGGCAGGCCCGAATATGCTAATGCTGAATGAGGACGGAAGTCCACCCCCAGGTGTTGACCTAAAGAACGCCATTGTATCAGGGAATGTTATCTTCCCTTTGGAAGAGGATCCAAACGCTGATAAGAGTAAAGAAGATTACATAGGCCCGTACGGACAGGCTCTGTTGTCCCCGGCTGTATTAGTACCGTCTGGGAGTCAGTTGTTGATGATAGGGGTAGGTCGGCTATAAGACCTATTCTTGGCAATATGTATTCAAAGGATATTTCTATTTAATCATAATTCTGTTTTCTTAGGGGCCTGGGTTAGATCTGAATGTGTGATTCAAATATATTATTAAAATAGAAAATAGCATGATACTGGTTGTAATTAGCTTATTAATGGCGCATTGCAGGTTCAAAATTCAATGGTGTCATCCCTGTCCACAGGCATAGACTATATAGACTCTGTAGATTCTCTGGCAGTGATCATGAATACACTAATAGTTGTGGTAGAAATGTCAGAGAGCTCTGGAACCAAACCAAGTGATCAGACTCTGGTAAGTGGGGTGACTAAAGCACATATAAGAGCCTATAACACAAGTAAATATCGTATCGACATCAATCATCAAGTATTTTCAAGAGAAGAGAATGCTATCAAAAGAGAGGCTTCACTCGGACCTCAATGAAAGATGAACACACACACACACACACACACACACACACACACACACACACACACACACACACACATACATATATATATATATATATATATATATATATATATATATATATATATATATATATATATATATGACGTATACAAAATCTGAATTAAACAAGATTAACTAATCAAAATCTGACATGATACAAATATCTCTGTAACATTGCAATGATTTGTTGATTATATTGCTATATTTTATTGAAAAGGAATTAATGAAGACAATTGCCAGAAAAGGTGTTCAATTCCTGCAAGAAATCAAAGATTCGCCACCAACGGATGTCATCAAAGCTGCTACAAGTAAATAATGATGATAATAATAGTTATAATTACTTTGAAAGAAATATGAGTGAGAAATATGATTAATGCATTTAATTTTGGATGATTGATAATTTCTTTTTTATTCTATGCCAAGAACTATTGTATTTTGTATTCCTTCGTGCTTAATAATTTATGCATAATCCTCTTTTTTATGTTTTTAATTATGTATTTATTATTTGTGTTTTTGGGTATATAAATTCAAAGTAGTGTCTGAACTGTAAACCTTAATCCTCTTTTTTATGGTTTTTAATGATGTATTTATTATTTGTATTTTTGGGTAAATAAATTCAAAGTAGTGTCTGAACTGTAAACCTTGCTTTTTAACAAGAGATGCTATGGACCTTGACTAGCTTAAACAATTTGTCAATGGGTGATTCTATTTATCTAGGTTGTCTTGATTTCCTGTCTGCTCTTGTGAAGGCTGGAACCCCAGATAAACCCTCCGTTGAACCTCCCCCCGAGGAGAATACAGGAAAAGAAGATTTCCTCACTGATGATGAGATTAAACAAAAAGAAAAAGATGAAAATGCAATTGACATTGGTCCGATGGAAATAACACTGTTTACAGATGTAATGTCTAAAAAGCAAAAGTTCAAGGAGGACCAACAGGCAACCGAAGCGGTAATTTCAATTTTCCATCCGCAAATTGTGAAGTCAGTTTTTTTTAAGATTGTAATATAGAAAACTAATTAATGCGAAACGAATAGATCTTGGAATACTGTTGATAAAAAGACACATTTTTTCTCATGTGAATTTAAATGATTTTTTGACATATATCGTGATTTGTATATTTATGACCATATGTTGGATACTTGCCTGGCAGGTGAGGGAGATATTAGATTTGGTACAGGGGCTGGCTATGGATATTGTAGCTGTATTGGCCGCCTCACTGATTCCAAACCAACCTCCTGTTGTGCTAAGAAGTGAATCCCTGAGTCTCTCAGCTGTCATCATTGATATTACCAACTTCCAGAGTGAGGTTAGTAACATTAAGGTCTGGGTTGCACAATTCGTATTAACCTAAATATATTCGTCAATTATACAGAAACCTTACTTGTAGATCACAGGAGACGAATATTTATCATTTCTTGTTTTAGAATGGTACCAAGAATCTAGATTTTGACGGGACTATATTCAGCTTCCCGAAAGGATTCTACCCAACGACATCGCAATTTGCTGTGGCGGCAGTAAGTAGAAATGTTTTTGTATATCTTTGCCACATTTGGTTTTAAAAGCAAACTTATCGGTACTAGTTCCTCTTGGATTATCCACTGGCTGTATGTTCAATTACTAGATGGCACTTGTGTTACACTTATACCTATGAGCTGAGGCTCGTGCCTGAAGAGTTAAACTGAAAGGTTAAACATTTTGAATGTGCAAGTAAATCTTGGTATGAGGTGAGTGAAATAATGTAAACACCAAATAAACATACAAGCATATCTTATGGTATGAATAATACTTCTGATACAGAGGCAAACTCATAACCTCCTTAGCACAGATATACACTTTCACCACCTCTGTACCTCAAAATACAGCTACCAGAACATTCCAAAATAAGGAACATAAATAAAACCATTCCAATTTCTCACAATGAATAAATTCATGTTTAAGATGAAAAAGTATATCATGAGCAGAGCAATAATTTATCAAATCATACAAATGAGTTAATGACACCAAAGCCTACTATCATTTGAAATATATTAATTATTCTATTCAAGACCCTTGTACGACTTGTTTAGATTCGACTGTAAACAATCTGGAAACAAATATGGAAAGGTTCAAAATCACATATACGGAAATGGTCAAAATGGTCAGCATCTCACAAAATGAAATGTTTAAAAAATAAGAACGAGGAAGAAAGATTTTTTGTTATGTCTAGACCAACAGGAAATTAGAAGAAGCCTTGGAAAACGTTGACATGTCGGAAGTTAGTGGGATTAACGTTCAATTCCAATGTTTTTTTCAATGTCGAAGAATTTTCATTTTGTTTCAGATGTATAATATTTCATCACTGTTTTAGTCTTTTTTTTAAATGTGAAACCAGTATGAATTATGATTATCAGCACTTTTGTTACTTATACCTTGTAGGCTGTGAAGAACCCTACAAACATTTACACCTTCGGCTCAGGCTCGGATACATGTACAGGAGAAGTGGTGTCAGTGCAAATTCTTGATGAACATGGACAGAAAATGCCTGTACCACAACTTGGCATTGCCTTCCCCATAGATGTAAACATTTTGAAGCCTAAGGCAACCATACCTACATTAAGTCCTGGAGATGAATCGGGCTGCCTTTACAACAGGTGAGTCTACATCGACATCTGTTTATATATACTACTGTGATACATGCTTTACAAGGTAGCATGAATGGTATTTCGAATTCGGGGAAGAAATATCTTTTTAATTATGCGTAAAATAGTTTCTACAGTAACGGGGGATAGTTTTCTGTCATTCAACTTTGATCATCTCATCTGAAACAGAGTTTTTAGCAATTCTATCAATTCAGGGGACCAATTCTATCAATTTTCCAGTAGGCCCAAATGTTGTCCTATTTGGTTATGATTTTTTCAAAAATCTGATAGCTGTCACTGAGATGTCAAGGGTGCTGCAGTGATGAAAGTCTTCAGGACATGAACTCAGGTTTTTTTCTTCAAATGTGAAATTCAAAACTATCTGAACTTAGTCTGAAACATCCAAAAATGACATTTCTGAAAGGGGGTAGGGGTATCTTCAGGCTAATTTTTAAGGGTTTCAGGTATATTCCTAAATGCCGACTTTCATCACTGGTGCTGCCATTTTGAATAACAGCATTGGCCTATGTTTAGGTAAAACATTAGACCTTTTATTCATTTTAAGTAAAATACACAATGCATGATATTTCTAAATATTTTGACCTAATTTGAAATATTACCAAGAACTTACCTAAGGTATACATATGTGTTAGAACCATTGCTGATATAATTGGCTATACTCTGACTGTGCGCCTTGACTTTGAGTGTCAAGGGTATGTTGTCATTTGTCTAATAATATTCAAACCTTGGAGTGTTAATTGTTTTCCCAGCATGGCTATACAGCCATCGCAAATGATTTTGAGACAAACACAATAGGTGTGAAAGCATTCACCGCCATGTCTTTTCAACATTTTAATCCCCCACAACTGTTTCTTACTTCATTGATTCACCTCCAAAGTAAAACACATGTCATGATTCAGTGTATTTTTAAATCAGGTATTATATTACCGAGACACAGAACAGTTTGACCTTGAAAATGAATTTGGAACCGGATGTGACTGACTGGAACCATGTCCGGATTGCATTGTTGTTTATACGGATAGGCAAACCGGTCACACCCACCAAGTATGATATCAAAACATCGCGAGAAGTGGATGCTGGCCGGGCATTGATTATCACTCTGCCTCGCTCCCTTAGCAAAAAGGGCAAACTTGCATATGTCTGCGTTATCTGGCATATTCTTGGTAAGTTATCTTTTACCCTTCAAACAGTTTTATCTTGTTCTGTCATCAATTCTAGATCTCCACAATCTTAATTACTTAATACTGATTAAGTTGTTTTGTGTTTTATCGCATGTGAAGCAATGATACATTCCCCGCAGTTCTTAATGCTACCACTTAATGTATAATTGTTAATATGGCAATGTCCTATTAATTTCAATTAAATTATATTAAATATATAAATATTCCAGTGAAGAAATCTCAGCTTGTCCCTGAAAGGCGTAAGAGAGACACAGTGACACAGAATGACATGAAGAGAAGGGTTAGAAGAGAAACCAGAATCATACATGAACCACAACTCAACAGAATAGTTCCCGACCCGGAAAACTATATCGTGTTCAATAGTATTGATATGAGCCATCGCCTTTTGCAGTTTGACAGCAGTTTAAACCTAGATGCATACCTTAAGGGATACTAGTATGTGGAGATATTTATCAGCCAGTTACATTCCTTGTCGCATTTCTTGTCCAAGTGACTTTGTCTCGATGAAAACATGTAAATTGAGTAATGTATTGTCTTATCGTGCCTAATTAGTTCTGCTATATATGAATGGTTTTTTGTTATTGTTGTTTGGTATTCCTACATAATTGATAAAGAATGTAAACATTTTACTATTTGATTGTGTTATTAATTAATGAATGACTACCTGATGCCTGTTCGTTTAACATAATCCACGTGTGAAGAGATTTGTGCTGACAAATATTTGTTTTGTAGCTATGGAAACTATTCTTCATTATCTGATAGTAGAACATTGACATATAAGGGCTACCAATTTACTTTAAACGAGTTCATCTATTTATATCAATCTGGATCACCAAAGTTCTCCACTCAGTCTGCATCCACAGGATGCCGGATATGGGATAACACTCAGCAGAGATGGTCATCCGATACATGTCAGGTATACATATGTACTACCACCTACAATGGCAGGGGTTTACTAGGGTATATAGGTTCTACCAGCTTCAGGGGCAGGGGTTGACTAGGGGTATATAGGTTCTACCACCTACATGGACAGGGGTTGACTAGGGGTATATAGGTTCTACCAGCTTCAGGGGCAGGGGTTGACTAGGGGTATATAGGTTCTACCACCTACATGGACAGGGGTTGACTAGGGGTATATAGGTTCTACCAGCTTCAGGGGCAGGGGTTGACTAGGGGTATATAGGTTCTACCATCTACATGGACAGGGGTTGACTAGGGGTATATAGGTTCTACCATCTACATGGACAGGGGTTGACTAGGGGTATATAGGTTCTACCAGCTTCAGGGGCAGGGGTTGACTAGGGATATATAGGTTCTACCAGCTTCAGAGGCAGGGGTTGACAAGGTGTATATAGGTTCTACCAGCTTCAGAGGCAGGGGTTGACAAGGTGTATATAGGTTCTACCAGCTTCAGAGGCAGGGGTTGACAAGGTGTATATAGGTTCTACCACCTACAGGGACCGGGCTTGATGAGGAGGGACAGGGGCTAGCAAGGTTAAAGTAGGCTTGGCAAGGAAGAAGTAGTACTACTACCACAGGTAGGGGCTGGCAAGGTATAGATAAATATTATAATTACCACATACAGGGGCAGGTGCTTAATACAGAATTATTTTCAAAAGTTTGCGATTGCTGTATTGTATTTTGTGTGTACCATCTAAGTTCTCATAAGAGAATTATAAATATATAAAACAAAAAACTACATATTCATTATTATTTTCTGTAGGCCGGAGAAAATACGACTCTTCAGACTTTAGACTGTCGGTGTGATGAACCCGCTGGTGTCAGCTTTGTTAGTTCGTTTTTTGTGGCCCCCAATACAATAGATTTCAACATGATATTCGCCAACTTTGATCCCAGTAATATCGGAGTGCTTCTCGTGTGCGTGGTGATCATCATTTCCTTCATTCCATGTGGTTTTTGTCTCAAGAGATCTGACAAACGCGACGTTCTCAAGGTCTGATTTTGTTTTATGTATGAATATGTGTTAAAATCTAAAATTAATAAAGCTGCTAAATGAATTTAACATTTCTTATTATATTAGCGGTATCATAGTACGTTTTCATATGAGCGTTTTCTGTCATAATTTTTGGTTTAAAATCCATCTTACTGTTTTTCATGATACACGTATTTGCTTTATATCGCGAATCAGCCTAACCTGGCTTCAACCGTTTTACTTGCAATGTTTGTGTAGTATTCTATCATTCTTTATCCAGCAATTTGACTCACCATTTCAGGCAACATCTCACTTTTTTACATTTTACTTAACAAAGCAATTTATAATTGATTGATTTCAGTGGGGTGTGACACATTTGATAGGGAACAAGAAGGATGACAGTCATTTCTACATGATGTCAGTGTACACTGGTATGAGGTCTTATTCAGGGACAGCCTCCAAGATTGGCTTCGCTTTGGCAGGAAGTGAAGGGGACACCGGCATCCGATCTCTGTCAGACGGCATCAGAAAGGTATACCATGAACAGACCTTGCAAATATCAAATTGATCCATGAGATCTAAATCACATTTTTTTTTACTTCTTTAGTATAATTAGACAATTGAAATTGTGAGAAATAAATTTGGTCTTGTCTATGAATAAATAATTCTTAAAAGAATGTAAGGTCAGGTATGTGATTTATGCAATTGCGTCTATGTTACTATGGCTACAGAGGTTCCAAAGAGGCACTGTGAAGCGTTTCCTGTTGTCGGTACCAAATGACCTAGGTGACCTGAAGTTCCTCAGGATATGGCATGATGGCTCTGGTTGGCGCTCCTGGCAATCCTGGTTCCTTGACAGGATCGTTATTCAAGACCTTATCAAGGGCACTAGGTCTGTTTCACTCCTGAAAAATGACGTTTTTCGATATAGACTGCATGCTATAAATAGATATCGATCTGTAGCTCTCGAACATAGTCTTTGAGGTGTACATCATTGTGAGTAAATGTATAGAATGTGCATCTTTGAATTTAGGTGTGAAGTAAAATGACCTACGCGTGACAAGGGATATATGTAATGATAAGATTTTAATTAAATGGATATGCTTAAGAAAGGTAAAAATGAACATATAATGTTATTTATTCTATAATGATTATTTCTCATATGAAAATCTTTCATATATTTCAGATATGTTTTCAAGTGTTCCCAATGGTTAGCAATAGATAAAGGAGACGGAAAACTTGTTAGATTGCTGAGAGTTAACTTAAAGAAGAAAAACAGCAAAGAGACATTTGTTCAGGATAACGTTCGTAACTCTATCACAGAAGATCACCTGTTCCTGTCCACATTCAGTAGACCAACCCCTAGTAATTTCACCCGTCTACAGAGATTAGGCTGTATCATGTCCTTTTTGTTCATGACAATGATTGCTAATGCCATGTTCTTTGGCACAGAAGGATCAGAGCCACGGCCAATAGGTTTTAATATTGGCCCTCTGCGCTTCACTCTCACTCACATATATACCGCCATGATATCGGCTCTCATAGTTGCTCCAGTTAATATAATCGTTATAACTTTGTTCCAAAAGGCAAGACCTAAGGACTCGGAGTTCAGAAATGATGGTGATTCCACTAAAGGCATGGACGAGGAATCAATGGCTGGTGATAAGAAGATGTTATTGTCTCAACGTCGCAGCATGGCTAAATACAAAGACCACCCGGATGAAAAGCCGCTGCCATTGATTAACCCCGAGACTAATGAGAGTGAAACCAAACATGTCGATGATGAAGGCATTGAGGAAGATACAAATGACGGAATAGTATTTCACAAAGATATGGATGATAAACTAGGAAGCCCATCATCAGCCGAATCCCAGATTACAGATGGTAGCCAGAGAAACCTCAATAAAGCAGAAGAAGCCAATGGAAGTGCAAAATCATCAAAGATCAATACCCTGTTAAACATACTCAATGGTAATATGGTAAGCATGATAAACAATCCTCACACTCTCCTACCGGCGTGACATAGAAACATGCTAACATTTACAGTACAAGTAAACCTGAGAATTGATTTTCAAGACTCTGTTTAGTCATAATAGTCTTAGTTTTAATCAAGTATATAGCGTGTTTGGTTTTATATGACACATACTGCAATTGCGGGTTTAGAGACCTCTTTGTGCACTTCCGATTTTTTGTGCACTTACGGTACGTTGTTTCCAATGAGGGAAAATGGGTGACCCGCAATCGGCTTATACTTTATTTTTCAGAAATCAGATCAACAGTTGGTTAAACGCGTTGTTCGCAGTTACTTTGAACACTCAAATTCAACTCTTCCACACTGGGCTACGTACATCGCCTGGACCTTGATTGCCTTGGTCGTTTTTTCCTCCTCGTTTTTCTGCATCCTGTACAGTCAGCAGTGGGGCAAGGTGAAATCCGAGGAGTGGCTGTCAACATTCATAGTAACCGTTATAGGAGACATGATCATTATCGATCCAGTCAAGGTAGTTGGAATCATTTGATTTCCATTTTCTGATACCATGACAAAATCGACAATCATACAATGTTTAGAATTTAACATATTCATATTGCTCTTTCAGAAATGATAAAATATACAAAATGCAATCTGAAATTGCTATTAGATTTCAACTTTCCGATAAGATGATATTTTTCCACAATCATACAGTATTTAAAAGTGAATACATATTTCTACTTCAGAACTTATAAATTCGCAATATACTGAGTTAAAAACGAAGTAACAAAACTGATTTTGAATTAGCAATTCTTTCTACATTTTGAACTCGTTTCAAACAAAGATGCATCCGTAAGATTCGTGTTCAACCGAATATGTAATCACAACATATTCATATATGTATATGAATGTCCCAGGCCTCGTAAAGCTTCGTCAAAAGCGATTTCACATCTGGGAGCTTTCCTTTTCAGATTATTGTTATAGCCATTTTAGCAGGATGGTTTGTCAAGAAACCAGCAGAACAAGTTGAACTTCAACTAGATAGCAGGCTAAAAATGGACGAAGAATTTATCGAGGAAGAAGAAATTTTCAAAGATGAAGGTATTATGTGAACAAAATAAATTCTTTTGATTAAAATCAGATATTTGTCATGTGACCTCATGATAACATATATTCATACCCTCGGGTCATTCAGGTGAAGAATCGGCAAAAGGACCATTGGGTGAATCAGAAATAAAGCGATTGAAGATGAACAGACAGAGGGAGAATGATATGAACTTATTGATTTGGGAAATCATCGTGTACATTTTTATGCTCACCACCATTTGGACTATGAGTTTTAACAACAGAGATTCCCGTTCCATATATATCCACAATCTGATCACCAACACTATACTGGAGGACACGCCTGGAACCATGGAACCTGAGGGCTTCAGATATGTTAGTTTAATCTAAGTCCCTATCGAACTCCATATGATGGGTTCCCATCATCCTTATATTTGACACTTTATGCTATAGCTACGCCTAGCACTACATATTCTTTGTGTTGTTTTAAGGTGACTTCAACGATTGGTTATTTGGAGTGGATCCAGGCTATATTCATACCCGAATTCTTTGCTGTGGAAGCGTACAATGGAGATGGTACTGTCAATTATGATGGTACGAGAATGCACTGGAAGGACAGACGGTTTCTGGTGGATGCCAACAACTATCGAGTTGGCCCATCCAGACTTCGGCAGCTTCGAGTACCCAGAGGTCATTAAATCTTCTCAATTAGTTTTGATTACTTACTTCATCATTATGTTCTTGTCCCCTGTTTAAAGAAAATATATATATATCCCCTTCTGTAAAGCCTTGTGTATCTATATCTGTGTTACTTGTAGTGGATCTATATATATAGATATATGCATGTATATTATAGGGGACGTGAAAAATATCCATTCAATAGTAATCAAAGGAAGTGGTGCCTATGATGCATTGAGTCACGAGGAAAAGGGAGACTACTGCATAGGATGGAAAGATCCGCCATGTGACCCCCTCGAGGTGGTGGACAATTTTACTAGCAGTTCCTGGAAGCATACAAAGTCCGCCGACGTCCTTGGGGTGCCCCAATGGGGGACAAGGCTGATCTATGCTGGCGGGGGCTACATTGCTAATTTAGACGTCAACAGAGATGCTTCTAAGCTTATTTTACAAGAACTCTGGAGAGGAAAGTGGATAGATGACACAACCAGGGTTGTGTTTATGGAATATACCATATACAATGCTAACGTGAACCTTTTCTCCGTTGTTACTCTGTTGTTAGAGTACATGGAGACAGGTGGCGTGCAGCCATTCGTCAAGATTCAAACATTCAGAGTATATCTCCATGAGGGTAAAATGGGAATGTTCGTATATTTTTGTGAAGCGGCATTCTGCGTGTTTTTGTTCTATCTTATAATCCAGCTGATATGGGGTCTGTATAAAAAAGGATTTCTTGGTCACTTCACAAACGGATGGAACATTTTGGATGTGATCATTATCATATGTGGTTGTGTCTCTATTTCGCTATATCTGGCAAGAATGACGCTCTCTGATGTATTAATGCGCAACTTCCGGAAGGACCCCACCAAGTTTGTTAATTTTCAGATGGTGGCGGAGTATGATGAATATTTCAGTTGCGTCCTTGGTATAGTTGTCTTTTTCTGCACAATAAAGCTCATGGGAATATTCAACTTCAACGACGACATCAGCGCCTTTCTCAAGGTGGTTCGTGTGGGCCGGGTGGATCTCATCAGCTACTCCGTCATCTTTTTGTCCATGTATTTCGCCTTTGGGATGCTGGGATACGTCATGTTCGGCACCGTGTCTATATTCTACCACTCCATCGTGGCCTCCCTGGCGGAGCTGATGGGCACCATGCTGGGCAAGATCCACTTCGATGAAGCTCTTATGCTTGAACCTATCATGACCAAAGTGTTCTTCATCCTGTACATCATCCTGTCTGTGGCGGTCCTCATGAACATTCTCATAGTTATCATCTGTGATGCCATCGACCAGGTGAGCACCCACTACAATGACAATGACAATGACAATGAGATAACATGCATATCAATATCATTATATACTGAATGATGTGACTCCTCAATAGACTTTCATAGCATGTTGTATTTTATCATTTTATCATAACTGAATATATTATTGTATTATATATATTATATATATTATATAAAATAAATTATATGGTTATATAATACGAATAACGTGTACAATATTTTCTTTCTTTTTACAAGGTAAATCAAGACAAAAGAGCACATGAAGATCGTTATGAGCTCATTAGTTTTATGATGAACCATTTCCGTGTCTGGATGGGATTTGAACCCACGTTTATGTTAAAGGACGAACTTGATGAAATCAATAAGGAGAAAATGCGACAGACGAGACGAAGAAAGAGACAAAAGCAGAGAGGTACACTCAATTATTCCAACACGTATAACAAATATATCAATACATAACATCCATAAAATAGGAAAAGAAAGTCAAATGTAAATACTTAAAAAAAGAAATTGTGTTGTGTTGAAGCTGTATGTATCAGCATAACTTTGAGATGTGAAGGAGCAGCAGAATGCTCTCTCACATAGACTACACATCATATAGATCCAAGAACAAAGTTAACAAGAAATATTTATTTTAAAAAGAAATAATACTCTGCTATGATTTTCACAAAAAATGTATCTGTGAATATACATATATTCAACATTTGTAAATCTATATGATTTAAATTTTAAAATTAGACTGTGACTTATGTGTACACTACTGATGGCGTTTAACAAGTCAAAAGTGCCAAGATTAGAACCTGTAGCGATATAAAAACCCGGTGGGGGATACTGGGATTCTTTGTCGATTACTCACATATTTTCATTTAAAATATTAAAATATTAATTTCATTTAATATAATTATCATTATTTCACTACTTATAAATTACTGAGGTGTGCGTTGTGATTGCAGCCAGGAAGATTCGCAAACTTGCCATGAGTGAAGATGAAATGAAAGCGGCAGTATGGTGCATCACCTTATCTCTGCAAATGTCCGAGATCCAATATTTTGTGGACCAGAGAGCTGGTAAACAGGCAAAAGAAGAGGAAATGTCAGCCACCAGTAGCGAGTATATGACACGCAGCGAGCCTTCAATAGAGCCAGACCCTCCCCAGCAAGTCACCTCCCCAGAGCCACCAGAGGACACCACCTTATACCAGGAGAAGCCACAGGGGGAGATGACAGCGCCCCCGCCTGATGCTGCCCTCTATGGGCAGACACAGGGCGAAGGCGTCGCGTCTCCGACTCTGCCTGAAAATAGTAGCGAGGATCCCAAAGAAGACGCGGCCTCGTCACCAGCACCGGCAGAGGATGTGGGAACGCCGGATGATGGCACCAAGCGCCCGGAGGATGTGGTGTCACCAGCACCGCTTGATAATAGCACTGAGTGCTCGGACCCAAGCAAAGAAGTGTTTTCACCCACCCCAAGTTTGCCTGGGGAGGTTTTATCTCAGTCACCACGACCGAGGTCAACAACATCGAGTGCATCACGCACCAGAAACAACACTGATCTCTGAGTTTCCAAAAAGTTAGGCTGTTGAGTATTGCTCTCTGATTCTTAGAACTTCACAAAAGTGTATGGAAAAAAGCTTGCTCTTTGGAAATCCTGTAAAAACCATTTTATACAATGGTAGAACTGATTATTGAATTACAAATGTACAATATATAAATAACCTTAATCTTGATAAATGGACAAAAAATAACTTAATCTCATATCCATCTACACAATGGGCTTGTAATCTACTGTTTCCAGGAATATCACACATTGTCCATCAAGAACATCAGTTACAGAACGCAATTCCCAGCAATAGATTTTCAAAAGTTCATGTACTTGTCCTTTTGACATCCAATGCTAGGCTTGTCAGAAATAGATTTTGTTTTTTGTTTTGGTAACACGGATGCTGCATATTCTGAACGAGAATTTTGCCCAGTTTTAACACAGGAATGTGGCCCACTTTAAGATCGCATAACGAGGAGTGATCCCCTATTTGTAGGCACAAATCTCACAATTAAAACATATAGTTTACTATCAAATTTACACGATCATAATAAATACACTGTGACATACTCAACTGTAATGACATGTGTATAATTTGTATTCTTACTTTCCTAATTTGCGTCCTCTAACCTCACAAGTGTCATGATATAAGTAAACTATTTGTGTGCAAAATGGTACCAGTTTGTCAGATGATGTGCATTAGAGGAAGAGCCTATCGGGTTTTCATATTCCTTGTGAACACAGTGATATGGCTTGGGAGGCAGAGGTAGGTAGATTATCAATTACCTGTTAAGCAGAGTACTAAATAGTGCACAATGAAAATATTTGGGTTGAGAAGAGTAGGTATCGTTGACATATTTGCCTTACTTGCCTTTTAAGTCTGGAAAATCCAAGAGTTGATTCTTCGGTAAATTATTATGATACATCATGCCACAAAGCTCTATTCCGTTTTTTTAAAGAATTCACAATCAATTGTTGAACAAATTATTACTATCATTATTATTTTTTTTGTCAACAACATAATGAGATAAAATATTTTGTAAAGATTCACTGTCAAAGTGAAATGAAAATAAATGTTTGATCTTTACAGATAATCATCAATCCCACCTTCCAAAAAAACTTAGCTCTATTAATATATTATTTCTCAGTATATGATGCCTTATTGCTGAATATTATGAGTTACACTTTAATTTAATTACCCAGCACCTGTGTGTTATCATATATCATACAAGAATGGGATACCAGTAAGAAGACTATTTCAATTACGTGGACAATCTATTATTCGCGATTATTACATGGGGAATAAAAAAAATATAAGTACATCATTTATTTGATAATTTAAAATTTTAAAAGGATTTCTTGTACATACATGTAAAGTAATAATAAATAAATTTCTTCGGCCTCAGTGGACACTGAACGAAGCACGTGCTTTGGGTTAATTATTGTCTCGTATAACGGCCGTCACGCCTCCATTCATAATTATTCCAAGCCCGTACCAGGCAAATGTCACTGGCAATCATTAAGGCAAATTTTATTGAGTTCAAGCCTCAAAAGAGGGCGACACCTATCTGTATGCATTGTCGTCGTCATGGAAACCCCAATCTATGCATGAGCCAATCAGGGAACAGATAACAATCATTGAAAAAAATGAAAACACAGTGTGACGTCACAGTATTGTGACGTTCATAACACGGGAATCACAGATTGCCGACGTGCGTTTTTCCACCTCCGCACCGTCTAAAAATGTAAGTTTACTGCTTTACTTTCTAAGCTTATAAATTGAAACATAATGTTTTAATGCTGGTCCACATATGTATGTGTTAAATATATGATTACTGAAAACATAATAATTACGGCCGGATTCTCTCCTCAAAAGTACATGCTATAATGAGATACAACAAGATCAAATTTAGATTTTTGAAATGACCAGTGCATTTGGAAGAATGACGTGAGGGCTAAACTTGCATTCTTACTTTGTTGAGTTTATTATTAGAAATCGTTTTATTTATTGCGATAAAGATCAAAGTATTAAAAATTAAAATGGTATGAAGGACGAGGAACTTCTACTCTTGGCACACAGCGTAGTTTTAGTTCCATTGTGCAGTTACAACTTACATGTAGGGTTAAGTCACAACATATGTCAAGATTTTATATGCAGAGGGAAATCGTAATGTATTGAAATAAGAACTTAAATTTTATTTTATATTCTGTTCCAGAACATCCATTCTGGGACAAAATGCAGCCAGCGCAGCCGAATGTAGGCTTTCAACAACCACAATACCAACAACAGCAATATGGTACTGCTGGCCAACCAATGCAACCCTTGCCGATACAAGGCTATGGCCAACCTGTACCCGGACAAGTTTTCATCAACACACATGGACCACCAGCCCCACGATTTTCTGACTACCTTTTATTCAATGTCTTTATGACCATCTTTTGCTTTTGCCCAGTTGGGCTGGCTGGAATTGTATACTCTATCAAGGCCAGGGATGCGCATGAGCGAGCTGATGATGAACCGGCGAAAAGGTTGTCACGCAGAGCCAGATGTCTGGGCTTCTGGGCCCTTGGATTGGGTATATTCCTCACTGCAGTCATCATTGTCTTGGTTGCCCTTGGCCCCGTTATCTTCTGGGCTTCTGTTAGCGATGACGCCGATGACTGGTGGAACGAAGATTGGGAATGGGAAAATGAATGGAAATAATGCATAAATACATCACTAAATATATATTTATGCAAAATATGAATTATCAAACGTCGACACAGGAATATTACACAACTTAACTTTTGAACTGAATACCTGACTCTAAATTGAAATTTCTCTATATATCCATGAATGTAATGATATGAACCAGAGGGAAATGTATTTATTTGTAATTAATTATACGGAAAGCATGGTACTGGAATTAAGTAAACAAAATGAGTGACCAAAGTGAAAGAGTTGTGTCTAAGTTACAGGATAATAGAAAAATGTTAGTGATCAATAGGATTAGGGGCGCTTATTTTGAGGTGGAAATTAGGATATCTGCATATCGTTTTTTTTTTTTTTTTTTTTGGTAAATTTGAAAATGTTAATTAAGGTCCATGGTACAGTTTGAAGAATATGTGTGTATTATATTATTTATTGCACTAGATGTACATTTATGTGATTTTACATGATTAATAATAATATTGCCTCTAGCAACAGCTTTAATTGTATTGTCTTTTAAGTCATAAATATGTGCTTTATGTTTTATCTAGTGTGTCTGTCACAAATTATTTTGAGTGTAATTGTAATTCACAAGCAAATCAGTTTGAAGTTATTTTGGAATCTTAATGATGTCTACTTTCCTAAAGAGAAATCAATATTTTCACTTTCTTTTTGGCCATTATTTCTATTAAGAAACTCATTGAGTTTATATCAACATATTAGCTCCCTTTGAAACCAACATCCCACAGGATTATTTTATTTTTGGCTTTTGCAGAAAAATACAAGTTTGTCTTAAAATGTAAAATTCAAAATGATCTGAACTCAGTCTGAAACATCCAAAAATGACATTTCTGAAAGGTTAATTTTCAGGTTAATTTTTAAGGGTTTCAGGTTTTTTCGTGAATGCTGACTTTCATCACTGACTATCGCTTGCTTCACAGACTTTTTTTTCTTGGTCCAGTTCAAGTTCAATCTACATACTGTTTGTCTGGACATAACATAGTTCACTTCACATTCTGATCTAATTTAGCACCGTATTGAGTTTATATATCTATACGAAGAGAATTAACAAGAAAATGGAGTTTTAAATGTGTGAAGTATTCAATTAATACAATTTAGCTTCTTCCTACAATCTATTTGACTGGATAAATTTTAATATTTTCAAAAATGATAATTTTCTCTGAATTGTTATGCTATATTTAAAATTAGAATTTCTATATTTTAAAAAAACATATCAAATATTGCAATCATTTTTTAATTCTTTTATATTCTCAAAGGAAACCATAATTTCAATGAATGTGTGCAGTAATAGTACTCAGGTGTGTGTGGTGATTTGCCCACTATTACAGGACACTAGACAATCCAGTGGCCGCCCGAAAGGACCCTGTTGCCAGTTAATTCAAACATGTTTTTCTCAGTTTAATGATTTGTCTATTATCTATTCTGAGAAAGTCATCTATGAGATGCTGACATGTAGACGCGTGATAATCGTTTGTTAGCTGCTCTCTGATTGGTTTAAATAATTGCCATTGACCCCAGCATTGCCTTAACTGCCGTTATTGGTCACCAAACCGGATGTGCGTGCGGCACTCATAGTACCATTATTGATGTGATAGGGACCACACACTCCCCTTATCTCAGCAAGCAGGTGTTTTCAGCATGACACCAGCTCTCATTTTCAATACCCCACACTGGTACTATGACAGACACTTTCCTCTTCATGTCAGGTATCATTAAATTGCAGAAGTCACAGGCAATTGTATAGAAATTTGGGGAATTAGCTGTCTGCAAACCAAATGATAAGAATAAGTTTGATCTCAGCCACGTGTGTATAAATAGTATATTTATATATAAACTAAGAGCATGACAACTCTTGCACCAAACAAATTTCTGTCAATCTGATTACATTAACGTTAAAATAGTAATGTACATCCTAAAATTTTAAAGGATATGATCCATACAATGCTAAGATAGCAAAGCGTTTTTAGAAAGTGTAGACTTCACCTTATGTTTTTTTTTAGACATTTCCAAAACATTAAACATTTGTTTCTTTCATGGAGTTGAAAGTTGAAGCCAGCCTCTGAGCTGTCTCAGAATCTGAGCATGGAAACTCCGAATATGAGCAAGAAGAATGTCTGAGCACATTGGCAAAATCCCAAAATCTTGGATCTGAGTAAATACTAAGAACTAGAGCATGAACTTCAAATCTGAGCAAAAACTTCAAATCGGATCTGAGCATATGCTAAGAATCTGAGCAAAACTTCAAATCTAAGCATGAATGTAGGATCCGAGCATGTACTTCAAATTGAAGTCCATGGAAAAATCGGGCCCTGGCCAATAGATCACTGACATTAGATTGACATTAACCCATACCCTGCTCAGTGGTGTGACACGGAATTCAGCTCTCATGGATTAAGGTATCAACAGTTTCCCACCTCCAAACAGTCGTCAATCTCATGGGGATATCATCGCCTGCTATGGCCTCAATGATGAAGGTAGACAGGGCCAGCCAGACATAAGACTCTTATTCATCAGCTTCAAGGACTCATCCTCTTCTATGACTCGTCTCATTTGGTCGGCAGTGTGTCTGCAATACTATATGCCCTCAACTATCTATAAACATGGGATGGCACACCTGCATATGTGTAAGGGCATCACCAATGTACATATACATTCCTGAGACCAATTTCTCTTCCAGATCATATTTCATCAACTTTGATAACATCAACTGTAGTCTTGGTGATGCCTTGTGATGAGCTCTTTGGCAATTGTCTCAAGTGAATTGTGATCTGTGCTGCGTCTGTGTATCTACCATACACATACAGAGAGGAGCTCGCAATGTTGTATTAATGGAGCATTAAATATGGTTTATTCCTCACACTTCTCATTCAGTAGTATTTGCCAGTATGAATTCTTTTGGTCTAATATTGTGAAAAGAGATTTTGCACTTGTAATACTTCACACAGTTTCCACAAAATTACTCATTTTATTTGTCTCTTTGTATTACACATGGCAGCAGGATTGTTCTTGCCACCACACTCATGACAAGACTTGCCTTATGCTGGACACTTGCGTTATCCCTGCACAGTACCACAACATCTTCTAACAATCAACAGTAGCTTGTATTGTGATACACTCCAGTATGACAAAATTGTGGTGCCCTCTCGTGTGAAAATATGAGTAGGCACGGAAGAACAAATGGTGCGGGACAAAGCCTTAGGTGTTTCTGCCATGAAGCAACATGCCTTTATTTTGGACCTCCATTTTTCCCATTTAGTACAGTTAAGTCAATTTCTTCATTTGTAAAAATCAACAAACCATTGAATCCCCTTTAATGCCGAGGGTGTTCACAGCACGATACCCTTCATTATATGTTAGGGGCGATCCATTTGATTTTTGTGGGGTGGGGTGGGACAGCAGTACTGGATGAATAAATTTTTTTTCTTTGGTAGGGTGGATGAATAATTTTTTTTTCTGGTGTGGGGTGGGTGAATAAATTTTTTTTCTGGTGTGGGGTGGGTGAATAATTTTTTTTTACAAAATCTTCCCCAGACTCTGATCCTTCATTTCAAGCAATCCATATAGAAGATAGAAAAACTGGAAGGAGGTGGATGAATAAATTTTTTTCTTTGGTAGGGTGAATGAATAATTTTTTTTTCTGGGATGGGGTGGGTGAATAATTTTTTTTCTCCAAAATCTCCCACCCCACCCCACAAAAATCAAATGGATCGCCCCTTATGAAAACAATTGAGCACATTGAGCTGTAGGAGTTCCTCTAAGTTATCCTGTACTGAGCTCGGACAGCTGGTTCATGCAACCTTGGAGTATAATGAATGGAGTTGTGACGCCATGAGATCAAAGGTGCAATGTGCGTTACCGCCAAACCATTGTGTCTTATGACGCCATATGAGCCGAAAACCTGAAGAATGTGACGTTATTCAACTTTGTGACAATTTTGACCCATCATAGACAGTAATTAGACCAAATAATATCGCAAGTGAAATGTTCTACTTTCTCCACTGATTATGGAGATATAAATTGTAATTCTCTATTCCAAGTGAAGACAATTCTACAACGTTTTAGAAACGTCCATGTCAGGGATTTCCACGTTCACATTTAGGTTATACCACCAACGCATCCATTGGCAGGCCTATACAATGTATAATTTTTTTAATTGGGAAAACATCTTTCCTTTGATACTTTTTTCAAATCTGCCAATATATGCGTCCATTCCATTTACATAGCATTTGCCCAGCAAGGTCATTTCACATTGAGGCAACACTTTTACCCCCAAAAATCTGATATTCTCACAAAAAAAGCTTGTGGTTTTTGAAAAAAAAAAAACAATTCTTTTTTACACAAAAATGTATATTGGTTTAAAAAATATTGATAAACAATTATGGCATTTTTTTTATGAACATACTATTTAAATTGTCAAAATCTCATCCTTCTATATCTATAGATATTTTTTTCTATAGGCTTTGTAGTTCTTGAAAAATGTCTATGGACATATGAACTTTAAGGGCTTGTCAGTAATAGCCTATTCAGTTAAAAATAAACAAAAATTTCACTGTTAGATTCCCCAAAACCTATTCATTATGAAATAATGATTCTTTCTTTCAAATTCAAAAACTCGAAAATAGCTAAAAATTTGGCTGTAACGCACATCACTTCAAAGAGAAACTATCCCATTGTTTGTAACAATGTATCCCATTGTTTGTAACAATGTATCCCATTGTTTGTAACAATGGGTTGCTATGACGTCATGCAGACAAGCTACATCGTCACAACTCCATTCATTATACTCCAAGATGCAACTAACACCACATTCAGGTGACATTTGATTTGCTGATTTCAAAAATAGCCAAATGTGGACATCACCAATCATGAATATTATTGTTTTGGAATAATAATTTGCAGATCTAATGGACTCTATACCAGAATGAGAGTTGTTTGCAGTATGTGTTTGCTTGTATAGAAATGTGAATCAGGTAAATTTTCAAGCAATCTTGCCAAGAGTGCAGATAAATGGATATAATCAAACCTGTGAGACACAAGTTTCATGATAAAACATTTGTAACTATTAAATTATACTGGACATATTTATGATTCATCTCAGAACATTTCAGTATTATCCTTATACTGAGAAATTCACATTTTATCAATTGCAAAATCTTCAAAATGAGAAAAAAAAGGTTGTTTTTTTTAATAATTTCCTTTTTTTTTTTACTTTTGTTCAGGCTACATTTATCTGCTTTGATATGGCATGTATATATATATATTTCAGCTGTATGGCTCACTATAAGTCAATCTTAACTCATTTCTGGTAATCAGGCAGAGAAAACTACCGTGTAGTCAAATCCTTAACAATAAAAAATATTTAGATTTTTTTTCATGTTGAGCATTGTCTTTCTCAATATGGAGATGGGATTTTTTCCTGCAATGCACGTGTCATTTGTCATTATATGAACGTGGCTGCCGCAGACTGCTACACCATAGCAATCTTCCCACATAAAAAAACTTTAAATACCAGGGTCAACTGCTTTGAATTACAATTTGTCAACTTCTTTTGCACTTGTTCAAAGAGAAAACTGGAGGGATCCAAAGTTTCTCACTGAAGTAGACTCTGTCATCCATTGTGGCCTACCATTTATCTGATACAGTGCAAAAGAAATGCTCCCAGGTACTGTTAAAAGATAGATTACAGTATTGTACATGTACATGTATCTCTAACCTGATATGGTATAGTATTATAATTATTATGCATTTCAATATGCCAGGGCACCACAATTTACAAGAAAACTAAAATGATGTTTCAGCTGCACATTAAGCAGGAGGTGTGTTTCTATTCTAAATACTCCCTTCTTTTCAACAACCACTTTGATAATTTCTCATTGTTTGATATGAGATGGACATGTTTCTTGACATAGTATCCTACATGTATCTTGAACGGTGAACATGTATCTTGGATACGTAAAGTGGTGACATTAATGCCAATTAAAGGAGGCAGTATATATCTTGTTGATTATGTTGCAAACAATTACTGATAAGAAGATTGTGCTGACTTAAAGCGGCCATAGAACTAGCACCGGGGATATAACATTGGGAGGGGAGTTTTACATCCGACAGTATTGCTAGGCGTCCAATCCACTCAATCTTCTCATTGCCTAGTATTTAATACCATTCTAAACTTGGAGTCATATTTACTCGTCTTGCTCACTAAAATATCCTCCAATCAGGTCATGACCTTGGGTCAGTTGTGTGACCGTGACACTAACCAATCAGTACAAAGCAGAATCTATTGGATTAGTCATTTATATTTTCACCGATCACTACACAGCCTTATTTGTGGCCGATCCTGAATGTACATTTTTTCCATTGACAACAAGGATTAATTTGAGAGAGAAGTCCTAATATGGGGTTGGAGAGGGAAGGGATGGGGTTTGGAGGGGAGTTGGTTAGTTCGAATCCCACTGCCGCTAGTTGTTACTTCCAGACTGGTTGTAGACGTAGATATCATATGGCCTGTGTCACAAGTTGGGCGTAAAAACACGATTTTTCAAAGGGTGTAAAAAAACGATTTGATATTTAACAGACCTTTGACCAAAACATTTAATTTGGTTTTTGAAATAGGAATTTGATTATAAGCATTACAATTAAAAGACATTTTGACAATTCTTTACGTTTGCTTTATCAGTTTATGACAATGTGATATGCCTATATAACAATGAAGGTGCTGGTATTGTAAAAATATAACAAATAAAAATCCTCAAACAAATGGTCTGAAATATCACTGAGTAATTTATTGACTGTGATTGCATATCTTGTGTCGTGTGGCGGAAATGTAAAATCCATGCCTGTGCACGATTTTGCATTAAAAGGTTGTTCATTGCATGCGTTAAATGTCTTTGATCACAAGAAACCGTCCATCTCGTTTTATATACTACATCTAGTTCTTAATGTCTGATGGTAACTATGAAAATTGAATGAAAAAGGTAAAGATTGTTGTTATAAATTGCTTCACATGAGTAATAGAACTTTCTGTACTTGACATAGTTTTCTACCGTTGTGATTTACTCTTGAGTAATGTTCTCATGACCTGGACCTGTATAGCCACAAACATGTTTAGGTTGAGAAGTCGGGATTAATAGGCTTAGATCACGGCAGAGGTCTGGAGATCTATTGAAATGGAGCTGTCAGGAGAACCAGACTCAAGGCAGACCAAAAAGTAATAATCGCTTGCAACAAAGTCTCCAGACCTTCTATTGCTCTGCGTCATCACATTGCATTGCATACTTGGCTTTATGGTGTTTTTGCTTTTACTTCAATACCAAGGAAGTCCTAGGCCAACCATTACTTATCCAGGGGTGTTTTTTTTCTTTCCTTTGCGAAGACATTTTCCATTTGGAATCTGACCTGGAATATTGTTTATTGGCAGATCTTACTATCTTATGTGTGAAACTATCAGAGACATGTGTTAAATGTCTCTGGAAACTATTGGTTAAGTGAAATAAAATATATAGAAAAATGATACATTAGTGAGTCACTGGTATGATAATTACATATTGACTATTGGTGATATCAAACCTGACATTATACTTGTAACAGGTGAAAAATGCTGACTGCAATTTTTATATTATAAATATAGATAGCGTTATGGAACACATAACACACTTAAGATACCTAAAGGTCGATGGTAATCTTGCATGGGGCAAACATGTCACATTTATTTGCAAATCTGTTTCACAAACATTTTTTTAAGACGTCTAAGCGTATTCATGAGAACCAAAGGTTAAACATCCTCTTTAAATCTATGTGCAGCCATCTGTTCTCAACATTGCTAACACCATTGTAAGGTATGGCATGATATGGCATGATATATGTACTACGCATTGGTAAAATGAGTCTGTTGTTGACCTTGGTATCACTTTCGACACTACCATGGATATGAAATATCAATTTGGAGAGAAATGCAAGAAAGGTTACTTTCATATCAGGAGCATTGATATTGGACAATATTTAAATGACAAAACGGCTGAAACTTCATGCCATTGTCACATCTACCCTTGATTATGGAAATGGCAGGGCTCCATGCAACTGAAGTTAAAAAGTTGCAATATCTGCAAAACCCTACAGAACGTGTAGTCGGAAAGATCAGAAAACATACTACAGAAATAAATTACACTGGCAGTCAGTTCACGCCAGAAATAATTTCATTCTTTTTAAAACTTAAAGGATTTAAATGGTCCTACTTATCAGACCTACATGCCATCAAGGAACCGCAAGCTAGGCCTTGTGGTCCATCGGACAAATATGAAAACTTTTGGAGAGAGAGCCTTCTTTGTCATTGCTTCCAAACCATTAATTGATCTCCCGAATGACATTAGAAAGGGTGACTCGGCTTGTGTCTTCAAGCCCCGTCTCAAGACCCATCTTCTCCGCAAACACTATTCCTGAATAGCGCTTCGAACAGTGTATGGTATTTAGCGGTGTATAGGTTTGTATCATTAAATATATTTAAAAAATAATACATTTTAAATATTAATTTTGTTGGGGTTTTTGCATCACTTTCAACATTCTTTTAGTCATAGATGAGACTTACTTATAGCAGATATAGTGCTGCCTCACTGAATTGTCATGTCGCAGGTCCTTGACATGACAACCCACCTGGTCACAGATTTACAAGCACAACGGGTTAACCCTACACGGACCTCAGATTATGTGTGAAATTCTCTCATGAATTCAATCTCAGCACGGTCGGGAATAGAACCCACAACCTTTGGATCATCACAGAGGAGCTTGTGCTAAACAGCTAGCGCTCTAACCAACTCCGCCATGGCCCGTGGCCTTTAAATGTTTAACAGACCAGGAGAACGTCAACTCACGTTACCTTTTGTGATTTTCATGCAAGGTTACAGGCGATGATGGTCAAATTCCGCAATGACCGAGCCAGCCAGATACTAGATATGTCAGATGACCCAAGTAAAATGAAAATATAGTGGTACCCGTATCCAGATTACAAATAAGAAATTATTGGAGCAAAGAGCAAAGGTAATAATGTTCAGTGGATGCCGAGCCAAATGTAATCAACTCCCTTCCCAAAGGAACGTCTTGATGACTACCACTGACACTTTTTATTGAGGCAAACCCAAAGGACACATTTTGGTCTGTTGGGCTTCACCTGAGCTATGATGACCCTTTCAAGCCTGCATCATGGAAAGGGGTATAACAGCTGGAGGAATGTGTGTGAACCAGTGACTTGCTACCTGTGTTGTATTGTTCCTGGCGGCTATGCCATCCATCAAAGATGATGCCCACACATCACGTAGCTTTCTTACGTAGTGTTCTTAATTAAAATCCATTTTTTGAGCCACATATTTAGATATGGGCGACTTTTGATCTACAACTAGAAGCATTGTTGAAGATTACAATATATTGTATATATATATATTTGGAAGGTTTCAAATATTTATCAGAGGTTTTCAGGTTTGGCTGTCTACATCAAACTTTTATAATGATGTATTTCAGATAAATCGAAAAAGTATATCATAAAAAAGGATTTCACAAATGCAGTTACTTGGCTGTTTCCTAATGGAGTAAAGCTGATTCTGAGGTACAATTTGAGAGAGAATATCATATTTCTAGCACAAATGTGCCAAACATAAGATGGTGAATTCTGATGGAATCACTTTCTACTCCAACTCACCGTGTCTTAAAACTGCTTGAGAGAACTCTCTTTGACCAAATATTAAATTTTCTACATCACAACAATATCCTTAATAGTACCCAGTCAGGCTTTATACCAGCTGCAGCATTCAGTACTATCACCCAAATAATTGCCATAAGTAATTAACTATCAATGCAAGGAAATATTGGTGTGTATATTAAACATTCAAACTTGATGAACCTATATCTCACTGGTAGGAAGTTATCAGTTTCTATCAACGAATGCAAGGAAATATTGGTGTGTATATTAAACATTCAAACTTGATGAACCTATATCTCACTGGTAGGAAGTTATCAGTTTCTATCAACGAATGCAGGGCACGGGCCGTGGCGCAGTTGGTCAGAGCGCCAGCTTATTAGCATCAGTTCCTCTGTGGTGATCCAAAGGTCATGGGTTCAAACCCTGGCCATGCCGAGATTTAATTCATGATACAATTTCCCATATGAGCTGAGGCCCGTGCCTAAAGGGTTAACCCATTGTCCTTGTAAATCTGTGACCGGGTGGGTTGTCTTGTCAAGGACCTACGACATGACAATTCAGTGAGGCAGCACTATATCTGCTATAAGTAGATTTCATCACAAAATGACTGAAATAATGCTGAAAGTGATGTAAAACCCCAAACAAACAAACATACAAAAAAATCAACGAATGCTCCCTATTTTTGATCGATCTGAGGGTTGGCATTCCCCAGAGTTTGGCTTTATATAGGGAACTTTATATAGGGAACTTATTTCATGAATGAATTACCCGTCATGTTAAGCTGATGGCTGAAACATATCTTTGCTAGTAGTGCAACTTCTATGTCATATTGCAACTTATTTTATTAATCTATATTATACTTCAATATATCATGATGTTTTTATGTAGTTATGTTTAATGTGCAAAATTACAGGCTTAAAGTTTAATCCCTTTAAAAGGGTTTCCATCCATAATCTCATTCAAGGAAAAACAACATTTATTATTTAATCATGAGACATCTCATGCAACACAAGTAGCCTTTCATTAAAAAAGGATGGATAGGTTTTAGTAACAAAAGTGATTTGTTTGAAAAAAACATGTTGAGAACGCCAGGGATTGCTTTTTAGAATGTAATTTGTCTCTCTGGTATAGGTTATCAGCTCATAAGAAACAACACGTGTTATTTAAAAATATGAACCTAACTGTTGATGAAAATATGGAATTATTTTAATTATTCTAATATATTTATTTATTTATTATTCAAACAACTGTCATCTATGAACCATAGTCATGACATTCCATGCCATGCTGATTAGCTATAAGCTAAAAGTAGATATGTATAAACCAATTATTACTGATTATTCTGATAACAATTTACTAATAATTCATGCTGTTTGAAAAGTTATTTTATCAATTACTTTATGTTCTAGTGAATCATTTTGTAGTTTATGTCAGATTTAGTGTCTTCAAGATACATCATGAAGATGAAAATTAAAGCTGGTTAATTCCCTGCAATGTGATACCTCTACCCCATCCGCACATTATACAATACAGACACTAAGTAATATTGCATGCCGTTTCACTGAAAATAGTCATGTAATGAACATCTGTAACTAAAAACCTTTTTGATCTTTTCCTAGATTACAATGTTACCTTCAATGATTTCTATTATAAAGTTCTGAATAAACATTTTTGTTCCCATTTCAATAGCTTATATTATGGCCCTATATATAATGTTTTCATAACGTCAATGAAATTGCTTATTTATCTAAGAATATTATTGCAAACTATAGAGTACTTACTGTTTATTTTTCTTCATTATCATTATTATAGCTTTAAAATGGAAAAGGTTTTATAATTGTACATAATTAAAAGAAACGAATTTAATCAAATCAAATGCAACTATATCAAATTAAGTAAACACTTGCATAATTTTTGCCATGAAAAATAAACTTGTCCCAATGAGGAGTTGAACCCTAGACCTTTAGCATTGGAGATAGATATTTTGCCCACTGGGCCATGTTGATAGGTATGATTTGATATTCTCACTGATATATTACATAAATAGTCAAGATCTTCATCACTATTTCAAGTTATTTTTATAAAGGAAGATACTCACTAATTCCACACAGCAGCCTAAATTAGATTTATAATGAAAATTGTTTACAAATGTGTTTGTCAAGGGTGATATCCATATTAATGCAAAAAGATCTAAAGAAGCACTAGATATCTACAACCCACGTCTCATTTATATCTAAGACACCATTTTCTAGTTGATTATGTAGGTATATAAGGTAAGCATGTAATTATTTATATCAGACATGCATAACATCCAGACACATTTTATATATTTAACTTGAATTCATAAAACAGAAAAATGTAATAAAAAAAGTCAGTGTTGTGTATTTTTCTGGAAAAGTCATATTGAAAGAAGTCCAGTAGAATGTTAGTTTCATAGGGAGCTAACATGTTTATATGTACTCAATGCGTTCACTCAAAACAGAAATCAAGATGGCCTTATGCTGGTTGAAAATGTGCTTGATTTTTCTGAAGGGAAGTATACTTCATGTTAGCTACAAGGCAAACTTACACAATCTAGAATCTATATTACTCTAATGTGTTCTGTGGAATTTATAAAAGCCTTTGATTGGCACCTGTGTGAATCAATTTCCTGTCTCATGTAAATTATAATTTCCCATAAGCATTTGTACCTATATCATCACCTGCCAGGGTCCCTCAGAGAAAATGTCATAAATATGTACATCAGAAGCATTCTGTTGCACACAGTGTGAGCCTAGTATTCTGAAAATGGATACTATACAGAACACAGACTTTTCATAAACCGAGATAGGTCTCTCGTACTGGTGGCTTGGGAAGGAATGGAGTATCTATTATGCATATATCTTGTCCCCAAGAAAGATTCTCTGTCACTGTCTAAAATACATTGTTTCCTGATTTCATACACCCTACATTCTTCTGAAAATGTTTGTTGTACAAAACAAAAGCTGGCATTGACATGTACAACCTTTTGATACTCTATATCATATTTACAGATTATATTTAGGTCACATGGTATGAAATGTGTTTATCACGTGTTATATTTTAGACATATGGTTATGATGTTGTGAATTTATTGACAGGACTATTGCATTATGAATATGGCATGATGCCTAAATGATGCTTCATGTTTCATATTTGATTATTGCATGTGATGCAGATATTTGAGATTGGGAAAAGAAAGCCTGAGATCATACTTGTATTCATGTTATGCTTGTTATTATTTCACTTGTATTTTAAAGGACATTCCTACTTGTTGAACAGCCCTCGTATAATGTGTCACAGAGATGAGCAGGTTATCAGAGCTAAGTAATGGACCATTGTCTTTTCATCCTTCCTGGGAGACAGGGCTGCTGTGCACAACCGGGAGCTTTCCTCTTCCGAAAATATCGGATGTAGCAGTATATCATACCATATGAATATACACTCATGACACACAAAATGTTTCACTCTTGGCAACTAGGGTAGCATATTTACCCTTTTATTATCTTTGGAACTGAATGCGTCGAGTCTGACTTACCTAGTGTTACATATATCTATATTGTAACCAAGATGATGT
Organism: Amphiduros pacificus; assembly: GCA_949316495.1. Lineage (NCBI taxonomy): Eukaryota > Metazoa > Annelida > Polychaeta > Phyllodocida > Hesionidae > Amphiduros > Amphiduros pacificus. The sequence goes on from OX439002.1 coordinate 38,272,743, forward strand.
GTTGTCAGTCATTAATATTACATGTACCATCTTTTCACATCGCTACTGGGAAACCACCTCAACAGAAGACCTCTGTGTCCTTCATGTGTCATCCATAAAATCATGCTTAGGAGCAATGTTCTATCAGTATATTGCTCTTTGGAACAGAGTCTATTTTGTGATAAAGTAAAGAAGAAGGTAATAAGCACAATGTCTAGTCAATCACTATCCGTCCTTTGTAAAATTGCAATAGAAGCTGTGCTGCTTAAAAGCAATGGTATACATTTCGCTCTCTATCAAAGTGTGCATTTCAAAGTGTTAATTAAGATTACAAATCGCGACGCAAACAACCTACTAAATAGACTAGGTAGATCTTTCCAGTATATTTTAGGAATCCAATGTGTTTCATCGGATACTGATATTTATATTTCTAAAATCTAAAACTTCAAATCATTAAGTATATCCCTCTGGTACTGGCAAAAAAGATCTGCTAACGATACTTGTATTTCAATGGTATGAGATACAAGTTGTAAAATAATAATAATATCTTTATTCCCACATGAAATAACATGGCATTTACAATGTACAGATTCAATCACAGTTAGAAAGCAAATATGGCGTGTTATATAAAAGCACTAAAACACAAAAGTTCAGTTTGTACATATCTCATCAATTGTGTATAAATACATATCTTCTCTAGTTAAAATACCACATTCTTTTCTTCCGTCCCTCATCTCAATCATCTCATACAAAACAGCAGCATTAATATTTAAATCTAGATAAAGGCAGACACTACGAAGCTGAACCCACAACCTTTGGTAGTGATATCATGTCATGCGTTCTATGTCTCAGAACAAGATAAATAGTCAAATGACCTCAGAAAAGATCTCTGTTTTGTTCTTCTGGGTAAATAGTACTTACTTAAACTGTCCATATGCATTAAGGATGCCATCTTTATTATGCCGAATATATGCAATTATTTCATTATACCATTATTAAGAAATGATTTTATTGTCAGAAAGATGCATTCATGGTCAGAGTGGAGTTGGCGCTACCCGTCACTATGATATGAATGTATAAATCAAAAGATTAGTAAACCCGAACTTTACTGTGACTCTATAAGAGGCATTATCTGTACCTCGAATGGTTATTTCAATACAAATCTATATTATTTTTACCTGTAAATTTCGGTCGGGCTTTATGTTTCAGACTTTTTTGATTTAGAACAATGACATATAAAGATATTATCATGACAACTTGTTTCAGTATAATATATACATACAACCTGTTGCAACATAATATCTAGTCTAATGGATTTGGAAGCAACTACTCTCGGGTGATCAAATGACTCATGGGCTAAATATGTTTTAGTATATCTCGAGTTACCAAGCATAAAAAGCCCTGAATTGGCATGAATATTACTGCTATCACACACGTCTATGTCATATTTATATACAGAACTGTTAGTATTGTATTTTAATATTAATCCATGTATCCAAAACATGAAGGGCTATATTCCTTAGATTTCTAATCCAAAAAGCCTGTGTTACTATATTCACAGGACAATATATGTCTATTACAGGGCACTGAAGTTTATCTGTCACTCTCTGAGCTTCTACGTGTTGAGATCAGCCTAAATGGTTTTCGCTATGATGGTATAATGAGAGGCTGACTATCAATGAAGCAACTGACATATTTTATTAGCGCTGGAATCAATTAACCACATGTTGCCCAAGACCTGGGCGATTGGATTAGTCTCTCACGTTACCTGGCCACAACTAATCAAGTGAAGTGATTCACTGCCCCAGAGATACATCAAAGCCAACACATGTAAATACGTATGATGAAGCGGAGACAGGTGACTGGTTTTAAAGTGAGATGAGTCAGATATATTAATGTGAGAATGTTATGTTTAAATCAAAAGGGCGTTCAAGTTGAGACCAAAAATAAATGCGATCTTGCGAAAACCTAATATGGTGATCATTTGTTTGTATCTAAGCCAGTGTATCTGTGTCTACATTCTCCAATCTATATCAACATATCTTTGCCTAATATCTCCTGTCTGTGCCAGTATATCTTTGCCTAATATCCCCTGTCTATATCAGTATATCTTTGCCTAATATCTCCCGTCTATGCCAGTATATCTACGCCTAATATCTCATGTCTGTGCCAGTATATCTTCGCCTAATATCCCCTGTCTATATCAGTATATCTACGTCTAATATCCCCTGTCTATATCAGTATATCTTTGCCTAATATCTCATGTCTATGCTAGTATATCTACGCCTAATACATACTTGTTACTGACCTGTTAGTCCATCCTATGATCTTATTTCTCTCTCTCTCTCTGTCTGTCATCCACTTGTTTCTGTCAGTATATTCCTGCCTACAATCCCCAGTAAACAACCTCCTGCCTACAATTCATACAATCCCCAGAAAACAAACTCCTGCCTACAATCCCCAGAAAACAAACTCCTGCCTACAATCCCCGGTAAACCATCCCCAGAAAACAAACTCCTGCTTACAATCCCCAGTAAACAACCTCCTGTCTACAATCCCCAGTAAACAAACTCCTGCCAACAATCCCCGGTAAACCATCCCCAGAAAACAAACCCCTGCTTACAATCCCCAGTAAACAACCTCCTGTCTATAATCCCCAGAAAGCAAACTCCTACTTACAATCCCCAGTAAATAAACTCCTGCCAACACTCCCCAGAAAACAAACTCCTGCCTACAATCCCCAGAAAACAAACTCCTATATTATACTGATTATCAATTACATACCAAATGTGCGTGATGTTGATTATTATTTTCAGACCATTCCTCCTATAATTCATTTGCTAATTTCTCTGGACTCAATGTCTTGGTTTGTTGTGACCTGGAGCAGACATCGTTTTCAGAGTTGGGCCATGGGGGTCCTCGAAACTGAGACAGGTGGCCCCTGGTGGCATCGACTACAACCCTCTGTGGGCGTCTTGAAACTAATTATGGTCTCTGAGATCCTTCCACCATATATGTCAGCCTGAAACACTGCACTCGCAATCTTACCTATCTTGGCACAGAGCTTTACCGTTCGTGTACCAGGCATTATGTTCTCACCCGACACATATATATCATTGTCACCATCCCCTCGCATCACATCCTCGTAAATGAACATATAAAGACATGCTTGTCTTTCGCAAGACCCTGAGATCTTCAGGCTGTCAACAGTTTCTTCAAAAATAGGTCATTTTTTTATCAAGTCATTCTTTTCTCTGAGGATCTCATTATGAAGACAGGTGCATCTTTCTTTGGATAAAGCGTCATTTCAAGAGATAGACAAATATCATATGAAACAACATCATGTAATATAATGAATTATAAAATCTGTGGTTAATTAGTGCAACGCTGTGATGGTCACATGGAACGGATATGGGGGGAAAAGGATATCAAAATAAGATGGTGGTAAGTTTTTAACCGGAAATACTGGTCATTATTTCTATAAATGGGTATGTTTACAGGTGTGATGTCGGGAAAAGGGGACAATTAGACGCATAAAACCGGAAACGAGGATATGTTAAGCCAATAAGTGTGTTTACAGCAAGCCTTGTGCATGTCAGAGCTGCTGCGAGCCACCCGACACCACAGACAGGCAGCTACGAAGGCCCGTCCTGTGCTAAGTCTGGCTACGCAGGCCCGCAGCCGCTCAACATGTAGGCACCGACAAAACTGAAATCTCTTGCAACTTCTTTCAAAAGAAAGCGCAGTCTTTGCAAGAGTTGACAAAGTGGGCTGCACCATCTCACTCCAGTGGGCAAAAACTACAAGGACCCGGGTGCCAAACACTGGCTGTCTCAGACACACAGTCCACCCTGGACGAGGAAAACACACAGCCCAGCTTATCTCCAGGATTGCGTATCAGTTAATATCACACACAGAAAAATCGACTACTCCGGGCAAATACAATAGTGATATGACAATAAATTCAGTATAAGTCTGGATATAGATTATACAGATATTTGACCATGTCTCATGCTAAGAATCATCAAAAGGAGGAGATTTATCCTCGCTATCCTCACCAGCCGATGCACATAGATGACATCTCGCACAGACTCCGCGATATGGGCATGCACACACTTAATAAAGGTAGGTGACATCTTCATCACTATTGTAATGCAATGGTTGCTCTCTGATTCATCAACCAACGTGAGCATCTCTATTAGTCAATACATCAAACCTTTGTTGCCTGAGATAGTTAACTAACCAATACTAACTGTTTATTCAGACATTAATATCTGTATATGCTCAAGGTATTCATTTGACCTGCTGTATTGAAAAAAAAAACACATTACAGCTGTTGCCTATATCATATTACTGAACCTCAAATTGATTAATGAATTTGACATAATCTTAGATTGGTTTTTATGATATTGTGATATTGCCAATGTTCGATATAAATGTAATTACAGATCTTATCCCCACGATATTCATAACCACTTATTAATCTTGAGAGACATATTATGTTGTATCTTACGAGAAAGTACTCGCCGAAACTACTTATTATATGGTGAAAATAAGATCTGATCAAAAAGAATAATTTAAAAAAAGATAGAAAATTGTGCATTTCGTGCAGGGCCCTACATAATCCATGCATGGCGATCGCTGTCACACTATATTTGTATACCTGTGAATGCATTTGCGACTCCCGCCATCCTACTTTTTATGTTAACCCGTTTTCCTTGTAAATCTGTGGTTGTGCGGGTTGTCATGTCAAGGACTTGCGATATGAAAATTCAGTGAGGCAGCACTATATCTACTACAAGTAGGTCTCATCACGAAATGACTGATATAATGGTAACAGTGATGTAAAGCCACAAACAAAATCTACTTTTTATTCTTCCAAGCTGGTTCCATACCAAATACTTTCCTATTAAAGTTCTGTATTTTCTCTCAAGGCCACAAAACGTCACAGACGTAACTGCAGGAATACCGTTAACAAGTGAGGCTATCAAAGTGCCAAACAGACTTACATTAGGAGCACAGTATCCCACTGATCACTGAGATAAGATTTAGGTTTAATATCAACTATGCAAAGAAGACTGGCAAGGATTCAGTTACTTGTCATAAATGATTTAAGATTTCATCCTTTAGAACCCTATCTTCGCATTAAAATCCATGAGCTGTCTGCAAACCAAATGATAAAAATAGGTTTGATGTGTCTATATATAGCATTACTATTTATATAAACTTAGGGCATGAAAGCTCTTGCACCACATTTATGTCAATCTGATGTTTAAAATCAGATTAAAAATACTTATGTACATCCTGAAATTAAAAGGATATTATCCATTCAATGATTAGATAGCAAAGCATTTTTAAAAAATGTAAACTTTACCTTATGCCTTTTAAAAACATTTCTTTGGTGGAGTTGAAAATTGTCTTCCAAGAGAAATAGGAAAAAACGGTGATTCAGTGGTGGAACACCCTGTAAATAATATCATTCCATAGGAAACATACAAATTTTGCGCCCCCTATTGTTTAATTGCTCACAATATTTGCAAAGGACTACAAGGCATTGTCACACCCCACTGAGCACAGGATTATAGTATTGTATGGGACACTATTGATTTCCATCATTCCCTCTATTGGATCACAGGCTTTTTGGATTTTTGTACAAGTGACCTCAGATTTGGGCAGAAATATTAATTAAGGTAAGGCTAGGTTAAGTTTGAAACACTGAATTTAAGGATTGGATGTCACAGATCAGAAATATCCACACTTCAACTTCATAAAATTAAAATTGATAACTTTATACATGGAGTAAAAATGATCTCATCCAAGATTTTGATTTAAGCTTTCATTCCTTTAGTTGTATATGAGTAAAGGGAGAATTGACATTGCGACACTATCTTAGCTTTCAGATTCCCTATGTTAAAATCGATGTAATGGCGTGTGTTAGACAATTACTACTGCTTTTTGTAAATATAATGAATATCATTTTGTAAATATTGCATAAATGTCGAATGGAACACCCATCGTTTGTGGAGTCATCACAGATTGTATTCTTTATAAAAAAGGTCCTGGAATTTCAAATATAAATAAGTATAGGATCTACGCTGATCATAAGTGTAAGGCAGGCAGGCTGCGAAAAACGATACTTTGAGCAGACTGACATTATAGTATTTTTTTGTGGCCAAGGTTTTAATGGTTTTACTTTACACCTTACACATGCTGGTAAAAATTACAAAATATTCTTTTCAAATGCAGTTTCTGGCACATCATATTTCAGTATAAAATGTATTGTAATAACTAGTTACAAGTATCATGAAAACTGTTAATCCTATATGTCAATGTAATGACTACTGAAATGAGAGGGCAAGGTCATTAAGATGACAAGACTGTCAAATGCGAGGTTCAATCAGAAATATAACCTCTCATTATGTCGTCTTGCTGGGGTCAAGGTCAAGGATTGACCATTCTGAACTATGTACACTATATCTATAATGACAAACAATGTACAATTCCTTATCAATAGTATTTGTGAGAGTGATACAATAAATATTAATTCATGCTCACAACCCCGATTTGCTTGATCTTGGTCTCATTTGAAAGAAAATGGTGACATATTTGGGATTTTGATAATAACCAAAACATGGGTAACCCAAGCAGAACACTTTTTCAAATGTTTACAACAGCGGTCAATGTACAAGCATGTGACACCGACACCAGACACATCGTGATGTTCATTTCAATTTATGCATTTGCATACAGGCCACCAACCGACATAACAGTTATCTCTGAATTTAAATTCTGCTTTGATTTTATATAGGCCCTCTGTAAACTTATCCGATAAGACATTATTGATTTGATTGAAGGCTCTAGAACCTATCACAATACAATGCATATTCAATTTCAAGTCTGCAGTAAGTTTTGATTAAGCCATATATTAACCAGAGAAATATTGTTTATTCCAGTTGGAAAATATCTATGAACGGTTTGACTTATTTTGTGAAATAACTGAAGTGCTTTTTATCCATCTTCCCCACAGAGTATTTAGTAGTGACAATTTGATTGCGTTTTGTGTGGTTAAACAGTCTTAAATCCCATGCTCACATTACTTTGACACATCATAAAAGATGTAAAACATTCTGATATTGCATCACAATATCCTGTAAATTACTGCTGATTCACCTGTAATTAAAAAAAATATTCACAGTCACTGAATCAAAAGGCGTGACACTTTATACTATTTATCATTTTTCAAATTCGTTTTACTCATTAATATCCAGGTCCCAATCAATGTATCAGTGTCCTTATCTTAAATCTTCTTTTCCTTTCATCTTCACGGCAATTGATTACATCCATAATAACTCTTTTCACATTGAAAATGCCAAGTGTAAAAACTGTTACTGAATTATTATTCTCAAGGCAGTTTCATAATTTATGATTTAATAGGACTTGACGATTCCCCAGTGAAGAGGCGATTAGTATTATTACATGCAAAATGGCACCAATTGAATCTGATAATTATAATGAAACAATATTGATCACATGGTATGATACAGTATGACAGATGTAAACAAATGATAATGCAATGAGAATTTATTACCAAATAACAAATTACTCGTAATAGCGGGTAAAGTTATTTTCAGGTAATATTAATGAAATCATGTTTTGAAATCAGTTCATACAATATAATTATAATCAATCAACTGTCTATGCTTTTTTATATTTATCAATTATTCCAAAGTGACTCACTTGTGTAAGGCCGTGGACCATGGCGCAGTTGGTTAGAGCGCCAGCTTATGAGCACCAGTTCCTCTGTGGTGATCCAAAGGTCGTGGGTTCAATCCCCAGCCGTGCCGAGATCGAAATCAAGATACAATTTTCCAATGTGAGGCCCGTGCCTAAAGGGTTAACCCATTGTCCTTGTAAATCTGTGACCGGGTGGGTTGTCTTGTCAAGGACCTGATGACAATTCAGTGAGGCAGCATTGTATCTGCTACAAGTAGGTCTCATCACGAAATGACTGAACTAATGTTAAAAGTGATGTAAAAACCTAAATAAACAAACAAACAAACTTATTTGTACAATGGAATATGTACAATGTTAACTCTGATCAATTGTTTTTTGAAGTAATGAGTTTCTCGCTAACTCTGGCAGCATTTTATGCACGATGTCAACGAGGCAATTTTCCATGTATCAAAATATTTGTTATTTCAAATAATGAAACAATATGGACTTAATTATCCTTTTAGATTTATGAAACTATCGAAGCGTTATAATTGACAAGAACTGAACACTTCGATTTAAAAAGGAACATTGTGTACGTTCTACAAGAGATCTTGACATGTTCTTTTGAATCGCTATTTCCTTCGGCGACAGTTTGTTGCTTGTCACAAGCAAACATGCCTGGCAAAAGAATTATTTGACAGCTTTGCGCCAATTACCATGACAACCTGTGAAATACGATGAAAAGAATCTCATATTCCAAAGACATTACGTCTACCACTAAACTTATTGCACAGCCTCTGTATTCTTGTAAGTTATTGTAATACAGTATGGCTTTGAGATGAGTATGTTTGCATGCGGGTATCATATTTCATAAAATCCTATTCGCTTGGAGACACTATGGGATATATACCGTGAAAGTCATTCACTAACCTTGTGTAGATTCACAACAAATGGAACATTATCATGTTTACCCGCCATCAGAATTAGCTGTCTGAAACTTTGATACGATAAATTGAATGATTAAGCCATTCTTTTCAAATATTTTTTCACCAGCCTCTTGGGCATGGGGCAAAGTGATCCCAATGTCTCAATAAGGTTGACGGATTCTGATCATGAAATACTTCACAAAATTATACGTTTATGTGCCAAGACATGCAATACAAATCTCAAAATATCACAAAAATAATGGCATAGGTAATATTGTAATCATGAACAGGTGTAGCAGTGAATGAGAAGTTCTTTATTTCAAGGGATTTATATAAATATGAACTCAATGTCTAAATGTGCGTTTCGAAAATGTACCACAAATAATCAAATGCAATAAAATGAAAGGCGTTTTCATAACAAGAAAGGGAAAGCGTACTTTGCAGAAACGTGATACACCCATGATTTTATATTTGGCTGGGACAGTGAAAATTGCAATTTCTCAGATGAAATATCTTTTAATATATGTCAAGAAGAAATCGTGTGCATTGAAAAATCCAGGTTTTGAACAAAGTGGTAAATACATTTTAATGTTCCCAAAATTAGACTTTATCAAATGTGAAACGTAATATCAATACTGAATCTCAAGATATAGCTGATCATGTGATAATTTATATATATATATATATATATATATATATATATGTATATGTATATATGTATATATATATATATATATATATATATATATATATATATATATATATATATATATATATATATATATATATATATATATATATATATATATATATATATATATATATATATATATATATATATATATATATCTACATATATATATTCAGGAGAGTTTATATATATATATATATATATATATCTGTGTTGGGTGTGTCTGTGTGTATGTGTGTGTGTGTGTGTGTGTGTTTTATAGATTTGAATTTAATAGAGTAAATATTTTTATTTATCTAAATGTAAATATTCAGAAATAAACCTAATGGTGCTTGATGAAGGTTACCCACAGCTTGGAGGATAATGGTGCTTTCCAAGGCTGTGGTAAGCTGCATTATCCTTCATGCCCCAATCTGACAACAAAAGACCAACGAAACACACATTAACTTACCATAAAAACCCACAGTTTCCTTTTAATCATGGGAAGAGATTTATTATGAAACATATAGAATGGCTAATTTAGCTTTTACTCATCTTAGACTTAGCTTTTACTCCAGGTGACAATGATAGATGGACATTCTGAAGATATGTGTTAGCAGTAAAAAATATAATAAAATAAAGTATATATCTGTTCCGGTTTGAGTTATCTCCGGATGTTATTTCGATTGCTGGCACCGGAAAGTCCAACTCACACACCACTGCAATTAATATCGTGTCAATCACAGAACAATAAGTGACAACGATGTGTCCTGAAATAGCCTCATATGACATAACGGCTGAGTTCATACAAAGGCTGCTTATAACATGCTTAAAAGTCATATACATCATCGTCATCACCATCATTATCACCATCATTGTTCTCGTCATAGTTCCTAGCATTGTTCTCACCATTCATTTACCTTCCCATCATCATAACCATTCATTTCAGTTTTATGTCTATTTGTATCATTAGAAATACCAGACCTTTATCATATTCAGCCATCAAGGTGTTGTTAATTAGTTGAATATCATATAACATCAGAAAGCATTGAACCAAACACAACATAAAGTGAATGTCATTAGGACACATCCACCATCAAACGGAGGCGCACTGTCCTGCACAAATTTATCCTAATAGCCATCAAGTAAGAGACAGTGACATTTAGACCGCATTTAGACCGTAATATATATATATACATACATATATATATGCATTTATCTTTTCAGCAATTGTACCATGGAATATACTATTTATTATTTATTAAAAGATATAGTGATGAGAATGAGAAACATTTCATATATTTAGGTACTATTACATGTCTTTGAAAGTGTACAGAACACACGCAAAGACAGAATAATCACGTAGTAAAGTTGGAACAAACGTTTATCATCCGTGTTCGGTTATTCTCCATATGTCATGAACTAATTATATGGTCTCGACATCTTCCCCTTCACACGTCGTCAGAGTTGCAGGCATGACTAGCGACTTTTAATATCTGACACATGTACATATATCCTTTTCTGGCACATACACATATATGGTATATGGAACCGAGGTGTTGAACATATTTTTTAGAGTTGGCCATGTTATGCTGAATATTTGGATGCCTGTCTCTCATAGAGGCCTCCAAATCACTTCAATTAGCATCCCACAGCTGGTCCCCTAAATCCCTCGTGCTCTCATGCAAACGTTACAATTAATGCAAAAGGGACAAAATTCTTCAATAGGTTGAAAAGCATTCAGTTCTGGTTGCATATCTCAAATGGCCTGACCTTATAAAGTCTATACTGAGAGGATAAACCGATTCCGACCTGGAACTATATGCATAGATTTTGTTTATTTTTAAAACGTTGATATAATTTCTTCACCATCTGACTGAGGTGGATCATATTGATAAGATTATTATTAAATATTAATATCATTGTGCGTTATAGCTAGGAGGAATTTCTATAGAATTTCCTCCAATGTATACGTGCACCATAGCCATTAATTTGACGAACAAGCAAGGCAGCCAGACCAGGCCATGCCCCAAAACAAAACTACTCACCTTAGGCAAGGTCACGTGACCAAACTGACCATATTAATCTTGGCAGTTGTGACAAGTCTCAACTTTGTCCTATAACAACAAAGGAAAGTGTTTAAATTACACACGCAGCTTGTAAGCCTACGCCAGAAAAATGCCTTGGATTACAACCAGGTGCAGATGAGCGAACCTACGGATACAAACGAGCCAGATGCAGATATTACTTAAGATTTGGTCATAACCAGGCAGACTAGCTTGATATATCCTTAAGGTAGATAGATGTTCTTGAGCATGGTTTAGAGCTCTCAGGGGTGGGAGAGCTCTGAACCATTCTGGGCAGTAAATCTGAACCAATCTGAACAAATCACGTCATTCTGGATCCTCACAACACAGCAGGACACTAAAGTGCACCATTCCTGACGCTCACAGCAGAGCTGTGCACTAAATCGTAGCCAATCTGGGTGAAATCTGAGCGTTGCCGTACGGTGGACAATGGCTTGATTGAAAAAGTGGCTTTCTCTAATCGCTACATATCAACTGTTATTTCTATATTCTGCGGGAAATGATACACTCATCAGTTATATATAAAAGAAAATGATCGCTTGAAACTGAATTTTAACGAGATTTCTTCACAATTCTAACACTGGAATGTGTCCCAGTTTAAGATTGCATAACAAGGAGTTATCCAGACTTGTGGGCACAAATATTACCCTAAAACGGTTCAGAGCTCCCCTTCCCTGAGAGTCAAGGGTATCAAGGCAAAGAGTAGATCTATAGCAGATGTAAGTGTAATTTGAGTTCCAAACTAGGCAGAGGTCACAGATTCAAGAAAACCACTTTTTCAGTCAGGCCATTGTCCATTATACGGCAACGCCCAGATTCCACCCAGATTGGCTGCAATATATTCAGCTCTGAGAGCTCTGAAGTCAGCATCCAGAATGACGCGATTTGTCCCGATTGATTCCGATTTACTGCCAGGAACGGTTCAGAGCTCTTCCACCCTCGAAGAAGAGGATGGAGAATACACTGAGCTTAACATCAAATAGAGGTACAGAGTTCATACCATGTCCCTTTACCAGAGTAAAGGGACATGCCAAACAGAGGTTACAACACCTATACATATGAACCAGGTAGAGTAAAGGGACACGCAAAACAGAGGTTACAACAGCTATACATATGAACCAGGTAGAGTAAAGGGACACGCCAAACAGAGGTTACAACACCTATACATATGAACCAGGTAGAGTAAAGGGACACGCCAAACAGAGGTTACAACAGCTATACATATAAACCAGGCAGAGTAAAGGGACACGCCAAACAGAGGTTACAACACCTATACATATGAACCAGGTAGAGTAAAGGGACACGCCAAACAGAGGTTACAACAGCTATACATATGAACCAGGTAGAGTAAAGGGACACGCCAAACAGAGGTTACAACAGCTATACATATGAACCAGGTAGAGTAAAGGGACACGCCAAACAGAGGTTACAACACCTATACATATGAACCAGGTAGAGTAAAGGGACACGCCAAACAGAGGTTACAACAGCTATACATATGAACCAGGTAGAGTAAAGGGACACGCCAAACAGAGGTTACAACACCTATACATATGAACCAGGTAGAGTAAAGGGACACGCCAAACAGAGGTTACAACACCTATACATATGAACCAGGCAGAGTAAAGGGACACGCCAGACAGAGGTTACAGCATCTATACATATGAACCAGGTAGAGTAAAGGGACACGCCAGACAGCGGCTACAACACCTATATAAACCAGGCAGAGTAAAGGGACACGCCAGACAGAGGTTACATCAGCTATATACATGAACCAGGTAGAGTAAAGGGACGTGCCAGACAGAGGTTACAACACCTATACATATGAACCAGGCAGAGTAAAGGGACATGCCAAACAGAGGTTACATCAGCTATATACATGAACCAGGTAGAGTAAAGGGACGCGCCAGACAGAGGTTACAGCACCTGTATATATAAACCAGGCAGAGTAAAGGGACACGCCAAACAGAGGTTACAGCACCTATACATATGAACCAGGCAAAGTAAAGGGACATGCCAAACAGAGGTTACAACAGCTATACATATGAACCAGGCAGAGTAAAGGGACACGCCAGACAGAGGTTACAGCACCTATATATGAACCAGGCAGAGTAAAGGGACACGCCAGACAGAGGTTACAGCACCTATATGAACCAGGCAGAGTAAAGGGACATACCAGACAGAGGCTACAGCACCTGCACACGCAAATACAGTTTAGATATATTGGGACTTTCACCTGTCCGTGATGATTCTTCGAATGTGCCTAGTATGTAGAGATAAAATCAAAGGCACAAAGCCTCTTTTGGTAAGACATGAAATGTACTCTGGAGCTCCTTGTTTGCATTTCTTTCACGATTTTATTTTTTATACCTTAAACATAGCAATCCAATAAAAAGTAGATGGGTCTTGTGTGAAAATCCAAATCATCCATTGGACACTCTCTCAATAAACATTGCTTACTTGACCAGTCATCTCGTGCAAACACCTGCTTAGAAAAGGTATGCTAGCAATTGCTCCCCTTCAAATTGGGACATTGGAGTGATTTGTTTTACAGAAGTCTGTTTGTCCAAAAGTGCTTGCCTATTGGTACATGCCTAACATTAATACAGACCACATGAGTATGAGCACACTTAGACACTTTCAGCAAAGCAACATACTCCTGGTAGGTGCATTTTGGTCACAGTGTCTTAGCCACATATCATTTAAACATACCCTAACGTTTTGTAGCATTGCCTGTGACGTCCGTAATTTCATGAAAGCTTGAATCATATTTACGCTTTTACATTTTTATCATGTCAATGCAATATTCTCAGAGAAATCCCCTTTCATTCTCTTATATTATCTTAATTGTACATCGTGCATGACTAATGTATACACTACACAAACAGGTTCATATTATAATTATGCACTGAAAGGATCATTCCCTTCATATTAGCTTATTATGAAAGACCTCACTTAAAGTAAGATACAATTAAAGAGTGGATGTCTATCGGTTGGACTCGCCCAGTGTTAAATGCTTTTGGATGCCTTGATAATTAAAGGTGGAGGAATCGGTAGAAAGACTGTGGCAGGTGTGGTGCAGTGAAGGTCACAAGTAAATGATACCCCTGTGCCATCCAGGCCAGCAAGTGTAGCACATCATTCGGCTGATCTGAAAGAAAGATCTTCTGCACCCACACACCGGGGCATCATCAGTGGTTCTCACACTTGAGAAACAAATACGACGTAGTCTTGTAATGTTCTCCTAAACTGTTGAACCTAAATCTCTCAAAGACATTCCTGTGATAAAGGATGTTCAAATGCTGACTCATCTTCTGCATATAAAGAATCATTCATAATTGATAAATGAATTTCTCATACAAAAAGGATAAACTATGATGATTAATTTATGAAATGTATTATGTTATTCCAACATAACTATTATCTTGGATTAAGATTATTTTTGGAAAAAATTAGAAAGATGAAATTCCCATTTTAAAAGACGTTGAAGAATATTAAAAAAACATCTTCTGGGTATAATTTTACATTCTTATCCTATTTCTTATTCATACATTTAAATTTGATTTGAAGGCAGCAAGATACTTTTCAATACGGCCTTCTGCTGGTGTCCACAGGTAAAAAGACTGATAGAATAAATTACATTACGTGTAATGGCATTAAGGCAGCCATCTTGAATTTATGCTTTCACGTTTGGCTGCCAAAATCTCAAATAATTTTACCACCAATGCAATACCTGTAAATGCACCTCCGATTTAGCACTCTTCAACTTTTTGATCCCCTGTTATGGCATTAAGGCAGCCATCTTGATTTTAGTACTTTCATGTTTGGCTACCAAAATCTCAAATAATTTTACCACCAATACAATACTTGTAAATGCACCCCCCTATTTAGCACTCTTCAACTTTTTGATCCCCTGTTATGGCATTAAGGCAGCCATCTTGATTTTAGTGCTTTCATGTTTGGCTACCAAAATCTCATATAATTTTACCACTAATACAATACTTGTAAATGCACCCCTATTTAGTACTCTTCAACTTTTTGATCCCCTGCGCTTGTATCAAGTCCAAGTCTTCATCTCCAAAGTTAGGTATGTTCTCTTAACGTTAGGGGGAACAGGGACACTTCATGCAGAGGATCACAGGTGTATGAAATGTGTTGTTGATGGTTGCTAAGATACCAACAAGTAAGACGTCACTAAAGCACCATTATGACGTCATTGCTCCTTCAACTACATGAAATAGTGCACCATTATAACCCACCAAAGCTAACTAAATAGATAACATATTTCTGTTGAAAAAGGATCAATGTTTTTATATACATATGGAAACATCATTTAGTAATCTTTTATGACTAATCCAATAGCCAGTAGCTGCTGCATTCGACCTCATCACTGCCCAGTGATACAAAAAAGAAAGTTTACAAAATATCATATTTCTCAAAATTTCCCACGCTTTTTATGACAAAATTGAGAAGTTTTGCAATTTTAATTACCAAATTTTAAGAACAGGTTTATTCCAAATATTATTCTATATAGTTTAAATAGAGGGAATTTTGATTAATGGTCTTTATTTTGAGATATCTAACTTTCTTCAAATTCAAGTCAAAAATTACCAAATGGTGTCAAAAATTTACATTTATTTGAATAATTTTATTTACAAAAACACAAATTACTTGAATTATAAGACGTCTTTTAAAATTCTGTCTATTTAAACTAAATAACATCATTCTAGCTAAAGATCAATGTCTTAGTTCTGCAGATTGTTAGTGTAGTTATTCCCAAAAATGTTTTTCAAGTAAGCTCTATCCCTTCTTTAATTGTTACAAAAAAAACATCTTTTTCTGATTTTTGCTTCAACTTTAAATCTAAAATGATTAAAAATGATAAAATTTTAAAAACAAATTAAAAATCAAATCAAAAGAAAAATCAATCCCGAAGCATTTAATACATTAAAGGCAGAAATCCGTTTTGTAGTTATTTTCATACAAAGCAATTATCTTGCACCATGTCATTTTTTGTGGTTCAAATGACTTTTTTTGGCGGGAAAAAAGAACTTTAGAAGACACTGTTCCCCCTAACGTTAAGGGAAACACGAAAATGATGTCATCGAAGAAAAATTTTACAATTCTGAAGAAATGAGAGCACCCAGTGAACATTTTATTTGAAAGACACAAGTGTCAAATATTCATTAATTGTTTTAGATATCCAATGCATCACTCAAGCTGTGGTTCCTATAGCCATTTTACTTTGCATCCCTGGCAAACTGAAGACGCATCCATTATTGAATATGTTACTATGGCAACCATGCTACATCAAGAAGAAATCATGACATATGATTCTACTTTTTTAAAAGCTCTGTTCTAATCTGCTAAAACATCATATAAATTGCTCATGTTTATTTTCCTTTTTTAAACGAGTTTGGTAAATATTTATGAATGTAATTCATATCTATATTAGGGCATCTGAATCCTTTCATCATCTGTATATCTTTACCAGGGCATCTATATCTCTATATTAGGGCATCCTTATCTACTTATCAGTTCATCTGTATATCTATACCAGGGCATCTGTATATCTAAACCAGGCCATCTCTATATATCTCTATACATCTGTACCTCCAGATATAGATATGCATCTTTATGTCTATATTAAGGCATCTGTATATCTAATATTAGGGCATCTTTATATCTATAATAGGGCATCTGTATATCTATATTAGGACATCTGTATATCCATATTAGGGCATCTGAATATCTAAATCAGGGCATCTGTATATCTATATTCGGGCATCTGTATATCCATATTAGGACATCTTTATATCTATATCAGGGCATCTGTATATCTATATTCGAGCATCTGTATATCTATATTCGGGCATCTGTATGTATCTATTAGGGCATCTGTATATCTATATTAGACCATTTAATTTGTATCTCTTTATAAGCGCATCTGTGTATCAATATAAGGGCATCCGTACCTCCAGATAAGAGCGTTTCTATCCATATTAGAGCATCGTTGCTCTATCAGATAGAAACCGCATGAACAGCAATTTTTCACAAATTGACAACTCGGCGTTATTTCATAAGGACCTTTGTACATATAAGGGAGATATTTGCAGAGTGATACAGACGGAGACAGATGAATCAGCCATTGTTGTCATGATTATATTCATAGGATAGCATCCGGCAAGCAAATTATGTGTTTATGGTCACATATCATTATTTTCGTTTCATCAGCAGTTATATATTTTATTGCATCTGTACAACTATTTGTGGAACAGAACATTATTTAAATTATTTTCAATAAAAATTCAAACCATGCGTGCATTTAATGCACTTAATATAATTGCTAGACAAAATAGTTATAGCTCTTGTCTCTATTCTACTACTTCTAGTAGTTAAGGCATGAAATTATGTTTTATTTTCTCATTAAAGATAAATAGAAAAACGATTCTTTTATTTTCCTGTGACAATTAATGAACACCATCATCATCAGTCCATAGTTTTTCTGTACTATTTCTATGGAATAAATACGATCAAATATAATTTAGTGCGGCCTTTGTCGTGAGTAAACATTCAAAGTTCACCTTTTGGTGTTAAGAGCCTCTGATTATGATAGTGTACTCAAGGTGACTGAACTCAGGTAGAATTCCTGGAACTCAGATTCTTCATGTCAAACATAGAGCACCAGACAACTGTAACGTGATTCCAAAGCATTATTTCAAAATATATTTCATCCAATTTAAATATATTTTATTATCTTTTACATTCACACAGCTCCTAGTAGTGGAAAATACATGAGCAGCATAGCAGAAGTCTAAAAGAAAGGTTTATTTTCGACTATATGCAAAAAATAACTAAACATTGATACAAACAAAGGAAGTTGTATATCAAATTGAGCAAAGAGAAATGTGATCATATAGTTTTTTAACTTCACCACAGAATATGTTTTTATGTATAGGATACAAAGTGTATTTGTTTTGTTCAATAATGTTGTTATTTGAACTTGTTGCCATAGCAGCATCAGGAAACAAATAGAATATAAAAATGAGTTTATCTCAAACTAATTCAATACGCAAATGAATTTTGAAGTTTCACTACACATTTCTAGAATTGTCAACCACAAAAGATCGACTGCTTTTTACCTCTGAAATTTATCATATATAAAGTATCGATTTGTCCTGTGGCCAAAAGATACTTTATAATGCGCCCAGGTTTGGCCTGCTTTACATTCCACCATGTGCTCATCTGTGTTCCAGCCAAGAATCTCAACCCACGAAGTATATTGGTTATGCATGTAAATTAGATGTTACATGGAACATTGACAAAAAGTGCCACCTGCAGCTGAATTATTGATATTTTGTACGTTCCAGAGCACAGCGCCCCCTAGGTGTCATCAGTTATCTGACAAGCTCTAACAAATATGCGATTTGTAAAGAGGATGAGGGATGAGAAATCTAAATCAGCTTTTTTTTTACAGGAAATCTGAATCTTCAACATTCACCTCAATTAATATTCAAAAGTTGCAACTAAAACTTCGTTTCGTTATCCAATATTTGTTTATCCATGCAGATAATTGATAGTGCATGTTAAGAATAGAATAGCAGCCTCCATGTCTCTCTTCTGGAAATAGACTTGAAATGGTCTTGATTTCATTGTAGCGAAGAAGGGATACCACACACTTAGGAATTATACATGATATATGTTTTGATTTGATACATATATTTTGGAATCTGTTTTCACTTTTAATTAAATCAGACCATCCCGCAGACACCTAACACTGATGAGAATAGATGTATTTGATGTATTTGATACTGAAATATAGAAGGTTTTTTGCAGAGAGTGGTTTTCAAATTCGTATTTTATTCAGTTGATAACTACTTGAAACTTACATAAGTTGACTCTCAAATTACAAAATATATATATATATATATATATATATATATATACATATAGTCCAAAGTAAAAAGGTAGTTGTATACAGTGTTATGGTGATAAAAGTAATCCAACAAAGTCCGTGGTGACAAAGAGTTAAAACCTTTTATTGCGACATGTTTCAGTCCTTCAAGGGACTTCTTCAGGCTTAACATATATATATATATATATATATATAATTGATAAAACGTAAACAAGAGGGAGCTGATCGTGTGATTCACTTGCTCAGTGAAAGGTTATTTTTAGAACTAATGATCCCAAAATAGCGATTCATTGACTTATAAAATTGATTTTTTTTCTTCAACAAATAGTATGATTCATAAATTAATGTAGACCTTCTACATTAAGTGATAAATACCCTCGATAAGCAGGGTTGACCCTCCCTCTCACAGATCCAGTGCAGTTCCCTGAGCTGCTTATATCCTGACTATGGATTCACTTGCTAGAAATCCTGATCATATACGATAAGACTTATCTTTTTTCTTCCATATCATTTTGTAAAATAATCATTTTATTATGTTTAAGGTTTATTTGACACTAATCCTTATCCTAAACGAACATTTTTGTCTTTGACGACAGGGACTGGCATGAGTCCTGTTATGAAGGATAATTATTTGTTTTTATAGGAAATGAGTTTTCACTTTCTGAGGAGCAGGATGCTCAATCCTGGTAATGTTTACTGATCTTTTCATTATCTTTAACATTGTAAAATTGCCAGTCAATGAATTTATTTTGTTGTATTTAGTATTTGGTGACCTTGCAATGCAGCCATGTTCAGAAATTGATAGGGTAGTTTTGTAACGCAGTTTCAACAACGTATATGATGATGTTTGCTCAATAACATACCATTATGCATAAAAATAACATTTCTTTTGGTTTTACCCTGACCTTGGTGATCAAGTGTTGTTACCATCATATTGATTCGTGCCAATTGAAGTAGATGAATCTGCTAAACTCCAAATCATCCATTGAATATTTGGCAACAAACTTTATTTTTATCTAGCTGACCAGTGATTTAATGCAAACACCTTCTCAGAAAAAAATGCTGAAAATGGGGCACCTTCCGATTGAGGCACTGGAGTGATTTGGCTCACAGAAGTCTGCTTGTTTATCTATTAGTGCTTTGTATTGGTACAGGCCTGACACCCTGGCATTGTACTTGGCACTTTGAACAAAATACACTACTCATGGCAAGTGCATTTTGGTTGATTTTAGGTAGATATCTTGTTTGTATCATAGTCTTATGACCACATCAAATAAACAAACCCCCAAAAATATTTGATTGTGACCTCCACCAGAAAAGCTAATTACATCATATCCGCAAACAAATGATTAGCTTGTGGTGTTGTGGCCAGGCAGCAATTGGGGCAAAATCTTCTTCTGAAAGCCACATATTCTCCTAACTCCATCTCTTGGAAACGGATGCAACGACATCTGGTAGCAGATAGTATATCTATATGTGAACGTTATGAAACAATTATGAATAGGACAATGCATTGGGCAGATCTATTGTAATCTTTAGCATCACAGCATGACATAATCACAGCATACAAAAAACAGACCAGCTTTTAGACATGGAAAAGACAAACTTTAGACCAGCGTTCAAATATACAATAGACCGCCTTCAGATATGCAATAGAAACCCTTCAGACAAACAATAGACAACTTTCAGACATACAATAGACCAGCATTCAAACATACAAAAGACCAACCTTCAAACATACAAAAGTCTAACCTTCAAACATACAAGAGACAGCCTTCAAACATACAATAGAAAAACCTTCATATATGCGATAGACAGTCTTCATACATACAAGAGACCAGCCTTCAGACATTAAATAAATAGCCTTCAAACAGACAATAGACCAACCTCCAAACATGCAATAGACATCCTACAAACATACAACAGAGCAGCCTTAAGTTCTTATGTTCTTAACAGATTATGTTTCATCCGTGTTTAAATAGAAACATTAAGGTAAATGAAAATCAATAGATATCTCTCATTTATGTCTTGTGCAAGACTTTGACGTTGAATGTTAATTCATTGACAAAGTTATTCGCTTTGATATGAATTTATACCGAAGCTTGAGATAAAGCATATGTTATGTTAACAGCCTTTTACATCGACTTCATAAGATAATATGTGACAGGTAACAATTTAAAAAAAAAGAAAATGGAAACCATAACATGCCGTTAAAGCAGTCAAAACGATGTTTCATGATAATTCACAAGTTCACAAAATACAAATGAAATATACAAGGTATTTTGTTGTTTTTACAATCAGTTTCTAGATGTTAATCAGAGGAACGTGATGAGAGCGCAATATCTAATAATGTTTTGACAATCTTTTTCCAGCCATTCTTCGAAAGTGCGAGGCAATGAGCTAGTGTGGCAGGCTTAGATTTTTAACATTACAGGGATCTTGTGTGGGAGGAGACACGAGACATCACAAAATCCCAAATATCTCTTTATGAACCATGCGTAACATGTTCTTTTTCAGCACAACATAACTACTTTGCTCTCACCACTTTGCTTGAAAATTTCTCATCAGTTTAGCAATGTAAAATAATTGGTTGTTATACATTGCTCTATAAAATGCCCTTTAATACCCTTAGATCTTGTTCAACGTTTGATTGTCTCATCACTTTCAGTTTATAAGAAAATAATCGCAGACCAAAATTACCAAAATTACCAAAATAGAAACGCATTATTTAGATTCAGTAATATACCATTATGTTATATCCTGTTATTTGTGAGTGGTTGAAGCTTTTTCTTCGGTACCAGGTGCCAGCCATCCTGTCCATGCTGTGGCTTTAGAAGTGTGACCCTATGATCCTAATAAATATTACATTAGCGATGTAAGACAGGAGACTGCTCATATGGGGGAGGATGAAAACTTATTGATGCCAATACCATACATATAAAAAGCTGTATCCTATTAGTATCGAGAAAAGAACTTTGTTGATGTTTAACATTTAAAGAAATATATCATTAATCACTTATCTTGTAGAAATATGAAAAAGCAAACACATTTAGGAACAAAATATAGTCGTAAATATTCACTCAAGTTGTTTGATTGATACAGCATGCTTAATTGAGAGACACTGTTAGTAAGGTCAGTTACACCTGGCGTTGTCTGATGTATTCATTTTTATTAATTGATAATTAGTTCTAGATGAGAATAAGAAGAATTAATCAAGATCGTGTGCGATTGTTGTGTAGTTTGAGTTCAATATCTTGAGTTCAATATCTTGAGTTCAATATCTTGAGTTCAATATGTCATTATAGATTTGTGCACTGTCATTATTTTACAAAAATAATTGCAGATGTTAAATGATTTGTTATGGGTATCAAACTTACAACTACTTTGGTACCTCTATTTCTTGAATTATTTTGAATTAGATGCATGTAAAAAAATGAGAAAATGTCGGTGATTGCATTGTGGAAAAAAAATGAAGGCAGGAGCGACTTATTCAACTTTGACATACTAGTGCCCTCTGGTGATAAATAAGTGAATA
Source organism: Amphiduros pacificus (assembly GCA_949316495.1). NCBI lineage: Eukaryota > Metazoa > Annelida > Polychaeta > Phyllodocida > Hesionidae > Amphiduros > Amphiduros pacificus. The sequence goes on from OX439002.1 coordinate 38,295,568, forward strand.
TGATTCTACCAGGTTCCGAGTCTGTTCCCTGAGGCATATTATTATTTGATTCCATATTTAGCCACAGATAAAATTGTCCACCATTAATTTGATCATAGACTTTTGTTACTTTTGTGCAAGAGGACTAACATTTGGTCAAAAATATTAATAGATACAAATTTTGGATAAGATTTCACCATACGGATTCATCAGATAAATCAGAACAGAACAGATGAAACATAAAGGCAGATATTTCAACTTTTCTGAGAGATTACACTTTAATATTCCAGTTGTGAATTTAGTTTAAATCCTTTGAGTTTATTTACATAGCACATATTTCAATTGGCACACATGTAAGATATATCCCATTAACTGTCTCAGCTTTTCAAATCATCTTTTGCAGTTCATTTCATTGATGTTCAACTCATTGCAATTCACCTCATTGCAGTCCATCTCATTGCAGATCATAATTGTAATACATTGAATCAGACGCCGGGGGCACTGCATTAGAACTAATCCAGTAAATATTGTCACTTTGTCAGAAGCATGTTATGCAGTCCACATTATGTAAGGTGAGCACTGCAGGTGGAGAACATAAGACACTGGGGGCGACCTACGGCAATTAGATGAACATTTAGCTTGCACCTGGAGCTGATGCTAGTTCTCAGGCAACACATCTCCTTTTCTGACTTTGCTAGAAGCATTCCACTGTTAGGTTTCTGGTAGAAGACACCCACACCTGCGACACTCGCCAGGCCTCCACCAAAGCAAGCCATTTCTGATTAATTAGTACTTTTTATATTTCATTTCGGCGAAGACTGATAACTGCTCAGCTGTACTTAATGACATGTTGATCATAATTTAGTGTGCATCACATTGACGTTAATATCTTGACATGTTTAAGAGTTACATTGTGAGTAAAAATAAATCTTAATACCCAACACTATTTTGAGTAACACGGTTAAGATTTGGCTCAGGCTTAATGTAAAATGACAAGACTATAACTTTGACATTAACCCTGTTTCGCAATGACTTGAGTGTGCTCGCCTTGACCCTGGTGAAGGTAAGCTGTGACGCCTACAGGCTCACCAATATTCCACCTCACGACCTCAATTTTCTGGCAGGATGGCCGTGCCTGGCTGTTCTGTGTGTGAGACTAACGCTATCACTTAGACGGTGTATGAGAGACAGTCAGTTGCCATGATATCAAGTGTACATGCCATATATCATTTGCAGCTCCCATCTGGTGGTCTCTTCACGTGTCATCTTATGTCCACCTTACTTAGTTTGATGAGGAGAGCTGGCGAGGCTGCAGCACAAATTACATTGCATCTGCAGACATTGATCCACAAATGACTCAAAGAGTTTCACTAACGGTATAAGACAAATATTTATATCAATATTCATGAGCAATGAAGGAGAGTTTGTGACTTGTCTTGTAGAATTAATCCAACTATGACTATTCTTACGAATAACCAAGGGTTTTAATCAGGACGATTTCTTTATCAAATTATTGAAATGTTTTCTTTATCATCTTTACCAAAATAAAGATTTCATTTTTTTCTATCACGTCCGGGGATTAAAACTTAAATCTACTGTAATAAGATTATAGATATTTAATTGAGACTATGATATATCCTTTTCATATACATAGGTAATTTATCAACAGGTAAAATGCAAACTGATGGAACGAAATTAAAAGGACAATAAAGAATTTTGTTTCCAGCAGGATAAGTCATATCTTGAAATATTTTATATTTATGTTAAATTTAAGTTTCTATTTTTCAAGGTTTTGAAAATGTGTCTAGCAATCAATGTATATGATAAATTATGAATATATCAATTTACTAACTCTTCATTCCAACTGACATATGACTGATCATATTGAACAGTTTTGTTGCATTGTCTAGTACAAATCTGTGACTATTCCACCTTTTGTTTGGTTGATTCCCATCGCTTCAAATAAGTGTCGAAATCAATATGGCTTCCAATTTTCAACCACCATTTATATTCAAGTGATGAACTGAAAATGTGAGGATTAGATCAGGAGACAAACATTTAGAGATTTTCATTTCAAGCTGAAAAAACAGAAAATTTCCGTGAGTACCTGTATTGAAACACTGCACATTACGTGTTAGCAATAACTCATAAGAGGCATTGGTGTAAGGTCCTTAAGAGAACTTGAGGCATATCTCGACCAACTCACGGGCGCCATGTTTTTAGTGCTTTAACAGTTTGGGTATCACGAATGAGCATAATAGGTGCGAATCTATTTGTGATCATGCCGCATTCAACTGTTTAATCTCCCACGCTGTTTCCATACCAAAGACTTTCCTTAAAAGGGAGTAATAACGCGTCATGATACGTTATGAATGATCAACATCTAATTTATTATTTTTTTGTCTTAAATATTTTAATAATGATTTGTAACAAAACCATGTTATTGTAGATATGAATGTCTGGTTCCTGTAATAGGAGAAGGGAATTTAAGGAAATTATCACCATAAAGCCTTTGTGATTTATAGGTATTGATAAACCTGAATATATGAACATAATTCTTTGTTTTATGTACGATTGTACTTGACCGTTGCCATCCCTTGGGAACGTTTTTATAATGTTGGAGTCCATAGTGAGGAGGAGGTTGACACTCCGTCAATGTTTGTACCAGGGTTTGCATTTATTTAGTATAGTCCATGTTTTAAAACTCATTAAATTCCCTCTGTCGAAACACAGACAGGGAATAGCTTTAATTAAAATTATTCGCAATTATGGATTGAGTTGTAAGAATCGAGTCCAACATTTCATCACAGTCAGATGCATAATTAACTTTTCCATCAGTTATGAAGTTACTTTCAATAGCTGGCTCCTGCATGCTATAAATGTCTGGGTTCAATTCCGGGTTGGGACAAGCACTACGGTCACACTGCCTGGTCAAGGAAGAAGATGGACATCTGCTTCTGGGATGTTTCTTATCCCAACCGTTCACTGGGACGGGTTGTTAATAACCGTTCCCTTCGTTATTATGCCATTGTGACGAAATAAGGCATTGAGTTCCGATGCCAGGCTTCTTTCCAGGAAAGACTTTCTCTACCGTATATGAATATAGTTCTATCCTACCATTCTATATTTTACCTTTTATATTATATCAGGGTTCTATGAGTATTTGGCTTATGTGATGTACTGTATTATTATACATGGCTTTTGTAAATCCACAAATTGGAAAGCTCTGACTGAAGAGTACAGTTGACCCAATTTATTTTGAAATAGAATGTTTACTGTTATATTATTTGGTATATTTTTGGTTAATATACAATATTGGTTAATATACGAATGTTTCGTTTGCTGTAGCATAAGTATGCCACCTATTTTTATTGCATTGGCTTACATAATCTTCCCCTTTTACTCACCTACCTCGCCGCACATAATGTATCGATGTTATCAGCATAAGTGGCTGAAATCTACTGACGATGATGTATAATGGCAATGAGGTATGCCATCAGTATATTGGTCCAGACAGCAGCACTTTGTCAATAAATGTCACTTAATAATGATTGCTTCACCATCTCAATACCATTGTCCTCATCCCATCACATATCATAATATCAATTATGTTAAACCAGTGGGATTTAAGGTAATCAAAGATGTACATGTAACACTGGGGACTAGTTCCTATATATCTGGAAAACCATTGGCAAGAATTGACCCCAATCATGACAGACATTTGCTCACATGAATTATGTCTTCAACTGACGTTAATGATCAACATCGATAATTTCACAATAAACAGATTTTTCTCAGTCTCAGTTCTCATGCGGCGTCGTCCATTTGTCTTTTATAATAATAATCATCCCAGACGAATCTCGTACCCAACCTAAGTCATGATTAGGTATGATTGAGACGGAACCCAGTCCAAGCTGAGAGGTATGATTGAGACGGAACCCAGTCCAAGCTGAGACGTATGATTGAGACGGAACCCAGTCCAAGCTGAGAGGTATGATTGAGACGGAACCCAGTCCAAGCTGAGATGTATGATTGAGATGGAACCCAGTCCAAGCTGAGAGGTATGATTGAGACGGAACCCAGTCCAAGCTGAGAGGTATGATTGAGACGGACCCAGTCCAAGCTGAGAGGTATGATTGAGACGGAACCCAGTCCAAGCTGAGAGGTATGATTGAGACGGACCCAGTCCAAGCTGAGAGGTATGATTGAGACGGAACCCAGTCCAAGCTGAGAGGTATGATTGAGACGGAACCCAGTCCAAGCTGAGAGGTATGATTGAGCTGGAACCCAATCCAAGCTGAGATGTATGATTGAGATGGAACCCAGTCCAAGCTGAGATGTATGATTGAGATGGAACCCAGTCCAAGCGGAGAGGTATGATTGAGACGGAACCCAGTCCAAGCTGAGAGGTATGATTGAGACGGAACCAATCCAAGCTGAGACGTATGATTGAGATGGAACCCATGCAGTCCAAGCTGAGAGGTATGATTGAGATGGAACCCAGTCCAAGCTGAGATGTATGATTGAGATGGAACCCAGTCCAAGCTGAGATGTATGATTGAGATGGAACCCAGTCCAAGCTGAGAGGTATGATTGAGACGGAACCCAGTCCAAGCTGAGAGGTATGATTGAGATGGAACCCATGCAGTCCAAGCTGAGAGGTATGATTGAGATGGAACCCAGTCCAAGCTGAGAGGTATGATTGAGACAGAACCCAGTCCAAGCTGAGAGGTATGATTGAGACGGAACCCAGTCCGAGCTGAGACGTATGATTGAGACGGAACCCAGTCCAAGCTGAGACGTATGATCGAGAAGGAACCCAGTCCAAGCTGAGAGGTATGATTGAGACGGAACCCAGTCCAAGCTGAGAGGTATGATTGAGACAGAACCCAGTCCAAGCTGAGAGGTATGATTGAGACGGAACCCAGTCCAAGCTGAGAGGTATGATTAAGATAGAACCCAATCCAAGCTGAGAGGTATGATTGAGATGGAACCCAGTCCAAGCTGAGAGGAATGATTGAGACGGAACCCAGTCCAAGCTGAGAGGTATGATTGAGACGGAACCCAGTCCAAGCTGAGAGGTATGATTGAGACGGAATCCAGTCCAAACTGAGAGGTATGATTGAGATGGAACCCAGTCCAAGCTGAGAGGTATGATTGAGATGGAACCCAGTCCAAGCTGAGAGGTATGATTGAGACGGAATCCATTCCAAGCTGAGAGGTATGATTGAGACGGAACCCAGTCCAAGCTGAGAGGTATGATTGAGATGGAACCCAGTCCAAGCTGACAGGTATGATTGAGATGGAACCCAGTCCAAGCTGAGAGGTATGATTGAGACGGAACCCAGTCCAAGCTGAGACGAACGCATATGAAAAAAAATTTGCTCACATGAAATATGTCTTCAACTGACGTTAATGATCAACATCGATAATTTCACAATAAACAGATTTTCTCAGTCTCAGTTCTCATGCGGCGTCGTCAGTTTGTCTTTTATAATAATAATCATCCCAGACGAATCTCGTACCCAACCTAAGTCATGATTAGGTATGATTGAGACGGAACCCAGTCCAAGCTGAGAGGTATGATTGAGATGGAACCAGTCCAAGCTGAGAGGTATGATTGAGACGGAACCCAGTCCAAGCTGAGAGGTATGATTGAGACGGAACCCAGTCCAAGCTGAGAGGTATGATTAAGATGGAACCCAGTCCAAGCTGAGAGGTATGATTGAGATGGAACCAGTCCAAGCTGAGAGGTATGATTGAGACGGAACCCAGTCCAAGCTGAGAGGTATGATTGAGACGGAACCCAGTCCAAGCTGAGAGGTATGATTAAGATGGAACCCAGTCCAAGCTGAGAGGTATGATTGAGCTGGAACCCAGTCCAAGCTGAGATGTATGATTGAGCTGGAACCCAGTCCAAGCTGAGAGGTATGATTGAGCTGGAACCCAATCCAAGCTGAGATGTATGATTGAGCTGGAACCCAATCCAAGCTGAGATGTATGATTGAGCTGGAACCCAGTCCAAGCTGAGAGGTATGATTGAGCTGGAACCCAGTCCAAGCTGAGATGTATGATTGAGATGGAACCCAGTCCAAGCTGAGAGGTATGATTGAGACGGAACCCAGTCCAAGCTGAGAGGTATGATTGAGCTGGAACCCAGTCCAAGCTGAGATGTATGATTAAGATGGAACCCAGTCCAAGCTGAGAGGTATGATTGAGCTGGAACCCAGTCCAAGCTGAGATGTATGATTGAGACGGAACCCAGTCCAAGCTGAGAGGTATGATTAAGATAGAACCCAATCCAAGCTGAGATGTATGATTGAGATGGAACCCAGTCCAAGCTGAGAGGTACGATTGAGACGGAACCCAGTCCAAGCTGAGAGGTATGATTGAGACGGAACCCAGTCCAAGCTGAGAGGTATGATTGAGATGGAACCCAGTCCAAGCTGAGAGGTATGATTGAGAAGGAACCCAGTCCAAGCTGAGACGAACGCATATGAAAAAAAATATATTTCTTGGGATTCTTGTTGTCGTTTGAACAATTACGAACTCACATTAACTAAAATGTTTATGTTCAATTTACAATCTGTCTGGATATTTGAAAAAAACAATATAAATATAATGATAAACCTATCAGTAAGTATGTAAACCAATCGCATATAGGAAGGTGTTGACCAATAAACAATTGGGAGTATGATAATGTTTACAAATTTGGTATTAGAAGATATAAGTATGAATGATTTGGCAGTGACTTATTGTCCTCTTCTGGTGGTCGTTCCCCTCTATTAAAGACCATATCATTATATATACATATATATGGGAAAGCAGTGGAATCAAGCATCTACATCCTTTGAGTAAACACACGTGACAAGAACACGAAAGTTTTTGTTTTATATCATGTTGCGTGAAGATGTCGGGGAAGAGCTAAAAGACATGTACTTTGTGATCTGCAAATAATACAAGTTAGGAAATAAATATTTGTAGTTTTGTCTGGAAAGAAAATTTATCAAAAATAATACTCATATCAGAGATATTTAAACATGTTTTAAATATTTCTGCTCATATACAGGTCAGTCACACCAAGTTATCATTTCAAACCTGAACGTGGGAAACAGGCGCTTTCCAATCCAATTGCTTCATCTACACTGTGTGGAATGTTGATTGTTGAAGTCTTATCCAAAGTACATTATGTTTATTGTCCTAGTTATTTTCCTATCTTGAAAACAGCTTGATTCATGACAGGTACAATAATTCTATATCTGCTTGGACGATAATTCAGTCACCAAGATACATCACCATAATTATAGTGTTATAACAACAAACTATAAGTATTTGTCAATATCTCTGTTATTTCTATTTGAATAAGCGATGTTCATATATATAAACATTATTCATGTACAGTATATATATATATATATATATATATATATATATATATATATATATATATATACATGTATATAACTGATATGAAATAATATATTATTTCATATCAGTTATATACATGTATATATATACATATATACATGTATATAACTGATATGAAATAATATATTAGATATTATCAGTTATATACATGTATATATATACATATATACATGTATATAACTGATATGAAATAATATATTAGATATTACTATTGTGGCTGAAGGAATGATTTACAGGAAACGCTGATGGTACTTAGTTAAATGTAGTTGACTCCATTAGGAAACGTCATCAATACATTAGTGTGAATGTTAAGAGAATCACGCACTCCTGGTTGGGGTTAAACATCCGCCTAACAGTAAGAATCACCAACTGCTTCACAATGCACAAGTCACGCAATGCAGACGCCACGCTTCTATTATACATGACAATGGTACGTCACATAAAATAACAAATAAAGACGCAGATAGTCTGGTCTGAACACGCTGAGAAACAGCACTCAGTAATGACGTCCACAAAAAGACAATCTTCCCCTTCTCATTATCTTAACTGAAGTGTAAAGCGTATTACAGATTATCATACAGGGGGCTGCTACATGCTATAAAACACATTTGTTTGTAATACAGGGCGCCATTTTTTATGGGAATATACACTGGTATTAACAGAATATATTTTGTGGCACATAATTCCATTAGTTTAATCTCATCCGGAAATGTTTATATGAAATATTAAATTTCTTACACTTGAATAAGGTTTTGATACAGAAGGGTATATATTATTTCAAGGGGACCTACATCAGTTGGCTGTTGCAAAATCCTGTATAATTCTTAGCGATCAATCAGTCCCAGACATGTTTTCCTTTTTTCATGCCTGCATTTATGTCCAAAATAAATACATAAGTAAAACAAAAATCACAAGGATGGGCCTCCCATTTTGGATTTTTACCATTTTCTCTGCCAGTCGATATGTCTGAATTTCACACAGGATCCATCAGAATATTGTACCTCAGAAATGTGTCTTTCAAAGATATTTATAAATGCTCTTCTATAAATAGATGCCTAGGTTTGACATTCTTTGGAACATCTTGTGATTGTTCCAATACGTGTCACAACTGCACCAATGCCTTTTTCGTTCTATAAGATGTAATGCAACGTGATCAATGTGAATACAAACATATGTCATGATCGTTTATGAAGTCCTAACAAACGATAATGAAATAAATGCACTCATTGAAGTATATGTGCCATAAATAATTTGTCAGATTTTGTGGGAGAATAACAAAAATCCACAGGTGGTGTCGGCAATTCATGTATATGTAATCGAAATTTCTTATACAGGTGTATAAATATATAAATATACTTATATATGTGTGTTTGTGTGTGTTTGTGCGTGTGTGTGCGTGTTTACACAGAAATTGAACCAAGATGTATTGAGGTACTCTCTTATAAATATATAATTAGGGTGCCATGATCATACACTGCAGCACTAATTCCAATTCTTAGATATATCATGCAACCCATCGCACCATATGCCCTCACAACACTGCTAGTCTTAGTTGTGAGGCTGCCTTTTGGATTGCCCTCCCTGAAATTACAACAAATGTCATCTATTGAATTTCTTATTCAGCACAAAGTATATTTGTACAGGATATTTTGCTTTGTTTTCATGATGACTAATCTGAACAATTTTCCATGGAACTTGATAGTTTGGATGATAACAAAGATGACTATGTGTGACGATACTACACAATGGATGAGATAATTATTTTCATTCTGAACATAGATATCTTTGATTAATACTTATATTAGCGCCTGAGCAGCCATAGTGATTTTTTTAAACTTATTTTTTATACTGGCTTTCTCGATCTTTCAGATTCTGGTTTTTATAATGAGTGCGAGAAGTCATTGCTTAAGCATCATCGTTGTGTGTAGCAATCCAATTTTAGCGCCAAATTTCAATTGCTTTCGATATAATGATATCTATATTTATAAATCTACAAGTAATAAACAATAATGTACAGGGAAAATATTTTGAAATAATGAATATGTGAATATATTATATGATTCAGATTTTTCCTTAAGAATTATGTGGATATTTTTACTGTTGTGATTCTATATTGATTTAAACACATAACATAAAGGAATTATTGTTGAAAATTTAATCATAACAGAAATTGTCATTGAAATTATTGAAAACATATTTAACATAAACAGGTCCGGACACTGAAAACGACATCTTCACATTGAAGCCCAATCTTAACATATTTGGCAGAACCATATAATATTTTATAAAACACGTACATTTTGTAATTCTCAACATCTAAGAACACAGAAAAACAAACAAAGGCTATCATCCTGCCTTTCTAGTTTAGTTATTAGATCCAGCTTTTTAAAAGATTTGCTTTGATTTTTTTTAAAATTCGCCTGATCACCTTAAATCAGATCTAAACGGATTTATCTACACCGACATCGCACATAATAACAATATCAATGAGAGTAGGTGCTTATGGAACAACCAATTACAAGGACAGAATCCGTGTTAATGCCAACAGCAGGAACATACGGATTCAAGTAGAAGATGGATTGATGTGTTAAAAGTAATGTAAACATTTCCACATCCAATGAGCTGCTGAAATTGTCTTCTTTAGAGTTGGCATTATGGGGACTATGTGAGCCGGGGCATGTCCAGTGTCTCCTTGCTGCCGGACTAATTTGTATCTATGTGACGTTCGTACAAGTCCATTGCAGAGACAAGCTGCCACCACGTGATGGTTACGAAATCAGGGGTTCAGTAAATCGATGGGCACTTGGGATAATCCAAGGATTTATGATATCTAAAATCCACATTCGGATTCAGGAATCAAGAGTAGGAATGTATGGGGTTCAGGAAGCCCGTACAGCAGTGATGGATGCCGATCTTATGGCAGTCACAGGGCAATGCTTATATTGATCTATGGCAGTCATGGGGCAAGTCCTGATAGTCTTGATAGTGATCTATTGAAATCACAGGGTGTATCCTCACAGTGATCCATGTCAGTCACGGGGTGTGTCCTCATAGTGATCCATGGCAGTCACAGGGTGTCCAGATAGTGATCTATGGCAGTCACAGGGTGTCCAGATAGTGATCTATGGCAGTCACAGTGTTTGTCCTCCTAGTGATCTATTGAAATCACAGGGTGTGTCCTCACAGTGATCCATGGCAGTCACAGGGTGTGTCCAGATAGTGATCTATGGCAGTCACAGTGTTTGTCCTCATAGTGATCTATTGAAATCACAGGGTGTGTCCTCACAGTGATCCATGGCAGTCACAGGGTGTGTCCTCATAGTGATCCATGGCAGTGACAGGGTGTCCAGATAGTGATCTATGGCAGTCACAGGGTGTCCAGATAGTGATCTATGGCAGTCACAAGGTGTGTCCTCATAGTGATCCATGGGAGTCACAGGGTGTCCAGATAGTGATCTATGGCAGTCACAGGGTGTCCAGATAGTGATCTATGGCAGTCACAAGGTGTGTCTTCATAGTGATGTATGGCAGTCGCAGTGTTTGTCCTCATAGTGATCTATTGAAATCACAGGGTGTGTCCTCACAGTGATCCATGGCAGTCACAGGGTGTGTCCTCATAGTGATCCATGGCAGTCACAGGGTGTCCAGATAGTGATCTATGGCAGTCGCAGTGTTTGTCCTCATAGTGATCTATTGAAATCACAGGGTGTGTCCTCACAGTGATCCATGGCAGTCACAGGGTGTGTCCAGATAGTGATCTATGGCAGTCACAGTGTTTGTCCTCATAGTGATCTATTGAAATCACAGGGTTTGTCCTCACAGTGATCCATTGCAGTCACAGGGTGTGTCCAGATAGTGATGTATGGCAGTCACAGGGTGTGTCCAGATAGTGATGTATGGCAGTCACAGGGTGTGTCCTCATAGTGATCTATGCCAGTCACAGGGTGTGTCCTCATAGTGATCCATGGCAGTAATAGAGCGTGTCCTCATAGTGATCCATGGCAGTAATAGAGCGTGTCCAGATATCGTTTGGCGGCAGTAACAGAGAGAGTCCTGATAGAGTTCCATGGCAGCCATAGGTTTAAGCCTGACTGCAGCCATTCTCTCCTACTGCACACACACTAGTCTTCATAAACCGTTCTATGCCGAAGTATACCAGAAACTGTCTTGAAAGAAGCTGGCATCACAAGACGTGCCAATATTTCCATCTAACATTTTTTTGATAATTAATTTTATTTGGCTGAAATGAAGAACACTCTGCTAAAAGCAGGCAGTTTTTTGAAAGCAAGTGAGTACATCGCTGCTCGGTTTCATGTCTTGGACTATGGAACAGGAGGCGGTGACGTGTGATGGGAAGGCATGCACGGACAAAATAACACAGTGGAATAAGTTAATTGTTCTTTTGTCAACTGCCAGAACCATAATACAGGTACACGACTGCTGATCATTTGTACCAAGACGCCTCACATTTGATGGAGGATCAGCTGGGGAAAACTGACATATATAAATCGATACAATTCTATGTAGTTGCACTGCTCATCTCAAGGAAATAAACTTCAAGACAATGGATTCAGGTAAGCTTTTAAGCTCTGTGCGGTACTCATGTTATCATCAGCTCGAAACATGATAAACGAGGAAAATGTCAGATTATGTCATGTACTTTTACTCACAGGAGTGAGATTTTGGGGTTTAGCTCTTTGAGAAATAGCTCGCTGGTCCAAATATACCTTCAATGAACATGGAGACGAAAACGGTAATAACGGACACGCACGCCGTCCATAGTTGCTGGAATGCATCAATTAGGATATGATGTTTTACCAAATTGTTTCTGGTTACTTAGACTATTGCTTTTCCACTAGATAATTGCACCATCATTACTTTAGATTGATATTTCTCTAGGTTGTTGCTGAATCACTATATACATATATAGGAATTAATCGATTATTGAGATGGCATTTTAGCTTGTCGATTAATAAAGTACATGTGCTTAATTACAATAGATGAAAGGATAGATTGTGCCCTTGTGCCCTCTACAGTCGATCTTAAAGTCTCGCTTAAATCAAGAGCTTGTCATGCATACAGGTAGGGAGATATATTGTGACAAATACATGAAAGGATGGGAATTTCTAAAGTTGAGATTGTGACTTGTTAATTAATCCCATACCAAAAGCAGCAGACAATGATTTTAGAGTACCTTTGAACTATCGAGGCATCACGTTAACATGTCATATGTATAAGATGTATTGTACTGTATTGAAAAACCGTATGAATGTGTTTTTAGAAGATAATGGAATTTTAGTTGATGAACAGAATGGCTTCCGTAAAATGAGAAGCTGCCTTGATCATATTTATACTCTGATGGCAACAATAGAAAACAGGTATAAAAGAAGGCAATCTACCTTTGTGTGCTTTGTTGACATGAAAAAAGCATTTGATACAGTAGAAAGAAATTGTTTGTTAGATAAGTTAAGAGACATTGGTGTATGCGGTAATATGTACATGGCCATTAAGACACTGTATGAAAATGTATCATGCTCAGTGAGGGTTAATGGAAACAATACAGAATATTTCAATGTGCAATTGGGTGTCAAACAAGGATGTATTTTGTCACCAATTTTGTTTAGCATTTTTATTAATGACTTAGCAAAAGGTATAAATATGTTGAACATGGGAGTTGATATTGGCAATGGTGATAAATTATGTATACTTATGTTTGCTGATGACATTGCCTTGATTGCAGATAGTCCAGAATCACTGCAAACCATGCTTGATACCTTGTCTGACTGGTGCCGACAGTGGAGACTTTCTGTGAATACTGATAAGACAAAGGTGGTACATTTCAGAATCCCCAGTGCACGGAAAACTGAGTTTCAATTTTCATGCTCCGGTTTTAGTATTGATATTGTTGATACCTACAAATATTTAGGTGTATATTTTAATGAAAACCTAGACAAAAATCAGATGGCAAAGACTGTGGCAAAGTCAGCTGGCCGTGCTCTTGGGCTTCTGATCGCAAAGCATAAGGCATTTGGAGGTATGCCACATGATGTTTTTAGCACATTGTATGATTCCTTAGTGGCACCAATTATTGAGTATGCGGCCGCTATTTGGGGCCACCGTGATGTTAGCTGCATCAATGCTGTACAGAATAGGGCATGTAGATTTTTTATGGGTGTTTCAAAGTTTGCTCCAAACTCTGCTGTGCAGGGAGATATGGGATGGAAGACTCCAGTACATAGACAGAAAATGTGTATAGCTAGACTATGGATTCGCCTCAGCCAAACAAGTGAGAATAGAATTGCTAGCAAGGTATTCACACAATCATTGTACTTGGCTGGGCGTGGATGTAAGAATTGGTGCTACCATACCCTCAATATGTTTGATAGCCTTGGTTTACCCCAGTACAAGGAGCCGACAAATTGTGTATTTAAGGGGCTGGTCCTCAGAGATATTGATAATTGTTTATCTGCGCAAACAGAGGCTATGTGGAAAAATAGTTTGTTTAAGGAAGTGAGAAATGGTACTAACAAGTTACGAACTTATAGAAACTTTAAAAATGTTTATAAGACTGAAATGTATCTGCAGAGACCTATGTCTTTGAGCTTGCGGAGAAGCTTTGCAAGCATACGATGTGGTATTGCTCCATTGAGAATAGAAACAGGTAGATACGAAGGAATGCCATTGGAGCAAAGGTTATGCGAATTGTGCCAAAATGGTAATATTGAAGATGAGTATCATTTTATGATGTCATGTCCAGTTTTTAATGCAGAACGAGAGATTTTATTTAATTCAGTAGCACAAACTATACATGATTTTACCAATATGTCAGAACAAGACAAATTTGTAACCTTGATGAATGATGATGACATTTGTAAATATACTGCCAGAGCCTGCCATGATATGCTCAAGAAACGTCGCCTACTATTATATGTGAGAAATTGATATGGGGCAAAGATCTGTGATAGATATATATGTACAAAGATGTAGTTATGGCAGATATTTGTCCATTGTATCTTATATCTTATCAAAAAAAAAAAATTATAATTTTATTAATAAAATAAAAAATGTATGTTTTATCGACTGTATGGTCTCTTATGGCTCAATTTGAGCTCCTGGTTGTATTGTAATATATTGATATGAAATGTGTAACACCAGAAGAGACAATAAAAAATTATTCAGTGTCAGTGTCAGTGTCAGTGTCAGTGTTATCTCAATAACTATATTGCTGATGACATTTGAAAGATTGGACGTTTGTGCATGTTTTTTATGGTACTTTTAATAAACTGAATTAATCTACATTGAACTATATATTAACACATTAGTAGTAATTGAACAAACAGTGGAAAATATTGTGTATCTAGATATCATGGCTTGAAGAAATCCGTAATGTGATAAGAATGTAGATTAATGGCTGGCCACATATCTTAAAGTCAGATCAAAGACATGTCAACACATTCATTTGGCAACTCATAGAAGTGTACACACTTGCCTCTATTCAGTTCTGGCGTGATTTCCAAAGCACGTTGACCTTTACGATAGTGTGAGAATGGGTTTTTGGATAAACATCAATCTCTGTATACCCAGAACTTGTCTTTGATTAGTTGTCGGTTTGCATAATTGCGAACTAGAAAGAAATTATCAGAAGAATATGTATGCAATGTTTTACTTAAATGTCTTTGCCCAAATTTACTCAGGATTTCCTTGCCAATGGTTCCAATAGAACGTGCAGTGTAGACACCCAATATTGTGGTCAATATACCCACTATTGGACACTCCCATTGTTATTGATCCTGGGGGGAATCATACCATATACATGACACCATCTCTGTATCCCTCAAGTTAAACACGTTCTGTACAGGTTCACAACGACGAAATTAAAATATAAAATCTAATATTTTACCAATTTAACCACAAATATTTAGCTTAGCAAGAGGATGGCCTCTGAAAAAGTAAATGCACAAAACATGTCATCGTTTATGTTATTATAACTATTTCAATAAATGCTGTCACCAGTAATAACAAGAAAGATTTCTTTAAAAACGAAACTATTATGACATTGTTAGAAATGGTATATTTGTTCTTTTCACACAAATCCTGGAAGAATTCCGAAATTTGGGGAGATATTTTTCTTTTATGAATGAATATTTAACATATGTGTAAATATGCTTGTGAATATATGTGCTTATGCGTTTATGTACGTCTTTATCATCGGGTGGGCCACCGCTAATACATAATGCTCTGTATACATCGGTCTTTTACAAGGACCTATTTCTAATAGATCGAGATGCCACATCATAAACATAATCCCCTGGTTTGATAGCCTTACAGACTTAAATGAACATGTACTGTGTAACTTTTTGCGGGCTTTGCAGGCTAGTCCAGTTGCTTTTAACGCATATATAAGATGTACACAGTAATTGCACACCTCCTATGAAACACAGGGTGATTCAGCCTTTCCTTTCTCTGGTTGCCTACCTTATTCTTTTCTGTTACAAAATCACAACTATGATAGGGTTCCAGTCCAATCATAGCTTGTGACAAATGGCTCAAGAGCATACACGTTGAAATGTCTGATGTTTAAGATAAATTTCTGACGTTAGCTGGCTGAATGTTAAGGTCACAGTTTTTTAGGAGAACGTTTATAAAGAGATATTTATAGACAGATGGACAGACATACGGACAGACATTTTCCCCATTCCCAAAGCTTCAAAGAAGTCAGCAGAGCTTGAAAGAAGAGAGGAATATGTTATGAAAGGTAGCAGTTTGCACCTCACCACAGTACACAGATTACGGAGTCTGTGAGAAGAGTACGTTAAGGTATTAAATATAATGAGAGATGCTCATGCACTATCGTACATCATTGCTGAACACTTAGATCCACAAACCTCTCGTTCATTTATTCACAGTAAAACAAAGTACTATTCCCGAGATCTTGATGTTAAGTATTAGTCTGTCTCCATTCTGATATTATCAAGCTACATCGCTAATGAAGAGGGATAGAATTATCACAACCTGGGAGGGAAAACTCTCAGCTTTCCTTTTGATCTCTTCAAAGAAAGATTTGTTACCAAAGGTTAACAATACTGTCATTCTAGATATGTTATATATATTATCGATATACTTATTATGCACAAATTGACAGTCATGAAGGAATTAGACACATGCTTCATAATGACGTGCTCATATTAATATTGCTAATGACTCGTCTTATGTAACCCCAGTGTCCATACCATGTCCATAGGGTTATACCATGTTAAGCTTAGAAAGGTTTTTATTGTATCCTTATGATATAAGGTATATTAAATACAGAAGCCGTTAGAGGGGGTATATAATTGTTGTCTCAGCAGGGCATTGTTGTTCCCTAGCAACGGTATAGGGTCACGTGGTGGACGGGCAATATCTACAAGGCCATTCAGTTGCTGTTCCTCGTAGTTTAAAAGGCTTAAGATAAGAAGATGGTAGAGTTACCCTTTAATATGCTGGTACCTACACTTTAAAAATAGGATTTTAAGATTTAGTTGTACTGAAGGGATACACTAATCAAGACCTCATATTTGGCTGAATTCCGCAAATAATTAATGCTTATTGTTTCGAACCTTATCACCTGGTCAAAATAACTGTACAAATTGGACAACAATGCACAATTTCATAAATTAATAAAGCATAATTTCGCAGACACCAGAATTGGGTTGATCATTAATCATTACTACACGACACGAACAATCTTTTTTATCGCCAATATGGAGGAGGTATGACGCAAAGTTTGTGAATTTATTCATATCTTTAAAATTGTTTAAAGATATCGATCAAATATGTGATATCAAAACGTGATATGCTAAGAATAACATGATTACGCTAGTTTTGCTAATCACTATCATCTTTGCATAGATTCATTCACGTTAGTTAGATTCAATAGTGTGTTATCATGGGGAGAACAGGCTTGTTCTGAATTAATATCCTTTCATCATTTTTTGTGGAACTGTCTTTTTTATTGGCATTTTTTAGTTGGCGATTTACCTTCCTTCGTTTTAAATGGTAAAATATACTGGCCTTTATGTTAGTTTATTGTCAAATTAGATCCTTGTTTTGCACATGATTACAAATCATATAATTATTTAGTTATGAAATATCACACTGCCAAGTCCTGTGTGCAGATTTTGCTCCAAGAATACACATTTATCAACGTCAAAGTAATAACATGCTGTCCCGTCAAACCCCACGCGCGACTGCTAACACATTTCCTCACCTTCTTCATATAAATCTCCAGCACTATCTAAAACGTTTCTAGATATGAGGTTCCAAAAGCTTTATGGCAAAAAGATGTTATACTTATTGAGTAAGTATCACATCAAAATATATTGATATATTCACATTTTATTTAATTTGTAGCTTTATTGGTCTTTTCATTCTACTCATTGTATTAATCGCAACATTCTATTTCTCATTCTGACTGAAATGAGCCACCATTAGATATAAGTTGACAATGTTAATTTTGCAGACTGGCTGGTGACCGGATCTAGTCTCTCTTTTTTATGCTTCTTCCTCTTATGTAAAATAACAGGTCGTGCATTATTGCAGAGGAATTGTTAATGTATCACTTTATTTGCACTTTAAAATTACTAGGCGCGCCCTTTTATACGTGACAAAGCAGCAATACTTCACCAGAGAGGGTAGTCTATCCATTATCACTGATTTGGCAATATCTCTTTTATGTTTCATGGAATAGCTGCATTGTGTGAACATATCCTATATATATATATATATATATATATATCTTCTGATACAGTCAATATTGCGACATACTAAATTATGTAGACTATAAAATATATTGCTTCGTGTTGTTTCAAACTTTACAACTTTACTTTTATTTAGTTAAAATAAAAGTTTGTTTAAGGGACTTAGACTTGGTTGGAATATTTTGAATTGTTTCGATGCAAAATTGTCTGTTGTGATAGAAAATTCATCATATGTATAGCAACACAATAGCCAATGATTCTTTTACAAATTTGATACAATAAACTTTAACCAACTCATTTTTCTACACATGATAGCCTTTCTGCTATAAAATGGATATGCAATTTCTTTGTTAGTCATCATGATATATCACTTCATAATATTTTATGCATCAAAATAATTCAAGTAAGAAATGACGATGGTACAAAATGTTCCAAGATCAGATCATGCCTGTACCTTTAGAACATTATTGATTTAGCTCTGAAGGCGTCAAGCATTCCTCTTTCAGACACACTGACTGGATTGCTGTGTACATTGAGATGGCAACAGGAATGTGTTGCTCTCACACTAAAACCAACTCTTCTGTCTCCCTCAATATCGTCCCTCATTAGTGGTTGCTCTGGCAGCAAACATAAAGAGTAATCCAAAAGAAACAATAGTATCATTAAATCCTAGCGTCCATGTTCCAATTAGGCTTCAACACAGGAATAAAAGTGTCAAAACATATCGAACCGATGCAAAAATAGATATGTGCAAAAATACCTCCTTTCTTTCTAAATTATTTTTTGTCGATATATTTGTAACCCCGCTTCGACAGCTTATTGATTATAAAGCCTGGTGTATGCAAAATTTGTTCAATTTTGATCAACATTATGCAGTTATGGTTCTATTTGTGAAGCGTTTCCTGGAGGGAGCGTGATGACACAAGATCTCATGGTGTTTGGACACCGGAAGTCTGAACAACAAGAACAGGGAAACCGTTAGAGTAACCATGAGATAACGACCCCTAGCGGCATTGTCACACATGTACTCCAATTAATTATCTTGCAATATTTGCTTCATTCAGGGGCTAATATTAATAGCTTCAGGGCGCGGCTTTATACTTCTCGTCCTTATACGTTTTTTCATGTATATAGAGTGATTTAATTAATATATGATGCACGTTATAAAGACAGGTTTACCCGAGGTCCGGTTTATGTATCACAAAATCACATAGTCACAAGAAATCCCAATATATTTATCGACGTTGCACATATTAAACACGAACGTGATTTTTCAAGTTTTACAAAGTTTTCTAAAATCAGAATAAAAGATATACTACAATCGTCAACAAATTCTTCCTCCAGTGTGAGACTTCTAAAATGAAAAAAAATGAAAATCGTCAACAAATTCTTCCTCCAGTGTGAGACTTCTAAAATGAAAAAAAATGAAAATAGCATCATTTGCAAAAATCCTTAGATATACATTTTCCAAAGACACTCTCTCACGATTACACATTTCATGGTGTCAAATGATATCCGCATAATGCATGTCACACAGAACCATAATTTATGATATAAATTAATTCCTGTCACGTGATATTCCAATATTCTCACCACCATACCAAACACTGTCACCTGTTATGTCCCAATAATCTCACACCTTACCGAGCAATGTGACTTGGTATATCCCAATAATCTCACACCTCACCCAGCAATGTTACCTGGTATGTCCCAATAATCTCACACCTCACCCAGCAATGTTACCTGGTATGTCCCAATAATCTCACACCTCACCCAGCAATGTTACCTCGCATGTCCCAATAATCTCACACCACACCCAGCAATGTTACCTGGTATGTCCCAATAATCTCACACCTCACCCAGCAATGTTACCTGGTATGTCCCAATAATCTCACACCTCACCCAGCAATGTTACCTGGTATGTCCCAATAATCTCACACCTCACCCAGCAATGTTACCTCGCATGTCCCAATAATCTCACACCACACCCAGCAATGTTACTTGGTATGTCCCAATAATCTCACACCTCACCCAGCAATGTTACCTCGCATGTCCCAATAATCTCACACCTCACCCAGTAATGTTACCAGGCATTAAACTCTAGTAGAACACGGAACCTTTCACCTTGTGTCACCTCCTCTCTCAGAGCCGATGACATGCTGCCAGGTTTCACAGTCTCGGTCTATTTGGGGACCGTAACATAAGGCTGGTAGTATTCAATCCCCCCCTCTGGGGCCGCACATCATCCAAGTCGCCGTGGCGCTGCGGTCAGAGAACATCCGGTTACAAGGGCTTTCAGCTCACAAGTACACATCTGAATTCTCTGTGGAGGCTCGGAATGCACAATTGATCACATGGTGCGGACAAGTAGCATTTAACCCGATCTGTGATTTCCTCCACAGTCCCCACAAGGCTTAATAAACGCAAAGAAGGCGCATTTTGTCGGTGTTAACGTGGAAGCCTGTCATTGTTGTTTTTTTTCCTTCTAAAAGCTGCGGAAGATATCGTGTTATTTTGGAGGAAGCACTTTAAGAAATTGAGGACGAGTGTAAAAGATGGTAGTGAAACCCTAAACTTCCAAAATCCCTTCACATTTATACTAGATGTGTTACATTGATGCTCATGTACTTATTGCTTAAGTAATATTGGTACGGAGGATACATTTAAGATAATTTACACGATATTTCAGGATTTGTTTCATATAGAAATAAACATGCCAAGAGTAAACAAATACAAATCGTTGGCTTTTAAAACAATAGAATCTATTCTGTATATTCAATGCCAAAAACCTTATAATGACCTCTGTACCCCATAAATTAGTACGGTGGACCCAGATCTGTATTTGCACATGCAAATATGGCTGAATGGGCTCAAAGGTTTGGGGCAACCAGAAATGCCAAAATTCCTACCGAGTTTTCCATATAATAATATTTCCCTTTTTAAAGCAATTTGCTTCCATTTCAGGTAACCAATTCCTCTAACTAATGCCAAACCTAATATGACATGCGACACATATCATCTTAATGTACGTGAATGATTTAAAAGCAATTTGTTGATTAAACCATGTTTTGGTTTTCCCACACTATCCCATTTCGGTGGCACAATGTCCAAATCACCTGATTATTCATTACAGTTATATCGTGCATCTGTTCTAGAGTTTCTAGACTTTCTAGTATATCAAGCTGCTACAAAATAATACCAATGCCAGTCACATATTTAAAATCACATAGAAATAGATCTATACAATTGTTGGGATGTTGAAAGAATATTATTTCCTCAATTATTACGCCACATTGGACACATGACTGAATTTAAAACCTTTTAAAGGATAAATAGACAATTCTGTTAAGTCATCAGAAATCTAAAGAACAGTAATATATATATGGCGTTTACATCAGCCTTCGTGTTCGCACACATAGGTCTAGTCAGCTTATTATATCATAGAGTAATTGTATTGGACAATTATGTTAGGTTTCATGCAATTTTCATGGCCCTTATCTCATCACTTAAGGCAGGGGCCAGAGAGATAGACACTAATTAAGCTTGGGGTGACAACCAATTGAGCAGAGCAGATGATTTGGTCAGGTAGTCCACACTACTGGCATGTGGCGGATGTCATCTCCCTTTTGTTCCCGTTCTCTATGCACCTTAGGTCGTATACGGAGTCTCTATTCTCCACTCATCACTTGTCACTTGCACCAATGTGTAGTTACAACATCCATCCAGGCGCCAATCAACAAATGGTTTCCAATGGGAATACTAAGCCTGCTGCTTTCTGTACTTTCCCATGGCTTTCTTGATTTGTTTGGTATGGCACAATGACCAGGTTAAAATGTATTGTTTCCCAGGCAATGGAAGATATTGACCCTTCAAGATGTTTGTTGCATAGACCTAAGTCAATATATTTAACATATTACATGTCCTTGATAAATTCCTATATTTCTATTTAGGGAAACGTTGTAGACAGAAGAAATGGTAAGAAAAATGGTTATAAAAAATGGCAAACCCTAATAAATTACATATAGGACAGTAGAAAAGTAGCAGACAGAAATACGGTAATAGAGTTGTCATATAGGAAATGGAAAACCATAAAAGTGAAATATATAGCCAAGTAATATTCTTGTGCATTTCTTAAACAAATGAACGATTTTGACACATTTCACAAGAGTGTTCTTCTCATCATCATACTTCTAAAAATATATTATTCTTAGTTGACAAAAAATGATCTTATTAAGTCTTGTTTATATATGTAACCAATAGCATTTTAACAATGCTAAAATCAAAGAGCACAAAAGGCACAGTTATGAATCCTTGCAAATGTATAATTTATATATTAAGTAAAGATTGAGAGTTTTAGGGGTCAAATACTTAATTCAAACTGATCTTATAGTATTGCCACTTTCTTAATTAGAACATTTGGCAATGTTTGATCTGAATATGGTGCTTTTATCTACGTATAAGTGTACATAAAAAGCAGGCACATGACGTGCATACAATGTAATTATAATGAATATCACAACCATAAAAAATTTCGGTTCTATTCAAACACCGATAAAATCACAGCATGCTTTATATCTGGTACAAAATTCACAATGACACGTGACAATTGACATTTTCAAAGCTTTGCCTCCCATCGCTTGCATGAAATACAATGCCTTGCACACATGACATGATTGCTTTGTGATTTCCCATCCACAGGTGGGCATAAAATATAGGACCCTGCTCACTTGTCTTGTGATACACTCCTTGCTTATTAAATAATTACTGCGCATGTCAAGTTTGAGCAGCCCTCCGGGTTATTAGATAGGTTTTCTGCATGACATTCTCTGATCTTCATTGTGCAGCTTCCAAAAATCATTCACATGGATGATCAAACAAAAAAGAAGATAACGATTTTTTAAGACGATGAATACTAAATGACAAGAACCAGGTGAAGTTTATTTCCATATGCGATCATTTCAAAAAGAAATATAGTTTTGATATTTGACTCTTTATTTGAATAAAATTAGCCTCACAATTAAGAGACACTGAATATTGGTCTGAGAACCTCCAGAAAGTTGATATCCTAATACCAAGAGACAATCCATATGAGCTCAGATAGATGTTGACATAGTAATCAAGAGACTCCTAATACCAAGATACAATCCATATGAGCTCAGATAGATGTTGTAATAGTGATCAAGAGACTCTTGATACCAAGAGACAATCCATATGAGCTCAGATAGATGTTGGCATAGTAATCAAGAGACTCCTAATACCAAGAGACAATCCATATGAGCTCAGATAGATGTTGGCATAGTAATCAAGAGACTCCTAATACCAAGAGACAATCCATATGAGCTCAGATAGATGTTGGCATGGTAATCAAGAGACTCCTAATACCAAGAGACAATCCATATGAGTTTAGATAGATGTTGGAATAATATTCAAGAGACTCCTTATGCCAAGAGACAGTCCATATGAGTATAAATGTATATTTGCATAATATTTAAGAGATTCCCAATACATATATTGTGTGAGGGGATCTTTGACACCTATTTCCTGTCACGCGCTGGTTCTCGCTTGTCTATTCTCTCTTGCACACAGACGCATCACATCAATTTTAAAATCATATCGTCTTCATTAAGGTTGATAATATGCTGGCAATATAGACTTTATGATATGGAATTCCAAACAGGTTTGTTGGCATTATTGTTCTTTGTTTTATCGAATAGATAGCCACAAATGTATTTTGGTGATTTGAATATAACCGAGAAAATAGTATTGTGTTATGCCAGTTCTGCTGTGATTTAACTTTTATATACAACATATTATATGAGCCAAATGGATTTTTGAATATTATATGAGTGATGTGTCATGAAGAGATCATTATATAAAGATAATCTGGATGCCAAATAATAAGTTATTCAGTGGCAATATCTTATATGATATGATATTTCAAATTAGCTTCCATTCAGTGCATTTTCCCAATATATTTTTATCATATACTATTTTCCAATATATATTTCCAATATGTTATTCATCGGTTCTAGCATATTTCAGGATGGTCATGGATGTCATATTGCTCAAGTAATTGTTTTTATTGACTTTGCAATGATAGCATCAGCTTAATTCTCAACAGTATTGGACAGCTTTTTGTTCTAATAAGTATGGACTTTATTCTGGATGAGTTCTTCAACGATGAAATTCATTAACAATTAGGAACTTATATCCATCTTCATAAATTCAATATCCAAACCTGTTTTTATTTTTTTTGCTTAACAATGTCAATAGACCAATTTATTTTCTTATAAATAGTGAAAGCATATGATATAACAGAAGAAGGGAGTTATTGGTATTCTATTCCGAAAAAATAACATGTTATTCTAAAACCTATTCCTTTTATTTGCCACTAAATAATATGTTCAACCTTATCACAACTCAACTTTATGATAAAAAGACGTGTTTGCACTCGCACGGCGTCTGAGAGGATAGACCTCACATCCCAATCCACAAGATGGTCTGTTATCCACAGATGATCTGTTATCCAAAAATGATATGTTATCCAAAAATGATATGTTATCCAAAAATGATATGTTATCCAAAAATGATCTGTTATCCAAAAATGATCTGTTATCCACAAGATGATCTGTTATCCACAGATGATCTGTTATCCACAGATGATCTGTTATCCAAAAATGATATGTTATCCAAAAATGATATGTTATCCAAAAATGATCTGTTATCCAAAAATGATATGTTATCCAAAGATGGTCTGATATCCAAAAATGATATGTTATCCAAAGATGATCTGTTATCCAAAGAGGATCTGTTATCCAAAGAGGATCTGTTATCCAAAGATGATCTATTTTCCTAAGATGATGCATCTATAATGCATTTATAATCCAAAGATGATCTATTTTCCAAGATCTTTACTCTATGCCATTTACTAAGTTAAACCTTTTTTGATGATGAACAAGCCTCGCGTAAGTTTAATTGTGAAATATGCTAGAACTAAGCAATTGTTAAACCAGTATGTTCATGGAAGTCAAATAGCTCAGATAATTGCTTTTTGTTGACTTTCACATTGAAATGACACTATCAGCTTAATTCTTTAAGGAATTGGACAGCTTTATGCTGCAGAGTAATACAGGTTTCAAAGGTTAAATGGATAAATATTGTTTAGATCTTGTAAAACTTCTGGGAACCACCTATTTATCATTTAGGACCCAAAAGGTGTGATAATTAAATGTTTAGCGTGAAATGTTTACGTTCATGAAAAGCCTTTATTCCTTCTGATAGCAAGTTAATTGCAACGTAGTGTATAATTCCCTGAAGAGAAAATACCAAACATTGAGAGGAAAATCTCTGGTATAGAACCACCGTGAAGGATTAAAAAATGTTGAGTAAAGGAAAGCTGCAAATATATTCCTATCTATTGTGTTACGGCTAAACACATTTGTCTTAGCCAAGCTGTTAAAACATTAAAATATAGCGGCTGAGAGTAATTCATAAAAGGCTGGAAATCTCTAAGGGCCTAACACGTTATGAAATGATAGGTCTTTAATCTCGCCCTCTTTGTGTATGCAATGAGCGTGGCATCTGCTAGTGCAAGCTTACATCATTTGTTGTTCCCCCGTGACTTAACTTCAGCTAAGAACGTATCATGTGATACAGATGTGGAACTGAAGACGTTGTTGGTATCACACACCTGTACGTTTGTATATATATGCCTTAAGTAAAGACTCCCCATTGCCTCATGGCACCCCCTGACATTACCGCTAAGATTTCTTCATCCTCTCTCTGACATGAACATACAACTTCCGGATCCTGCTATTTCTAGCATTTTCCTGCCTCCTGTCTTCTTTGCCTCTTTAACATTTTAGAATTATAGCAGCGGATATATAATCGTTGACTTCTTACAGTGAAGTAATAGATAAATGTGCATGTATGTGAAGGCAAAACCCAACCTTCCCTTTTTACGGAATCTTACAAAATTCATTAAAACAACATATGTACATATGTACTTCTTTCGATTAAAAATATCATGATACTCCGCCGATAATCAAATTCTTCTTTGATATTTTTTGTTCATCTAATAAATAATATTGTCTTAGAAATATTTTTTCTGCTCTACGAGGAAGTCTAGAGTCATATAAAATAATTGCAATTTTTGGACATGACATTATTTTAGAAGGAGGAACTTGATGACGCTTTTAGACAATTTTTTTGGTTTTTGGCTTTACTTGTTTGGTCATCTTGCAATTATTCATAATTCCCTTTTTATCATAAGTGCTTAGATAAAACAAATCAAATGGGCAGAATCAAGTAAATCATAAACATGCTAACCCTGTAAGTTGAAGAAATACCATGCACTTGTGTTTTACCTCATGCGACATGATCAAATCAGATCAGATCAAATCTGGAGTCAAACAGGTCATCAGTCTTATATTCATTTTACACCGAATCGGTTCTTGAAGACGACCCAAATTTCACTCCAAGCCATTGTTTTCTCCTTTCTTTATATCAGTAGCTTTGTGTAAGCGAAGTCTATTGATGGGAAATGTTATTTTCTGTCTTGGGTCTTATATGAAAGGTGGCATAAAAATCAATTAGTGGGTTGACGCCCAATGTATAAGCTCACATAAAGGTTGAAAAAACTGCTATATGCTCCTTTGACAATCAAAGATCATATCACATGCAAATGCAACTCACTGATTGATATTACACTGCATAAATAATTAATTGATTTTAAACATAGAAAGATACCCTGACTAATCATTTTAAAGTGGGCAGGTTTTCATGTGTTTCATTTTATTGTGAATTTTCCATTAATATTTAAGTCTACAAGCGATTTTCAGACCCATCACAACTCCAGATAAATCGAACGTAATGTTTTACATTAAGGCAAATGAAACACATCAGGAACATCAGACAAAGACAAACCAAGACTTAATCTAAAAAGTAACATATCTTAAAAAGCAATAAACACACAACTCAAGTAAACAAACATCACATCGTTTGTTTCAATAAAGAAAGACATATATTATTGTTAATACATATTATCAATTAAAAAGGAGGAATTATTGAAACAAGCATAAAGTCACATGTCTTAATTTAGATAGATACCTGATCAATGCAAACAGACACATAAACATTCCCCTTTTCAATTGGTGCAGGCACATATAGAACAAATTCAGTCAAATTATGCAATCCTGTCACAATTAGGACGATGTGATATTGAGCTGTGACTGCTGTAGAGGGCATTAAGAGTTAAGTCCAGATAAAAGCCCCCATCAGGTTGAGGATGTAATGGTGAAGCTTGTGTTAAGCCTGCCTAGTCAAAGCTGACTTCGGAAACATTAGCCACACCTCTCTCCATTACAGGAGACGTGTATCTATTGTCTAAATCATAGGCGTCTCCAGGATTACCTCAGCAAGGGCTTGTCTTAAACCGGTAAAACCATAGTAATGACTTGTAAAAACATCGAGTAGTTGGTTTACTTACGTATAACATGCTTTGAAGAAATTAACAGATATATTTTATGACATATTTGAATGTGCACAATATTCACATCTAGTTTACAATTTTCATTCAAAGCAGTTGATCCTGTTATGTAATAAATCATAATTAAAAAGGTCATTATGTGGAGTATTAATATGGATAAGTTGGTTTTTGCATAGTATATATGTGCAGGTGACGGCAAATTCCATTATTATACTGAAATGTGGATATATGCAAAATGTAGAAGGAATAGTCTTGCTATGAATAATGTTAAATGCATATAATAAAAAATGTGAGACACAATCATAAATATTTTAAACTCTGTATTTACCATTGCATTGCACTTAACACATTACAATATCATCTCATTCCAATGTCGGCTATATATAGAATGAATCACATTTTGTCAACTGCATAATCTTCTCAAAAGAAGGTTTTATTTACATATTATATGCTGCATAATCAAGCCATGATCTGTTGTTCCTTAAGATAAAATTTAAAAAAAGTTTCCGTATGAAACTAGATGGGGATTAAAAGTTGTACAAGTGTTTCGCATGTATTGTGTTCAGTACTGGTAGGCAACCTGTAAAAGTACTTATAACGCGGTGGGCGTGCAGGACTCAAATCCTCTTAAGGGCCTAACCCGTTGAATTAAGCATAACCACTCATCTGTGGAAGCATAAAATTGGATAAAATTAATAGTGCAGTGAAGTGCTTTTCTATCAAATTACGTTCTGGACATGGGAGAGGCTTTATTGGAAACAAAATCAGATGTGGGGGAATGTATTTACACGTTTTATATCAAAGGAAAATCAAGTGTGATTGCTGAAGCCAAGCTTTGAAAGTACTGAAAGTTGTATTAATTTTGCTTCAAAATCTTTTAGACACATTGGTATTATCACAAGATAAATTTCATAAATGTTTTCTCCCAAAATACACTTTACAGGTTGAATTTCCTTTTCCCCTTTTGTTCTCCTCAATTTAATTTGTATTTCACTTCTTTACAATAATATCACGAGGACCATGTTTCTGTGCAAAAAGCAAGATTAAAGTTTTCAGTCAAAGAAATATATATGTATCCATGACATGAACCCTAAATAATGTCAAAAACCATGTGGCAGCACAAGGCAAGTGGTAACATCGCCATCTGGTGTGAGTTTACAGCTCAATACCTTCATTGTGGACATCATCATTGATTTGGCATGTTGATGCCTGTGCTGCCACCGACCATCTTAAAACTCAATATCCATTTAAATACGTTCATATATTTCCATTAGAAATGATTAAGCTAAGAAAATATCGGCATTTACGGTGAGAACCCATGACGTTTATTTCGTAAGCGAATATATTTGACTTCAGAGGTGAAGAACTGGGGGTTTAAGGAATATTTGAGAGGGGGTGTTCGCTTTTGTTTTGAGCTACCAGAAAGATCATTTGTGACAATTGGAACCAAGCTGTGAAAGCATCTAATCTAAAATGGCCGAAAGTTGGTCGAATATTGCATAATAATATCTAACCGGCCTTGTACGTAATTAGTTTTTCAAAAAGCATTTTGATGACAATGCACACACAATACACTCCGAATATATATGTATACCGGTATATATATTAAGAAAGCTATCTTTAATAGATATGTAGAAATCAAAATGACGTAAAAGTGGATGAACATTTGTTCAAGACTTAACTTCAGTGTACATTGATCGTACGAGATAAGATAACTCAATTCAGAAAAAAATTCTTGTTGTTCAACTTGCCTAGCCACCGACAAAATGCAATACGTGTGCGACAGAGCCGGTTACTTTTTTCAAGATCACTCTTATTTACAGAACAATTCATCACATTACACGTATCTCAGCAACAGTAGCCTAGCAGATGTAAAACATCGTACATCTCACGCTTAAGGTTCAGCCTCGTCTGACGTTCACTGAGATCTCACGTCTCTTATTCTGTTTATTTGTCTTATTGCTATACCATATACATTCACTTATATATGTTTATTTGTCTCATTGCAATACCATATACATTCACTTATATATGTGTATTTGTCTCATTGCAATACCATATACATTCACTTAAATCTGTGTATTTGTCTCATTGCATTACCATATACATTCACTGATATTTGTTTATTTGTTTCATTGCAATACCATATACATTCACTTATATCTGTTTATTTGTCTCATAGCAATACCATATACATTCACTTATATCTGTTTATTTGTCTCATTGCAATACCATATACATTCACTTATATCTGTTTATTTGTTTCATAGCAAAACCATATACATTCACTTATAGATCACCATTCTCAGTCACCACTTGTCTACATGCATCTATCTTTATCACATGCACACACCTTGTTTACTGTAATACTAAATGCATCTTTTACAAATTGTTCATATATCATCACATACTTTTCATGTCACTCATTAAATCTAGTTTATGTCTTTTTATAAACTCATTGCTCATCATAATACATGGATTAGAACTCCGGCTCATCAGGAAAATGTATTCCGCAGTGTCGTCACGGTTTAGCTCCTTGGGACAAATATTTATTGCACAAATGATTAACTATAGCGAAAATGTGTTATTTATTCTCACATCTGATTCCCAAAGTCCGCGGTTTGTGTTGTGAGGCTCCATGTAATAATTCAAAAGAAATATCCCTAGTCATTCTTTAGAATGAGCGGGGCATTGATGCACTATGGTGGGCTTCTATGGCGTGTTTTTTTCAAGCCTAGATCGTGCAGAATGGATGCTAAAATACAAACAAACATAATCAAAATCATCAAAATACACCTACTCACAACCAAATAGGATTCTAAACTGTCATGATTTAAATTGCAGTTGGTGTTAAATTGCAATTATCAATGTCATCTTTAAATTTGAATAGTATTGTTTGTAAATAAAAACATATCTTAATGATGTTTTATTTAAATATGAGAATAGTTTATTCATTTCTAATGTTATTTCAATATAAATATTATGATGTAAATGCATTTGATTCAAGATCAACCCCTCAGAATATATCTTTACGCTGCACTACACAAAGGTGTATATGAGGTTTATATGATATGATTGTTTATGTGTGTCCCCATGTCCCTCTCTATAAAAAATGATCATTTTAGTTTCCTTTTAATATATCGTCTCTTTCCCCAGAGCAAACAACTTTTGAATAGAGCCTGAGGTATATACGAGCTTGTCAGGGAAGTAGATGCAGGGAAGTACCTATCATATTCCTGAAAAAGTAACTCAAAATATATCACATTTATGTTACTTAATTAACATCATCATCTTTCCATACCATTCAATACATACACAATGAGGTGAAGAAAAATGAATATGTAGAAGAAGTACTAATGAGTCAAAATATAAACTTAATCCTATGTCATAATTAGAAACTGCAATATATTTGTCCTTAATTGAATAACAATAAACCACATGAATGTTCAAAGTTTCATATATATTTTTGCATTGTTTGGTAGGCTGCGCACACATGAAACCGCCAAGTGTTCTACACACTGATCAGATGGAATATATTCTAATTTCACATAAAACTAATATTACGCTCTAAGCAGAAACAATGGCCATGTTGGTTTATAGAACTAAAACATAAAGCATTGTATCATATTTCTTACTCTATCCATAACATAACCTTGTTCTTGCTTAAAAACAGAGCTTTTAGCTAATCATAATACATACGACAGTTCATATAGATACATTGCAATATGAAATCATAAATTCTCCACCACAATTGCGCATAAGTATGGCGGGCTCAACCACCAAATGGTAGCCATTAAAAATTATGTGAC
This sequence comes from Amphiduros pacificus, assembly GCA_949316495.1. Classification (NCBI taxonomy): domain Eukaryota; kingdom Metazoa; phylum Annelida; class Polychaeta; order Phyllodocida; family Hesionidae; genus Amphiduros; species Amphiduros pacificus. Next base: position 38,327,007 of record OX439002.1, read on the forward strand.
TTTGCATTCCGAAACAGTCAAAGAAATATTAAAGGTTAAATGGATGAAACCTTTACAAGGGCATGGTGATTGACATATCGATTGATTTCTATGACAAAAGATTAGTTAAGCATCCTCACAGATTGATAATCATCGCAACTGTCTACAGAAATCCAAATGGAAGTTCACGTTTAACTAAACATGAAACGTCTGATCAAGTACATATTCATAACACTGGCTAATAAGTAAATCATGTTGGCTGGCAGGTGGTGTCTCCATGCACTGTCCACATGGGATCTTATTCGCTGTTTTCTTAACATAGATAGAGGTTTCTAGAACGGCTCCTGCATGTGCTCAAATGTGTCACCAGTGTTTAGATGCCACTATAACAGAGGTATAGGTTGCTTTGAAACAACATAATTTCTTTTCATTTCAGTTGTGCAGGTTGGATGTGCCATTTGTTTAATAGATATGGGACTCGGAGGGAGACATAGTATTTATTAAGTGTCCCTGTGCACTAAAGCGGCATATTACATAAATGGGATTGGCGGGTGTATATGCAAACATGACCAAAGTGGATATAAATAAATAGAGAGCATTAAAAACAGATATGGCCCTGAAGATGAAATATGATTAACTTTGTAACATAATGAGAACACATTAAGTCATGGGTGCTCTCAGAATGCAGAATCAATATTACTATCTATAAATAAACTTAATGTTATAATCAACGAAGAATCATTGTAGAATAAGTCACAGGTACTACACAATCAATGTTTTGTACATGATTGGTTAAATCAATTACATTACATAGATATGTTCAGCGAGTATAAAGCTTGCCCTTTCAGATCAATATTTGTATATCAGCACTCCCCTTAATTGATCTCAGAATAGGACATTATGGTATGGAATGTATAAATAAATAGGCAGAAGAAAATGTTTGTACATGATAAATAAAAAGGTGCCTCTTTTTATTCTTATGATTTCAACATTAATTTGTCATTGATTTATTAGTTGATATGATTTGAATACCAATGATTAAAACAGTAATAATTTGATTGACACTGAAACCAGACAATGTTTGTGCAAAGTGCTGAAAACAAAAAAACTAGTGGACCAGAAAGATGTTAAGCGCGATTATAATATGACCTTGAACAATTAGACAGGGCCTGTTCGTGAGCAGGAGCAATAAATATAAGTGTCATATTTATGGTGGATATATCTCATTTACAGTCTTATATCTCACACAGAGATAAAGCGAAAACAAAAAAATAATCGGAATTTAAAGAAAAACTTATGATTGCCAAATAAAAAGGAGAAGAAATTTGTTGGGATTTTGAGGACATTTATTCCAATCTTTCATATATTTGGGTTATACATGGTTATGATAAGATAAATAACTAAATACTACTTTTGAGCAAAACACATTTGAGCAAGATGACTGTTTTAACATCTTCAATAATTACATTTTTTACATTTAAATAGAAAGTGGCTCTCCAGACACAATATGGCTTAACCTGAGACATTTTTCTGCAACTGATAACAATTGTTATTGAGAAGTAATAATATACCACATTTTGTACATCAAACGTTCACGCGACATCAGTGAAAATCAGGTAACATCTTGTTTGGGTTATCTTTGGACTTAAATTTCAAAAACTTTCCTGCAATCTTAAAAGCCTTGTTGCCATATAAAGGACTCACTATCTCTAACGAAATGAATAAATGAATATTATGGCCTTATAACATCTATTATTGCAGTTGATATATATTTCATTGGAATGGGATAGTGACATAATGTAAAATACTTGTACCTTGTACTCATTTCAGAGATTTCCAATGTTACATCATGAATTGAATAAGCTTTGTAAATATCTAAATGTAAATGAATAAATTCTATCTTTTAAAAATCTGTGATAAAAAGACGTTTTCAAATCTATCTTCAAAACTTTAATTTGTAAATGAACCTGTGATATTCAAGTGCATGGCGTGTTTTATCAAAAGCGAATATACTTGCCTTCAGAGGAGGAATACTGCAGTAAGGAACAGTTGTATTACAGAGAAAATAATTTGTCACACCTGTAGAGAAGCTGTGAAAGCGGCAAAACTAAAATGGCCAGAAGTTGGTGGAATATTGTACCAAAATCTCTTAAGGAGAGATGCGCCAACAATACCAAAAAATAAAACTATGATCTTACCTGCATACTATTTCGGACAGATGATTGTCTCATAACGATTCAAATGAATGACTTATAACTGTCTTGGAAATAAAAGTTTCGCTGTGAACCATTTTTGAATGAACAATTTCTCGTGGAATATTGTTGAGGAATAAAATTTTCATCATCATATCCAAGAGCAAGGTTCACAGATGCAATCAACACATTGAGATCGAGTAACAGATATCCTTCACACAGAAATCTTAACTTTGAAGTTTAATAGATCAGCATGTATCATGTTTTATATGTTTTTGACCGATAAATGTCAGGTAAAATGGATATACTAATTCAACACATCAACTTCCTGGGTTTCTTGAGGACAATGAAGCTTCTGCAACAAAACTATCATGTGAATCTGTAAAACCATGTGCATATTTGCTTTGTTCCAGAAAAATTTTTCTTGTCTTTCACACTGCAGCTATATTCTATTGTTATTGCAGCAGACATACACAGCTGCAGTCTTGAGTGCACCTTTTACCAACACATTTAGATCGCTTCAATAATCCTTCCTTTTCTCCTAATTCATAAGATACATATATTACTCTCAGATGTAAACAAAGGATAGCGAGTAGTAATTAGCGAAATGTAGCGAAGTTTTTCTCTAAAGCCTCATCTTTTTATATACCGTACATGTAGATAAGGTGGAAACATTGAATTAAATCACAATGAGAAAAGCGATTTTATATCACCTAGTATTCTATTTTAACATTCCTTTGTAAGACATGTGCACTGCCCCACCATTCCGTGCTAATCAGCGTTAATCTAGAGACAAATAAATATCTTTAGATGAAGAGTTACTCTGATATGATAACAAGAGGTGGTGTTCTGTTTGATTTCAGGTGAGGTGATAGCGATTGCCATGGGCAGTGCTTGTGGTATGTTCGTCATCATGGCCCTAGCCTACCTGGGGTGGAGGTTGCTGAGGGCCCGCAAGGTCACTACTGAACCGTCTGAGTATGAGAGGATACTGACCTCGAGCAACCCCGGCACTCCAGTCATACCTAACCCTCCGGACAACAAGACCATGTGAGTCAACATTGTCTCTATAATATTAAACAAACACACATTTATCTCCCCAAAGCTTCCTATCTCTTTATGTATTTACTCGTTTTTTGTATTCATTTGGGTCTCCAGTTCATCCATATTTATCCATATTTGGCATTTGTTGTTTAATTTTGTAGGAACAACATTCATTGTAATGAGTGCTTTTAAAATATTATCATTCTGGTCCTGCCACAACCAAAATGAATCCATTCAAAAACAGCCATAATAAATACAATTTAAATCAGCAGGGCGCTTTTCACTAATGAAAAAGACGCCATTTTCATTCAAATCAACCTGTCACGAATGCCATAATGAAAGTGAGCGTGTGTTAACTTTTAGTCCTCAAGTCAAATCAAATTATTTTACATTCATAGTTAAATTTCACCATAAAGTAAGGTTACACCTGAAATCAAAAAGTAAGGTTACACCTGAAATCAACCGCTGGTGTGTGTTTACAATGAGCAAGAGCAGACACGAATCATGAATCACAGATATTAGAAGAACTAAACTTTTTCTTCTACAAGTTTGTGTATGCACCAGGACCATGTGTACTTAAACGTATATATATATATATATATATGTTATAACTCTGTGATCCAATCAATATGACAGAGCAAACATCAGAACCACAGAAGAACAACATGACATAAATAAAGAGACATATATGACGTGTTATTTCCGAAAGAGGGGATACCAAACTTTGTTAGATAAAGTCATAGTTTAATGGGGCATAACGGTTAAAACATTCGCTGTGTTGGTCGAAATATGCCACAGATCTCTTAAGGGCCAAACATTTAATGCATGAGGGGAAAGCTTTAATAGAAATCTATGTCTCAGAATAATGATGGCGAACCTTAATGACACGATCATCAGTGATAAGTTTGCCATCAGCTAGACGCATATTGACGCCCTTTCTGCCTGTGTACATAACATTGCATACATTAAGCTAATGAATATCCGACAAGTTACGTAACTGAGTCGAGCCAGGCGGGCCAGCCCCACGCCGCATTTGATTAGATTCTAATAGTTAATGGATTGATCTCTGTGATACACACAAAGAGAAATCCCAATCTACAGTGGATCAAAGAGGAGACAAAAGCAATATTTCCACCCTGATACATTTATCTCCGGAATCGTCGGGCCATATCCAAATCCAAATATATATATATATGGACATTGTTTTGGTGCGATTTGGATATATACATAATATATATATATATATATATATATATATATATATATATATATATATATATATATATATATATATATATATATATATATATATATATATATATATATATATATATATATATATATATATACATATATATATATATATTGTCTTACTCAACGGACAATGTGAACCTGACCGAATCAGGTTATAACAGGTAACTTCAGTGTTTATCCCTAATTGTATCAAAATGAAATTCTACACCGAACTTAATTTTAAAAGGAATTCTCCTATGTTTTTGTTCATATTGAATAATCAAAAGGAGTATTCAGAGCTCGGAACTCAGAAATTAATCTATTTGGTTCTTTGATCAATCTTACAATGTTTTTTGGTTTCCCTTTCTCTACATCATGAATTAAATTTTACAAAAAGCCTACCACTGAGGCAAAACAAAAACAAGTACGAAAGAGATGCAATATTCAACCAACTTTTGGTTGTCTCTGACCAATAATTTCCTTGTAACGCAATAGATACGAATGCATTCGCCGCCATGCCATATTCAACTGTTGAATCCCTTACGTCTGCTTCTCACTCCAGTGCTTTATCTCCAAAGTCAGGTGAAACACGCGATGCTTACAAACATATGAAAAGCGTGATAGGGTATCTGATTAACATGACTTTTACATTACAAAATCCACACTAAGTTAGATTTAATCACAACACGAACCACTGTGGTGAAAACGCATTTTAAGATATATTTTAATGGTGCAGCTTCATTTGAATGAATAGTGAATCCCGAGAGTAATTTGTCGCTTGATTGTATAATATTAATGGTTGATATTCCAGAAATGGTGATCTGCAAGTGACATTGTCAAAATTAATTATTAGAGCGGTAAAGTTAGCTCCACAGTATTATTTTAATATAAAAATTATGAAACTCAATCAATAACTAAAAAACTCCGAAAATCTTTCAAAAGAGTACTTTCTAACTGCAAACATATGATATTGATAATAACAACTTCAAACTACAATTCTTCATATTTCTAAAACGTTCACATGTTACTTTGACTATGAAATCTGCACCCATCTCACAGAATCTGCGTAGTTATTATGAGCTTTTAACGATAGCTAAAAGGAAATAACACGTCATGAAATAACACGTGTCGACATTATTGTGTTCTCACATTTATTTAGGAAGCTGCCTGCACATGACAGTTGACCTTGCAATGACCAACTCTGCCAAATGAAGCTTTCCCACCCAGCACTGTACATATAAGTTGTAAATAAGCTACTAATGGTTGATGACAAAACAATGATAAATAACAAGGGAGAATACATGCCAAATGTATTTGCCATATTTCATGCACAACCCGTATTTTTGTGATATGAATATTTTATATTGTTTATTTATTTCTCGAGGATATTGTAAACTCAACACGAAAGTAGAATGAGGTGTGATTGAAGATAAACAAATTTAGTAATTTGAGAGAAGAGAGTGTAAGATACGATTATATCAGGAACATCCTCTCATCGATGCCATAACACAAGTGTCAGGCCTCGGTCACGTGGTTTACGTTACATAATATTTGGATCTCCATCCTTAATGAGCGCCCCAAGCATCATTAGCGTCACATAGTCCACAACATATGAAATCCTGAGAAGGAACAAGTGGTTATCCCCCACGATCACAGCGAAAATAACATATTTGTTTAATTGTGCCAGATAATATCATTTAAGTATTTCAATTGAAGAATAGTGTCAATGTTGCAAAAGAATGTAGTATTGCTGGTTATGTTGTTTTGATAGTATTCAGCTCTTACATATATGCTTTCTGACTGTAATCATCGATATAACATTATGGCAAGCCATATAGGTATCATGGGACATTGGTCAATAGAGGGAACACCTTAAATAATATTTGATTAACCAATAGACATCTCAAGAGATTTATTACAAACTTATGTTTTGTTACTGTGGTATATATCTAGTTATACTCCAAAGTTATAAATATATAATTGACTGAATTAAATCGGCCATGTTATATGACTACATTGAACTCCAGTGGCGATGTATGTAACATACAAGCGCTAGTGGACTCTCTATATAGAATAAGGCAGGCAAACTTTGTGTCACAGCTTGTCACAGACTTGGGTTGTATGACTGTCACATATCACCAAGCGTGTCACAGACTGGGGCTGTATGCCTGTCACATATCACCAAGCGTGTCACAGACTGGGGCTGGATGCCTGTCACATATCACCTAGTGTGTCACAGACTGGGGCTGGATGCCTGTCACATATCACCTAGTGTGTCACAGACTGGGGCTGTATGCCTGTCACATATCACCAAGCGTGTCACAGACTGGGGCTGGATGCCTGTCACATATCACCTAGTGTGTCACAGACTGGGGCTGTATGCCTGTCACATATCATCAAGCGTGTCACAGACTGGGGCTGGATGCCTGTCACATATCACCTAGTGTGTCACAGACTGGGGCTGTATGCCTGTCACATATCACCAAGCGTGTCACAGACTGGGGCTGTATGCCTGTCACATATCACCAAGCGTGTCACAGACTGAGGCTGTATGCCTGTCACATATCACCTAGTGTGTCACAGACTGGGGCTGTATGCCTGTCACATATCACCAAGTGTGTCACAGACTGGGGCTGGATGCCTGTCACATATCACCTAGTGTGTCACAGACTGGGGCTGTATGCCTGTCACATATCACCTAGCGTGTCACAGACTGGGGCTGTATGCCTGTCACATATCACCTAGTGTGTCACAGACTGGGGCTGTATGCCTGTCACATATCACCAAGCGTGTCACAGACTGAGGCTGTATGCCTGTCACATATCACTTAGTGTGTCACAGACTGGGGCTGTATGCCTGTCACATATCACCTAGTGTGTCACAGACTGAGGCTTTATGTCTGTCACATATCACCTAGTGTGTCACAGACTGGGGCTGTATGCCTGTCACATATCACCTAGTGTGTCACAGACTGGGGCTGTATGCCTGTCACATATCACCAAGCATGTCACAGTCTGGGGTTGTATGCCTGTCACATATCACCAAGCGTGTCACAGACTGTATGCCTGTCACATATCACCAAGCCAAGCGTGACACAGTCTGGTGTTGTATGCCTGTCACATATCACCAAGCGTGTCACAGACTGTATGCCTGTCACATATCACCAAGCGTGTCACAGACTGTATGCCTGTCACATATCACCAAGCGTGTCACAGACTGGGACTGTATGCCTGTCACATATCACCTAGTGTGTCACAGTCTGGGGCTGTATTCCTGTCACATATCACCAAGCGTGTCACAGACTGTATGCCTGTCACATATCACCAAGCCAAGCGTGACACAGTCTGGTGTTGTATGCCTGTCACATATCACCAAGCGTGTCACAGACTGTATGCCTGTCACATATCACCAAGCGTGTCACAGACTGTATGCCTGTCACATATCACCAAGCGTGTCACAGACTGGGACTGTATGCCTGTCACATATCACCTAGTGTGTCACAGACTGGGGCTGTATTCCTGTCACATATCACCAAGCGTGTCACAGACTGTATGCCTGTCACATATCACCAAGCGTGTCACAGACTGGGACTGTATGCCTGTCACATATCACCAAGCGTGTCACAGACTGGGACTGTATTCCTGTCACATATCACCTAGTGTGTCACAGACTGGGGCTGTATTCCTGTCACATATCACCAAGCGTGTCACAGACTGGGGCTGGATGCCTGTCACATATCACCAAGCGTGTCACAGACTGTATGCCTGTCACATATCACCAAGCGTGTCACAGACTGGGACTGTATGCCTGTCACATATCACCTAGTGTGTCACAGACTGGGGCTGTATTCCTGTCACATATCACCAAGCGTGTCACAGACTGGGGCTGGATGCCTGTTACTTATCACCTATCGTGTCACAGACTGGGACCATATCCTTGTCACATGTCATCTATCACAGATTGGGACTGTATTGCGCAAGGTGATACGTGTCAGGCAAATAGTCACAATATATGATACACTAATTATAATGCGACAAGCAAACTGTCTCAGTCTATGACAAGTAACAGGTATGCAGTCCCATTCAGTCCACGTCTGTCCAATTTCAACCATTTCCAGGTGATACTATATGTAACATACACGTGACCACGTGACTCTAAGAGAGCTCAGCAAGGCTTTATAGTCTACCTGTATAATGTATAAACAGCAAAGGTCTGAGTTCACTTCGGGTTATACTCTTTATCCCTGTGTTTGGCTTATAAATTGAGATTCGCTTATAATCTGTTTTATTAAGAGGTCGCATTATGATAACGAGTCTGTTTAACCTTTCAGACTTCAAAAGATCACCCCTAGGATGAGTATAACAGCAGCCATATCCGTGATTAATCAATTTTGATGTAATGCAAATTTGAGATGTGATATTAATAGCAGGGTTACTGATTTGTTATTTGACTCCTGTTAGCGATATTATTTTTTGAAATTCTGGAAATGTGGTTTAACCAATGATGCCCCATTGGTTGGTTTCGGGAAAGGTCTGTTTTATAAAATGTGACATATTGTATTGCAGGATATGAATTGTATTTTTACGTTTTGCAAAATGATTTTGGTTTTAAAAACTAGGTTTAACATGATATTAAATTATCAACTTCTTTCGATCGTCATCACAAAATAATCACAGATTGAGAATTAAGCTTTGAAATTAAGGTGACTCTTATTTGACCATATGAAAATTCTTGTGAACTATGTGAATCAAATATCAAATCATTGTAAATGGAGAGGTAATGTAAATTTGTGTAGGTGAAATTGTACTTGTAAATGAAATACGTATATAATGGTAATTTGCATTTTTCTAAATATTCATATTTGAATGTCGTTGCCATGTTGCCATGGATCTTTTATAAATTGGTATATTGGGATTAATATACTGTCCCTGGATCTTTTACAAAGTGACATATTGGATGGTTAGATAATGGTTAATAACTAAGTTGGGTCGTCAGACTAATTAACAGATACATTTTGCAATTACCTGTAAAGGAATTTTAGAATTTTAAAATATAATCCGTTATTCACGTGACAATTTCATATTTCACCAGAAGGGACCTTTTTTTCTGGGGACAATAAAGGTTTTCGTCGGTTCACAACCTGCATCAGTTAAAGCAAATGTACTCGTTCAGGTCGAATAAAAGATGTTGTTCGTCTTACGAATCTCATTGCCATCATATGTAAATGCTCTAATAATTGTTGTATTATGTTTTGTTGTGGTCGGACAATTAGGAATTTTCTGTATATTTTCAAAATTTATGACAGAAGAGAAGTTCTATTGCAAATGGTAGGGGAAGGAATTAGAGAAATCCTGTATGGAATGAGCCTTAGCTGGCAAGTAGAATAGGTGTGAGCCTAGAGGCTAAACATACACACAAATATCAATGCTGAGCTCTTACATTTCTTATAAATGCTGACATTTTCTTGACATATTATGCAAATGAGATCTAACTACACCACATGTCTGTGGTTGACCATCAGACAAATTCAAAAAAGATTTTGGTTCATTTGTGATATATTTGAATGTGTTTATATACATAACTCATTGGATCTTCACATTGACTGTTTAGTGAGAACAGTTGTTTTTGGTAACTAGACCAGAGTAACAAAATGGGTCTACAAAGAAAGCCTCAAACCTTTGTTTCTTCACCTTTACTTAATAGATGATATGCCTGATGTATAAATTAGTATAAAATTGCGTTATCGAGGAAAAGGTTCTTGGGTAAGATGTTATTTGCAAGGGAAAAAGATTAATTTGTCTATTCAGGTATTGACCTAATCTCCGCGGCAGATCCTGAGTTAATACCAGACCACATCCAGTACAAGCTTCATTTTAGGGGCCAATAGGCATAAAGTCTCAGTCAGATATTTTGCACATGTTGATGGTGTCATGGTTATTATTAGATAGTTAATATAATAACAAATGAGTAAAGATGTTCGTGATATGGTTATTCAAATTAGATAATATTGGAATTTATCCAATTGATTTCATTCGAGATAACACCTACTTGTAGCAGATATAATGCTGCCTCACTGAATTGTCATGTCGCAGGTCCTTGACATGACAACCCGCCCTGTCACAGATTTACAAGGACAACGGGTTAACGCTTTGGCACGGTCATAAACTCATGTGTGAAATTATATCATGAGTTCAATCTCGGCATGGCCAGGGATCGAACCCACGACCTTTGGATCATCACAGAGGAACTGGTGCTAATAAGCTAACGCTCAAACCAAATGCACCACGGCCTGTGGCCTTTTATCAGATTGAGTATATTCTTAGTTATGAATTTGTCGAACAGGATGTGAGAACATTGCACTATACTTTAAGCATTCAACTAGTTTTTTTATTGGAGACTTGATATTCTGTCACGTTAGGCATTTTCAAGCAATTTCTACTGGAGGATACATGCGACGGTTTCACATTGCATTTCATAATTCAATCTCTTACAAGCAGGATGCCAACTTTTTTCCCATTGATTTCAAGTGCCTCGGAAAGCTGGTGTTCACCTCCGGGGAAGCCCATGGATAAATATCTGTGTACATATGTGCATCTCGCAGAAGCCTCTGTTGCTGCATCATTTAATTAGTCTATACTATATAGTCCTCGCCCAGCCTGTGTTGTCTCTCGCCCTGTGGGCAAAGTCACATGACCAAGTATGATATAATGCATAAGTCATACGCATGCAGGGAAACCTTTGTGTTGTTAATTGAAGCTTACATATAGAGCGACTTAAGGGGGAGATGAGGAGTGAGTAGCCGAGCTTGCCTGGCTGTCTCAGAGTAGCTACTGTAACCAGCTACTGCACAGGTCACCATAGGCCAAGCCGTCACTGCGTGAACACAACATATCTGGGATTGCCATAGATCGCCTAGCTTTACTTTATCCTCCAAAATGCAAGGCGTCTTCAAGTAAGTGTTATTTTGTACATTTTACCTGAATAACGCATGATGGGAAAAAAACTTCTCGTCGTTTTCTTGGTGCCATAGTGTATGAAGATCTACAAGTGGCATTTTCAGTGTGAACATTTTCTCATGAACAGAAAAAGACTGAGAACTTAGGAGCTATAGTAATTGTAGCATGGAAGAACCAAAAATAAAATACTATTAAATTAAATGTTTCTTTGAGATTCTAAAGATAATGTAATATAACAGTAATAGCCTTGATTTATATTGGCATGGTTAAACGTTAAACATAATGTATTGACGGATTGACGTAGTCCAGGTGACGGTGCTATGTTATATGTGAGGGATATTGTCACACACTGCCTCTGATTGTGAGGCTCTCAATTGACATGCCTTGCAATTTACAGAGACATGCATTCATCTGTGATAAATATAAACAAAAGACCCCGCCGCATTATTCATTTTCATACATAACGTTCTTTGTTATAAAGTGCACAACAGTTTTTGGTTAAATCATCCTGTTGCTCCTGAAGATACACATAACACATCACTAACGCATCAAAGCATCTGTTAAACACAGTGCTCCAGAGCCTCTATAATACATTTACATAGTGTTCCAGAGCCTCTGTGATACATCTACATAGTGCTCCAGAGCCTCTGTAATACATCTACATTGTGTTCCAGAGCCTCTGTTATACATCAACACAGTGCTCCAGAGCCTCTGTTATACATTTACATAGTGTTCCAGAGCCTCTGTTATACATCTACATAGTGTTCCAGAGCCTCTGTTATACATCAACACAGTGCTCCAGAGCCTCTGTTATACATCACCACAGTGCTCCAGAGCCTCTGTTATACATCAACATAGTGTTCCAGAGCCTCTGTTATACATCAACACAGTGCTCCAGAGCCTCTGTTATACATCAACATAGTGCTCCAGAGCCTCTGTTATACATCAACATAGAGCTCCAGAGCCTCTGTTATACATCTACATAGTGCTCCAGAGCTTCTGTTATACATCAACATAGAGCCCCAGAGCTTCTGTTATACATCAACACAGTGCTCCAGAGCCTCTGTTATACATCAACATAGAGCTCCAGAGCTTCTGTTATACATCAACACAGTGCTCCAGAGCCTCTGTTATACATCAACACAGTGCTCCAGAGCCTCTGTTATACATCAACATAGAGCTCCAGAGCCTCTGTTATACATCAACACAGTGCTCCAGAGCCTCTGTTATACATCAACATAGAGCTCCAGAGCCTCTGTTATACTTCTACATAGTGCTCCACAGACTCTGTTATACATCCAGAGCATCTGTTAGACATCTACATAGTCCTCCACAGACTCTGTTATACATCAAACAGTGCTCCAGAGCCTCTGTTATACATCAACATAGAGCTCCAGAGCCTCTGTTATACTTCTACACAGTGCTCCACAGACTCTGCTATACATCCAGAGCATCTGTTAGACATCTACATAGAGCTCCAGAGCTTCTGTTATACATCAACACAGTGCTCCAGAGCCCCTATTATACATCTACATAGTGCTCCAGTGCCTCTGTTATACATCTACATAGTGCTCCAGAGCCTCTGTTATACATCTACATAGAGCTCCAGAGCTTCTGTTATACATCTACATAGTGCTCCAGAGCCCCTATTATACATCTACATAGTGCTCCAGTGCCTCTGTTATACATCTACATAGTGCTCCAGAGCCTCTGTTATACATCTACATAGAGCTCCAGAGCCCCTATTATACATCTACATAGTGCTCCAGTGCCTCTGTTATACATCTACATAGTGCTCCAGAGCCTCTGTTATACATCTACATATAGCTTCAGAGCTTCTGTTATACATCTACATAGTGCTCCAGAGCCTCTGTTATACATCTACATAGTGCTCCAGTGCCTCTGTTATACATCTACATAGAGCTCCAGAGCCTCTGCCACTATGTAGATGTATAACAGAGGCTCTGGAGCACTGAACTATGTAGATGTGCTATGTAGTGCTTCAAAGCCTCTGTTATACATCAACACAGTGCTCCAGAGCCTCTGTTATACATCAACAACTTGCTCCACAGACTCTGTTATAATTCTACATAGTGCTACAGAACCTCTTTTTCAAAAAATCTTCAAAGTGAACCTAATCCTTAGTTATGAATATTCATGTAAATGTACACTTATATCGCGCTCCCGATCCCCTGATTTAAATCAACAAGCCTCTGTAATTAACCTTATCATTTCTAATGGTCTTTGAAGTAATCCTCGTTATTTCCTACAACCTCCCTTATAAAGGCAAAACGTTCTTCTCAATTATAGGTATTCCTTGTTTTGATGTTGACAATCCCTCGTTAATATTTAATATTTGCACGCTTAATAGCTTAGTTTGTTCTCTGTGTCGTCACTGATACCCAACTGTCCATCTTTACACAAGTATCATTAGACACAAGGCTTACTTTTTCCTGGACTCGTTAAATTAGTATAACGTGAGCATAAGACTTCCGTGAGGGAGGGTATAGAGATATTTCATTTCTTCTCTGTGTCATTTCAAGCACCTGTATGTAAAACGTTCACTGAAATCATCATTCAATCTTTTTTTGTTTATTAGCACAATCGCGTCACCTGGCTTTATGTTTTATTGATGTACAATGTATTTTGAATATATTTTACAAAGTCAAGGCTTTACCAAATTTTCAAATATCATTTTATAATTTCATTTACCTCATTGCGACAATCAGACACATCTCGGAGTCGGGCCTATGGGCGGAGAAACCTCGCACGCAGTCGCAATGGTAGGTTGTAACCTTACGCACTTTATACCAGTACAATGGCAGTGATTAAAAAAACACAGTTTATTACAGAAGAGTTGTGGCTTAAGCAAATAAAATGTCAACTTTCAGCGTTATTTGCAGAGTGAAAGTACTGCACGATTTGCCACATTGACTGATTCACAAGATGTAATGTGAAGAAGCTTGAGGCGATTTGTTTGGTAAGCTCTCACAGCATGACACTCAGCATAATTTGTCATGAAGGTGGATAGGTCAAAGCCACTGCTAATTTACAACTGCCACATTAATTGGCCTTGCTATCACGATACTCATTCTTTTTTAAACTGTGGATACTACTATTTGTGTTAAACGCTGGGATGCAATTGTCGATGAAGGTATACTGAATGTTCATCTATGTATATTTATAGTGGTATAACAGTACAATCAGCTTTGTGAATGTTGGCTTATAGTAGTTATTGAAAAATACATGACTGACATCCTGCTTGTTGGGCATCCACAAATAGCCTCCAGTATGTTGCGCCGGTAGAGGGAGCTCAGCAGCAAATTACATAATGCTATTTGGTTGGCCATCTGTAAATTTGAGTCAAATATTACTTATAAAATCATTTTACAACATGTTTTAACAATATATTTCTCTTGTAATAATTAACGATAGAATTTGTCAACATGCTCAATACTGTGAAAGAGAAATAATTAAGGTATATACTTTTCCTAAATGAACTGATTGGTGTGCTTTGATAATGTTCTGTATTGATATTGAATGAACACAATAGCAGGCATTTATACATGGATTCTACAGGGACATTATGTACAATGTATTGGTGGTCGGGAGATGTGTGCCTGTCTGAGTTGATCTGCTGCAGTAGTAAGGAGAGACAGTGTTATACTTGGATTACAGTTGAACATAGTTTCTGATAAAATATAGTGTCCATTACAGGCAAATGTTTACAGAAACAAAGTGTTGAGTTTTACAGAAACAGTTTGTAATGCATTATTTTTGTTTGTGGAAATGCATTATATTAGAATATATTCTTTTGTATAAAGATTTTAAGAAAAATGACTAGTCTATTTTGGAGAGACAAAGAGAGCAAAGAGGTTTGTGTTAGAAGAGTTCATTTTATATGGAAGGAGATAGAATCTGAATAAATATTTTGTATATAAGAGATAGAAAATCTAGCTAAATAAGGTAATTTATGCAAGACGTTTTCAGCAGGATTATAATGTTAAGTATGAGAGTGTCCTGGCTGAGAGACACGGAAAGGTTAGAGATATATAGAATAGAATCATCAGATAAGCGTTGGGTTGCACTAGTATAACAGGTATAATCTGCCGTGTACGAATAGTTGTTTTATTTGTCAGAATAAAGGATATATTCTACGAGTACAAAGGATCTCCATATAGAATACGGAGATGATCCAATGATCATGAAGGAAATATAAAACTTAGCATTACGTCCAACAAAACCAAACCAAATATATATAGCGCTGGACACAATAGGTAATCTCAGCTACATGTAGCAAGCAGAAGGACGACCATTATATAGTTTGGGGCCACAGGTAAAAATACATATTGAAAACAAAAAGATTTAATTTTGATGTTAAGGTTAATTTAGAATGGATGCACTTAAGCAGTAAAAGGGAAATTAGAAATGCCAAGCGATGTGCTCCTCTGCATTTCATCTGTATTATTGCAAGCCGTTCAGTCTTATCACGACCTCTACCGTCATTGCTTTGTATTTGATATCACCCGAAATTTAGAATTCATGAGTCATGAATACTCGTCTTGCTCACCAAAATATCATCCAATCCAAATTGACCCATAGCATTTTATTACACGTGATCAGGTGTCTGAAACAAACAGTATAACTGTCAGTACAAAATAACTCTTTATGAATTATTAACTATTTTTTCTCCAATCAGTCTAGAGCCTTTTATGAATAATCGGTTTTTCACCAATGAGGGCAGGGACTGGCATGATATTGATAAGTCCTGTAATGGAGGGTTTACATGTGGAGTTCAACACTAAGACCAATTTCTATTTTCCATGGATTCAATTAATACAGATGTGCAGGATGAGTTGCCTACTGCGGCTTGTTTTTATGTTTATTTTCATAACTCCCATCCCAAAACAATGAATAACAAATGAGCAAGGAAAATATTAATCTCGCACTGATAAATACTGTAACCTGCATCGAAGAAGTCAGACACACTTGCTCATCTTCTTATTTAGACACTGGCACCTTTCATGTGGGATCATACTCTCAATTATAATAATTGCAAACCTGAAATAACAAGCAAATCATTACTGTATAATTATATATATATATATATATATATATATATATATATATATATATATATATATATATATATATATATATATATATATATATATAGATACATAATACCCATTGTCTTTGTAAATCTGTAACTGAGTGGTTTGTCATGTCCAGGACCTGCAACATGACAATTCAGTGTGACAGCACTATATCTACTAAGTAGTTCTCGACTTGAAATAACTGGAATAGTTGGAAAACAGAATAGTTGGAAAACAGAAAAGACCTCCATTTCTTCTGCGTTGACTTTCTTTATTTCAATTCCTGTGACTGTATTTCAGTGAAAATCAGTGAAATTCAGTCGAGTTCAAGTTAAATATATGAACCAGTACCTGTTCATTATCACCTCATGGGCACCTGACGATGGCATTATGTCGAGAAAACCTACATGTTGACATATATTGAACTTGCAATTGACTCAATCAATAAAAAACCTGCTACTCGGTAAAATAGGATGTTTACCTATCTGAACCTGTACCCCTGTACTAACATAGTCCCATGTTTATTATAGAGGATGATAATTTTATGTAGATTTAAAAGAGTTTAGTGTAAAATCAAAACACAGATATTCAGAATATTTCCGCTAATGATCAAACCAAAATTGGATCGCTTGGGCAAAAGAACCTTATCTAAATATAAAAAATAGCTTGACTTAGTAAGACAATTGAATTTGGAAGGATGTTTGTAGCCTTAATATTCCATCTAAAAGGCTTTCTATAGATTTAATTAACTTGTAAGTAGTCATATGTACTATTTGTGAACACCATTGTATAATATTTCTGCATAATTCAGAAAATAGCATAACCTTGGAACATTTCATAAAATTAATTTACTCAATGTTCAACATATGGTTGCAAGGACACATATGTTATAGACAAATACATATAACATACTGATTTGTCAATGGTATTTTAATCATTTTTTTCTTTGTTTTCATAACATATCACTTTTATATGAGACTTTCACACTTATATTATCTTTTGCAATCCTTGTCTAATTGAACGAAAACATGAAGGACATATATAAAGGGTGTGTAGATATTGATGCAATTTTCAACTTACCTTCAGCCAACTTGGTTTAAAAAACACAAAATAACTGTTTGTGGCCCTTCCAATCCCATATTTTTCAATTTTTTAATACCCGAACTGGGTATAGTTTCTCCCCTTCAGGAACCTTCTCTTAAGGAAAAAATGTCTTCTCTCGGGTTTTATATATTAGCGTATGTCTGTTCCAGAATACAGATTTTAGATCACATATAATTCGATGTAAATGCAAAGCTTTTGTCTGAAAATTCTTTTTGATATTCTCTGCTTTGCTTATACTCAAAACACAAAATGTCTTTCTATTGATCGACACATTTTTGATGCCTTGTGTTTTTTACCGATTTGCATGAAACTCCGAGGCCACAACAAACAACATGACTGTTTTGTCTGAAAGGAGGTTTGACATGAGTAGATATAAAATGACAAAGTTGTTTCTTTGCCTTTCACAAGTCTCAGCTTCCCTGCCTATTATCAATATGTCAACTGTAATGAAATTCAGCAAGACATCTTCATTCCAGCGCTTTTTGGTCGTTTGTATTGAATTCCTTTGCCTTTTGTTTGGATGAGAACCAGGTGGCGCTCCAGGCTGGAGCCCGGATGTGAAGCTTTCATATTCATAAAGCTGCACATGGCAGACGCCATGTCTGTACCTATTTCACACAGCCATCTTCTGTCCTAGCACTAATTCCATAATAGAGAGAACATGATAAATGTTACTGAGATACATAGGAAGACACGACACAGCTTGCAGTCTTACTGGTCGAGCCTTTATTAGCTCAAACAACTGTTATAAAGTTTATCATTTTCTCCAGGTTGAATTAATTGCCAAAATCATCAAAACAACCATGCATATATCAATTGATTACATAATTTCAAATGGGATTAGTATATGATAGTAATTTCTAACCGCATTGTATCAAATTCCATACAAGTGACACGTGACTTGTTGATATTGACTGATTACCAATGTGGTTTGCCCTGAAACTACATGGACTGAGAGGAGTTTAACAATACTGAATAATATAACATGCCACATATTTCGATCAGGAAACATTATTCGTGATAATATGTACAGTCCATATTTGTATATAAATGTGGATTCATCAATAAAATAAGTGAAATGTAAGTGCTTTACAATTCAACAAAATTATATGTTGATTTTCAGGTAAGCAAAGCTCTCTGGACAAGTTATTTCGATTTCACAGAAAATAAAGCAATTCTATCACCAAAAAAAACAACGACTTTTGATTTGGATCTATTAAATAAATGTCTACGGAGGCATAACCTGAGATGAAATCAACACTGATATTCTATCTAATAACCAGGGTATTTTAACATTCCTAATTTAAACTCAAAAGTTTCGACTGAATTGATAATTTACGGGATATGTAAATGTTCATGCTCAAGAACTCAAACTATAATATTATTATAAAACTCCAACCAGAGGGCGCCACTGAACGTTATGAATAAATGTTGCTCTGGTCGCACAATAACGTCTCACTGACTTCCCAATCCACGACTACCATAATGCGGCTGCATTTCTGTAAATCGACATATATACCAACACAATGATTTCACATGCTCAAGGTTAATCTCGTGGTCAACTTACTCGAGGTTTAAAATCCATTATTAAAAATCCATTGGTAAAATCCATTATTTAAATCTCGAAATCGTCAGCTTTCTGGCTTCCATGCTATAGTTTCTGTGATCTGAAGATCCCTCAAATAAAACCCAATAAAAAGATTTCATCTTTGTTTTCTCTCTGAAATGAATATTTTCTATATTTACTATGTTTGCAAAAACAGTTTAATTAAAATGACGTGCATATCATTAAAACCCCGATATGAAGATTTCATGTTTAGCATGGAAATTCGAACAATGTACAAATTTACATGAACAGAAACATAATGTTCAAGAATACATGTGTGTGCTGCCTGCATCATTTCAGACTCGAATGTGGGTTTGACGAATATCTATGACAATAATGATTTGTACAACAAGAGCTTACATATGATCAAGAATATCAAACAATGATGGGATTAAGGAGGTACAGATGTAATTCTATAGTTAAGGGTTTCTATTCTAACTTGGTGCATTCTTTATTAAGATAATTGATAAAGTCAAATCAGCCCATGGTCAAAATAGAAATATTCAAATACCACAGATACCTTCGGATGTTATACTCCACATAATGATGTGTTATTTTATGAAGATCCATCAGTCACATTTCTGGGCTCTAGCTGTCTTCAAACTAAGTGATAAGAATAGGTTAGATCTCAGCCATATGTCTATATATAATATCGGTATGTATATATTACTCTGCATGGCGAGGTAGATTTGATTTGATTTGATTTGATATGCTGGCCGCTCCACTTTTGTCTCGTGGGCACTCAGAGCTTACGCAGCATGGCTATCCAGCTAGAGAGGAGACCCAATACGCACTATCTCCAATCTGTGAATAGCGCTCGGAGTCACATACTACCTCTGCCACAATTGGCCTGGTATTGTTTCAACCTAGTCCGCAAGGTCGATTGCATAATCCACATACTGGTGCGCAATTGGTGAGCTGTGCACATGCTCACTCACAATGCCCGTCCATTTCAAACTAAAGCAAGCTGTCACATCCACACACACACGTGTTGATCGTCGCTTGCATCCACTTGTGACTACTCACTTTCTAGCCAAACCAATGACACCAGTTGACTGAGTTATAATTGCATTGTATTTGTTGTTGTAGTCACTTTCTAACCAAAACAAGGACACCAATTGGTTGTGTTATAACATAATATTTTACTTGATGTCAATTGGCTGCTTAAAGAAGCTGGTTATGGGCGTGACCTCTTAGTACTCAAACGTTCGGGAGAGACTAAGAGGCCGAGCCAGTGAAATGCAGCTTCTTATATATGCGTGCTTGCTTTGAAATTACAATTAGCTGGGCGGCTCGGCTTGACACTTGGAGTCCCCCCCATACCTCGCTCACCTTTAAGCAACTTTATACCTATAAAGTCATCATAACTAAGCGCGTAAAAACATTCTACATTAACTTAGCTTTTAAAATTCCGTATGCGTTTAAGCATAAAGGAGAGTATTATAATATAGATGAACACACGTCTGTCCCATACTGGTTCAGTACCTTATGAAGTGTTATTCCTGAGGAAATTGTTAATATATCAAAGTGGTTTGTTTGATCATATTGAATATATCATATATAATGTGTTAAGCCCTACCGAGACATGAGCCATCTGCAAACCAATTGATAAGAATAGGTTTGATCTCAGCCATTTGTCTATATATAGTATTACTATATATAAACTAAGGGCATGAAACCTCTTGCATCACATTTCTATCAATCATATGCATCAAATTAGATAAATAATAGTTATATCCTAGTACATCCTACACTTTTAAGGATATCAACCATATAATATTAAGATAGCAAAGCATATTTAGAAACTTTGCTTAGGTTTGTGTTCCAAGAGAAATGAGAGAAAACTGGTGATTGAGTGCTGGAACACGATATCAATAAAATTATTCGGAAGGAAATTTACAAGTGTTGCTCCATTTATTTGCAAATAACTACAAGGCATTGTCACATTCAAGTGAGCACAAGATTAAAATAGTATTCTGTGGGACACTATTCATTTCTATGACTCCCTGGATCACAGACTTTCAGATTTTTACATTTGGACTTTCAGATTTTTACATTAGTTATCTTAGATTTGGGAAGAAACATTGAGTAATGTTAGGGTAAGATACGTTTTGCAACACTGAATTTAAGGATTAGTTGACACAAAACAGAAAGATCCAGACCTTAAGCTCATGAAGGTAAAAATAATACCTTTACACATGGATTAAAAATGTTCTCGTCCAAGGTTGTGATTTCAGCTTTCACCCCTTTAGTTATATGTGATAGAAGAGATATTGCATTGATCGCACAATTTCGGCACCCTCTTAGCCTTTCAGATTCCTTATGATCCTGACCAGCTTACGGCCACCATGTTTCAGTCTTTTCACAACTTGGTCACCAGTATCACAAATGAATACATAACGTGTGAATGCACTCGCCGGTATTTTAATCTCCAATGCTGGTTCCATTGCTCCTATTTTGCACACATTATAGTATGAAAAATATATATACATCCGGATACGATACAAAATTGGCATCCTTAACTTTATTTACATGTTCGTGTAAGTAGATGTAAAATCAGTATTATATTTATAGCATTATGCATAATGTATTCATTTCACTCTCGGCGGGATGCCAAATGATTTTGCCGAGTAAACTTATATAAAGATGTAGATGTTGGTGTAGGTCTTTCACCTGTATTATTATGTAATCTGGTTTAAATAAAATTCCAAAATAACTAGCGTTCTGCTGATGTATCACAATAAAATAATTAGTACATACTCAACATAATAGTCTTTATTGGTCCTTTGTTTATTTGTAAGATTCTGCGTACTGTTGGCATATTGGAAAAATATTATATGACTTATTTGCCAAAGGAATGTAGTTTGTTTTGCAAGAGCACATCAGTGAAAGAAGAACATAAGTGGACAACAGGTATATCAGAGGGATGATAATGAATTATATGTTTACAAATTCTAATAGACGTCCACGAGCCGATGTTGATGGTGACCTTTATTGGTATTGCCATATTCAAAGTGAATGTCTGAAATCAAACCTTCCCGATAAAAAACATGCCCAATTCCACCAGGAAAGCAACGTCCTTTATTACGATAAATATAAATAAAATGTTGAGCAGCATGGTGGTTCCATAATTAAAACTCATATATTATCCAGGTTTCACCACAGTTCAATAATATCTGTTCGTCATTATACAATTTATGCAATGAACTCAATGTTGAGGGTAAACAAAAGAATTTAGATACAGATAAGATATATGCTATATAAGACATAAGATATATGCTAATTTTCACAAATAATTCCAACCGTAACATTGAAATTCCAAAGCACACTATACAGATGAATCTATTTATCGATATGAATATGATATAATCGTTCTATATTTAAATGCAGTAAGAATTATACAGACAAACCCGTAACCAATGAATGATTCTATTGATTAGAAGTTCAACAAGGAAGAAATTAAGATCCATAAGTACTGTTCATACGGTCTATCGATACTCAATTAATAAGCCCCTATTGCTAATGGAAGATTGAAACTTTTACCCATTCATTGACAACATCTACAATGACATTTGATGTTTGCCTTAAATTACAAGTTAATACATGAAGATACAAAAGAACATATGTAGATTTCATAACATAAGTTTAGAAAATGATGCAACTTTTTGGGATAAAATGTGATCTGTCCTGGAACAAAATCATGAATTATACGTAAATGTAACAACAATGATATAAAATGTCTTTAGATTGTTTTTTAATTCAGCATATGTAAACAATAAGAGAAGATGCAATAAAATGCTGACGTGTGCTTTAATGCCAGTATGTCATGCAATGCTGAGATATTTAAGAAAGTTATCTTGTGAAACTTAATCAGATATATAAACTGGTAATGTTATTGTGGGTGGTGTGTTATGCGCATGCGCAAGTCATGCTGGTTTGTGGAGTGATGCTGGCTCGTCTTTATACAATAAGCCAGCAGCATCAACATACTTTGTCACATGTTAAACGTTTGCCTGAGGGGACGCAAGACCAAAACCACAAAGTAACAAACAGAGAAATGCTGTGAGGATAAGTGACAGTATGTCAACAATGACAATGTCTGCACCTGTTTCCACCTTTAAGTCCAACATACCCCGGTCAACATCTTTGGTTATATTTCCTTGCAGTATGAAGACCATACCCTTCACGGTGCCCACCAGCCTCAGCTCCCGACAGACTCGGTCTGATCCTCGTCTCCTGGAGGACAATGGTAGCACCGGAAGTGGATCAGAACCCTCCACCCCTTCTCTTACAAACAAGGGTTCTTCCATGGACAGCATCAGTAGCTCTGCCACTGAAGTCAAAGGTAGGCAATACAATCATTTGAAGCCTACTAATGTATCCCATTTTAACTCTTGTCTATTCTATTTCCAATACTATACTTTGAGCCATGCAAATAATATTGTTTTGGTGAGATATGAATTGCAATATTTGAGAATTTATTCATGATATCTTGAATTTTAAAATACAGACAACACCTCATATGTTCATAAAGATAACCAAGATAAATCATTGATGTGCTGATATAATAGTGATGTCATCCATAAAATACGATACCATAAAGGAATAGTATCATAGAGTGACACAAAGACAGCCTCGCTATGAGAAATATTGTACATCCTAAGTTCAGTTGTCACCTTACCAATTCGGAACATCAACAAAGGTTTTTAAATAAAACAGATACAATGTGCTTTTGGTGATATTAAGGTGAAATCTGTGAGGAAAACTTAATATGAGGCATTATCACTTTTGATTAACAAAGAATAATACAATACAATGTAAATTATCATAACTACTTTAACTAATGATAAAGCGGTAATATTTTCACCGGGTAAACTGTAGCTTTTACATGTTGATGGTATTTGGATATAAATATGAATGTTTTCTCTTTAGTAACCGGATATAATGGGTGTTTCTGTTATCCTATTAGGCTCAACTAGCTAAAAATGGATTTATATAAATTTAACTTTGTTTAATTTCCAGTAAATTTAATCCTTTTCTTATATCCCATGACGTGTTTCCCCATGGTTCACTTTGCATGTGAAAAACTGGAGTAAGAAGCAGTTGTGGGGGATTAAGAGGTTGAATAGAGCTGCGCCGTGAATGCATTTACAGGTGTTGTGTGAGCTGCAATTTCATCTATGATAGTGATGGCTAAGCCAGGAAAGCAGGCTTAAAAATGGTAGCTGGAAATTAGGCGAGAAATATCGACTCGGGCTTACACGTAGTGATTACAA
Organism: Amphiduros pacificus; assembly: GCA_949316495.1. Lineage (NCBI taxonomy): Eukaryota > Metazoa > Annelida > Polychaeta > Phyllodocida > Hesionidae > Amphiduros > Amphiduros pacificus. The sequence goes on from OX439002.1 coordinate 38,351,493, forward strand.
ACGATGCCAGCTACTCTCCAAACAGTGTGTCAGGTGCATTTTGTAGCCAGGATTAAATAGCAATGTCCAATGATTTCATGAAACTTATTAAGGTTGAACATTTATGTATCCAACTTTAAATACAATGAAGATCGTAGATATTCTTGTTTCCAGGGTCAAAGTTCGGCTTTGATCTTTTCACTGCCTCACTACAATGTGACAGTGAGTCTGCTTTGTTACTGGGCATTGGCAGGGAGTAATAACTTACACGGATCTGTCAATTACAGAGAGCAATAACTATTCTCTGTTAGCTGCATGGAGTAATAACCCAATGAGAATCAATCTTTCTCTATCTGTGGTAGGGAATATTAACTAACTTAGGGAGGAGCAGCCAGGCGTGCTATATCCAAATATTAATATAAATGGATTAACTAAAATACATTTACTGTTTTCATGATAAAAGAACAAGTTCAAATATTGGGAAATGTGCTAAGGGTAGATAGAAAAATGATAACATTCCATTTTTGCATTTGATTATATGTTCTATAGTAGGACACCAATACAGATGATTTTTGGTGGTCAATACAAATATACTTTCATTGTTAATACGGCGGGATGGGACATGGATTTACAGAATGTGGTGCCGAGGACATCAGGCTCGTACAAGGTCATACTTGTCCACTGATTTATACCAGAAGCTTTCCACATCGCTGATTTTATTCACAATGTATTATCCATTAAATTCAAAATAGGTCAAATGACCAGAGAATCAAGTGATTTTATCAAAAGCGTATATATTCGTTCACTATAAACACAAACATTGCACAAATGCTTCTAGAAAGGCCATCAAACCGAGTCATCCTGAAATATTACTAATTATTGGACACAGAGACAGTTAAGTACCAATAACAATAATGCATGGGGTAAAAATGGACAGGTCAATATCAATAACAATGGGGCGAAGAGAAACTATTATATCAATAACCATGAGATATAGAGAAAGTCTGATATCAATAACAATGGGGTGTAAGGACCATTTAATATCAATAATCATGCAATGTAGAGACAGTCTAATATCAATAACCTTATTATGACAAATATATATATATATATATAAATATATATATAATATATACTAATGTTACTGATATTAAATATGAGAAGACGCTAGGAATTTGCACAGTTTCATCTGAAATATTCTCACAGCATTTTAATTTGCTCATTACCTCTGTATTATGGTGTGCTGCGGTAAGATAAGCCTTACATCCGGTGTAGGTTTCACTTTTCTGATTCCATATTAGCTTCACATGTGAATCATATGAAGGTAAATTATCTGCACACTGCTCTCCCGGAAGCCTATCTTTGTTGCCTTGCATCAACCTTTCCTGAATTCTCATTTGCCTGTTACAAGTTTTGGGTCATTTTACTCAATAAGAATGAGTAAATGAAATAACGCTTCCAAAAATAGTAGTTTTGTATCAAGGAAAATCTAGCTGCCATATCGCATACGCCGAAACATTGCTTTGAAAAATATATTAAGAAATTTGATCATATATTTGTAGACTACAATATTTAATCCTTCCTCACTCAAACATTCAGTTTACCCATCCATTGTATACAGATTGGTTCAAATTGCTTAAGTGATAGACAAAAGAATACCTATTCATATAGAATGCATATTTAACATTCAGGCATCTCTCATTATCTTTGTAATGTTAGGTAAATATTCTTGTATTAATGAACTGTTCTACCCTGTTTACATTAGATAGTAACTAGACAGAAGATAGAAGCCTGCCACCGGGACACTTCACCCTTCTCTTTTTTAATAGTATTTGAGAATCTTTATTTTGCATTAATTCATTGGCATTATACCACACAAAGTGTGGCCTGTATAACTAGCCATTGGTCACTTCTTGCAAAGCCAAACAAATCCATAGCAGAATTGCATCTCTTAACTCCAATTGGCTGGTGATAATTATATCTTGTCAATTTATCATTTCCTCCTATATATGTTATTAAGTGTCGCATTGGGCTTTCCGTGTTATTTGTGTCATACTGAAAGGGAGGAATTTCATTTACAATGACATAGCACATTTTATAAGTGACACTCTCGGGAATGTTAGGCCATATATATATATATATATATGGTGATGAGTTTGGTGCAAATCCAGCATAAGTATACAGGCATGGGTGATATTGTGTGTGAGGATAATGATTAATGGGCCAGGTAGCAGACATCTTGCTTGCGTGGGAGTCAAATTAGGCTCGAAACATTGCTGCACAATGCACACATTTAGCCAAATCAGGAAGCCCATCTTAAGCGCTGTAGGGATGACAATATGCAAACAGATATGTGTACATAACATGTATAATGAAGTACAAATCCCGTATTTTTTCATTTACTTATGATGGTATCACAGTGACTTTCTGCGTGTTCCATTGTCATTGATAGTGGTGAACGAAGTGGCATTCTGTCAGTTCCTTATAAGGAGAGTATCACTTTCCAGCCTACTACCACTTTTTGTGTTTTTTAGCTCTTTTATTATGTACAGTATTCAGCAGCCAGTCTGCGTGCCATTGGAGGAAAATATGCCAAGAAGAGAATATTGTTTGGAGACATGATATTTGCTTACAAAGTATTAACTGTGTGTTCATTGCATTCCAGATGGGATTGCTAGTGAGCATATGTCCATATAAGATATGAGACAAAAGATCTACTTAAACACCTATAAGCCGGCACTGGACAAATATGTTTTTCTCGCCAATACTATGATATCAGACATTGATTTAAATGCATTCTCATTCACGCCAGTGTCCGTACATAATATAGAATGGTGCATCACCGGCAGGGAATTAATGAAATGAATACAATAAAATCCTCTTTGTTTAAAATATGGCGTGTGTGTGTTTGGGGTTTTGCGTCACATTCAACCATTTCATGATGACACCCATTCTTATAGCAGATTTAATGCTGCCTCACGGACTTGCACCTCGATATGGGTTCATAAAAAGCAACGGTTCTAACCCTTACATACGGATTCGGGAATCAAACTCATGACCTTTGAATCAACGAAGAGAAATTCATGCTAATAAGTTGGCGTTCTAACCAACTGCGCCACCCTTGAGCAATATAAAAATGAAAGTTGTACGGCAAAAAAAAGCTGAAAAACAGAACTTCGATCCTTATATTTTTTATATTTTCGATCCTTATAATTTAGGAGACGCAATGCAGCAAATAAGGTATGAAGTAGATGCTCTCTGTGATATTAGCCCCGACATCCTTGCCTTATCCCGGTGTCCACATTAAACCTGCCTCTTGTGTCAATATTGCTGTTTGCAGAACAGGTCATTTGCGCACAGGGTCACTTGAGTAGCTCATTAGGTTGTCAGTAATAGCTGCACTTGAAGAAGACACCAGTTTACCAAGGTCCTTCACATCTCCATATGATCAATTGACAGGAAACCTACTTGACATATATAGTGGTTCATAAAGTTGTGCTTTTGGGAGCTGTGCTCTTGTTTTTAGTTAATACATGTCCGTATCAATGAATGATATATGGACATGTACACTGTCTCAATTGAGTTTATACTTTTCCAATAAAGATTTGATGAAGGTTTTTTTGTAGTCTTATTTGTGTAATCCTCGTCAACATACAGAGTGAAACATATTAAAGAGTAAAACATAATAGTAATATAATTTCACAAATCTCATAACAGAATTTGAAATAACAAATTATGAACAGGTTGGGAGTGTTTCCCCGGAAAATATATATGGCCCATGAAGTGTGTAGACCCACTAAGTCTCGGCGACAGATATACTGCGTTACAATATCCCGAAATGAACAGCTGTATAAACAGACTATTGTTCTAGTGATGGTCCTTGAATACATTGTGACTGAGTGTCTCCTAATGCACACACTCCTATAGGACAAATATATATTATCTACTGTGATTTATTTGTCAATTATTTCTATTAGCTACTTCTTATTTTCTCCAAGAGATGCAAACATTTTTCTGAACTTAACAGTTTCATATGCGAGCCTTCATCGAGTGTTGCAGGAAATAGGTATTGGTCACACCATCTGGAAGATTTTCAAGATGAAATGTAATCATCCAATTGTGGAAAGGAAGAATATACTACATCTGAAACATATTTGACACACACGATCTTGCCGATGGTGTGTTAGGATAGAGTTTTGAAATTAAAATGATTTTTTCTCATTCATTTAAATCAATGGTGCTAATACTTTAATGTAACACATTCTAACACAAAATGCAAATAAAAAGTAGGTTTTGGATTTAAGATTTCAAAGATCAGCCACTTATACATTGAAGAATGGAAATAAACATGCGAATGCTCTCCAAATATCACACTCTCTAACTTTTCAATCTCCCATATTTGATTTTGTTTCCAAATATGCCTCTTTCAAGTCATGCACTTTCTCAAAGGAATACACGTTTTCGGTACTCAGTCACAGTCAAGGGTGTGGCACTTGCTCATGCTGGTGGCCGGGGATCTATTCTTGGGATTTAAACACTTCTGATATGGTGGCCAACAAACAATAGCACACAATTGGTTCTGAAATTCAGTTTATGCTGTCTGATGTGTCTTTTCTGTATATCTGATAAAAGGTCTCTCGTCCAGAACAACAACAAAAAATAATCACAGTCATGATTTTCTGGAAATCTAATACAACACTTAATTATATTCTTAATTATGTTCTTTTCTTTGTTTTGCTTCTGTAAGCGAGGATTTAATTGTTCAGGAAAAAAACGCTATCATGATTGGTCATTTTTCTTTCTGCTATTCTCCTATCGATTTGTTCTCAAAGCCTATCATGAAATAGAAGCAATAGAAGTTATTGTATTAGTTAAATAATCTTTGTATCGACATCTTATGTTTGTTATGCCAGTTAGAATCTTATAAGATATATTAGATACGACTGAACCAGGAGAAATACTAAATTTTTGTTTGAGTAAGGTCAGTAAATGTATATGTCTTTATTCCCTTTTTGTATCTTGGATATCTGGATATAAATATCTTCACCTTGACGTCATGTTTTATTCATCACTATTTTGATAAAAAATGATTTTCACATTTTTTTCTTGTAACGCTTAAAATCATCATGATAGGTTATACTTGTTTATATAAAGAATTCAACTGAATGAAGCCGCAAAAGCTGCGACCTTGACACGATGCACAGGTGGCCGGATCCGGATGTCACGTGACTTGTGGCCCTGTCTGAGAGCGTCTCTACTTTTCACGTTGTAACGATACTTGTTCACGAGACTTGTAATGGTGTACGCTGACAACATTTCCATGAGGTTATTTCAGGGAGGATATTATAGGATGTGCTCAAGCACTGCTTCTGTGGCGATCATTGCGCATCATTTGTTCTCCACTCTCGTCATATAATAACATAATGAACATTGGTCACACAATATGACCAAAATAACCTCGGCTCCAAATACTGCATATTTTGTTGTACTGACATAGATATTAAAAATGTATGTACCCCTAAAACAAATTCTTTATTGATAATCCGTGGAAAGGAAACCTTTTTTGATTAGTTCAAATTTTGTTTTGACGTCTGATATCTTTACCTCATATTTTGTTTATCACATCAAATTATATATCCAGTTGAAAATTAATATTTTGGAAAGAGATAACAACATGATGAACATTGGTCACACAATATGGCCAAAAACACCTCGGCTCCAATTACTGCATATTTTGTTGTACTGGCATAGATATTACAGAACTTTTACATATTATGATATCTTGAGGTATAGTATATTTTTGTTTCATTACCACAATAAAGTGTCATGATTTCCAAGAATATGATTGGTTGGTACCTGTTTTGACACTGAATATCAACATGATGACACTTCATTTTCTGTAGTGGTTCAGCATGAACATGAACATATTTAGGTCTGCGATGCTGTTAAAATTCAGGATCATTTCATGGCTATTTTTCCTACTCTTTCATTGTGTACCTCCTAACACATATCAGAACGTCTACATTGATCATGACATTCACATAAATTTCTTTTATAATTAATAATTCATCAATCACCATATATCTGGACAATGGACAGACATGAACATCATGATAAATATATACCATTTCATTATCAGTAATAGAACAAAACATAAGTTAAGGAACTAAGGCAGCTCAGAACATGTGCCCTTTGAAACACTTTAAAAACTCTACATATCATAATTAATGAAAGGTCTGTAAAAATGTATGTACTACTTAAAACAAATTCTTTATTGATAATCTAAGGAAGGGAAACCTTTTTTGATCAGTTCAAATTTTGTTTTGACGTCTGATATCTTTACCTTATATTTTGCTTACCACATCAAATTATATATCCTGTTGAAAATTAATATTTTGGATAGAGATAACAACATTTAAGACGAGGAATGAATTTCTCAACCATAGAAAATCTACATTTAATTCAAGACATGTTGATAGAGTCAATCACTGTATAGTCCTTGGTATCATGTATTATTCCCCTTTTTGTATCTTAGATAGCTTGATATAAATATCTTTACCTTGACGTCATGTTTTATAAATCACTATGTTGGTAAACAATGATGGAGAATTTCTAATATCTCTGCGAATTTCTTTGTCACCAATATCATGTGCTGCCATCTAAACTCAGATTTCATGCCAAATACGGGCATTCTTATTCACAGACACACCTGTTATAAGAGCGAGTATTGAACATAGTTGGAACATGTCAATGCTGAGTTTATGGGAGCATCTTGTGAACAATTACAATAATTAAGAATAATTTATGACTGAAATGGCTTTGCGACAATTCTCATTATTGCATTTAAATTCCGTGACATGAAATATCTAAATTTAGATGGACAGCTTACTTTAATGAATCAATGCCGTAACTGAAATTAATTCTGTGATGTACTGTGGTGCACTATTAATAGAAAAAACGTCTTTCACAAAAGAATTAAATAAAAGGTTATTTGATTATAATATTCAAAGGAGAGAGTCAGAAAAACGAATAATTGTAGATATTATAGGAGGCTACCTGTCTCATTATGAGAATTATAGAAATGAATAGTGTCCCAGAGAGCAAAAGGGGGCACACAATTCGTTATAACACATTTTCCCATTTCTCGTAGAAGACAGATCTTTACATCGTGAAAAAATATTGTAAGACAGCAAAATGCAAGGTGTACAGCTTCTAAAATTGCCTTGCTATCTTAGCATTGTATCAATTATATTCTAAGAATTTTAGGATATTACCAACTATTTTCAAAACTATATATAGACACATGGCTGAGATAAAACCTATTATTATCATTTGGTTTAATTGGTGTCATTAGCTAATTGGTGTCAATGTTATGGTTAAAGTGTAAGTTCAACGTAATAACATAAAGGCAGTCCACATAAGCTAGGGACTGACCATTAATCAAAATGAGGGTGGGAAAATTAAATCCAGGTGCAATACCAATTCCAATAGTTAACTTTCACACACAATTTTTTTCCATCATTATTTGTTTACTTTCCTGACTTATTTTGCTCTATCCATGATGAATTTACACAGGACTAAATATACACACTTGTTTGGTTGCTGAAGCTTGTTTTGGACTTACAGTACAGATAAAGACGGCAGGCGGTGTGGATGGGCATTGGGTCCACTGCGCATCCTCTAATCTGCGCATTATGCAAATGACTTGAGGAACAAATACCTGTGACTTCAAAGCATATCTGTTTTTGAAGCCTGACAGTTGATGGATAAACTTTCTGTAATCATATTTATCTTGTTCACATATTTCCTGTATCTTTTATAGCAGAGAAGTACTTCAAAGAATTGCACTAAATCTCTCACATCTCTCAAAAACTGATAATATATGAGATATATAGATGTAAAATCGCTCTGAATGTCATTCTTAAAAAATGTAATATAATTCATTCATTTCTAAATATCTACTTGTGGGCAGGATGTTGTCATGCCAGAACTTGTCTAATTCACAAATTTATGTACATTTCAATCATAAAGAAAATGAAGAACAAGAATATTATTGGCAAATGACATGCTTGGCTTTGAAATGGATAAATAACGTTCTTAACATATGTAGTTGATAAAGCTTGTTAAATATCTTATTGTGGGTACACCTAAATGAATACAAGAAATTTGATATCAAATGTCCTTATTTGTACAGATCATTATCAAAACCAAAGAAGTAACTAATTTACATACAGTTATGTGATATGTATAAGATTTTGATCTGTTCCATTCTTAATATACTCTATCACTCAAATGCCTAATACCTTGATTTATTCATGCTATCTAAGTTGAATAGAAATAGGTATTTTATTATATTATTAATCATTGAATTGAATGAAGTCCAGAAATAATTGGAATTTATTCTGCTGCAGTTCTCCATTATGTTAAGAGCTGTCACCAAGTATACTTTCCAATCAACCTAACAGAACTCTTAATCTAAAGGCAGAATAAACGTTTATATGTGACAGGAACCTGTTCTTGTTTTGCTAGGGGCATACGCTTTGGGCAGCATAGACCCTTCTCTGTACAAAATGACGGATATAGATGAGGATTATGAGTTTGGAGCAGGACATCTCGGCCGGATATGGTTTGCTGTGGAGTATGAAAGAGAGTCAGAGAAGTTAATGGTGACTTTGATGAAAGCCAAGAACCTCCCCAGCCGCTCTCTGGGCAGTACTAATGCCTGTGATCCTTTTGTCAGGTGAGAACCCTTGCAATACTCAGATTTATGCCAAGCACATCTATGATTTGTAGCCAAACTAATTGTTTTTGGAAAAATGTGCTGTTGTCTAAAGACTCTTTTTTGTCATATTTAGTTTAATCACTTCGTAGGAGAATACAGGATTCGTACATTGTCAACATGTAATTTCACAGTATAGATACTGTGATTGATTGTTATGTAAGTCATGTATGATCCACCGGCCCACTGGCACAGTTGGTGCAGCAGAAATCACTGGAAAACAGCTTTTTATGACACATTATATTAATAATAAGGCCATCCTCACATGCATATACATTAAATCTGATTACTTTCAAAGAATGATAGTAATGCGAATCACAAACAGGTGTCATAAATTCATATAAGTTGGTTTATACAATTATCGACAAATTTTTCCAGCATTTTCCCTGGAGTTTGATATTCTTCTAAAAGCTTACTTTGATGATTCTTGTATATAAGTAAACATATATGTCTTGGAAGGAGGTATTTTAAAACCTAACAAAGAATTATCATTTGAATATAACAAATATATTTGCATTACAATTTTGATACAAGAAGACAAGAAAAGCTAAATACCTCTACCATTGTCTCATTGTTTACATCGCTAAAATCTTTTAAAATCATTTGCTTCGTGCACACTATTATCAGTTTTGCTATTGGACGGATTTAAACAATAAGACATGATTAAGCAACAAAACAATACTGCCATCGTTCAAAAAATACATTCTTTGAAAGTAATCAGATTGTTGTGTTCATATTCAGGTTGTTATTTTTTTCAGAATATATCTAATGCCAGATGAAAGACGATACCTTCAATCCAAGTTCAAGAAGAAGACTATAAATCCTAAATTTGAAGAGAGCTTCGTGTTTCAGGTAACTCAATATATATTCTTTTTTCAGATTGAGACTGTAAATTCTGAGAATAAATCAATCTTTTACCATTTGCTTTATTTCATTTGATGTAAAACTTAGCTATATTTAGATAAAATGAGCAAACTGCCATTACTTGATTGCACAGCTGTGGCGCAATAGTAGAAAGCGGAAAAATAAATATGATATACCCTGCCATGTTCCTTGAAACCGTTTTCTTTGTGATGTTCTCAATCTTTTACTAAATGTGCAAAGGGAAGCCTCTAATGCTTAATATTATTATTATTATAATTTTTCTCCAAGTGTGAATATTTAAAATAAACAATTATTAGAGTTATTTACAGCTACACATGTACTTTTTAATATTTTAAAGTGTCTTTGTTCTTGGTTTATTCACGCGTCTATGATTTGCCAATAATGTTTATTCTGTCAATGACATTGACGTTAAGCCATCGATTGCAACATTTTGTCTGGGCCATTAGTTAGCTACTCCAGCTTTTTTGTGTTAATAACATAGAATATCATCCTCTGCATTACCTCGGTAGTAATGCCTATCGTTCAATTTTGCTCACAACCTCTGCCGTCATTGCCCTGTTGGTGGAAATTTGTAGGTGCATGCGTACAGGTCACACCCTCCAAAATATCATACAATCAGAATTGACCAGCCTCTGAGATTTGCTAACCAATCAAAACAAACAGATTTGTTTTGCGTCACTTGGACTGTTATTTCTGTTATATCTGTAGCAGTTATATCTGTAGCAGATATAGTGATGCCTCACTGAATTGTTGTGTCACATAATCCTTGAATTGACTCTCACCCCAATTTATAAGGACAATGGCACAGGCCTCAGCCTCTGTGTGAAAGTGTATCATGAATTCAATACCGACATGGCCGGGAATTGAACACACAACCACGGAGGAACTGGCGCTAATAAGCTCGTGCTCAAACCAACTGCGCCACAGCCCATGGCCACCGGTATTAAGCATAATCTGTACAAATAATCATTAAATCTTTCACCAATTATGAATAGTCATAACTTGCTGCCGATACTGTACGCACCTTTTTATCATTGAAGGCATGTCCTTGTATGAGAGAAAAGTCCTACTTTTAGGATATCAATAAGACAAAACCATTAAATGAAATATGATAGTCAGAATCTCTAAATTGATGCAAACAATCTTATTCAGGTCTCAGTTGAAGTTCAGGATTTTCATGTTATGTATATTCCTCTGGTTTCAGTGATGTGCATTTCAGTAATGTGCATGTGGATAACATTTAATGTGAATCTATCTATTATATAATTATTTAAGTTGTGTTTCTTTAGTACATATTTGGCTTATATCTTAAAGGTATCGAATAAAGCAATCGACGAGAGAGTGCTGAAGCTGAGTGTGTTTGACGTTGATCGGCACAAGAGGCATACTATCATTGGGCATGCATTGTATCCCTTAAAACTGCATGAGTACGAGAGTAACGAACGAGCCGTTATCTGGCGAGACCTTGAGCGAGAGGTCTCTGAGGTGAGTATGTGGATTCATTAAATCTTGGATCCGAAAAATCTAAACTAAAAACCAAAGCTCAGTACAAAATTTGTATATGACCATATTTGGCATTTGTGTTGTGACAAGACGTTAATCTTTATACTTTCTAAAATTCTACACAATGTATTTGGTGATGAGAAGATTTTAATGTGTTTCAGGCGACATCTTGCGACAAAGGAGAGATCCATGTCAGTCTGATGTATAACAACCATTTGGAAAGGCTCACAGTTGGAGTATTTGAGGGAAAGAACTTTAAAACTGATTCTCTTGCATCATCAGGTAAAACAATGCTTGGATTTCAGTAGATATTAATTTGTATTATTCAGAACAATTCATCAGATATTCCAAGCTTTATTCTGCCAGGAATTCTGAGAGGAATTCCAAGCTTTATTCTGAGAATGAATTCCGTGATAATATAAACTATGGTTTATTAGTAAGTCAAGAAACATTGAACATTTATTTCTCATTATGTGTTAGGTCTTTCAGAGATGTTAGAACATTTTCAACCTTTTTGGTTTCACAATATCCCAAACAAAACGTGTGAACTCGCTCCAAACACAACATTGTTCAACTTTTAAATCCCCTACTCTAATGAGAGAAACACGCCATATCGTTATATTATATATTAACTTAGATTGTTGATGATTAAGATGAGTGAATATGTTTAATTACAGATTTCTACTGCAAGATATCATTACTCCAGAACAGCAAAGTGGTGAAAGCAAAGAAGACAGAAATAATGAAGAAATCTAATAACCCTGCATTCAATGAGTCCTTCACATTCAAGTTGCCTGTCAATAGTCTTGATGCTTCTAGTGTCTCGGTGACCGCCATGCAACATCTTACCGGGCATAAAGGTGAGACTCATTATGAGAATATCTACACTTTGCAAAAAAATAAACATCTTATAGAAAATAAACATCTTATATAGACTACTGTCCTCACTGAAAATAATGGAACATATAATGTATGAAATATTTTTTCGACATAAAGTTACAGGTCATATCAGTATGCTATCCTTAATATACATAGAGAAACACCTCATTTACTGTTCGCACCGAAAACAAGGGATCACATCTTGTCCAGAACATGTACAGGGAACACAGTGTTTTATAGAGTTGCACATCATATATACTGTCCATAATGCCTATTAAACATTCAGGTACACGTCATATAAATGTTTATGGAATACAGTTCTTGTAGGAGGTACACGTCATGAATAGAATAGTCTTCTCACTGAGGTAGGTGAGCGTAGTGAACAAAACAGGAGCAAAAGGAATACAAGCTTTTTGATAGTATTTACCTTAAATCTTTAAAAATTCCTGACATGATTGACATAGAAGATATTTCAGGAAAATTGGTTAAAACTAAGATTTAACCACAATATTAATATCAATACCTTTGCATAAATGTTATATAATATCTTTCCAGATAAAACGGTCGGACGAATTGTGTTAGGATCTTTCATGTTTGCCCGAGGCAAGGAGCTTGAACACTGGAATGAAATGGCAAGCAACCAGAAAGAACAAGTCAGCCAGTGGCATGTGCTAACCACGTGACCTGTTCAATCTGTCATGTAAAGAATGCATTAAAGCACATTAAAGTGACACTTCTGCCCACTTTTTGATGAGAAAATATTATTGTTAATCTTAAGCTGTCATATGCAGTTAATGCAGGGCTCGACACACGTACATAACTCTGTTCTATGGTGTATCAACCACTATGAACAATCAAGCTAGATGTGGCTTTATTAGCATTACCATTATTATGCTGTGACTCACCTTGTGTATATAAAATTCACTTATGTATATAAATTAGAAGCATTGATGTTATCAAACATATATATGTCTATAAACAGTGATATCGGTGTAGAGGAACACAATAAGAAGGCACAAATGTTTGCTTACTATATATTAGACAAAGTAAGGTTCTATATATTCAAATATGTATATTATCATGATGAATATAATATGGCAATGTAATACCTACTACCCTGTCTCAGAGAACACACCTAATGACCAAATGAAATAGATGCAGTAGAACTCCATTTATAATTGTAATACATCTTTTGTTATCCATGACCTATCTGTCCATTCTAACAAATTAGAAATTGTTGTGACAATATGTGGCTTTGCTTGGAACTTGGGGGGCTATCAGCATGAGTGTTTTTTTTAATTGGACACACTTGGTTTTACATAACAATTATCACTAACAAGGACACCTGTCGAAGTAATTAAGGTCAAGCTAATGATGTCTGCGTTCGAGAAAGGTATTCCAGAGAATTAAGTTCAAAGGTCAATTGAAAATCAATCAAATTAAGTGTCACACCATTTTCGAATGCCCAACGAATCTTTTTTACCTTTGATTTATAACTTTGGGAGTTTTGGCCATAGGCTAGATAACAGTTCCAACGGTTGATGTGAGAAGCGACCCGATATTATTCCCCAGAAATTCAAATCTCTGTAAAGCTATGTATTAACATATAGTAAATCTACATGATATATGAGATTCCCCGTCAATTGGTGACATATATCATAGAAATATTTTGAATAGTTGGTTTTGTGTTTACCTGGGAATATGTTTCTTAATCCAAGTGTTTAAAAATGAATATATGATTAAATAGAGATAAAATGAATTTCACTTTTAATTTTGTTTATGTATCATTATGAATTGTGTAAAATGTTATTGCTATTAAAAGTATGAAAACAAATCAACTAATGTGAGTGTATTTTTAGTTAAGGTTCAAGGTCACGTTTGACATGTTTATGCAAATTTGCCCAGAGGAAAAATGATTCTATCCTGAGTTAGATTATTTGATTTTGTTGCTGTTATCTCATTGACATGCAAACAACTATGAGTCACCATAGATACCGTACCTTGAGTTGTGGACATTGCTTAGATACCAAAAAGTATAACACCACTATCATATTTCATTGATAAATGGCCAGGGTACCATCATGACACCATTGCTCTTTCAACTACAAGTGCACCATTGTAACAGACCAAAGCCAAAGAAATATATAACATATTTCTGCTCAGAGGGGATAAATGCTAAATTATAGATACATTTAGAAGAAAACAAAATGTCACATATCTCAAGATTTCTCACGATTTGCTCGATAAAGAGAAAAGATTTACATGTGAAATTGACAAAGCTTGTGCATAGATGTACTGTTGTGCATAGTTTTACTGTTAAAGTAGTTTTATTTGGTTTGAATAGAGGGAATTTTGATTAATGATCTACATTTTTAAATATTTAACCTCCTTCACAGTCAGTCAGGTTAACAATTCCCAAGCTGATGTTCATAAATGCATCACCAAAACACAATTAAAATTATAAGACCTTTATTCAAACTCCGTCTATCTAAACTAGAATGCATCATTCTAGCTAAAAATACATGCCCTAGTTACATAGTTTGGAAATGTATTTATTCTCAAAAATATGGTTGAAGTTAAATATATGCTTTTTCAACTTTTTCTCAACTTTCAATCTAGAATAAGTAGAGTTGGTCAAATAATAACAAAAAACTAAACCAATGAAAATAATCACCCTTAAAATTTGAAAATTTACAACAGAAATTGTTTTATTGTTACTTATGAACCAAAAAAAACATTTCAATTATTGTTTTCCTCTGACGTTGATATTGCTCAAATAAAGCATTAATAAATAGATTTCATCTTCAGCATGAAAAAGTATCCTGGACCTTTAGCATGGGAATCACACTTCTCTCTAACTGAAGCACGTCCCATCCCCTGACAGCACTGTACAAACCTTTGTCATCAGGAAAATCCTGTTCAAGAATACATTTGTTTTCTGCCTGCATTATTTTAGACTAACTCACAGATAAACTTCGAGAAAAACAAATGATGTTTTTTTATGGGGGGGAGCGAAACACTAGATTGAGGAAGAATTGTGTGTGTGGGGGGGGGGTTAAAATGTATAAAACATAACAGCAAAAGCATTCACACCTTTTGTGATAGTGTGGGCCAAGCTGTGCAAGAAAGCATTGCCAAGCTGTGCAAGATGATCATTGTGCTCAAGTGCTCTGTATTCACGAGGAACACAAGGCATTGTATGACGAAATGTGTTCGCATCAATCTCGTTCTTTTAAATGATATTTCGATGCTTGGATTTACATATTACGTGTTCGAAGAGGAGATCCCAATTGACAAGCTTGCTCACCCAATGCATTGTTTGATTCTATATTTTAACAAACATGGCAGATTGCATTGACCTTACATGCTATCACAGTTCATGCAAATACCAACCAACACACTTTTTTAGTTTGGTTTGGAACCAAATTGGAATGTTATACAGTTATCCACGGCCTTAGATGATCAGGGGCATTTGAAGTGAGGACAACACAATATTGGATTCCCACTGGTTTGTGCATTTGAAAGTGCTTTGTGGGCATGTTGCTTTGTACGCTATCATGAATTTGATTCTATCTGTTGCAGATCCTGGGTTTACACCAGGGTTTGCTAGTAGAAAACAGGATTTACAGTTTTAGGAGACCGCACCCAGTACAAGCTTCCATAAAGCAGCTAATAAGCATGGAGTCAGATGTCTTGCACATGTTGTTACATGACCAAGTGATGTTATTGTTATGACTGGAAAAGGAGCACAACAAATAATTAGTTAAGATGTAAGTGACACGTAAACCTAAATAGTCAGACAAAAACAATCAGGGAATGGTGCATCAATTATCAAAGGGTTGTCAAACGAAAAATCCTGATTTGTTACTTGTGGTTAAAGCTGATAAATCAGGTTTAATCATAAAATGACTGAAATAATTTTGAGAGCGATGTAAAAATCCCAAACAAACTTTTCCAACCAAATATTTCCAATGTGACCCCCCCAAATTATAAATGATTCATTCTAAGTTACTTTTGAACATTGGAAATGAACATGTCCTGTCAATGTGCAGTATCATATCCAAGAACCAATCAATTGCAGAGCTGTATGGTAGTTTTATCCTAATATGGTAAGAAAGCATTCTGCAATTCAATTCAAATTGTGGTAAAGGTAGTGACTCTACCTCACCATGTAGAGTATCGATCTGTGTGTATTGGGAACCTTTTAAAAATAATAAGGTTATATCAGGCCAGAAAGAAGCCTGCCACTGAACCACAATGCCCCACTCTTTTAAAAATATTGAGTGAAACCTTCTATTTTATGTCTAACTGGGTTTGATAACAGAAGTCATAGAATATCAACCTGATGAGTATGAATTTGAACTTCACTTCCAAAGTCAAGTATATTCTCTGTGAAAAAAGAATTCATGAATAGAGAGATTATATATTATAAAATAACAAATGAGGTGGGTTGCTACCAAACCAATACATGCATTGGGGGGGGGGGGGGGGGGGGCTCACAACTATACAGCCAGTTGACCGTCAATACTGCAATGTGTGGGCCATCAAAGAGAGACAGCAGGGTTCTTACATTTACATGTCACTGCAGATCTGTTCTAATCTAAGGGTTGATCATTTAGTTTGCTGTTTCTCATTTAGAGACCCTTCAAACCAAATACACTTGACTTTTTTCTACCTCATCCTTTCACGTGTATATAATTTGCTTGACAAAAGAGCTTATTTAATTAACACCCAAATTAAACCTTTCTTTTATTTATATCATCAAAAAAAATCATCGAAACTGATTTGGGACCGACTTGTGTAGTTTAAGTTGTCCACCATAAGTATGTGACAGTTACACGGGTACACTCCCCACATCGCCGAGTATGAAGCCCAGTCTACGTGGGTGTGTTGTACACGTGTTGGAAACACCCTATCACTGTTGATAGTTCTTATGACAACTTAACAGCACTCAAAAAATATTAATAATATGATTTGCATCATTGTTATCTTAATAACGATAATGCCTGAAAACTGACACATTTAGTATTTGTCCGTCACTCCTGTCCCCAGATGTTCATGAATACCTGTCCGATGAATCTAATTGAATACACAATATATCATCATGAACGTGGATCAACCCCTTGTGTCAATGGCAGCAGTGTTATATAATGACCAGGCCAGGCCTCTTCATATTTGGACTCATTTTATTTTGATTAATTCTCCAGGTAGGGAATTGATTGATTTGACCTATATTTTTTCCACTATGGCACGTTGTAGAAAGCGACAGACATGGTAAAGTATTATATGTTGACATTGGGCAAAATGCAATGTTTACATTGGTGCATACGTTTAGGAAGAAAACAATGTACTGAAATATTCTTCATTCTCCAAATCAACTCGATATTTATTCCGAGTCGTATCCTTGACTCTTTATACCAAATTATAAGATTATAATAAATTAGAAGACCATCACAAATGCAAACCAGGTTCCCCCAATGATCACTCTGTTAGACAATGCAGTCCAAATCCATATTAGGATTATCAAGGACCTCTCGTTGTGCAGCGGGCGAATAATGTCACTATTTTTGAGGGGATTGCTCTGATTGATTGACATAAATATAGAACAGGGAAACCCTAAACAACAACCACATATATCCAGTGACGTGTGACCGGAGTTCCGGGCATGGCATACGGGCACCTGCGAGGTGGTGTACTGTCCATATATGGACATGTTATTAGTGTCTATCACTCTGTACTCTCATATTCTGAACAACATTAAAAACATTTCTGACACTTGAAATCAATAAGGTTGTATACACATTACCAAATGTGGCTGACTGGCCCAAAGTTCAAAGATTTAATATGGATAAATCTGTTTGCAATAGTTTGATATGTTATGGCAACTCATGACATACAAACGTAGAAAATGTTTAACATTTATGATTTAAAGCTTATCTTATTTTAAAAGGTTCAATCATTGGTGCTAAGGCAATGTAAACCGCATATTGACAAATATATCCTCAGTGCCCAAGCCTTAAATGATTAACAGTGACGTTTGAAAGATCTCATGCAAATCAGTTTAAGAGAAATGGCATTTAGTCCTCCTTGCTTTCTGGCTGGGCTGGTCGGAGCAACATAACCGTTTTCATGCCATCCCATTCGCCCCTTCCAAACCACTTATCTAGTGTGACATTCTCCTGACAAATATGGCTTTTTCAATAACAAAGTTGTTTCCTGGTACTTAGAATTCGTCACCTGATGTATTTGTATCTTTGTTTAAGATTACAGGATCTCGATACCACTGAAAAATCACACAGCTCTCTTACCAGAAAAAAAGACTAGTAGATGTGGCTGCCATCTAGTGTCATTTGACACAATATCTGGAGATACACAAATCAAGTTACAATTCACATCTGCTTGAATTCTCCCACTAAAATGTCAATAGGAAGTATTCTTTGCTCGAATGTTATCTTGGCCAAAGGAAAACATTTATTTCACGCTGTTCAGCACTTATGAGAGCATGCGGTTTACATATGCAACCCACTTAAGTTTTTGGACCTCTCCGTGACCTACTTACGAAACAGCCAATCAACGCTCACGCTCCTAACGCCTACTCAAACTCCACCAGAGGGCGACATGGTGAACCTGTAATAGTGTGACGCATACTACGACGGCTTATCACTGAATCAGATTCACTGCTTGAAAGGTGCAACCTTATATAACCTCTGTCACTGACTTCAGACATGAAACTCACCGGAAAGCAAGATTAGATATAAGACATTTGAGATACCTTAAAAGTAAATATAAAGTGTGCTAGCCTTTGGACTGTTAATACTGTAGGTTGTTTGTAGAGATAATTATAAAGTTATTTTAATTTGTCACTTGTTATTTTTTAATGGAATGACAGGTCCAATTATTGAATAATGTTTGAGGAATTCTGGATGAAATTAATTGAAATCCATATGACTTTGAAACTTTTAAAGTTTATTTAAAACATCCATCTTTCTCTCACATTTACATTTACAATATTTCATTGTTTCATATATGACATAAGTATGTCTCCTTAAATAAATGGAATATAAATTCCATATTTCGTTCAATTAATAAATTAATACACTACACTATTATTCTCTGAAAGGAAATGTGCATTTTATTTTGCAATATTTATAAAGACAATAACATGTTGAGAGTGCATAGTTTTAATACTGAAAATTTATCAATAATATGGCAACTTTCTATATTGATACATTATAATTTAAGGTACATTTCTTTGGACCACGTGCTTAACTATTTAACTAGAAACCTAATGGTTTTAGTTTATGTGGTTAATACTGTAAACATATAACCAAATATATCGTTGTTGTAAATATATCAGTGCATGGCAAATTGTAACGCTTTGGTGATAAATCTATAAAGGTGATGGGGGCATGATAAATGCTGCTGAAGCATTGTTATCTGCGGACTCCCTTCTGCATGGTGCCCCTCAGATCAGCACGGGCTGTCTGCAGTCTGGCTTCCTCGTACATAGTCACTCTTGGCTCATATACCCCCAAGGCCTCCTGTGGACAACTAGATGTGGCTTGATGCTACAACAGTCAGAAAACAACCATTTATATCAGTTATGTAAGTTAAAAAAATACATTTGTTATTTTCAATTTATAATGGCATTCACAAAATTAGAAATAGTTCTTTTTTCAATCTGACAAAGAAGAAAACGAAATATGTCCTTTCAAATCGGGTAAACGTTTCTCAATTGTTTTCATTAAAAGTAAAATTCGTAAAAGATACTTGAAAACGATGATAATGATACAGAAAATGATAACGATTTTACTTCGGATCCAAAATGTTGAAAAGATAATTGTATTAACCAAGAATATTAAGCAATATTTAGCAAACAGGATTAACATAGGAATATGTGTTAGATCTTTGCCATGTTTGTCAAAATAGGATTAATCTATGATTTATGCTTGGCACGATCCGATTCAAAATGCAGACGCATAAAATATATTAAACATTAATCCCACTCAATCTCGTTCATTATTGGATAATTTGACAACACCCAGCGAAGAAACCTCACATAAGACTCCAAATCAATTAGAAATCTCAAGGATAATATTATTCTGGGAGGCTTTTGGTTTGCTGTAGGTTTATGGACATTTGTTTGACATTTTTTTAGGATCGTATGTTTCTGATGAAAATGATTTGATATAAAAGAAATATATTTTGTAAAGAATCAAACCAGATCATTAAGTACAATCCCATATTTTCATTCCTGCTCTCCTTGAACTCCAAAGTTGTCTACTATTTTCTCATGATGTGTTTTCCCATGAGAGAATATACCTGACTCTACAGGTAAAACCTTGTTGCACTAGTGATAGTGATAGGTAGCCAGGTAGTGAAAGCATTAAAAGGCAAGGTGGCTCAAGTAGGTCAAACATTGCCTCAGAATCTCTTATGGGCCTAACACGTAATGTATGCTTTGACTGAGATTAGTTCACCACAGATAGATTTAGATCCCTCATTGAGATCAGAGTGCACATTCGCATCGTGCCAAAACATCAGATTAAAACATGATCATGGCAAGCCTTAGGTAATCTGTGAACAAGGAAGACACCACAGAAAATAAATATAAACTAAGCCATCACATACCAACTGTTTATCCAAGTGTGCTATCTGGCACTGTAAATCCAACTTCCAATTCTGAAAATAGCAGAAATAATCCATTAATATTGTCCGAAAAACTCTTGTATCTTCACAAATTTCCCTATTACAAAACAAAATATTTAAAGGGAAAGGCATTGGAATTCAAGGACTCCAATGTGCATATATGTACACCATTCAGTACAATTATTATGTACAGTGCCATTTTATGAGATTAACTGGACAATGATATGTTGTGAATATGTTGTGATATGTTATGATATGAAATCACCATATTTGGTGAGGGAAGATACCCCTAGTGGAATATTCTTTTCATAGTTATTACTAGCCTGAAACAAAGCAAAATCAAGGCTCAGCTTGGCAGTCTTGGCAAAGAAATTCTGAATGGATACGGGGATTATGATGGCACTGGAATGGATATTCATATTTTATAATAGGGAGAAGATAATTACAATAATCATGACAAACTTAGATTGATCTAAACATAATTAATTGTCTGTATCGATTAGATTTATTTTTCAAATAAGAAGGTCTTTCCCCCAATATATATTTCCCAACAATATACCTCTCCGTCTTTTTTCCAGTCAGAAGAACCACCAGTATTTTTCCTGTGTGCACAGGTCCTAATATTTATACTTTATTTGTATGTTTATAGAAATGTATTTTAATCAAAATTATACTTGGCTTTATTTACTCTAATTTGCAGTTAATATCAGTATTTCTAGAAGTCATTCATTATAGTAGGTAACGCATATAGAATATAATACTTTCTTTAACAGCACCTTTTTATAAATGAATATCTTAAATCATATAAATGGTACATTTTATGTTGACTATTATAATAACAAAAACCAGTCATGAATTAGAAACAAGATATTTTGGAGAGAGAAACGAGCTGAGAGAAACTTAAAACTTCCCACCCCAAACAGGTTCCAGTCAAAAACTTTTTTACACGATGTTTAAAAACTTTCTTGTACAAAAATAAATGATGATATAACTGTTGAATATGTGTATAAGTTATTGCCTTCCCAATAAGGATATTAAAAAGAAAATATCACCTGTCAAATGTCAAACGTCTGGCAAAGATAAATGTGTACAAATTAAATTTGGAAAGAAGGTGCATATATTTTCCAATGATAGAATTTAAGTTAGGAAATCGAATTGGATGTCCTACAAGGACAAAGAAAATTATTGGGAAGAGGTTGTATATTGGCTTAAAATCTATATTGTTAGTTATATTTGTAGTTTTTGCATTGAGTAGATGTAAATAAAGATGAAGCCAATTTGTTATTTCATGTTTGCCTTTTGCCACCTAAAATTGACTCCTACGATCTTGAAACCCAATGTTTTTCACTTGAAACTCAACTCTTTGGACATTTATTTTGCAAATGTTGATGTTCTCAATAATTAACTACCTGTTCTCACTTACTTCCACTACCACCGATCAATGATCCGTCCCTAAGTAACATATTACTGCAAAGTTTCGGTCCATATGAATATTGAACAATGATTAAAAACATTCCAGAGGGAGTTATTTTATTCCACTGTGGTGTGAAGTCTTAGTGACTTATTTTCTTATTCTAGGAATATAAAGTAATGTACAGAATGTTAAATATATAATCATTCCTCCTTTGCAGATCTCATCAGAATGACTGACAAACTAATCTTTCTGGTTTGGAAACATAATTCAAGAGTTCGTTATCTTCTGTCAAAATGGAAGTACATGGTTGTTATGTAACAACACAGGATAACCCAATATTTCAAACATCAAAGTGGCTGCCTCACTTACGTCATACATTTCCCTTTTTTCAATGTTCCATTCTGTGGGTAGAGTCCATTGTTCTGGAAGTACCCTACTCTTATTAATAGATATACTGGAGAGTCCTATGGTACTGCTGCTGGAGCCAGGGTCTGGAGAGGCCGCCATTGTTGCTGGTTCTGTCTATACTGGGGTGGTCTTACAACTGGTTGCCACGTTCCCTGTCTACAACCAAACTGTTTAAATATTGAAGCACTGATCAATGCACCTTGTTTATAACTGTATCTATACCATGCAGAGATCCCAATCGTTAAGCCTGCACGCCTCGCCTGTCTGCCAATAACCTGATTCAGCCAACACACTTCACGTACAAGTTGCCACAAGTAGAGCTTAATTCATATAATCTCAGATAGTCTACTTGTGATTCCACCCACCGCGCCACCATTATATTCACAGTGATCAAAGGTTCACAAGGAAGAGCAATGCCACATTTTATGCATTTTATACAATATTATTTTCTATTGATTGAATATGAACACTGTGTGATGGCTTTTAAGACATATTGGTTAAATAATATAAAGTTTTCATTGATTAAATTGTTTTAAATTATGATGGTAATTATGCCACAATATTCAAATCAAACTGCATAAGGTTTGGTACGGCGTTCGGTAACAAAGCATTAATCTTTGATCATTAAGAATCATGCTATACTGCACTAAGGAAATATATAGAGATACTTATATACGGCATAAATAAAGCAACATCGCTGAAGGTCTGGGTATTTGATGGGTAAACCTCGTTACTTTATCATGATACCTAAGATATGTTTATTATTGACTCACTGTTTTCATAGTCTGGCCAATGGTTTATTCTAAGTACTGTTGGTCTGCCCATTTATTTGATACACATCTGGCATACATTTGGAATGCTCAGAATTAATTTACTTCCCGTTTCATTTTATTTTGTCTAAAATACAAGTACACATGATTGTAGCGAGAGCACTGCCATTTACCAGGAATGCAATAATTGCGCCACTGATTCGCAAATTATTTAAGATAAACCTCTAAACTTCCTTGAGATTCCTAACAAATCTAAAATTCAATGTAACATTTTTTAACAAACCCTACACAGGGAAGATAGAGAACAGTCATTTCCTAAATTAATGAAAAATAGGTCACGAAATAACGAAATAATGGCAGGTGACATATGAAACATGGTGTTAATTGGTTCCATGACCAATTTGTTTTCAGTGAATATCTGTTTTTTGTGTCTCAATATTCCCGATTTTTTAAAAATCGGGATTGTTCTCATCATTTGAACATTATTGACAAAAGCAAAAATTATATTTGCATTGTTGTTTTTTTAACCATTTCTATCTTAACAGAAAAGGTATCATTGACACCTGACATCAGTTGATTTCAATAAGAAATATATATTTTGTACAAATTGAATGTTCAGGGAAAGCGATGATGGGTAGTGTTTAATTAAGTATTTATGATGTATAAAGCTGGTCAAATATACAACTCATAGTGCATTATTTGCTCATACTCCTAATATATTTAAACATTGCGATAAAAAGCGTGTTAATTATGCTTGTTCATTTAGTGCCTTAATTGGTCTATTGCTTGAGGCCTGTTTTCGATAGTCGTAAACAATAATCGTTACACAAGACCATTATAGAGAAAATACCAGTCGTAAACTGTACTTTGACCAGTCGTATTTCAAGACCTTTGCTTAATGAACAGATGAATACCCATTGGGCACTATTATGTTTATAACTTTTTATTTAAAAATAATAACAGCGGTCCCATGTTTCTGTTCTCCCCTGTGGTTTTGTGAGCAATTACTGTATCATATCGAGGCAATGTGATCTACAAATTGAATGATGTTGTTAATAGGGGACGAGGTCACCATGGCACAAAATCTATTTAATCATGAAAAAAATCACTCACTCATTGACATGAAACTGGCCAAAATGATGTATTGATCCAATATATTTCCTGTTGTATAAAATAAAATATAAATATTTTTTGATTAGTGGAAGTTATTCATTTGAAATTGATAGCTCAATACTGAAACATCTTAAATATAACTAACGGCGATGGGTTCCTCGATTAACATGAGAAATCTCTTCATATGGAAGGAATATTTGCAGAGTACTGTGTTCTTTGTGTCTCTTTTGTTGCTGTCAATTAGCAAGGTCGATTGCCAAGGTCAGTATAACATTATATATCGATTATCTGAATCAATTAACATAAACCCGTTGAGAATTGAATTAAGTGACTATTATTTTGGGTATTACGAAAGTGTACGAAATGTTAACTTTCACTTTCTCACTGTCAAGTGTCTAATGTAGATATACTCTTTTCACAAATCGTGTGCTCTGTAAAACCTACCGATATAAGATTGTTTCCTAACTCTGCACAAAATGTTACAAACCAGAAGACATCAGCGTTCAGTGTACATCTTCAGTATAAGGAAAATTAGAAGTATAAGAGTACGACCAAAATAATGTGGGCACAAAAATATATATTCTCAATGTTTACTTCGAGTTAGTCTAAAACTATGCATACATATATATCATCGAAAAGGATGTTCTTTTTTGTATCATTCGTTTGTACAGTGCTACCAGGGGGTGGGACATGGTTCAGTTGTACGGCAGAACATATAAAATTAAATTATTTTTGCAAAGGTAGAAAATAAAAAATAATGATTTTATACAGTATACATACATGTATGAGCGATATGCATGTCAGGACATATAGAATTGAATTATATTTTACAAACGAAGAAAATGTAAAAGATAATGACTTAATTCAGAAAAGAAATCTTCATATGGGGGGTTATTTAAAGGATTTTCGGAGCAACTCTGGTACACTTGCATAGAACATTAACAAAGCTGACAATCTCAAGATTTAATAATGAATTCCGAGGGTGTTAGTCACGAGGCCAACCATGATCATGAGTTACATCTTTTCCATTTATGTCTCTTCTAAAGTCCAATCATCTATTGAACACTTTGCCAACAAACTTTGCTTAACCGACCATGCTCTAATGCAAACACCTGTTTGAAAAGGTTTGCTACCAATGGGACACCTTTAGTTTGGGATACTGGTGATTTGGCTTACAGAAGCCCTATTGCCTGGTAATATTTCTTATATTCTTATCATTCAAACACACCCCATATCTCTGTAGTATTGCCTTTGACGA
The DNA here is from genome assembly GCA_949316495.1 of Amphiduros pacificus. NCBI lineage: Eukaryota > Metazoa > Annelida > Polychaeta > Phyllodocida > Hesionidae > Amphiduros > Amphiduros pacificus. The sequence continues at coordinate 38,377,130 of OX439002.1, forward strand.
CGCTGATTTCATGAAAGCTATAATCATAGATTTGAAATTAAGTTGGTCACGAGACCAATCTTGAATATGTAATTATAATTATATTGGTAATGATGGAAACCAACAGTAACCATTCCCATCCTTGGCATGTGTCAAAGAAACCTACACCTTGAAGATTGTGGTGCCCTCTGGTCATAAATGCAATTATCCACTAGTTGGGTGTTTATGTGTATTAACATATTTGTAGATGTTTTACCCAAGGCTATAAACCTACTGTTAAGTATCTGGAAACTAATATTCAAGGACAATCATGTAGTTTTTTTTAGAGGGAATTGAAAATAAAAAAGTATTGCCCTCATATAAACAAATTAGAACAAACACATTAATGAATGGTTTCTCTTGCCACTTGACAGTAGGACGTGTAATTTTACAATGTGTATTTTTCATGCCTTTCCTCTGTAGATTGTGGATATAAAGACGTTGATTGCTACGTGTCGGTCCCCAAAGATCCATGTAAGTATATGCGATGTCACAAGGGTAACCTCCATGGATCTTATAAGTGCTCTCCTGGTACAGAGGTCCCTCAAGCTTTCCATGGAAAAACTAATCCTTGTAGAATGATGTCTTCAAGGTGTAAGTATAATGCTCGCTAAAGGAGATTACAAAACATAAATTCATTTTGATTTCTAGATTCTTGCTGCTTTCTGTATCAGGGACATGTACAGATTATTAATCATCCATGGGGGAGGGGACAGGAAAATCGCAAAACAATATCAGTGGTAACCTTTAGTAGTAACCTTTAAATATTGAGATTTTGAGACAAGAAAATAGGCGGTTCTTCTTCTGTTCATATTCGGATTCAAAATAAATGAGTAATATCGCTACTGATCTGCTATCTGCAATATTGAATGATTGCATTGTACCTCAGAGAGTAAAATTAAAGCTGTCATGAAATATGAAATCAGATTTTCAAGAACATTTTCCTTGCATTATATAAATGTTTATACCCTAAACCCTGTGCTCAAATTTTACCCATCATTATTTTTTGTGCCATTTGAAAGGAACACAGAAGTACGGAGAAATCTGTAGTAAAATGTGTGCTATTATGCCCAAATCATATATTTGTGATATTTAATGCTAGAAACTGCGCTCAAATCGCTAATTTGAGATCTGGATCCATTATTGTAAGTAACATTAGAGTAGATTGTTATGTGACGCCTAAATTCTGTTATATCACATTATTTTGTAGGTGGTGTAGAAGACAAATCAAAAGCGCAAAGTGATTATTGGGAAGTAAAAAAGGAGGAACCTAAATATTGGGAGGAAAAAAGAGAAGAACCCAGTTATTGGGGGGAAAAGAAAGAAGAACCCAAATATCCTAAATGGATGATGAAAAGGAAACCAGTGAAAAAACCAAAACCAAAGTGGTTTTGGGATGAAGAGGAAGAGGTTAAAGAAGAGAATAAATGGAATCCCTGGAAAATGGAAAAAAAGGAAAAGAAAGAAAACAAATGGGACATGTATGAAGAAGGTGTATGGGAATGGAAGCCAAAAAAGAAAAAAAAGAAAAAGCCAAGAAATCCATGGAAAGACATGGTGAAGAAATGCCATCATGATTGCTACATGCCACCAAAGATGCAAACAGAATATGGCGGTGGATGGAAAAAGCCGATGGAACAGAGACCGGCATATCCAGGCTGGGAGTCCAGTATGGATAAAGGGTGGTCGATGCCAAAGAAACCCAAGAGGAAGAAACCTATGTCAACATATGAATGGCTGGAGAAGGGATGGTCAAAGCCAATGAAACCCAAGAAGAAAAAGAAAATGACCGACTGGTGGGATGACTTTGCCAAGGACGCTGAAGATGAACACAAAATGTTTATGAATAATTATAATGGTTGGCATAAACCAAAGCCCAAACCAAAACCGCAAATGATGAAAGGGTGGTATGAACCCTACAGACCACCAAAGAAAAGAATGGGATATGGAGGACACATGGGATGGCAAAGGAAGTCGCAGATGATGAGAGGGAGAAGTCCTTATGGGAGGCAATATCATCCACGTTTAGAGTATAACCGAGGCTATCGCCCAAGACACCAAATCAGCATGAGCAGACATTCCTCCACTCCAAACTATTCCACTGGCTATGAGAGAATGGGGCTCTTTGATCATGATCCCTTCATGATGGTTTGAAGTGTTACAATTTAATTTAAACATTATATAAAAAAGTCTCATCCAGCTTGTGACATATGAAGCCTCAACGATATATCCTTCAGCAGCTTTTGATAAAGTGTATTTCTCAAGTCTTATGTAATTATATAATTTAGATTGAGAAAACAGTATAATATAAAGAACGAACTGATGGATTTGATAGTAAGCAACATAATGAAATTGTTTAAAAAGGAAAAGAAATTGAATGTGGCATATTTTCGCAAATGTCAGGGAAAATACCTTGATCTAGAAGAACAACCTTTCAATAATCAACATTTTGTTAAATGAACCTCTTTCTGAAAGGTTTGATATCAAGATTAATAATTTATTTTAAGTACAATTCAATTAATGAAAGATGGTATGCAATTAATCATCGATAGAATATTATCCGCTTCCAGAGAAGGCAATCATCCTATAGCCCCAGCTAATTTTCCCTATCTGCTCTACCATATACGCTGCATTTTCAGAGCGCTGCGATCGTATTTGACCCATTTCTTTGCACACGGCACATCCGGGAACAGTGGCGACTTTCCATCGTTGTTTTTGTCAGTTTTGCCTCCGTAATGTTGACATAAATTACGTAGATTGCAACATATTTATATAAAGATTACACAACAGACACGCTTTAGCGCTGACATTAGTGTGTCAATGTACGATGTCAGTCTGAAATTTCCCTCCCATCTTGAAGCAAGGCAGGCGGAAGTTTACAATGCAACATCTTTCCCGTCATGCACTGCTCTCTCGCACCAATTCCGTCATGTTTTCAAGGACCAGAGTGTTACTCACAGAATGGAGATAGTGCGTATTAGATCTCCTCTCTAGCTGGGTAGCCACGCTGCATAGGCTCTGAGTGCCCACGAGACAAAAGTGGAGCGGCCAACATATCAAATCAAATCAAATGAAAATCCGGGAGAGCAGATAGCGAGAATTGCATATCATTACAATACTGATATAATAAGTTACTGCTAAGATACTGCTGGGATAAGTCATGAAACTGGTTGATAATCAAATATTGGCATTGCATTGGCAGTGAAATCAGTGGTTAAATCATACGTTGTTATGGTTACTTTTGGGAGTGAAATGTTTACATGATATATTGATATATTGTAATGGCAACTGTTGACAGTGAAATGGTTAAACGAACTCCTGCAGCAAAAGTGACTGTTTAATATCTAATGGAAACATGTCTTGTTATAAATTGTAACAATGGTAGCATATCTTGTTATCAATTGTAAACAATATACAGCTAAATGATGTTTTTTTAATTGTTACAGTACATGTAATTTCAGACGCTTGTAACCTGAAGGACGTGTTCAATGTAATAGATTTTTCAATTGATATCTATCGAGTTTGATATGCTTATTGACGATTGAAGTTATGTAGGTTTTACACATTGTGGAAGCGACTGCATTGATACATACACATACACACTCACAAACAGGACAGAGTTATACAATCCATTTTGTTTGTAGAAAACAGCATTATTTCATATTTGCTAGTATTAAAACCTCCATTAAGAACCGGATAAATTTTAATTTGCGGTATTTGTGATTGCATTATATTCAGAGACAAGTATATCAATTTTCAACTCATAATAAATTGAATGTGTGTTAAATATTTATGCTAGTTTTTATCAAAGCTTATGTCATGGTTTTTTCTCACGGACACTGTTTAATATATAAGTCATGGCAAATAAGCACAGAGCGTTTTACACTTCGCATTACATCGGTGGTATTGCTTTTCATTCAGTCTCCTCACTTCCTCTGCAGTCATCTCCTCCGAACTAAATTATGTACCTTTTATGCAAATTCCTTTCTGACATGTTAAAGAAAAGTCCACATTTTTAGTTATGAAGGTAGATGAAAGGATGGTGAATATCTGTCCATGTAAGTATGCCAGAATAGTAGATGTTAAGCTTTATGAATATCCTCTTGTTTTTGATCAACTAGGACAAAATATAAATGGAGATGATTTATTGTGATCTTCAAGACTGGTAATGCATTTGATATACACTTCATTGTGATAAATGGGGAGGCCATATTCATTGGCGGGTATCCAGAGAAATATGGTAGTATTTTTTTAGAACAGAACGTTTTATGGCATTGTCCTCACCAACATGTAGTAAGCATGTGTAACAACTTAAAGGTAGGTCATATGTGAAATAGGTCACGGTGTACAGCAATTTGGGGCAGACATTGCGTCAGCTGAGGCTTATTGCATTCGGCGCGTAGTGCGCGTTTATGCGCATTGTGTCAGTTATGAGTATTGGTATTTTGGGGGGCTTTTGGGATCAAAATGTTTGAATAGAAATGTTTGTATGTACATACTAGATAACAACAAACTTGGATTTAAATCATAAAACCCAACCATTTGCAAGTTTTAAAAATGACACTTCACTGAATTTGGCGGGAATCAGCTTTTGTATATTGGCGTGTCCAGAAATGGATATTGAAGGGGGTGTTCAATTTAATAATTTCACAATTTATATCATTTGGCATTTCTTCTTCTTATAGGACTTTGTATGATATTTGTGAACACGGATATGCCCAAAAATTCATAAATACTTGTACAGAAAAGATACTGTAGTGTACCCCATTTTAACAAATGTAAAACCCTGGACATGCCACTGATGCCTTTCACACACTGTCCTTCTGTGACGTCACACTGATACAAGTCACTCTGTGATGAACGCGCCATTTATCAAACGCGCAACGTGCCGAATGCAATAAGCCGTCAGCTGATGATACACGAAGACAAGATGGACTGCCCTGTATGTTTCACCTGGGATCATGAGCCAAAACGGCTGTCATGTAAGCATCATCTGTGTGTAAAATGTGCAGAATCTATGTTAGACAAAGCTAATCATGTGATTAAATGTCCTTCATGCAACCAAGAGGAAATTGTTGAAAATGGAGATGTAGCCAACTTGCCTACCCATTTGCTGAAGCAGAAACTTCATGATCTTGTCAGTAAACATCTTCCTAAAAAACAGGAGTATTCCAGGTGTACACTATGTAAAGCGAGTACCAACATTATCGACATGAAGATGTGCCACAATTGCAATATGGATATGTGTAATACATGTGCAGTGAGGCATGGCGACAATCCTACATTTGCTAACCATAAAATGGAATGCAGAACAAATGTATTTTGCATCACGCATGAATTGGCTTGTAATTTTTACTGTGTTCGTTGTGAGAAGTTCATGTGTGTAGCCTGTATTAACAATGCCAACAGATGTGGAGATCATCATCAAGATAGAAAGCAACTAATAGATCTGAAGGAAAAGAAAATGCAGGAAATAGCGATGCTCAAAGAGAAGGTCAACGCTAATTATAAAGCATTTGAAAGCGATGGTAAGATGTTTCTTGAAAAGATCCAGACCAACCTACAGGAATGCAAGGAATCAAAACAAGCGCTTAAATTGCATGTTGATAATCTGATCAAGCAGATTAAAGACAGAGAACAGGATTTGATGACAAGGATTGTAGAGAGGGAAGAGGTTTTAAATCTGATGTGTATTGGCGTGAAGGCAGAGCTTGGTGACTCCTGTATAGGAAGAGACCTACAAGATTATGCTGATGAAGGGATAAAAGGAGGAATAGAGGAGGTCATAACAACAGCCTCACTTCTCAGATCATTGGTTGCCCCTACCTTTAACACAAATCTGGATTCACTAGACAAACATATGAACTTCAAAGCTCAGAGCTCATTGCAGGTGGAGGATATCACTGTTAATCTCCTGAGTGCGTCTGACGCAAAGGCACCTCTTAGTGTAAACAAGAAAAACAAGAAGAAAAACAAGAAAGGCTCTGGAGATCTAGTCGATAAGTTTCCCAAAATAGATTGGACTAAACCACCCAAATTAATCTGGACAGAGAAGATTACAGATGGAAGAGATGTTACATTTCTACCCTCAGGTAATCTCTTAATCACACAGTGTGGAGACAATTGGCTCGATGCTAAAAATGTGAAGATGTACAGTTCTAACGGAGAACTTATCACCACCAGCAAGGACCAAGGGGTTGAACTTGACGGTGCACCTTGGACTGTTATCTATGACACCTTTGAAGGGGTGGTCATTGTCGCTGACTTCAAGGACAGATTAACATTTCTTGACCCTCTTGACCTGCACTTAAAGAAACGGGTGGTTCTCCAGGGTGACGGTGGTGCATTAGGATTGTCTGTACTTTCAGATGGAGGCTTCGTCGTTAGAACCGAGTTTTCAAACATCATTTGCATATATGACCGCCAAGGAAGGCTGATGCGTCATATTGGTGTGGCATTTCCGGTGGAGACAAATTATCTAAATTTTGTGTGTGTGATACCGGAAGATATCATCGTGGCGGTATCGACGAGAAGCAAAACTGTTGCTTATCTATCCATTGAGGGAGACAGTTTGCAAGAAGTTGAAATGAACAGCCCCATTGGTATGGGGTTAGATTCGAATGGGGAGGTGCTGGTGGTTAGCTGTCATGAAGTTAAACGTCTCAGTGGCAGAGTTGGAAATAAAAAGGAACAAACCGTTATTCGTTTTTCTGAAAATTTATATCGCGAAATAGGTGAACCATTGTCTGTTGCGCAACAAGGAAAGCAGCTTGCGGTCGTGTGGAGACATGAAGTGAGGGTGTATGAATTACATGAATGAAACAAGAATGTTGTTCAAACTTCTCAAATTAATACAGGAAAAGACAGGAACGCATCCTGTTTAACTGATCCAGATTATTTATTGAAGACATGATTTTCAGCTTATTTAGGCCTGGCCATCTTTTTTTACTACGATTTGAACAATAGACTTTTGACTTTACAAATATATTTTTTACGTAACTTGAACACAGAAAGATGTTATGAGTAAACTTAACAGGAATGGAAAAAGGTCTCGCCCTTTGAGGTTTAATCTGGCCAAGATGATTAAGAATGATGATTAAGCCTCATGGACGTTCATATTATTCTATATATTTTCTTATAAAAAAAAAGATTTTTGTGATTTTATTTTGTGGTATGCTGACTACGAGAGGAAATTATTCAACTTTGAAAAAAGGTTGAGTGCCAAAAGCATAATTATTTACAAGTTTCTCCTCACCCTTATGGAAGCGACCGACAAAAACAACAAGTTTTGGCGACAGACCATTTACAATAATCAATATTTTACAAAATGTATTCTGTTCATCTGTGTTTGTCACTGTTTGGTCCACATATTATGCCTTGGGAAACTGCACTCATGTGGGGACACAAAGGACATAAATAAAGTGGACAGAGTGAGGTCATTAGTCTTTAGCAGTGTCAATCATAGCTTCAGGTTGTGAGGATGTGGTAGCCTCTTGGGACTAACTATGCAATGTTTATCGTGATACTGAGTATTGATGTGGTTAACTTGATATGGTGTCGATTCGTGACATGAGCTCACCTAGTATGAGATCGGCTTGCAACATGAGGTCAAGCAGGTTGAGCAGGAGCAGGCCCAGCTGTGGGTGGTGGGGTGGAGATGGTGGGGTTGGGCAGGAGCAGGCCCAGCTGGGGGTGGTGGGGTAGAAGCCATGTATTATTAGATGATCCATATGTTATTATTATCGAATGTTGCAATTAAAATCTTATCTTTAGAACTTAATCCATACTGACTGGTCATGTACGAGCCTATTAGTAAAATATTCTATTCAATTAGGATTTTGAGTCTTAGTTTTCTTTTAAGGTATCCCATAAAAAATGAGGGTGTGTCACCAACATTTATGTCCTCTAAAACCTTTGTCAAAAAATAAAGTTTTCTAGTAAAATTAAAATAAAGTTGCTTACATCATCAACAAATGTGTGAATGTCACAAATAAGAAATTACTCTGTTTCAAAGATAAATGGACAAAATATATATTTCGTAACCATAGCAACCATGTGGATAGCGATTTATGTTAAATGTACCCAAAAATAATCGTCTGGTGTTACATTTTATTAGATAAAGTTTAATGTTTTATTTTTTGCAAAAATCAATTTATTTCGTACTAGAAGATAAAAAGTGAAAATGTATCAGATTGAATGAAAAATACCAAATAATCTGGCTGACTCATACCAAGATTAATAGATATGTTTCAGGATCATTCTAAATGCCCATCTAAATGTTATCAATGCAACAAGACATTGATCTAGCAGGGACCCACGGTATTTTATTAAGCTATATGGATTTGGATCAATGTACCTATCTCAAGATATGTGCCCGGACAATACATGATTTACATTTATATATTGTACCAATAGAAACATTACTATAGGATTCCATATCCTATACACATTTTGCATTTATAATATTTATCAGATAATGGACACCAGATGACACTCTATGTTTTAAAATTGTTTGTGAGCGCATAATACTCGCCATATGGATTTTTCGGTACCTCCGGGTAGTGGCCACTTGGCCTGAGATTGATTTCAATCTTGAATGTGCACCATGGTCCTTTTTGGTTTCCTCCCATTCACCTCCCAGTGTAAAGAATTGTCTCGACCTCCACACTTATCTGGTCTGGAATCATGTACACACCCGCAGTGTTATGATGTAGTGAGCTTGATTGTCATCATGATAATCAACAGAATACTGAAAATCTTTATTGGCTTTTGAAAAATATGCCTTCATTTCTTAAACAATTTAAGTTTTTTATGGAACATTCTTCGTCATTGTTCCTCATCATCAGTCAGAAATCTGTTTTTTTTAAATTTTACAACAGTTTTAAAGTGGGATAAAGAGTACTGACCATGTATTCCATTTCAATGGCAATTTCGATCTGTTGTTTAATATTTATGCCATTTGGACTAAATGTGTGCAATGGACGTTCTCGGAATGAAATCGAGAATATAAGAATGTTGAAATCAACCGGGTGTGGAGAATAGGGTAAAAAGGAATGCCACGAAAATTCATATATCACAAAGGAAAATACTAGATAATTTTCTTAAAGAGAAATTGAACTTAATAATTTTGAGCGGTTAGACTAAATCGCAAGTGAACATAATCGATCTCAAATACATTTTCATCCATAGAAAATGGACATGAACAATAACAGATTTGTGTTAAGAGAAAAGTATATTTGAGCGAGCCATTATTGTGGTTGGTCTAGCGCAGATTATTTCAATTTCTTTCTGGATAATATTCTGGTCAGCCCTATTGCACTCACCCTCAATTGACCTGAGAGGTCCAGGCTTAGATGAGATTAACACAGACTCTCTTTATATCAACACTCACGTAGAAAGCAATTGCTTGTTGCATCTAAGCAGGTTGTAGATTGGATTCTCTGAGCGATAATTAGTACTATTCACCACCTTTGTGGACCTGTACTAATAAGAAACCGTTCCTATTTGAAGGTCTGCATTGAGCAGAACCAGTTTTTTTCTCTGACAGGTCCACACACTAGGTGGAAATGAGCGCTGGTTACAGTGGCAGCTGGTCGGGGCCCATCTTGCAGGCAGGAGAATGCTTGATCACAGTACCCCAGACTTGAAGTAGGGCCCGGTAAACAAGCCACCTCTCCGCCGAGAGACGCGGGACCACATTCGCAGCTGCGCAGACGAGTCTTTGTCAGTTCTTTCGATGATGGGATTATTGAAAAACACCGCATTGGACCATATTTCTATGGAAACATATATTCAGCCACTTTGACAAAATATTTTATATGGGCCAATATTGTGGATTTGATGAGATGGAGCTACAGTAAAAATGGAACGTTTAAGGAAGAAGATAGACGATAATCATTCTAGTTTGAAGAAAATTACATTGAGAAATTGTGAGAGAAATTTCATTCGCAAATGGAGCAGCTTTATTTAATTCGATTATTGCATTCTGTTATATAAACCTTTATATAACATGATTGAAGTCTGGATAATGATGAAATCATTGTGAATTGCAAAGGTTTCTGAAAAATAAAAAGGATATTTGAGTACTGTAAGTATGAAACTGGACATTCCATAACAGAAAGATAAAAGATTGTGTCAATTGAAACTATTTTGAAGTTTTCATCTCAGCAAGAGAAAACTACATCGTACTAATAGACGAGTCAACAAGAAGAGCTCTTTGTGCATAAATAATATGAGTTGTATAAAGTATACTTAACATCAATGTGATACACGCTAACTGTGACCAGGCATTCAGAGCAATGGAGACTTTATAAACATCAAGCCAAAACGAAGCATATATTTTCAGATATACATGCTTCAACTTGACGCCTGGCAATTACAACGCATTTTTCTAAAAAGTGCATATTGGTAAGTACAAACTGACAAGTACATACCGAGAAGAACATACTGACAAGTACATACCGAGAAGAACATACTGACAAGTACATACCGAGAAGAACATACTGACAAGTACATACCGAGAAGAACAAACTGACAAGTACATACCGAGAAGAACATACTGACAAGTACATACCGAGAAGAACATACTGACAAGTACATACCGAGAAGAACATACTGACAAGTACATACCGAGAAGAACATACTGACAAGTACATACCGAGAAGAACAAACTGACAAGTACATACCGAGAAGAACATACTGACAAGTACATACCGAGAAGAACATACTGACAAGTACATACCGAGAAGAACATACTGACAAGTACATACCGAGAAGAACATACTGACAAGTACATACCGAGAAGTACATACTATCTGCTATTATTTATGTTGAGTACAGATTGATTTTATAACAGAAGAATTTATAGATGGAGATAACTTCAAAGATGGATTTTAAAAACACTAGTCTCGACTCGGAGTATGAGGATGATATAAGGGGTAACTATAGTTATCTGGATAACGAGGATTACAACCTGACAGGCCCTACAGGCGAGGTATGCTGCGATCTGGGCCCGGAAAAGATTATCATCCCTCTCATATTCTCCCTGGTGGTGATATTAGGATGTCTGGGAAATAGCCTCGTCATCGTGGTGGTCCTCAAAAACAAGGACCAATTCAGAACAACTACCAACCTCTTTATCTTGAACTTGGCCATAGCGGACCTACTGTTTCTTTTATTCTGCGTGCCATTTCACGCAGTTATCTACACCACCCCGGATTGGCCATTTGGACAGTTCATGTGTAAGTTTGTGCACCTGATCCAGTATTCCAGCATGGTTGCCAGCATTCTAACTTTGGTATGCATGAGCCTGGACAGATATCTTGCTGTGGCCTACCCACTCTGCACCAAGCATATGAGAACCCCAAATAAAGCCTTGGTGTTAAGCATTCTCATCTGGCTCGTGTCGCTCGCTATTGCTATCCCGTGGCCGGTGTTTTACACTGTCCGCCTATATGAGCAGTATGGTTCCGAACCCGTGGCGATTTGTGCGGACGACTGGGGTGCCTCCAGAGACCATCGCCCTACCTACTTCCTTATTCTCTTCCTGGTGTCCTATGTGTTACCACTGCTCATTATAGGTGTGCTGAGTGGGCTCATGATATATCATCTGTGGAGAGTGGGCGAATTGGAAGGACACGCTGGAGAAGAATCGCTGAGATCTAAGAAAAAGGTCACCAAACTGGTCATGGCTGTGGTTGCCGTCTTCTTCCTGTGTTGGCTGCCCTCACATCTCGTTTGGTTGTGGACAAACTACTTCCGTCACACATGGCCTCATATGACCTACTCACTCTACTACTTCCGGGTCATGGCACATGTGCTGTCCTATGCTAATTCAGCCATGAACCCCCTTATTTATGCTTTTTTATCGGAGAACTTTAGGAAAGGTTTCTGTAAAGCATTGCAGTGTTCGGGGCACAGAATCAACCCCTCTCTCACCGGAAGTTCCAAAACTACTGTTTATAACTTATACAACGAAGAGCATCCTATCATGCAAAGTACAGACACAACAGTATGAAGCGAAACTCGTACATCATAATGTAATTCCAAGCAAAGACATATTATGTACATCGAAGTATACCATGTGCAGTAGTTTATAGTTTAAATATATGTTGTAATTATATACATATTATACATGTAATCGACTGTACTTGTTGAAATATTAAAGTGTGAATAGTTTGAGCTGCACTCAGTGTCTCATACTGAAATGCCGTGACGTAAGAGTAAAGTCATAGTGTGAGTCATCATACAAGATATGCCGAATCCATGGTGATTTATGTCTGACTAAATATTGTAATAATCATTGTGTTGTTCAGGTATTACATTTCCTACATATCTATGATTTATTTTATTTCACAAATATACTTCACAAGTATTTGTACACTTTTCTTACAGTAGATATGATGTAACAGCAACGTCTACTGTAACCTGTCCACTGTAACATTTGCTGTACAATTTAACAGAAACTAATGTTGATTCATTTGTGTCGTTTTATAACACAACATCGCATTCAAGGTGATACACATTTGACATTCTTTCAAGTAGTTTGCAAAAGGTAGAAGTTCAAAATTACATAACTTGCCATTACTTGGATTATGATGTGTTGGGTTTATCTAAACTATTGGTACGCAAATTATGACATTGCAGTCCAAAATTTAAAAAAAACAATATTATGTATTAGTCCCAGAAAAAAATAATACTTTCGGAAAGTTTTGATTTTTATAAAAACTGGAATAAGGAACAGTCGTGGGGGATTAAAAAGTTAAAAAGGGAAGAGAGGCGAAAGCACTCACACCTTTTGTGAGAAAAATCATTTGTGACAGTTGTGGCCAAGCTGTGAAAACACGGCATTTTTCACATCTTTTACACATTTTTTTTAGGCTTCAATTATTCAATATAGATAAAGGACTTATCCGATATGAAATCAAAAATGATGATTTTGGTCGCTATAATAGGCATATATTCAACTTAAAATGTTAAATAAATTACAAAGCCAGACAGTCTAGCTCAACTTATGTAAAATATTGGACTAGAATCATACATTTCCCATACTAAATCTGTCCCCTTTTTAATTCTACATCTACTTGCCCTCCTCGTGCTATACAGTTTGGTGATTGCAGTTCCCAATTCCTTATCATAGTAACCCAAGCTCTACCTCATCAGATGATATATCTTCTCACAATGAACAATGTTAATTTACAACCTTTTGGCTTGAAAGAAACCAATTTTCTGCTTGAATCCCAGGCTCGCCAAATAGCTGCACTGAAGCTTCAAGTATAAGTGACATAAATCAATCTTATCCTCGATACCAATACAGGGTTTTCTTCGGTTCCTGAACATTTGAAGCCAATATCAAGATAAGAATATCCCACAAAAAACCAATAGATGAAAAGGGGGCATCGTGTGGGGTCTATCAATATATTTATTGCATCTCCAAAGATAATGCCAATTTCTCAGAAGATTTCATATGGCCTTATGATTAATGTGAAGTGAACATATAATTCTGATAACCTTGAAATCTAATATTTCTCCATTAAGTTTTATCTTTCAAAAGGGAGATATATTATTCTAGGTCAGACATTCACATACCTGCATGCAAGATATATATTAAGAACATTTCTCTTGGTAATATGCCTCACACCTTCCGTACTTATCGCATATAATTTGTGACTAAGGACAAAAAATGTGGATTATGATAACTATAAACATCTTGGAACTCATTTTGTCTTGTTTTTATTCACGCTTGATAGGTAAAATTGAAATATGTGAAAAAAAGACAGACAGATAGCCCAAGAACGCAATAACCTTCCCTGTCAGGATTCTGTAGATACCTTATCATTTATCACCACTCAGCATCTTCTTCCAGGTGTGTATCATGTCTGGCAAAGTTCAAAGCGAGGCTGTGACGTCATATCCTCCCTCGCATTTACCGTAACTTGTCATTATTACAAGGGACAAATCAGGTTAATCAGGCAAATCAATATGACGTTTCTCATCTACTCGATTTGACGTATTTGATTATTTGATTAAGTTGCATGTACACTTGTAAACATGCTTGTGTGCTAATAAAAGAACATATGAACTCGCTTACCAAAGATCAATGTTTTTAACATCACAAAGGTTTTTTGGACATACTAGAAAAATAATGATATTTGCAATGTGACACAAACGTAATTCACCACGAAGGCTTAAGGCATTGACCGAGGCCGAAAATGTTCAAGTATAAGTTACATTTTGAAAAAAAAAACATTTGAAGCGACTATATGTCATAATTTCTGTGAATGACATTTTTAGTATATTTTGCATTGTTTTGCAGAATAAGACCTGGTATTTGTTTCACCAAAGAGCATCTTATCTTTCCTTTCATATGTATATTTTGTTCTTTTTGAAATATATATTTTATCAATCCAAAGATGTAAGTCACGCCTCAATCTTAGTCAGCCTAGAAGGAAGCAGGAGAAAGAATTAACTAAATCATACCCGTCAATATACACCTTTTGGATATAGTCTTGACAAAGGATTAATCTAACTCGGTTAAATTGATTTCGGTTGCTATGGAAAAAATACTTCAATGGACATAAGCATAGCCTAAAACCTTCTTTAACTACGAAATATTTTCTTTTGCATAGTGGTATGAAATATAACAACCGCCCAAGATTTCATAAAGTTCTCTCCTGCGTGATTGTCACCAAGTCTGGGCATTGGTTGAGCGCTGATGGGAGTTTCCCGGCTCAGCGATCACATTGGGGCTTTACCGTGTGTCACATATGACCTTCATCTTTCATCCTGGAGGTGTGACATTCTCCTCGGCTCGATTATTCCGCCTCAGCTGAATCCGCCTTCTGAGACACGAGTCTCTACTTAATATCACAGCAATTCGTCTAACACATATTTCCCCTGGTGTGAGTTAGAAACTTCCAAATATGATTGACAGATTAAATAAGTATACTTATGTTATTTCAAATGTGCTATCCATTAATATACTTAATCAATAAGCTAAATGCATTTACCCTGTCCACACAACAGCGATAGCTGCTTTCCACAAAATGTTACCAACAAAAAGGATAATAAATAAAATGGAGAGATGGTTTGTTTAATATGTATTTTTTTTTACTTAATGCGTGGTTGTCCTATTTATCATATGCACAAGTTTGATTATTAAGTTTACAGATCTGTAGATATTATTAGAAAATCTGTTTGTGAGTACTGAGTTGGAAATTTACCACTAAAGGATGAGCATGTAGCAAATGGCATTACAAATATCACAAGAAGAATTAAGATTCACACATTGTTGGCTATTGAAGCTTTCATATAGATTATATATTTCACATATAGGGTCAAATCTGATGAAAAGATATCTATCAGCCAATACGCTACTGGCTGGCAGAATATATTTCTCCCATTCTATCTACGTTCAGCATGTTTCCTTCTTTTAAATGTCACTGATAATGTCAATCCTGGTTTGTTTATACCGTTTTACAAAAAGCGTCTTCGGTGTGATCTGAATATGTTTGTCAGTAACAATCAGTGCCACACACTGGCCAGAATAATAAAACACAATCTAAGGTATAAAACATATTTCTGTGTTATATCCACTCTCTGGATCTGAACTGAAAGCGGAATTGTTTCTGCTTGTGTCTGGGATTGCTCCTCGGCCTTCTACAAATCATGATTATATTTGAGCATCTCACATATTGTTCTTTTGGAAATTAATGTTTTATGCTTTGTTGTTTTGCAGCTCGCCACATCAATCATACAAAATATTGCTGAAGTTAATACGATTAGCAGAATTCTTGTGTTTCCGGTTCATATTACGTAAGACCTCATCTGTAATATGCTTCACATCAGTAGTAATGCCAGCCGTCCAATCTTCTCACTACCTCTGCTGGAGTTAACCAATATTTGAAGGATTCAAAATTTGGAACCCCACGCTCAGTCATGCATATGAGTCACGCTCACCAAAATATCATCGAAATCATTCAAAATTGACCAACCTCAGGTCACGACCTGTGATCAGTTGCTGACCGAGACGCTTAGCAATCAGCAATGCAGAATCTATGTGAATAGTTTATTCTCTCACCGTTCAGCACACACTCTGATCTTTATGAGAAGTCATGACTTGCGACCGATCTTGAACGCCCTTTTTTACCATTGGCGGCAGATGCTGATATGAGACTGAAGTCCTGTTATGGAGGGTCCTTCACTGATTCTATTGGGCACTTGTTTCATGTCAGTATACGAATGTGAATGTGTGTTTATTCGTCCCAGTTTAATGACAACTTGGATTTATGTGTTATTTGTCTTATGAAAATATATATATAAAGCGAGACAGCATAATAAAAATAGACAAAAAGGGATAACAGCTGTGTCAATCAACCCCTGCTTTATTCACCATGTATTCTCAATAGCTCAATGTTTCAGACTTCTTTCAGAAGTATTCATTTACATATGAGTGATTAATTCAAGGCGACAGTGAAAATAATATATATCATCTTCAATACATATCAGTGGGAAGAAATGTTTAGCATTACTAGTATTCCAACAAATTACTTGACACCATGTGGCGAAACGTTTAGCTAACGGTCTTGAGGATCAATCGAAGATGTCTCCTCTTGAGACCTTTTGATATTTATAGACTGCTTGTTTATTCTGTGCTGTGTTTCCTTTATGTTATGTCCAGAGTGGTGCCACTTCAAAGGAAAGAGAGACGAATGTTGCCTCTGTTTCAAACCAGAGTTTGCGCATATGCAATTTGTAATGAACGCATTGCCTTCTTTTATCAATAAGTCACAAAATTATCAAATTTACTGAATCACATGCATTTAACTTGTGCTTCATTTATAAGAGATGTGCATGTAATCATTTGGAATAAACATTTAATGGTTAAAAGCATTGGTTATTTCATCCCAAACGCACCCACAACACAAAAAAATGTAACTACATTTTATTGGAATCAAAGTGCTATCAATTCAGCCTTTTGACAAAAATGGCGATGAAAGAAAACGTGATTTATATGGACATGGATATGGACATTCATATTAGTCCATAGTTTGGGTTTCAGTAATACTCTGGTGGGTGATGACCTTTCTTTCTATTCTGAATTTGCCACCTAAAAGTGAGTTATAAACATGTCCTGACTGAGTCTCAACTGCTCTCCTGTGCAAAGCAGTGTTGCCAGGCATGAAATAGATTCCACTCAAGGCTTTTCCTCAGTTCTGTCAAATATATCGTCAACAAACTATCAAAGACACATTGAGTAAATCTTGCCAGATAATGGTGTCTGTGTCGTGTGTGTGACACATCCGACAACGTGTACTCAACACCACTGCCATATCTCAAACTGAGCGATATAAAGGAGGATTTACACTCTCCACTAAGCATTGGCTGTGAGGCTTATAAATGCGGTGATAATTTCTCTGCTTGGAGCATTGTGGGCACCGATGTGTGTTCACCAGTCAGGGGTGCCCGCCTGCGTGAGCGGAGATAACGATGCCCTGCCCCTCATCCCACCACAGCCCTCCTACCACAGCCCTCCCACCATCAACAACGCCAACAAGCAAAACACTATTGTCAAATCATAAAAGATATCGTTCATCCCTCAAAAGATTCATCCCTCAAAAGATTCATCCCTGAGAATATAGAGTACCTGCAAAAATCTTTGGATTAATTTTGGTATGAAGTACAATTTATATGGTTGCCTTCTTTTTTTGTTTTGTTTACGTTTTTAGCAGTGACTATCACATTGAAATTCATTATATATGTATAATCATGGCCTATTATTCAAATAAAAGAAAATTTCAAACAATAAAAAGAAAGTCTTGATATGGAACCAGCGTAATAGACTAAAAACTTGAATGGCGACAAGTGCATTCGCGTGTATCATGTCCATTTGTTGCACTGGTACCCAAGTTGGGAAAGCATTAAAACATGGCGGCCACATATTGGGCGAGATATGCCTCAAATTCCTCTGAGGCCTAACACTAATGTTGGTTTACCAAAATGGTTGATTTCGATTTCAGATCACTTTATATTCCTATGCAATGCAGGATTATTGACCCAGCACTTTGATGTTGGAAGCGGGGGCTTTTGCTGTCTGTTTCCTTACGAATGAGACATTGGCCTATGGGAACGCACTGCTTCGGTTGTGCCATCCTCTGTCTAAACTGCACCTCATTTGACAGTCTCAATTCACTGATGGCTGTGTTTTAATCAAGAAAGGGTCAAAGATTCCATGACATTCTGTATTGATTTTTTGGGAGGCCAGTGCCACATATCTCACGTCTACTGACAGCATCTTTGGCATGTTCCTATAACAGTCTAAATGGATTGTCATTATGGTCTGCACGGAGAGTTGCTCAGGCACTGACACATGTTTAATTATCAAGTTGCCTCATACACCTGTCATATGGCTGCATGATTTGCTGCGTGCACCACCGGGAATTACTCCCGGCGAAGTTAGTCCTGCCGTCTAAATCAAATGGTCTGCCATATTCCTATAGATATACTCAATTTATGTTTTACAACGCTTTGATTAAAATATTTGAGAAAAGATATGATTTGCATCAAGTCTTGATGAAACACAAAATCACCATTAATTGTCTGATTTAAAAAGTGATCTAAATCTAGATTACTGCTAATCCGTCTTCTATAATCCGCCTTTTTATCTTCATAATCAGCAGCTTAGTAAGTACTTTACCCATGATTATGTTGACAACGGGATTCACTCACTCCACCAAGAAATTTAAAAAAGTGAAGAGGGATATTTTGTTATAATATCTCATTTCTTACAATACTCATGCAAGCACGATCATTTGAAAAATTCAGATAATCTTTAAAAGTAATGTTTGTTTGTCATCTCCGTTTTACTCCACACTTGCCAGTTTGCATATGATAAAATAAGGACACCACATGCTCACTGAAATGACTTGAGAAGTATGTAAGATTATTGACGCCCTGAGCTCAGGCTCAGCCTTAATTACTGATGCCTTCCCTCTATTCACTCAAAGTGGTTAATCATTATGACTTACTCCCATTTCATGCCACATGACTTGGCACAAAGGCGTCACACAGAACAATAGCACAAAATACAAAATGTCAATTCATTGTCACAAAACGGTCTTGAAGTCAAATGCCTTTCTTGTGAGTTTGTAGAATTGTTGACAAATACCTCAATGCACATGTAGGTCTTATGTTTATGTTCTCATCACCGTGTACATGGTATTCATGGTGCTGTGGAGCTGTGGAGGAATTAGTGATCTTTCATAATGATATGATCACATATTAATAACCGGCCATGAAGCAATAGGTTTAACTGGATTATTTGGACTTAAAAGAAGCATAATATTAGTGAGCAGAATAATGAATGGTTTACAGCAAAGTATCCGGTTGCATCGTTGGCAGACTTGTGCACCTGCAAAGGAACTATATTTTATTCATGTTTTGACGTTTTTGTTTCCAATTTAAACCGTTTAACAAGGTAGTTGACATCTTTATGACGAGTGTAATTGAATATATAGCCTACTGAGTCAGAGAAACGTTGCTGGCCAGATACTCAGGTGGCCTATATATCTTAGCAGTCACACTGCCCTGTCAGAACAGCTTGTATCGGGCCTCTGTCATGGAGTAGTTTCACCTGAGAGCAATAATAAATTAATACTGCTCTCAGGTTTTACCAATGCTAAAGATTTTATTTTTTGAAAAAGAAATGATACTGTGCTGTTAAAGATGATGCTATACAGACACGTGTATTGTTAATTTTCTTAATCGTTTTTACAGTGAAATTATTAAAAACATAAATTGAACCATTTTCTGTCAATAGCATAATCTTTGTGACGCAAAGGATGTGATGCATTGGAGGTGGTATTTTCACAGGTGCAATCTCACAAAATAGGATTTAAAAATCATACAAAGCTCAAAATTACCCCAATCTCACATGTTCGGTCGTTTACAATATTACCACAGATTTTATTTTTAACCCTCTGTGACAAAGACAGTCCGTTTTCAGGACTGGCACAAAGTTGTATCATGTAAATTTGATACAACATACATTGTACAATCACTCCTTTCTCTGAAATGTCAATTACTATGTGCCAGATAGATAAGGCAAAGTTAATACATCAGATGCTATTGTCAGACAGTCTCAAAATGTGTTCTGTTGCCTTCTCTCGTTACACAATATGGTGATTATAGGCATGGCCTGTCAGTGTATAGGTAGGTGTTATGCAGAGGAAACATTAAACACATTTGTCTTGCTGACCTCGCACAATAGGCAGGTCACCATAAACCTTATTTGAGATATTTTGTTGTGTACTTGAAGGATACATGTTCCCTTCTAACATGAATCTTAAAGTCTCAACTGATCAGGTATAGATTATAATGAAAATTATATTAGGATAACTCTTAGATATTAATATAGATTTCTCATGGTATTGATGTATTAATGCTGAGGTTGTAAGAGAGGGTTTGAAACCTGTTTTCAAGATTATCATATCCATGTGGTTGACAGCTCCCAAACTGATGACATGTGCCTATCTACGATATTCACCACAGTGGGTGAGAAAATATTACAGATTAGTAATCCCATACATACTGTGGTTGTTAACCAGCTGTTTCGTATTTATGTTATTCTAAAAACTTTCTTGCTACATCCCGATAATAGCGAGAATAATTTCAGGCATACGTCTGCCATCTTGTCAACAGAATTTATGTACACATATTTCAAACAGTGTTTGATGAGAGAGTGACAGGCTTGAGGTGGAAATAAGCTCTTATTTATGGATGACAGACAAAACAAAGTCTGTCAAAATAAGTATATGTGGAAAACTAGTTTTAAATAGAAGCAATTATTATCATTGTGCCAAAAAACTGTCCTCATCACTTTTATTTCTAATAATGCCTCAATAAAGCTTCTAGGGTTATTATCTTAGTATTGTTGTGTCGGTGTCTTACAATTGAACTGCCACTGTCTGCTTATTGTTGTACCATTGCTTCACTTCTGTAGTTCCATTGTCTCAGGTGCACTACTGTGGCTTGGTTATCTCATTACCGTCATGTCATTGTCTTACTACAGTGGCTTGGTTATCTCATGAATTACCGTCATGTCATTGTCTCACTACAGTGGCTTGGTTATCTCATTACCGTCATGTCATTGTCTTACTACAGTGGCTTGGTTATCTCATGAATTACCGTCATGTCATTGTCTCACTACAGTGGCTTGGTTATCTCATTACCGTCATGCCATTGTCTCACTACCGTGGCTTGGTTATCTCATTACCGTCGTGCCATTGTCTCACTTAGTTATCTCATTACTGTCATGCCATTGTCTCACTACTGTGGCTTGGTTATCTCATTACCGTCATGCCATTGTCTCACTACTGTGGCTTGGTTATCTCATTACCGTCATGCCATTGTCTCACTACTGTGGCTTGGTTATCTCATTACCGTCGTGCCATTGTCTCACTACTGTGGCTTGGTTATCTCATTACCGTCATGCCATTGTCTCACTATTGTGGCTTGGTTATCTCATTACCGTCTTGCCATTGTCTCACTACTGTGGCTTGGTTATCTCATTACCGTCATGCCATTGTCTCACTACTGTGGCTTGGTTATCTCATTACCGTCATGCCATTGTCTCACTACTGTGGCTTGGTTATCTCATTACCGTCGTGCCATTGTCTCACTACTGTGGCTTGGTTATCTCATTACCGTCATGCCATTGTCTCACTATTGTGGCTTGGTTATCTCATTACCGTCATGCCATTGTCTCACTACTGTGGCTTGGTTATCACATTACCGCCATGCCATTATCTCACTACAGTGTCTTGGTTATCTCATTACTGTCATGCCATTGTCTCACTACTGTGGCTTGGTTATCTCATTACCGTCATGCCATTGTCTCACTACTGTGGCTTGGTTATCTCATTACCGTCGTGCCATTGTCTCACTACAGTGGCTTAGTTATCTCATTACTGTCATGCCATTGTCTCACTACTGTGGCTTAGTTATCTCATTACTGTCGTGCCATTGTCTCACTACTGTGGCTTGATTATCTCATTACCGTCATGCCATTGTCTCACTACTGTGGCTTGGTTATCTCATTACTGTCATGCCATTGTCTCACTACTGTGGCTTGGTTATCACATTACTGTCATGCCATTGTCTCACTACTGTGGCTTAGTTATCTCATTACTGTCGTGCCATTGTCTCACTACTGTGGCTTGATTATCTCATTACCGTCATGCCATTGTCTCACTACTGCATGTGGCTTGGTTATCTCATTACTGTCATGCCATTGTCTCACTACAGTGGCTTGGTTATCTCATTACCGTTGTGCCATTGCCTCAATATTGTCGCATAATTGTCCTTTTATGGAGTGCCATTGTCTCACTACCGTAGTCATTATTTAATTACTGCAGTGCCCATATCTCAATGCCGTAGTGCCATAACCTTGTTACTGACGTGCCATTATGCCTTTATTCTACTGCCATGATCCCTTTAATGGTGTCCTACATGGCAGTAAATACCACTATTTGCCGTTACTGGACTACAATGAATTTAACAGAAATAACTTTCTGGATATAGCTTCACAGAATATTTATGAAATGCTTGGATATTTAGGACCTATTTGGGGTCATAGATATAGTCACTGGTATGTGATGGAGAGACTCTCTTACAGAAGTTGTAAAATCAATTATGTTTTGAACTATTCATTCACTGAGATAAATAACCGACGATTTATTTCGAAAACTAAGATATATGACTTTGTGTTACTCGCATTTAACGTGATCTCTATTTGACAAGCAAGTCCGCATTGTCTGTTGCGTTGCCATGGTGATGTATAGTTGTTTGAGGTTGTTGGGGTACGTGTTGCTGACATTCCAGCACAAGTGTGTATCTCTCCATCATCGTGTCTGCCTCTCTACATCATCAGCCCATCCTTTATTTCACCATGTCTGCTCTTTGAGCAATCCCATTTTTTATCAAATGTGGTAGTCTTACACTAACATGTAAACACCGAGACTCCATCTGGTGGATTCAATATTATTCTATCATCGCACTTTACGTTTCATTTTTTTCGGTTTGATATAAAAGAATCAATATGTTGATGATAAATCGTGTTGATTTTGGTTATATACAACTCATAATGCTAAATGAAATAAATGTATTTACTACTTTGTAAGCCATCACCTGCCTGACCACTCACAATTCAGACTGCCATAACACATACTGACAAACACAATGTAAGCTGAGATTTGTGTAAAGTTGTAAGGATGGTCTCTTCGCGTTGGAAGGATCGAGATGAGAACCAACCAAGAAGGAAACAAGTTTTTTTATCACAACCAAAGTGTGATACCTTCGATGTTGACCTCAAGGAGAGTGTAACAAACTCAGTATTTCTTTCAATCAGAGTGTAACAACTCATTGTATACCTCGATTACAGTGTAAGTGTTAACAGGTGTGTGATTCAGGGTGTAACAACAGAGCGTTAAACACTACCAAGGGCCATGAGCAGATCTAGTCTGAAATAGCGCTATAGAAATTATTGTTATTGTTATTGTTATTGTTATTGTTGTTAAGGTTATCGTTATCATTATCACTATCACTATCACTATCACGATCACTATCATTATCATTATCATTATCATTATCATTATCATTATCATTATCAATATCAATATTATTATTATTATTATTATTATTATTATTATTATTATTATTATTATTATTATTATTATTATTATTATTATTATTATTATTATTATTATTATTATTATTATTATTATTATTATTATTATTATTATTATTATTATTATTATTATTATTATTATTATTATTATTATTATTATTATTATTATTATTATTATTATTATTATTATTATTATTATTATTATTATTATTATTATTATTATTATTATTATTATTATTATTATTATTATTATTATTATTATTATTATTATTATTATTATTATTATTATTATTATTATTATTATTATTATTATTATTATTATTATTATTATTATTAGTATTACCAATTTTGTCTTTTGTCTGTACTAACGAACCTTGGAGAAAATGTTGGCTATATGATGTCAAATAAAAGCCTGACACTAGGGCTCAATGCCCTACTCTTCTCGAAGAGTGCATAACGTGTTTTTCACTAAAAGTGTTCATGATATCATGGAGGTCACAAGCTATTTGATAAAGATTTGGGGTATGTTTAAATGATATGTGGTCAGACTGTCATACAAACAAGAATCCTAGAATCAAGCAAAATATACCTGCCATGATTATTGTGATTTGCTAAAAGTGCCTAGTACTATGCTTGTACTCATGTGACCATTGTTATTGTCTACAAGGGTGTTCGGCCTGTACCAATAGATACATACTAATGGTCAAACAGATTATTCTAAGCCAGATACTCGAGTGTCCCAATCTAACAATTTGGAAATGGGGTTCCTCATTTTTAGCAAACCTTTTCTGAATAGGTGTTGGCACGAGCCCATTGGTCAGCCAAACATCCTTTTTTGACAAAGTTTCAATGGATGATTCAGATATGAGCAGAAGACTCGTCTACTTTCAAATGGCACAGAAATATGTGTAGGCGCAATTTGATGGGTAATCACAACATTAGATCAAGTTTAGGGTATAAAACCTAATATCATGAAAGGAAAGGTGGTTTAAAAGCTTTATCTAGCACACTTAACAAGATGTCATTTCATAAATAAGCAGTAAATGTTAAGGCTCCTTTCTGCCCTACAGTTTAAAAAGATATTCTTGTTATTATGTTTTCTGAACTGTTCCTATTGCAAAATATGTATAATTTGTGAAATCTGAACATAGTACCATAACCGATTATTAGCTTTGAGTTCAGGAACATTTTTCAACTGTTTAAAATATCTAATTCTGGAGTAAGGAAATTTTACAGGTATTGTGTTGAAGACTGAATAACCCGGAATAACTCATGTAAAATTGCCTGTAAAATTGCCTGTAAAGATTTTCTGTGACCTTTGTGGTTTCATAAATGCTTTAAAACACAGAGTGAGGTTTTATTTGCGCGATGGATGGTGTTGTATTTTTATCACCAGATGTCACTTCGTAAATCTACACAATTAGTTTTTTTATAACTAATTAGTCTTAATATTAAGAGAGTCAGAAGTCAGAATATCATAAGATAACTATGTGAGCCTTTATTTCCTCTTCATATTTTGGATTCACACAGTAATATTGATAGCATCAGCAGGATCTTTGAGAAATATGAATTCTGCAAATGTAACGTAAATAACTCATGCATGCTCAGTGCAGGTTAAGTCAGCAAATCTCAAAGATCGCTTCTGGAATGCAGTTTGTGTGTAAATATGTGTATGTGTATGTCTATAGCCCCGGTAGTATGAACAAACTCTCTCTCTATCATCTTAGAACAGATGTAATCAGTTAGACCAGTATTTAAGAAGTTTATGGTTCGGCAAAAATTAAATTGCATATCACGAATACAAAAAACCATTACTAATGGCACTAAGAATGGTATTCATTTAGAATGGCATGGATTAAGAATGGTATTCATTTAGAATGGTATTCATTTAGAATAGCATTGATCTAGAGTGGTGTTGTGTTGATTGTGAACGGTATTTATCAAAAATGGTATTGGTTAAAAACGGTATTGAATGATAACGATGAGATGCGATCAACTGTCACTTGATATGCAAACATGCAGTGTATTTCCATCATCCGGGCCTGGAAGATGTTTATCGAATGGGCAGCATGATCTTTAGCTGCAAATTAAATGTTTTTGTCACAGTGCCCCCTGGCAGCACGTCGCATTGACGAAAATAAATGAAAGACAGTCTGAGAGGGCTTCAGCCTGAGATATGCTCTGAACCAGGTAAGCAATCGTGTGGTTAACTGATGCAAGTAGACTAATTTTAACATTTAAAATTGATTATCTGTTCATATTAGAGACAATGGAGTTAATGTACAATGTTTAAAATGAAATATCTGACACTATATATTCCTGTCGTTAATTGAATATACTCAGGTTTGTCATGATTTGGGTTTATATGTTTGCTGCAAAGGCATGTTTACATTTGTTTGTATATGTAAAATTAATTTAATATTTTATATTAATATTTTATATTTTCCTAATTTAAACATACACATTTCATTAACTCTGGGAATCACTTGGGGTTGTTATTGGAATAGATTTGCCATACTGGCGATAAGACGTTCTTGTTGATTTCACATTTTCTTTTCTCTTCGAGTGTTACAATAATGCATGCAGAAAATCACTTAAGGTCTATAATCCACAATGTAAACCCGGGACAGACCTATGTTTTTTTGGCTTAAATGTGTCCAAAGTAATTTTATTTGTTAATTTAGCCCAGAAAAAGTAAACTTAACCAGACAGTATTAAATATTTATTATTTAAATTGAACCCGTTTTAACTGTAGTTAAAACGGGTTTGACTCAGGTTTTGCAGCTGGTGACTTATATCGAGTATTTATATTTTCTATATTTAATGCCATCCAAAGAATAATCAAGCTTTTTTGGGATATTTTAGATATAATCATGGCATAAAATATGAATTATCACTAAAAGAGTTGGGTATTTAAAAATCTCATATAAACGAGTTTGCCCGCCATGTGTGCTGTATGGGAAATACCCCCCACTGGCATCATAGCCTCACTCTCATCCTGGAATCTCCCAGAGCCGAAGACAGTTACGTAAATATACGAGACCACACGAAGTTCTCTCCAGATGCTTCAAACCGATTGTGGATTATAGACCTTAAAGCATTCATGAAAAGACAGAGGTCACAGTCAATTTTACAGAGGTTTGGGGTATGTGGCCACGAAACTGTGATACGAGCAAGCTATCACTTAAGTCAACCAAAATACACTGACCATGGTTATTGTATTTTGCTGAAAGTGCCAAGTACTGCCTGTACTCTTTTGACCACCAGGTGGCCACATGTATATAATCATGTGACCTCTATTGTGGTCTGTCATGGTGTTAGGCCTGTACCATTGGGCAAACATAAATGGACAAACAGGGATCTGTAAAGCAAAACAATCCATTGTCCCAAACTAAAGGTGCTCCACTGTTAACAAGACTTTACTCAGCAGGTGTTTGCACGGGATGACTGGTCAGCTAAACAGAGTTTGTGTCCAATTAATTATTTGTATTTTAGCAGAAGACTCATCCACTTTTAAAAGGCACAGAAATTTATGTAGGTGACATATGATGGGTAATAACCTTTGATTGCAAAGTTTTAAGATATAAACATATATATTATGCAAGGAAACCGTGTTTGAAAACCTCATTTCATGAATGCTTTAATTCAATTCTTCCACGTGAACAAGACCTTGATTAACATGGTTTCTTCAAGCTGTCAGTACTAACTTCAAAAGAATCATTAAAAGAACCACCATAGAGTAAATAAATAAAAAAAATTCTGGGGCATCTTCAATGATGAGATGATTAATTCTGTTATTTGTCATCAACCTTTGCGTCTGATGAGAAAAAACATTCACTTTCATGGGAAACGTTACTATTCCCTTGGGAGTCTTAATAGTCAGAAGCACACAGCAGCTGGTGTCATAAATACATTTTCCCACAACATCTTAACTTAAAGTAATAATTTAATCTGGTAGGAACAAAATATTGTTTATTTATAAGTACGCGTCGATTTTGGTAAATGTCATTTTTCATGGGGGAAAACGTCAATCTTTCCTTCTATTCACAGGTCATTGTAGGATTTCGACACATGTTGACACGTTTTGACACATCACATCTGCTATAGCAAGAAATCACATTAAAATGCATTTCTTTCTCTTACATTTAGCGCTTCCTGTGTTCTTTTTCTTCGGTATTCTCTTTGCGATATGGAAAAATGAAAGGAATGTCCTTGGTGGTTCTAAATGCTTTTCTGGCAACACATCCGGGACTGTATTTTTGACAAAGGCCTGGCTGTTCTCGCCTGATATGAACTCTGCATCTATCCATAGACGACAAGTGAAACATGATCCACCAGCGGTCAATGCTTTCACTGTTACACTTTGGGGAGAAAATAACTCTGAAATAATATATTCCCGGCAAGCTGCATTGGTACTCTTTTTCTCCCTCATGTTGTCCACTGTCCAAAGCATTTGCCAAACTGCACTGTGTTCAGCGTTCACTACATGGTCCTCATGATCATGGCTTTCCTTTTGATAGCTTTCTGTGGTGATAGGTACATTTCCTATTGTTATATGTTGATATATTTTCTGGGTGTTTTGTTCACAAGTGGATGCACATTCAATGTCTTGTAAAGTATGCTCATGAAGTAATAAGAATAAAGAAGCACATCCTTTTAGCTTCTCCAATGTATCTGCTTGTAAAGAGACTGGTCCAACAGTGCACAGTAAGAGACACTGCAAATCTACCCTAAGAGATGTGTGTGTTAAGAAAGGAAGGTACTTTTCCAAATTGGGGTCAATAATGGCCAAGTACTTGACTTCAGGATGGACCTTGAATGTGTCATGTGACAGCATATTGATATCTGATTGGTTGATGAGCATTAACTCCTGAATTTGAGAAGACTTTGGAGAATCAGAAGTTTCGTTTACTATTACTTCAACATTTTCTTCTAGCAGAAAAGAAACAAGCTTTACATTCTGTGGGAATGACACGGCAGACAGAATGCTGGACTCAATGGTGTGGACTGAAGTTTCTGGAGCAACAACGAGAGCCATCTGGCGACACCATAAGTCATTCACCTCCATTGTGCACATCCACTCCAGCACATGGAAATCTTGGTTTCCTGAGAGAGTAATTGCCATGTAGCCTGGGTGTGTAATTATATTTGTTATCCATCGGTTGTGCCTTAGAATGTGTAAAATCTTCACTATCAGTAAATTGTCTTTGTACATTTCCAGTTTGGCAAATAGGTTTTTCTCAGTATCTGACACCTTGTCTTGTAACAGTGCACCGATGTGCAAGGTCTCCATCTTTGTCCACACAGGACTCTCTGGTTTGCGGGCAATTAACTGACATAAAGCAGTTACCTGCCTTGTATTTCTGAAGAGCATGTTACATGAGGTACAAATATCTGTTTCATAGATCACAGAGCAAACATCTGCACTCAGCTGTTGAAGGCCATTGTTTCCGGTCTCACAGGAATCAGTTTTGCAGTTGTCCATTGCTTCCAAAATACAGTCAATCCACAACGAACATATGCTTCTCTCTTTCAATTCTAGAAGAACAGTCAAAAAGTCAGCAGCATTGCCACCAAGAATACCACAGGTGAAGCGACAAACTCCATCAAGTGTTTCTTTATCTGTTGTCAAGTAATGTGTATCCTGTTTTGTTGCAAGATTGTGAAGCAAATCTTTTCTTCGATAATTTCCTGTTTGCACTAACCAGTATGCAGCAAGGAATTCTTGTATTGATGCATTTATGAACTTCCATTTATTTCCTGTTTTTCTGAAGTTGGCATCCTTCTCACAGGTTAACAATCCAAACCCTTTATTTTGAAATTGTCGTGTCTTGATCTCTTTATCGTCGAAAGCAAACACCCCAGTATTTGTTTTAGTAAATGCCAGCACTCCCATCGACATGACAATATCTTTGATGTGACTTGGGAGGTCATCCATATTTGATATATCTTCATGGTCCTCATCTGTCTTCATCACATCCCTTCTTATCAGTGAGAGCACTGTCTCCGATATTATTTCTGTCTGGGTGCCGGGCAGGCTTCCATCCATTTCCTCATACAGCATACACAGGAGAGTCAGGTTTTGTGGATTTTGAGTTAATGGTGATAGAAATTCGTTGGATTTCTCAGACAAGCTCTTTACTTTGTCTTCACCGATATCTTCATTTTCGGAGAAGTATTTCCTCACTAAAATTTCTTTGCTAAATTGTTCAAAGCCCTGAACGTGGAAATAGAAATCGTCTGTGCTCTTTGGCTGGAGCACTTTCTGATATTCTGGTCTCGTTGTCACAACAAAGGGGATCTTTCGGCACAATTTTCCATTCCAGAATTCCAGTAGTGGCCTATGGAGACTAGAATCAAGTTCATCCCATCCATCCAGTAATATGACAACCTTGTTTGGGTTGGCATTGACATAAGACTCCAGATCTCTTCTCTCCAAACATGACAGCTCATCAGATGGGATTAGACCAGTCTGGTCTATCATATCAAGAAGCGACTTTGGAGCTGATTCCAGATTTCTGAGCGGCAGTAAAAACACAAGATGGACCTCTGACCATGGACACCCAATATTTTCTGTGGACCAGTCAAAACATAGTTTGTTTAAAAGTGTACTTTTTCCGATACCAGGAGGACCTTGGAGAACTATTCTTTTTGGCACTACTCTTTGTCCATGAAGCCAGTCCTTAAAATTCAACTGACCGTTTTCTCGACCACTTTTATTTAAACGAGCGAGTTTGATATCAACAAATATATCATCTAGTTTGACATATTGATCTGTCCATCCTAGAAGTTGCAGGTAACTATTTTTTTCTATGTAATACTCCTTTAGGATGTCCATTACCTTGTTCACTACGTTGCTCTTTTGGTCACTTTGTACATCTACAGATAGACCTAAAAGATATCAATAAACAAATGAGTGACAGAAGACCAAGGCTGTTCCACTATATTCTCTACTAGATTCAAAGTGTGCTCTTTTACTGGTATAAATAGATATTATGACTGATTTCTCTACAGAAATTAATAGATCATAAATGATAATTGAATAATATTATCAAATAAAGATAGTTCTGAAATATCTAATACCATAGTTATTTATGAATCAAACTGCATTTCGTACATTCGTTATGTTATAAAGTATGATGAATGGAGTTGTAACTCTTTCAAATCAAAGGTACAAAGTGTGTTACTGCCATTTTATTTCGATATATGACGCCATGTTGGCATCAAAAGAATATAATGTTGTTAAAACCCAGACAAGATTAAGTCTGGATAAATGGAGTATGGAATATATTCCTGGTGCCAATGGCTATTGGGTATGAATTATATATATCCAGTCACAAGTGAAGACAATTTTAGAACTTTTTAGAAAGTGAGGAATTTGCTGATGATTTATTCCTTTTGGTCAAATACACTTATAATGTCAAATATATTTCTACAAATAATTTTAAGTTATTTAAATAAAATATGCGGTAATGCATTAAAAGTCTTACCATCCACCCCATCCTCGTCTTCAGTTGTTTTAATCTCAGCTTTTTCCAGCATATCAACGATATGAGAGTGATCCGATTCTTTGAGAGCATCTAGAAATTGTTGATAACTCTCATTTGACAATTGGCCAATGTAACCCAGTAGCTGACCAACCTGTTCATTCGGTGTTCGCATTAACTAAAATTTGAATGAATTTAGATTTAAATCATGTCATATGACGTCTGTGTATATAATACATAGCTGATGTACGAATACTTCCTTGTTTTTGAGTAAAAATCCTAAACAATTCAGATTTCCTCAGTGGAAAATGGCAACAATAGAGAAAATATCAGTTGGTCAGAATATGAATTCAACAGACACGAATAGAAATATTCTTCGCAATATTTAAAAAGAAAAGGCTATTTATTTATAGTTAACACTATTCATATGCCGTAGTTCGTATATTATCAGGTCAATAAAACTTTTAGATATTCCTTATTAAAGATGGGTGCTTACCATTATATCCTCCATGGCTGTATCATTTATTACGCCTAGCGAATACAGCGAATCCATCAATCCACAGTCTAATATGATACTTCGCTTAAGGTCCTTGTGTGAAACCTGCAGGGCCTTTCTCCTTGCTGCAGACAAGACTGTCCGATTTGAAATTTTCTCCATTGCAGCCATTAATCACGGGGAAATCTAATGAATGTGACTGGAAACAAGGATGTATATATATATATATATATATATATATATATATATATATATATATATATATATATATGGGATATGTGCTATAAACACACACATGTAGTGACCTATTTCGAAAAGTTAGTTAATCAGGATATACTTTCCATTTATCTAATAATACAAAGAACAACAAATAAGTTATTTTTTTCTGTCCATTTCCTCCCATCGTCAATAGGCTTTGCAGTTCCTGATGAATTTATTCTTATTTATTATAAGGCAGTTGATGCTCCATGTGATTATGTTTTCTTTAAATAAATCAGAATAATCACAACATTTTCAACGTCACAGATGGCGTGCACAGAAGCCGCAGATTCATGGCAGATGCGGAGTTGCAAAATGATAACAAAAGGCATTGGGACTTTCAATTTTTGATAATTTGAGATAATCTATGAGTATATATTCTCGTGATTACAAGAACAATGACAAGAATACAGGGACAAAGATATCTGTGACTTGTAGGGGTCAAATAGGAATTATGAAATATATTTATTTGGATGTGGGATTTGCGCTGCGAGGTTAATAATGTCATATGTTTAACCACAGAGATTAATCTTTTTCCGGTGAATGCATGTATCAATGATTATATGATAAAGTTATATTCAGAAAGGAATTAAACATGAAATGAAAATTGAAATATGTTTACAATGTTTCAACGGCTGATACAGCCGACGACAACAGAGCTGCGGACGACAACAGAGCTGTGGTTCAGTTTATCAATTGATTACCGATGTTTATCACACCATTTGACTTTGTTTGCACATGCAAGTGTCAGACAGCAACTTGGTGTGAATATTTTCGAGAGTGGAGACGCACTTAAAAGGCTTTGAAAATGAAACCGCAGCTTTGTTGTCGTCCGCAGCCCTGTTGTCGTCGGCTGTAGGCGCAAGAGGTTTTGTGTAGAGATATGTGGGCAAGTATTTGCTACTCACCATATTCCCAGCTATGATCATTACATAAATTATACATTGGCCATGTTTTACAAAAGGTGCATTCCGTTTGCAGTTTTTGTTGAGACCAAGTGAGCTTTTCATCACGAAATGGTTTTTTTTTCTGTGAGACCAGGCCCCTTCTTGATTGTAGAGTCCATACTTTTTATATTCAAGTGTCTCTTCTCATTTTTGTTCTTATTGACACTTTTTAAAGCCTTTTGCAGGCTTGAGATGACTGGTGCTCTCCCAATGCATCGATGGCTTCACAAGGGACTCCCCAGGACCGTAGTTCTACTCGAGAGCGTGAGCTTCCACACGATCCCATAAGTCAAAGGTAGTTTGAATGTTATTGTTTGTGGGTTGTTCTGTGAATGACCACAGTTAGTTGCTCCATATTTATCTTGTGATGTATTGTTGGATGTGGACAGAATAGCCTGCTGTCTGCCCAGTCTGATATTCGTGACTTGCCCTATTTTGGCAGTATCATCAGATTTTGATTATTGTCCAACACTTATTATACCATGATATGATCTGCATGCACTTGAATGAATGTATCTTGGCCTCTTTTGAGCTGGAGTATATACAAGAGAGTACAAAATACAATCTTTACAGTTTTCTCTTTTTACAGTTGGTTATCGTGTCAAATAAATAGCTGAATGTATGTGTCAATTACTCTCGGTTCCATTTCTGCCTGAAACCTTTGCTCTGGGTCAGTTGAAAATAAAGTTGAATTTTCATTCTTTCAACTTTTGTTTGCTTAAAATAAATGTATCTTGGAAATTGATAATTGTTTGCTTGTTATTATAGGAGGTGATTTACGTGACGTGCACTGTATGATACAACAATGCCATCACTTGGGTCTGCTTGACTCACGACTTCAAGTAACCTGCATGTTTAATTTTCCAGGGACAATCCATAGTCAGATATTGTGCAATCAAATTATCACTTATGAAATCACTGATGCATCTCACAAACCAACTCTCATTGCCAACGAATGTTCGGGCCATATAAGGTGAACAGTTTTTTCGATGAGTATCAGTGTATACTACTTAAAAATATCATAACATTGTATGTGCCAGGGCGTTTAAGTTATGTTTTGAACATAGATCTGCAGGTTTGTGCATATTTTTAGAGCAATTTTGAGTGATTCATATATTAAGATTAAGTTTTATAAAAATTGCATCTCTAATGTGTTTTAAATTCACTATTACAGGTTTTCGAAGTCAAGAATCCATGACAGCATCTGTGGGATGTTGTATGGCAGATCACAGATTCACTCTCCAACTCGGCTCTAAGCCCACAACACTACTACACAGAAGTAAGTTTGTAAAACAGTAAAATTTACATAAAAACTAATTATAACTATATCAAAGTGCATATCATTCACTATAGAGTTAATCCACCGATTCAGGGACTATCCCAGTTAGGTCAGGCTGTCCTATTGTTCAGGTCAAGGGAATAATAACATCCAGGTCAAATTGCAATACCATTAACCAGTCAACAGACGCCTACTGTTCATGAAAGAATCTAGTTATAAAATGAATACAAAAGGCGTTTGGACATTATAATTTATTAGTATATGTTCTCATCAATATATAAACTATAAGAAGACAAGCACAAAAGTATTTGTATTATTCTTGTCCGTTTGTACGTTTTGTATGAATGTACATTTTGTATGAATGTACATTTTGTATGAATGTAAGTTTTGTATGAATGTACGTTTTATTAGAATATACATGTACGTGTTGTATGAATGTACGTTTTGTATGAATGAACGTTTTGTATGAATATAAGTTTTGTATGAATATACGTTTTGGATGAATGTACGTTTTGTATGAATGTATGTTTTGTATGAATGTACGTTTTGTATGAATGTATGTTTTGTATTAATGTATGTTTTGTATGAATGTACGTTTTGTATTGATGTATGTTTTGACAGATCTGAGTTATTTTATGATATAAAGTGAAGAGAAAATGAAGATCAGCACATCAATGGCTGAGAGGCACAAGAGGTTTGTGGGCAAGAAATTACTTCTCTGTTACTTTAATTTTGGCGGCTTGGAAGCAATTATGTTATTTATATAATCTTGATTTTCAGATAATTCAAAATTGTTATTAAGATATTAAATAGTGAAGAAGCCTTATATAGTGTAAATGATCCGTGGTTATCTTTGAATAAATTATTAGTTTGCAGTTTGAAATGACTACTTACGGCATACATTTTTGTACTTTTTTTACAAGTAATGTAAAGGTGAAACAGATCCCTATGAGAAGCAGGCATATTTTATTGAAAATATAGCATTGCTCTTTGCCCTGGATGTATGAAATGCCTTGAAAATATATCATGGCAAAAATTGCACGTTTTCCACCTGGGAAGCCATTTTACCCATAATAATATGGAAATTATAATGATATACTTAATGTATTGGTATTGGTATAACTATACAGAGGTGGTGCAGTTCTACATCACTGTTGAAATATCTGTTTTGCCAAGTCAGAATGCCAGCAGCTGCTAGGATATTGTTTAATTTTAGTGTCTCAATCCTCAGGTAGACTTGTGCAGGGATGGCGGTTCATACCCGCATATGCCCTGCTCGGGCTTGCTTCTCCTGTCTTTCACAGGCAGACAGACCGCTACCACAGGGAAGCAAGAATTAGGTGGTAATTTGTACCTATCTTCCCATCCATTTCTATGGGCTTTCTGGCAACAATGCATGAGAGCCGGGTACCCAAATTATATCCTACTCTCCTATACAGATCCCGTGTATATATGTATCAGGCTCTGTCAGTCAAAGACAGATCTGACCTTTCAAGTCAGTCCAAGTGGACCAAAACCAGTACAAGCTTCTTTTTAGCAGCCAATTGTTACATACTTTTATCATATGTTGTAACATGGTCATTCACAGAAATGGAGTCGTTATTGCCATGTCTACCAAAATAGTCAAACATGAATATCAATGACTAGTGGATATTAACAATATCCCTCATAAAAAAAATTATTCATTCTAAATTACATTTCAACATATGAAATGAGCATGAACACTTCTCGGGTTATGCGCGCTGTGCAAGCCTAATACATGTATCCTCGTTATTTAGCGCAATACCACTGCTCCGTCTTTATATCAATCATTGATTTCAAAATGGAAGGTCACTTGAATGGATTAAGTCCTACTTAATGGACAGGAAATGATATGTGAAGGTTGGGACCCAGAGATCCGCCCCAAAGGAATTGGGTGTCACAGGTATTGGACTTGGGGCCCATTCTTTTCGCAATCTACATGTTTCATCAACATCATTGCAAAATATGGCCTGAAATATCATATCTACGCTGACATTCAAATATACATATCCATGGATCCTATGAGCAGACACCATGTAGATACGTCTAAATATGAAGTGGAGAAATGCATAGTTGACATCAGATCCTTCCTAATTGCCAACAAGATGAAACTAAATGATGGGGTTATAATTATCATTAATTTGTTCTGAAAGATTGAAATGGCACAGTAAAAAAACGGTATTGAATGTGCAGGTATCTTCAATGTTGGGTATAAAACACTGATCTGTGACCTTGGCAGTTGGTCAAGGTCAGCTATAAGCCAACTCGTCTAATGTGCAGAAGTATCAAAATAGCCATTTTGTCTTTTCTGTGATACCGCAATGGAAAGACACAATCTCCCCAAAATTGTAAAAAAACTTACTTTCTCTTTGTTAATTTTGAAGATATTGCGTTTGACAACATGTGATTTATTCCAAAGCTAGGGTGAAATTCAAATGATGTGATGAGTTCTAATTGTGGACAGTGAAATGCAAACTTTCCAATGTACCGTTCAACTTCATTCTTGGCAAGATTGCTCTCTTAATATATTTTTTTAATATACATTTCAGCACAAACATGGACTGCACTGATAATACATGTTATAACGGATCATTAATCCTGAATATATACCTGTACATAACCCAGTGCATTTTCCCATTAAACTATACTCATATTGATATTGGTCGCTTTCTTTCAATTAGGTTTATTATGCCTAACTTTCAAAGAAACGATATCAGGCTTATTGTGACATATATCAGACCAAAACTGACAGAGGTATGAGAGAATATATTTTAGTTAGTGCAATGAAGTGGATCTTGGTCTCTTAAATCGAAATTGAATTATAATTTTCATTTCAGACATAATTCTTTATATTACCCCCAGATTTGTGTGATCTTTGATTTCCGTTTTCACATACCGATTTTCGCACCAAATTTGTGTCGGTTCGCCTGCATGTGGTGCCCTCTATATTATCATGGACATGATCATTTCACTGCGAACATATATTTGGCCCATTAAGACAAGCATTTATTCATTTTAGGCAATATATGCCAAATAGCTCCAATGTCTACAAGGGCCGGATGTACCTGAAGAACATGTTGACATAACCCTGGGTATAGCATGTTATTATTCCAAAATGGCTTAATCCCATTTTACGCCACATCGTGACACATTTATACGTGGTGAGCAAACATGAACATAAAACAAGTCGTCCATTAAAATAGGTACTTTTCGTCCCACTTATCCTACTTTTTAAACTGGTGTACAAGTGTAAGAAAACAGATTTCTCACTGATGGTACGTGATCATTTCAAGGTCTGTCACGTGTCTCTCTTGACAGAATATGAGGAATTTGGTTGGAGATTTTATTTCAAGTTGGATAAATAAAGTTTTAATTCTAATAAGGGTTAACGTTCGTGAAATCATTTAGCATTAGCAATTTGTGCATACATACATGGATGAGTATTCCAAGGCAGCAACCAAATTTGGACACAAAGTTATCTCTAATCGGGTGTCATCCCTGTGATGTGTTCAGCAGCTCTCTCTGTTCTCTGTGTGGGGCACCTTTCCAAATTTTACAAGCTGTAACCTCTTCGTGTATTATAAGATGCATTACTCTGCGGTGCAAGAGAGCTTAGCACACTGCATGGAGAGTGAGTTGGGTGGTATCAGGTGTCAGAGTGGTCCTCTCTATAGGTCAGGTGGGCATGGTCAGGTGATCATGCGATTTTATGAAGAATGTTCCACACAAAAAACACAACTTGATAAAAATGGAGGCATATTGCGAGATCTGAGTGACATGCATACCAAAATAGGCGGGATAATAAAAGTTTGGGGATGGACCATTACTATTCAAGGGGAATAAATCCTGACTTTTTTGGAGGGGGACAAGACTGTTATATCTGGTTTCATCATGAAATGTCTGAAATAATGTTGAAGGTGATGTAAAACCTATCAATCAATGATATACAATACATTTCCAATATGATATTTCCAATACCCATCCCCTCCCAATTATAAATGATCCATTCCAAATTACCTTTGAATATATGAAATAGGCATGTACACGTGTGCGGCAGTGGTATGGTGTATGGATATGTGCAAGAACCAACCAATTGTAGAGCTGTATGGTAATTATATGCTAATGGGAGGAAAAAGTATTCCGCACATCATGCCAATCGGGGCAGAGGTAGTATGTGACTCTACCTCGCCATGTAGAGTAGTTCAAGAACAGATATCATAGAATTACAAACAAGCCAGTGAGCTCAACATACCATACAAATATGGAGGCTGCAGTGTGTGTAGAACGATACATATTACATTACATAATTCCAGACCAAATACTGTGGAGGTAGGAACAATTGCGGACACTGGGAGGTGAATAAGGGAAACCAAAACGGACTGTAGAACACAGTCGAGATTAAGATCAATCAAATGCCAAGTGGCCGCTACCCGCAGGAAATCAAAAGCAGGTCATGCTTTAATATCCAATACTGGGTGGTGACTTTAAGGTTAGGTCTCTCTGGTAGTATATTGTCGTATATTTATATTCTCTGGACTTGTTTAACCGGGAGAACATTATTTGTCGATGTATCAGCATATCCATGTTAACATATCAATGTGCATTTATTCAAAACAAACAATCTTTTCAATTCCTAGAAAGCATAAGAGGCCACGGGTCGTGGCGCAGTTGGTTAGATCGCCAGCTTATCAGCACCAGTTCCTCTGTGGTGATCCAAAGGTCGTGGGTTCGAACCCCGGCCGTGCCGGGATTGAACTCATGATACAATTTCCCACATGAGCTGAGGCCCGTGCCTAAAGGGTTAACCCGTTATCCCCCATTCAGTGAGGCAGCACTATGTCTGTTACAAGTAGGTCTCATCACGAAATGACTGCAATAATGTTGAAAATGATGTAAACCCCCAAACAAACAAACAAACAAAAGAAAGCATAAGGGCATTATTATTCAGGTGGTAGATCTGTGTCTGAGAACTGTTGAACCGTTGTCGCACAGTTTGTGACTTAATTTTCAAATCTGATATATGCACAATTTAAATTTAATCAATTGTAGACTATATATTAGGTCTATCAAGGACCTCTCGTTGAAATGGGTTTGTGCAGCGGGCGAATGATACATAAGAATAAACTAATATTAGGTATTTTCTGATACATAAAGTCAATTTTCGAAAGGGAATCTGCCAGAGAACCAAGGTACTGACTGACCACAAGTGTCTCTATGCAAATGAGTAATGAGGCATATGAATCACAAACTGTGCATCTGACTTAACTCCCGATGTTGCTAATGGTAAAGAGATGAGACACATCTTGACTTAAACACACATCTAGGAAGATGTGGTGATGTTACACTACTCTAACTTAAATAAAAAAACCAAAATATGATGTTTCCATTTTCCATCTTTTTGTCTTTGTCTATAATCTATTTACAAAGGGCGATCCAAAATAGTATGATCACTTTCACGTTACATCGAATTACATGTCAAAACACATGATTAGGGCTACTACTACTTGACCAAACTGTCGTTCCTTATTTCTTAGTTCTTATGTGTATAAACAGTGACCTTCTTTAGTCCATTATCTCAAGGATTGTTTGTTATAGATTTAAGGTTTAAAGATAGCGAATGAATTATACATTGTACTTGTTAGAAGTATGAACATAATTTATTGATTGTCTGCTTTAATATCCACGTATTTTATCAATCGTGAATGATCAGAATATGACAAATATGAAAATAATATTTATATATGTTTGATATAATCTTAATTTTGTATATTCATAAATGAAAGTAATGTAATTTTACGTGTCTATTACAAACCATTACACATTTAGGGATATATTTTATGATATAAGCTTAACTCGGTATATTCATGAATGGAGATAGTGTAATTTTACGTGTCTATTACAAACCATTACACATTTAGGGGATTTAAAGAAAATGGTAAACTTATTGGCTACACGATTAAGTGAACAAACAAAATATTCAAACCATTACAATTTCTACTGAGAAAAATGGGGATATGCAATTCTGTGTAAAATATTATTGAAACGAATTGTAATGGGATTGTATTTCTTCCCAACTAAACCTAATATATATATGAGTAAAATAACATGGTTGATGCACCAAATATGGTTATTTATATTCAAGTAAGCAAATAATAAATTTAGCTAGTTTCATTTTAGTGGTGTATGGAATACTTAATGGTTCAATATTCGGTCAAGGGGATATATGTAAATAGCTATCGTCATTTTGATTTATATTGCAAAGTATTCTTGACTAAAACTCTGTTTCAAAGTGAGGGTCCCCTTCCAATCATTTTACTAATGATGTTTGTGGATTTACAATATACCAAATCACTTAAAACTAAATACATATAGTTGAGCTAAGCACACACTACACATTGGGATCAAATACAAACGCCTAATCGCTAATGTACATCATGATGTACACATAATCTTGTGTATACAGATTTTATTACAGCTGTGCAATAGAAAAATAAACCTACATTACAACATTGCGGATCTACATTTACATGTACTATATTCACATACAGATAGGTTTTAAGAGTAATTCTCTTCATAAATTATCATTTTTAGATATCCAATCATTTAATGTCAGGTTTTAACATAAATCTTTGAGGTTAGCAAAAATGAATTAAAATTCTGTGCCTCACCTTGACATAGTTCAGAACGTAAATAGTAAAATGGCTACAATTTTACATCTTCTCAAAAATATATACGAAAAATTAAATATTATTAACCTTCTTGACATGGTCCCATAATTGACTGTTCTCCATATCTAAAACACGGAGAGACGATGTGCCATGGATAGGCCATGTATATACTTATAATATCAGAAGGCCATTCTTATTCAAAACCATTTTTTATTTTTTAGAAATGATTTTACCAATTTCCGTTTGATAAGTTATTTGTATTTAACAGCTAAGTATCATCTCATGAGAATCACAAGACAATCTATCACATAAAATATCGCATATAATTCATTTCAGTCCTTGATTTAGTTTCACCAATATATCAAGATCATTTCACTTTTGTTTATCGCTATTAAATATTCTCATCCCAAGACTTCTGTACCTGATTGCTGCCGTATAATCAACGTAAAATCGTTAAATCATGGATTCCCAGCTATTTAGGTATAATTATTTGGCACCTTAATTGTGATAAAATATTGATGAAAATTAATCAAATCTTCTTGTACCTCCCGTTATTCATAGCTTATCGAAATGCAAAGTGAAATAAGTTATGTCACAATAAAGGATAATTGAAGTCCGAATGTGTACCTGTTTTATATTAAAATCTATACAAAGATTTAGGTCTTATAGATTTGATCAAATGCCAATACACTTGATGTCCGTTTGTAATAATTCTATTTAGTATATTAATACAAGACAAGGCAACGGCGTTACCAATTGTCTCTATTTCATTGCTACCATCATAATAAACTTTAACAAACAACTAAATAACATAAGAAACACTTATTTGCATGAGAAACAATGTGTTTCAAATTGAATAATTAAAATTCCTCAACGAAAACCATATAGCAATCACAGTTGATTTGTTATCACAGTACTATAATCGTTCATCATTAATATATAATGGTTCATAAGTTATATATAAGTTATATGTAAGTTATATATGTATACATATACACATGTATACATATACACACACACACATATATACATGTATATAATACATGTATGTATGTATATAATACATGTATGTATTATGTAAACCACAAAACATCAGGAATATATGTACAATTGTCTTAACATCACCTTGTCTTTGAAAAAGGGTTTTTCCACAAGGTTGATAATTTCCAGGTCTATTGTTTATCAGGATTCTCAGGCGAGTGGACTGAGGATGAAGAAATGGAAGAGCTGAGCGATGACCCCGAGGAACAGGAGGGGATAGAATGTGTCAGGGAGTCGCCTCTTAAGGGAGCTGAGCCCACTTTAGATCGGTCCGGAGGAGGGAGGGGCGAGCTCATGTGATCCCCCTCATTAGAATGGAGACTGGGGTCTATGGTGAGAATGTTAGACTTCATGGGGGGCGCGGGTGCTTGACTGAACCTTCCCTTATCCACGCTCCTCATGTTGTCCAGAAAGCGTCCGCACTGGTTGGTCATGTAACTCCAGGCGGGTCCGGAGTGGGGCGCCGTCTGCTCCGGAAGCTTCACCACCGGCTGCAGACTCGGCCTGCGGGAGGCCGCTGCTGGGGGCATGGATGCCCGCGGAGACATGGCCACCAAATACCTGGAGTGATCCAGAGCAGGCAGTTTCACTTTGTTTCTGTCCAGACTCATCACCATACTGTTCTCTTTGCTATTATCGCTGTATTTAGGCTTGCCTCCAAGGAGTCTTTCCTTGACTTTCTCCTCATATTTGCCATACTCCTTGCTACTTGTGTACCATGGTGATTCCTCCTCCTTCTTCGTCTGCTTTCTTGCAGGACTATTCTTTCTTTCACTAGAATCCTTCATTGCCTTTAAACCATATTCTCTATTGGTAGTTCTGTATCCATATTTATTCCAAGTGGCAGATCTTCTCCATAATCCATTGAAATCTCCCAGCTCCATTTCACATGGTAAACAGTCAAGTGTTCTGTTGTCTCGCCTCGTCTCGCATGAACTGTGTTTGGCGAGAAGTGGGTGATATGTGCTTATAGTCTCAAACAGTTAATCTCGTTTGCACAATCCTCTCAATTGCAAGTTAGTTTTGTGCCAGTAATGTTGTTCCAATTTTAGCTGAGCGCTTACCACTTGTAGCACTGCCACACATTGATTGGTGTGTGTCAAATCATACGTGACATATCAAACATTTCTTTATATTGGTAAACAGACAACCACCTACTACACTTCTATTTGATGTGGACACAAGAAATGTTTACTCCAGACAAAAAGCTGAGGTGTGTGGTAGTCACGCTATACAGCTGGGCTACATCACCGTGTTTAATGTACCACTTAACTGTGCCAACCAACCCACTTCAGCACAACCACCAAATACGCCACACGGCTGCTAACAACAATCTCTCGGACGTATCTTTCTACCTGGTGAATACTCAGTTTGATGTGTTTATTTATGCATGGTGTTTCAGCAATTACATCAAATCATCAACCTGCCATACTGAGAATAAATAGGGGCAACTTATATTTGAAAATATGATGGGTGAATGGATGTTCCACCTTTTACCGGACCCTATTAATAATCCCGTTTTTCATATTCAAATTGATCTCTTATAGGATAAAGTATCGTGCCAAGTGAAATGGCGAATATTGTCTGCTTGGTATCGATTTCTGTTTTGTGGTGTTCAGGTTGCGTGACAGGGCAGCACAAATGTTCTGCATGATGAAACTAACAGGTAACCAAGTATTGAACATTTCAAGGCCATTCTCTCCAATACCAATTCTTCAACAAAAATATATACATCCAGTTACTGGATACTACTCTCTCATTTGTTTATTTC
The DNA here is from genome assembly GCA_949316495.1 of Amphiduros pacificus. Lineage (NCBI taxonomy): Eukaryota > Metazoa > Annelida > Polychaeta > Phyllodocida > Hesionidae > Amphiduros > Amphiduros pacificus. The sequence continues at coordinate 38,420,799 of OX439002.1, forward strand.
TATACATGTTTTTCTATTTTTGTCAGTCTACATGTAATCATGAAGTGTGGGATAAACATACTACATACATGAACTGGTATATTAAGGTAACAAGATTATCAATGATATTTTTTGCGTCTCATAACTTGATTATCAATGATAATTTTTGCGTCTTATGTAACGTATCATAATACATTTGTATAAAAGACAGTAGAATTTTAAATTTCATTCTTTAATTTATTGATATGACCCATATTCAACATACTTGAACATCACGATGCATCCAGTGGCTTTCAATACAATATCACTTGAGTGCCAGCCAGAAAGGGAGCCTAGCCAAATTGCTGGTATTTTCCTGGCTTGATTAGCATCACATATATATGTAGTAAAGGCCAGTTGCTGTTCAGAGGCTGAAAACAGTTTATTAGTAACATTAGAAACCATAACACACACTGTAGCACCCAAAACCCATGAAAGCTACAAAAATGCTACTATTTTCTGTTAACACTATACTATTCATATCATAGTATTTTCCTGAAGAAACATTTATTAATGATACAAATCAACGATAATGAAACAATATTCTAAAGTGACAGACAAAATATTTTAACATCTATGTAATGGTATAAAATAATACACACAAAATAGCTAGTTTTGAGCATTCTTTATTCATCATAAGGTAGCCAAATTCAAATGGTCTTGTACCAAGGCACACATTGTTACTTTGTATGCGACTCGGGGATGTGAACATGTGTTCTTGATTGACAGGGAATCAAATTAGATTAAAAAGATTATTTATCATCGCTCGCTCATACTGATATTGCTGATTATATGGTTTAGAGTCATTACTGCTTGCAAACAATTTATCTTTTGTCGGTGACAGGATAAAATAGAAACATATCCAGGCAGAATGAATTCTCACTGCTTGAGTTTCAACATTTGCGATTCACCAGGTGTCATTTGTTTCAAGTGCATTGCATGCTGGGATAGGTTTGTGGACATAATATGATGACAACCATTCTACATGCTGTGAAAGTAATACTATTGATATTGTGGCAACAAATGCGTGTACAGACAAGAACTAAAAGAATAGAAACACAGTTATAGGTGTAGTAGACTAATGAAAATAAAATACATGTCAATTAGCATTTGGTACTACTATGAGTCACGTTTGCATGTCTAAAAAATCGCCCATGCATGATAGATTTTAACACGCCAGGTGGCAGCAGGGCCCACTAAAGCAGTGAGAATTAAATGCTTGCATTATTATTAAGATTTAAAGCAGTGGTTTGGTAAGCATTCTTTCTTTTTGTCTGCTTTCTCAACAGATTTCTGTTGTGTCTGCTTTACTCGTAACACATGTACCTCAGACAGGGATTGAAACATGATTTATAGTAAGGTCCTATTGAAAAAGGTCTTGATAATTTGTCATAATAAAGTAGACCGGGTGTACGCAAATGAAAAAATGATTTACATGCTTTCATGCTATAAAACTATTCCAAACCCAGACTTGTGATTTAACAAAACTATAAGTTATATGTTGTAAAATTGTCATAGAGTGTGATGAAAAGTTGATAACATTATACAAGACAGGTCTGCTATACCTCCACCCTCTCCATTTTCTCAGCCCCTCAGAGAAGATTTAATGTGCATATTTACAATTATGTCCCCCATTACATCTATAAGAACAAGTGTAATACATAAAGGATTTTAATTTAAGTATTTTAATTGAAGGCCCTCCCAACTCCAAAGGTCAAGAAATATGTAAACGTATATGTTTATTGACCTTTGAAGTTGGGAGGGCCTTCAATTAAAATACTCAACGGGTCATGTAAGCATAGATTAAATATGTATCAGACAATATATGGAGTATGCCATTTAGAGTACCAATTATAGAAGTTACACACCACACTGCATAAAACAAAATAGCTTGGTATTGCCCTGAAGCATAAATTAATTCTTGCTTAATCAAGTCGCGCCAATACGATTCATGTTTATCAGCAGTGATGAGGAAAGTATGCCGAAGCCAGACTTTTGGATTCTGGGGCAGTGGTATGTGATTAGTTACCCGTATATATGCCCCTATCCTACCCCACTCTAGTGTTAAGATTTTCCCAAAATTCCCAAACTATCAAAAAATGTGAGGTTTCATGTTCATTTGAATAGTAAGATTATGATTCTGTTTAAAAAGAGAAATGAAAGCCTGAATTAATGTCTACTACTTGAAGGTAAAAGGAAGTCTGGGCTGTGATCTATAATCTCTGTCCGCTCCAGTATCTTGGTCATCCTGGTGCAAAACGAGGACAAAATGTCGCATCTACTGGAAGTGCAAAGAAGGGGACTTAGAAAGGATCGTAAATAATTGCCACACAAGGTCGATATAACGCGCTTAGGAAAGCATAAAAATCTGGTGTGTTCCTGGGGGCAGTCATAGGAAAGTTATTACCCTTAGCTAAACAGTCCTTCACATCTTTTACACAAGTGTCAAGCATAAGCATCATCTAAACAAAGGTGTCAATCACAGTTAAAACATCAGTTCATTCTTCAATTATGACAAGTGCTGACAGGAGAGATACAGGTTGGTCATTGTTTGGCGTTATTTTTTTGCGTTTTTTGCGTTTATATTTACTCTTTCAAGCCCTTACTCTTGCATTTCAAGTGGGGTGAAATGTTGCCCTTGGTATGCATTATTTTGCCATTTGCGTTTATTCACCCTTATTTGCGTTTATTCACCCTTATTTGCATTTATTCACCCTCATTATTGGTTTGTGTTTATTTACTCATTTCGCCATCTTGAAATATCATATTTTTGGCTAGCACTGAAGGTGCACCGTAGAAACACTTGTTGAACACCATTGTCTAAAATGTCCCTCCCACTCCATGATACTGGGATAAGGGTTTTCCCCAAACATATACCGCTGTAAGTCACCATCCTACATGGCAGAAGGTAATAAAATTCACAATGGATATTAGATACGCTTCAAATATGTTAGATGACAAAGTCAAAAAGCTGGCAACCAAATCAATGGTTATGTGGCATAAAAACATATAGTTTTAGATACAATTCAATTATTAGGAACTGGCATTTCAAGAGAAGTCAAAAAGTTTTTGACAGTTTTAAGAGATTTTAATGGAGGATTTGTAGCTTTCACGTTGGACTCTTCTGCAAAGGAATTTGTGAGATGTGTTTGGTACGAAACAGTTAATGACAAGTAATGAAATTGGTATCTAAGGACATATAGTGATGATTTAAACTGTTTTGCTGAAATTAACTTTATTATACTACGTGCTAAACATTATATTTACATAAAAAACATTATAAACAACAAATATGCTTTTTTGCCTTTTTGGGCATACTGAAACATAAATTAGTAATTGAAGAAAATATACATAATATGAATGGTACATTTTATATTTTTGAAAAAAAATGGCAAGCTATTTACAATGAAATATAAACTGCACAGTCACTTCTCACCAACTCTCCATACCAACATGGGTTCAACATCTTCATATCAATCATAAATCTCCTTATCATCTTTTCTATCTGTCATCCTACATCATTTTACATATGTACATATCTTCTTTTTTATAATGTAAAAAGCCAATAAACATATAAAAAAAAAAGACATATAGTGTTGACTCTCAATTCATCATTATATAGACACATGTATATTTCTATTCATAATCTTGAATAGATTTTATTAGACAGGAATAGATTTTAATAGGAATAGATTATAGATAGGAATCGAAGTTATTAAACATTGTTTTTTACAGATACGTATACGTATTGGACAGAATCCATTTACGACTGCAATATTCTGCAACAGGTTGCAGCTCACTTGTCCCCTTCGGTATGAGAGATGTGACTGATATGTCTATTATACATTCATTTATGCTCGATAGGCTTTCAGGGAGAGATTATCAACATGTGAAAAAATAAGTAAATTCACGTCCGATTAATTTCCATCAGAATCTTTACCCATTGCAGTCTACAGAAAGTGGCGGGTAAAGGATTTGGAAGATAAATACGGTTTGTGCCCTTAGTGACATTCGATATTGACCCAAATTTAAAGCAGGCTGTGAAGTAAATTTTAAGAGGAAGAGAATAGTGCGGGGCAAGGATATTGTGGCGGGGGTCTGGGTCCCGGTGCGTCTCCTGGATCCGCCGTTTAATGAGATATCTATTATCAGGGAATCGCATTTTATCATACTGGTCTTAGGAGCTGTCTCCTAATTTATAACACATCACAGAATTGCACTGGTTGTTTAGTGAATGGATACTAGCATTTGTGTACATAGCATATATCCAACACTAAAAGTCAACAGAATTTTCAAGGTAAACATATGCTTTAAAAATGTTCAAACAATACCAGTGGCAAGGCCGATTAGCCTATGAATCGATAACCTTTTGTACTAACCTGTACTATTCATGTTCTCTTTTTATCAAAGTTCATGTTTGTCATATCTCTGTAATATTGACTCTTTCGGTTTGGTGTTGGAAAAGCGGGTCATTCTACTACAATCTCGACAGGTTTTAGTCTGGCGCCCACATTTCAGGTGGCTAGTATGCAGAATCTGAAACAATTTTTGTTTTGTTGAATTTAAAGGTTTATTAAGTGGACAGGATTCAGTGAATCATTACGTTCTGCCAAACAGAGCAAGGAAGGACATCCAAAAAATGAGGATCACCGTAAAATAGGTACGCTAGCGTATATATATATCATGATTATCCTGATTGTATATGTACTGGTCCATCACTAAGGTTTGTGGTTACTCATGAAATGGACCGGTTTGAGTTATATTGTTTTGTGGATGTAGACATCGGCACAGAATTACGGTATTTGATTCAACCCGAAGAGTGCGGTTGGTGACAGTGATTTATATACAACCTAGAGTGAGGTTGATGACAATACAGATTTAGATACAACCGAGAAAAGGGTTGGTGTCAGTGATTTGTGTACAATCTAGAGAGCGGTTGGTCCAAGTGATTTGTATACAATCTAGAGTCAGGTTGGTGCCAGTCATTTGTATACAATCTAGAGAGAGGTTGGTGCCAGTGATTTGTATACAATCTAGAGAGAGGTTGGTGCCAGTGATTTGTATACAATCTAGAGAGAGGTTGGTGCCAGTGATTTGTATACAACCTAGAGAGAGGTTGGTGCCAGTGATTTGTATACAATCTAGAGAGAGGTTGGTGTCAGTGATTTGTATACAACCTAGAGAGAGGTTGGTGCCAGTGATTTGTATACAACCTAGAGAGAGGTAGGTGCCAGTGATTTGTATACTACCTAGAGAGAGGTTGGTGCCAGTGATTTGTATACAACCTAGAGAGAGGTATGTGTCAGTGATTTGTATGCAATCTAGAGAGAGGTATGTGTCAGTGATTTGTATACAATCTAGAGTGAGGTTGGTGTCAGTGATTTGTATACAACCTAGAGTGAGGTTGGTGTCAGTGATTTGTATGCAATCTAGAGAGAGGTATGTGTCAGTGATTTGTATACAATCTAGAGAGAGGTTGGTGTCAGTGATTTGTATGCAATCTAGAGAGAGGTATGTGTCAGTGATTTGTATACAATCTAGAGAGAGGTAGGTGCCAGTGATTTGTATACTACCTAGAGTGAGGTTGGTGTCAGTGATTTGTATGCAATCTAGAGAGAGGTATGTGTCAGTGATTTGTATACAATCTAGAGAGAGGTTGGTGTCAGTGATTTGTATACAACCTAGAGTGAGGTTGATGACAATACAGATTTAGATACAGCCGATAAAAGGGTTGGTACCAATGATTTACATACAACCTAGAGTGAGGTTGTATCAGTAAATTATATATACAACCTAGAGTGAGGTTGGTGTCAGTAAATTATATACGACCTAGAGTGTGGTTGGTGTCAGTAAATTATATACGACCTAGAGTGAGGTCTTGGCACCTGTATTTTAGGCCCTCTGTATTGTATATTACGAATATAAAAGAAAGTTGGATAAAAGTTTAAGATCATATTTAAGGATGCCCGAACAGTGAGTGTTTCGTAATCAATTTTTGTTCCCAAATTTGGTAAAAAAAAATTATTGCATGAGAAAAGTATATGATGATGAAATAGTTTCCAATGTCCTACATTATGCCACTGATGTCACATATTACACAGTACCTACTATTTGATTAGAAGGGTCAATTCATATCGTAAATGTCCTTACAGAATGACTCACACTTTCAAAATTGGATATAAATTACAGTACTTATTTGGAGTTTTATATTAAAGATAAATGTAGTAATAGCGAACACATTCATTTGTATAGACAGACAGAGGCAATTTAATATTAAATATTTCTTTGTAAAGCCAGCTGCAGTAGCGGTCAAACCTGTAGGACCTATATGCCTTCACAAGTAACAACAATGTGTTTGTCTGTTGCAGAATAATAGCGAGTTGATGTACAATAATGGCGGCTTCCGGATCCACTAACACCACGATCTGGTGGCCAGACTTCTGTGGCAATGATAGCTTATATGATGCCTTCTGGGTGAGTTATACTTGCTGGGTAATATGCAAACATTCTGCTTGAGTTCTAGTAGTTTATTAATGTTTAATATGCAAACATTCTGGTTGAGTTCTAGTAGTTTATTAATGTTTAATATGCAAACATTCTGCTTGAGTTCTAGTAGTTTATTAATGTTTAATATGCAAACATTCTGGTTGAGTTCTACTAGTTTATTAATGTTTAATATGCAAACATTCTGGTTGAGTTCTAGTAGTTTATTAATGTTTAATAGTAATAATTTTTTAAGTTTGAATATCAGTTATTTATTCTGTTTGCAATTGATAGCATATAACTGAGTATATATAATATAGTACTCGAATATTGGCCAGACACTTAACGATCTGATAAGTATCTTTAACACTGTAAACTTTGGAATATAAAAGCCAGTGCATTTCAAGTGCATATCAAACTGAAAACCTCTAAAGTAACTAGAAATGATATGTTAGTCAGTTAGTCTGTTCTTGTTTCTCAGAGCGATGCCCTCACTATAAACACAAATAATCCGGACTTCACCGAGTGTTTCCAGCATACCATCCTGACATGGGTTCCCGTTGCCCTGATTGTGCTTGGGTCTCTCTTCTTCATCCCCTATGTCCGAACCTGGCCTATTCTACACAGATGGGGATACATCACAAAGTTCAATCTCTTCAAAATGGTATACATTTAGAAAATCTTAATCAAGAGAAAATAAAACATATCAAGAATGCTATATTTGACATTTATTTTACTACATAGATTATCATGTTTTTTGTTGTTTTAATCCTGCCTACAGGTGATTGGATGTATTCTTGTTGTTATCTCTATATTGGATATGATCGAGATTATCAACAGATACTTGACACAAGATAACAGTGTGGGTCCCGAGCTGTCAGAAGTAGTAGCATGTGTCCTGAGAATGGTGTCTCTGGTAAATATCGTGGATAGTATATCAAACACACTCTTTATCTATCTTCTTCATCAAGTTCTTGCGTAATTTCCACATTAAAATAAAATAATTCAATAAAATATTAAATAAATAATTTGTTATTAGAACATCAACAAATACAGTCATTCAGTACCATATCTGGCATGAATTAAAACGTTTGTGAAATGAATCAATGAAAAATATAAGAACAAACAAAAAGTTAATTTATTTAGATTCAGAAAGCAAATTATCATTAAAACGTTTCTTCAACTGGTAGACGGATGAAACCCCTAAGTTAATGATTCCCATTCGGCTAATCCTGTTTTATGAATAAAACCTTATATAAAAATTAAAATTAATGATAATTTTTAACTCAGCATTATAATATATTTAAAGTACCTATTCGCAGACAATGATTACATTATATTTATATATACATTGCAGATAATGGCTACAGTTTACATACACTGGACGTTTCGGCGAGGATTCCATACATGCGGTCTTCTCTTTTCGTACTGGTTCTTCATGCTGATTATTGGGATTGTGCGTTTCCGATCGCGGATCATGAAGGCGCAAAGAGAGGTGATAACTTTTAAATCCCGATATATTGATAAACCCAAATACCTGATTAGACTTTCCAAAAAGAGTTGCCACCATTCAATATTGTTTTTGTTTTTTTGTTTGTTTTTTTTTTTGCCAAGATTCTCATTTACCTAATTAAAAGTAATTGTTCTCCACAATAGCTATTGTTTTTTTAATTACTATCATGATTGAAGCAGTTGCCGTTTTCTATGCTTAATATTTTACAAATGTAATATTTATTTTTCAGGAAATAATTACAGACTATTTTCAGTTTGTAACATTCTACATCCATTTTGCATTAGTTCTGGTGCAGTTCATCTCTAATTTGTGGGTAGATATGGGTGCTCTGGATCAGGCTAGTAATCAAAGTGACTTATCAGGAGAAAAGCAGCCACTGCTAGCTTCAGATGAGTGGAAGGAAAGCAGACAGGTAGTGTTCAAACAAGCTCAGTTTTATCATGCAATACCCTATGATATTTGTATGAGCTAACATGAGGGATAACATTAAACATATTTGTTTTGTTATTATGATTAACATCCGGTTGGTACTAAATAACATAAGCTGACTTGATCCTCTGAAATATTGATTACAAAATATGTATACATTGTAATGTAAAATAAATATCACACTTGACTTATGTGGCACTAACACATCTTGATTGATAAATTTAATTTAATCATTGATTGCTATTTTCTTTATAATATAAGGCGAAGAGATACTTTTGTGCTTGAATTTACATAATAATACAATATTGTGCATTTTCCATTGATATCAAGTATTGGGTGCATTCAAATCTTATGATTGCATGTCGAATGAGTATTCTTTATTTTTCAGAGTAACCCATGTCCAAAGAATACAGCATCATTCCTTAACGTTGTCCTCTTCTTCTGGTTTAATCGGTAACTTGTTACTATTTCATCTATCAGCACTGATTTTCATCATATTATATTTTTAATTATACAGTGTGTGTCTGTGTCTGTGTCTGTATGATTATGATAATATCAGTACATGATAAACACATTTGTGTCAGAAATAAGATAATGGATTATTTGCAGCCTGGTTTGGCAAGGTTACAAGAGGACTCTACAGTACAAAGATATTTGGGACATCAGGAAGGAGGATGCGAGCACCGGAATCGTTCAAACCTTTGAGAGGGAATGGGAGAAAGAACTGGAAAAGAAGGGATATATCAAGTATAATGTCTACAATTGTACAAAATAAGATTAAAGAAAAATATTTGTTTGGTTTTTTTTAAATCATTTAATTGAAGAAGACATTTTAATTATTTCTTTTTAATTACATTTTTTTAAATTAATTTTTGTCTTATTATGTGTCTAATGTAACCCGAGTTTAATTGTTTTACTGGGAAGAAACTGAAAATTTTTAATTAACATTAATTCTCTTGCAAATTACCTATTGTGTTTGATCTGAACAATGCATTTAAAATCACTATTCTAAAATATAGTAATATAGCATATAATATGATTACATTCTTAAGTATAATGAATGAAAATTGGTTTATTGTTAATTGAATAAACTATTAAATATGTTTTCTACAGAAAGGATGGCAAGTATATATGCCAGAATATTGGAGGTAAAGAACAACTCCCTTCAATGCTAGCTGCCTTGGTGCGATGTTTTGGTGTTCCTTATATGGGTGCTGGTGTACTCATATTTTTCTATTCTATGCTGCAGTTGGTAAATCCACAACTTCTCAGGTAAACTACATTATCTGGATTCTATAATTACATTTTATGTTTTCTACAATGTTTATTTCTTATAATGCTCCCAAATATATTGTTTTTGAAAATCATTGTAATATATCTTTGTTATTTTGAAATTCTTTGCAGTGCATTGATAGATTTTATCGAGACTGGCAATCCATACACGTGGCAGGGCTATGTGTATGCTGTTAGTATGTGGATATTTTCAATGATCAGTATCATCTCAATGCACAATGGCTTCAATACAGTCTATAATGTTGGCTTGCGTGTCAGAACTGCTGCTATCACTGCTATTTACAGAAAGGTAGGGCCACAATACAATTTATAATCATTGACAACCAGAAAAACATATTGACACCAATGCGCCCAATCCGAAAATGCCTGCGACCATCGCTAAAATCTATCCCAACATGAAGCGTCATTCCCTCAAGATAAAATAAAGTACATAAGGAGGACACGGTGGCTGGGATTAAAACGTTGAACAGGGCATGGCGGCGAAAGCATTTGTGCCTTTTGTGTCACCAGGAAAATCATTCGTGATTGCTGGAGCCCAGGCGTGAAAGCACTGAATTCAAGATAGTCAAAAATTGGTGGTGTATTGCATCAGAATCTGCTCATGGCCTGACACGTAGTGTTTGCTACATTCTGCTCCATCAGCATAAGCCTAGTAACCAATGCTATAAAGAATATTGTTAGATCACCGAAACTTAAATATGGGAGAGAGAGGGGATACAACATTTTCAAAACATCTGTGCTCCTTGAGTTTGATCTATCTAAATTGTTTATCTACCATTTCAATCATTACCTACATGTTATAATCTGTTACTTACTACATATATTTCATATGATCTGTATTTTCAGTCTCTCACATTTATTTCATATGATCTGTATTTTCAGTCTCTCACATTTATTTCATAGAATCTGTATTTTCAGTCACTCACATTTATTTCATATAATCTGTATTTTCAGTCACTCACATATATTTCATATAATCTGTATTTTCAGTCATTCACATATATTTCATATAATCTGCATTTTCAGTCATTCACATTTATTTCATATAATCTGTATTTTCAGTCACTCACATTTATTTCATATAATCTGTATTTTCAGTCACTCACATTTATTTCATATAATCTGTATTTTCAGTCACTCACATTTATTTCATATAATCTGTATTTTCAGTCACTCACATTTATTACATATAATCTGTATTTTCAGTCTCTCACATTTATTACATATAATCTGTATTTTCAGTCTCTCAAGTTATCAAGTGCTTCTCGCAAAGGATCGTCAGGAGGGGAAATAGTCAACTTAATGTCCGTCGATGCTCAGAAACTACAGGAATTTGGCATGTTTCTTCATTTTTTGTGGACAGCCCCCTTCCAGACCGTTCTCATCACGTATTTCCTGTGGCAGCTTGTTGGTATTGCTTGTTTGCCTGGTCTAGCATGGTTCATGTTTGTCATGCCAGTCAACTCTATGATCCTTGCGAAGAAAATTAGGGAATTCCAGGTAATGTAAATGTCTTAAATGTGAGGAATAATGCGACTTGGTTCATTTCGGTAGCATTACATCGGTGTGGGAGAGCTTTGAACCATTCAGAGATCTCCCGCCCTTGTGCGTATGATTGCCCTCAGTAGCGTTCTTTACAAAGCATTTAATGAATTATTAATATTGGAAAACATATAAATGTGAAGATAACTTTATTTAATGATGTTCTCGGTATCTGGTTATTTGCTTCCCAGGGTGTCCCAAGTCAAAACTGTTATTTAAAAAGATAAATACCTTTGAGCTATATTTATATATGAATCATTACAGATGCGGCAAATGAAATTGAAAGATTCTCGAATCAAGCTGATGAACCAGGTCCTGAGTGGGATAAAGGTGCTCAAGCTGTATGCCTGGGAACCATACTTCAGGGATAAAATCTTGGATATTAGGAATAAAGAATTAGCTGTCATAAAGAAAGCTGCCTTATTGAGCACTATCAATTATATCATATCGTTTTCTTCAAATATTATGGTGAGTATTTTTTCAATAGTGTGTAGTATATATCTAAACATGACCTCTTGTCATCAGACCAGAACCACCTCTGTCCTGTGATATATTATGTCAACAAGACAAAATGTGCATATTGACATCATAGTATTATTATCTATTATCACTTCTATTCAAATAACAAAATATGATCGGAAAAATGTAGAGGGCACAGTGTATGGATGGTAGTCATGGATTATGGATAAATAATACAAGGGGTACAAATAGTGGACACAGATTAGGGATGACTTCTGACCATATATTAAGGATGCGGATTAAGGAAAGGTGATATATATGTATTAGCTTTCAAAATGTTTACCTCCTTCACGAAAGACTACATGTAGATTTTAATAGCAGACATTAATATCACTCTATACTTGATCAATTAATTACGTGGAAATACCTGCACGGATATGTATTTCTCATGGAGGCTGTTTGATTACAGGTTACACTTATAGTCTTTCTCACCTACATCTATACTAGCGAGTCTGGGATTCTGACTCCTAACATCGCTTTTGTGTCCATATCTCTGCTCAACCTGCTGAGTTTTCCGGTCATGATCATACCCATCAGTGTCATGAGCATTGTGTCGGTGAGTTATTTACATTTGCTTATATTTTGTTAAATAAAGAATTAGATGTCATAAAGCTCCATTGAGCACTGTCAATCATATTATATATTCTTCAAATATTATCATCAGTATATTCAAAAACGTGACTTACTATTCTGTTATTTATGACTAAATGTGTAATTCTAATACTTCACAATTGTATTCAACATATGTCAGCCTCTGGTAAACTATTAGCTAGAATTACATCGATTCTGAATTTATAGCAAAGGTTTTAAGTATGAACCCCTTGGCGTTGTATGTAGTAAGCCATATTTTCTGCATACTCTACGTGATTGAGTATGTGCCACTTAAGAATCGAGCAATTCAGCCATTCGTAGATTACCAGTTGTGACTTGGTTAATTTGTAACTTCTTTGTTGTGAACATTATTTTTGTTAGCTATATGTGGTTGTAAATCAATAGATGTTATGTATTTCAGGGTTTGGTGTCAGTGAAACGTATTGAAAAGTTTCTTCTTCAAGATGAAGTTAGCCCAGATATTGTAAAACACGATTACAGGAGAGGTGAATCCTTTTTAACGCTCTCACTGATATTCACGTTGACAATGAATGGAAATTACATTCTTATATCAATATATAGATTTGATCCTGAATAAAAATTATTAAAAACCAATTAAAGCATTCATGATATCACAGAGGTCACAGGCAAATGTATAAAAGTTTCGTGTATGCTTAAATGATATGTGGGCACGAAACTGATACAAGCAAGCTATCTCACTAAAATCAACCAAAATACACCACATGGTTATTGTCAAGTACTTGCTGTATTCTTTTGACCACCATTTGGTCACATGCATGTGACCTCTATTGTGGTCTGTCAGTGTGTTAGGCCTGTACCAATGGGCAAACACCAATGGATAAACAGGCCTCTGTAAGCCAAATCACACCATTGTCCTAATCTGAAGGTGCGCCATTGTTTGCAAAACTTTACTAAGCAGGTGTTTGCACTAGATCACTATTCAGGTCAACATAATTTGTTGACAAATGTCGAATGGATGATTTAGATTTTAGCAGAAGACTCATCCACTTTCACAGAACGTTATGTAGGGGAATATGATGTGTAATAACATTTGATAGCAAAGTTTGGGTATAAACATTTATATTACGCAAATAATAAGTGCTTGAAAACCTCATTTCATGAATGCTTTAATATGATTGTAATGGTAATATTCCATCATCCCTAAAGCATTTTTTGTCAGGGTAAATCTTTATTCTTATGATCATACTTCAGAGGGTGTCATCAATATTGATGATGGAACATTTTCTTGGGGAGAGGAGAAGAATACCTTAACTGAGTAAGTCTTAATGATCCTATTGAAATGAATAGTATTACGATTGTGTCTGACGTAAATATATTTTCTACTGCAAGTACTAATTCTCCAGCAGTTTACTTATTCTCCCGTACTGTGCATTTGTCTCATTAGTGTGACGGTTCAGATTGATGAGAACAGTCTGGTAGCTGTGGTTGGTCAAGTGGGATGTGGAAAATCCTCATTCTTATCTGCCATTCTTGGAGAGATGATCAATAACAAAGGCACTGTTAACACTAAGGTTTCTAAATTATTTTCAAATTTACATTTTTCTACTTGTCAATTTTTCTACTTGAACATTTCAAAGTCATTATCAGGAGATACAACTTACATTAATTTCTTTAACATATTGAGTTACCATTACATGATTTTCAACGTTTATATAGACAAACGTTTCTTTCTATTTATATATAATCATCTTTCTTCTGGAATTTGTTTTTGTAGGGCAATGTAGCATATGTACCTCAGCAAGCCTGGATTCAGAACCTAACTCTAAGAGACAACATTTTGTTCTCCAAACCACACATCACAACAAAATATCAACATGTCCTAGATTCCTGTGCTCTGACTCCTGACCTCAAGATATTAGCTGCAGGAGATATGACCGAAATAGGAGAAAGGGTAAATGTTTCCACACTTTTGCCATATGAAAGTGAATGATGAGATCACCATTTACAATAGATTAAGACGTTTCTGACATTGATTGTATAAAATATATTTCCAGTGTCAATCCTGATATGCTTGGATGGTTTATGTTATTCATTTTGACATATGCTTTGTTTTTAGGGTATCAACTTATCAGGAGGACAGAAGCAGAGAGTAAGTTTGGCCAGAGCTGTCTACCAGAATGCTGATATCTACTTACTGGATGATCCACTCAGTGCTGTGGACTCGCATGTTGGCAAACACATCTTCCAGAAAGTCATAGGACCAAATGGCATGTTGAGACATAAGGTAAGATTTGTTGATTCACAGGGGAGAATTGATGAATTTTGTTCAATGCCATTTATTTCAATTCATATCATGATATGATGAACATGATTAATAACAAGTTATTGATGTTTGAAAAAAAATTAAATATATAATTTAAGATTAACTTACAATGCTCTCTTATAGTTTACCTGATAATTTTGTATTATATCATGCTTTACTCAAATCATATGAATTAGTATCCTTAGATTGGAAATATTAATAATCATATTTCTTTCTAGACGAGGGTGTTAGTGACAAACAGCGTAACATTCCTTCCAAAAGTTGACAAAATAATAGTGCTGAAAGATGGTCATATATCAGAGATGGGGACATATGATGAACTGATCACTCGGCATGGAGCATTTGCAGAATTCATCCAAACATACCTCCAAGAAAGTGTAGGAGATTCATCAGAAGGTGAGAAAACTAATATTAGCATAAGAACTGACTTCTCAATGTAATCAATATGTATAGAGTAATGGCAATTCTATTAATGTTTCTTTCTTTAACCTGATATGTGTGAGTACAGACGATGAACAAAAGATAGAATTACAAAGGAGATTCAGCCGATCTGTGTCAGGTGCAGAGGACACCCCGGGAAATACATCAGCATCAGATAGTGAGGTGAGGTTACTGCAATAACTTAAAGGGATTACGCACCAATTCTACAATTCAGTGAAATTGAAAGCTCAGCCACATATGAACATCATGACAAATTAAAATTATAATAGAGTAATAATATAAGTTTCTATAAGACATAAGAGTTGCACTCCCAGCACAGGTCTGTCTGAGCCATAAGCTGCACGTGACGGGTAAACACGGGTAGCGTGAACTTAGTTTGACCTCAATTGAGGCTCAAAGCAGGGTAGCACTGTTTGACGTCATTCTGGCACTATTCAAAGGACAATAACTTTGATGACGTCATGAACATATTGCCATACTCTTATGACGTCATTTTACCTTTCAGTGCCTCTATGGTCACACTCCACATAAAAATGAAGCCAAGAAAGAAGTGTGCTTTCATAAAGGGGCAATAGATTAGGGTCTTGTTAAAATAGAATTAACAGGCAAACATGGGGATGTATCAACAAAATAGAAAATAGACAACAAAATAGACATCATTTATCACCAATATGTGAATTTTAAACGTTTTTTTCAAAATCGGTGCTTAATCCCTTTAATTATTGTGTCAAATAGTCTACATGTTTGGTTCTACTTTGATATATTTTAAAATAAAAATCTACCTTCAAGTTTTATTTTCCTTTTTTTTTCAGGGAGGGAAGGAGGTCCGAAGAAGAATATCAAGGAGGAAAAGTGAGGTAGAAAAGAAGATTGAAGAAGATAAAAAAGCAAAAAAGAATGCCCTCATAGTGGAAGAAACAGCAGAAGAAGGCAATGTAAGTAATCCATTGCTTTGTTAATAATAAGAATCTTAACTAAGCATCAGGCTGTATTCTAACCTTGCTAAACTTCAAAATGATAATTAAAGAGTTGGTAATATTGCTGAATTCAGCATGCAAATCACTGAGGCCTTTCTTTTCATTTAGATCCAATTGTCAGTGATCCAGGCATACGTGGATGCAGCATCTAAGTTCTGGGCAGGTGTGGTCATCGTTGGATTCATACTTAACATTGGAGGCCAAGTAGGCAACAGTATCTGGCTCAGCGTTTGGAGTAATGATGCTTTAAAGAATGCCACTGACGCGGCGCAACTTACTGACCTAAGACTTGGCGTTTATGGAGCGTTAGGGGGTCTTCAAGGTACTTCCTCACTTTTGGATGTTAATGTTTTACACCAATTCGATAATGTTTTGATCTCAACGGTATGTATGTTAAAAATCAAGTATATTTGCCAAATGTTTTTCTTTTCTTTTTTTTAGTTCTTGGCACATTGACACTGGCCATATCGGTGACTTTAGGCTGTATATCGGCCTCAAGAAGTCTACACAAGGAACTTCTCACTAATATTATCAAAACACCAATGTCTTTCTTTGACACCACACCGCTGGGAAGAATCATTAATAGATTCTCCAAGGATGTAGACACCCTTGATGCTGATCTCAGAGTCTACATACAGAATTGGTTGGCCACAGTCTCCCCTGTCATTGCTACTATTATTGTGATAGTATACAGTACACCTATATTTATTGTGATTGTTATACCTCTGACCATTCTCTTTGTCATTTTACAGGTAAGTAATCGGTTTATTTGAAAATGAGCAAAATATTAACATGCCATGGAAATTATTAAAATAATTACACAAACTTAGAGACATATAACATTTTTAAGTATGTTTTTATGATGACCATTACAGAGAGTGTACATCACAACTGCAAGACAAATTAAGCGGATAGATTCTATCAAGAGATCTCCTATCTATGCTAACTTTAGTGAAAGTCTGAATGGTGTATCATCAATCCGAGCATACCAACAGCAAGACCGATTTGTAGCGCATTCTGACACATTGCTTGATAATAACCAGAAAGTTTGGTTTGCTGTTTTTTCCTCAAACAGGTAAGAATAAATTTTCTCCATCTTGATATATATAATGTCTACATGCTTAGAGTTAAATCCTTGTGCTCTGTTACTTAAACTTATATTAATTGGAACATTTCTTTCAGGTGGATAGGTATTTGGGCAGAGTTACTTGGTGAAACCATCGTTCTTTTTGCTGCAGTTTTTTGTGTCCTACAAAGGAACACTCTTGACCCTGGCACTGTTGGTCTCTCTCTCTCATTCGCATTACAGGTAATAATAGCTGCTATAACACCAGTCTTTACCTAATACCCTTTTAAAAGGATTCCCATTCACATCATAATAATACAATTCCTTCGTTACAAACTTTTTAAAGTCAAGTAAACTGGAATATTTAATAATCAAATTATAACCTGGGAACATTACATTTGTTACCCTCACGTTGACCATATAACATACCTGTGAAAGTTATTTAATTCTTGTGCATTGTTTTCAGTGTTGTATTGTATATTTCATACAAGCAGAAATATTGTAATAAAAACTTTGGAGCATGCGTTTTCACACAATCATAACATTTGTGAATATGTCCTAACCATATATTTACATGTTACCAACAAACGTAACGCAATTATCAGATAACAATTATTTCTCATTGCGTGTTACCAACACATCATACTTATTTATTTGTATATTATTAAACAGGTGAGCATTCAAATGATGGCTACTCTGAGGAATTCATGCGAGTTGGAAACTTATATTGTGGCTGTGGAACGAATGAAGGAGTATGCGGATGTGCCACAAGAGGTATGAATAGTTATTGTACATAAAGATTTCCCATTTATGTGCTTAATACAATATTTATGATTGCCTAAACTTCATTGTATTAACTATTCACAAATTGCTATACCTCTTTGAATTAAACAACTAAAGAAAGAGCATTAAAGGATAGTTGAATTCACAAGTTTAGGTTTAATGAAATTTCAAGGTTGTAGGATCACTCAATAAACTGTATTTTCTCTTACTTTGCAAGGCACCTTGGTCAATAGAGAATCGCAAGCCACCTCATGGATGGCCCTCTAGTGGGGATGTGAGATTTGATGAATATTGCCTGCGATACAGAGCAGGCCTTGATTTAGTATTAAAGGGAGTCAACTGTGAAATAAAGGATAGCGAAAAGGTATTATTTTCAAAAGCATCAATTTCAATCAGTATGTTTTAGCTATTTCATCAGGTCATAATAAAAACAATATATGGCTATTGTTGCTATGTTATAGGTTGGAATTGTGGGAAGAACAGGAGCTGGGAAAAGTTCCATGACACTGGCTTTATTCAGGATCATTGAAGCAGCCAGTGGCGCCATCTGGATTGATGGACAACATATATCTGAAATGGGACTCCATGATATTAGGTCCAAACTTACAATCATACCACAGGTAAATCTGATATATTTTTTTTATTAATTCTGCAGATCTAAGAAATGTCTTGAAATGGGTTAAACATAATGTTGTCTTGAAATGGGTTAAAGATGATGACTTTGGTATATTTATGATATAGGATCCAGTGTTATTTTCTGGAAGTCTGCGCTTCAATATAGACCCAGCTGACAGACATACAGATGACGAAGTATGGATGGCATTAGAGCATGCACATCTCAAAGCATTTGTGTCATCATTAGATGAAGCTCTGGACTATGAATGTGGGGAAGATGGAGAAAATCTCAGGTAACTTTATTTCATATTATAATAGAGCACCAAGCAGTAACATTTGCAAATGTCATTTTTGAAAACGTATATCTCTACCTCTTGTAATTTTACTCAATATATGATTTGTAAATCCTAAATACTCAGGTGGGTATACTTTCAAATACGGGTTCGTTTTTACATTCATAATCATAATGATAATAATATAAATGTTGAATATTTATAGAGTGCATATAACAAAAAATGTTTGCTCACAGCACTTGATTTATTTCATTATTATATTAAAGTGTTGGTCAGCGTCAGCTAGTTTGCTTGGCGAGAGCATTACTGAGGAAAACCAAGATTCTTGTCCTAGATGAGGCTACAGCTGCCGTGGATCTCGAGACTGATGATCTCATACAAAACACTATAAGAGCAGAGTTCAAAGATAGTACTATTATAACCATTGCCCATAGACTTAACACAATCATGGACTATGATAGGTAAGTGGTGTCTGTAAATTAACCAATTAAAATAAGCAAAATTGTTTAAACATTTATTCGGAAGTTATTCTTTAATTGTGATATTTATATATAAATAAAAGCAAAATTAGCCATTGTGATGACAAAGCTGACAAATCTGAATGGTGGTGGTTGCCTATTGTTGTCAACATTTCCATCTTGTTCACATTAAATATAAAAGATTTATTTTGATAAAACGATTCATTTCCTGTCATAATAGTTGTATGTATGTTTATATTTCACACCTGATTAAATACAATGAAAAAAATATTTAAATATTTTTTTAAATGTGTGCCTTATTTTTTGCAGAGTGATGGTTATGGATGCAGGTGTAATCAAAGAGTTTGACAGTCCTACAGAGCTGCTTGCCAGATCAGATAGTATCTTTTATGGGATGGCTAGGGATGCAGGACTTGTGTAGATTCCTGTATAAAGTGCCAGCATTTATACCGACATGAACCTCATTATGGGTCAAAAATGTCAAGGGCATTGACGAACAAGAATGATATTTGCTCAATGTTTTGTTGTAAACCCTGATTGTTTGTATGTGATAAGAGTTAGTTAGACGAGGATAATTCAGTACAATTCACTCCACTATATGCTCTTATGACCTCTTTAACTAACTGTATGGTGATACCCTGTTCATGAATATAATCCTGACGATAACTTTTGGCTCTGCTGATGAGCGTATCCATTGTCAAATAAAATGAAATCAGGGAAGTCATAGTTACTGGTTGAAAATAATAGGAATATAAACTACTTTAATTTTCATATTTCTTATATTTCAACAATGCCAAAGATATATAGATTTTACTCTACGTATGATCAAGAATTCCAATCATGTAACATTTTAAAAGTAATATTATTGTGTATTTCATTTTTACAAAGGTTTTAATTCTATGATTTGTTGTCATGTATCAAAAAAGAATAATCATACAAGGCCAAAATAATGTAGCACTATTAACTGTTTTTTTAAAACGTTTTTTCCCATATTTGTATAAACAATACAGGTTAAATGTATAAATGGAATACAGGTTTGTTGTTATGTTTTAATTATCCACATGTACAATAATAAAATGATTGACGTTATATATAATATGATAACATAGTTATCCTCGGTGTTGATAATTGTTTGTCACCATTTAATGAAACATATATTATGATACCATGGATTGGTAATAGAAATCCAAGATTTTCTCCTTTACTGCACCCTAAGCCCAATAGGTTACAATTTTTAATTGAAAAGTTCTATTAAGACTTTTTTCATGTGAAGAAGTTACTTTTAAATGTTTAAAAATCTAAAAACATTGATCAATGTTAATGTCCATTCCACATAGTGTCCCACAATTTATTTGTCGTAATCAGCATGTTAATATATAGTATGTCAATAATGAATTTTCCATAAACATGCAAAATCAGCATGTCTTTGAACTGAAACAGGGTACCAAAACTTAGAAGCATAACTCTATTTAAGCAGTTTCCTGTCCATTCTGCTGTACCTCCCAAGTATGAATTTTAAATTATATTAAAAATTTGACAAACATGTTTCGAGCCATGTGTCACCAACAGACCAAATTAATGGTTATATTTAAGTCAATTCTGAAAAATTAGGGACCTAACATATATTGGAATATATCACGTTTATTTATCATATACATTTCACTTTTTGGATACTTTCTGATACAGAATGTATTAGCACTTTTGAATTCCCCCGTCTGAATAGAAGTACACTTAACCGAGTTATATCGCTGGTTATCTTATGGCCCCCTTGTTATCAGCCACATTAGCTAATGTGTTCTTATTGCTTCTATATCTTAACCTATGATACACGGCCCCTCGCCTTATTGTAGGTTCTTAAGCAACAAAGACACTTTTATAAACTTATATTTGGGTTTGATAAACGGGGCAAATAAAGATATTAAATGTAGAGGCAGCACAAATTTAAAATAGTTTGGTTTGAAGACAGGTTACTCCACTATTGAATGCATGCATAAAAAAGATAAAGGTTTAAATGTTCATTCTGAACAAAGATGATACACACTGATGGATGAGCATGCTTGGAAATACAGGAACCCATAAAAAACAGAATGATGTGAATGCCTTGTGTTATCAGTTAACAATCAAAACCAGGCCATTATGGTCATGTGAGCTGAAGAGTCAAACTCCACCAGAGGGCGACATGGTAAACCTACCTAGTTTGCGTGTGCCTCTGGTGGACAGTGTGCTGAAGAGTACTGGTACTTTGCTTACCTGGTGTGTGTGTGTGTGAGTGTGTGTGTGTGTGTGTGTGTGCGTGTGTGTGTGGTTCCCTTTTCAACTTTTTAATCCCCCACTACTGTGTTTTTCTCCAGAGATATTTAAATGTCTCTGCTTTCTCATAATTTCAGAAGTAGACCTACTTTTATCTAAAATGTATAATATTATGAATGATTATCGTAAATGTCTTGAGAGTACCTGTGTGGTATGGAATGGTGAGTTGACCCTTTTACTATGGGGCCCCTTCAGCCTTTTCAATGCTTTCATGTAGGTCATTATTCCAATGACATGCATGGTACCTCTTTACATCCCATCATCTACTTATATTATACAGGACTCTAAAATAAGATTTAACAACATTTGTATTAAATTTTACACTGTTTTACCACTTATCAGAAACACAATTTTTGAATTCAAAGTTAATGTGTCAAGGTCAAAGGTCACATGACTAAGAAAGTATGACGAGGTACAGCTATGACTTAAGACATTTCTGTATACCAAATTTTAATTTCCTCTTATAAGTGGTTGGTGAGATATGCTCAGTACAATATTTATGACCTCAAGGTCACTGCACTAAGGTCAATGGTGACATCACTAAGATTTGAAGGAATCTGAATCTTCACCTCTATATCTACCTCTATATAAAATATGAGACATATATTACTGGTAGTTTTGGAGAAGAAGATTTTTAAAGAAATGTTGACAGACGGACGGATGGACAGACAGACGGACATACGGATGGAAGGACAGATGGACAGACAGACATTTTGCCGACTCCTAAAGCTCTGGGAGCTAAAGTCTCAGCAGAGCTAAAAAGTAATAAATCTCAGTGATATGGAAAATAGATAAGATTAATCCCTTCAAAATAC
The DNA here is from genome assembly GCA_949316495.1 of Amphiduros pacificus. Lineage (NCBI taxonomy): Eukaryota > Metazoa > Annelida > Polychaeta > Phyllodocida > Hesionidae > Amphiduros > Amphiduros pacificus. The sequence goes on from OX439002.1 coordinate 38,443,271, forward strand.
AACATTTTATCTACAAATAGCTAAGAATTTCTAATATTAGTTTCAATGAGGAATAGAGTTGACAGACAGACAGAATAACTGACAAAATAACCATGATAAGACCTCCAATTGACAAAATCACAACAGCTAACACCTTCAGTTAGCCAGGTTCAGAGAAGATCAATCAAAACAGCGAAATATAAAATTAGATGATTCTTTTATTAAAATATGTCAAATGATTTTATCTTCATTTATGAATTGTTTGTTTTCATTTTCAAATCAGCTGTGTTTCCTCCAATGTCATTGTATTCTTGAATAAGATTGTCCATATCTTTCTTAGCAGTGCTGAAGACTTTACTTTTATCTTCCTTGAATAAGATATGACTGTTTGGTTGTTTTTTATATACTACAGCTCCTTTGCGCATGCTTCTCAGTTCACTTTCCAAAACTTGATGCTCATGGATTTTATTTTCCAGTTTTTTTTTTCTTCCAGCATTCATTGCACTGTGATTGTTTTCTCTCTTTTCTCGTTTTCTCTCTTCTTTTGAATTGTGTTCCCAAATATCAATATTTTTACTTCTGGGTTGTCTGAAGTGGCATTCACTGAAAATATAACAAAAACTATTTAATCTAAATTGTTTGGAAAGTTAATTGGCCCCTAAAGGATGAGATAATTTAAATTTTGTTGTTTGGCATACAATCTGAGAGCAACAATAAATATTATATTGCTGTCAGATACAATCATTTGCAAATATCATTTACATTAACAAGACATTCAGCTTGATTACTTCACTTATCATCTATTATTGGGCAAAATGTAGACTTTCATAGGATTTCTAAACTTAATGTTGATTATGATATCTTAAAAATGACATTTGCTTAATAACACATATTCAAAAGTTATATTATTTTTTTTTAACAATTCATATATGTCTGAAAAATGTTTGAATTAGAAAGTTTTAAAGCCAAGACGCTAAGAAGTCAATTCATTCAGAATCATAACTATTTATTGATAATTTTAAGCTACCAACACCTGAATGGTGTATGGGGCCAAACAGTTTCAGGCTCTGTCCATGTGCATAGGTCTGTGGGTCTGTCTCTCAACAACAAATTTGACATTTTCTATTGTATCAGTGATCTAAGATGCAAGCTTTACATTTTTACCACACATGAATCCCATGAAGACATAAATAGGATGATCTCAGCTATGATCTTGACTTGGTCATAGGTTTTACATTGTAACTGAAATTTTGTATTGTAACCAAAATCTTGGACATTTTGCTCTAACTTGCTAAATCTTAAGAACCACATTTGTGTGGCTCCTATCAGGCATATATCAGGTCTTATACCCCAATCACATTTATTCCAATTTTGAACATTTGTTCCAATTTCCCAAAAAGTGCAATGGTAATGGGTTTTTTTACAAAATCAGCTGTCAACGTAGGGTACCTTTAGACCGCCTGATGTTTGGAAAAATTTGTGGTGTCCAGGCGATATGTGGTCAGCGCACGGGTGGCCGTGCAGTGCCCATATCTAATGTGATCACACTCATGGCAAATAGGACAAAACATCCTGGCACCCAGAATTATATAGGCAGATGAGTTTACTTTGATAAATGACTACTTCAAATAGTAGTAATTGTGAATTAGTATAAATAAAGAATATGTCACCATTCCAAGGGCAAAACTGAGAAATATAACTATGTAAAGCAGAAAGGCAGGGGCAATAATATCCAGAACAGGAGGTCACGCAGTTCCAGAGGTGCCCAAATAATTAGGTAAAATACCATTGTAGCACTGTGAAAATGCAGCTGATATGGGAGACATATCAGTGTGTGTGTATTGTTTTCTTGTAGCTCACTGCATGTGCTGGTCAATGACATCATGCCAATGGTTGGCGTGTACACAAGGCGATGACATGACACAAATGTTGACACCTCATGTTGAGGAACCATGAGGTGTAAGTTATATGAAACAGATATCTGAGTTTAGTACAGGCTAACTGGGATGTACCAGGAAAAGCAACCAGGCATCTCAGATAACAGATAAGATAGCAATTAACCCTGTATTTGTTCGGAGAGGAATCCATACAGCTCTGGTCAATTGTTATCATCACAGATACCGGAGGGTGCCATGCTGTGACAGATACTGGAGGGTGTAATGCTGTGAACAAACCCTCAGCATCAAAGGCTCAATCACAGTGAAAACAGTCTGGAAAACAAAATTGACACCCAGTTGTCACAAAGAGATTTTATATCTTATTATTTTCTACAAAAGAATAAATTGGCTTATCTGAACAAAATGGCAAAAATGGAGGTCCAAAATTGCTTATTATTGCTTCATGGAACACCTCATGCATATTCGTATATACATCGGTATCCTTGCACATGCTGTGAGAGGTTCTTTATGATGGACGGACAGATAGCATGGATAGGGAGAATTGAGTGATAATGTTACCCACTGATGGAGAGTACCCGTCGTTGGGGGACGTGGAAGTTATTCTTTAATTGTGATATTTATATATAAATAAAAGCAAAATTAGCCATTGTGATGACAAAGCTGACAAATCTGAATGGTGGTGGTTGCCTATTGTTGTCAACATTTCCATCTTGTTCACATTAAATATAAAAGATTTATTTTGATAAAACGATTCATTTCCTGTCATAATAGTTGTATGTATGTTTATATTTCACACCTGATTAAATACAATGAAAAAAATATTTAAATATTTTTTTAAATGTGTGCCTTATTTTTTGCAGAGTGATGGTTATGGATGCAGGTGTAATCAAAGAGTTTGACAGTCCTACAGAGCTGCTTGCCAGATCAGATAGTATCTTTTATGGGATGGCTAGGGATGCAGGACTTGTGTAGATTCCTGTATAAAGTGCCAGCATTTATACCGACATGAACCTCATTATGGGTCAAAAATGTCAAGGGCATTGACGAACAAGAATGATATTTGCTCAATGTTTTGTTGTAAACCCTGATTGTTTGTATGTGATAAGAGTTAGTTAGACGAGGATAATTCAGTACAATTCACTCCACTATATGCTCTTATGACCTCTTTAACTAACTGTATGGTGATACCCTGTTCATGAATATAATCCTGACGATAACTTTTGGCTCTGCTGATGAGCGTATCCATTGTCAAATAAAATGAAATCAGGGAAGTCATAGTTACTGGTTGAAAATAATAGGAATATAAACTACTTTAATTTTCATATTTCTTATATTTCAACAATGCCAAAGATATATAGATTTTACTCTACGTATGATCAAGAATTCCAATCATGTAACATTTTAAAAGTAATATTATTGTGTATTTCATTTTTACAAAGGTTTTAATTCTATGATTTGTTGTCATGTATCAAAAAAGAATAATCATACAAGGCCAAAATAATGTAGCACTATTAACTGTTTTTTTAAAACGTTTTTTCCCATATTTGTATAAACAATACAGGTTAAATGTATAAATGGAATACAGGTTTGTTGTTATGTTTTAATTATCCACATGTACAATAATAAAATGATTGACGTTATATATAATATGATAACATAGTTATCCTCGGTGTTGATAATTGTTTGTCACCATTTAATGAAACATATATTATGATACCATGGATTGGTAATAGAAATCCAAGATTTTCTCCTTTACTGCACCCTAAGCCCAATAGGTTACAATTTTTAATTGAAAAGTTCTATTAAGACTTTTTTCATGTGAAGAAGTTACTTTTAAATGTTTAAAAATCTAAAAACATTGATCAATGTTAATGTCCATTCCACATAGTGTCCCACAATTTATTTGTCGTAATCAGCATGTTAATATATAGTATGTCAATAATGAATTTTCCATAAACATGCAAAATCAGCATGTCTTTGAACTGAAACAGGGTACCAAAACTTAGAAGCATAACTCTATTTAAGCAGTTTCCTGTCCATTCTGCTGTACCTCCCAAGTATGAATTTTAAATTATATTAAAAATTTGACAAACATGTTTCGAGCCATGTGTCACCAACAGACCAAATTAATGGTTATATTTAAGTCAATTCTGAAAAATTAGGGACCTAACATATATTGGAATATATCACGTTTATTTATCATATACATTTCACTTTTTGGATACTTTCTGATACAGAATGTATTAGCACTTTTGAATTCCTCCGTCTGAATAGAAGTACACTTAACCGAGTTATATCGCTGGTTATCTTATGGCCCCCTTGTTATCAGCCACATTAGCTAATGTGTTCTTATTGCTTCTATATCTTAACCTATGATACACGGCCCCTCGCCTTATTGTAGGTTCTTAAGCAACAAAGACACTTTTATAAACTTATATTTGGGTTTGATAAACGGGGCAAATAAAGATATTAAATGTAGAGGCAGCACAAATTTAAAATAGTTTGGTTTGAAGACAGGTTACTCCACTATTGAATGCATGCATAAAAAAGATAAAGGTTTAAATGTTCATTCTGAACAAAGATGATACACACTGATGGATGAGCATGCTTGGAAATACAGGAACCCATAAAAAACAGAATGATGTGAATGCCTTGTGTTATCAGTTAACAATCAAAACCAGGCCATTATGGTCATGTGAGCTGAAGAGTCAAACTCCACCAGAGGGCGACATGGTAAACCTACCTAGTTTGCGTGTGCCTCTGGTGGACAGTGTGCTGAAGAGTACTGGTACTTTGCTTACCTGGTGTGTGTGTGTGTGAGTGTGTGTGTGTGTGTGTGTGTGAGTGTGTGTGTGTGTGTGTGTGTGTGCGTGTGTGTGTGGTTCCCTTTTCAACTTTTTAATCCCCCACTACTGTGTTTTTCTCCAGAGATATTTAAATGTCTCTGCTTTCTCATAATTTCAGAAGTAGACCTACTTTTATCTAAAATGTATAATATTATGAATGATTATCGTAAATGTCTTGAGAGTACCTGTGTGGTATGGAATGGTGAGTTGACCCTTTTACTATGGGGCCCCTTCAGCCTTTTCAATGCTTTCATGTAGGTCATTATTCCAATGACATGCATGGTACCTCTTTACATCCCATCATCTACTTATATTATACAGGACTCTAAAATAAGATTTAACAACATTTGTATTAAATTTTACACTGTTTTACCACTTATCAGAAACACAATTTTTGAATTCAAAGTTAATGTGTCAAGGTCAAAGGTCACATGACTAAGAAAGTATGACGAGGTACAGCTATGACTTAAGACATTTCTGTATACCAAATTTTAATTTCCTCTTATAAGTGGTTGGTGAGATATGCTCAGTACAATATTTATGACCTCAAGGTCACTGCACTAAGGTCAATGGTGACATCACTAAGATTTGAAGGAATCTGAATCTTCACCTCTATATCTACCTCTATATAAAATATGAGACATATATTACTGGTAGTTTTGGAGAAGAAGATTTTTAAAGAAATGTTGACAGACGGACGGATGGACAGACAGACGGACATACGGATGGAAGGACAGATGGACAGACAGACATTTTGCCGACTCCTAAAGCTCTGGGAGCTAAAGTCTCAGCAGAGCTAAAAAGTAATAAATCTCAGTGATATGGAAAATAGATAAGATTAATCCCTTCAAAATACAACATTTTATCTACAAATAGCTAAGAATTTCTAATATTAGTTTCAATGAGGAATAGAGTTGACAGACAGACAGAATAACTGACAAAATAACCATGATAAGACCTCCAATTGACAAAATCACAACAGCTAACACCTTCAGTTAGCCAGGTTCAGAGAAGATCAATCAAAACAGCGAAATATAAAATTAGATGATTCTTTTATTAAAATATGTCAAATGATTTTATCTTCATTTATGAATTGTTTGTTTTCATTTTCAAATCAGCTGTGTTTCCTCCAATGTCATTGTATTCTTGAATAAGATTGTCCATATCTTTCTTAGCAGTGCTGAAGACTTTACTTTTATCTTCCTTGAATAAGATATGACTGTTTGGTTGTTTTTTATATACTACAGCTCCTTTGCGCATGCTTCTCAGTTCACTTTCCAAAACTTGATGCTCATGGATTTTATTTTCCAGTTTTTTTTTTCTTCCAGCATTCATTGCACTGTGATTGTTTTCTCTCTTTTCTCGTTTTCTCTCTTCTTTTGAATTGTGTTCCCAAATATCAATATTTTTACTTCTGGGTTGTCTGAAGTGGCATTCACTGAAAATATAACAAAAACTATTTAATCTAAATTGTTTGGAAAGTTAATTGGCCCCTAAAGGATGAGATAATTTAAATTTTGTTGTTTGGCATACAATCTGAGAGCAACAATAAATATTATATTGCTGTCAGATACAATCATTTGCAAATATCATTTACATTAACAAGACATTCAGCTTGATTACTTCACTTATCATCTATTATTGGGCAAAATGTAGACTTTCATAGGATTTCTAAACTTAATGTTGATTATGATATCTTAAAAATGACATTTGCTTAATAACACATATTCAAAAGTTATATTATTTTTTTTTAACAATTCATATATGTCTGAAAAATGTTTGAATTAGAAAGTTTTAAAGCCAAGACGCTAAGAAGTCAATTCATTCAGAATCATAACTATTTATTGATAATTTTAAGCTACCAACACCTGAATGGTGTATGGGGCCAAACAGTTTCAGGCTCTGTCCATGTGCATAGGTCTGTGGGTCTGTCTCTCAACAACAAATTTGACATTTTCTATTGTATCAGTGATCTAAGATGCAAGCTTTACATTTTTACCACACATGAATCCCATGAAGACATAAATAGGATGATCTCAGCTATGATCTTGACTTGGTCATAGGTTTTACATTGTAACTGAAATTTTGTATTGTAACCAAAATCTTGGACATTTTGCTCTAACTTGCTAAATCTTAAGAACCACATTTGTGTGGCTCCTATCAGGCATATATCAGGTCTTATACCCCAATCACATTTATTCCAATTTTGAACATTTGTTCCAATTTCCCAAAAAGTGCAATGGTAATGGGTTTTTTTACAAAATCAGCTGTCAACGTAGGGTACCTTTAGACCGCCTGATGTTTGGAAAAATTTGTGGTGTCCAGGCGATATGTGGTCAGCGCACGGGTGGCCGTGCAGTGCCCATATCTAATGTGATCACACTCATGGCAAATAGGACAAAACATCCTGGCACCCAGAATTATATAGGCAGATGAGTTTACTTTGATAAATGACTACTTCAAATAGTAGTAATTGTGAATTAGTATAAATAAAGAATATGTCACCATTCCAAGGGCAAAACTGAGAAATATAACTATGTAAAGCAGAAAGGCAGGGGCAATAATATCCAGAACAGGAGGTCACGCAGTTCCAGAGGTGCCCAAATAATTAGGTAAAATACCATTGTAGCACTGTGAAAATGCAGCTGATATGGGAGACATATCAGTGTGTGTGTATTGTTTTCTTGTAGCTCACTGCATGTGCTGGTCAATGACATCATGCCAATGGTTGGCGTGTACACAAGGCGATGACATGACACAAATGTTGACACCTCATGTTGAGGAACCATGAGGTGTAAGTTATATGAAACAGATATCTGAGTTTAGTACAGGCTAACTGGGATGTACCAGGAAAAGCAACCAGGCATCTCAGATAACAGATAAGATAGCAATTAACCCTGTATTTGTTCGGAGAGGAATCCATACAGCTCTGGTCAATTGTTATCATCACAGATACCGGAGGGTGCCATGCTGTGACAGATACTGGAGGGTGTAATGCTGTGAACAAACCCTCAGCATCAAAGGCTCAATCACAGTGAAAACAGTCTGGAAAACAAAATTGACACCCAGTTGTCACAAAGAGATTTTATATCTTATTATTTTCTACAAAAGAATAAATTGGCTTATCTGAACAAAATGGCAAAAATGGAGGTCCAAAATTGCTTATTATTGCTTCATGGAACACCTCATGCATATTCGTATATACATCGGTATCCTTGCACATGCTGTGAGAGGTTCTTTATGATGGACGGACAGATAGCATGGATAGGGAGAATTGAGTGATAATGTTACCCACTGATGGAGAGTACCCGTCGTTGGGGGACGTGGAAGTTATTCTTTAATTGTGATATTTATATATAAATAAAAGCAAAATTAGCCATTGTGATGACAAAGCTGACAAATCTGAATGGTGGTGGTTGCCTATTGTTGTCAACATTTCCATCTTGTTCACATTAAATATAAAAGATTTATTTTGATAAAACGATTCATTTCCTGTCATAATAGTTGTATGTATGTTTATATTTCACACCTGATTAAATACAATGAAAAAAATATTTAAATATTTTTTTAAATGTGTGCCTTATTTTTTGCAGAGTGATGGTTATGGATGCAGGTGTAATCAAAGAGTTTGACAGTCCTACAGAGCTGCTTGCCAGATCAGATAGTATCTTTTATGGGATGGCTAGGGATGCAGGACTTGTGTAGATTCCTGTATAAAGTGCCAGCATTTATACCGACATGAACCTCATTATGGGTCAAAAATGTCAAGGGCATTGACGAACAAGAATGATATTTGCTCAATGTTTTGTTGTAAACCCTGATTGTTTGTATGTGATAAGAGTTAGTTAGACGAGGATAATTCAGTACAATTCACTCCACTATATGCTCTTATGACCTCTTTAACTAACTGTATGGTGATACCCTGTTCATGAATATAATCCTGACGATAACTTTTGGCTCTGCTGATGAGCGTATCCATTGTCAAATAAAATGAAATCAGGGAAGTCATAGTTACTGGTTGAAAATAATAGGAATATAAACTACTTTAATTTTCATATTTCTTATATTTCAACAATGCCAAAGATATATAGATTTTACTCTACGTATGATCAAGAATTCCAATCATGTAACATTTTAAAAGTAATATTATTGTGTATTTCATTTTTACAAAGGTTTTAATTCTATGATTTGTTGTCATGTATCAAAAAAGAATAATCATACAAGGCCAAAATAATGTAGCACTATTAACTGTTTTTTTAAAACGTTTTTTCCCATATTTGTATAAACAATACAGGTTAAATGTATAAATGGAATACAGGTTTGTTGTTATGTTTTAATTATCCACATGTACAATAATAAAATGATTGACGTTATATATAATATGATAACATAGTTATCCTCGGTGTTGATAATTGTTTGTCACCATTTAATGAAACATATATTATGATACCATGGATTGGTAATAGAAATCCAAGATTTTCTCCTTTACTGCACCCTAAGCCCAATAGGTTACAATTTTTAATTGAAAAGTTCTATTAAGACTTTTTTCATGTGAAGAAGTTACTTTTAAATGTTTAAAAATCTAAAAACATTGATCAATGTTAATGTCCATTCCACATAGTGTCCCACAATTTATTTGTCGTAATCAGCATGTTAATATATAGTATGTCAATAATGAATTTTCCATAAACATGCAAAATCAGCATGTCTTTGAACTGAAACAGGGTACCAAAACTTAGAAGCATAACTCTATTTAAGCAGTTTCCTGTCCATTCTGCTGTACCTCCCAAGTATGAATTTTAAATTATATTAAAAATTTGACAAACATGTTTCGAGCCATGTGTCACCAACAGACCAAATTAATGGTTATATTTAAGTCAATTCTGAAAAATTAGGGACCTAACATATATTGGAATATATCACGTTTATTTATCATATACATTTCACTTTTTGGATACTTTCTGATACAGAATGTATTAGCACTTTTGAATTCCTCCGTCTGAATAGAAGTACACTTAACCGAGTTATATCGCTGGTTATCTTATGGCCCCCTTGTTATCAGCCACATTAGCTAATGTGTTCTTATTGCTTCTATATCTTAACCTATGATACACGGCCCCTCGCCTTATTGTAGGTTCTTAAGCAACAAAGACACTTTTATAAACTTATATTTGGGTTTGATAAACGGGGCAAATAAAGATATTAAATGTAGAGGCAGCACAAATTTAAAATAGTTTGGTTTGAAGACAGGTTACTCCACTATTGAATGCATGCATAAAAAAGATAAAGGTTTAAATGTTCATTCTGAACAAAGATGATACACACTGATGGATGAGCATGCTTGGAAATACAGGAACCCATAAAAAACAGAATGATGTGAATGCCTTGTGTTATCAGTTAACAATCAAAACCAGGCCATTATGGTCATGTGAGCTGAAGAGTCAAACTCCACCAGAGGGCGACATGGTAAACCTACCTAGTTTGCGTGTGCCTCTGGTGGACAGTGTGCTGAAGAGTACTGGTACTTTGCTTACCTGGTGTGTGTGTGTGTGAGTGTGTGTGTGTGTGTGTGTGTGAGTGTGTGTGTGTGTGTGTGTGTGTGTGCGTGTGTGTGTGGTTCCCTTTTCAACTTTTTAATCCCCCACTACTGTGTTTTTCTCCAGAGATATTTAAATGTCTCTGCTTTCTCATAATTTCAGAAGTAGACCTACTTTTATCTAAAATGTATAATATTATGAATGATTATCGTAAATGTCTTGAGAGTACCTGTGTGGTATGGAATGGTGAGTTGACCCTTTTACTATGGGGCCCCTTCAGCCTTTTCAATGCTTTCATGTAGGTCATTATTCCAATGACATGCATGGTACCTCTTTACATCCCATCATCTACTTATATTATACAGGACTCTAAAATAAGATTTAACAACATTTGTATTAAATTTTACACTGTTTTACCACTTATCAGAAACACAATTTTTGAATTCAAAGTTAATGTGTCAAGGTCAAAGGTCACATGACTAAGAAAGTATGACGAGGTACAGCTATGACTTAAGACATTTCTGTATACCAAATTTTAATTTCCTCTTATAAGTGGTTGGTGAGATATGCTCAGTACAATATTTATGACCTCAAGGTCACTGCACTAAGGTCAATGGTGACATCACTAAGATTTGAAGGAATCTGAATCTTCACCTCTATATCTACCTCTATATAAAATATGAGACATATATTACTGGTAGTTTTGGAGAAGAAGATTTTTAAAGAAATGTTGACAGACGGACGGATGGACAGACAGACGGACATACGGATGGAAGGACAGATGGACAGACAGACATTTTGCCGACTCCTAAAGCTCTGGGAGCTAAAGTCTCAGCAGAGCTAAAAAGTAATAAATCTCAGTGATATGGAAAATAGATAAGATTAATCCCTTCAAAATACAACATTTTATCTACAAATAGCTAAGAATTTCTAATATTAGTTTCAATGAGGAATAGAGTTGACAGACAGACAGAATAACTGACAAAATAACCATGATAAGACCTCCAATTGACAAAATCACAACAGCTAACACCTTCAGTTAGCCAGGTTCAGAGAAGATCAATCAAAACAGCGAAATATAAAATTAGATGATTCTTTTATTAAAATATGTCAAATGATTTTATCTTCATTTATGAATTGTTTGTTTTCATTTTCAAATCAGCTGTGTTTCCTCCAATGTCATTGTATTCTTGAATAAGATTGTCCATATCTTTCTTAGCAGTGCTGAAGACTTTACTTTTATCTTCCTTGAATAAGATATGACTGTTTGGTTGTTTTTTATATACTACAGCTCCTTTGGGCATGCTTCTCAGTTCACTTTCCAAAACTTGATGCTCATGGATTTTATTTTCCAGTTTTTTTTTTCTTCCAGCATTCATTGCACTGTGATTGTTTTCTCTCTTTTCTCGTTTTCTCTCTTCTTTTGAATTGTGTTCCCAAATATCAATATTTTTACTTCTGGGTTGTCTGAAGTGGCATTCACTGAAAATATAACAAAAACTATTTAATCTAAATTGTTTGGAAAGTTAATTGGCCCCTAAAGGATGAGATAATTTAAATTTTGTTGTTTGGCATACAATCTGAGAGCAACAATAAATATTATATTGCTGTCAGATACAATCATTTGCAAATATCATTTACATTAACAAGACATTCAGCTTGATTACTTCACTTATCATCTATTATTGGGCAAAATGTAGACTTTCATAGGATTTCTAAACTTAATGTTGATTATGATATCTTAAAAATGACATTTGCTTAATAACACATATTCAAAAGTTATATTATTTTTTTTTAACAATTCATATATGTCTGAAAAATGTTTGAATTAGAAAGTTTTAAAGCCAAGACGCTAAGAAGTCAATTCATTCAGAATCATAACTATTTATTGATAATTTTAAGCTACCAACACCTGAATGGTGTATGGGGCCAAACAGTTTCAGGCTCTGTCCATGTGCATAGGTCTGTGGGTCTGTCTCTCAACAACAAATTTGACATTTTCTATTGTATCAGTGATCTAAGATGCAAGCTTTACATTTTTACCACACATGAATCCCATGAAGACATAAATAGGATGATCTCAGCTATGATCTTGACTTGGTCATAGGTTTTACATTGTAACTGAAATTTTGTATTGTAACCAAAATCTTGGACATTTTGCTCTAACTTGCTAAATCTTAAGAACCACATTTGTGTGGCTCCTATCAGGCATATATCAGGTCTTATACCCCAATCACTTTTATTCCAATTTTGAACATTTGTTCCAATTTCCCAAAAAGTGCAATGGTAATGGGTTTTTTTACAAAATCAGCTGTCAACGTAGGGTACCTTTAGACCGCCTGATGTTTGGAAAAATTTGTGGTGTCCAGGCGATATGTGGTCAGCGCACGGGTGGCCGTGCAGTGCCCATATCTAATGTGATCACACTCATGGCAAATAGGACAAAACATCCTGGCACCCAGAATTATATAGGCAGATGAGTTTACTTTGATAAATGACTACTTCAAATAGTAGTAATTGTGAATTAGTATAAATAAAGAATATGTCACCATTCCAAGGGCAAAACTGAGAAATATAACTATGTAAAGCAGAAAGGCAGGGGCAATAATATCCAGAACAGGAGGTCACGCAGTTCCAGAGGTGCCCAAATAATTAGGTAAAATACCATTGTAGCACTGTGAAAATGCAGCTGATATGGGAGACATATCAGTGTGTGTGTATTGTTTTCTTGTAGCTTACTGCATGTGCTGGTCAATGACATCATGCCAATGGTTGGCGTGTACACAAGGCGATGACATGACACAAATGTTGACACCTCATGTTGAGGAACCATGAGGTGTAAGTTATATGAAACAGATATCTGAGTTTAGTACAGGCTAACTGGGATGTACCAGGAAAAGCAACCAGGCATCTCAGATAACAGATAAGATAGCAATTAACCCTGTATTTGTTCGGAGAGGAATCCATACAGCTCTGGTCAATTGTTATCATCACAGATACCGGAGGGTGCCATGCTGTGACAGATACTGGAGGGTGTAATGCTGTGAACAAACCCTCAGCATCAAAGGCTCAATCACAGTGAAAACAGTCTGGAAAACAAAATTGACACCCAGTTGTCACAAAGAGATTTTATATCTTATTATTTTCTACAAAAGAATAAATTGGCTTATCTGAACAAAATGGCAAAAATGGAGGTCCAAAATTGCTTATTATTGCTTCATGGAACACCTCATGCATATTCGTATATACATCGGTATCCTTGCACATGCTGTGAGAGGTTCTTTATGATGGACGGACAGATAGCATGGATAGGGAGAATTGAGTGATAATGTTACCCACTGATGGAGAGTACCCGTCGTTGGGGGACGTGGACGGGGGATCAATACTCTACCATAGATAGATACTCTACTCTACCGTACTGTACTGTACAATAAGTATAGCTCGCTAACTCGCTGGCTGTGAGTCTGGGCACGGATCATAGCTACCTTATCTACCCAGGTGAAGGTGGCAGGTAATAAGGACTGCAGACACAGGATATACACGACACAATAGTTACCTTTATTCGGTGCTGTGGGTCTTCCTTGTCTGGCTAGGCCGGCATGGCAATGAGCGAGGCATGTGAACTACCCAAATGCATGATACTTATGAGATCCTATCTATACACAAAACACCCAAGTCTATGCAGTCACGATACTGAGAGTCGTGGATCTTCTGTGGCAAGTGGTCGCTGGATCTCTGCTTCTCTATCCCCCGGATCCAACGGTTGCGGGCCCTTTTGAAGGATCACTGCGCGTCATGTGTGGAGTTTGCCTGTGTGGCTTCCCTACGCGACACCGAATGGACTCGTCTTGCCTGCGTATCCGACATAGGCTCGTCCGTCTGTACGGGATGGACTCGTCCTGCCTGCATATCCGACATGGGCTCGTCCGCCTGCACGTGATCTCTCAGTGTGGTGGTTATAGTGATGCATCAACCATCAATAGCGTTCGTGATTGTCTATGAATGTCTATATGTTTTCAAGAGTCTCTGGGTGTGTAATCTATATCCTACAATAAACACTCGGCGGGATGCCAATTGGTTTTGCCGAGTAAACTTATACTATGTTATAGATGTAGATGTAGAAACTGAATTGCAGCTTTAAATCACTAAAAGCTTTCACACATCACTAGAGCTAACGACCATAGGATTCGCACAACCATAAGATTGGCTGATAATTATGAAATTGTATTGTATCCATAAAACAAATGGAACAATGGAGTTTTTGACATAGAAAAGTTTATATGAATGGCAAAAAAGAATTGTTGTGAAAATTGCACCAAGTGACCTCTCTTGTGTCACAATATGCACGTGCCAAAGTAACAGTCTGTCACAAAAAGCATACAAATTAGCACTACTCTGTGAATTCTTGGCCAATTTACATCATTGACAACTCAACATTTAGCTTTTGGGCTCCGCTCTTCAAATATGTAAGTCTGATGTACGACATATTAATTTTCATCTTTCAGCATTGAAGAGAGGTCAGTGCGCGAAGGCTATGGTTGTTTGCGCAAAGACGTGACTCTGATTTGTCAATCTTGTCAGAATATTACACACGCACATCGCTTTATAAGATAAAGTAATGACAAGTTTTACTGATGGATATACCCCAGCACACATGTAGATAATTGTTCATGCTAAGTGAGGTTATTTATTTATTGACAAAGACCAAAATGCGCGAAACTGATGGACGTTAGCCCTACATGTGATAAAGGGTGTAAGTGCTTGTTAGATAATTCTGGTACAAAATGTTAATGTAAGACAATAAATAAATTGGTTTAATAACTTTCAGCTGTGCCTGTGAATGTGACTGTGGACAGCATGGCCATGACTCATGACTGACATGAGTGTGGTCTATTAAGTTGTGAAGATCAAATGAAGTAAAATGTAAGTCACCTATTCAGAACTTTAAACGTCTGGCAGCTCCAGAGTGGGAAGCCAAATATTTGACTGGATATTTCTGTCTCAAAATCTGCATAAATCTGCCTCCAAAGTTCTTTGCTGTATCGAGATATACATGCGTTTGCTGACTTTCGTGAAGTTTTCACAATTGCAAACTTGACAGCTGTCAAATTATGGTAGGGAACCCTAACGATAGGGCACCTGTGGAAATCATCAAGAAAAAATGTTCCCTAAAATCAATTTATAGTAAATTCGTACATAGATATTATTTAAATGTATTAAAGATGATGTTAACATAATAATCAAAAACGTTTTTGACATCATTCTTTCCAAAAAGTTAAATTAAAGACTATTTGTTTTTGTTTTGTTTGATAGAAGGGACCACGAAAACGTCCTTGACCTCCTTTGTGATGATATGACAAAAACAAAACAAAATTGTTGATATTTTGCGGGAAAAAATATCTTTGTATTGTGCTTATTGTTCGCACTAAGTCATGTCAGGCAAGGGGAAAAGATCGAGTAGGACTCGATCATCGAAGCAGTTTTGCCAGGAGAAGTTTTCTTGTCAGGGAGAGAGGACGGAAGCGGAGTACGAATGCGATGAATGTGGGACTCTCCAGTGTGCAAACTGTGAAGCCAAACTGCACGAACTGGCCAAGTTTGTATTCCATGACCGGAAGAGAATTCCAGCTCCTCCACCAGATAAACTATGTCAGTTATCATGTGAGGATCGTAACTATGCCGATGTAAGGTGTGAGAGCTGTGCCCATAATTACTGCAATGAGTGTTTCGACAACATGCACGCTCATGGCCGCAGGAGATCCCACAAGAAGACTCCGCTGAAAGAAGCTAAAAAATTGCAACCAGCTCAGACTGAGCAGCCACAGGTCTCTGCAAGGGAAACTTTTGAACCGATCAAACCTTTGTCCCCGCTAAGCATTGATGATCAGTTGACGTACTTCTCCATGCCCCAAGATGAAGCTAATATGGTGTCTGCAATGGACAGATCTGACAGTAGTCGCCCCAGCATCCCAGATGTTGCAGAGGTGCCAGATTATTATGATAGAAGTCCATCACAGGCAGTGAGCACACCAGAAGATATGGATGAGGAAATATATAAAGATTGCAGGAGCTTTCTCCTTGCAGATCACCAAGAAAATCTGCAGGTAAGTATTTTAAATCTTTATTGGACTAACCAGCTATAGTATCTATAACTGATTGGTTTTATTTTCCAACTAGATTAGTCTACCTGCAGACCTGGTGATTTGTGAACTTTGTTTCAGGAATATTACATTTAAAAAAATTATATCTTGTTACAGATTATCGATGAGCAGGACTTTGTTGAAAAAATTGGGTGTGAGTTGGACTCAATGGTGAAGGTTGTCTCGATATTTGGCAACACAGGAGATGGCAAATCTTACACTCTGAACCATACATTCTTCGGTGGGCGAGAAGTTTTTATAACCTCAGCCAATCAGATGTCTTGCACTGTAGGAGTGTGGACCGCATTTGACCCTGTGCATAATGCTGTGATCGTTGACACAGAAGGCCTACTTGGAGTCACCTCCAACCAGAACCAGAGAACAAGACTATTACTCAAAGTTCTAGCCATATCAGATGTTGTTATTTACCGAACTAAGGCTGACCGTTTACACAATGATATGTTCCACTTTCTGGGTGATGCTTCCAAGGCATATCTCAAGCATTTCTCCTCAGAGCTGAGAGCCGCGTCTAAGAGATGCAAGTTGGATATTCCACTGTCTAACCTCGGACCCGCTGTAATAGTATTTCATGAAACACAACACACTGAGATATTAGGAAAAGGTAAGTACAAAAATACCTTTAACAGTATATAAAACATGGAATTTGTTGTGCAAAAAGAAAGTAATTCAATTAGACTTGATTATAAATAACACTACATTTCATTTATAAATAACACTACATGTCATGATCAGTTGTTGCTCAGCTCAGCATGTGTGACCTCTTTGGCTGAGCTTTTACCAAATTCATGCTTTTGAGTCCAATCATTAATTTTTCGACACACTGCAGAAAATATATTTATTGCATATATTCATGCATTTGATGAACAGAACTGTATATAAATGTGGAAAATCCAGTAGTTGAGACTTTACAGCTCTAGGTATCGGTCACATCTGGCCTTCTTCCAAACTTTATCATCATAAATCATTGCTCCCATTGTTGAAAAATAACCTGTCTCTCAAAACGTTTTGCATAAATGAGTTTATGGAGCAGTGAGAACCAAACAGCTATGCATTACTACATACAGAACCAAATAACCAAATCAAGCTAAGCATAAGCTGTACATGATCAGATTAAATAATATGATAGCTGTTCCTGAAATTAATCGGCCACATGTTTATGTATGACTAGGTAGTTGTTTTGTGCCAATTGTGGAGATGGCAGAACAAGTTAAAAATTGACATACCTGTGAGCAAGATACATTTGTGAAGCATATTGAAACTATGAAGTATTTGCATGACAATTGAACATTGCACAGATTCTCCAAGTGAATCAGCAGAGTTCTACCTGAGGAAACGCTTCCAGGATCTGAACCTGACCATCGATGCCTTCAGTTCTCTGCAATATATGGGAACTCGCACACTCAAACCTCCCACAGACTTCAAGGGACTTCTTCTGGCTGTCAAGGGACAGCTCAGAAACATCTCAGTCCGTTCTCCCCGCAAACCTGCAGTCATCTATAATGCACTGAAGGTATGAGATATTTTCCAGTACATTTGCTTATATTCTTCATTTGTCTGTTTTAAAGTTAAAATTAATATTGAAGACAACATTTGTAACATGGTGCCAAATACAATAAAATGATAAAGATACAACATTTTGAGTTGAATAGACAGTTAATATTGAAAATATAGAACTTTTAGCAAATGCCCAGGAAAATATTTTCTTCTTTCTATTTGTCATTAACAATAGCAACATTTTCTGTTACTTAGATGATATTTATATTGTTAATGATGCCATGCCACATTATTTTGAAAAAATACAGGATCCTTACTAAGAATCTGAGCATAGATATACATTTTAGGATAAAACTTGTATTTGCATGTGGAATGTATGAATTAAATTGTATTGCAGGTTTTGAATGAGAAGTTCAGTGGTGACATAGAGACTGCGGTCCCCAGCACATTCCCAGATCAGTACTTCACCTGCACTTCAATATGCCTGTCATGCGGGTACGTAGCAAAATCAGCAGCTTTCATATAGCTTAGCACTCAGGCTCAGTGCTGCCCAGAACATCTGTATCTAGCCAATGGAGCTAAACACCAGTATGGTAATGCATGATCATGACCAAATATGGTCACACAGGCTGATCATGCGACTCTATTTGATTATCCTGAAATATTGCTTAAAGTTATGGAGCAGTGACATTAGATCATGCTTGGCACCATTAGGTCATGCTTGGCTCCATTAGAACATGCTTGGCTCCATTAGGTCATGCTTGGCTCTATTAGGTCATGCTTGGCTCTATTAGGTCATGCTTGGCTCCATTAGGCCATGGCACAGTATGGTCATACCATGGCCTTGCCTGACCTGATTTTATCACATGTAAATGTAGGACTTTGTAGATTTTTTTCATGTTCCTCTGGAGTCCCAAAATATTTGCATTAAATTATTCTAATCACTCCACGTCGCACTGCTTGAATGGCATCATCATTAGGGTTAAGGTCAGGCATAATTTAATTGTTCTATGTTTTGCTTTGACTGCTTGTGTATCTTTTCACAGGGCAAGATGTACTCGTACCATGAATCATGTAAGTGATGACATAGCACATCATACAGACCGGCGTTGCAAGTATCAGCATCAGTATGACAACCGTATCTTCACATGCAAAGCTTGCTACGACCGCGGGCATGACATCAGCGTCGTTCCCAAAACCTCCTCCTCCAGTGATAGCTCCTGGTTTGGACTCGCCAAATATGCCTGGTCTGGGTGAGTTCCTCCAACCTAAATATTCTGAACTAAATTTTTACAACCATATCTATCAAATCAAGTACCGAAAAACAGTTTGGTTGAAGACACAATGAGTATGACACAATTAGTATTCCACAACGATCCTTACACACATTGAGTGGTTCTTAACATGTGTTGATATATACAGATATGTCTTGGAGTGTCCAAACTGTGGAATAATATACCGGAGTCGCCAGTTCTGGTATGGCAATCAAGAACCAGAGAAAACTTCAGTGAGGACAGAGATTCGACATGTCTGGCCAGGGGTGAGCATTTTACTTTTTTATGATAAAGTAATATGTCTGCATAAAAAAAAAAATATAAGGGACATATATTTTCTACTTATACTAACAGACTAGTAGATAATTTAGTCACATAAAAATTATGTAATAAAATACATTTGCCTTTTTATTTCACCTTGCGACTTTTTAAAAGTTGGTCAAGGTCATTCATTTTTAAGACATTTCTGTCATATCTTCAGACATTTGCTATGCATACCTAAAATTTCATGAGATACATTGTGGAGTACCAGTATTTATTTTGCCAAATAGAGAAACAGACAGGCAGATGTCAAGACAACAACTGTGGCATTTTAGCAGTTTTGCCAAAGTAATTTTTTTGGTTTGCAATTAAAGTCAGAATATTACATAATGATGCACTCTATTTTCAGGGTAACCCAGTGCTACAGGGCACACACAATGCAGCTCGCAGGCTACTAGACAGTCTCAGTTATGCTTCAGAGACCCTGGCCACACTGAGTGCCAAACCAGCCAAGTATGTGGGCAACTGGGTCACAGATCAAATCGCTCCCCCATACTGGGTGCCCAATGCACTCATCAAGGTATGTGTCTTCTTAACCAGAAATCTTCAATTCTGTTGTATTTAACAACAAACATGCCAAGTGGCTTCTATGGGGCCCAGTTAATTATAAGACAAGTAGGAAAGAGTATTTTGTGTTTGTAGGACTGCCACAGTTGTAAGCAGGAATTAACGGAGAAGGAGACAATCCATCACTGCAGAGCTTGTGGCCATGGCTTCTGTGACGATTGCTCTGCCAAGCGGCGACCCGTCCCAGAACGGGGCTGGGGACCAGAACCAGTGCGGGTCTGCGATAACTGCTACACCGAACAATCTGCACCAGGTAAATTCAAAGCAAAAATTCATATTTTTATATATTTATTTATTCATCAGTGACATGATTATATTGGAAGTCATCATACGTTTTCCAATTAATATGCTCATAAACATACCTATGCAATTGATTAGTGATATTATTTTGTTTGCACAGTAAGCACATACTCTCAAACATAGGCCAGATTGACACTATAAATTTTTAAACAAGTTGGTTTAGAATGTGATTTTTCTACAAATGAACTTTTTATGTAAAGTCCATTGGAAATTGTATGGTCCTTCTCTACTATTTTTTATTATTTGACTAATTAATTCAAGAAAATGGCAAGCAACATATTAATTCATATTTCCAGCACTATACTAACTCCCTATGTCCTTTCTTGCGTATGTTGTTACAGTCCGTTCTATTAAAGGTGATCCGACCAATCTGCGGGCCCGTAAGGTTGGGGAGGTGCTTGGTTCAACCATTGGTGTAGTGGCCTCTGCCATGGACTACCCCCTTGGTGAGTATTCAATTCATTTATTATACAAAAAAGTCATATTCTGAGTGTTTAGTAACACAAGAGGATAACAAATCTATTTATGTTTTATCTTTTTTTACCTCACCTTGACAAAAAAATTCTTGTTATTAATTGTTAAATGTGTACTTTATTATGCTATAGATATGTTACGGGAGTCTGCCCGGCCAGCGTACTGGGTTCCGGACACTGAGATCAAGGCATGCTGCGTCTGCCAGATAGTGTTTGGCCCCAAGTTGAGCATCCATCATTGCCGGGCATGCGGTCAAGGAGTGTGTGACCCTTGCTCCGAGGCCAGGAGGGCTGTGCCATCCCGAGGCTGGGATCACCCTGTCAGGGTCTGTAAAAATTGCAACAAGAAGAAAGGTGACCTGTAAGGCAGGTGGTGGGAGGGGGGTGAAATGGAAAAAAAAACATCTTGCCTTGTTAAATGGGAACACCGCAAAAAGACCTTGACCATTGATTTATATATTAAGATGAAGATGAATGGATGATTCATAAAGGCATGTTAACCTAAAAAAAAAAGGATTTTAAAAAAGGAGGTGTAATTGAGAGATCTGTAATTTGCTGTGATATAATGGGAAAGGGTGACTGGGAATCTTACTCTAGATCTAAAGAGGAGGAAAACATGCAATATCAGGGTCAGCTCTAATTTTTCTCAAATCAAAAAGTAGAAATACATTTGTTTAGGCTGAACACTAATTCCTTACAGCAGGGGAAGTTATAAAATAGTCAAAAATTTTGTTTCTTTAACTTAAAAGTAACCATGAAAGTAGCTGAATTTTAATCCTGTATTTAGTTATGCTGACATTGTTAGGCATTTTCAGAATATGTTCAGAAAGATTACAAAAAAGCTGTGAACATCATGGCTCTGAAGCCATTGGTCTATGTTTTAGTAGAACAATTAAGATATTGAGAATAATTTTTCTCAAAAGACTGTTGTAGACAGTAAAAATAGCATAACTTTAATCTTCTTCAAAGAAAAAGACCCTTTATAGATTTATCTGGTTGTCAGGGTAATAAGTGAGAAGTGAAAAAAAAAATATAGGAGATGATATTAAGGAATAGGGAAGACAACAGAAACTGTATGCACACCATCAGCTTTCAGTTGTGTAGTTATTGTCAAAAAAATCCTCAAGTTGCCCAATATACATCATGCATGTACATGTATATTGGTATTACAATCTGCATATTTATGAAATGTTTCACAATATTTGTACATAAATATATATATATTGTGAAATTAAAAAAAAAGAATATAAATTTAAAACAACTTCAATTATAATACATTTAATAAATATTTATGGGTCATTTTTTCTATGCTATCATATTGTTAAAAGAATATCCTATCATTAGTTTTTCCCATACATAAAAGTGTCATAGATATGATCTTCTAAATGTATGTTGGATACAGTTTTTTTTCTTTTTTTCTTTATTACCTTATCTTAGTCCAAAATGCATAGTATTTTATGAAAGCACCACTTGTCACATCAGAGAATTTTGTTTAGTAAATATTAAAAATACTGATAATATGATATTTATCTCAATTGAAATTAATATTTCATAATGATAGTAAGTAATCAAGCAATGTTAATGCCAGGGTATAGTAGTTCTTTTTTCAAATAACAATTTATGTTCAGATGGTGGAATGAATATTTTAAATTATTTGCAAACTGTGAGCCATATAGTAAGAAAAGTAAGACAATTTAGGTTGTTGAAAATAACAGTAAATGAAGGATGAAATAAGCAGATGGGGCCAAATACCTATTGGTTCATATCACTGATGTAACCAGGGCTCCGAATGGTAAAATAAATGTTCAGCTCCAATGATAGTGTCAAGCATGGTGTCAACTGGATCTTCATGGATGACTTTTTATAGTTTGTCATTGATTTTTTTTATATTCCAGAGTATCACATAATACATTATCATGCCAATGAAAAAGTACTATGTTTAACCCATTTTGTTTTGAATGGCACAATATACATCATGCATAAATTATCTGAACTGAATTGATAGGATGTAGAAAAATGCATTTTATTTTCACTATCAGTTCTGTAAATTCAAACAACTTCTAATTTGGATGATTAGAACTTGTTTGTAAGGTCCAGTGCTTTCAAATTACTAGACTGTCCTTTGGTAGGTTTGTCTGTCTATTTATCCAACCTCTAAATTGTACAGTAGCAGTCAGGTCTTTTTAAGAAATGTTTGGTGACATATATTGTAATGGGGTCACAGAGGGCCAGCTAATATTCTGCTATATATGATGAAATTAACTCCATGAATACAAATATGAACAAATGAACTCTTATAATGACTTTTAACTTTATAAGGTATGATTATGTGCAGTACATATATGTTTAACACATTGCAATTTTAACAGGGGCAATATATTGTAGATCGTACTTTAGAATCTGGTTGTAAACTTGTCTACTGGATCTTTTTCACCACCAGTGTATAGATTGCACCATTTAAGTAAGTGACCTTAAGGTGTGAATGAAAATAGTAGCCAAACCACTTAAAACGTTGTCAAAAGATCAGGATTGTTCTAAACCACTGATTCCCTCTTTTTTTCATTAAAATATTCTCCATTCTGGCAATTTTCTGGCACATTTTCAACTGAAGTATAAGTTCAACATTGTGAGCTTTCTGTCCTCTGAAACTGTAATGTTAAAAATCAAAAACAAAAATTACAAGATAAAGAAAAAGTCAATTGTATACCAGGTGTAAGACTTGTCATGTCCATACATTATATTGGATATTGAGAACTTTGCATTACCAGACTTAGCTAGAGTTCTCAATGTACTCAATCACTAATCAGGTCCTATTTTTCATTCCAGCTTTTTTACCACACTTTTTCTAACTGGATGTTGAATTTGACTCTTTGAATGAGCACATGATTTCTGTTTTGTGTATTTGCCAAAAAGTTTAACATTACAACTTCATTCAATATTTGAACCATGAACCTCATATCTTTCAGTGAATGTGTTGTCTATACTTTCCAAAATAGAATAATACCTAAAACTGTCAGATACAGTTCTGGAATCCATGATTGATTTTTCTGTCTTTTTTTTACATGCTATTGAATACAGTGCCATGCTTGATATGTTAATGCCATGTCAATACCAGTGATTATACCCCTGCATAGTAGACTTGATATAAATGTGGATTTGTGTATGATTGTTTAAAGCTGTATATACCATGGCAGATAAGCCTGTATTGAAGTACAACATAAATTATATGTGCACTTCAAACAATTATTGGTGATATGGTTATTATTGTGGGTTAAGCATCAATACAAAAAGAAAGAATGCTCTATTTACTGGAATTTATTGGAATTTATTTTGGGAATAATATCAGTCATTTATTCTGAATCAGGCATTTATTCTGAATCAGGCAATATGTTAATATATGTTACCTATTATTTGCACAGGAAATTATCTATCTTTAAATAGCAATATGTAATATTTTTTACCGGCTAATTAAATGTAAAACAATGTCATTTCATTATATATTTACCTATTTGAGGTAAATTATTATTATAATACCTTTATACCAAGAGTACAGAGGAGGAAAACTCTGGTGTAGTTATTTTGTATATCAAGGTTCATTTTGGGTTCAAAAGATAACTCAGATGCATGATTATCCTGAAAATTAGAATATTTCAACATTTGAACCCATTCTATGCCAGAGAAATACTCAGATGAGGGACTTAATTTTGTCAATGCTCAACTCGTGGATGGTCTACTTCCAAAATGAACCTTGAGAACTTGATGAATAATTATCACATTTAACTGGCTTGAAGGCTGCCTAGTGTGTGGATGTGTGTAAATATATATATATGAAAATATATAGGGTCTCTCATATTTGTTGACAAATTTTCAATACATTCAATGTTGTTTTTGTGGTTTGGTTGTGAAATGTCAAGCTTTTAACTGTATAAATAGTTATCTGGCATGAAGCGTTTTTAGACATGCCTAAATGTGACCAGTTGCAATCATATAGGGTCATTGTGTAGGTATATGTGTCAAAAAATTCAAAACATCAATGAATCGGACATTGAAATCCCACCATATGTTTATGCATAACCAACAAGGTGTTTGAATAGTTGATAAATGTGGAGTAACATAATCTACAAAGCAAATGTGTTATAAAGCTGTAAATACTTATTAGTTTTATTTGTTGAGATGTTACATGCCTTGATTTTGTTTTATCAACTACAGCACCTGGCTGTTCTCTGATTCATTGTCAAATCACCTCTTGTCAGAGAGAGTATGGACTGCAAAGATTTTAATTTTAAGGAAGTACAAAGGTAAGGCTTGGATTATAGATGAAATTAGAATAGGGATGAATTATTGCAGAATAAGAATGGGTGTTCTTTAATATTCAACCAGTCTTATTGTAATGATCATTGACCTTTATTTGATCTTGAAATGATAGATAAGATAAGATAAGATAAGATAAATGATATATGATATATGGGTCTGGGAATATGACATCGTGGCAGGGACCAGGTAAATATTGATAGTTTTTTTTAAACAGCTAAAATATCATATTTCCTGCTCAGGAAGTTAATATTTCAAACACATTTACCCAATGATTCAGCCTCGAGACTGTGAATTTGGAAAGGGTTAAAATCATTAGCCAAAGATACAGATACAGATACGGAAAGAGTTATAATAACACTTGCTGGAATATACACATGCATTTGATATGATAATTCAGCTGGACATATACTTTTGATTTTATGTTTAAGCTACTTGGTGGATAGTTTTTCATTTTGATGTCTGTTCTTGATTGATATGTTGAAATGACTTGTTAACATTTCTGTTGCTTTTTTGGATTGATAAAAGTGTTAATCCCAACAAATGTTCATATTCTGTTATTCTTGGTTTTTCCAAATATGAACATTCCTTTTTCTACTTCTCTACAAAAGTTGTTCAAACAAGATACATGTTGAGTTTTTTCTAAGCTGTGCATGTCTGATGGATTGTGTTAATTGGGACATTTTTACCAGAAATTTTTAAATCTTGAGAAAATGTCAAATATTTAAGTGACAATGAAATGTTACAGTAAAATTCAAAAAGCGGGTTAATTGATATGTTTAACCTTGAGGATAATTTTCAATAGGCTTTAACAAAAATTGCATTTATTATAAACAAAATTGAATGAAAAGTGTAAAATATGAATTGTGTTATCAAAATTTAGGATATATTGTGCAATATAAATAAATTGCTTTCACATAGATATCTTATTTTCTTTGTGTTTAAAATAAGATTATTCAATGGCTGTCCTGATTAAGAAGTATCTTGCTTATTATGTGTAAAATAAATTGTATGAAAGGATCAATCTAGGCTTCCTGTTGTTTTTTAGCTATGCTCCACTATGTCAACATAGCTTCTGCAGTAAGATTTTCTGTCATTCTGTCTGTCTGTGAACTTTGATCTTGTCTGAAACTAATGGTAGGAGTTCTAAGCTTTAAGTAGAATGTTGTATTTTCTGGGGGTCAATTCTATCCATCTTTCATTACACTCAAAATTTGTTCCATTTTTTTATGATTTTTAGCTACGCCAACAATGTCGGAATATTTTCTGCAGTGTTGAATCACTGAACATGACCAATGAAATTAGAACAACTTCATATGCAAACTTCAAAAATTGGTAATATTTCACCTTAATCTGGAATTATTTAACATATATGAAACATTTATCATGTTCAAGAGAAAATTCCGTTCATACAAGGCAGAGTTGAGATAAGTGTTGCAACAAAATTTAAAATATATAAATTAATTATTACAGAATAGTTTATTAAAATGGAATCTTACAGGATCTAGTTACAGACAAGCTTTTATGGATTAATTTAAAGTATATTGCAACTACATTGACAATAAATCAAATGTCATTTTTTTTATTTATTTTTTTGTACTCTAAGTGTGATGTCATAATTTCAAATGAAGAAAAGCATCTAATGTACTAACTAATATATATATAATACAGCTCTCACTCCATAATAAAAAATATTTTCCTGATTACAAATCCACAAGGATTGCCCTGCTTGTGGTAAGGAGTAAAGGAGTATACATAATGTCCCATCTCGGGTTTTGCATTTTTGGCGTTTACATTTTATTTTTTATTTAGAATATATTAAAAATCACAAAAAGTATTCAATTTCATTGTGTTACAAATGGACAAAATATACAGATGTGGCACAAACATTAAACAAAACTGTGTTTATATTACAAAATAAAGAACGATAAATTTGTTATATTTGTATGGATTATAACAATGATGTGCCTATTAGACCAGGCCAGCGTCTCGGGCCATTCCGTAGAATATGGTATTGTTGTCAGCGAGAAGATTGTTTGGCGATTCAAATTCCTTAACAACACCAGCGTCCATCACCACAATTCTGAAATACAAGGGAAGTGGCAACGATAAAAACTAAACCCAACAAACAACTACATCCATTGTTTTATAATCTCCATCTCTCAGAATAACCTTTCTTCTGCAAAAATAAAGATTAACGAAGGGCATAAACCTGAGAGCAATATATATATATATATATATATATATATATATATATATATATATATATATATATATATATATATATATATATATATATATATATATATATATATATATATATATATATATATTTATTTATTATTGCTCTCAGTTAAAACTAATGAATATATTCATGTTCTATGTTTTTTAATAATACGCTAGAATAGTATCGATACAAATGATGAAGCATCCTTTCAATACCACAGCATTGTATGCTCTTTCTTTTTAGTGCAGTAGTTATATGTTGATGCCAGAACACAATATTATATTTTCCTTTTTTAAATCTCAGATTTTGACATCCACTTTGAAGAGCATATGTGTCAATTGTCAGGCAGTTTTTCTTACAATAGGATTCCTGTATAATGCTAAATACAGCTTATATCATTGCTAGTATATTTTTAATTGTTAATTATAATACACGTCGTTGTCATAAAAACGTTTAATCTGGCAGAGAAATACACGATTTGATATGAAGAGTTAAAAAGGCTTAAGAAGAATTCACATGTTAAAAAATTTGTTTGAATTATGAAAAACGTTTAGCAGTTGACTTGCATAGGCTATGAGCGCGAGACGTATTAGACACTAAAAACTGCCCCATATACAGATACTTGGACTAGCATAGTCTAAAGACTTATGGTGCTTACCTGTCATAATCCATAATGGTGTTAAGTCTGTGAGCAATGGTGAGTACAGTACAGTCTCTGAACTCAGTTCTTATAGTGTTCTGTATAAGGTCATCTGTCTCAAGGTCCACAGCGGCTGTAGCCTCGTCCATCACCAGAATCTTGGTCTTCCGAAGCAAAGCTCTGGCTAGACACACCAACTGACGCTGACCAACGCTGAACAACGCAAATAAGTAATTACCAGATATATTGTGTCAAAAAAACTATTTTTATTATGACCCCTTTTTTTCAAAACAAATAAAGAATTATACATTATAAATTATATATTACCTGAGGTTTTCACCGTCCTCCCCACATTCATAGTTAAGACCTTCAGCCAAGGAGACAATGAAGGTCCGGAGATGGGCTTGTTCCAGGGCGATCCAGATGTCCTTCTCTGGGTACATGTCTGCAGGGTCAATATTGAACCTCAGAGATCCTGAGAACAAGACGGGGTCCTGGCAACAGACAACAAGATAAGTATCAAGATCTCTAAACAGTATCAAGAATCTTAGGTAAATAAGAGAAATACAGTTATTTGCTTTAACATCTAAAGTACTGGAGTGCATAATGACCTGGGGTATGATGGTCAGTTTGGACCTGATGTCATGAAGACCCATGTCACTGATCTTTTGGCCGTCGATTTCAATGCTGCCACCTGCCGCCTCGATGAGTCTGAACAATGCCAGAGTCATTGAACTTTTGCCGGCCCCTGTCCTTCCAACAATGCCAACCTTTCAAATATATCATCTTTGATAAGATTCAATGATATTGTCAATGTGATATGGAATAATAACAGAATATTTTGGTATAATTTGGATAGCAGATTTACTCTTTGCAGAAATTCACCAATACATCTCAACTATTTGCTAGAAAATATCCAAATTTAAAATACTAATTTTTAAAATTATAAATGGTCATACATCAGGGTTGCAACATACCTTTTCTCCGGCATTGATATTGCAGTTGACCCCTTTGAGCACCAGATCGAGACCTTGTCTGTATCTTGTGCTGTACTCATCAAACTTCACGGTTCCTGCATCTGGCCATCCATATGGAGGGCGACGATCGTCGATAATCCAATCAGCCTATATTCAGATAACACGAATCATTTCGAATTGTGATATACCCCCGTTAGGGGAGAGTATTACAATACGTTAGGAGTGAGTATTAGAATAGATGAGGAGTGAGTTTTAGTATACATTAGGAGTGAGTATGAGGAGAGATTAGGAATGAGTATGAAGATACAATAGGAGTCAGTATAATACATTAAGAATGCGCATTAGAATACATTAGGATTGAATATGAGGATATGTAAGAAACAAGTATTAGACACCACTAGGAACAAGTATTTATTATACACTAGGAAGGAATATCAGCAGGCATTAAGAGTACGAACACCCATTATCAAAAGTGTTAGTATATATAAGTTAGTAAGTACTTTAATGCATTAGGAGGTACAAACATACACTATTATGACTAAAGTATGATATAATTGAGTTCGTATTATGATGCATTGGTAGTGAGACAATATTGCAGGTACCTCAGTTGGTGTTTCTGTATATTCCTTGATCCTCTCCACAGACACAATATATGTCTCCAGCTCACATCCAGATCTGACTGTCATCACAATCTGGAAGCTTACCTACAACAGCGGGCAATGGTGAATCTTCACATTGAGATAATGTGATAGGTCCCCTCCATTCTACCATATTTTACTTCAATAGAAAATGGCTTCACAACGCGAAGGTGAGCTTTATTCAGTGATTCGATGCAATCGTCTGGTAAATTATAGATCTTTTATTTTTATTTTTATTATTTTTTATTTTATTTTCATTTTTTTTTTTTTTTTTTTTTTTATCATGAATGACGTACTTGCAGGGCAAAGGAGAGGGACAGGCCCACAGTGCCAGGGTCGATCGTGTCCCTCTGAAGTACGCAGAAGATAGCAGCAAAGAGAATGATGAGATCTCCCAACAGCTCTGCCCAGACACCTATCCACCTAAAACACAAGAATATATCTACAAATGTAGAGACTTCTTAGATTTGTGCAACCAATGGTGTATTGAGAAAACTAACCTTGTGATACTTGTGATGTTAAACTTTACCTGAGGTTCAAGCAAGTGGTTACCTGTTTGATGAGTAGACTGCAAACCACACTTGCTGGTTATCATCCAGCAGTTGGTCAGAGTGCTGGATAAATCTTTCCTGCTGGTTGTATGCACGGATAGAGGACACCCCATTGAGAGCCTCTGTGAAGTTAGCGTACAGAGGAGAGCGCTTCACAGAGTCTATGCGCTTTACCTGTCTTGCAGATGATATGTAGACTCTCTAGAACAACATCATTCTAAGATTAGTGAACAGTATTAGTATTATAACTTCATAGATAATGGGATTAAGCTATATTGTGGTTCCATCCATACAAATAGCACCACCAGTCAGTCTTGGCTTGAAAAATATAATTATTTGGTGTAATACATGTGTATTGGTGTATCATCATATCATTGACGGAATCATCATATCATTGACTGTATTATCGTATCATTAACTGTATTATCGTATCATTAACTGTATTACCGTATCATTGACTGTATCATCGTCGAAAATGCAAATACCCCCGAAGATTATTAGGTTTTTAGGTCTGGTGTTTCAATATAAACCTCTTAACCTTCTATGAACTTAAATGGGATTAACGTCTTAAGTACAGATAATACAAATTAGGCATATACCTGTAGTATGACGAAGCAGATGAGGAGTGGGACAAGGATTGCCACAAATATAGGTGTGCTGTATGAGATGATGATGATGGTGGAGAGGACAGGAGCCACTGTGAACAGGTAGCTCTGTATGTACATCCGCAGGTCTGCATCCGTAGTGTCCACATCCTGGAGTCAGCAGAGAATCACACACCAAACAATAAAAACTCAGTGATAACAATACATCTATATCTAAGATATACATAAAATATGCCCACGTGAAGTATAGAATATGTAGCAATGATATGTTATAAATCAATACAAGGTGTAGCTAAAAGATGATAAAGTAGTTAAAAGAGAATGAACTAATTAAATTGTTCTGATGTACATATGAAATATAAGACACTTACTTTGGAGAACCGGTTGATGATCCTGCCAAGGGGTGTTGTATCAAAAAAGGACATAGGGTTCTTCATGATGTTACTAAGTAGGTCCTCGTGCAGTTTTTTGGCTGCCGTTATGCACCCAAATGCTATGGAACATGCCAGGAAGAATGTACCAAATGCTGCAAACGTATAATAATATTTATTAATACAGACTAAAACCAATATCAACCAAGTTATCAAATTAGCATTTCAAACCAAACTGATAAGAAAAGAAACGCCAGAAAATAAGGAGTTTTTTATGAAAAGGAATACATTTAAATATGGTATATAGATGTGGCAGGGATGAGGACTCACATTGTCCTATTCCGAGCGTGGCATAGATGCCCAGCCTGAGACCAGTGAGGTCGGCAGCTTCCGAGGCGTTCTTGAAGGCATCATTACTCCACTCGCTCAGCCAGATATTGTTGCCCACCTGTCCTCCAATGTTCAGAGTCAGACCTATGACAGCCATAAAGGCCCACAGCAGCGTGGCAGCATACAGATACGTCTTGATCACAGACAGCTTGATCTGCAATATTTGGCACAATATGAGTGAATAAGAACATACATTATATTAGACAATGTTGGAGGTATATTAACTGAGTTGTAAAGAGTCCTAGGTGTCAATCAACTCAGACTGATTTACATTCCGTACTTTGACTGAGACACATGTGTATACCACTTGACAATATTCTATAGTTTTCACGTGCCCCTCAATTTTCACATCACAAATTCTAAATACCATGTTCTCTGAAAATATATGGCATAAAATGTATGATATTCACCACAAATATCTCATTCATGTTTGACTATGAATATTAAAGAAATGATCCATAAAAAAAGAATCTCACACTTCCTTCTTCTGCAAATTCTTCCATGATTAGAGCCTTTTTCTTTTCTTCTTTCTTTTCCTCCAGTTTGACCTCCACCCTGCTGACCTTGCGCACGGAAGACTTGCGGCGTTTGCTGGTCCTGCGCCCGGCGCCACCCTCGCTGTCTGAGGGGCTTCCCTCCACCACGGACGGAGACTTGCTTATGGACCCCGTGAACACGCTGATCCTTCTGGCCATCTCTGCCCGGAACTCTTCAGCTGGAGTAGAAATAATATTTGATTATTCTGGGGATTTTTTCAAAATGTTACGCATACATGTATACGAAATAACATTTATATCTAATGCTATTGAAATATTTAATAATTACTAGTGTTTATCTCATAATAAGCAGTACTTAATAATGTGTAATTATTCATCTGAGTTTACACTTACCCTTTGTATATCATTCACATTGAATAACTATTACTTTTTATTTTCCTCTAAGTTTACACACTGAATAACTACTGCTGTTCATCATCCTCTTGATTTTATATACCCTCTGTTAGCTATGTTGGAATATACCATTCATTTTGAATGATTACTGCTGTTCACCCTCCTCTTAGGTTACACATTGTTAACTACTGCTGTTTATTTTCCTCTTAGGTTACACATTGTTACCTACTGCTGTTTATACTCCTCTTGGGTTACACATTATTAAGTACTGCTTTTATATCCTCCTTATTGGTTACACATTGTTAACTACTGCTGTTTATCTTCCTCTTAGGTTACGCATTGTTACCTACTGCTGTTTATCTTCCTCTTAGGTTACGCATTGTTACCTACTGCTGTTTATCTTCCTCTTAGGTTACACATTGTTACCTACTGCTGTTTATCTTCCTCTTAGGTTACACATTGTTAACTACTGCTGTTTATCTTCCTCATAGATTACACATTGTTAACTACTGCTGTTTATCTTCCTCTTAGGTTACACATAGTTAACTACTGCTGTTTGTCTTCCTCTTAGGTTACACATACCCTCAACATCTTCATCAGAGTCCTCCTCGGTTTCTTGCAGGTAGGTTGCAATGTAGTCAGCAAAGGCGCCATGTCTTGACAGCAGTTCATCATACGTTCCCATCTCAGATATCTCACCATCCTTTAGTACTATAATCTTGTCTACTTTGGGCAGGAAGGTCACTCCATTCGTCACAAATACTCTGGTCTAACATGGAATGAATGTCGTATTATAGAAAGATTCATTTCTCATTGGAAAACTGATGATCTCACCAGGAGACTTAGATTAATCACATCAGATAAACATAGTATTCAAGAATACATTTTTACTAGGTATTAAGCATTGGTCATTTTTCTTGTTATTTATATATGTAATGTTATTTCCATTGTGATTTAGTCATTTTATATTTCCTAATATATATGAATTCCATACTCCTACAGCTGAATGTTTACCAAATATAAAAGTCTTCTCAAAATGTGAATAGTAATATCGCAAAAGTTAAAATAAAAGGAAATAAAAACTTTACCTTATGTCTCAACATGCCATTTGGTCCTATGACTTTCTGGAAGATGTGTTTGCCAACATGCGAGTCCACAGCACTGAGGGGATCATCCAGTAAGTAGATATCAGCATTCTGGTAGACAGCTCTGGCCAAACTTACCCTCTGCTTCTGTCCTCCTGATAAGTTGATACCCTAAATATCAAATAAATGTATTATGATTGACATGAAAAATAGACTGTTTCTTCAGGCATTCTTTTAGCTTAAATTTGAATATAATGCACAAATAAGAATATATGATCACATGAAATGCTGAATTTGATTGGTTTGTATTCCAAACAATTTAGGCTGTATCAGACCATTAGGCTGTATCAAGCCTGAAAATGGGACTTAATGCTCTACTCTTTTCGAAGACTAGGGAACATATCACATAGTTTTGATAAACGAAACGATGGATAGACAACTGAGGAGATTAGTATGATAAAACGCTGACCCTTTCTCCTATCTCTGTCATATCTCCCCCATCCAGAACCTTCAGGTCAGCCGTCATTGCGCATGCCTCAAGGATCTGGTCATATTTTTCCCTGATAAAGGGTCTAGCAAACAAGATGTTGTCTCTCAAGGTAAGATTTTGGATCCATGCTTGCTGTGGAACATATGCAATTGATCCCTGGAAAGAAGAAGTTGGTTTTAAATTACTATGATTCTACCATATAAATTTGGATGACCGTTTAAACGTTGTATTCTGAAATCAATTGGTTGTTTAAGTTCCAATTTTCAATATTTTGCTGAATGGATATGTAATACATACGTAAATATTAAGGTAACAGAGAAAACACCGAAGTCTAAATTTACCTTGGTATTGACTTTTCCTGACACTTTCTCCATTTCACCAAGTATAGCTGAGATAAAGGAAGTCTTTCCACACCCTACAGTTCCAACTACACCCACAAGGCTACCCTCCTCAAACAATACATCTATGCTAAAAACAAATAGATTTTGAATATTTAGTATTTTTATCAATATAAATATAATGTTCAAAATAACTGGATATATATTGTACTCACTCATTAAGGACCACTCTGTCATCACCCCATGTGAAATTAGCATTCTTGATTGATATGGTTCCCTCTATAAGGAGAACAAATAATGTTGTTCCAGATATATTCTGTTTAAATCATTGGTGTTTAATTCATCGAAATATAATAATTCATTATCAATTTTCTAAAACCATACCTTCATTGTAATCATGAGAAACATTATCGGGATCAATCTCACTCTTTAATAGGAACTTCTGTACCCTGTTGATTGACACCATACCCTGAATTGAGCAGTTGAAAATGAATGTTAGGGTTATACACCGCTTCAATAACAAAGACGTATGCTATGGAAACATTGAAAAATTAAATTCGAATAGTTCCGATATACTAAGAATTAAGGAATCGTTTTATAGTGTGTACAGACCTGGACAAGTTGCATAACACACATGGGCACCACCATGATGGGAACAGCCAGGAGATTGATCAGGGATAAGGACACAAATGCTGTGTCCGGGGCGAGAATGCCACTCTCTGAGGTGTAGATGTAGGTCACAAAACACACCAATGCTGTCTGCAGGAGAGAGAGAATGGTTTTTATGTACATATAAATGTTGACACAATTGCATTCTCTTCAATTCCTCTTGCAACTTCATTCTCTCGTCTCATCTTGGGTCGTGTATACAATCGAATACCATATGGAGATAATATTTCTGTTCATATTTTTTTATTATATTTGACATAAGATACTGACTGTTTCCATCCCTTTTATGCTGTGAGAAACCTTAACCCCAATTAAAATTAGATATATCAGAACACATGTACACATTTGTTGGTACTCACTATGAATGTTGATGAGAAAGATACGATGTAGTTAACAGAGCT
Organism: Amphiduros pacificus; assembly: GCA_949316495.1. Classification (NCBI taxonomy): domain Eukaryota; kingdom Metazoa; phylum Annelida; class Polychaeta; order Phyllodocida; family Hesionidae; genus Amphiduros; species Amphiduros pacificus. Next base: position 38,478,704 of record OX439002.1, read on the forward strand.
GAGGATTGCTGCTTTCTTGAGAACTTTGAGTTCCTCATTCCTGATAGAGAGGATTTTATCTCTGAAGTATGTTTCCCATGCATAGAGCTTGAGCACCTTCATTCCACTCAGAATCTGGTTCATTAGCTTGATCCGGGCATCTTTTAATTTCATCTGTGCTATCTAAAAGTTCGCAAAATCAAAAATGTGCGAATTATGATAACTATTGTCCATTTTCAGGGGGACCATTTTATGTTATCTACATAAATACCATAATTTTTTGTATGACTTGCATTGATTACAAATGTGTACAAAGACAACCCTCTCATTTGCGGCTTTGATCTCTGGTCGTTATTTTTTAACGACAACACAATATTAGTGCATGTGTCACCTGATATTGCCTCATTTTGCCTCCAAGGAACACTGCGTTACAGGGGATAACAACCAGAAGGAAGGCAAGACCAGCCAGGGAGGCAACGCCTATCTTCTGCCACAGGAAGTAGGTAGCCAGCGCCACCTCGATGGGGGCGATCCACAAGTAGTGCAGGAAAGTGGGGAACTCCTGCATCTTCTGTGCGTCCACGGACATGAGGTTCACGATCTCCCCTCCTGATGCAGTCCTCCTGGCAATGCTGGAGAGTCTCAGTGCCTTCAAGAACAACCAGCAGAAAAGTATAAACTAATAACTTATAATAAGGTGTAATTGTCAGTTATTTGAGAGAATGATGGAGGACATGATTGATTTGTCCTGCATTGGAGAGGCAGAAGTAATTCAAAGATACAAATATGTATATGTCGCTTTAACCTAATTTAAAAAACCTTGATCATTCAAAGAATACCCTCAAGAAGAGACGAAATTTGAACTGATTTTTCATTAAAACAATGGAGTATCAGTTTTGTTATTTACAATCTTATTCCAACTGACCTTGAAAGCAGCAGAAGCTGTTATGTTACGAGTTTATATGTCATAAATTGTAATATATGGTGATCATTTGAGAAAACCTCAAACGTTATTTATGATAATTTCATACTTTGTGAGAAAGTGAAATAATGCACCTTTCTGTAGACAGTGGTGATGACAGCAGTCCTGGTGCGCATGCCCACAGTATATCCCACATTGAATGAGTTCTGCATGCAGATCACGCTGAGCACTGAGGTGATAAACATGCCGAATGCATACAGGTAGCCCCTCCACACATAGGGGTCGCCATTCTGGATGAATGCTATCAGAACACTGAAACACCATTACACCAAGTCAGAGACAACGTCATCTTTGTAGACAAATTTTTTATATATCAATGCAATATCAAATTTTTTATATATCAATGCAATATCAAATATGAATAATATACACAGATCACTTTCTCACTTGAGAATTTGAGGGTTGGCCAATTGCAGGAGGGTCTCAAAGAAAAGCAGTAATCCTCCAACCATGTAATATTTGCCAAAGGTTGTCCATAATGCCCTGAGGATGGACGGCTGGTGAGTCTCATGTTTCCCAGATCCATCTTCCACCAGCTTACCACCTTCCTTCCTACAAATCAACACATTGTTTGAATATTTCATGCACAGGTTATCAGGACTCGGGGAATAAGCTTTTAACTTAAAAGGGAAAGAAGACTGCATTTATTTTTTTCAGTCACGCTTTTTAAAAGATTTAACCAGTTACACCAGGTTCTGTTGGGTAACATATTTTGCCAACGCTTATTAACTTGGTATAAGCCATCTAGATAACCAGGCAAAGACTGATATCCAATATAAACACATTTTCTTTATCTGGACAGACATGCTAACATTAGAGCCGTATATGAAAATACCTTAGCCCTCAATGTTCTTTTTTTTTAAAGAACGCATTACATGCCGTTCTTCTTTTCATATGGAAAACATCTTAAAAGTTGCAGATATATTTGGGAGGGAATACGGAACTAGAGATAGCTTAATAAGGAAGATCAAGTTACCTGGTGTATCCACATCGGTTTAGTTCATTTTCCCAATTTCCTTCAAACTTGTTAACAATGCTTTCACTGGTGTCCTCTTCCCTGATATCCCAGATGTCTGCATAGGTTAGGGTCCTTCTCCACCCCTGATATATTATTCTGAAAATATCACAATCGTATTAATTCAGTTTTAATTTGTATATAATTACAGTATTTGATAAAATCAGAGGCAAAACAGACGTATAAACCATGACAACTCACGGAAAAATCCATGCGAAGAAAGCTACGTTAAGAAAACTGGAACTTAATTTAGGACAGGGATTCTGAAAAAAAGAAGATTGACATGTTTTACAATATGATATAACACATCATGTTTTAAAGTAAGTTCCATGAATTGGAAATAGATGGGTGTGTTTTTTACATATTACTGTTGGAGATACATTCATGTAAAACATTCATGTAATTAGTCCCCGAAGCGTTCATGGAGGTCACAGGCAATTTTAGAAAGAGTTATGTTTAAATGGCATGTGGTCATAAAAACTGTAATACTCCTTGATATCGATCAAAATACACCTGCAATGATTATACTAAATCTTTCTGAAAGTGCCTTGTAATATGCTGGCTATACTCATGTAACCAATATTGTCGTCTGTTAGGGTGTTAGGTTTGTACCAGTAGACAAACACTAATGAAAAAATAGGCCTCTGAAAGCAAATTCACTCCAGTGTCCGAATCTAAATGTGCCCCATTGCTAGCAAGCTTTTGCAAAACAGATGTTCTCTGGTCAGCTTAGCATGGGCAATAATATTTGATAACAACTGTCACAATGTTTTAGGAATAAATATTTATATTATGATAAGAAATTGGTCTTGAATATCTGATCACATGAATGCTTTAATGGAATATCTTGACTGTGAAATATTATGAAAAGCTTATTTGACGATTTAGCACCTTTTTAGAGCTAGGAGTAGACTTGATGGCCCCGAGGAGCGGCTCTCTCTCCCCGGAGTATGTTCTTGCCCTGCTGTCCTCCTCCAAGGCACCTAAATCTGCCCACAGATTCATCACAAATAGCACCAACACCAATCCAAAGTAGATATAAAATGTCACAAACTGGAACATATCGCTTATCGTCTCCTGGCATATGAAAAATAAAGATATTTAATGCAATCAAATCCTCACCACGATGAAATTAATGCAAACGTATTCAATACTAGTGTCTTCATTGATTTGGTTTAATTTGCGAAAGCGGTATACCATTTGTCAGCTATGGCAATCTGAACATGTTTAAATATAGATGAACATGTACTCTGAGTAAAATACACAAACCTCTCTCTGTGCCTTCATGATCTTGGAGCGGAATGTGAGGATTCCCATGACAAGGAGAAGGAGCCAGTAGCAGAAGAGAACTCCGCTGGAGATGAAACCACGGCGGAACGACCAGTAGGTGTACACGGTCGCCATTAACTGAACAACACAAGCAAACTCTCCCATAGCAATATGTACATGTCTTCACTATATACAATATATAAAGTGACTGTGAAATATTTGTCATGTTTTAAGATGTATAAAACACAAAGATGCAAATGTTATTTCATTAGTATATAATGGGTTAAATAGTATTAAATGTTCTGTCGTATTCAAATTAATTTGAAATTTGAAATATATTCCCATTCTTAAAATCCAACACTTTCAAATGTCAATACATTAAATAATAAAGTTACCAGGGTGACTATTCTAATGGCGGCTCCGATGATTTCAGCCAGTTGTGGTTCAGAGTCTGTGCTACCATCTGTGTATCTGGTGAGTAACTCAACTAGGTCGGCCAGAGAAACCACCACCAGCAAAGAACCACATATCTGTCACACAGAAAAATATACATGTTTAATTGACTGCGTATAATTCATTCCAACTGTTGTGATTTAAAGCAAGGTAAGGTCACGCTCCCTATGGTATGTAATAAGAGGGATTGCACGCTGGGACAAACAACTGGTAACAAATATACAAGGGATTACTCCAGTCATGGCTGATGAAAATATTGAAAACCTCACAAATATGTGTACATGTAGTCCACATATCAGATGACAACACGTCAAATCTTGTTTGTACGTCTTTGCAGTACATATAAATATCCCATTTCATTGTTTAAACACAAAAATTGTAAACACTAGTAATATATATATATATATATATATATATATATATATATATATATATATATATATATATATATATATATATATATATATATATATATATATATATATATATATATATATATATACATACGTCGAACAATTGGGGATATTTTTATTTGTAAATATCTAAATACACATCAGATTTGGAATCGAGTACATAAAGTTCTGATTATATATCTACCATAGGTTTACCCTGTGTTGAAAAGCAAGCAACTGACCATCTTGATGAGGTTCACGCCACTGATGTATCCCCATCTGTGGAGGACAGGGAAATCCCGGACATAGGGGATGAAAAAGATGGAGGCCAGGACGAGGTAGGCGGCCGGCAACCACACCATCACCGTGTTCTGGAAGCATTCCGTCAGGTCTGGGTTACCCGTCTCCACGGTTATGTTGTTGCTCTGGAAAGGTAAAAGGATGCCTTAGGTATATGTGTGTGAGTGGCGAGAGTAATATGTAACTTTCTTGATGTGTGAATTGTCAGCTGGACTACTTAGAGAATTTTCAAAAACCAAAATGTATATGTAATTTAAAGCACTATATAATTATGTAATGTATGCTTTAGGAATATATAATGTAATTAACAGTTAAAAGAATAGATATAAAGTTTCACCCGACATTAATAACATGTAATTTTCTGTCAATAAACAACTAATATGACACCTATGAGAGTGATACAAGTGTTAGAATTCCAATCCCTGATTCTGTATGATTGTAATCAGAGTGTGAATCGCATGCTTTATTATGTATGAGAGTAAAGGAGGTTAGAATTCTACACTTGGGTTTGTATGAAAACAGCAGATTTCCACACATAATTCTGTATAAAAGTAATCTAAATTTGATTCCCGCTCATGATTATGTTTGGCAGTAATGAAAATATCATTATTCTTTACCAGACTCGCCAAAAGATCAAACCATTTTTATAATTTTGATCTCAAAATTTGCTTACCCAAAAAGCATCATACTGGGTGCTGTTTCCACACAGCGTGTCCCAGTAGATGTCGCCACTGGAGTCGCTGCTCGAGCCAGACATTGTGTGAGGTCCTTGTCTATTCCAGCCGACTACTCATCTCTTTTACTCCCTACAACATATTACAATCACCATCCTGACATGTTAACAGAATTGGGCTCATTTGAATACGTTTCGCTGCTATCGCGTTTCTATTTGTTCAACACATCCTACATTTTGACATGTAATACTACAATAGTATTGTTATCTTGGTATATTTCAGTATTTAATCCTGATATTTGATACACTCCCTTGGCAATGTTATCTTAAGGTCTGATACATAATGTCATAAATTCACATTCGGGTTTGTTAATGATATTTTATTGTTTATAGACACTATAAATACTAATATGATACGTTTACCATAGTGAACAAAACAGAAATACTTCATTAAAATCGCTCACAAGTGCATTAAGTTGCACAGGGAGGTCTTTTTTTTAAGTGAGAAGCTTTCTTCTAAACTGTCTATAGGTTGTTATTTCTATCTATCTTTTCTGTCTATGGCTGTACATGTGGCTGTCATTGCCTTCAGAGTATTTATCTCACCTAATTATTCATATTTTTTCCCTTCAGAATCTGTGATTGACAGATATGCAAATGTCTATCTCTGTATGTTGGACTTGCAAAACAAGACACAAATATCAAATACCTGCTATGCTCAAAGTGTACTATATGCGCCAAATGTTCGATATTATAAACCAGCAACGTCTATTATCAAGTGTAGATAAATATAGTGATAACTTTGAAAAAAGTGTTTGCAAAACGAAATGTTAAGATAATCTTAAAATAATAAATAGACAGACAAGTATTATTTCTCAGACATAGTTAAATTAGTGTGTACTATTTGTGCGTGTGTTACATGGCGCAATGCCTGTTATATAGATTTTTTATATTAAATTTAGCATTCAGATCATTCCCCTTTGAAAATATTTACATTTTATTTACCGCTCTAGTGTTACTGATGACACACCTCAAATAGTCCATATGTAATCAATGATACAGTACCCTGCCTTCCATATAAATCAATCTGATTTTTGTGTAAATCGACATTTTTAATCACAATGTTATCTCTTTCTATTAGTAATCAGATCATAAACGTTCATAAAGATGGCAGTTTGTGAGGTAAAAATAAGAATGATAATGTTGACTTTGTGGCGTTTATATTAGCAAGAAAACTTGAGTTTTAAAACATTGTGTGGGTATATTTTTTTATGAAAAAGTAAATGTGATTTTTTTACGGAGTTGTAGATACTTCCCGCCATTGGACACCATAATTTGGACAGCACCAGAGGGCGACGTGGTGAACCTATCAATAATTTGTATGTGCCTCTGGTGGACAGTATGTTTGGACACTTCTTGTAACTGTATGTTTTCTGTTCTCTGATTGGCCAAAACAATCCCCTTTGTCTAACACCATTGTCTCAGCTGCCGTGATAGGTACATTAACCGGATGTGTGTTTGGCGCTCATTGTATTAGATTAAGATATGCGGATGCATACAAATAATTATCAAACAGAACGTTGTTCTCATTGATCCCCTTGATTTGACATTGATTTGACATTTATCTGATGATGTAATCGTATTATATTTTCTCGTAGATTTGGAATGCAATGGTCCAGATAAGGTTATGTTAAAATGCCGCTTTGCTTTTATCTTGGTTCAAATTCCAATTTCTCCCCTTTCTATATTATAAAAAACCGTCTGGATTATTGTCATATTTTAGCCCTAAAAATTTTCTGTTTTTTTTTTGGGTCCATTTCTGGACCAATAATCTTAATGATGGTTTAACACAAGTCCGCCAGATATGGATATTAGCGCCTACATCAACAGATTAACTAAACCTTGCACTAAATAATAGGTAAATAAAAATCTGGCATTAAATGTGAAATACTTTGATACCAAAGCTAAACATATTGAGCCCTGTCTTGGATTTCCTGAACGTATGCTGTTTGCTAACATAGCAAATGAAAGAACCATTTATGGTAGACGACAGCCTGTTTTAACCAGTAAAACGATATTGATATCAAACATGACTATTAGTTTCATTTTATTCATAATCATAACCATCAATTGAACTATGGCAGGCTATCAAAGGTGATTATATCCATTGTTCATTTGAATCAATATGACAGGTTTTCTAAACTGGTTTATCTTACAGCCCAGCCCAATATAATCAAGCATACCCATTAAGCTGAATACGATCAACCTTGGACATGTAATGCTTTTATCATGATCATAATAATAGTGTTTTCAGACTTAATTGCGAAATTTGTACATTTGGTGTATTATTTACCAAGCCTTTAAAAATCAGCAAAAAATATTTAAGAATAAATTGATTTGGAGCCTTATGTGAATTAAAGATCTCACCTGTCAGGGTCCTGGAATGCCTGTTGGAAATGATATAGTACCAGTCTTCAGCCAATCTTTGTTTGTTTTTACCTTAACATTGACCTAAATCCACCTTTTTCATCCTGTTGATCTTGAAGAGTAAACATGACCCACAGGGTTATCTGGGACATGAATCTATATCACTAACAAGTTTATATTCTAATCTTCAATCTTGTCAATACTTGCACATTTAAATAACCATTTAATTACAGCAAAAGGCTATCACATCAAATATTCTAATATATTAGGTTATTAGGAAAGCAACAAATTTAACTGATTTTTCAGAATATTAAAAAAGTTTGAGCCATTATATATAAATTGCAATAAAATATAGATTGGGAATACATAAATTGCATTTTCTTCCACATTAATCATTTAATGCCTTATTTTAATAATAAAATAGTAATAGAGATCCTTTATTTATCCTGGGCAAACATGGATTACATGAAGTAGTTTGGCTGGGCCATGAAGATTGAGTAGAGTAATGTATGTGACCAGAAAGAAACATGCCAGATTATATAGACTGTCACTAGGTGGCACCACTGGATATTTATCAGATAAATAAACCTGCACAGAATACAACAGAATCCCATGAAAGATAAGTAATACCAGACATCAATAAGAACACGATGATTCGTTATGGAGTCAGATAATAATAATAATAATTTCTGACCTCATTTACAATCCTCCATTTTGTGTCTGCTTATATCAACCTGATGGATGGAAGTGTGATCCATAGGGATGTAGATCTGAGTATCATCTGCATAAATATGATAGCTCAGACCATATTTGGTTAAGATGTCAGACAGGGGTGTCATATAAATGGTGAATAGTATCGGTCCCAGGACTGAGCCCTGTGGGACCCCATATTTTATGGACTTGAGACAGAACCTGTGGGTCCCTACCTTCACACATTATTTCCTGTTATTTAGATATGACCGAATCCAGGAGAGGGTGTGACCTTTAACATTACACCTAGATTCCAGTCTCTCAAATAGGATCTGGTGGTCAATGGTGTCAAAGGCTGCGGAGAGGTTAAGTAACAACAAGATATCTGACTTCTTATCGTCTAGATCACACAAGATTTCATTTTGTACCTTTGACAAGGCAGTTTCAGTGCTGTGACCTTCTTTGTATGCTGACTGAAACTTGTCAGTAAGATCATTCCTTACCAGATGAGAAACTAATTGGTCTGCTACAGCCCTCTCTGTTAGTTTAGAGATGTATGTCAGATTGGAAACAGGACTATAGTTCTTTTCAACCAGTTCTAGGCCAAGTTTCTTCAACAAGGGTGCTATGATGGCTATTTTCAGATACTGCTGGTTCCATCAGAGATTTATTTATGATGGAATTAATTATTGGTAAGAGGTCGTCTAAGAGGTCAAGTTGGAGCCAGGTCGGGATAGGTTCCAGCTCACATGACTTCTTTGCAGACCTCTTCACTAATTTTCGCACGTAATCACTGGTTAGGGGTGTGAACCTCTCGACTCCTTGATGAGCCTGGTGCGGTCTGGGAGTGTCACCTGGTGGCGAGATTTGTCAATGTCAAGGCGAATTCTTTCTATTTTCTCAAGGAAGAATGTGTTGAACTTCTCAGCTTGAGTGTACTCACAGTCAGATTGAGGCATTGGTGTGTCCTTTTTCTTGTGCATGACTGTGTCTGTGACTCTAAACAGCTTTTTAGGGTCATGCTTGTTTTCCTCAACCAGGTTGGAAAAATAAGCAGATTGAGATGACTTCAGCATGGAATTGTATTTATTTCTCTGAGAGTTATATAGTTCTTTATCAATGTGAGAACCAGTCTTGTTTATTTTTCTCTCAAGCCTCCTTTTTAGAGACCTTTCCAGCTTTAATTGTTCACACATCCACGGTACAGGTTTGCGCTGAGTAACCTAATGTTTACCTTCTCCTATTGCGATTGTTGGTCAAATATCTTGAGATTTTAGAATAAATGGCTAATCCAAATTATTTCGCCGTCGCAATTAAGACACAAAATGCTGATACAAATTCAAAAGAAATGATATCAAAGTGCTGCTTCATGATTGGAATATGAAGAATGCATCAATCCCGGGGCGGCTTCAATACTCTAATTCATGTATTTTCTCATGTAATAAGATTTATTTCAAAACTAAATGATTAATTTTATAAATCTGAAAACTATCTAATATATTTGTATCGTCTACTTGTGTATAATACGTAGTTTCTACTAATTTGATTTGACAGATTGTAATCTTCGATTCAATCAGATTGTTTATTTGACGAATGGCAGCATGTTTAAAATGGATAAATGATGCTAAAATGTCCGGTATCGAGAAAAGATGCGTGATTTTTTTCCCGAACGACATTTAAACCCTCACAGAAGGGCTGTGAGCGAGAAAGCCGTGCATGGGCCGAGGGGAGATAGAGAAACGTTTATGACATAAACAATTCAATGAATCAGTTTGGAATTGCACTAACTAATGAAATGTTTAAATGATTATTGACTTTATCACAGGAACCTATGGGTTTGTGGGTTTTCAAATTTATTATTATTATATTATTATTAGAATCGTTTAATTTACCAAATGTAGCCATGCATCTCTTTATATATAATTTAAACTATGCAGAACTATAATTGACAACGAGACAAATATACCATCACCCACACTTAAGAGGTTCATGGGTTTGAGAAACTGTAATCTCCAGCGCGGGAGATTACAATGGCCAGTCGCACTAAGACAATTGTCATTGTGCACGACGTCACGTTGCCATGCGCCACGCAACCTAGCAACACCATTGTTACCTTGCAAGGTATCGTCTACGAAAGGATTCTCAATTTCGCGACAGAAATTTTGGATATTTTCATAATTCTACAATCGATATTGATTGATATCAACGTAAAAATGCTCGCCGATGCCAGTCGCAGACCCAGAGGTGAGTTTAATCATGGTTTTATTTCCTAGTTGCTACTTTTCTATCTTTTTTTACACTTTTGGATTCATGACCAAGAGCCCGTCTCAAAGAGCGGGGATAGCATGTATTTGTTGTATGAATTAAGTTGAAATAAGTTTTCAAAGGAATATTAAATATTTTATAATTTCTGATGTTTGTCAATTGGTAAATGTGTTGAGGACATATTTCACATGAAGCTCACTATTTGATTGTAGGCGGTGGATTTATACCTAAGGTCCCACCCCCTGGTTTCAGCAGCCCTGACGCGAGACTATCCAAGCCCATGGTGTATATGGACAATTCACGGGACTCCTTCAGTCCTTACTCCTCACGTATTGGTAAATATATTTCAAATAAAGTAAAATTCTCAAAAATCTCTTATAGCTGTTTAACTTTAGGTTATCATTTTCAAATAAAAAGTATCAAATCTAACACTGAATATTCTTTAGATAGAACATTGATTCAATTTGCAAGACCTGTAGCTTTAAATTATCAAGAGCGATGAAAATGACAAATTGTAAAACCAATTCTCAGATTTTTTTTCAAGTTATCGCTATAATACTTCAAGTTATCGCTAAATACCAGTCAGTCATTGAAGTTCCTTTGCCCATCAACATCTCAAATCAACGGCATGTTACATTACGCTGATACTCATTTCACTGTATTCCTTCATTTTCATCCCTTCATTTTATCACTAGTGGAATCCTGCTTAAGATCGCGAGGGGGCGTAGTTTCCAACTATGAAGGTGTACGAGTAATGTTCCAGCATGCATGCCATTGATCTGTGTTTTCAGATCATGTGTTGGTACATGAAGCCTACACCCTGCTAGTTATAATTATCTGTTTGGTTCATTTTCATACAGTTTTATTTACTTCCATTGCATGCTTATACATTCTCATGTTATCATACTAGTCTTGTTAAATTTGTTTCTGTTAGTCATTCCAGTTGTTAAACATAGCATATGGATAGTACAGCATGCTGTTTTGTTAAGGTGTTAAATGGTTGAAATCTTTTTACAGAGTATCCACTTGTGCAAAAGCGTAAATGTTCAGTTCTTGTTGTTTTTAATATTGCAGTTAAGTTTCAAATTTAGTGAACTAAAGGTCGTTGTAGAACACAACAAACTTGAAAACAGAAACAGCAAAGGCATTTTCAAATATACTATATACAACCATTGTCCTTGTTTAATGGATTTATGTTTCCAAACATTTATCTAAAAAAAATAAGAGCACAGTTTATAAGGTAGTTAAACTGCGAAGTAAAAGGTCAGGTGTTCATTTGTGCAAATTTCTACATTAGTATGGTTTAAGCCATGGTTTTAGTAATATTGTAGTACATATAATTAAACCATGCTTCGGAATGATGAATGGTATTGCAACTGTGATGTATCTATTTAACTAATTAATCCATGGTTATGTGTGTGACGTACATTTAATGTGTAGTCCTAATAGGAACCAGTCCAACATGTATGGCACATTGTGACAACATTCATTTTCCTATTTCAGGCATGTCTGACTTCATGTCCAAGATCCACCAGGAGTTTATTGATACCATGACAGCTAAGTTTGGTCCTAACTACCAGCCTGTGGCCCCATTAATGCCTAGGTACAGACCGGGAGTTGCTCCTTACCCAAAGCGTCTCATTCCTCGTAATTCATGGAATAGGCCCCGCCAGGCTTTTCCCAAGCCTCAGCCTGTTGGGTATGGAACAAAAGTTGCAGTGCCAAACTCAAAGTCCTCGGTCACATCTGGGTCACGCACCTCAGTAGCTTCTGAGTCTACCACTGCATCTGGGTCATGCTCCTCAGTAGCTTCTGAGTCTACCACTGCATCTGGGTCACGCTCCTCAGTAGCTTCTGAGTCTACAACTGCACCTGAGTCACGCTCCTCAGTAGCTTCTGAGTCTACCATTGCATCTGGGTCACACTCATCAGTAGCTTCTGAGTTTACCACTGCATCTGGATCAAGCTCCTCAGTAGCTTCTGAGTCTACCACTGCATCTGGATCACGCTCCTCAGTAGCTTCTGAGTTTACCACTACATCTGGGTCAAGTTGCTCAGTAGCTTCTGAGTCTACCATTGCATCTGGGTCACGCTCCTCAGTAGCTTCTGAGTCTACCATTGCATGTGAGTCACGCTCCTCCGTAGATTCATTTTCAACATCAAGCACTTGGGTTGTGCCCAGTGGCAGTGACTTAGGATCTGCAAGGAGTATTCCAAGCCTTATGACCAGGCCTAAAGGTAGAGATTACAATTTGTTTTATATACCTTTCAAATTCAAACTGAAATTTAATTTGTAAAGGATGATAATGGTAAATCTAGATCTTGTTGTGAAATTGTGTTCAAAATGTTTAACTTTAATTTTTGTTTATATTAATTTGAAACATATTTTACAAGTTATTTTACCAAATCTATTTGTCAATATCAGATGCAAATAGTTGGATGATGAGAGTGAAGAAGCAAATATCAAATGGGGTGAAAGCTGAAGACATTCTCTTTCCACCATCCCCCATTCAGAGTCACTCAGGCATGGGTAAGTGTCTAGATTTAATACTGAGAACCTTTTGAACCATGTAACAAATATATGCATTCTTAAAACAATATATAATATTTATTATATATGTTACACATCAGCCATTATGTATGCAGAATAATGTATTTCATGAACGGTGTATCTTTTATCTAGATTATGCCAAAAAGGTTCAGAAAGATGTGCACCCTTCAACATCTGGATATAGTACAAATGAAGTCTCCCATCATGGTCTCTCTACCACAGATCGGACTGGTAAGTGAAGCCTCTTCTCTCACAAATTTTATTTGGGAATTTGTTTTTACTACATTTCCCTGTTTGAATTATGTTAAATATCTTAATATTTAATTAATTAGTGATGACCCATTTAATAATATTTTCAACAAATTTGATTAATTATCAATATGAATAAAATATAATTTTAAATGAGAATTATCATATCAATATGTTTTGATAGATGTCAGATCAGAGCCCTCTGGTGGTGTAAAGCGACCAAGAATCTCTCCTATCATCATCACTGAGGAAGATGGTGATTCTAGCGATGAAGACAAGTCCCCTGTAGTGCACAAAGTGAAGCGTTGCCGCTCAGATCCGGAACTAACCACTGATGCTGAACCTTCTAGTGAAGCCTTGTCCACACCACAAGCTGGGCAATCCACAGAATTTGGATCCACTCAAGAAATCTCACCAGACATGGAAGAGGAAGGCCCTGGGTCAGAGACTGGCTCATACAAACCAGCATCTGTGTTCAAACGTAGGAGCCTCTCCACTCAAGAGATGCCGGAGTTCATGGTTGACTTTGCATCTGTGCAGAAAGTACATGAAGGGCATAGTAGAGTCATGAACAGCGGCCTCCTCAGAGACATTGAAGATTCAAAGTATGGGATACAGGTCTTATGCAACGAGAACATAAGATATGTGTACAGAGATGGAAAGCCTAAAGTGCTTGGTTCTGGGGGATATGGCAGTGTATTCCTCGGGCGACTCAATGGCAGGCTGGTGGCAGTTAAGATGTTCCGCAGAAACAGTGTGTATCAAAGTGAGAGCGACACCTACGCTAACATATACAGGGAGGCAGCTCTGCATCTCAGTCTCAATGGTTCCGGTGTGACGCCCCACTGTCACGGTCTGGTGAGGATCACCCAATCCGTGCAGTATCACCACTTAGCGTTAGTCATGGATTACATTGGTCACAGGACCACCTATAAGGTTACAACATTCCGCAACCTACTGCAGGACCACTCACTCTCACAGACAGACTGGCAGCATATCCTTGTCAAAATGTCAAAGAAACTGGAGGTAGTCCACAGCAAAAATGTCATAATGAATGATCTCAATGTGGACAATATGCTGTTCCTTAAAGTTGACGGAAAGTGGGATCCTGTTATCATTGATTTTGGCCTTGCACGCTACAAGTCTGGGAGTTCTTACTACCTTGGCAGCAGTCATGGTTCAGAAGCTAGGAACTTCCTGGAAAGTTTCCAGCAAGTGGCTCCAGAGCAAGTATACCACAAGCAGTGCAGCTCCAAGTCTGACATCTATAGCATGGGGGCTCTTATTGGGTGTGTCAAGCACATGACAAGCATGGACCTAGAAGACGTGGTCGCCCTTTGTCAGCAGTTTAACCCTGAAGCACGTCCTTCTGCTCAGCGTTTAACTAGGATCCTTACCAACAAGCTGTTGAAAACGCCCGACTCCAACAATAATAATGTGTAAAGGACTATTGCAAACCTATCTATCATCTAGTTCACATCCGATCTGAGGGCATTATTGAATGTCCTTTGATTTGTAGTTAGTTGCTCAAGAACAAAATAACAATGTATTAAAAAAATGTATGTATGTTGTGATGTTATTCCATATAAACTACCAATTTTTGTATGTTTGAAACTGTCATTGCTTGTGTTAGTCTGTTGTGCTTGTGTTAGTCTGTTGTGCTTGTGTTGTTATGTTGTGCTTGTGCAATCTTGTTTGTTCCAAATATAGGTGCCTTGTTATAAGCTATTATGTTACCGCTGTTTGAGCATGTTTACTTGAGGAATCTCACTAAAGTTCATTTGTCTGTGATATAACTTCTGTGATAACTCAACTCAATATACAGCCTAATAATGTCAAACAACAAATGTTGTGTTCATTAACATATACAATTTATCTGCCTCAATTACACTTTTCATCAATAAATGTTTGTTTACTTTGCAAAAGTATTTTGGTGTTATGTTATTATTGGACAATTGCTTGCATAATAAATTATTGACATGTATATTTGCATATCTGATGAACTCAACTCTACACTAATCGCACACACCCCTTTCATTTCTCTGGTTGCCTACCTTATCTTTTGCTATTATAAAATCACAACAACAATAGGGTTCCAGCCCAGGGTTCCCAACCATAGCTCGTGACAATTGGCTCAAGGGCATATGCGTTGAAATGCCTGATCCTGATGATAAATCTTTTGACGTTGGCTGGCTGTATGTCGGACACATCGTCTGATGTGGGTTAAAAATGTTTAACGAACACTGGCAACACCTTGCGGTTGCCATGCATGCCAATATGTAACATATCACTGGTAGTTTTGGAGAAGAGTTTTAAAGGAAATGTTGACAGATGGACAGACATTTTCCTCACTCCTAATGCTCTGCCATTTCAAAGTCGGCAGAGCTAAAAATGATAAATGAGCTTTATAAATTGGTTCTATTGGCAAGGTATGATGTATTGTTAAGTGGCAAAGGTGCTTGAACCTTATCATTTTGTGTTATGCCAGTAACAGATTTTGAGGTGTTTCGACTTCTTTCTGCATTCTTGGCACAGTGCTTTCCATTTTACTCAGAAATCACACATGGTTTTTTCCCCTGCACCCTATCTCTGAATGCACTTCTGACACAACCACTTATCACCTATTTATTCTCCTATACTGGGATTCAACTCCAATTTGGCAAAATGCAATGCACCAAAGAACTAAGGGAAAAATAGCAAAATACCACTCGGATATTGGGTTTTAATAATGTGCAGAACAAAAATGTAAATTTTTACATAAAGTTACCAATGAGAGATTTGCAGATTATCACTTATTTTATCCACTAATACTATAAATCAAGTAATAATGGAAGGCAGTAAAAATCCATTCCATGAAAGCTTTAAGGGATAAACAGCATGTTCCAAAGGCATTTTGGGGATGGTAGAGAAGATTTCTTTACATGACAATTTCCTGTGATGACCATGTTTACCCATTTCCTGTGACATACTTGTTTTTAACTCTTTCTCTTTTCCATGTCAATTTTGGTTCCAAAAATGAGAATATATTCTTTTCAATATTCAAGCCCTTTACAAACATGTTTACAGAAATACCATCTATCCTGTGTTGTCTTGCAAGGTTGCTTGCACTTCCGTTGCCAAAAAACATTTAACAATACTAGATATGGATTGAAGATGGAATTTTCATGTTGATTATAATTTAACTTCTTGTTATTTATATTACCAAACTAATAGTTCCTAGGTTAGTTATCAAGATCAGAGACCAACTCAATTAATCAATGAATAATAAAATATGTAAGTTTGTGAACAATTTAATAAAGCCATGTTACAAGGTGATGGAAATCCAGTCCAGCTGGATGACACATATATCAGACCAGCTGATATTTGTAAAATAAACAATTCTATTTAATCAATAAGTTGAAAACTTGTAAATTATTTTCATTCCAGATGAAATTAACTGAATATGTTTAATATTGTTTCCAGACAGAAATGATTTTCTATTGTTTCACGAACAAATCACAGTTTCTTTACTGATGAGTCTTAATTTGTAATGAATATGGTATATTATCTCACATTGAAATATAATATTATTTCTAATGTGTTTTTCTTTCTTTTTTCTTGACTTGAAGACACAAGTATGCATCATTTAAATCTGCTGCCACATATGATTTGGAATGTAATGGCATGTGATGTTACAGCATGTATATATAGTTTAACCAACTGTATGGGTCATCTGCACTGTTTCTTTTTCTTTCTTGTAGTCTCTGATGTTAATGCTGAAAAGTTTCATTTAGCTGGCCACAACTTAAGCTGTGTATTAAGGCGAGCCAGCAGGCAGTGAGATGTGGCAGACATAGTCAGTACTTGCGCTTGGAGTCATGGTTGAGCCTGGTAGCAGGCTTGGCGCGTGGCTTCGGGGAGTACATCCGTGGAGTGTACATCAGCTCCATATTACGGCGTTCTTGTGCAGCGTGGCCAGGGCCGGTCACCTGGAAGTGGAACTTGCGGGGTTGCTTCTTAGTGTTCTGGGATGGGTCTTTTCTGGCATTTTCGATGAGAGGCGAGGTTGGTCTGAGGCTGACCTTGTCTGGATCAGGGCAATTTATATTGGGTATAAGAGGAGTGTTGTCTGCCTCAAGCTTCTCACACTCCATGGCCCAGCTTGCCGAAACAATGGATCCATTCTCCTCTTTTGCAAAGGCTGGCTGACTGACAATTGGTTGATCACTACTAAGCCTCCTGGTGGAGACCTCGGTCATCAATGGTTCTGTGCTGGGAAGCTTTGGCCTTGCACCAAAGTACTTTCTCCCGTTGATTGGCTTGGGCTGAGTCAGGGTACTCTTCTCTTCTTGTTTGGCTTTGACCTCATCGACCTTGGCTTTAATATCAGCCTTGATTTGGCTGACCTTTTCCTTGTTGACCTTTATTTGGCCCGGACGTGAGTCGATGTCAGCCTGGGAGGTGCGGCTTGATGTCTGGAGGGCTTGAGTTTGACACAATTTCTCCTCTGTCTGCAAATTAACATGGAGATGTGTAGTGCTAAACTGTATTAAATCTTATTTTGTTGTCTAATTTAAATAAATTTATATTATAATAATATACATACAACATATAGCAGGAAATAAATGCACAGAACACCATACAGCTCAGTAAACAGGCTGTTATTAACATGGAAAACAAAAACCAACTAATTTTGTTCAAAATTGGCTTTGCCTGCTGGTTTTTACTTTGATTTAATGGAGTTGATCAAACCTGTTTGTGGAGGAGCCTGTTGGCGTGGGCTACGTTAATAAGTGAGTTGATGCGGTCCTTAAGCTGCTGCTCCCTGCTTGCCATCTGCTGCTGCAGTGCAGATACCATCTGCTTCTCTGACACCAGCATCCTCATTAGCGCCTCAGACTTCTTCGTCTCATCATTCACCTCACTGGAGCGGGTGATCAAATCTGCTCGGGCTTGTGCAGTTGCTCTCTCAGATTCCTGATATGAGAATTAAGACTATCTAAATTTCTCACTAATTGAGTAGATTATACATTTATCATTTCATTTATAATCAAAACATTTTTAAATTTTCAAGATTTTGACAAATTACTAAGGAATATACCGAAATAGAAAATGATGATTCCAAAACACTTTCATCTTTGGAAAAGTAGAAGAAATTTTTGATGCTAGCTAAGAAGGAACAGGAGCTTGAAAGAAGCTACTGTGACTTTGCCATATAGATATTAGAAGGTGATTCATCTGAATAATAATCCTATGACGTCCCTACACATATCCGGTTTAGGAACCAATCACGGCAGTCAAGACAATGGTAGGAGACAATGGCAATTATTTAGACCAATCAGAGAATAGCTAACAAACAGAAGTGTCCATAGTAACAATGGCGGGAAAAGGCGATCACCAAATGTCTACATTTCAGCATCGTATAGATGGCTTTCTCAGAATAAATAAGAGGCAAATCATTAAAACAACTGAGGAAAAAAATCAAATACACTGGCAACAGGGTCATTTGGGGCAGCTACGGATAGTCTAGTTTATAATAGTTATATATAAATATAGGCATCAAAGCAATGCTTATGCCTGACCAAAGGCAGAAACTTTCAATGAAGTATACTAGCTCTATCCTCTGAGTATCCAATGTTCTTGACACCCGGTGGGGTACCAGTTTATCATTGAAGCTACATCTTTAGTACCATTTTCCGGCCAAAGTGACGGTACATTATAGTCAAAATTTTGCATTAAATCAGTACTGAATTTAATAAGAACTTTGCATAACAAGTTATAGCATCAATATTTTTTCTGATCATTTCTCAATTAACACAAGTTCTTACCAGCAAGGAATTTTCGAGTTGCTCTATCTTGTGGTTCATCTCCTTTATGTTGTTGTTGAGTCCATTACATTTTTGTTCAAGATCAGCGATAGTCATCTCATGTGCGGCAATAGTTGCAAGATGCCGTTCTGAAACAAGGCGCACCTTTTTAGTTATTTACTTACTGCAATGATGAGATATGAAAAAATAAGAAAACTATCCTGATTGATATTCATCAAATACAGAATAATCCCTATCAAAGCTTTCAAGAAACTTTGTGATGAAATATTAATACCCATCATAATACTCAACATAAATTTCTGTGCCATTTGGAAGATCCAAATCATCCAAATCATACATTGAAATCCAAATAATCCATTAAACACTTTGTCCGCAAACATTTCTTTGCTGACCCGTGATCTACACCAACTTTTGTACTAGATTGGGACATAAGTGATTTGGCTTACAGAGGCTTATTTGTCTATAGTACAGGCCTAACACCCTTATGGACTACAAAGTGGTCACATGATTACAAGCTTATAGCACTTGCAGCAAAGTACAATAATCCAAGCAGTTGTATTTTGGTTGATTTCAGGGAGATAACTTAAATGCATCACAATATTATGATCACATATCATTTAAACATATCCCACATCTGTGTAAAACTGCTTGTTACCTCCATGATTTCATGAAAGTTCCAAGTGGTCATTTTGTACAGATTATTACTTCTGCCGGGAATGGGAACAAAACACATGAATTTTAAATACGTTTGACTATGAATTGATAATATTTAGATTTAAGTTCAGAGCAGAAGCACACCAGTTTTGCGGTTCCTGGCAATGGTCCAACCTTCCAGTTCCATCACCTTGGGATTACTGCTTGTGACTTTCATGTGAATCGGATTCCCTACAAAAATAAAGTGCCAAAAATTACACCTTTTTACATTAATATTGTTTCTCCTGCATCATTTACCCGGGGTCATTTACAAGTTATTGCATTGAAGGAAATGAAATGGACTGAATAAGAGCATTTGTGTTCAACAGATGAATGGAAAACCACATTGATTAGTCATATCTAATACTGGATATTTAATCAATGGGACACATTCATGACCATTCTTGACAAAATAAAATAACTTGCCATTTGAATCAATGACTTTGGAAACGCCCTTCAACGAGAGAGTATACATGATGTCATCAAACTGTTCCTGTAGCTCCTTCTGATGGCAAAGTGCACTCTCCAACTCTGATCTTATCTCTTCCTGAAAACACAATATCAACATCTTATATGCAGAGTATGCTTAATGCTGGGCATAATTGAATAAACAGTACTGGATATTCTGAATACCAAAATATGTCTATAATCTCATATACTTGAGATTTCTTGATTTTTATTTACGGTATTTATTTATTCCTTTTATTTAGAAATATTATGATTCTGATGATCTTACCTTCTCTTTGATGCATTCATTCTTTTCTTGCTGTGCAGATTTAAGCATTTCCTGGAACCATGTGTTACTGGAGGTGAGAACCAGATTTTCCAGTTTGAGTTCATCACTCACTGCAGTTGCTGTGGTGACACTTGCCAGTAACTTCCTGTTTTGCTTCATCATACCCTTTCAATAAATATCACATTGCATAACATCAATCATAATGTTATGCTCTATTTTGATTTTTTGAGGAAGATATCAATTTATACTTCTTAATATCTATATTTCTTGCATTCATGTATCAATAGATATTTTGGGAAATTGTCCTCATGTAAACACTATTATTCCAAACTTATAGTGAGGTTTTACAGGTTTGATTTTTCATGCTGCCATCGCATGGTGGATGTTATAACAAGTTTCCTTCACCAATCCTTTGTTACCTGTAGTTTCCTGTTGTCCTGGGCAATTTGACAGTTTGCTTTAAGCAAAGATTCCTTCTCCCGGACTAGATCTTTGACTTCCCGTCCAACCTCCTCCAACACAAATGACTGCAATATTCAGGTACAATATTTTACTTTGAAATAAGCTTATTTTTCACAGACAGAGGAGTACCCACACATGATTGACCACCTCAACTTTGGATACCTGAGTTTGTTTATTTCAAGTATCTGATAAACTGTAAATGAAAATTCTAATAAAAGTTTGTTCCAATTTTTAAAATTATTTTGTGGGTCTCACCTTGAGATCCATGACATCTTCAGTCAGCTCCAAATCCAATCTGACACTTTCCAGTTCTCCCTCCTGTTGTCGGATCTTCTTGCGAAGCATCTTACCCTGTGCACGGCGCCTTTTGCAGGATTTGCAACTGGATGGAACAATTTTTTTTGTGAGCCTTGCTGGCACGGCAATGACCTCTGGTTGCAAGATCGCTGGACGTGGAGAGGGGCACACAGCCTGCCTTTGGACTGCCTCAGCTATTGCTGTTATGATACTGTCAAACTGGAAAGATAGATTCCATAGAATAAGCATTGGATGTTTACTCATAACATTTAAGTGAAGAAATTCAACTCAATCCTTACTCAAAGCTTATCTGTGTAAAAATACAGAAGATCAATTTTTGTTTTGTTTGTGTAAGGTTTTGTTTTGTTTTAATTTTATGTTGTTCATATATTTTTTGGTTTGTTTGTGTGAATATTTTTTTCTTACTTTACTTTCTGTTTTTGATTGTTGATTTTGTGCTTGATTTACTAGTGAAGCACCTCTTTCACATCAAAGGAGCACCCCTTTTATATCAAAGAGCATTATAAAAAAATAAAATAAAATAAAAGGTGCTGTTGGTTTGGTTACAATGATTCTGGAAAAATAATTGGAAATTTTTGAACATGGTAACCCACTGTTTATTGGGAACTTGTATCCCTACAATCAGACTCTATTTGCTACCAGAATCAGAATCACAACAAAAGATTATCCTGCTTTGTCATAAATAGGTGAAGTCTACCTGAACGTTATGACTGCCGTTGTTGTCCAACATTCCTGTCATCAGATCCTCAACTGCACCCTAAAAAAACGATAATAAGAACTTTATATTTCTACATATATTTGGTACCACATAATTCAATTGATGTATACAAACAAAAAAATAAAAAATGACAACTTATCATTTCCTTAAAGTCAATATACCTTTGATGCAGAGTAGATTGGTACCAAACTCTGGCTTGTTTGGACATTGCTTGCCGTGATTGGAACATAGGGCACCAAGGCCTGCTCCAGGTTTGCATCTTCTGTTTTCTCCCTTCCAAGTTTCTTCTTGTCCTCATCTTCAACCTCATCATCCATGTCCTCTCTCATAGCCATAGCAATGATGTCCAGAATGTCACTCTCTGATTGGTTAAAATCCTCAAGGAGGGTCATGTGGTCAGAGGCACTTATGGGGGCTTCCTCACTGCTATTACTCTCATCTGACCAGGTCTGAACGATTTCAAAGGTTTCCAGGGAAGCAGCTTTTCACATTAAAAAAAAACAAAACAAAAAACAAATCAATATTGTTTTACCATCATAAATGCAGTTGGGACTCCAGTGTAAAAATTAAGATACCAACGAAGCCAGTCACTTTAACAAAAACTGTTTTCATTGATTAATCTACACCAAAATTTTGTCAAATTGAAAGGTGTTGATAATTTGACAAATACAAATGTATATAACTCAATTAGCACCAACATAAATTCTAGGTACCTTTTGATTTTGGCTGTGATTCAATAAAAGTCAAATCTGAGACTCCATCCAGAGGGCGCTCAACACAGGCTAGAGAAAACAATGGGTTGTCATGGATACAGAAGTGTCTGCTCTTCCCTACCACCTGTTTGAATTTGTTGACATAGAGGAACTGGTATTTCTCATCCACACTTGGCTCAACCTGTTGAAAAATATTATCTACTTTTAGAATGATTTATTTGTTTGTATCTTATTTCTTGATGATGTATGTGTGCAAACAAAATTGTACATTTACCTTTAAATATTCAGAAAAAAACTGTTCAAATACATGAACATTTGTTTCATCAGAACAACACAAAAAACTGACATTATTCTTACCTCAATATTTTGGGCCTGAAAGAGGACTGAACGGAGATGTGGGAATTTGTCATTGCGGCTGACTTTGGGGGCCCACTCATAGGTCACATAGTCATCAGTGCTGACCCAGTCAGCCTTGTAGAGTCCTACCCAGTCCTTGGAGCTGGCCAGGCAATTGGAGGACAGCTGGTAAATGACAAAGATGTCTTCATTTGGATGGTAATGATCTTGGATGTCTTCAAAGGTCACAGGTTCATGAGCTGAATCCAGTTCAAATTTTGTTTCTTCCATATCCAGGTTTCTTTCAACAGATGTTGAAGATGACATGGTTTCTGAAAATATGATTAATACACAAGCTTTCACTTCAGTTGACTGTCACCATCCCACTTGGACCTTTTTTATGCTAGAAAGTCAGTCAGACTCAAACACTTCAGGAGTTGTGTGAAAAGTGGAGTTTGAAAGCAAATATATTATCTGATCCTCTTTGTCAAAGTGTTAACAGTCAAAAATCATTTACAGATTAATGATCGTTTGACAAAACGATAATTTTTATTTGGTGTGGCTCTTTGAATCGTATCCAGTGTCAGTAGGTGTCGAGAACTTGCAATGCTGACGAAAATGTCAATGCCAATGAATGCCGTGGCAATGCAATGGCAATATGATTCATGAATGGTGAATTGTCAACGCATCTATCACTTTAATTTTGCGAATTGGCATGCTATAGAAAACAACCTCAAGCAATAAATACGATATTTACCGTAAACCGATGTCGACCTTATTGTAGACCTCTTTGACTTCTGTTTTGCTTGATTCAATACCTATGTGTTCTTTCCCTTCCCCCCAAGTTGTCAATGGCGCTCGCCAGAACAATCGAGGTCACGTGTATATATGATGTCACGAGGGACTTTTCCGTGACGCCTCAATCGGAGGCCCCTCTAGGAGATTTTGTCACTTTCTGTTTTTGGGGTTGTAATAATATATAATATAATAATAAATGATTTATATAGCGCTATACCAGACCAGGTCTGCTCATAGCGCTTTTTCCGAGATAAAGTTTTTTCTTGAAAGTGTCCACTGTTTTGCAGTTTTTCACCTCAAGGGGCAGGGCATTCCAATTTTTTGGCGCATATACCATGAACGCCCTATCTCCATATGATTTCAAATTATAGTCCTAGGTACCACGTATTCATTTTTATCATTTGATCGCAGTCCCATACCCAACTTTTTATAATTTAATAATTGAGATAGGTATTGTTGGGCAAAGCCATTTTGCACCTTCCAAGTCAATAAAGATATTTTAAAGTCAATCCTTCCCTCAACAGGCCAACAATGCAGATCCATAAGTTTTTGTGTAATGTGATCTCTCTTCCTAAGTCTACCCACTACTCTGGCTTCAGCCTTTTGTAATTTCTGTATAATTTTTGTATAAACAAATAAATAAAATGAAATAAGCAATTTATGTGGATTACTAATAGGAATATACAGCTACATGTAAATGTGGATATTTGGTAAAAGGATGTCAGAGTAAAGCCTTCAATAAACTGCAGAGGTCACAGGCAATTTTACAGAGGTTTAGGGTATGTGTAAATGATATAAATGACCACTAAACTATGATGCAAGCAAGCTATCTCACTCAAATCAACCAAAATACAATGACCACGGTTATTATCTTTTGGTGAAAGTGACAATTAAGTACTGGCAGTACTCTTTTGACCACCAGGTGGCCACACATATATAGGTCTATAATCATGTGACTTTTGTTGTGGTCTGTCAGGGTGTTAGGCCTGTACCATTAGACAAACATTAATGGACAAACCAGGCTCTGTAAGCCAAATCACTCCATTGTCTCAATTTAAAGGTGCCTCACTGTTAACAAGACTTTACCTTGGAGTAGACCTAATTATGAATGGATGCGTGACGGCAACGCATTGTTTTACACAATGGATTCAAAATCTTTTGATCCTATCTTAGTTGGCAACTTCAAAACAGTGGAAAATTGAACATTTATATTTTTTTGAAATAAATTTGCCAATGTTTTATTGAAGTTTTATACCACATTTTGGCGGGTTTTTTTTTTTTTAAATCAGAATAATTACTCTTTTTCATGCTTACAAATACCATGTGTGGATACACAGAGGGCGGCACCAGTCTATATAGGTGCAAGATATGAAAGTTTTGACGTAATTTTTTTTCAGAACTATTTTTGACACTCGGTGGGAGACCAGTCTAAAGATGGCTGACGGAAAATAGTTAGCAGCTAATCAATACGTTACGAATACTCGGCATGCTCGTATTCATTGGAAATCTCGTCGATACGCGCATCACTGAGGTATAAAATGGATGATTTGGATTTTAGCAGACAACTCTTTCACTTTCAGATAGCACATAAAGTTATTCAGAAAAAGTATGCATCAGCGAGAATGAGTGACATAGCGCATGTAACAGGTTTATAGCAGTGGGAGGAGTGGACGTCCAGAAAGCACCCTGCAGAGCACTTTCAGTGACATGTAATATTGGCCGTGTATTATAGTATTTTCCTCTGTTTTCCCTTATAGATTGACCACAAAACTATAAATTGCTCTCAAATTGTTAATTATGAACAGATTTTGATGAATAAGGACTCTACGAGCTCGTACTTGAAAGATGTAGATGATAGGATAATAAAACATGTAGATAATTTCGTGGAAATAGGCTTTCTATTTTCAAGGTCATTGAAAGGTCACTTCAAGGTCACTGGCAATATTTGATCAAAATAGCCTAAGAAGGTTGACATTCGATCACATATCATTTGTAGATGTATATTGAGTAGTAAAAAAGTTATATCCCTATGTCTGCCATTTCTGGTGATGATTGGGGTCGCAAAGTTTGGGGTACTATGATAAACATTTATATTATGCAAGAAAAAGTGCTTGAAAACCTCATTTCATGAATACTTTAACCTTTAAGGGAATAAATAACCCAATAAGCAAAATTGGTTGAAATGATGCATTTTTGCCTTGGATTTTCGGATGTGGTTTTGACGTGGTTAACTGGTTGAATATGCAAATCGAAAAGACATGAATTAAAATATTCACGTGGACGAAAAGTGAATAATAATAATTAAATACTGTATAAAAAAGCATGAACGTGATCAGAGATTGAGGAAGTTTGACGAGATTTGAAAAAAAAGTTGCTGTGTGAGATATGGGCTGCAATAAAATTTGCCACTGAAAAGAGAGTGCGATCTCGCTTCGCATTGCCAAGTTGGTGTGAATTGATGAAGCCATACATGTAGCTCAACAAACATGCAAATTATGAGAGTTAGACAAATGTTTTATGTTTGAATTTTTAAGAGACAAATTATCATGGTTTGCTATTTCATAGAAGTTGTTTATTACCACTTGAATATTTCGAGTGTCCCAACAGTAACACTATAGGGGGTTTGTTCTTGGTGTTACATTTGACACAAAAAAAATATGTAACAGCCATCAGGCCATCCAAAATGTATATTACATGTAACAATCACAGAAAAATAAAATGTATTATAATTTACCTCAATGTCTTAGGAATGATATTCATCAACTTAATTTATATGAAAGGCAGGATACTGTATTATTTATTACAAATGGAATATACAAAGTGTGCCATCTGTGATAGTAAAGAGGTAGTAACTAAAATGTAGATATTGTCCAAGGGGCTTGTTTCGTATATTACATTTGACTATACATGTATATCAAACGTAATTTGCATATTTTTTATATATTTTTTTTAGCATGATGAAATTACAGATTTTCTCTTGGATAGATGTTTTACAAGCAGTGCAAATAGTTTTCGTGCATTATTGCAGATTTTTAAAAAAAAATTGAAAAGAAATGATAAGAATTGAACATTTCCCAAAATTAATACACATAATTGTAAAATGTAACATCCAGAACAAAGCCTTACATTTTGCCTGTCAATGTAAAGTAAAAATGTTAAAACACACAACACTATGTGTGTACATTGGCAGGATATTTATAAATGTGTTGACACATAGAGAAAGTATATTTTGATTTATGTTGAAAAGGCCTTAACGTTTTTTTTCTACGAGGAAAGAACCCCCTCTAGGGGCTGATGTTTATCACTGAAGGTGCCATCTGGAGACCAAAATCAAACTCCACCAGAGGGCGACATGGTGAACCTATCGCGTATGCCTCTGGTGGACAGTGGTCTCACCCCAGTTATTATGTATACCTACGAGTAGAAGTAGTACATCATAAAAACTGCATGGTGGTCTTTGTGTGATCGTTATTCAGAGTTAAAATGGAGAGAAGGCTTTATTATTGGTATAGTTGGACAGCTTATAACAAGGGCTTTCTTAAATTCTGAAAAAATTGAAGTTTGGATTTCCTTTTAAGGACGAAAATAGTGCAGCGTAGTGATTTTGTAGCAGGCATTTTTGTGAAATACAAGAAAATACATTCACAAAAAAATTGCATAAAAATCAATTTATCTCAAGATTTTCGTGCTTGACCCCCTTTTTTATTGCGTAATAATTAAATTGGAAAAATATACTATATTATACTGCTAAAAAATTTGTAATTGACATTTTTATTAACCAAATTATGACAGTTTTAAATTTGCAAGTCTATTTCTCTATGCTCGATGGGGCCCTAATTACTGGGGTGAGACCCAGTGTGGACCAAAATATAATTCCACTCTTCTGTCTGTGTACTATTATTATTGAATTTTATTGACAATAGAAGGTCACATAAAACCTATATGTCTGTGAAACAATAAAGCAGAATGCAGTGGCTTATGGTAAGTAGGATTGTAGGTTTTTCGTTTTATTTACAGTGACCGGCAACTGTCCGAAGCCGGCAGATGAAACTCGGACATTTTTAACTTGGTTAAATATCGAGTAAAACTGTTCTGTACTAATTGCAATTGAGCTGAATATTGTGCCTCACATGTCATCTTGTTAATCCCATTTCTTTCAATAGGTTACAAGTGCCTTCGGCTGGGAAAGGATGCTGTCTCTCACTTATGCAGCTGTCTCTCACTGCTATAACTGTCTCTCACTGTTGTAATTATCTCTCACTTATGCAGCTGTCTCTCCCTTGCACACCTATCTCACTGATGCAGCTGTCTCTTATATGTGCAGCTATCTCACTTATGTAACTCTCTCATTTGTGCAGCTGTTTCTCACTTGTGCAGCTATCTATCTCTGCTGTAACTACCCCTCACTTGTGCAGCTATTTCTCACTGTTGTAACTATCTCTCACTTTGCAGTTATCTCACTTATGCAGCTGTCTCTCACTTGTTCAGTTATCTATCTGTGTTATAACTGTCTCACTTTTGTAACTATCACTCACCTATGCAGCTGTCTCTCCCTTGTACAACTATCTCTCACTGATACAGCTGTCTCTCACTTATGCAGCTGTCTCTCACTTGTGCAGCTATCTATCTCTGCTGTAACTGTCGCTGTTGTAATTATCTCTCACTTATGCAGCTGTTTTTCCCTTGTACAGCTGTCTCACTGATACAGCTGTCTCTTACATGTGCAGCTATCTCTCACTTATGCAGCTGTTTCTCATTTGTGCAGCTATCTATCTCTGCTGTAACTAACCCTCGCTTGTGCAGCTATCTCTCACTTTGCAGTTATCTCACTTATACAGCTGTCTCTCAATTGTTCAGTTATCTATCTGTGTTATAACTGTCTCACTTTTGTAACTATCTCACCTATGCAGCTGTCTCTCCCTTGTACATATATCTCTCACTGATGCAGCTGTCTCACATATATGCAGCTATCTCTCACTTATACAGCTGTCCCTCACTTGTGCAGCTATCTATCTCTGCTGTAACTGTCTCTCGCTGTTGTTATTATCTCTCACTGATGCAGCTGTCTCACATATATGCAGCTATCTCTCACTTATACAGCTGTCCCTCACTTGTGCAGCTATCTATCTCTGCTGTAACTGTCTCTCACTGTTGTTATTATCTCTCACTTATGCAGCTGTCTCTCCCTTGCACAGCTATCTCACTGATGCAGCTGTCTCTTACATGTGCAGCTATCTCACTTATGTAACTCTCTCATTTGTGCAGCTATCTCTTACTGCTGTAACTATTTCTCAATGCTGTAACTATCACTTTGCAGTCATCTCACTTATGTAGCTGTCTCTTATTTATGCAGATATCTCTCCCTGTTGTAACTGTCTCACTATTGCAGCTATCTCTCAATATTGCAACTATTGTAACCATTTCTCATTTGTTGTAATTATCTCTCACCTTTTCATGTCTCAATACAGCTATCTCTTATTCATGCAGCTATCTCTTATTTATACAGCTATATCTTATCTATGCAGCTATCTCTTATTTATGCAGCTATCTCTTATTTATGCAGCTATCTCTTATTTATGCAGCTATCTCTTATTTATGTAGCTATCACTTATTTATGCAGCTATCTCTTATTTATGCAGTTATCTCTTATTTATGCAGCTATCTCTTGCTGTTGTAGCTGTCTATCACTTGCTATCTCTCAATTATGCAGCTATCTCTTATTCATGCAGCTATCTCTTATTTATACAACTATATCTTATTTATGCAGCTATCTCTTATTTATGCAGTTATCTCTTATTTATGCAGTTATCTCTTATTTATGCAGCTATCTCTTATTTATGCAGCTATCTCTTATTTGTGCAGCTATCTCTCGGTTATGCAGCTATCTCTCAGTTATGCAGCTATCTCTTATAAAAATATCTGCATTTCACCCATATAGACCCCTTTGTACAAAACCTTGCAGGGCCTCAATAAGTAGGTCAATAAATAGGTCAACCTTGCAGGGCCTCAATAAGTAGGTCAATAAATAGGTCAATTTACCGATGGTTGAAAACAAAGCTCTAATACAGAAATATAGGCAATTTGTGGGTAAAATGTCACATCTAACATGATTCTGACAAAAAATAAGTGATAATTGTGCCATTCATAATATGCTAAAAGAGCAACCCTTCACATAAACTTGCAAAACAAAAGTGAAGTGGGGATTAGTTTAGCGTCACTTCCACCAGAGGGCAGGCAACGTGGTGACGGAACTGCGAGATCACACACTCATATCAGTGGCAACTTTTATCGCGGCCAATACCTCATATAGCAACTTTTTTTTTTTTTTTTCAAATCTCGTCACCCTTCCTCTCTGATCACGTTCATGCTTTTTTTATATATGTGTGTAAAAAGTGTTTATTTGTTTTCACGGCACGAATGATTGAGTCTCTGTTAAATGACGTCAGAAGTGGTTACGTAACCAACATCACCATATACAGTGACCGGCAGCTAAATCCGGACATTTTCATGTTTTTCACTCCCGATTTTCACAAAACCTTTCAATACTTTGTAAAAACTGCTCACATCGACAGAAGACAGTCTACTTCAAAGGCATGTGAATTAAAATGATCTCCTTTCAATATTTACAGAATTAGCGGGAAATTCACACATTCAGCAAACCTGCAGATTGTCCGAGTTTCCATTGAGTTATATGGTGATGTTGGTTACGTCACCTCTTCTGACGTCATTTGACAGTGACTCAATCATTCATGCCGTGAAAATAAATAAACACTTTTAACGTTTTGAAAAGCAGTAGGAATACAAGATAACGTGTGAGAGACAATACTCAGATCAATTGCAATTAGTACAGGCAAGGTTTGCTTGATGTTTGACTGTGTTAAAAATGTCCGAGTTTAATCTGCCGGTTTCGGACAGTTGCCGGTCACTGTAACTCAATGGAAACTCAGACAATCTGCAGGTTTGCTGAATGCGTGAATTTCCCGATAATTCTGTACATATTGAACATGTATCAATTTTATTATACATGCATATGTAGTTAACGATCTACTATCGATGTGAGTAGTTTTTACTCAGTTTTGAAAGATTTTGTGAAAATCAGGAGTGAAAAACATGAAAGTGTCCGGATTTGGCTGCCGGTTACTGTAACTCTCTCACTGCCACTACAAGCCACATACACAAGGTTTGATTGAGTAAGATTATGGTTAACATACTGTATATGTTTAGATTTGACCAGAGACATTTACAATTGAATATCTCTGATTTGACATGGATCGATTCCTGTACACCACTGTCACTGAAGCAGAAGGCCGTGTCCAACCTGGCACAGCCAGGTGGGCAACACACACTTCTTATCATTGTATCGGTCGACTGGACTTTTCTTTGGGCTCACAGAAGTTTGATTTGTTTACGAAGGTTTAAATTAGATTAGTGTACGAAGGTTTAAATTAGATTTGTGTACAGAAAAATAGTTAAATTTTGACTTCACCTACTCTGCAACTGCTCTGGATCTCTGTGAATCTCTTTTCTAATTGTGAAGGTTCCCAACGAAAACATTTGCTACAATCATAAGTGTCAAGACGAATTATGGTCAAAATAACCGCGTGACGAAGTGGACCGCGGCACCAAGTGCCTGCGCATTTTATTTTGTAGCAATAAATTCTGTCCCGTTATCTAAAACCTGAAGAAAGCTACCAATATTAATCTTAATCAACTACTTTCCGCCATAATTAGACCTCATATCTGGCATTTATTTCCATGAAAATTCTCACTTTTCATTCAGGCCCCGACATTAGAACTACGCATTCAAGTTTGGCAGCCATGTTATGTCTTCCAAAATGTAAATAATATGCATTTCTAAGCATCGTTAAACTTATATTTTCTCCAACTTGTGAATAATTTACACTTGTGGATAATTTACATTAAAGGGATTTTAAAGCACCGATTTTGAAAAAAACGTTTAAAATTCACATATTGGTGATAAATGTATTTGTCTTACATGTCTATAAACTTTTTGTAAAATGCATCCCCATCATTGTCTGTAAAACCTATTTGAACATGAACCTAATATATAGGCCCCTAGTGAAAGCACACTCCTTTCTTGGTATCATTTTTATGTGGAGTGTCATCATAGAGGCACTGAAAGGTAAAAATACGTCATAAGAGCATGGCAATATGCTTATGACGTCATGAAATGTATTGTCTTATGATTAGTACCAAAATGATGTCAAACAGTGCTACCCTACTTTGAGCCTCAATTGAGGTCAAATAAAGTTCACGCTACCCATGTTTACCCATCACGTGCAGCCATTGGCTGAGAAAATCTAACACAGACTGTGCAACTTCTATGTCTTGTAGCAACTTTTCTTGTTGCTCGATGTCAGACTTTAATATGTCATGGTGTTCATATGTATATATACTGTTGCAAAACCTTTAATAAAATGCTCAAATTAAGCAGTTTGGCCATGGTCTAATGTGGCAGTTCAGTAGCGCGGTCCACTTCGTAGCGTGGTTATTTTGACCAGGTACCGTCAAGACCTCCTTGTTGTGCTCTGCACATCGTCTTTGAAGGCTAACACTACTGGCACCTGAGAGCAATAATAAATTGCTCTCAGCTGGCACCAAGCAGTGAAGCAAAGTTTGCAAGATTCCAAGAATGGACTATCCCTATCCATGTGAATTTTAAGTGGAAGGAGCTGACAAACACTTATCTTCTACATTGAATACCAGAGAATTCAGCCCCTATACCTGTATTCATCATCAGAATAGAATTGAAATCCCCTATTTCCAGAAACACCATGTTCTGCCCATCATATTGAAGTTTACGTACTAAATGAACTTGACCTCCGGCAACTGACTGATGCAGTTTTGGCCCATGTCGCCAACTTTCCTAGTCATAATGCCTTTAAATACAGATGCGTGGGTTATCTGTAACGTCCTTTCTTCAATTTTTAAGCTCTGCTGAGACTTAAGCTCGCAAAGCTTTAGGAGTCCGGAAAATGTCTGTCCGTCTGTCCTTCCGTCTGTCAACATTTCTTTAAAAATCTTCTTCACCAAAAATACCAGTAATATATGTTTCATATTTTATACAGAGGTAGATAGAGAGGTGAAGATTCAGATTCCTTCAAATCTTAATGATGTCACCATTGACCTTAGTGCAGTGACCTTGAGGTCATAAATATCTCAGCAACCACCTATAGGAGGAAATTCAACCTTTGTATACAGAAATGTCTCAGGTCATAGCTGTGCCTCGTCATACTTTCTTTGTCGTGTGACCTTTGACTTTGACACATTGACCTTTAATTCAAAATTTGTGTGCATGCAACATCTCAACCATAAAAAGTGAATAAAAAATACTTCATATCTGCTTTATACTAACACAATGTTCAAAAATCTGCCCCAAGACTACCAGTAATATATATGTTTAAAATTTTATACAGAAATAGATTCATACAGATTGTATAGATTTATATAAATTTTGTATAGAGCATATCTCAACAATTGGTCAAAATTATGATCTGCTATTGGCCTATGTTTTGTAATTTTGATGCAGGTGAAATATCATATATAGATGGTCACATACTGAAAACACATGATGAAAACATGCCCTTAAATGGGGAAGGAAACTTTCAATTAAAACAAATCAGCATTGCAAATATTATTATAAAGAAATGTAAGATATAGATATACAGCCTATTGTCATTTACATATCTATTGAATTTGATTTTTCCAATCTTTCAGATTCCCTTATTGCTGTTTAGACTCAACAAAGATAACTGAACCAAAACTGTTGAGTTCCATAACAGCTGGATCACCATATATACCAAACTCTTTATGCCTGTTCTGGCCATGTGTGTCGCTGGTTAAGACAAGTTACTGGTCAGATTTGCTATATTAGAGATGGTGTGCATCCTTTAAATGGCTAGAAGACAGAATTACCCACCAGGTGACGGCATGTGGCAGGGTTCTGCCCACCAACGGTTTGAAGCACAGAACTCTCCAGCCCAACAGGACCAAGGGCAGCCAGGGTTTTTCCGTGACTATCAGTATGGTCAGCAGCATGCAGAGAATCAACAGCAACAAGGCTTTGAACAAAGCCGCCGATATGCTCAGCAACAAATTTACAGTCAACAGCAACAAAGCAGTTATGGTCAACAGCCGTCATATGGTTTAAACAAAATCTCAGAGGAATATGGAATTGATGACTCACATCATGGGCAGTCTTATAACAAACCAGAAAGCTTGCAACAGGAACATTTCCACAAACCAAGCAGCTTACCCTCACTGATAGTCAAACTAGTATCGATGAAAACTGAAAAAGATAAGAAAAAGAAGGAATCACTTTCTCTTGAAGAGCATTGGAATTCATCAGAACAAGTGAAGCAAATGCAAAATGTGCAAAAGGACTCGTGGCTTGGAGGAGTGAAAAGGTCGTCAAGTGTACAAGATGGAAAGATTGATCAAAGCAGTTTAAC
Organism: Amphiduros pacificus; assembly: GCA_949316495.1. NCBI lineage: Eukaryota > Metazoa > Annelida > Polychaeta > Phyllodocida > Hesionidae > Amphiduros > Amphiduros pacificus. The sequence goes on from OX439002.1 coordinate 38,513,002, forward strand.
ACAGACTCATACTGCGAGTAAGGACTCTTTTGGTTAGTATTTTTCTATTTACATTCTTCATAGAGGAAAAAAGAAAAAAAGTCATTATTAAAATAAATTTTGATAAGTTGGAGGTCACAGATTAACATGATTATTTTATGTCACACATAAACGTGGCCCAATAAACTGTTTGGCAAGTTTTATTCATAGGGACTATAAATCGAGAATTATGTTATTCAGGTAGGTTTTGTTTAGATAATATATAGATGATTTTGTAACCAATTATCAACCATGTATGTCAGAGAGGAGCCAAACAATTTTCATGTAAATTAGCATTCTTATAAAGTATATTTGTCTTCAGATGTACAGATTTCTTTCAGATATATGATAAACTATAACATTTTACAGGTATATTGGGAAATGAGACACTTGATGAAATTCTGCAGAAGGAGGACCAGTTTAAAAGAAATTTTCAAACCTGGAAGAAAAATATAAGAGACTGGAAAGGGAAACATAAAAGTAAGTGATACACTTGTGATTATTGATTGATAAAAGTGTACAGAGTTGATTCTGCTAATGTTTATTGAAGTTTATTATTTGCTTTATGCCACAATAATTCAATTTCATATAGCCCAATCACTGTAGCCTATTTGCTCTGTACACTATTCTTCCATAAGATATTGACTATTTTTTGTTTCCAATAGAATACATATTTGATATGAAATTAAAACACTGAAGTATTATACACAAGTATATATGTACATAACGATGATGATATTTTCCTTCAGACAGCAAAAACCTTGAGAAATATGAAGCTCAGTGGAAGTCATATGAGATTCAAATTGGACACAAATGGTCTGCTATCCAGAAACGCAAAAAGGAAATTCTGGAGAATAGTAACAGAAAAGGCCTGTGTGATAGGTAAGACACAAGTGTAAAATTTATATATAAAAAGGAATAAAAAAAATTAATATTTTAGTGGAAATTGGCCAAATAAATGTTTTGGTGTCCTGAATATTGTGCCCTAATTTATATAATATTTTCAGACCAAGAAGCAAAACATCTTCGGCCAAAAGTACAACATTATCTCTTGATTCCCCAGCCAGCATTCAAAGGGGAAAGGTGAGTCATACAGCAAACATATTCCATAGAATTGTCAAATTTAAGTTTATATGTAGTCACCAAAAAAAATAAGAAATGATCATAGACACATTTATTCAATGTCAAAAATATTATGGTCAGACAACATTGATTCATGTAATTCTCAGCTTGTTGGCAAATGTATGTGCAAGAATGCATGTATAGACCAAAATACTTGCGAAAAAAAGGCAAAAGTCAGCACAACATTTTGGCCTTTGGTACCATATTTACTCGTGTATAGGAAGACTCGTGTATAAGACGAACCCCCAAAATTGAGGTTATTTTGCTTGAAAAAAAATTTCCGAATATAAGACAAGTTGGTTTTTCTCAAGATATCGGCTCTGCTACCATTCAAGCTTCAGCTGAAGCTTGGCGGCCATTTTAGAAGTGAAATGTAAATATGCTTACAATACAAGATCTTAATGTTCTTATACACAAGTATTTACGGTAAAACGTAAATACGATATTCATATTTTCGAAATAATGCATATCGGACGTAGCGGATCAATTTTAATTGGATCCCTGGATCCCTGGCTTCTCTACTTGTTGCCGCACATCAAATTTACCGTGTTCTGCACATCAAATTTACGTTTTACTTTGAAACGATGAAATAACAGATATCGGATGTAGCGGATCATTTTTAATTGCATTTAAATAATAAATGATAAATAAATGATAAATAAAGGTATTTACTTAATATTATCACAATTACGCTTCTCAGGTCGAGAATAACAAAGCGTTTTCATTATTTATCATTTAAAACGCAATTAAAATCGATCCACGTGTGAAAGCATTTCTGTCAACAGGGAAGACACGACTCAAAGCAGTGGAAACAATGACGAAACGCAAAACTGTGAACGCTCATAATTGGAATCAGTGAAAACAAAGAAAAATCGATCCGCTACATCCGATATCCGTTATTTCGGAAATTCAAACATTGTATTTACGTTTTACCGTAAATACTTGGGTATAAGACCATTGAGATCTGGTTGCCTAAGCAATGATAAATAGTGAAAATGCTTTGTTTTAATGCTAAGATCAAGGACGTGGAGAAATTCTCGACCTGAGAAGCATAATTATGATAATATCAAGTAATTACCTTTATTTATCATTTAAAAAAGCAATTAAAATCCGCAATGTCTGATGTCTGTTATTTCGAGGATATCATGAACATCGTATTACGTTTTACTTCGTGGAAAAATTTTGACCTGCGAAGCATAATTTGTGATAATATTGGGTAAATATCATTATTTATCATTTAAAACACAATTAAAATTGATCCGCTACGTCCGATGTCTATTATTTCGAAACGCTTTGTTTTGCCTTTGTTTTCACTGATTCCAATTATCAGCGTTCACAGTTTTGCATTTTGTCATAGTTTCCACTGCTTAGAGTCGTGTCTTCCCTTTTTGACAAATTCTTTCACGCTATTATTGCGTAATTTTCACACCACTGAATGGGAAGACACCAAAGGCTGTATAGAATTGAATTGTGTGATTAGATAATAATTTTAATATAATTAAATATTAATATTTCAATGCTAGTTAACGATCGTTTCCACGCCAAAAACAAGAGTCTCCCCCACTTCCGGTTTCAAAATGAAGAACTTGTGTTGCATAAGCATATTATTCAAGCCGTAAATCACCATCCACAGGTTGCCCTCACGTATAAGACGGCCCCCCAAACATTAACTAAGGTTTTGGGTATAAAAACCTCGTCTTATATACAGGTATTTATAGTAGTTATGATTTAATGGAGATGAAAGATATATTAATTTTCTCTTCCATTGTAAGGAGGTGGCAAACGATCCATACAGTTTGATGGCAGAGACAGCCTACGAGTTGGAGAATATAAAGAAAACTATGAAGGGCTCAGCAGATCTCAGTGGCTTTGAGTCACGTATTGGGAGTATGATGAAAATGTTGGACACAGTTTGTGCTACCCAGGCCCCCATGCAGGTAAAACACCATTTCTATCCAATAAATTTGATTAAGTAAACAAAAATTGCACATGATAAAGCTTGGAGATAAAAGAGTTTTATTTCTCTTTGCCATCCTCTCCTATTTTTGGTGAAAAAAATAAAAGGGCCATCTCAAAATTAACAAAACACATCTAGGCCACATGTGACTGTGGGGCCACGGGCCGTGGCGCAGTTGGTTAGAGCGCCAGCTTATTAGCACCAGTTCCTCTGTGGTGATCCAAAGGTCATGGGTTCGAACCCCGGCCGTGCTGGGATTGAACTCATGATACAATTTCCCACATGAGCTGAGGCCCATGCCTAAAGGGTTAACCCGTTGTCCTTGTAAATCTGTTACAGGGTGGGTTGTCATGTCAAGGACCTGCGACATGACAATTCAGTGAGGCAGCACTATATCTGCTACAAGTAGGTCTCATCACGAAATGACTGAAATAATGTTGAAAGTGATGTAAAGCCCCAAACAAACAAACAAACAAACATGTGACTGTGTAATGAGTACTGATCATAGAAAATGTATCAATCAGCCTAGTCTTAAAGCTGTCATTAAATCAGATCTTCAAGCACTTTTTCCTTACATTGTATAAATGTGTATACCCTAAACTGATCAAATGATACAACCTATCATACTTCCCCTACATAAATTTCAGTGCTATTTGAAAGTAGATTAGTCTTCTGCTAAACTCAAAATCATCCATGAAAACGTCAACAAACATTGCTTAGCTGACCAGTGATCTAGTGCAGGTTTGCTAACATTGGGGCACCTCCAGATTGGGACACCAGAGTGATTTGGCACACAGAAATCTGTTTGTCCATTAGTGCTAACACCCTTACCGACCACAATGGTGGTCACAAGAGTACTGCACAGATACTTGGCAATTTTAGTAAAACACAATAATCTTGGCTCATGTTTTTTGTTTGATTTCTTGGAGCTTGTTTGTATCAGTTTTATGACCTCGTATTATTTAAACATATCCCAAATATTTGTAAAATTGCCAGTGACCTCTTTGATTTTATTAACAGACTATGTACAATATAAGCTTTCTTTTCCTCTCCCATATTTTTTTTATACTTGCTGGAAGGTACATATATGTTAATATTTGCCCATGTTACAGGAGAGGGATGGTAGCCTGGCAAAGAGAGCCAGCCCATTTGAGAGACTCGATAAACTTGGAGCAGTGCGGAAACAGGGCTCTGCCCAGGTAACTGTTAAATGTTACCCCCCCCCCCCCCCCATTGATGTTATTTTGTTTGAAAAGGCCAATTTCCGATTATACGAAGAGTCGGTTTTTCTCGAGACATCAGTACTGATACCATTCAAGTTTGGCAGCCATTTTAAAAGTAAAATGTAAATACATTGTTAAAATCACATCACATTTTCTCTGATTTGTGCATAATTTACACTTATTAAATGAAGACGAACTACTGTTGAGACATGGAAGTATATTGCTATGTGTATTATAAGCCAAAGATATTAATTATATTGCGGTTGGGGGAGTTTGTATTTGTGTCCTCATCACGCTGATAAAGTCAATTATTCTTGAAAGTGAAATGTACCATATTTACTCGTATATAAGATGATTTATTTATAAGACGACCACCCAAAGTTGATTTTATTTTGCTAAAAAAGACCAATTTCCGAATATTAGACGAGTCGCTTTTTCTCAAGACATCGGCACTGCTACCATTCAAGTTTGGTCATTTTAAAAGTGAAACGTAAATATGCTTACGCAACAAGATCATGGCCTTATACACAAATATTATGGTAAAACATAAATACAATGTTTGTATTATCGAATTAACGGATATCGGATATAGCACATAGATTTTAATTGCGTTTGATGAATATAGGTAGTTACCCAATATTATCACAAAATACGCTTCGCAGGTCGAGAATTTCTCCACATCCTTGACCTTAGCGTCCAAACAAAGTGTTTTCATTGCGAACTTTCGTATTTTCAAAATAACAGATATCGAACGTAGCGGATCGATTTTAATTTTGTTTTAAATGATAAATAAAGGTATTTACCCAATATTATCACAAATTAACCTTTGATGTCTTTCCATTCAGGGGTGTGAAAGTCAGCGTTCACAGCATTTCGTCATTTTTTCCACTGCTTTGAGTCATGTCTTCCCTTTTTGACAGAAATGCTTTCACACGAATAATATATTTATAATACCTTTATTTATCATTTAAAATGCAATTAATATCTGTTATTTCGAAAATACGAAATTGCGTAATGGATACGCTTTGTTTGATGCTAAGGTCAAGGACGTGGAGAAATTCTCGACCTGCGAAGCGTAATTTGTGATACTATTGGCTAAATACCTGGCTGTAAATCACTGTCCACAGGTTGCCCTCGTGTATAAGACGCCCCCCCCCCCCCCCCCCAAACATTAACTAAAGTTTAGGTATAAAAACCTCATCTAATACATTGGTAAGTACGGTAAATATGCTTACGCAACACAGGGAGAAGCTCTTATTTTTGGCGTGAAAATGATCAGAGCGCCACCACAGTGTATTAATTCGCATTGAAATATTAATATATTGCGCAATGATAGATCCCTGACACTACCTAAATGCGAAGACTCGGGGATCCATCATTACACTTCTGCTTTTTAAAATGGAGACCTTGTGTTGTGTATGCATAAATAAGCAGTGTTTAACTAACATTTGCTCCGACTTGTTCATGATATACACTTATTAAATGAAGGCGGACTACTGTTGAAACATGGTAAAATATTTCAATGTGTATTATAAGCCAAAGATATGAATTATATCACCGTTGCGGGAGCTTGTTCCTTGGACAGTATGTGTGTAGTTTATTTACTTTCCACGCTGATATAGTCAATTTTTCTTCTGTTTCGGTCCAGTGATATCGATATGTATCGAATATTGATAAAACACCAATACGCATCGTATTGTGTCAATGAAATCCAACAATGTAATGCCCTACCCAGAGGTGCCGTAAATCACCGTCCACATGTTGCCCTTGTGCATAAGATGACCCCCCAAACATTAACTAAAGATTTGGGTCCGAATTCCTCGTCCTATACTCGAGTAAATACAGTATATCTGGGTAGGTTTACCTTGGTACAGGCCACGGGCCGTGGCGCAGTTGGTTGGAGTGCCAGCTTATTAGCACCAGTTCCTCTGTGGTTATCCAAAGGTCATGGGTTCGATCCCCGGCCGTGCCTAGATTGAATTCATGGTGCAATTTCCCATATGAGCTGAGGCCCGTGCCTAAAGAGTTAACCCGTTGTCCTTGTAAATCTGTGACCGGGTGGGTTGTCATGTCAATGATCTGTGACATGACAATTCAGTGGGGCAGCACTATATCTGCTACAAGTAGGTCTCATCACGAAATGACTGAAATACTGTTGAAAGTGATGTAAAACCCCAAACAAACGTATATCTCAGTATGTTTACCTTGGTATGTTTATCTTGGTACGTTTACTTTGGTACATATACATCAGTACATTTACCTTGGTACATACATCTCGGTACATATACCTCAGTTTATGTCCAGCTCCTCATAAACTCGTAAACACTGGCTGGTGCTCAAGGGCGTGCTGGCTAAACTGAAGATCCTAAGGTACTCATACTTCGAGATATCCGTTTTTGATGCAGGATCCACCAACAGCTCTACTGGAGAAGGCTGTAACGCTGATCTCAGAGACCATAAATGCAACCCCGATTCCCGAGAAGATGGAGTCGTCTGCCCCACCTAAATCTGCAGTCCTTTTGGTGGATAAAGAGGACAACAAAACTCCTCCATCCTCTTCTCCGTGAATCAGAGAGGCTGGAACAAGCCGAATGCCTCCTCCTCTTCGCAATCCCAGTCAGCAGCAGACAACATAAACACTGTTATGTACGTTTCGTCTGCTGTAACCGGGCGCCTTATCTGGAAGCGGTGCAGCAACAGCCAGCACATTGAATGAGAATCTGGAGCAGAGGTCAAAGTCGCCAAGTGGGAGCTGGATGAAGACAAGACTCTCAGTGTCATGAACATTTCCGGCTCCAAATATGCTGCAAAAAAGGCAAAACTTTCCATTAAAAAACAAATCAGTGACCATAAATGAAGTTTTGGGCTGGTATCATGTGTTGAGAGTTGTATATATGTAAATAAATGTTCTTCTGTTCACAGTCATCGTTTGTATATAGTCATCGACAAATCTTATGATAAAGTGAAATTAGAATATTTAAAATTACCTCACGATGGAATCAAGTCAAATAAAATGTTAGTATGCAATAAACATTCAGTATGTATTGCAAAGTTCAGCTCCATACAGAACATCTTATGTCATATTCTGTCATATGATGCCATTAGCTTGTTGCTAGGGAACGAAGGCCACGGGCCGTGGCGCAGTTGGTTAGGGCGCCAGCTTATTAGCACCAGTTCCTCTGTGGTGATCCAAAGGTTGTGGGTTAGAACCCCGGCCGTGCCGAGATTGAACTCATGACACATTATCCCACATGAGCTGAGGCCCGTGCCTAAAGGGTTAACCCGTTGTCCTTGTAAATCTGTGACCAGGTGGGTTGTCATGTCAAGGACCTGCGACATGACAATTCAGTGAGGCAGCACTATATCTGCTACAAGTAGGTCTCATCACGAAATAACTGAAATAACGTTGAAAGTGATGTAAAACCCCAAACAAACAAACAAACAAACAAACTAGGGAACGACACATTCACAAAGACAAATATTGTTAAATACGACCGTGAATTATTACCTTCCAAATTTAGGTTGACTCATGAAAATTGTGAGTTTATTAGTCAAAATACCCAGCTCAGAGCACATGGTACGTGGTTACGGGAATGGCGGTGTTTTCATTGAGCTCCGAAATTTGATCGCTTTTTGACAGATTAAGATCGCTACTAAAAGTTCTACACTGCCTATATTTCTACTACGATTTGTGCACACCCTTCTAGTTGGAATTTCACCATATTCTGACTTTTCTGAAGACCACACACCGCAGATTTGGAACATTCTTGCTCGCATTAGCTGGCTTCATTCGTTATTTTGTCTTATCGAGACACGGCGACCGCGACCAGGATCGCTTTCTGCTTGTGTCAATGGTCTTCTATAAACTTGCACCAGACTAATCTCCGGTCTATTCAGTTAGACAACCTCCTGGTCTATTCAGTTAGACAACCTCTCGGTCTATTAAGTAGACGTTACCTGCCCATTTACTGGGCAAACCCCCCAAAATAACAAAATACCTGGTCTCTCACGAGACATATCCCCAAATCCTGCCATTTCTCCCTTCTATTTGAAACTATTACACAGTTCCAAAGTCTCAATAAAGTCTTCATTATATCAAAAGTGCACATAAACCCGACAAGTCGTGCACGCCTGTCCAATCCATAAAATCGAATCTCCCAGTGCTCACGCACGCTAAGCCTTTTGTTATCTTACAACTATTCTGAAGCTTTCTCACCCTAATATTGCATTGTTGACAACATTGTACGATACATAACCTTCTGACTACAAATAGAAACAAAATCTCAACTCACCCGTATATTCAGAGCGCTTTCTCCGCCACTGTAGATAAATAGCTGAGGTGGGCTGTCCGCTCGTTCAGTTCTACACTTGCCTATCTGCAGTACGTTGCTCGATATACTATTTCAGCTATATATCCGTATTATCTTGGTTATATTCCGTAAATTGTGCAATTATGGCGTCCAAAGAAGCTTCCATTTCTAAGCATTCACTTCGAAACGAGGCGGACGGGAAGGACGATGCCAAGCAGGCGGCCACCTCGGCAGCCGGCTCGGTACCTGTCGTGCCAACCCCTCAGCAAGGGGCCGATAATTATTCTGTTCTTCAAGACGCCTATGATAGATTGGTCGTTTTGAACAATGCCACTAATGCTTCCAACACCAGATTGACGGAGCAGGTCCAGTTCCTAGCCAGGGAAAAAGCCGTCTTGGAAGCTGAGAAGGAAGCAATTTCTTCTGAACTCCAAAAATCCCAGCAAGCTGTTCTGGAGAGGGACGAGATGATATCTACGTTTGTGCCCAATGCGGAAGACCTCCCTGCCGAGGATGCCTCTTCTGACGAGGAGATGCATAACACTGGGCGGACTGTCCTGGTAGCCATCCCCAAAAATGGGCAACAGGACGCAATTTCTTCAGGCCTTATCCGCGATGACTGTGCTATTAACTCAACTACTGAGTCCATTGAGTTCTTGGCCCGACGCTCGGAGCGGATTCACACGGCCTGTCATGTCTTTCTTGTCCCGGACCTGGATAGGTTCCCGGCGCATTTTGATGGTGATGACTGTATTCGTTCTTTGAAGAAATCTATTCGTTTCATTCGTTCAAAGGGGCCTACTGTCACCCTTCTTACACCAATTCCTAGCAAGAATCCTCTTCCTAGGATTAAATGTATCTCTGTGACGGGATTAATGGACTCTTTCAAGTTGCCAGGCTTCAGCATCCACAAAATCCCACGGTTTTACGAGCCAACAACTTCTTCTCTCCTCGAGGACGGCCTGTTAACGGCCCTTTCAATTGCTGATCTTCAGGTAGCTCTCAACTCTTTCCCGATTCCTGCTCGAGTTGAGCCGGTGACGGCTCCCGAGGAGAAGGTCCTCCTATCGGACGAAGAGACCTCCGCCCCGTCTTTTCGTAAATCCTCCTCTTCTAACGGAGGTAAGGTTTCCACAAAACCTTCACGGGTATCTTCTTCTTCTCCAGACAGGAAGAAAAAATCGCTTCCGGACGAGACCACCGTCATCACTTCATCCCTGGCAGCCCGGATCATCGGCAAACGGGGAGCCACCATAAACCGCTTCAGAAATGTTCTTGGAGCTCGGGTGAAAGTGAAGACATTGAAAGACGGCAGTGAAGACGTCCACCTTCTCACTTTAGGAGGGCGCAAGGAAGCCGTCTTCAAAGTCAAAGCCGAGATCGAGAAGCTCAAGGCCAGCATCTCGAAGGAATGATGTCCTTGGCCATCGGACATCTCGGGCGGCTTCAGCCCGTGTGCTTCTATATCAAATAGACAATCCAGGCATATGGACAATTACGTGCATCCAGATCAGCTGTTCCGTTCCTGCAATACACATTTCATAGACTCTGGTATTATTTGTATATGTTCGTGTATGTGCAGTAAGCACAAATTGTCTAAATTCGATTTCTGTCTATATGATGATGTATCTTGTGGTGTTAGGCCACGGGCCATGGCGCAGTTGGTTAGGGCGCCAGCCTATTAGCACCAGTTCCTCTGTGGTGATCCAAAGGTCGTGGGTTCGAACCCGGGCCATGCCGGGATTGAACTCATGATACAATTTCCCACATGAGCTGAGGCCTGTGCCAAAGGGTTAACCCGTTGTCCTTGTAAATCTGTGACCGGGTGGGTTGTCATGTCAAGGACCTGCGACATGACAATTCAGTGAGGCAGCACTATATCTGCTACAAGTAGGTCTCATCACGAAATAACTGAAATAACGTTGAAAGTGATGTAAAACCCCAAACAAACAAACAAACAAACAAATCTTGTGGTGTTAATAAATACAATGTTATCCCTGCAAATGAATCCCTCCTCTCAAATACTTTTATTCTATGTGAAATAAATACTTTTTCCTTTCACTTGTCAAACTCCCTTGAAAATATTAATTTCTTCCCTTTTGACTGCTGTACTCTTCCTCTAAATATTCTGAAAAACATAAATGATCCATTCTTTACTTTAAAAACTATGACTAATATTAAAGTGGTGCCTGTAAATCGGCACGTGCCCCGCAGTTCTTGTAGGGTTGAAAATTTGGCCAACATTTTGACCCTAGTTTCCGATGGCGAGGAACTCCCCCGTTTTGACCTACATTACAACCTACCTGCTTCACTTCGCAGCCTAGCTTCTCCTATTATACACACAAGTAAATTACCATTGTATTACCGTAAAAATCTAACGCCTAACTGTGAAAACATGTGTTCTTGTGGTAAAAAACTTTGCAATACACATTCCCGGCCACGGATGTGTATTGTGGGTCAATCTCAATCTGGCTGTTCTCACGCAACGTGCTTAAATGGAGCACCAGCCACAGGTAGAAAAACCCTCCCCAACAATACCCACTCAATCAAACTACCACTGCACTCTCATAAGAAAAAAGTTGTTCTTCCGGGGATTACCTGTGAAAACCTGGGCTCGAGTCTTGATATACATCGTAATACACGTTCCCGGTCACGGACGCCATTGCAGGTCGTCCTCCAGCTTGCGCGTCTGACGCAACTCGCCGGAATGGCGCACGAGCTACTGGTATTGGGGCCAAATCAATTTCGCTTGCCTCTGCTGATAAACTCATAATTGGATCCTGTAATGTCCAAAGCATCCAAGGGAAAGTTCTACTGGCGAAAGACTACTTCTCTGAGCACAACCTGGATGCCCTTTTTGTGACAGAAACATGGTTACATGATATCAATGAGGAGAAGGTGAGGAATGAACTCGAGGCTGGCGCACTCAAGTTTCAATCATTCCCACGCATTGGACGCCTGGGCGGAGGACTAGGTTTGTTACACCGTGTGGAACTCCCCTTCAAGGCCACCTGGTGGATGAGTACATATCTGATCATAAAATGATTAAGCTATACCTGGGTATCTCACCCCCCAAACCCTCCAAAAAATTGATCAAGTACAGGAACTTTAAGGGACTGGATCTTCAATCCCTAAGGGATGACATCAAATCCCTAACTGGTACAACCGGAAGATGGGAACACTTATCATTGAGTGACATGGTGGATTACTATGACAAGAAACTCACATCACTCATGGATAAACATGCTCCTACCAAGCATGCCAAGGTCACTCAGCGCAAACATGTTCCTTGGATGAGTGACCAATTAAAGCTGGAAAGATGAATGGAAAAATGAATAAGACTGGTTCTCATATTGTTAAGGAGTTATATAACTCTCAGAGAAACAAATACAATTCCATGCGGAAATCTGCTCAATCAACTTACTTTTCCAACTTGGTTGAAGAAAATAAACATGACCCTAAACAGATTTTTAGAGTCATTGACACAGTCATGCACAAGAATAAGGACACACCTATGCACAAGAATAAGGACACACCTATGCCCCAATCTGACTGTGAGATCACTCAAGCTGAGAAGTTTAACACATTCTTTCTTGAAAAAATAGAGGGAATCCGCATGGACATTGACAAAGCTCCATCCTGCCAATCGCCGCCACCAGGTGACACTGCGAACAATAGTACTATGTCTGGAAAGGTTCACACCCTTGTCCATTGACGACGTACGGAAATTGGTCAAAAGGTCTGCAAAGAAGTCATGCGAGCTGGATCCAATTCCAACCTGGCTCTTAATTGACCTCTTAGATGACCTCCTACCAATAATTACTTCCATCATAAATAAATCATTGATGGAATCAGCAGTATCGGAAAATATGAAAATAGCCATCATAACACCCCTGCTGAAGAAACTTGGTCTAGAACTGGTTGAGAAAAACTATAGGCCTGTTTCCAACCTAACATATGTCTCTAAACTGACTGAGAGAGCGGTTGCAGACCAACTAGTCCCCCATCTTGAAAGAAATGGCCTTACTGACAAATTTCAATCCGCTTATAAAGAATATCATAGCACTGAAACCGCTTTGTTAAAAGTGCAAAATGATATATTGGGCGCTCTAGACAATAGAAAGTCAGTTATCTTGTTGTTGCTTGACCTCTCTGCTGCCTTTGACACTATTGACCATCAAATCCTCTTGGATAGACTGAGGGACAGATGCAACGTCAAAGGTCATGCACTCTCCTGGATTCGGTCATACCTAATGAACAGGAAGCAATGTGTGAAGGTGGGGATCCATAGATCCCGTCTCAAATCCCTAAAATATGGGGTACCCCAGGGCTCAGGCCTGGGTCCTATACTGTTCACCATCTACATGTCACCCCTATCTGATGTCCTTGCCAAATATGGCCTGAGCTATCACATTTATGCAGATGATACTCAGATCTACATCCCTGTTGACCATACATCTCCCCATCAGGTGGATATGAGCAGACATAGATTGGAGGAGTGTGTCAGTGAGGTCAGAAACTTCCTCATATCAAACAAGATGAAGATGAATGATGGAAAAACTGAGATGCTCATTTGTACTGACAGGTACAGTACTACCACCCAGGGCAGTATCCCAACCACAATCAGAGTGGGTGACTCTGATATTGCTCCTAGTCAGTCAGTGGTAGACCTTGGCATCACATTTGACTCCAATATGGACATGAAGGCCCAGATCAAGAAAATGTGTCAGAAGGGCTATTATCACATTAGAAACTTGGCGGCCATCAGACATTGTCTAGACGAGAAGACCGCGGTAACACTTACCCATGCTTTCGTTACATCTACCCTGGACTATGGTAATGGTCTTCTGGCTGGTCTTCCTAAAACTGATATCAGGAAACTGCAATACCTCAAAAACTCTGCAGCGCGGGTAGTAAGAAAAATCAGGAAATTCGATCACATTTCAGGAAAATTGCAGGAACTGCACTGGCTTCCTGTCCACGCGAGAATTGATTTTAAAATTCTTCTATTAACCTGGAAAGCCCTTAATGGTAAGGCTCCGCCTTACTTACGGGATCTACTCCTGATTAAAGAAGGTGAACGCTGTCTAAGATCCAATGATGGCACCCACCTACAAGTACCGTATACCAGGTTAAGGACAGTGGGTGACAGGGCCTTTTCATCTGTCAGTCCTAGACTTTGGAATTCCTTGCCTACTAATATTAGGACAAGCACTTCAGTCTCCACATTCAAGAATAGACTGAAGACTCATCTCTTCAGGATGCACGTCCTGAACACAGCGCTATGAACAGACTTGTCTGGTATCAGTGCTATATAAATCTTATTATTATTATATTATTATTATTATTATTATTATTACCAATATATTATTATTATTATTATTATTACCGATGTAGAGTTGTATCATCGATCATTTTGCCGATAACCCAACCCGCTTGCAGTCTTCCCGATAGTCACCAGACCTTCAACGGACACTCGGTCCGGCAAAGATGACTTTTTTGCCGGACCGAAAACATTTTTACCGGACCGAAAAAAAAAAAAAAGAATATCAGCGTGAAAAGTAAACAAGCCAGATACAAGCTTCCCAAACGGCGATATAATTAAAATCTTTGTTTTATTTTACATACAGAAATATTCTGACACGTGTCAGCAATAGTCCGCCTTCATTTAATAAGTTTAAAGTATTCACAAGTCAGAGAAAATGCAAGTTTAACAATGCTTAAATATGCGTACAAGACACGAGGTCGTCATTACGAAAACCGGAAGTGACGGGGACAGGCTCTTATTTTTGGCGCGAAAATGATCGGTCGCTATTCATTCGCATTGAAAATATTAATGTATTGCGCAATGATGGATCCCTGACACTTCTTATTTACGTTTTACTTTAAAAATAACTGCCGATCTTATCGAGGGATAAGTTTTGAGAAAAGTTAGAATTTTCACAAAATACATGTCGGACCTCATGTCCGACTACGGCGGAAAATATGCCGGACCGTGGCAAAAAATATCGGTCTGGACCGGCGGTTATCAGGAAGACTGCGCTTGGCGACAAAATTTCCTGTACAACTCACCCATATTTATCTCCACCTTATCTAATCAGAATGTTGATTACTAATTCTACCTCAATTTGTAAGTTTGGTGGGGCAGTCGGCTTGCTCCATGCTGCTTACCACGAAAACATGTGTCTCTGTATAAGTCACAAGACGATGATGTGGTTCTTGACACTTCACATGATGGCTGTCGTTGGCCATGCCCCATCTCACGACAACACCTGAACATCTCCACCTCGGAGCAGACGGAAACAACGTGATGACAGTCGCTTTCCACGATTTGAAGTCTCGCATAAGAAGAACACAATGCTATATGATAATTTAGTTGACAAGATGAAAGACAATCCATGAAGCCCAGTTGGCCTTGCTCCTTAAGGTTACGGAAAAAGACGAAGATGAGAAACATGTGTTGCCCAGCCACATATAAACAATGCCAATGCACATCTTTGATATTCCACGGTCAATTCGCCGGCTCTGGCGAGAAGTGGTACACACAGTGGGGGCGCTGTACACAATGGGGCCCTGACAACACAAAATGAACCTAGCAACGTCATGCAAGGTTCATACAAGGTCCAAAGCATTTCCTGCAAGGTCTTGAGCATTGGAGTATTTCTTTGAGAATAATCTCCATGCCCTATTCATGACTGAAACATGGCCCCATGAATCAGGTGACAAGAGGGTCATATGCGAGCTTGAGGTGGGTTCCCTCAAATTTCACTCATTCCCCGGACTGGAAGCTCTGGAGGAGGACTGGGCCTGCTACACCGGGTTGAGCTAACCTTTGTAACCAATAGGTTGAACCCACCTGTTGTAAGTACAATGGAGCTCATGAAGGCATCTATACTAATCAAGGGTGAAAAACTAACCTTTGTAGTCATCTACAGACCCAAACCATCCGGTTCTATGAGTTCTATGATGAATTTACCCAACTGATTGCCCACTATGGTTTCTTTGGTCATGAAGTCATTTTCCTTGGCGACTACAATTTTCATGTCAATAAGCCTACCAAGCCTGATGTCATGAAATTTAATGACATCCTATCAACCTTTGACATGGACAAAAGGATCAGTGAACCAACCGATATGTTAGGTAACACCCTTGATCTAATCATTACTTTCAAAGGGAACATGTTTCTAAAAACCTAGTTGATGAATATATATCTGAGCATAAGATCATCAGACTATGCCTTGGTATCATACCCCCTAAACCTCCCTTGGATGTGTGATCAAATTAAGCATGAGAGATCTCTCAAGAGGAGACTTGAGAGAAAGATGTATAAAACAGGACTTCACACTGATAAGGAATTATAAAATATCCAGAGATATAAATATAATTCCCTGTTGAAGTCCAAATACTTCTCTAAGTTGAGGAAAACAAACATGACCCTAAAATGCTTTCAAAGTCTTTGATCCAGTCATCAGGCCTTGACATAAAGAGAAAAATGTTGGTTGCCCAGTTGGGCCATCAGAGCATGCAAAGTGGTGGCCCGAAGTTTCTAAGGATAATAGGATGTGTGATACAATAAAGAGCAGGGGATACTTGTCACAATTAAATGTCTATCGTAATATGATATCTATCCAGGATTAGAATAATAAAATCAAGATAGTTTGGGCCACTAAAAGACCAAAAATATGGTTGCCCAACTGGGCCACTACAACAGAGCATTCACTGGCCCGAGGGCCACGGGCCGTGGCGCAGTTGGTTAGGGCGCCAGCTTATTAGTACCAGTTCCTCTGTGGTGATCCAAAGGTCGTGGGTTCGAACCCCGGCCGTGCCGAATTTGAACTCCTGATACAATTTCCCATATGAGCTGAGGCCCGTGCCTAAAAGGTTAACCAGTTGTCCTTATAAATCTGTTACCGGGTGGGTTGTCATGTCAAAGACCTGCGACATGACAATTCAGTGAGGCAGCACTATATCTGCTACAAGAAGGTCTCATCATGAAATGACTGAAATAATGTTGGCAGCCATTGATGTAAAAGTGATGTAAAACCCCAAACAAACAAACCTCAATGCATTGTGCTACATGGCACACTGTTCTCCTGCATGTCATGTACAGGGTACACAGATAGCCAACTTACTTCAATTATTTACATCCTGGTTTATTGTTTGCAGTTTTTATAGATAAAAGAACTACTTAATATATCTAAATGTAAAATATGTCCTATTCGCACCAGTTCAAAACTTAATTATTCAGGTCTGATATTGATACATCGGAACATTGGAACTGATCATTTGTGTTTTGGTTTATCGCTTGGGGATGCCACTTCCGCCATTGTTACTATGGACACTTATTGAAACCATTTGTTAACTATTCTCTGATTGATCGAAATAATTGCCCTTGTCTCCCAGCATTGTCTCGAAGGTCGTGGGTTCGATCCACGGCCATGCCGAGATTGAACTCATAATTCAATTTCCCATATGAGCTGAGGCCCGTGCCAAAGGGTTAACCCGTTGTCCTTGTAAATCAGTGACCGGGTGGGTGTCATGTCAAGGACCTGCGACATGACAATTCAGTGAGGCAGTACTATATCTGCTACAAGTAGGTCTCATCACGAAATGACTGAAATAATGTTGAAAGTGATGTAAAACCCTAAACAAACAAACCATTGTCTCGACTTACAGTATTATTATTTAGAGATATATTATGTATAAAATATATTATGTAAGATATATCATTTCTTTGATTTCAGGGTATCAGAACAGTTTGAATTGTACATGTACATGTGCGTTGATTCACAGACCTTCCAGTGTGACTAGGTCGCTCGACCACTCCTACGTCGTTCGATCACTGCTGCGTCGCTCGACCACTACCATGTCGCTTGATTACTACCATGTCACTTGATCACTACCATGTCGCTCGTTCACTACCATGTCGCTCGTTCACTACCATGTCGCTTGTTCACTACTATGTCACTCGATCACTCCTAGGTCGCTCGATCACTCCTGGATCACTCGATCACTACCATGTTGTTCGATCTTATGTCTGCACAGCTATTTGTTTATGTAAACATTTACCAAATGGGATCACTCACAGTACGTCAAATTTCTAACTGTATCCAAGGATATTGGTTATGCAAAAGCCAGAAGGAAGTTAAATGTGCAATTTCCATTGTGGAAATTGCACATTGTTCAGGTTCCTAAAATGCTCCAAAAGGAGATTAGTGTACAAAGCTTTTACAAATTCAGTATCAAACCTTTGTAGAATATTTCATTTGATCGCAAGGAATTTGATTGCAAACAAGTTTAAAAAAACACATTACTAGATACATAGCGCTTAGAGCAGACTTGGTCTGATATAGCGCTATATAAATCGTTATTATTATTATTATTATTATTACATTACTAGTTTCATTTGATCACAAGGAATTTGATTGCAAACAAGTTTAAAAAAACACATTACTAGAAACATTAAAAAATAAGAAAGAAGAATCATTGTAGGATTACTTGTAAGTTTGAGGTCATTTTAGGAATCTGGTTGCATTTGAGGAATATGTTTGCATTTTTTTTGAATAAGTGATTCATTTTTACTGCTGTCCCATATTTTTGTATGTATTTTCATTGAAATTGTCTGATTACAGAGAGATGAGGGACAACAAATTAGAGCTGACTTTGTCGAGCTTGATAGATTGGCTGCAAGTGCTGTCAGGCCAATGAGAAGTGAGCACCATCCAGTTGAATTGGATAAAATGAGGCATGAACCACAGCCGGAGCAGAGTGGCCACTATCGCCCTATGCCAGAGAGAGACTACCCATCAAGTTCTGGATTCAAACAAAATGAGTTGCATCAATATGGAATGAGGAGTAGACCTGAACCTTCAAAAGGCAAAGTTATAGAGGGAGACTACGGAAAGCATTCTTCAGCAGAGATTCGTCATTATGCCACAGATGAAAAGTGGACAAGTGATTCTGGATTCAAACAAGATGAGTTGTATCAATATGGAATGAGGAGTAGACCTGAACCTTCAAAAGGCAAAGAGATAGAGGGAGACTACGGAAAGCATTCTTCAGCAGAGATTCGTCATTATGCCACAGATGAAAAGTGGACAAGTGATTCTGGATTCAAACAAGATGAGTTGTATCAATATGGAATGAGGAGTAGACCTGAAAAAGAAATAGAGGGAGACTATGGAAAGCATTCTCCAGCAGAGATTCGTCATAATGCCACAGATGAAAAGTGGATAAGTGATTCTGGATTCAAACAAGATGAGTTATATCAATATGGAATGAGGAGTAGACCTGAAAAAGAAATAGAGGGAGACTACGGAAAACATTCTTCAGCAGAGATTCGTCATTATGACACAGATGAAAATTGGGCAAGTGATTCTGGATTCAAACAAGATGAGTTATATCAATATGGAATGAGGAGTAGACCTGAAAAAGAAATAGAGGGAGACTACGGAAAGCATTCTTCAGCAGAGATTCGTCATAATGACACAGATGAAAATTGGGCAAGTGAGTCTGGATTCAAACAAAATGAGTTGCATCAATATGGAATGAGGAGTAGACCTGAACCTTCAAAAGGCAAAGAGATAGAGGGAGACTTCGGAAAACATTCTTCAGCAGAGGATCGTCATTGTGCCACAAATGAAAAGTGGACAAGCGATCATGATGCAACCAGAGACGAGAAAGAAGATATAGAACGAAAGCAGTACATGAAGTGGCTGGAGGAATATCAAAAGAAACTGAGAGAGCTGGAAATGAAAAAAGAAACCCTTCTTAAAAGTATGAGTAAAGTTGATGGTGATGGTTCAGAATCAGAAGAAAGAAGGATGAGTGGAGGAGACAAAGATGAGACAAGAGGAAAGAGGATCGGATCTTCTCCCAGTGACTATGCCAGCAGTGCTACCAAGCAACGTAGATCTCGTACAAGAAGTCCTTCTATGTCAGGTCACAGCAGAGATCAACACAAAAGTGGCAAATACACCAAATCTACGTATGGTAGGTCAAGGTCTAAAGATAGATTCACTGAAAGAGATAGGGGAAGACCAAGCAGGGACAGAAGATCTCGTTCTAGAAGTCCATACAGAAAAAACACACACCGAAATGAGAGAAAGTCAAGGTCTAGAAGTCCTTATAGAAATGGCAGAGAAAGTATAAATGCTAAATATCCATCAGGAAGAAGCAGCAATGGAAGGAGGCCTCGGTCTCGAAGCCCACACAGAAAGGTCATAGACGGTCCAAGTGCTAAAGGTGGATATCATAAAGGTAGCTCTGCAAGGAGATCTCGGTCTAGAAGTCCTTACAGAAAGTCCAAAGATGGGCCAAGTGCTAAAGGTGGATATGGTAAAGGCAGATTCACAAGGCGATCTCGTTCCAGGAGTCCTATCAGGAGGACAATAGCTAAAAAGGATGACGGAGGTGAAGAAAACAAGAAGCAACAGCCTAGAAGTCCTCTCAGAAAGAACACAGGCAATCAAAAACCAAAAGAAATTGAGGAGAAACATGATAAGGAAAAGATTTCTCTTTCCAAAGTCCCTGGCCAGGAAAGTGAAGAGGATCAAAATATAAAAGACAAAGTTGTAAAGTCCTGCCCAAAACCTGAAACAGAAAGCAGATTTCAATCTAAAAATCCTTTGTCTAAAACTGAAAACTCAGGTTTTAAAACTGTTGAAAGTCCACTAGAAAAAGGCAGAGCTGACCAAGTGAAAGAGAAAGATTTGAAGTTCATTAGCAAAAGTGCTTCACAATCTGAAGATGAAGATAAAAAAAGTGGAGACAAACTGTTACAACCTGAACAGAGAGGAGCAGCAAGTTCTTCCATCAATGATGTCGCAAAAGTCTCAAGTAAGTTTATTTTAACACAATTTAAAAAAATATAAAAAGCATATAAAAAAATATAAAAGACAAATATTAAGCAAGTCAGGCTGTTTGACAAGCCTGTTTCTAACATTATATCATTTGCTCTCACAATATGTATTCACCCTAACAGCAACTAATCAAAATGATTTGAATTTAATGAATATAAAGGATAACGTATTAGGCGACTCGTGTATAAGATGACACCCCCCCCCCCCAAAAAAAAATAAATTGATGTTATTTTGCTTTAAAAAGGCCAATTTTCGAATGTAAGACGAATCAGTTTTTCTTGAGATATCGGCACTGCTACCATTCAAGTTTGGCGGCCATTTTAAAAGTAAAACGGAAATATGCTTACGCAACAAAATCTATACACGAGGACCTTATCGTCAAAACAAAGCGTTTTCATTACGAACTTTCGTATTTTCGAAATAACGGACTGCTTTGAGTCATGTCTTCCCTTTTTGACAGAAATGCTCTCACACGCATAATCACTGTTCACAGACTGCTCTCGTGTATAAGACGACCCCCCCCCCACAAACATTAACTAATGGTTTGGGTACGAAAACCTTGTCTAATACACAAGAATATAAGACGAATCAGTTTTTCTTGAGATATCGGCACTGCTACCATTCAAGTTTGGCGGCCATTTTAAAAGTAAAACGGAAATATGCTTACGCAACAAAATCTATACACGAGGACCTTATCGTCAAAACAAAGCGTTTTCATTACGAACTTTCGTATTTTCGAAATAACGGACTGCTTTGAGTCATGTCTTCCCTTTTTGACAGAAATGCTCTCACACGCATAATCACTGTTCACAGACTGCTCTCGTGTATAAGACGACCCCCCCCCCACAAACATTAACTAATGGTTTGGGTACGAAAACCTTGTCTAATACACAAGAATATAAGACGAATCAGTTTTTCTTGAGATATCGGCACTGCTACCATTCAAGTTTGGCGGCCATTTTAAAAGTAAAACGGAAATATGCTTACGCAACAAAATCTATACACGAGGACCTTATCGTCAAAACAAAGCGTTTTCATTACGAACTTTCGTATTTTCGAAATAACGGACTGCTTTGAGTCATGTCTTCCCTTTTTGACAGAAATGCTCTCACACGCATAATCACTGTTCACAGACTGCTCTCGTGTATAAGACGACCCCCCCCCCCCCCCAAACATTAACTAATGGTTTGGGTACGAAAACCTTGTCTAATACACAAGAATATAAGACGAATCAGTTTTTCTTGAGATATCGGCACTGCTACCATTCAAGTTTGGCGGCCATTTTAAAAGTAAAACGGAAATATGCTTATGCAACAAAATCTATACACGAGGACCTTATCGTCAAAACAAAGCGTTTTCATTACGAACTTTCGTATTTTCGAAATAACGGACTGCTCTGAGTCATGTCTTCCCTTTTTGACAGAAATGCTCTCACACGCATAATCACTGTTCACAGACTGCTCTCGTGTATAAGACGACCCCCCCCCCCCCAAACATTAACTAATGGTTTGGGTACGAAAACCTTGTCTAATACACAAGTAAATATGGTACTCCAAATTTGCTTCAAAAAAAGAATATTAATATATCTATGGGTATTTCTGTTATAAGAAATACAATTTTGACAACAGAACCATTGCCCATCATATCTTATTTATGATATATACCGTATGTACTTGAATATAAGAAGACTTGTTTATAAGGCAACCCCCCCTGTTTGGTGGCCATTTTAAAGGGGAAATGTAAATGTGCTTATGCAACAAGCTCTTATACACAAGGATAACCTGTGGACGTAGAATTACGGTTAAACGTAAATATGATGTCTGTGACCTCCTTGACTTTAGCGTAAAAACAAAGTGTTTTCATTACGAACTTTCATATTTTCGAAATAACGGATATCGGACATAGCGGATGGATTTAATTGCATTTTAAATGATAAATAAAGGTACTTACCCAATATTATCACAAATTACACTTCGCAGATCAAGAATTTCTCCACGTAGTAAAACTTAAATACGATGTCTGTGATGTCTCCACGTTCTTGACCTTAGCGTAAAAATAAAGCGTTTTCATTACGAACTTTCGTATTTTCGAAATAACGGATACCGGACATAGCGTATCGATTTTAATTGCATTTTAAATGATAGATAAAGGAATTTACCCAATATTATTACATATTACACTTGGCAGATCAAGAATTTCTCCACGTAGCAAAACTTAAATACGATGTCTGTGAAGTCCTTGACCTTAGTGTCAAAACAAAGCATTTTCATTACGAACTTTCAGGGATCCAACATTGCTCAATATATTAATATTTCAATGCGAGTTAACACACTTTGGCGGGGCTTTGCTCGTTTTTGTGCCAAAGACAAGAGCCTCTCCCTGTCACTTCCACCTTTCAAAATGGCGGCCTCATGTTGCGTATGCATATTTAAACATTGTTAAGCTGACATTTTCTCCGATTTTGTGTGTAATTTACACTTATTAAATGAAGGCAGACTACTCTTGACACATGGTAGAATATTTCTATTTGATGAGATTTTAATTATATCGCCGTTTGGGGAGTTTGTATCTGGACAGTATGAGCAAAGTGGACATTTAGTTGTTATGCCCGGTCGTGAGCTAAATTTACATCCACAGGTTGCCCTTGTGTACAAGACGACCCCCAAACATGAACTAATGGTTTGGGTATGAAAATCTCGCCTAATACACAAGTAAATACGGTACATAAAGTGGGTGATGTGGTTTTATTTCTTTCTCAGCCTTACCCTAGGAATATAGAATCATGTTATTTTGTTGTGGATTGAGATGGCATGTCCAGAAAAGTGTAATTATTTGAATATGTTGTAATTGCAGCAAATCTTCCTCCTACAATTTCACCTATGTTAACAGCTAAATTCATCATTTTGTAAACATTCTAACTGTCAATGTTATTTTATCTGCACTGTAAGGTAGCACCTAATGACAAGCAAAGAAAGGTTGTTATTACAAAATGATAGAAATTTATTGAAAAAAAGAGATTTATTTATGAGAGAAACAAATCAAAATATGTCATCAACAGGAAACTTTGAATATGCAAATGCCTGCCACTAGGTTGCTCGGAGCAAGGCAAAGCATTAAGTACCAACTCTGCAGTGTTCTCCCTTTCACTGCTGCCTTCCTATGTGTGCATTTTGTGTTTTGCATTGGGTCACGATAATTAATGGAGCATTCCTTGATGTTTTCATATGATTTTCCTCAAGAGAAAGCAGCATTTTTCATGTCCCACTGGAAAGTGTTATTTTCTACCTGACAATCATGCATACACTCCTATATGTTTACTGCCTCGAGGTGGCCATTTTTTTCACACAGGTTTGCCACTTGCCAAGATTCCGGCTCATCCTCCTCAGTGCTTCTGGTTCTCCACCACTTTAGGTTTCCGTAATGGTGGCAACATCTGATACATAGCATGGTTTGGCTTTGTTGAATGCTAGTTTCCTCAGACTTAATGATTTACACTTGAAAATATTAATGATAATGATAATATCATGATGTTTCAATAATTATATTTTGTTAGAGACTGAGATTTGCGTTGTCAACAGGAAGAGGTGGAAAGCATTTAAGATTTTGTGAAGACAGTTATTTGTGTTTACCATCAGCAAATAGGGAAAAATTCCACAACATGTTCAGTCTGATAATTGTTCTATTTAGTTGTACAGGTCAACAGGGATATTATTTATTTGCAATTTTTTTAATGACAAGAACAATGTCACGGGAATCCAGCAAATGAAGATCATGTTGAAGCTGGAAAATGTAGGAGTTTCTTACCCTCATTTTCTGGAATGAAGAGAAAGCAAATGATGTTTGTTTTCAGAGAGAGCCCATCTGGGTTTGGAGGAGGGGGGATGGAATTAAGATTTAAGAATTGAACAATTAATAAGAATGTTATTTATTTGCAAGTGTCAATGATGTTTATGATTAGAACAGCGTCATGAGAATCCAGTAACTTATGGGAGTTCCTAACCCCCACTGTCTGAAATGGAACCACAATTTAAAACACTTTTGTGGGGCCATGCTTTCTATGCAGGCCTCAAAGCTTTATGGAAAGGACAGGTATGGCCAAATATTTTACCAACTCTCAAATTGAGGTGCAATGGCACGGGGCAGGAGGGCTACAATTTGATGTAGTTGAAGGTGATGTGGACTGGATTGGCAGCCAGAAGGCTGATATTTTGTACCTGGATGCAGCAGGTAATGCATTGGATGGGGATTGTGACCCCACCACCTCACAGAGAGGGTGTTGCCAGTCGCCTGAGAAGATTAGGAGTCCAGATAGTCATCCTCAGCACTATTCTGCACCGGGACAAACCAAGATTTACAGAGGCGCAGTGCTTACAGGAGAAAGTCAACATCTACAACTCAACTATGCATCAGAAGCTGGTTTCCTCAAATGCAACCCGAAAGACCCAGGGTTGTTACAGAGATAAGAGAATATGGTGGTGGACACACAAGAAGTTGGCAAATCGTCCCCCTCTCTATGAGGATGGAATCCACCTCAACGATGTAGGAAACATTGTGTTCCGCAGTATTCAGTTGGCATTGATAGAAGCAAGCAAACAATTGATTGCGAACCCTTAGGGGTCAACCAGGTCGGGTGTGGTATTGAAGTTGAAACACTTATTGAAGGACAAAATAATGGGGAGAAGTTGAATAAGGAAAGTACAGGATATAAAAATATCATATTTGAATTAGGAGTTTTTCAGGGACTAAGGTGGAACAAGGCCCAAGTTGGAATGAAGCACAGTAAGATAAGAACAGATTAAAAGATGCAACTGGCAGTATAAAATTTGTTGTGTTACATATTAGATCCTCCAGAAGGAGAAAATCTGTGTGAGGAGGAAAACAAACATAAGGTTAAGAGGGGTGAAGAATGTGAAGAATAACGATTTGGTTCTTCAGAGCATTTCAACGCCAGCACTACTGATACCTACCACAATAACCCAGAAGGCCAGGGAGGACCATGGCTGAACCACAGTTGATCCCTCACTATATATTGCAGATATAATAGCATCACCAGGTAAAGCCATACAGCTGAACAGGTATCATGTACTTAACACGTAGATAAAGCAACAGCATCATCAAGTATTCAAATCAAATAAACGAATTGAAGTAATCCGTTTCTACCAGCTTGTCTACCTGTTACTTCATTGACAAGTCAGCCCAAGCCGCAGTCAGAAGGGGAAGTTGATCACAAGGGGAAGTAGGTCACAAGGGAAGTAGGTCACAAGGGGAAGTAGGTCATAAGGGGAAGTAGGCCACAAGAGGAAGTAGGTCACAAGGGAAGTAGGTCACAAGGGGAAGTAGGTCATAAGGGGAAGTAGGTCATAAGGGGAAGTAGGTCACAAGGGGAAGTAGGCCACAAGAGGAAGTAGGGGATATAGCAGTGAAACAAGTGTTATGGAGTCATGTTTTCAACATTTCTGTGAGAACTATTCCACTTCAGAGAACCTCAGATCAGATTTTGCACTTGAATACAGACACCTCATGTGCAGTTGATTATGCCAATATGCACAAGAAGGATTTCTTTTAAAAGAATTTTATGTGCTATAAAAACTGTAGAGATTATTTATGTACCGGTACTTGTGCATTATACATCCATGGGTATAAGAATAGGTCTGCAATATCAATAAATAAGTCTGCAATATCAAGACATTTGGTAGGCTTTGCAATATCTTCATATGATTCTCAGAAGCTCAGGCAAATATTTTATGTTATTCTGTCCATCAACTTTGATCTTGTCGTCTGAAACTACTGGTTGGAGTTCTCAGGAATTAATGGGAAAGATGTATTTTTAGATGACCAATTCTCTCTATTTTCCATGAGGGTCATATTTTTTACATCTTGTTATATATTTTTTTTAAATGTAATAATAGGCTGCCATTTTGAATAATATAAAAAATATAAGCCAATGAGAATCAAGTAACATGCATTTTGATTGGTCAAAATAAATTTTCATCTGAAGTCTGCTCTTGGGAAGGATTGTAATGATCATTTATGAAGCAACAAAAAATGTTCACAAACATCATAAAAAAGCAATGATCAGCATAGCTCCAAGGCCATTAGGTGAAACATCTTCATGTCGGCTGTTACCAATACACAATGTGCCATCTTCCTCCGTCCTCTATAAACAGTTTCTGAAACAACAAGATAGCACATCATAAAAACTATGACCTATTAGTACAAAACAGGCAAAAACTCTCCTGTACACAAGGTTGTGTCTACAGAAAAGCAGTGCCAGAACAAATTCAGATGATTCTGTTTTATAACAACTTCTTGATGTCTCCCAAAGACATCAAGATCATCACAAAATTTGATAAATTCATTTTTGTTACATGATTAACAGTGTCTGGATTATTAATGTGTAAATATTCTTGTAGGTCTTTTGAACATTTTAAGGTAATTTTTGTGCCCCCAAGCTTACTTCTTATTATGCAATCTTAAACTGGGCCACATTCCTGTGTTAAAATTGGGCAAAAATCAAAGTCAATTTAAAATTAGAGAGTTGCAGAGAAAAAAACTTCATGTTCGCTTTTGTGTGCTTTGAAGGAACGAATGAGATACGCGCAAGTCAAAAAAAAAAGACCAAAGCAGACAGAGCAGATGAACACTGATACAGAATGAAAGTATTCAGGAGAAAACATGCAGAGAAAGTGTACAAATACGGATATACATGTATACGGACAAGACGGATGTATTGCAGACAGAACACAAATGAGAAGCTGACCAATACGGACATTTGTTTTCTGTTCGCATCTTATTCTGACTAACTCTGTTCCTTGTGCGTGTATTCTCTGTAACTGTTCGTGTTTTCTATAATATTAGTGGACACAGTCAGGACACAGTCAGGACACATTCAGAATGAGTCAGGACACATTCAGGAAGAGATACGAAGAAAGCGTTCACATTCCGGACGCAATCAGCATGAGTGTTAATAATAACCAGGAACCTGTGATAAAGTAAATTGTATTGTTTCTATTTTAAAATATGAATAAACATTTTTTTTAACATGTAGTACAACTTGGTTTGTATTCTCTGATGGTGAATTTGAAGTCCGCACAAACATGGGTTTGTCTTCAAACAGAAATGTTTTCACCGCAATGCATATTATTGCAATTTATCCCAAGTTGAGAACTTTAAATGGGCTAGATTATCTGGATCCTGCAGCTTGTAAACAAAACATGAAGGAAATCAAATTTGAACTACTGAAACAATGTCTTATACCTGTATTTTCTTAATATTATTTTTGAAATGTGGGATGGGTTTTGTTCTTTTCATGGTCTTCATGGAGTAACCTGGCTTCACTCGACAAAAAAATTTACCACTTTTTATCACTTTTTGCTTTGTTTATTTGAAATGGATGGTCAGAATAAAGGGTCATATGATTGATATTTTGTATTTGCAGGTGATCTTCTGGCTGTGCCTAACACAGAGTCACCAGGGTTATCAGGTCAGTAATTGAACTCTCCATGTTGTTTTTTCTGTGCTGGAAGGCATCAAACTTAAAAAGAAAACTTATATTGTCCCAAATTGATTATGATGTGGTTATTTTAGAGCTTCAGTGACAAGAAATAAATGTCAATCATTTATGAACATTCTATGA
Organism: Amphiduros pacificus; assembly: GCA_949316495.1. Taxonomy (NCBI): domain Eukaryota; kingdom Metazoa; phylum Annelida; class Polychaeta; order Phyllodocida; family Hesionidae; genus Amphiduros; species Amphiduros pacificus. The sequence continues at coordinate 38,541,129 of OX439002.1, forward strand.
AGAATATATGTGTTCATCCAAAAAATGTTTTCATCATATAATTTTATGCACTTGAGCAAAGATTAAATATATTATTTTAAATCCCACAATATTAAAAGAAAATATTTTAAATTTGTATTCAGGTTCATAATATTTTAATTTAAATCTGTTTCTAGTGAATTCCTTCCCAGGCATAGAACTGTATAATTGGAATCATGTCTCAACAGCTAACATAAAAAAATTGAATTAAACAAATCTTTCTTGAATATAAATTGAAAATAGAATATTACCCCATAGCGTATTTCTTTCTATTTGGTACATTCACTTAAGTTCTCAATATGTAAAGTGATGACATGTGATGAATGCTTTATATAAACTTGCATTTATGTATATGTTCAAATGTAGAACTTGCTGTTTGTAAATATTGGCAGAAAAAACTCATCCTTGAACAATTGTTTTAGCAGGGGCATATTTTAAAGGCGAAAAGAAGCAGATTAAAGCCATAGTCTGTGGTGATACATTCATAGCTGACCTTAAGGAGTACTGCATGAACACGCCAGGATCGGACCTGAACTTCGAACTTACTGACACATCTGTTGAAATCTATTCAAATAAGGCAATGAGGATCAACCATTTAGAGTCAGATGAGATGCTAATGAAGACTGTGAAACAATGCAAAGAGCCCTTGGTGATCTTTATTAGTGGGATTGGAAATGACCTGGATGGAGGAATGTCTTCTAAGGCGCTGGCTAATAGAGTGGTCACTTTTGCACAAAGATTACATAATGCAGGAGCTAACTACGTCATATTGGGGTCCTGTATTCCACACAATAAACCCCTTTTCATATCCCTGACGAATTATAAAAGCAAAGTACATTCTTTCAACTTGGTTATGTCGAGAATATTAAGAAAACCATCAGCAAAAAAGAAAACCAATAGTAACAAAAGCTTATATGAGTCCAATCAATATCTGATTTGGTGGATTCACCAGATGAAGAAAAATCCCCCACTGACAGACAGAAACACAGAGGGTGCTCTGCTGACGAATGATGGACAGGCAATCCTGTATAAAAGCATGTGCAAAGCTCTCCACAGGGCAGAACGTCTCCTGAAACAGCATATGTCAACTACTACATCTGAAAGCAAGTATCTCCCATTTATTTATTAAAGTTGCATGAGACAAAGAAAAAATGTAAGGATCACTCACATGTTTTCAATGACATTAATCTTTTCATAGACCCAGTATAGATCTACCAGTACTATTGAAGGTAACTTCAAGTGTCTCTTGGTTTTTAGCTCAGCTGACTTCTTGAAGTCGCAGAGCTTTAGGAGTGGGGAAAATGTCTGTCCATCTGTCAACATTTCTTTAAAAATCTTCTCCAAACTACTAGTGATATATGTTTCATATGAAGATTGAGATTCCTTCAAATCTTAGTGATGTCACCATTGACCTTAGTGCAGTGACCTTGAGGTCACACATTTTGTAAGGAGTGTACCTCAGCAACCACCTACAAGAGAAAATTAAAACTTGGTATACAGAAATGTCTTATATCATAGCTGTGCCTCGACATACTGGTTGTGATTATGATCATCAGCTATCTAAGAATAGGTTTGATCTTAATCATGTGTCAATACATACTCATTAATTTACTTATATAAACTAAGGCAATGAAAACTCTTGCATTAGATTTCTGCCATGCATTGCCCACGAAATGTTCTCATTCAACATTTTTGTTTAACAAAATCTGTGATGTTCTTTTGCAGCACTTTCCACTCCTGCATCTAGTTTGCTGTGTGATGCAATTACAGCCTCATCTTTACCAGAGATGGAGCCACCTAAGTACCCTAGCCTGCTGCCCACCCCTTATGAGACTCCATATCCATCAAATGCAAACATGATGTCTTTCATTGGTATGAATCCAGCACCACCAATCCCTAGCCTGGTGCTTCCACCTGGTGGGAATCCAGCATCATCAACCCCTAGCCTGATGCCTCCACTTGGTGGGAATCCAGCATCATCAATCCCTAGCCTGATGCCTCCAGCTGGTGGGAATCCAGTACCATCACATCCCAGCCTGGTGCCTCCACCTGGTGGGAATCCAGCAACATCAATCCCTAGCCTGATGCCTCCATCTGGTGGGAATCCAGCACCATCACATCCCAGCCTGGTGCCTCCACCTGGTGGGAATCCAGCAACATTAAACCCTAGCCTGATGCCTCCACCTGGTGGGAATCCAATACCATCACATCCCAGCCTGGTGCCTCCACCTGGTTGGAAACCAGCACCATCAATCCCAAGCATGATGCTTCCACCTGGTGGGAATCCAGCAACATCAATCCCTAGCCTGATGCCTCCACCTGGTGGGAATCCAATACCATCACATCCCAGCCTGGTGCCTCCACCTGGTGGGAATCCAGCACCACCAATCCCTAGCCTGGTGCCTCCACCTGGTAGGAATCCAGCATCATCAATCCCTAGCCTGATGCTTCCACCTGGTGGGAATCCAGCACCATCACTTCCCATCCTGGTGCCTCCACCTGGTTGGAATTCAGCACCACCAATCCCTAGCCTGATGCCTCCAGCTGGTGGGAATCCAACACCATCACATCCCAGGCTGGTGCCTCCACCTGGTGGGAATCCAGCACCACCAATCCCTAGCCTGGTGCCTCCACCTGGTAGGAATCCAGCATCATCAATCCCTAGCCTGATGCTTCCACCTGGTGGGAATCCAGCACCATCACTTCCCATCCTGGTGCCTCCACCTGGTGGGAATCCAGCACCACTAATCCCTAGCCTGATGCCTCCAGCTGGTGGGAATCCAACACCATCACATCCCAGCCTGGTGCCTCCATATGGTGAGAGTATTGATGAACTAGATTTGGACTCATTACCCCCATCCATCCCTTGTCCAATGCCTTCAGAAAACAAAATAAAATCAGGCAAAAAGGAACATGGTTTTATCCCTGAAGACCAAGGAAATATCGGACAAAAAAGGGCATCAATTCCAGTCAACCCAGATTTGAGAGTTTTACCTCTGATTATGCCAAGTGTGCCATTAAAAGTTAAAGTGCAAACATCTTTCATATTTGGAAATTCAATTTTGAAGGACTTCAAAAATTATCTAACTACAGAACATATGCATGCAAAGTATAATCCACGTGATTTCTCAGAATTTTGTTCAAAATGTATGTCCTTGAATGATGTAATTGCCAAATGTTTTATTCACGGAAAAGATGTTCAGAAAGAAGGCTTCAATCCACTGCCAGTCAATATGCTCAAGGTCCTGAAGCCTTCCGTAGCAACCATTGATGTGGGGTCTGATTACATTGTCAAGGGGCATGACATTAATGAAATATTGGATTACATTAAAGGTCTGGTACTAGCACTGAGAGATACCTTTCATGTCAAACACATTTGGGTTGCTCCCATACTTGACAGGGAGGCAACAGGCAGTCAGATCTCCCCAAAGGAATTCAGGCAAAGGGCATCTGAGCTGAATGATCAATTGAAACAATTTTGCAACTCTGAAGAATTGACCTCTTTTCAAATACACTCAGGATTATGGAAGAATCCAACTAAAAATTGGTCAAACGATGGTATCCACCCCAACAAGGTAACAGGCAGGAGGTTATACTCAAAGTCTATACATGATGCCCTCAGAAAAAGTGTTAGCATTATAAATGAAAAGAATTTATAACTACCAAGTTCTCCACATAATATTGATGTACAAATCCAAATTGATTGAAGCAGAGTACAATACTACTAAAATGAATGATGTAAATATCTCTGCATAATATTACATTGAAAGGTAAAGTATCCAAATATTGAAACAAATTAGATTTTTCTGAATATATTTGGAAGAATATTAATGGAGTGTGTTATATAAAATTTCTGATTTTCAAAATGTACAGCAATAAACTGAAATATTACTTTCCTTTATGGATATTACAAATTGTTTTCCATAAAACAAGCATTTCAAGGTAACATAGAGCAATCATCAGGCTGGTAAATAATTTCACTCTGATGTTCAAACTTCTCTGAATTTATATGTTTATATTTGCTATTTCAGTCCAATATTAAGGGGAAATAAATATAAGATATACCTGAAAGAATATTTATGGAAGAAAAATGTTTTGGAAGCATTTGATAATTTTAAATGTAAAGTACCAGAAATAAAAAAAATATATATTGATGCTACTACATGTAGCTTTAATGGATTACTGGAATTGTAACTGTTTTGAGTCATCATTTATTAACTCCTTTGTCCTGGGACTTTTGATTATTCCAAGTTCCTTCATTCTTTCTTCTTTGTCTTCTGAAAGGAAATTGTCGAATCCTTTACCCACACTTTTTCATGAATTGATTAAAAACTGGTAAACAAATTGAACCCCAAAAATGGCATCAAATCTAATTTTTATAAATATCTTTGTAAGGCTTTAATGATTAAATTTTATCACATGCCTCTAAGGTCCCGAGATATATCTCTAACAGTAAGACATGTAATTTAAGCCAATATTTTTATTATCTCTGTCATTTCGTGATTTCAGATATAGTGCTGCCTTACTGAATTGTCATATCCCAGGTCCTCAACATAACAATCCACCCAATCATAGATTTACAAGAATGGGTTAACCCTTTAGGCACGAGCCTCAGCTCATATGGGAAATTGTATCACAAGTTCAATCTCAGCATGGCCGGGGATCGAACCCACAACCTTTGACCAAAGATTGATGATTCTCTAGAAGAAAATTGAAATCTTTCAAACAAAGATCATACCATAATTTCCTGCTTTAGATAAACATGTATATTGAAGAATCTAAATGTGTATTCAACAATAAGAAACACAGATAACAATCAAAGACCAAGGTACAAGATCTGTGCCTCAAATTGATCTGTCAATATTTATTGATTTCAATCCATCAGACTCACTCAAATTGATTACAAACAAATAACTCTCATGAATATGAAACTTTCAAACCTGGCAAAAGAAGTCTTCTCCCATAATGTCAGACATTGATTTCATATTAAACATGTGATCAAAATGGGGGATTTTAATCAGTTTTGTCAAAAAACAAATGGTTAGGGAGCATGATCTCATCCTTATCACTTACACAGCATTCTGGAGTCTATTTTTATCACATAGATGGCTTTCTGTTAATAAATAATAGAGACAAATCATTAACCAGTTGAGAAAAAAAAATCTCATAACAATAATAATTCTTTGGGGAAGCTACGGATGGTCTAGTATATATTATAATCGTTGACACCACAGATCATTACAGTACCATTTGTGACATGTCACAAGGTATCTAAATTTTCCTGGTCGAGACACTTTTTCAGTAATCAATCCTTTCTCTTTCTTTCACCTTCGCTATGATTTTTTTTTTTTTTAGCAATAGTAATTAAGACTAAATTCTGTTAATTGTAAAACTTTATTGCCATTAAAATAAGTAAAGGAATTGGAACATAAAAGTATCATATATTTTATGTGAGACTTCATAACAAAATAACATAATAAATGTATAAATCTGAAAGTATTTAGTATACTGGAATGTATATGTAAGATACACTAATTCTGACATGGATGGATTTCCATGAGTAACTTATGCGATATTAGTGTACTGTTAATAAAGAATGGTCAAAGTACATTCTGATATGTTACTATCAAACATAATCTACTTCATCATTACAGTAATGCACCTAAATATGTAACTTTACAGGTTGTCTTGCTTTGAGTGACATATAATGAATATGTTTATTTATGATTTACAGCCTTAAACGACCCTGGTGCCCCTGTGGTCCACTTGGGTTTTGCTCTGAACTCAAGAGATCTTCTTTGACATTGACTGCTATTAATAGCTGATGTTGTGGCATGCCATATAGTTGTAGAATACAGTCAAGTCCTGGCAAAGACCTTGTGTTGTCCGGAAAAGTCAAACCATCTTATTTATGCTTCAGTGGCTCTCCATTCAAATAATGACCTCCTTATTTGAGATGATCAGACACTTTCAAAATATTCTCTAGTTATCTATTATATTATCAGAATTAAGTTCTATTTTTTCTGTTTAGTTCTACATGAATTCAATTGAATAACATGGATCAAGAACATACATGGTTAAAAAATAACTACATGTAAATATGTATTTGATATTAATGCACTAAAATTTCTAGTCACCACTAACCCTTTTTGCTCCTAAAATCCAATCTACCTTTACATTATCCATGCATGGAACATGATACCTCCCCTGTCCACTCAGTGGATGATGGTAATTTACATCGCTAATGCATGACCCTTTGAATCAGGTCAATAGTCTGGGTATTTGGACTTCCCCTTGTGTATAAAAAGAACTAAATGCATTGTAATGCCCCAAAACAATATTTCTGGTTGAGAGTGCTTATTGGTGCAAAAAATCCTTCAATGTGCTTGAAACCCGAAACAAACTCCTGGCTATAAATGTAAAGTGTAAATATCACAGGATCACAATGCTTTACACAGGGTTCCCAGGTGGCAGGACCTACCCACTTTTCAGGACTAGGTCTGCCACTTGGGAACCCTGCTTACAAAATGGTGTAACTACATGAGGATAATTATGTTGTGAAAAAAATAGTTAACGTTAGGGGAGACAGTGCCTTCTAAAGTTCTTTTTCACCGCCAAAAAAAGTCATTTGAACCCAAAAAAATGACATGGTGCAAGATAATTGCTTTGTATGAAAATAACTACAAAACAGATTTCAGCCTGTAATGTATCAAATGCTTCGGGATGGATTTTTTAAATTTGATTTATAATTTGTTTTTAAAAGTTTATCATTTTTAATCATTTTAGATTTAAAGTTGACGTCAAAGTCAGAAAAATATGTTTTTTGTAAGTAATGATTAAAGAAGGGATAAAGCTTACTTGGAAAAACATTTGGGGAATAACTCCACTAGCAATCTTCAGAACTAAGGCATTAATCTTTACCTAGAATGATGTTATTTAGTTTAAATAGACAGAATTTTAAAAGATGTCTTGTAACTCAAGTAATTTGTGTTTTTGTAAATAAAATAATTCAAATAAATGTAAATTTTTGACACCTTTTGGTAATTTTTGACTTGAATTTGAAGAAAGTTAGGTATCTCAAAATATAGACCAATAATCAAAATTCCCTCTATTTAAACTAAATCAGAGAATAATATTTGGAGTAAACCTGTTCTTAAATTTTGGTAATTAATCTTGCAAAACTTCTGAATTTTGTCATAAAAAGTGTGGGAAATTTGGAGAAATATGATATTTTGTTTACTTATTTTTTTGTATCACTGGGCAGTGATGAGGTCGAATGCAGCAGCTACCGGCTAATGGATTAGTCATAAAAGATCACTAAATGATGTTTTCATATGTATGTATCAACATTAATCCCCTCTGGACAGAAATATGTTACCTATTTAGCTTACTTTGGTACAAAGGTGCACTATTTAATGTAGTTCAAGGAGTAATGAAGTCATAATGGTGATGTGGCTTTCAATGAAATAGTGATGTCATACCTTGTAACTTGGCAACAATCAACAACACATTTCATACAGCTGTGATCCTCTGTATGAAGTGTCCCTATTCCCCCTAATGTTTAGTGTAGTAAAAATGATATAAATATAAGGCATTATATCCTATAAAAAGTAGCTACATATTGAATAGCAAAATGATACATTATATGCTCCTGTTTTGCAAATCGTCATGTCTTATTACATCAATTCTGGCCCATTTTACTTCATTAACAAAACAAATCCTTCCTATTAAACCTTGTTGGGTTGGAGATAATTTGTATCAAGGTCAGGAGGTCAATCCTAGGTCTTCCAGGCACTCATTTTCACTGTCCTCACTGAAACATTATTTGGTTAATTAGTTTATGTTTGCTGTCATTGAACTCAAACGTTGGAATATTTGTTTGTGTTCGTTCTACATATGCATTAGGCAAAGAAAAGTATATTGTTTCAGATTTTTTCACAAGGAAGTTAGCACAACAGGCAGATTTTATACTTATTCCTCTTCGAAATCTCACCAATTTCAAGTGAAAAAACTGCTTAAAAGTCACATGACAAGAAAATTGTGAAAATGTTTATATTGTGCCATAATATATTACAATACATGGACATTGCATTTCAACATGTTTTACACATTTTTATAAATGGAGTACAGAATTATAGTGGATCAAAGTGATTTGCTGGACACGCCCCTTTTTATGTGGGTCAAATCAGGGCTGATGAGATTTTGCCGGAAGTGACGCATGTTCGCCCTTCATGTTCAAACAAACCACTCCAAGCCAGTGAAAGTCTTAAGGGATTGTAATTTATAAGTAATAACATGAGTGTTGATAACATCTTTGAACCACTGGTGGCCTAATTAGCACATGTGGATAGTAGGTCAGATCATGTTTCACATCATAGTCACTTGGATTCTGCCTGTAGTGATGGGGAGGACAGGAATACAGCCAGCCTCCCAGTTGAGTTTGGCAAACTTACATCTGCCTCTTGAGATTATTCAGATTTTACAAGGGACTGACTGAGCTATTCTTTATCATAATGTTATGGTCAAAGTCATTTCCTTGTTGAGAAAGAAATGTTGAAATCTCAAAGTATAGTATCATTTTTACAGAATTTCTATTTTTATTCAAAATTCCTTTGTCTGTTTGTATATAAATACTGATATATTATTTAGTTGGGTACCCACTGACACGAAATGACAGACATTAAAAAAATACCAAACTAAACATTTCAAATGGCCATTGAAATACAACTGCAGTGCATAAATAATATATAATCAGACCTCAAAATTTAGAAGTCAAAATAATTTCCAGCAATGAAACAGATCTAGAAATATGTGTCAAATGCTTTCAAAACATTTTTTTTCAATTATGTCAAACAAAGTTTAGCTCAACATTACTGAATATTAATAATATTCAACCAATTGATATTGTTACTGGTCATTGGTTAACAAATAAATAAATAAATTTTCAATGTAAAAAAATATGGAAATATCAACTAAAAATAATTCACAGATATTTTAAAAGTGTCATCTCAATGTTCCATTTACAGTTTGAAAACCCTTAAACTTCATGCCATAATGTTTAGGGCTAGCTTATAAGTGTCTTGAAACTGATATGAGTAGAGCAGGCCATATTTCAGACACTATACCCAGTTAAGTCATGTTTGTTTATTTTCTTCAATTAAAGTAGGAATTGTGGGATGGGAAGCTGATGTAAATGCAAGTCTCTATTTTACAGCCATAAGTTTTGCCATTAATCATATTTTCAATGGATGTTATTTGTGTAGAAGAAACTTACATCAGCTGTTATACATATACAGACATAGGAGGAATATGTGTGCAGGAGATGCATGCGGGGCGCAATGACGTAGGCAGCCTGCTGACCCAGTTCTAGGTCAAGGGAGTAGGTTAATTACCCTGGGGGTTCAAAGATCTTAGATTATAGCTAAACTAAACATCAGACTGCAGAAAAAAATGTCAGATGTTTCTCAGAGGTATGAAATCTAAAGATTTACCACTTAAAAAAATTCTTGTCATATGACTTTTAAGAATATAATGCAGACCATTATCTCATCCAGTGATCAGAAGAAATTTTGATATATTTTCTGGCTTGTTCAACATGGCTTAAGTGTTACTTACTCATCATAAGAGCTGAATTCAGTATGTTTGTACTCCTCCAGCATATCTAACTTCTCGGTTTCTGGCAAGTATCTTTTCAGGAAATAACACCAGCATTCCACAGTCTTTGACTTTCCATTGGGTCCATAGTTCTCCAAAGAATCACTAGGTGTCAGCATACCTTTGTGTTCTTGCCCAGTGGCAGCACTGTCTATGATATTTACGAGGATCTTGTCTCGAGTATATACAGTTGGATGCCACTCAAATTCATCACAGAAATTCCTCATCTTTCTATCAATTTCAAACACTTCACCTTTTATAATCTGAAAATAACAATACAAGAAGGGTAAATGGAAAAACTAATATGATTTCAAGTTTCTATTGTAACCAGAGAGGTGATTCCATATATATACTTCTATAATTATGTGTTTCATTTCAATTCCTCTCATTAAGATATGTATTTTGAACAGTGAATTTGAGATTATTATACATAACCAATTTGATCCTGACAAAGAAAAGGTGGTAACAGTCAAAGAGATAGTGATCTTCCAAAATGTTTACAAGATTAATAATGTAAAAGGTATTAAGCATCAATCCTACAATTTGGTGTATTGAAAGTGTAGCACAAACTTTGTTTGACCTCCATTGTGGCTCAAAGTTGGGTAGCACTGTTTCATTCTGGCACTACCCATAAACATATTGCCATACTCTAATGACATCATTTTACCTTTCAGTGTCTCTATGATAATACTCCACATGAAAATGATGCCAAGAAAGAAGTGTACTTTCATAAAGTGGCAATAAATTAGGGTCTTGTTAAAATAGAATTTAACGGGCAAACATGGGGATGCATCAATAAAAAAGAAAATAGACATGAAAAATAATTACATGTACATTTGTCACCAATATGTGAATTCTGAACGTTTTTTTGCAAGATTTGTGCTCAGTCCCTTTAATGTCCCCTGAAAATTCAACCTCCTTGACAACTTAGTGATAGCTATTAAATTTGTTAAAAATCATAAATAGCCACAGAGAAATCTTGAGGCTGATGGAACATAGATGTAACTAGTTATGGTGCTGTCACACAGAAATGTAACGTGTGGAACGAGTAGCTGTTTGCAAAAATCTTGATGTTGTGTAAAAAAAATACATCAAAACGCTGGAGAAAATGCCAATGGGATGGATGCTTTCTTTTTTGAGTGAGTGAGGAGCTTTTTCTTGACGTGGTGCAAACATCATTCACGTAGTTGTGACGTTACATATAGGTTTGTGTTAAAATTGGTCACAACGATCAGGCAACAAGCTGACCGAGTCTATGAAATCGTCACAATATTGTGCAAAAAAACTAAGCAAAGGTGTGACTTTTCTTGCTCGTTCCTTGCCCGCTGCCACAACATCCACCAGGTAGGAAAAACATATCAATTTTTTAACGTCTTAGAAATGAGCTGGGAACAACCTGGATGCATGAGTAACAAGGCCTAACGACGTGACGTCTGCCAAAACGTTGGAAAATTTTAAACATCCCAAAAACACTTGGCAGTCTAACATTGACCAACGTTACCCAAAGTGGCCAACTTTCCCCAAACGAGGTCAGAACTTTTATTAACGAGCTCAACGTTTGGTCAAAATTGAAAACTCGTTCCCCAAACGTCTTCAAAAACGTCATCGTGTGACAACCCCATTACCTGAAAATATAAAATCTTATCTACTTACAGATAAAAACTCCAACCAGTAATTTCAGGGGAGGAAATTGAAGTTGATGGACAAAATAACAGAAAATTAACACAATATTTATCAGTAATATAAATAGTTTGTGCATGGAATAATAACAATTATGGCATCTTCACAACATTAATATTAAATCTCACATGTCCATGTCCAGCAGAGTAGAGAAGAAATGGAAGATTGAACCTGGTTGTAACTACAAGCGGCCACCTGGTGGTGGTGACGGCAGACCCTATGAAGCGAGCAGTGCCATGATCCGGCGAGGGATCGGAGAAGTAATGGTGGTTAGGCTGGCCCTGCTTCAGTGTGCCGTATGTAAACAGGAGCTGTTTCTCTGACTCATCCTCACACTGGGCTGATGACATCACTGCTTCAAAATGAGAAAAAGTTTGACACCGGGATAAATTAATCTTTAAGTGTAACAGTACTTGGGACTAAACATGCTTAAGGGAAGAGCAGTTTTGCTGGTTCAGCTGATAGTTGGCACATGTAGCATCACTGGTCCATTAATTAATATGAATGTGTTTCCCCCTAAAATCTAATTTAATTCCAAATATTTAATATGGGTGATTTTAAGGTATGTACCTTACAGTCTCTTGACTCAAAAAGAAAAAGTGGTGACAAACTCAAAGATTTAAACACACCAACTCGATTTAAAGACGATTTTATGAGGAGATTTGCAAATTCATATCATATTAATGAAAATGAGTTAAAATTTCTGTTCTACCCTCACATTATCAGGAAATCACGTTATTTATTGTTATTTTTATCTTTCCAGTTTATTTTTAATTATTGGCAGCTTAGAAAAATATACCATGTTCATTGAAAAAAATACTATCAGAAAATGTAATTTATTGCCCTGCCAATATATGCGCTGTTATAACTAAATTGACCTAATACATATTATGTCATCATTTAAAATCAACAAAAAATAACAATAAAAAATTACAACATTAACAACAATATCATTAACCGGCAATATTTTGTTTTAAAAGTTTTTAAAAAGTAATATGAATAGTGACACATTTTTTATAAACATGTGTAAAAAATTAAAGGTTTGGAATATGCATTTTTCATTTTTTAATAATATCTATTATTGAAGAAATCAGAACAGAAATAAACAGATTTATTGGAAGTAATTTTGAGTGGATGGTATTGTAAGCTTCAAAAGAGCAACTATTCTGAGTTTTACTTTTAAAAAAATAAACCAAAATGTGGTGAAATACTCCAATAAAACTTTGGCCAATTCATTTTTTAAAAATATGAATCTTCAATTTTTTACTGTTCTGAAGTCGACAACTATGATAGGATCAAAGGATTTTGAATCCATTGTGTGAAACAAGGTGTTGCTATGAAGCTATAGCTCAAATAACAGCCGTTGCGCCTCCATTCCTAATTGCTCCAAGCTCTTCACTTTCTATGGGCCCAAGGCAAACACTCCACAGTAGCATCAAATGTATATACCATTTTGACCAAAGAAAAAAAAAACATTTACAACCCACTGGAAATAACAACAGCCATCACCTCCCCCATGACCATACCAATAACTGAGTAACACAGATTGTCCTTTTTTTATATGCACTGCCTGTTGGCAATTAATGTTAATTGCATTTGTTAGCCTCCAAAAATCAGTTCACCTTCATCAAATTACTCTGCAGAACCAATTGGCACCCCACTGAGAGAGTACTGAGAGAGTATATACATTGTATATTTTAATGTTAAAGTATGATGAGTGAACTTACTTGCATTTGAAATGTCTTCAATTCTGCTTCTAAAACGGGAAAAGATAAGTCCAACATGATAACTGTTTATCAGAAAAGTAAATCTGTTAATTCTGTTTACTGAGTACATTGACCTCATTATGACTATCAGGCTCATCATATCAATGATCATGACAGTTGATAGTTCTCAGCTCAGTCAGTGTCCAAGTAAATCTGGTGGCCTACACGTGTACATTTGTAATCTTAATCAATAAATAAGTTAACGTATAAACAGTTACAACTCAAAATTTGACACTTGTTCTACAGCCATCACTGGCATGAGACTGAGAGCCAGATACCGTACAGAGGAGTTCGATTGTTTATCTATCTGTGACAGCTAACATGGTATTATCGCTCATCACTTGTTATCAGGCTTCAAATTTTGTCACGTAGTGAAGCAGTGTCAAGATTAAAGAATTAATCAACAATATGTCATAGTCAGTAAACTACCATAAGCTAACATAAGTTTAGTAAAATTAAGCACAGTCACCATCAAAGTCCACACCAGCGATCTGAATAAACTGCGATCCTGTTGATTGTTTTGCTCACTAATAAATAAATCAACCACCAGGTTGCACCACTACACTTGATCACAACCCTTTGGAAAATGCTACAAATCATCCTGGATGCTGGGTACTGTCATCTTGCACATTAGTCTAGAATAATCGTCATCTTTTTGATTGGTAAGAAAGGAACACCACTACACTCAATACCAGGAAAAAATATTGTTTCTCACATTTTCCTTGTGAAATTGGAAGGTAGACAAGCTTATTTTGGTTAACACTTGTCATATGCCTTAGTAATCTGCTAAACAGAGGTAGTCAATTCTTAATCTACCTCTGCCTCCACAGCCTTCTAAAAAATGTTTTCACAAGGAGCATGAAAAAACCAAGATTATTAATAACTATGCAGAAATGCTCCTCCCTCCATGCACATCAGACATTAAACTGCACCACAGGTCGTGGCCATCATATGTTGACATCACTTGGGCTAGACAAAGCCAAGTTAGTAGGTGGAAAATAAAATACTCAATAACTGTTGATAATCTAACTGAGGATAATCTAATGATACTATTAATATTCATCTTTTGCATTATTAATAATCAAGATATTAAGGAAGAACATGTGAGTGCAGTGTTCAGGCTGGCAGGTCTCTCAAGTTGGTTCTGGTGGAAGGATCTCAAGAGTCCGAAGGACGAGTGAGATCCTTCCACCAGAACCAACGAGAGAGATCTGTCAGCCTGAACACTGCACGAACCTATGTTCTTGACTTTATCTCATACTTTACTCCTACAGATAGGTATGAGATAAAGGTTTTGGTTTGATGTCCAATCTATTTAAAGCAAAACAGAGAGGAAAACATTGCAGCATGTGTGGACCTATGTTGTGTGTGTCAAACAACATAAACAATGCCACGCCCCTTTTTAATGACGTCACACTCAATGATGTCATTGCAACATATATTTTACTATGTAATGACGTCATTGAGAGGTGGGCATTGAGATCCTTCCACCAGAACCAACTTGAGAGATCGCCAACCTCAAGGGAGATGCCGTGTTGTTGTAGGATAGGATCATTCACGAGTGCCTGAAGACCCGGGGCAGGGTCAACTCTGATGGTGATGCCTCCGTCTCCAAGGGACCGTACTTCTGAGCATACAATGAGGAGACCATTGCGTAGATCATCATGTTTTTCACTGTCTATAAAACATGTTAGGGTGTAAGCGGAGACTGTCTCTCGTAATAAGAGGATTAATTGGCGCTTCCTCTTAATGACGTCAGCAGCAAAGGACGAGCCGATGGACTGGGGGGGTTCACTCGTGGTCTGTGGGTGCAGATGAGACGGGAGGGACTTAATTGCTGAGCAGTGATGACATCCTTCCGTGACCTCTGTCAGTGTTTTATCGAGATCCAGAGAGAAAAAGTATCTCATGGATAACTGTTTAAGTTGGTGTTGTGATGGGTGGTTGAAGCGTAAGTGCAGGGCAGTCAGTAGTCCTGCTACTACCTTGCGTGGGACGACGACTCTCTCCCGGACGGGTTGGAATGGCTGGTTTTCCCGCACAACTAGTAGTCCATCATTAGAGATGGTTGCTACTCTTAAGTATCTCTTGACATCAGGTATCTTGGTAGACTTTTTGGTGGGGCGGGTACCCTGTGACAAGTGAGAATGTGTGCGACGTAGGTTTGGACACTCACGTTGGGTGGATAGCCATGCCGCTCTGCTAGTAAATGGCATGTTCGCGGCGCCTGACATCACCTCCTTGACTGTTAGGTGTCTGACCACTGTGTCGTCAGCTTCACCTACAAACTTACATATTTGACACTTATTGTCGTTGCAATCTTCTGGGTGCCTGCTTGAGTAGTCTGACGGCAGGTTTGCCACACCCGCGATGTGTCTTATTGTGATGTGAAATCTGCCAACCGTAGATAAGAAGGATGTTACCCTCGCGCTGTTTGAAAACTCCCCACGTAGCAACTTTTCATACGCCTGTACGCATGGCTTACTGTCGGTCAGAACTTGTGCTGTGTGTTTGCTCTGTATAATGAAAGGGGCAAAGTGTTTGACAGCAGAGCCAATTGCGAGAGCTTCTAGTTCACAGGGTAACCAGGCCATTTGGTAAGACTTTAATTTGGCATTGAAGAATCCTGCTAGGTTTGGTTTTCCCTCACGAAGTGCGTACAAAGTGGCTGCGATGCCCTTGGTTTTGATTGAGGCGTCAGTAACAATCCATAAGTCATCCTTTGGTTTTGGTACTACTATCTGTTTGCAGTCCTTTAGTGATCCCTGGGCTTGTTTGAAAGCCTGTAGTAGCTCGTCTGACCAGGTGATCTTTTCATTTGAGGGGCGGCCGGCGGTGGTTATGTCAAGCGGGTCCAGAAGATGGGCATATCCATTGAGCACTCTGCTGAGTACCTTGAATGCACCTATAAAGGACCTTAATCCTGATACTGTTTTGGGTGGCTCTACGGACATGAGTGCTGATACTTTGTGTGGACTGGCCTTTAGGGTACCGGAAGACCAGATCCAGCCCAGGGTTGTAGTCGATTTGGGGCAAATGATGGTTTTAGGTGCCTTGAGTCCTAAGTTGTTTTTGTGGAGTCTAGCGAGGAGTGCGGACCAGTTTTGTAGAGCTTCCTCAGGGGTATCCCCGCCGCAAAAGAGGTCGTCAGCGATTTTGGCTAGGGCGCCTTCTTGGATGAGATCACCGACTACGCGGGACATCAGCTCTTCCAAACATGTCTCGGAGCCAGGCATTCCCATGGCACATCTTGTATAAACCCTGATGCCCTTGTAAGGGGTGGCTACCCCGCAGTATTTCATTGAAGATCTCGACAGGGGGATTTGATAGAAGGATTGGGATAGGTCTGTGACTATGATGTACCGCCACTTTGTGATGTCACGTAGGACGCTGTCAACGTTGGGCATAAGTGAGGGTTGGGGTTTGGAATATTTACCAACTTCACCGAACGAGGTCACCAGTCTGCTTCCGCCACTTGGTTTTCGGATGAGGAACGAAGGGTTCAGGTATTCTACTACTATATCCTCGTCTTCAGGCTTCGAGAAAACACCAGCCGCTTCGAGTTCGTCAAACTTGTGTTGTAGCTCCATAAGAGAGTCCTTGTTATACATGGGTAGTCTTCCTTTCCTTTGAGGAGGTAATGTGGGACCCATATTGACGACTGATTCGATTTTGCCACTGTTTCCGTTGTAGAGGGGGATGGTGGGATTGAACACTGCGTCATACTGTCTGTTTATGTTTACGAACTGTCTCTGTATCTCCGGGGGTAGAATATTGTCGGGATCCACGCTAATACTATCTGAATACCAGGAGGTAGAGGGGGGTTTGGCACACTTGGGGGGGTCTGGAACTTTGTCTGTGACTGCAGGTTTTGTGACGGGTCTGAGCTGGCAAAAGTGTTCGTTTTTCTTTAGCATGACTGGAAAGTCTGACGAGTTGACGACACGGATTGTGGCACCGACCGATTCTATCTCTTGTGGTGGGGGCCAGGCGTGCTCATCTTTATTGAGTATGTTGACCGGGCTGTCGAGTCTGGGTTCTAGTGCCCATACTGAGTCGGGCTCGGAGCCGTTGGGTGTAGCTACATCAACGAACTGGCCCGGTAGGACTACTGTCTTATACGGAGGGGCCCTTACCACGTGTGCCTGTGTGCGTCTGATGGTTGGGGGTCCGTGCTGTTGTTTGTTGTAATACTTAATTGTTTTGGAGCCGGCTATGGTTATTTCCCTGGTAGCTGGGCGGACTGAGATGTCGTTGGTCACTAGGAACGGGTTACCTGCCAGTACATCCACGTCAAGCTGGGACACGACGAGCGCTTCTAGCTTGTATGTTGTCCCATCCCGGGTCAATTCACAGCCGATCTCTCCCACGACTTCTAGTTTGGTGACGCCGTCCGCTTGTCTGGCTTGTTGCGTGGAGTGCATGATGGGCAATCTAAGTTTCCTTGCTGTGGATGCCCTCATCATGTTAGTTGTGGCACCTGTATCCAAAGTGATGCGCAGAGGGTGACTGCCATAGTATGTATTGAAAAATGGGGACTGTACGATATTGACTCTTCTCGCTGTGGGGACTGTGTCTTCTGAGTCAACCAGAAGACACAGTCAGTGTCGATATAATCTTCATCGTCGTTGCCGATCGCCATGCGTGAAATGCCGAAACTGGCACGATCAGCTTCAGGTAGGGAGCGGCAGTTTATGAGGCTGTGGTTGTTAAAGGTCCTACCGTTGGCTTTGCAGAGGCAGCATGATTTAGGGGAGCTGCTTGGTTTGTACGGTACGAGCTGCTTGGTTTGTTGGTACGAGCGCCGGGGAGGGGGGCGCCGGCGGTTAAATTGTCCGATTGTGCTGTCCGTACGGAGTACTTTCGTGTCCTCGATGCTCCTTATCTCATCAAGTAGAGAGGTAAGGGCCTGGGAGATTTCTGGCTTTAGAGATGCTAGGGTCCGGTTCCTGAGCTCTGACCCGTATTTCTGTTTTACTAACTGAGGTAAGCCAGGGTGGACTAAACGCAGCCATGTTACCACTATTGTGTTTTCTATGGTGGGTGTCCAGTCTTCGTCTATCGCGATATCTTCACCATTGTGGGTGAGACCACAACCCACAGTCAAGAGATTATCCTCATAAAAGGCCATGATTCGTTGGAAGAGATCTTCTGGTTTTTCGTCGGTCTTCATGACGATGGATGCTAGATCCAAGAAATGTGCTCCTGTGCTCTGGAAACCATAATGCTCTCTGATTTTCTGCCAAATGTTGTTAATACTGGTAGAGTTTTTGACAATACTGCTCCGGGCAATGACAGGGCAGTAATTAGCTATTTGCCCTAACAGCATGTCTAGGGTAGCGCTTTTTTGAGCAGCGGTCTGTCGCTGGTTTTCGGGGATAGGGGCAGCATCAGTCGTTAGGCCTCGGTGAGGTCTGGCTGCAGTTTTCTTTTGCCAGTTGTGAGTCAGATAGGGCACGAAGTTCTGGTCAAGGGAGAGTGTGTAGACTAGATTCTCCTTCCAACACTCAAATGTGTTGATAGTTTCATTGGTTGTGAGGGACCACTGCTTGGGTGCTCTGTATTGAGCCATGATAATAGACAGTTGGATGAAGTTTGTGTACAGGTGAAGTGTCTATGACAGTGGTTCCGTTCCGTTTGTGTTATGGTGGTTTTGTATTTTACATGTGTGTGATAAGGAAGTTGGGTGCTGAAGGCAACATGTGCTCGTTTCAACCTTCTGACCTGTCAAAACTAGACATTTACAAGTTCCTTTTTTCAGGTGAGTAGCTTCTACATATACTTAACAGTCTCTAGGTGTGAATCCTTCACCGCTGCCACCACGTCAGAATAAAATAGAAGGCGAAACACACTGATAGGAATCTGATGCAAATATGGCGTCTTGTTTATTGAAGAGGTCGACCCAAAGTGCACATCCGGAGCCGAACCGGCGAAACGGCAGAAACGTAAATAAATGACATGGCGCAGCCTTTTTCTTGGTAATAGATCCTGGGAAAAAATGAGGAATAATTTTATATTTTGAAAAAAATATTTTTTTATTCTTCACATACAGAATGCATACAATTTATATTCACAGACAAAATTAATAAAACAATTATTTGACTAACCATGATTATGAATTATAGAAATTATGTATGTAGATACACATCCAGAAAAAAATGGTTAGTCCTTGGATAGTCCTTCCAATCTACCAAATTTAAGTGGGCTAGTCCTTCAGTCTTATTACACATAATTTAGTCAACTCAAGAATCACCTGATCTAACTTTTTACTGAACACCAAAGCAGTATATCAGGTCAGTGAATGGTAACAGATATGTACAAATTAAATTATATCATGTATTATATCTTCAGAATAACTAAACATTGGGAGCCAAACACATATCCAGTCACCTAAAAATGTGAGATAATGGTTGGAGACAATGGCAATCATTTTGACCAATTAGAGTGCAGCTAACACTTGAATACAAGAAGTGTCCATAGTAACAATGGCCGGAAGCAGCTCTCACCACTTGTCTACATATTAACGTCTCAAATATTTAAACAACTGAGAAAAAAAAGTTCAATGTAACAGGCATTTGGGGCAACCACAGATAATCTAGTATTATCATATTTAAGCATGGCCAAATATGTGTTTGGTTCTAACTGCTAAACAGATATAATCACAATTACTCAGAATGACCACAGATATAGTCGTAATGGCATTTCAATTCTACTCTTGTGAGATATGCCACCTTTAATTGACAATATGTATTGATGGGAGAAGAATCTATATGTCTTTTGTCTATGTCATTGGATTGTTTGACATTAGCCATGACTTGGCATTTTCTAAATTCTCTTTTTCAAGGTGCACAAGTTCCATTTCAGTTAAAATAAAACTTAAATCCAGCTTTAACTTTGTTATGTGACCATTATTGCAACCCCCCCCCCCCCCAACCTCAATTATAAAACCATACCTTCACTGGAATGCATCATCAACCACATTTACTCCATACATCATGGTCAAGTCCATATCACATAATGATCAGCTACATAGTTTCTTGAACAAAGGCAGATTTTTAAATTTAAAATTCTTAATTAGACAGGTATTTATACTGGTAAATTGAAATTTAATTTTCTCAGTTGCATGTAAAATCGGCCTAGACATAATTTTATTCTTTTTGTCAACCAGTTTTATTCAAGCAGGAAAAATAGATACAACTGAGAGTTTGCTATTTTTCATTTGTTCCTCGTTGTTTTGTTAGTATTTTCTGACAGCCTTGCAAATAATTTGGTTGAATCTACGTGATTCAGAATACAGAAATTCATAAATACTTGTAATTCAGCTTTATTTTACAAGGTTGTTAAGAATCTATCCCTTAAAAACACAGCAAAAACCTTTTTAAATTTAGAAATAAATAAATATGACTGCCTTTTTAAATGCATATTTCAAACAGTAAATTTTAAATGTTTGAAACAAGATCATCATGATCTGACAGTTACAACTTATCATAATCTCTTTTCAAATTGCTAAAGCAAACTAACAATGGTTCGGTCCATTATCATCCAATCAATCGCCAATAATATTTGCTTCAAAAACGTTTCTTTCAGTGCTCAAAAATTTAAAGGTAGCACAGATGCTGTTTGTTATTCCAAGGTTTGAGGACACTATCTCTCCAAGTTGGCTTTCTGTATGGCATCGTCCACAGCTCGCCGCATGTAGCTAATTGTCTCCCTTGGATTGTCACTCTTAACTACCGCCGTCCCTGACACTATCATGTTAGCACCGGCCTGTAATAAGATTTAAGAGTAAAATTTACCTGCTAATTCTTTTTTTCCTGTTCTGTTCTTGTTGTTGTTCTTATCACAATATAACAAAATTTAAATTTGCAACTCCATATCAGTTCCCATTGCCATAAACTTTTTAGTGTAGGTGATATAGCTTGAGAAAAACATTAAAGCATTCATGAAATGAGGTTTTCAAGCACTTTTTTGCACAATATAAATGTTTATACCCCAAACTTTACGATCAAAAGTTGTTACCCATCATATATCCCCTACATAAATTTCAGTGCCATTTGAAAGTGGGTGAGTCTTCTGTTAAAATCCAAGTCATCCATTGGACACTTTGTCAACAAATTTTGTTTAGCTGACCAGTGATCTTGTGCAAACAACTTCTTAGTAAAGTCTTGCTAACAGTGGGGCACCTTTAGATTGGGACAATGGAGTGATTTAGCTTTCAGTTTATAAACATACTGTTTTATAGCATTGAGATGGAGAACTGTAATGTAATTTGTGCAAAAACTAAAGCAAAAACTAAACTTGAGTCCTTGAAACACTACTTCAAAAGTGGATGGCCTGCAGTCATTACTGTATTAACAACTGTTTTATATTTGATCTTCCTCAGAGCTGAGAGCAATATATATTTAATATTGCTCTCAGCTCAGAGGTACTCTGCTAAACAGAGGTAGTCAATCCTCAACATGCTCAACCTACCTCTGCCTCCATTGACCAATGTCACAGCCACCACTGGCCGCAGATCATGAATGTTCATATTATGGAATATGTGTTTTAGGTTTGCATTATCTGACAAATCAATCTAAGCAGTGCCCAGTAATGGCACTTGTTTTTTTGCCTTTGACTTGGCCAGAATATCAACACTGAATAAGGAATGTTCTTTCTCACTTTTCAAAATTGAATTGTATAGTCTTACAAGTGGCAAGATGTTACTAAATTATACGTGCACAAAATAGGACTTATTTGTCTGATGATGTTTATTTGGGGGAGGTACTGATCTGCATAATCATTAATAACCTTGGTTATTCATATTCTTGACATACAATGATAGGGTTTTTCAGGCAGAGGTAGGTAAAGAATAGACTACCTCTGTTAAGCAGAGTACCTCAGAGGTCAAGCACAGTAAAAAATATTTGAAAGGAGTATGCTGGCATCTTTGTTACCCTACATCAAATCCTTAACGCGAGCTAAGGTTAAAAATCACTTGATAAATTTATCACCACTGAATTGTGTTTATGGTTTAGATCTTTCATGCTAGACCATGATATCTTTATTGTCCAATTAAAGTTTATAGTTTCTATAAATAACTATAAGTCACATCTTCATTCATATCATACTTTACTCAAAGGAATCAATAATGTTACCTCTGCACATGAGTGAATATTGCCTTTTCCAACCCCACCATCAACTTCTATATCCAGCTCTCTGTACTTCTCTCGTAAAAATTGCACCTGTTGTGAAAAAAGAAAAGAAAATACCAGTTTATTGCTACAAATAGCTGACAATTAATAGCACAATATCAAAATAAAACATTGCCTCCACTTGATAAAAAATGGCTTTGTACAACTGCATTTGGTATAAAATAAGTAATTTGTTGTTGCAAGTTATAAACTATATACTGACATTTAGCACTTTTTGTTTTTGTTTTGGTTTTTTTTTTCAATTTTGGGGACCAACCCAACCTCACAACATTAAAAGTGATACCATTCACACAATTTTGCACATTTTGCTGAATGTTTTCAGCATTTATGGGAAACTATACTTTTAGTGGTAGCATAAGTATAATCTTAAAATTCAAGCAATTGATGTGATGTATGTTATGTTTGACATGACCATTACAAAAGAAAGTAACATAACACAAAAGTGCATTAAAAGACGTTTCACTTGGTTTAAAAAATTGTGTTCTTGAAATATTTTGATAAATAATAGTTCAAAAAAAGGTAGCAAATAACCATACTTACCAAAAGCTCCAAATATATCATTAACAAATATGTTTGTGTGTAAGTGTGCAATGCTACAAATTTGAAATCAAGCCAAAATTTTGGAAAAATCATAGTTTTCTGTTGCCACTTCCTGCTTCCCACATGTGGCCATTTGGCCAGCCTGTCAAGGGAATTTTCACTGTTTTTTGTACAAATGGACCATGTTTTTGTCTTTAGATCATCAGGTTGACATTAAGTGGATACAGTAGATTATAAAGGTACTGTTTTATAGCATTAAGATGGAGAACTGTATTGTCATTTGTGCAAAAACGATTGCACAAGACCATGTGAGAGTTGGACGGTGCACCACGCTGACACCTAGTGGCAGACCTCTTTCCAATCTCTGTTTCAAGATCTCTGCCTATATCGTAGCTCTGGCATCGCTCAGACAGTAAGAGCTAATTGGCATAAAATTTAAGGAAAGAGCAATTTCTTTTCTCATCTTACCTTTGGCATCATATCATCCATGAATTTCTGTCCGCCAAATCCAGGCTCAACTGTCATGATAAGCACCATGTCAACATGGTCTATATAGGGCACCACTCTTGAGGCAGGTGTCTTTGGTTTCAGACCTATTCCCACCTGTCCAAAACAAAATTGTATCAAAAGGTTAGTATTATTGCTGTTCACATTTATATTTACCACAATGTATACTGCTTGTTTACACATTTAATCAAAACGGTTCATTAGCATTGACCCGTAACACTGAAGGATTTTTTATGTTTGGGCCAGTGGTTTTTAAAATTCTATTGACCCAGATCTTAGTAAAAAAGTTCCTATTTTTTTTACTGTTTATCGTCACAGTCTAGTACTTTGGCAAGTGGATTGCAGTCTACCTTTTTGTGCCTGTGACCAAAATCCTTCATGTCAAGGCCTAATGATGTATAAGCAAGAGCTTCTGTACAATGTTCACCATATTGCCAAAGGTCTAATTATTATAAAGTAAACATAATTCAGTAATACTTATTTAGGATAACCTTATCACCAATAAAGGTACCTTCATGCCAGACTCTCTTATCTTCCTGATGCACTTCATGGGATCTTCTGAAGCCTCTATATGGAAGGTGTATTGTGAAGCTCCTGCATCAGCCATGCCATCAATCCACTGCAGTGAATCAATCATAAATAAATGTCAATAATAAAATACATAAATACATGTCAAAAATAGAATACAAATGCATAATAAATCAATACAATTCTACTGTTCAATTTTTCCAAATTAGTTAAATTTGACTCTTATATTTCCCAGAAGAAATTGCATGTAGTTCTAGGGTTCAAGGATGCTATTCTCACCATTTGATATTGCATAACATTTGCAGTTAGACAAGTCCAGAAGTTTCTTAGCCCTGAAAGTCACCTAAATCTAATTAGGCTTGTCCTTTATATAAAGATGACACTGTCATGATATAGTATTGAATATTGAACTGATAGCCTAAATTTTGACATTTCTTTTGTGTTTAGATTGTTTTGTGTGCCAATCATCTGGTATCTTGTGACATCCTGTGGTCATGGGTTGCACTAAAAGCTCTCCTAAATATTAAAACTGCCACTATTATTTAGGAATAAAGAGCATTTTCATTAGGCCTGCTATCTTTTTCTCTCATTAACTACACTTTCTCCTTTAACATCACATTCAAGTTATAATCTTGTCTTTGTTATGGCTTTCATCTGGCTATCCTTGTTAAATTGTCGTCTCATGTGAAAGCGACAAAATTCCAATTTGAGGTAAAATCACAATGCAGAGATAGGTACACATGCTTCTCTGCAATGGGAATACATCTTAAGATAGGAAGTGTATTGTTCATTCATTTAGAACAATATTTTTCAATATTTGGCTCTCTGCTAATTTGGCCAAACCACAATTCACTTTTTACTGATTTTTTATTTAAGCTTTGTTAAAAAAAAGCATCATCTCACAGTATAAAGTATTTCCTGGTATAAAGTTGGCAAAACATGGCTGACATAAGGCAATAGTAACGTTACTCCATAGACTTGTAGTATAATAATTTGAAACTTCAAGCATCTAGAAAAACAAGTGTAAGCGAAAATTAGGGTTAAGCCTGGTTTCCGTTTGTAAAGTAGTTCATGCCTTGCAGCATGCTGTGCATCAAGCAGTGTGCAATGCAGTGCATGATTTTTTTTCTGCTTACCATTGCACCCAATCTGTCTGCAGTGATGTCCATAGGCAAATTAATGCATAGCCTTTAACATAGGGTATTGATTGAAAATTTGACACATTGGGTGACAGAAGGGTTTTTCATTGTTTGAAAGTCTAATTTGAAAGGCAATTACTATTTTTTCTGCAGTTTGACCACGAAAACATCACAAAACTGACACGTATATGTAAACTCTGCATGACCTACTGCAAAGTGCATTGCATTACGGACTGCACATTGTGATATTGTGGGTTACCTTGTTTTTTATAGATTGTATTTTAGAGACCTCTTTGTGCACTTCTGATTTATGCAATTCCTATATGTATTGTTTACAATGGGGCAAGATCTGAGGTATCTACATGCACCTCTCATTTCAGCACCCTGACCTAGGATGCGAGTGTTTCTGACACTGCCACTTGATCATGGTATCATCAGTAGTGATGACTTGCTTAGAACTTCTTTCTTCTGTTTTGTGGATGTGAAATGACCTCTGTTCAGCTAATCTATTCATCACTAGGTTTGGGATGCGGTCTAATAAGAATTACAGTTCATTTTAGCCTAAGGAACTTCGGGTAACCACTTTTTCAGGCCCAACTCTTACCATATTCTGACTCAAGAACAAAATGGTCTCTTCATAGATAACCCTGGCTGTGTTTCAAACCTGTGTATTTTGTGAATTTCAAACTTGTGTTGCCACAATTTTTGGGAAATTGAAAACATTGACCCTTTCAATTACTTTTGTTGAAAGTGTTTACAACACAATTCCCCTGACAATGAGGGCAGCTTATTTTGAGTACATCTTGAGGGTCCAGCTTCACCAACCATTGTGAGACCCAGTTTCCCCGGATAAGGAGTTACACTCATGATGTATAATCCTCCGAAGTTTTATTACCCTCCCAAACCTGATTTTTCTTTCCAGGACAGCCTGCTGCCACAACAAAATCCACTTTGTAAATAAACAGTTAGCTAGATTAATGTAGGATGTGTGCGGTATCATATCTTATTACCATATATTTCATTACCTGTTAAAAGAAAAGAAGGTTAGATTATTATGCCTGAAACTGAACCTGAGATGTTGGAGAAATATTTACATGATAAACTGAATCTAACTGTTAAATGTAGGAAGATTGAAACTGTCAAGAAAAGATTTAGTTCATTTCGGGTAACAGCAGAAGTCTTCAATGATCCTGCGGTATGGCCAGTTGGTGCATATGTACGGCGGTGGTATGAAGAACGTGGGCAGCGTGCACAGTTTGCTACTGTAGATGATGGTGCGGTTGGAGGCAAAGGTGCGACTGATATGGCTGGTGCAGCTGGTGTGGTTGAAGCTACAGGTGGTGATACTACCGAGTCAGCTCAGGGTAGTAATGTTAACTCATCATAATTCAATATAGTATCATATAACTGTAGAGGTCTTAAGGTAGGCCAAAGTGATAGTGATAAATGTCGTAGACATGTTGTAGAAAAATTGTTTGCACATAATGATATAATATGTTTACAGGAAACGTGGCTGTCTAAACAGGATTTAGGCAGCTCAAATTCTATCAATGTAAATTTTCATGGTATTGGTGAATCCACAACTAATATACAAGACAGATTAATACAAGGGCATATCCGGTGGAATTGCAATTTTATGGAATGTTAAATATGAGCCTTATATTTCTGAACTTCGCTTTAATGTAGATTGGGCTGTAGGTATTGAGATTAATATAGACAGCAAAAGATTTGTGATAATAAATGTTTATACAACATGTGAGTCTTATGAAAATGAAAGTGAATACCTTAATAGGCTTGCACAAATTACCAGTATTACTGAAGAGCTTGGTACAACTTGTGTTTTTGTACTTGGTGATTATAATTCTGATATATCAGATACTAGATCTATGTTTGGTAATCATCTCATTAATTTTTGTGAAGAGAATGGTTATTCTTTTTCAAGTAAATTAATGTTACCAGCAGATAGTTTTACTTTTGTAAGTGAAGCCTGGCACACTACGTCTTGGTTAGATCATTGTATTAGTTCCACTGATGCTCATGATACAATACAAAGTATGGAGGTTTGTTATTCTTATGCTACATCTGATCATATACCTGTTAAAATATCATTAAATGTAAATTGTGTTCCATTGTTAACTGGCAATAGTAATGACTATACCAAATGGAAACTTGATTGGTCTAGACTAAAGAAACCGGATATTGATAATTATGCCAGATCAACTGATTTCCTATTACAGAATATTGCAATGTCAGATGATGTTGCTGGATGTAGAAATGTAAACTGTAAAGATGCTAAACATATTGATGACTTATGCACTTACTATGATAATATTGTGGATTGTTTAAATGCAGCTAGTGAACCATTATTTAACTTTAAAACTTGTACAGATAAACATAGGCCTGGCTGGAATGTACATGTATCTGATTTACATTCCAGGCCTTGACATTAACATTTGTGATCCACTTGCCCACCGGGCAAGTAAATTTTAAAATCTACTTGCCCTGAATTACAATTCACTTGCCCTGAATTTTTGTCCCAATATTTGAATACGGTATAGAACAAAAGCTTATAGGATTTGTACATTGAAACATTGGCTGATAATTAGAAAAAATACCCATATAACCCATAAAATACACAATATTTGGCTTGAAAAAGTTGAAATGAATAGTACATGTTTTTATTTAAAATAGCATGCAGTGACCTCAAGTTTGTTACAATTTTTTGTGCATATGCATAAGTACCAAATTTTTATGAAAACATACAATTTGGCAATGCTCAGTCAATTCTTGACCAATTTATATCATTGATAACTCTTATTTTAGTTCCTTGGATATAAAAACAATAGGAATAGGGCCTTTTCTAACTCAGGAGTTCAATTTTTAAGCAGAGAAATACATGAAGACTTTGAGCTTGTGAGTAAAAATGTCACCCTGAATTGTCAATCTTGTAAGAATATAACCTACAATTATCACTTTATAAGATTAAGTAATGTCAAGTGTTACTGATGGATATACCCCACTGTTACTCATCATACTTAAAATCAACTGTACATGTTTCCCGGATAATATAATGATTGACAAAGACCAAAATGTGCGAAATTGATAAGCTCTACCTCCCGATACAGTGCTTTGTGTGAAATACCATCTTGAGGAATATATATATTTAGCAGCATGCCATAACTTTATCTTGGTCAGGGTTTGGGAGGCAGGGGTAATACCAAGGGCAACAGAGCTTGGACACAAAGTTATCTCTAATCAGGTGTCATCCCTGTGATGTGGTCAGAAGCTCTCTCTGTTCTCTGTGGGGTACTTTGATTGGGGACAGATTACAGTACTTGACCACCGGGCAAGTGGAACAGATGTATCAAGTTGCCCGGACTTGCCCGACAGGTGTGAAATATACCTCGGGCAAGCGGGCAACTGGCTAATGTCGAGGCCTGCATTCTATAGCAAGAGATGCACTTATTATGTGGCGTGAACAGGGTAAACCCAGACAGGGTTCTATTTTTGAGCTGAAGAAACGTACAAATGCAAGATTTAAATATGCTTTAAGATTTATAAAGAATAATGAAGATGCCATGAGAAGAGATTCACTTGCTAGAAAACTACAGAATAATAGTATAGATGAGTTTTGGAAAGAGGTTAAATTGATTAATAATTGTAAAACACCTTTGCCAACTAATATGGAGGGTGTTGTTGGTAGTGATAAAATTATTGAGTTGTGGAAAAATCACTACAATGATTTATTTAATTGTTTACGTAACACTGTAAATAATGTTAAATATGATGTTGAATATTGTGATGAAATGCTTGTTTCTGTTGATGAAATACAAGATGCTATTATTACTTTAGACAGCAATAAGAGTTGTGGCTTGGATAAGATATATGCTGAACATTTAAAGAATTGTAGTGCTAGAATTTTACAAATGCTGTCAAAATGTATTACTGGTTTTTTTGTCCATGGGTGTTTGCCAGATAAAATGATTTCTATAATTCTTGTTCCAGTAATTAAGAACAAGTCTGGTAAAATAAACAGTAAAGATAACTACAGGCCTATTGCCCTTGCAAGTATTTTATCTAAGGTATTAGAGAAGTTAATGTTGACTAGAATGGAAAAATATGTGTTAACTCATGCTAATCAGTTTGGATTTAAAAGAAAACATGGCACTGATTTATGTATTTATGCTTTGAAAGAGATTGTTTTGAAATATCGTAGTCTTAATGCTACAATGTTTATGACTTTTCTTGATGCTTCTAAAGCATTTGATCGAGTTAATGATACTAAATTGTTTGAAAAACTAGTTAAACGTGGTACTCCAGGTTATTTAATTAGAATTTTAATGTATTGGTATGCTCATCAGACAATGGTTGTCAGATGGGGTAATTGTATGTCTGATCCTTTTAATGTAAGTAATGGAGTACGCCAAGGGGGCATATTGTCCCCTTATCTGTTTAATGTTTACATGGATGACTTATCGAAGAAATTGAATGAATGCAAAGTTGGTTGTATTATTGGTGATGTTCTACTGAACCATCTTATGTATGCTGATGATTTGATTATTTTCTGTCCATATAGTGGTGGCCTTCAATTGTTATTGAAAATTTGCTCTCAATATGGGATAGAACATGATATTAAATATAATTCCAAAAAGAGTGCTTTGATGATAATTAGATCTAAGGAAGATAAACATTTAAACTTTCCTGACTATTTTTTAAATGGTGAGCTATTAAAAGTATTGAATAATGTAAAGTATCTTGGACATTGCATCTCAGATGATTTTAGAGATGATAAAGATATATACAGGCAATGTTGTAAAATATATGGACAGGGTAATGTACTTGTAAGAAAGTTTCACATGTGTACCACTGATGTTAAAGTTAGCTTGTTTAAAACATTTTGTACGCCTTTATACACAGCACAGCTGTGGTGGAATTTTCATAAATATAGCTTTAACAAACTCAAAGTTGCTTATAATGACATTATGAGAATGTTGCTACGCCTACCAAGGTATCATAGTGCTAGTTTGATGTTTGCTAATATTAATGTTCCTGCTTGCATAGCTGTTGTAAGAAATTTGATTTTTAAATTCATTGGCAGAATTGAAAAGTCTGAAAATGTGACAATACAAAGCATACTGGCCTGTGATATAAAGTATACATCTGCAATATGGAAATATTGGTACAGAACACTTTATGTAAATTTTGATAATGGGTAAATGTCCCATAATATTCACTGTATATTACTGTTTAATACTTAATTATTATTATTTTTCTTAAACTATGGACCTCAATGTGTATTATCAAGATTGTTGAGTCTGAAATAAAATATTGAATTGAATTGAATTGAATACTAAAATTAGGAACTGGCCCTTAAGGCTTAAAATTTAAATATGACTTAATAAATTTCCCTACTCATTCCACATATCAAGTGCTGATTTTTTATTTGATCATTCCCATCAAATAAATCTCAATCTCAAACAAAATGTTGTTATCATTGATTTTGGAACAAGATCATCAACAACATAAAATTCACCTGTTCTGGGTTGGAAACCATCATGTGCATGTCAAAGAAAGTGTTTGGCATCTTTGGCCTCAGACATTTCACTACAGGATGACCAAATGTAAGGTTTGGGACAAAATGTCCATCCATTACATCGAGATGTAAATAATCTGCTCCACTGTCCATCATTCGCTGACATTCTGAGGCTAATACTGACAGATCAGAGTTGAGGATGGAGGGACCGATTTTAGCAGAACAACCTGTCCCCGCCATGATGGTAACAAGTGAAGTCGGCCCCTAAGCAAAGTCAGCCCCCGAGAGAAGCCGGCCCTTGGAGAAGTCGGCCCCCAGTTGTAGGTGGATAGATTATCAAGTTACCGGAAGAAAATAAACGGCTACCGAGGGTCCCTAGGGTAAATTAATGGCCTTAGGGTCAAACAGCCTTCTCGAATGAGATTTCATGAGTTTTGGGCCGTTACAGAGTGACCGGAGCCGATTTTTCTTGGGGGTCGATTTCGCCTACACACGGCGGGGCCGACTTCATTTGAGGGCCGACTTCGCTGGTATTCGCCATGACGGATTCGAAAGTAAATCGTGAATGATTGAATTCAAAAACAAATAATATATGCAAACTTTGCAATTATTAAGCTAAAATATGTATAAATAAAATATTGTATTTACCAATTATTATAATATTGATTTGATGATATCAAATAAACTATTTTTTTCATACGAAAATATCAGTTTTGCTTCGTCGGGTTTCCAGTTTATAAACTAAGTACAGATTATAAAGCTAGGGATAG
Source organism: Amphiduros pacificus (assembly GCA_949316495.1). Lineage (NCBI taxonomy): Eukaryota > Metazoa > Annelida > Polychaeta > Phyllodocida > Hesionidae > Amphiduros > Amphiduros pacificus. The sequence goes on from OX439002.1 coordinate 38,572,458, forward strand.
TGGACCAGATAGATGACAGGCGCCGCGAAAATTGTATGAACATAGCGACGTGACGCTTCTTTGACGACGCAGAATCAGCTTCTAATATTACGAAAATGGCAGATTATACGGGCGACCCACGAGTGTTGGACCTTGCAGCAGAAGTGACAGAAGCTAGTGACAAACAAGTGCCAGGATTACTGGTGAGACTTGAAGGTAAAAAAGGTTTTCATGTGTTCATATGACTTGCTTGACTCGAGACGAGGCTGAAAAACAGTGCTCACCCCGACCATTTTTCCATCCGTAGTGGCACTGCCGATTGCAGCAGCTATGCTGAAGAAGGTCCTTTTTGCTGCTGCCAGTCACGGTCTGTTTCATCGGCTTAAACTGGTCGCTGACAAGTTATGGTTGTAAAGTCGTGACACATGAAAGAAAAACAATGGGTTTGCATGATTAGACATGTCCAGCTGACCATTCGACATCATCAAAAACAAAATAGACTTGAAATCTACTGTCTTCATGCCTGCTCATCCAATTTAAGTCACGACTCCACTAAAACTAATTCTCCGGCATCATATTGTCATTGTTTCTAAGTTTGTGCAATCAGGTGAAAGTTGTCATCATACTGTCTCAACCCCTAATTAAGGCCATATAAGGGACTAGGCTATCTAAATTTTGTTGATTGGCTGGACTAACCATTTTTTTTCTGGACTAGTGTATCTACAGTGACCGGCAGCCAAATTCGGACACTTGCATGTTTTTCACTCCCGATTTTCACAAAACCTTTAAAAACTGTGTAAAAACTGCTCAGATCGAAAGAAGACCTTCGACTTTAACGGTCTGTGGAGTTTTAATGATACCCATTCAATATTAACAGAAATAGCATTATTTTCACGCATTCAGCAAACCGGCAAACTGTCCGAGTTTCCATTGAGTTATACGGTGATGTTGGTTGCGTCACCACTTCTGACGTCATTTGACAGTGACAACATCACTAGTGCCGTGAAAACAAATAAACACTTCTAACGTTTTGAAAGGCACAGGAATTAAAAGGTGACCTGTGAGGCACTATATTCAGCTCAATTGCAATTAGTACAGAACAGTTTTACTCGATATTTGACCGAGTTAAAAATGTCCGAGTTTAATCTGCCGGTTTCGGACAGTTGCCGGTCACTGTACATACTTAATTGATAAAATTTATAACCATGGTTATTCAATATGCTCAATGAAGTGCTGGGGTCAATAGTTCATGATCCACTCAGTCTGACGTCATTATCATGATTACACTGTAACAAAGTTGCAACCCAAGGGAATATGACAAAATGACATCATTTAGCCAGAATAATGGAGACGTCAACATCCCTCCTGTCCATTACCAGTGGTGGATGTTGCTGTCCTTTCCGTCTGTTAAGGGTTAGGTTGCACCCGGTAGGAATCATCCAAATAGGAGTTCTACATGTACATAGTGCAAGTGCACTAAGTAAGAATTCCTACTTTGTGTAAAAAAGGAATTGTCTTTTCAAAGATTTAAAGTTCTTAAATCCACTGAGATACCGGATGGGACCTATACAGCTTATCGGTGTTCCTCTTTTATTGGTCACGCACACTAGAGCAACTTGAGCAATGTAGGAATCCATCATTTTGGCCATATTTACATGCTGGTATTTGTTATTCTTACATTGTGCAAGTTGAGCAATGTTGGAGTCCATCATTTTGTCTATATTTACATGCATCATTCATAAATTCTAAACATTGCCCTAAACTCCACCAATTGAAACCAAACTCAAATTTAACCTAACTCGACAAGTCCGGGTGAAATTATGCCCTTTTTGCATTTTCTCCATAGACCCCTGTATATCAAGAACCCTAAAAGACATACTGCCCTTATTGATTTGACAGTTTACTCGGGATTTATGAATAACGATTATTTACCTTGCAACTTACCTTCCACTTTGGTTCAGCCTTCACTTGTCCCCCATGAGCGATAATTCTCTCATTACACAAATTTGTATTCTTACATATGTGCACTAAGTAGGAATTCCAACTTTTGGTTCCACAAATGGAGCATGATTCCTACTTTGTGCATCACTGCACTACTTCAATTCATAGGAGTGGCAGCAATGATCAGAGGCTCCATAGCACAGTGGTGCTTCTGACGTTTCTTTCCTTTTTTGTACCCATGACGTCTTGACTTGGACTTTTATAAATGCCATTTCAAGTCATCAAGTGTGATGTTGAGCAAAAAAAACAAAGAAAAGATATTAAAGATAATACACAGGTCTGTATTTAGAGACAATATGACTGGGTAAGATGGTGACATGGGTCTTATCTGTAATAGTCAATTTTTCGGAGGTCGAGTTTATTTAGTACAGAAACTTCAATATGATGGGCAGTGTGTGTTGTTTCTGGAAACAGTGGATTTCAAGTCCATTTTGATGATGAATATGGAGTAATAGTTATAGTCTATAGGAGGGGGAAGTCATATGGAGCAAACATGTGACGCATGCTATAAATGAAAAGGTTTTTTGCACAAAGTTGTAAATTTTAAAATTTAGAAATGATATATTTTAGATATATTGTCTGGTGTGAGGGGAGAAGAACTTCGCCAAATCAAATCTGACATTTGGAGCTATGACCTACTACAGATCCTTGTAGTCGCCCTGGCTCAGGACTACAATAAGATTAAAGGGGGTTGGTCAATTTCTGCGAAATTGGTCTCTGTATTCAGGTAAATATTGGATAAATAAACAAAAGTTTTGAAAAAAAATGCATTAAAATTATGAATTTATAATCTTTGGTATAAAAATTTCCATAATATATTTATGATAATGTGATTATTAAATATATCTATGCCTTATTATATATTTCTTAGGATAAAAATACAGTATTTGATAAAGAAAAATATTTTTCCAGAAAAACATTAAACATTGAAGTTTCTGCAAAAAAATATTTTCACAATTTTTCTTGGGAAAAGTAAAAATTTGTTTATCTTGCACAAATTAAGATTGATGCTTGAATAATAATATCAGAATTTACTTGCAGTAAATGTTGCATGGGTCTGGATCCTGAAGAGTCTCACAATTTCTTTGGTATATTGCTGCCAGATTCCATGGAAAAAATCTTACACTTGGCCAGGCGAATTCAGCAGAAGTATAGTAAAACTTCCTCAGTAAGTGCACAATTATTTCTTATATTAGCTAGCATGAGTCTTTGATTAGATTCAAACCAAAATTTAAATTATTTTTATCATTTATTTTTTTTAATTGATCTACAGCTGTATCATTGGTTTTCAAATAGTGTCTCATATGAACATCAGTTATCAGAAATGAATTTTAGTTTCAAATTATGTTGGAAACATTTTTCATTTCATTGAATACTGATTTATTTCTTGATTTATTTCTTAATTTTGTTTATGCATCTTTTTGAAGCCATGAACATATATTAATTTTACTTTATAAATAGATTCTTGCTGACACAAAGTCGGAGCTTATGGGTTATTTTCGCAGTGTTTTGGATTCGCTGGCTTTGTTATTTGGATCTCACAACTTCCTGACTGCCAATGGTAAGAATGTTGATTCAAAGTTTAAGCCTTTACATGAGTTTGCAAGACACATATCAAAAATATATAATTGACTTGACATGATCTGAAAATGACATGTTTTAAAACTATTTTTGGAGTGGAACAAATTGCAGGACTGCTTTAGCTCCATTTAGATTATTTTTAATAGGAAAATAATAATTTGTATACCAGCTAATGTGTGCATGGTATTAATGATGTGTATACATGTGGGTTATAGTATTGAAGTCTTCGTGGCTGCAGCAGATGCTGATGTCTGAGAACCCAGACACCATCGTACATGTCTATGGAACCATCCAATCAGTCTGCCGCATGAAACAGTCTGTGTCTTGCCTTCAATTTCATGATATTTAACTTCAGTCATTTAAATCCAATAATTAGCTGCACTCAAAGTGCTATATAATATTCTCATCAGTAAAATCATTCAAAATAATTTCTAAACTTAATGCATGACCAAAAATCTCCTGTCTAGATTAAATCATTAGATCAGTTTGCTCATTGGTACCATTGACCAAATTTCAAAGTTTTTGGTTCTTTTTTTTCCCTTTTTTTGTACATATTTATTTATGTTTGCTTTATTCTTGTTAAATTACTAGGACTGAGTGTACCAGAAGCTCTGATGCCTATTTTTCTTTAAAAGAAAAAGTGATATTCCAGTTTATCAAGATTTAAACCTGTGTAATATTGGTGGGTTATGCATTCTACAGTGTATGTATGTGCTGCAGGGGTGTAATGGCCACAGTGGATCGCAAGGTCGTGGAGGGATTACTGGATGAACTCATCTATCAGTTGTCAGCCTCCAGTGATGTCAACATAGCAAGGTCATTCCCATCTCTTTACAGTATTCAAAATTTGAGCTTGTCCTTTTGCAATTAGCAAGCAATGTTTTTCCAGGGCCAGTAGCTTTTTCTGTTTTTTTTTTCTACTATATACTACTATTTGATCAAACAGGCTAACAGGTTGTAACATTTTATACTATACTTCAGACCCTGCATATTTATCATACATATTTTAGTCAACAAACATAATAAGTCATCCATCCTTTGTTGTGCAAATTGCACATGAGATTTACATGTATATTAGCTTTAAATACAATTATAATGTTATTATATTCCAATTGAATACAAATATATCACTTAAATCAGTCAATAAATAAATAGTGCAAAATAAACCAGTCCATGACTACAAGGGCTAGGGCTCCTTAACAAAATGTTTAAATGGTGTATTTTGTATGTATTGCAGTGGAGCCACAAGGACAATCTTGTGTATTTGTGATAATAATCCATCCATAGTGGAAGTGATCTGCTTAAGATACAGGTAAAGCAAAATTTAATTTTGTTTCAATTTTTTAGATATAGAATTGGTGTTAAACTAAGGCTTCCTAGTTTTACTTGGCATTGACAACATAATGAGAATGTTCCTGACCATTTTGGTCCATTGACAACAGGTTATAGCTCTGTTAAGAGTTGTGATCTTTTCAATGGACCAACATCAGGTACCATAATCATGTTGGAAAATATCATATTTGAAGAAAATATCATATTTGCCCTGACATTGCCTTCTTGAAAAATAAATTCTTCCACACCAATATGATATTCCCAGTGATTCAGATGAATATTATAGATTGAAAGATTAAAACTTGATTACTCCAAGATCAGTCATACCCTCTAATGATAAAATAAAAATCCATTTTAATTTGTTCAGATTTTTGGTATAGATTTTATTTTTTTTGCCTCAACGGGATAATCAACTTTAAATCTGTGCAACGTGAAAAAGAGCAATAAAAAATTATTGTAAGACCTAACGTTATGCTTTAAAAAAATTAATTCACAAATAAGATTGCATATAATTATTGAAAGTATAGTTCCATAGCATATAATGGGGCTGTCGCACTATGACGTTTTTGACGAAATTTGGGGAATGAGCAAACATTGAGCTCGTTAATGAAAGTTATGACCTCGCTAGGGGAAAGTTGGTCACATTGAGTGACGTTGGGAAACGTTCGACAGAAAAAAAAGTTTGAGGATGTTTGAAATTTTCCTACAGTTCGGCAAAACGTTGCCACTTACTCTTGTGTCCATGTTGTTCCTGGCTCATACTTAAGAAGTTCCAAGGATGTTGAAAATTTTGATATGTTTTACTATTCTGGTGGACAGTGTGACAGCAAGCTTGGAACAAGAAAGAAAAGTCACAAATTTGCCAATGGTTTTCTTGTAAAGACAAAGTTCCTCACATGCTCAATCAAGAAAGCATCAATCCCATTCTCCCAACGTTTTAGTGTATTTTTTACACAGCATCAAGATTTTCACAAACATCTACTTTCTCCACATGTTACGTTACTGTGTGACAGCACCATTATAAGAAAGCCTGCTTAAATAATAATGCTTACATTTGACAGAAAGATGAGATCATGCTCTTGTTTTTTTATCACCACATTGAAAATGAAGTTTATTTTCAATCACAAATTCAGGAAAAGAATCACACATTGACTTGTCCCAAAATTTCAAGATTAGAATAAAATCAAGATAGTTTAGGCCACTAAAAGACCAAATATATGGTTGCCCAACTGTGCCACTTCAACAGATCACTGGCCCAAACAGAGGATCTAGTGGCCCGGGGCGTATGTTGAGGTAACCTCATTATTGATAAAATAATTTGAAAAGGAATCGGTTTGATTCACTAGTGTCAGCTGAAATTGAACTCATGAGCAGAATATTTGTAAATTTTATCTTTTGAAACTTTTTTTTCTTTTAAAACTGTCCAACCTTTGAGCCTGATGTTACACCCCTGCTATGCAAACCCTAGTGTAATATAAGTGCTTTATAACCCTGTGCTTGCCTCGCTGGATGTTGCTTGATATAGCTTAGATGGGGAGGAGATAGAGGAAGAAGTCAAAGAGAAAGGCAAAACTAAGCGCCAAGATAAAGATGGACCAGATGATTTGATCAGGAAGAGGTAACATGTGTGATAATATCAGCACACCACCTTACATATTTTGACATGTAAAAAAGATGATTTGACTTTACTCTCAAAATATTCTTCACATTGATTAGTATTTAGATAAGTTGTGACCAATGATTTCAATTAGGCACATTAAAGAGCTAAGGATAGCAGTGACATACACTTATATCCTGAGAACCAAACTATAAACAACAGATTGATAAACTTTTAACAGGTATTTCTGAATGACATTTAAATAAGACATTTAAGTTTGCCAAAGACACCTTTTATTTAATGAACTTTTACCTCATTATATGTAAATTAATTGACGATTATTGTCTATTTCTCTATTTTTGTCTTTAAATACTAGATGAATATGTAGATATGAAACTAATTAACCACTACCTGTTTGTAGAGGGTTAAGACCACTGCTGAATAAATGGCAGGGAAAAGGATTTGGACGAGATTTACGAAAATTGATCTTGTTACTTGAGTCTGGCTCAGCTCAGAGAGCAGAAGTAGAGGTCAGTGGGGAAATATACATAGATTATAACACCCCTATTTTATTTTGTATATGAGGTAAAGAATTATATTTCTGATTGGCAACATTGCCTCATTTGAGTCACAGTGACTGTTTTATGTTTGTAGAAGCTGAATCGTGCAGCAGCACAAATTCAGGCCACATGGAAGAGCTACTATACACGTAAAAAGCTAAAGAAGGCAGACAAAGCATTTGCTAAATTCCAGCGTTCCTTCAGGTTTGTGGGGTCGTAAAATGTTCTTTGTATCTTGTTATGATTTTTTTTTGCATATTTGCTGAAATGAATAATAGAATTAATCTTTGGTATCAGGACAAAACAAAAAGATAAAGATAAGCAGAGAGAAGAAGAGAAACAGGAAGCTGAGTTGAGACACATACTGGTGATGCGGAGACGTGCTGCTATGAGACAGCTGCACACCAAGAGATACCAGGCTCTAGATATCCTCCCCCCTGGTAGGTGGCGCTCTCTATTCAAACCCTACCTTGACCTCTCCTCTTAGGTATGTCGGTTTCTGTGTTCAAACTCTTCCTTTTATCCTCTTATGTAGTGGGTACACCCTTTTCCTCTTCCCAAGGGAGGTGGCTCACTCGTGTATCCTCATTCCAGGTTTTGGCTGTCTCATAGACTCTCTGTTCAAACACATCCTCTTAATATATCCCCCCAAAAGGATAATGATAATAAAAGCCACTGCATTTAACAACTTTTAGAGCACTTGATCACTTGATCAATATAAAATCAGTGTAGATCCTTAACATTCTTAGTCATTTACTTGCGTTCACCTGCATGGACTAGAACCCTGTCATCAGAAACAAAAGATTAATTTTACCTGTTATTCTGCAACTAATAGCCGGGTAGAGTAGAATCCCATTGACAGCAAGTTTATTATATTTTATTATTTTATTACAGATCAGATTGAGAAGCACCTACAGGAGGAGAGGAACACTTCAGCAGTCAAGATACAAGCAGTATACAGAGGATACTTAGTACGCAGGGACATTGTTGCTAAAAAGAATCTTGTCAGTCGCACCAGGGCTGCTGTCAGGATTCAGAGATGTGTAAGTAGTTATATTACAACACGTTTGATTGATAGTTTGGCATCATTTAGAGGCAAACTATGTGATATACAATAATCAAAGATATAAAAAATATTTATTTGTGTTGTATGATATATACATAAGAAAAATCACATTCAGTTTCTTTAATCTTTCGTATTATCTCTTTCAAATGCCAGGTTCGACAGTGGTTGGAAAAAACGAAAGCTCGCAAGAAGGAGCCGCCTGGTTGGCAGCGACCTCCAGGCCTGACTGACCAAAGACGAGTAGAGATACAAGAAATGATTATGGAAAGGAGAGAGAACCATGAGGTAGGGATTGTGTATGGATTTAAGGGAAGAACATTGATAATTTATCACAGATCTAACTTAATAAAGACTCTGGTCTCAGTTGGAAGAAAACTAATCTTGCTTGAGAGAATATGTTGCTCCTTCATAGATTTGAACAGAAAGTTAAGTATTCCAACATCATGTGTAGGTGACATAAACAGCCATGTTGACTTTGTTATTATTTATTTGTATGGCAGACAGTAGCAAAGACAGACGATGAAAGGCAGACCCTTCATGAGAAGGTGCAGAGCTTGTTAAAACAGCATGCCATCATGTCGCGGCAGACACGCAAGAGAGAACAGCAGCGGGAGGCCTTGCTGGTCAGACTGCAGATGGACGCCTCTCTCCTCATGGGTACATTAACCCATTTATTTAGTATATTTTGCCAAAGATCTTTCTTTCTTGATCAATCTAATTTTTAAAAGTTATTGGTAATTATGTTATCTGTTGTTTTGCAGTTGCTCTACTTACTTTGATAGTGCAGAGCTTTAGGAGTGGAGAAATGTCTGTCTGTCTGTCAAAAATTTCATTAAAAATCTTCTTCTCCAAAACTACCAGTAATATATGTTTCAAATCTTATACAGATAGAGGGGAAAATTCAGATTCCATTAAATCTTAGTGATATCACCTTTAACCAAGGTGCAGTAATCTCAAGGTCACCAGTTTTGTACGGAGCATATTTTAGCAACCACTTATAGGAGAAAATTAATACTTGGTATACAGATATGTCTTGGGTCATAGCTGTGCTTCCTCATACTTTTTTTAGTCAAGTGACCTTTGATTTTGACTCTCACATCCATTAAACACTGTTGAACACCATATACATGTACATTTCTTTACAGATTTGACCTTGTACCTTGATGATGTGACCTTGACCTTTGTATTATTGTTCAGGCCATATCTCATGAACAATGAATTGGAGATATCAAATATTGGGCACGCATGACAACCACAAGGCGTGGTTGTGCACTGTCAGTTTTATTTTGCCCCTGCACCCATTGTCATTAATGCAGTGAACTTAACACAAATTTTGTGCAAAGCATATCTAAGCAACCACTTACCGGAGGAACTTTACACTTGCTATGCAGAAATGTCAAAGGTTTATTGAATGAGACTATGGTAGGTTTTTCAGAGGATCCTGCTGGATAATATGATATCAACTGTTGGTATCTTTGATATGTCAATGTAATTTTCTTTGGTACCAGTATCCTCCGTAGACTGCCTAATGATACCATAGAAACATTGCATTCGTAAGGGACAAGCAGAAAATGTGTCAGTGTCAAAATGAGCCAAATAATTCACACTACCCATAATTCTAATGTAAAAATTTTGAATGACTTCCTTGGTATAAATTTTTATATGATTTTTGTATAGTCATAATAAACAATATAGAAATGAATATCACGTCAAAACTGAATTGGGATCATGTACGGAAAACCACAAGCTGTTTGGTAATTACACTTTATCTCAGTTCATTTAAATCAGCAGAGCTATCAACACAGAGATTATGTTTTAATTTCTTAAGGACTTTCATGGATATTGTTAATAAGAATTTGGTCTTTTTCAGACATGCCCAAGTTGCCTGAACTTACCGGAAAGGAGGCTGAGGCATATGTTTGTCATTCAGTTCCCATAGCAACTAAGGCTAGATATAACCATAATCAGGAAGTACGATTACTACAGCAGCCATGGTGGCGGAAGCTTGGAGATGAATATCAAGACAAGAAACTCAATGAGGAAATTGACTGGAAAGTTTTATGAAATAGCCCATATGAATGGGTTTGCTATTTTTGAATTATGACTACCGTATTTACTCGAATATAGGACGAGGTTTTCAGACCGAAACCTTCAGTTAATGTTTGGGGGTCATCTTATACACAAGTACAACATGTGGACGGTGATTTACGGCACCTCCGGGCGCCATTTTAAAAAGCAGAAGTGACAGGGAGAAGCTCTTACCTTTGGCGCGAAAACAATCAGAGCGCCACCACAGTGTATTAACTCACATTGAAATATTAATATATTGCACAATAATGGTTCCCTGATGAATGGTTTTGTTCTGTTCTCGACCTGCAAAGCGTAATTTGTGATAATATTGAGTAAATAACTTTATTTATCATTTAAGGTATTTGGATACTCTGGCATTTCATAGTTTAATTTTTCTAGTTTTTTGCATATTGAAACAGAAGACATATCCTGAGTCAAAAACAATTTTTATTTGTACATTTACCATCTGTATATTTTTTTACAGCTGTCACTAATAATGGGAAAAATCAATAGTTTACAATAAATTTAGTGAATAACATAATTCAGTTAAAATGCATCCCATGTAACATTAAGGAAAAGAAATATAACTTTTATACTTAAGTTTACATTGTTTATCAATAGCAAGCATGTTTTGCATGAAATTAGTACTTTTTCTATTTATAGATTGCTTGATAACACAGCAGTGGCGCCATGTAGTGGCATAATCTTACTGCAATATTCCACATCTAATGCATTTATTTAATTTTGGCTAGTTTAATTTCTTAGTTACTTTGCTAAAAATGAAGGTAAATATGTATTCTATCATATAATGGAAAAACATATGGATGTCACCACATTATTTCCTTCTGAAAAATTAATTATTTGAAATAGAATATGCGCAAATATGGGCGAAATTATAGAAAAGTGACATTTTTTGTCCATTATTGAGGCTGAAAGATGTAATTACAACATATGTCATTTAAATGATATAATTTGAATCTGGGAAACTTCTTTAATGCCTTTATTCACATATTTTGACCATGCTTTTGGGTATAATGATTCACGACAGCCCTTTTCATTAAATTTCATTTTAATGTCTCAGAATGAGCAAAGCTCATTTGATTTTTGGTGGGAAAGGTTTTACAAGTGAAAGTACATTTATTTAAGATTTCATTTACTAGACAACTCCAATTTGCCATTTTTTCCACCAGGTGGAGATGGTGCTACTGTGGCTCCACCTACAACCAGGGTATCCAAATACCTTAAAACGCAATTAAAATTGATCCGCTATATCCGATATCCATTATTTCGAAAATATGAAAGTCTGTAATGAAAACACTGTGTTTTGATGCTAAGATCAAGGACATGGAGAAATTTATAGGGTTACTCTGTTCTCGACCTGCGAAGCGTAATTTGTGATAATATTGGTAAAATAATTGCATAAATCCGTTTTGGCAGATTATCTGTTATCATTTCACGGACATCGTATTTACATTTTACTTTTAAAATGGCTGCCAAACTTGAATGGTAGCAGTACCGATGTCTCAAGAAAAACTGACTCTTCCTATATCCGGAAATTTCTCTTTTCAAGCAAAATCACATCAATTTGGGGGGTTGTCTTATACACAGGGTCATCTTATATTTGAGTAAATACGGTATATTTTTTTATCAATTTGTACATTAAAGATTTAGGTTATCAAATGGTACTCCTAAGAATAGGGATTTATCATGTTCTTAGGGAATTAGGACATTATATAATTTATTTATTATATTTAAATATATATTGAATAGATCTTGACAGTTACACTTATAGTTACACTTAATATTCATCAAATGTACATGGCCTGAAAACGGTATGCGACTTCCCTCATGTATCCCTTAAATTGGTGCTAAATTATTTGTATATTTGAAAAGTATCTTTTTATCATACTGTCATCTTTTATAATTTCTATTTTCTGTGATAATGGAGATGCAGCATTGCTTGTTATTTGATATATATTATTATGCAAAGTGAAACATTGACCTTGAATTCAAATTTGTGGGCATGCAAAATCTCACAACCATTAAAAGTGAATAAATATTTGTCAATGGCTATGCTTATCATTGCTTTTTTGTAATGTTTGTGGATATTTCTCCCTAAGCATGCTAAGTGATAATTTAAATCCTTTTCAAGAGCAGACATGAGCAGATGATAATTTTGACCAATCAAAATGCATGTTACATATCAAATTTAGCCCTAATTTGTTATCTCGATTCTCGTTGGCTAATATTTCTGCGTGATGAAAAATGGCAGCCCCATTGACAGCTAATAGATTTTTTAATTAATAACAAAATGGAAAAAGAACTGAACCTAATGGAAAATAGAAAGTCAGCGGCACAGCTATCATATCAACCCATGGGGCTATGTTTCAAAGATCTTAAAGCTATCACTGAGTTGTCAAGGAGGTTGCAATTTTGATTAACATGACAAATGAGAAGCAAGATAATAGCAAATATTGGGATAAAAGGAGGCTGCCATTTTGAATAACATTACAAATATAAGCCACTCACTTAGGGCTAAAATTAATGTGTAACATGCATTTTGATTAGTCTAAATTATCAACTGCTCAAGTCTTTTCTGGAAAAGGATTTAAATTATAATTTATGAAGAAATTACAAAAAAGTCTTCACAAACATTACAAAAAAGCAATGATCAGCATAGCTTTTAGGCCATTGGCCGATGTTTTAGAAATTTACAAAATAATTATGAAGGCAGTCATGCATTTGTTGAGATGGATCATACTGTGTTTACTGAATAAGATTGATTTTGTTGTCTTATTGAGTGAAATAAAATTACATTTTACCATCACCATTAGTTACAAATTGATGCTATGGACAGTTGGGTATGGGACTTCGATCTAATGATAAGAATGAATACATAGTACCTATGACTAATATGAAATCCTATGGCGACAGGGCTTTCATGGTATATGCGCCTAGAATCTGGAATGCCCTGCCCCTGGAAGTGAAAAATTGTAAAACTGTAGAAACTTTCAAGAAAAAACTCAAGACATTTTTATTTAGAAAGCACTATCTTAATGAAGCGCTTAGAGCAGACCTAGTCTGATATAGCGCTATATAAATCGTTATTATTATTATTATTATTATTATGGATTATAAATGGATGTTATTCTTGAATGCAATAAAGAATTTTGTCAAAAAGTTGGGAAAATTGAAAATTCTTTCAAACGTATGAGAATACAGAAATGATTATGAAAGGCATGCATCCCTTGGTTAAATTGTACCAAGTTCTCCAATATAGGCTTTTTTGGGGAATACAGATTCATTCCAAGTATCTCCAAACACAGGACTTTTTAAGAGCTCATCCTTGTGGTATATAAATAACATTCCCAATTTTCCAGGGTTGTGAATACTAATGGATTTCGAGATATGGCATTAGTTGGGGATCGAAAATTGTGTTTTCAATTAAGTTTTCAAAAATAGATATATTAATATATTGAAGGAGTAAGTAAAAATACATTTTTTTCTGTAATCTCTAAATTGTAGATAATAAATAAGTGGAACTGCTAATTTAGATAGAATTATCATCAAATAGCATTTTATTTAGATGGGGATGATGATTTTCACCTTTGTTTCAATTTAACATTGACATAAGAAACAACTTTAGAATAATTGGTTTGGCAAATGAATAACGGGCCTCAAGATTATTACTGTTTAAGTGGCATGGCCAACTTGTATCTTGCTGCTCCCTTTTATATCTCTTTATTGCAAATTTGGACAAACAAAGCATTTGTCCTCAGGTGTGTTTACAAATTCGTCTTTTGCCAAGGCAAAGTCTCTGACTTTTTGGATCCTACTGTGACATTTGTGACTCCTTCTTGCTAATTTATTCCATAAAGTAGACTTTTAGCAAATTACTTGGAATTGGGAAATAAGTACCGTATTTACTCGTATGTAAGACGCCTCGTGTATAAGACGACCCCCAAAAATTTAGGTTATTATGCTTGAAAAGACCAATTTCCAAATATAAGACGATTCGTTTTTTTTTCTCGAGACATCGGCACTGCTACCCTTCAAATTTGGCGGCCATTTTAAAAGTGAAACATAAATATGCTTGCGCAACAAGATCTTAATCGTCTTATACACAAGTATTCATGGTAAAACGTAAATACGATGTTCGTATCTTTGAAATAACAGATATCGCACATAGCGGATCGATTTTAATTGACAATAGGTGGCTGCAGTACTACAGAAACGGTGATCTGTAACAACTTAGTTGTGAGGTAATGTTAATGTTCTGAATTGACAAAATAAAACAAAAAGAATAAATGATCATGTATTTTGCTGTGATACAAGTTTATTTTTATTGTCAACTCCAATATTTATGCATATAATTTCAGACAATCTCAACAAATCAGCATAACATGCCAGTTGATAGGATAGAAAAGACAGCCCAAACCTAGTAAATATATTTGACAGAAGACTTCTACTTCCTTACAATGTCAGTCTACAACATGCTCACAATGTGCTGAACATATGTTCATAAAGTACTAAAAACATGCTCATGACGTACTGAACAGTGTTAAAAACATGTATGTGAGCAAAAAGTATGTGAGTATATGCTCACATGCTAGAAACGGGCTAAGCATGTGTTCACAACCAAAATTATAGGAGGAATATAATACTGTGTATACAGAAATATCTTGGGTCATAGCTGTGCCTCGTCATACTTTTTTAGTCATGAGACCTTTGACATCTACACAGTGTTAAAACTTAAATGTGTGTGCATGCAACATCTCTATTAAACTATTAAAAGTGAAAAAAGTACTTCATATCAATTATACATCAACACTGTTGATTTGACCTTGATGATGTGACCTTGACCTTTGTATTATTGATTTTTGCAAGACAAATATCATGAACAACGAACTGGAGATACTAAATATTGGGCGTGCATGACAACCACAAGGTGTAGTTGTGCACTGTCAGTTTTTTTTTGCCCCTGCACCCATTGTCCTAAATGCAGTTACCTGAAGGTCATATATTTTGTGTGGAGCATATCTCATGAGATGATGGTAGGTTTGGCAGAGGATCCTGATGGATAACATGATAACAACTGTAGGTATCTTTGATTTGTTACTTATTTCCTTTGGTACTAGTATCACCAATAGTCTGTGTAATAATACCATAGAAATATTGCATTGGTAAGGGACAAGCAGAGGACGTGTCTAAATGAGTAAAATAATTAACACTACCCATAACTTTACTGTAAAATTGATGAATGACTTTGTTGATATCAATTTTTTATATCATTTTTGCAGTAATAATTAGCAAGACATCAATGAATATCACATCAAAACTTAATTGGTATGATGCATGGAAAACCATAAGATGTATGGAAAACCATAAGGACAAAGGACAAATTTATTCCAAATGACTGCCAGACAAGTCCTCACTTTCTTCTTAGATCATATGGAAACCTCAAGCAATTGCAATTTTCTCATATACTAGTATTGAGGGCAGAGATGGGAAAACAAAAAGTGCTAAAGAGACATATTACCAACGTCTATGGAGATATCACACAATGTTATTTGCCTTGCAGTTACAGCTATAGCATTGTATCCCACAGATATTGTTATATTGGAACATGGGTTTAACACACTACAATCACAGGTAAATAGACATTGCTCGACAGAGTATTGAAGCCAGTCGCAGATTTTGCCATTTGTGTGAGTCACCACAATGCCAGTTTGGCCACACATGGAGACCTTTGGTTCGCAAGCCATACCACTTCCCGATAATGATATGACCAGTACATCCATGGCATCGTCGGCATAGGTGAGGAAGTTGGTGCTTCTGTACTTGATGTCTGATCTCGTTAGTTGTAGGCAGGTGTGATTCATTCCATCCCAAAGATAATCAGCTTCATGAAGGAGATGTTTTTCAAAATATTTGGAGTTCAGAAATTGTCCAGCGATAACTCCTTGATCTTAAAATATATGTTTTGAAGACATAATTATTGAGGTGTTGTTTTAATTCGGTGCCCAAGATGTGGGAAGGTTTTGGTTTGGGGTGTTTTTTTAAAACTTTTACCTAAATATGAGAGGCAGGAATTGAGAAACAAGAAACTTTAGTGTATCATAGACATCAATTATTAAGAGGGAATCCGATCAGCGGTGAAATATTTGTCTTTAAAAAATGTTTAATACATGTATTAATACACTAAACTCATTGGTTTAGTTATTCCCGGCCCCAAAGGATAAAATAATGTAAAAATAGAATAATGTAAATTGTAATAATAAACTTATTATTGGTCTCAGCTCTAAAGGAGGCGTTGAGATTTGTCCCCAGCACTGCCTGAGTGGTGGCCGCCGCTTTGAGATTTGTCCCCAGCACTGCCTGAGTGGTGGCCACCGCTTTATATAAGATCACAAGTAACTGGTGTTTCATACAAACCGGGAGTATATTCACACGTTATTAATTTTGCACAACGAGTTTATGGTTTATATTTTTATCATGACAGTTTGAATGGTGAGTACAAGATCATATTTACTATACCTGGAATCGTCTGCAGGCAGCTAACAATCACTTGGTCACTTCCCTCAATCATTTCCCATCTGCCCTCTGGTGTGATTTCGTAACTTTCAGAAATTTGGAATGCAATGATGACCTTTTGGGTGCAAGGATATTTAGATATTATCCATCCATATGTATCGTAGGAAATATATTGACCAACTTCTTCTTCGCTTTCATATATTTGAGACCCAGATTTACAAGTATTTTCAATTAGAGCATAAGCACCGTTGAAGGTCTGTGTGAGATACCGGCTCCCGCCAAATATATCATCACGTGACCTGAGTAGCCAATAAACGACCGAGCCCAGGTTCGGGTCCGCCATCATGGATGTAGAGCAGTCATTCTGGTGTTATCTTATTATTACACAGTAGCAGACATTACATGGTGTCAGACGTAGTGGATATCTATGGCAGTAACTGTATGAACATCCCAGGCACGCACAGGACTTATTTTGGAGAGCTGGCAACCTGATAATATGGAGAAATTGAGTGTTTGTTCCGATGTGTCTACACAACTGCCAGCAACCCACAACTCAGCAGAACTGATGAAAAGCTTACATGGATCTTACATGGAATTTCACATGGAATCCACCGTCGACTGCTTCACTAGTTGACAGCTTGCTACATTCATCGCTCACAGTGTGCAGATTGCAAGGTATTGTGCCACAATGATGACCAGAAGCAGAAAGACAATTTTGCCTAATAAACTCTCACTGCCAGCCAGTGTGCAGTTGCTGTGTGCAAAATAGAGCAGAAAATCGGCACACAACCTCCAATACACACTGTTACATGTTGTTTTATGGAACTGACATTTCAGCCAGTGTTGTTTTACCCCAGATATGTACAACCCATGTATAAACAATTGCTGCAAGTCAGTGAATTCATATGCAGAGTTGGAGCAAGAATTGAGTATCCTGAAGCAAAACAGGGATAAAACAGACTGATAATTATAAATCCTGAAGCAAAACAGTGAAAAACAGACTATTTACAGACACAATCTGTCTGTCAGGAAGCAAGCAGAAATATAAAGACTCTAATCTGGTTTGATACAGGCACAAGTTGCTTGTGATCCACCAGGTTCTCAGAAGACCAGTCCACAACAGAGATTTTCACACAGTGGTTTGAATCCAAAGACAATTTATTTGTATAGTTTAAACTAGAGACAGTAGTAATATTTGCTATTGAAATTGCAATTTTGAATGTACTTTGCTTGTACATTGTAAATGTGTATTTGATCTTGTATTATATCTTGTGTATTTGAAAATTTGTTTACTGTATGGTGAAATCTGGTGAAAATTTGTTTACTGTATGGTGAAATCTGGTGAATATTTGTTTACTGTATGGTGAATATTGTGTTACACTGTATGGTAAGATGGTAATGGTTATTTTGAATAGTGTATCACATTGTATGGTGATTATTGTATTGTATATTGTCTATATCATAGCCTGAATTTTCATCTAGCACAGATGTTGAATTTCATTGTATATTTGTGTGTATTAGCAACAGGCTATAGTATCCTAAATGAAAGTGAATTTGTTGGTGTCTCTTGTATCAACACTGTAGGCCACTGCAAGCCTAGTGGTTCTTCTGTACAATATTCTACTGAAGTCAATGTATCTCATTTTGTTGCCCACAGCCAGTCTGATGGTTCAATAATGGGTGAGAGTACTAGTCTGAAGCAAGTTGGCCCTCTGAGCTTAGAAGGGAATGTCTTGGCCAACTGGGAGCAATGGCGCATAGATTGGGAAATATACAGGTGTGCCATTGGCTTAGATGAGAAATCTCAGAAAAGAAATGTCAACAGTATGCTACACTGTATGGGTAAAGAGTGTCGCCTGATCTTCCAGAGCTTTGATTTTTCAAATTCGGTAGAAGACCCAGATGATAGGAAAAAGGCAGAGGAATATGACACTGTCATTGAGAAGTTTGAGGCCCATTTCAAGAAAAAGAAAAGATTAAGGCATGTCAGAAAAGAATTTAACAGTATGACACAAGAAGCAAGAGAGAGTGTTCTCACATTTGTTAATAGGCTGAAACTGAAAGTCAAAGAATGTGACTATGGTGATCTGTCAGATGACATGGTATTGGGTAGATTATGTGATGGAGTGAAGAGTGTCAAATTAGAAGAGAAACTGTATGATGCTGATTATGCAGAGGATGAGTTGACTCTTGAGGAAGCAATAGAGATTTGTAGAAAGACAGAGATGACTGAGGAACACTTGAAGTCTAAAGAGGAAGAGTCAAAAGTGTATTATTTTTCACAGAAATACACTAGAGGTAGAAACACTTTAGATAGTGGTAGAAGTCGAGGCAGAAGCAGAAGTTATGCAGGCAGGTCTGTGTCAAACAGAGCCTTACATAGAGCTGTGTCCCAGTCCAGGTCCAATTTTCCAGCATGTAGGTATTGTGCAAAACAACACCAGCCAGGTGCTCAATATTGTCCAGCAAATGGTACCAAATGTAATTTGTGTCAGAAATTCAATCATTGGGCTATATGCTGTCAGAGTTCAGGTTACCAGCAGAGTAGAGGTTTTACACGCAGCAGAGGTTCTAACCACGGTAGAGGTTCATATCGCACCAGAGGTAGAGGACCGCCAAGAGGTCAATACCGTGTACATAGTGCTGTTGTGAATGAGAATGAAGCTGTTTCTCAGCAAGAGTATGCAAATGCAGATTCCTCAGATGACATGTTTGTATGGTCAATCACAAGAGACAATGGTGTTAGTAATTCTGAATGGAATGTGAATATGAATGTTTGTGAACAAAATGTGTTGCTCAAAATTGATACCCAAGCACAGTGTAATGTGATCAGCCTTGACACATTACAAAAGATACCTGACGCATCTGTCCGTCCGTCGTCTGTCCAGATCAGAGCATTAGGAGGCAGTTTAGTCAGACCAGTAGGTGTAGTTAATTTGCCATGCAAATACGGTAATTTGGAGCATGTCTTAGAATTTCAAGTGATAGATGGCAGAGTGCCAGATCTGATAGGAGACACTGATAGTGTAAACATGGGACTCATCAGGAGAGTCCATGCTATCTCTGAGGAGGACATTCAATTGAACAGGCAAAATACGGAGTATAATGAGCAGAAAGGTAGTCAGAATGAGCCACAGGTACATAGTTTCGGTAAAAGGTCACAGGAAGTACCCAAGGTCAAGGCAAGGAGTGAGCATTTAAACGTATCTCAACCCCAGGGTTCAGGCAATAGCACAAAAAGTCAGGCAAGTAGTGCAAAATTGAAGACACCCCACAAGTCTACACAGGCTATATTGGACAAATACTCAGATGTATTCCAAGGTATAGGTACTGCTCCTGGAGAGTATCACATAGAAATAGACCCCACAGTAGAGCCAGTAGTGCAGCCACCTAGACAAGTACCAGTCGCTATTAGAGATCACGTGAAGTCTGAGCTAGATAGACTTGAAACACTAGGAATTATAGAAAAGGTCACAGAACCAACTGAGTGGGTAAGCAGTCTCATGGTAGTCACAAAGAAAACAGACACCCCAGGCAAGTTGAAAGTTAGGATTTGCATGGATCCAAAGCCTCTCAATAAAGCTATTAAGAGGTCTCATTTTCCTATGACGACAATTGAAGAGGTTGTCACCCGCACCTCAGGTAGCCAGGTGTTTGGGACATTGGATTGCAACCAAGGGTTCTTCCAAATAAACCTCACCAAGGAGTCTAGCAGACTCACATGTTTCAATACCCCTTGGGGACGGTATTGTTATTTAAAAATGCCGATGGGTTTGAAATCAAGTCCTGAAATCTATCAGCGCATGATGCGTGACAATTTCGGAGACATTGATGATGTTGAGGTCATCATGGATGATTTGCTGCTGCATGCACTGGATTTGAACCATTTTAATGAGCTACTTGAGCGAGTCCTGCTTAGGTGCAGAGAGAGGAACATTTCTCTAAATTGGTCAAAGGTCAAGGTCGCCTTTCCCAAAGTAGACTGGATAGGCCATGTTTTGTCCAGTCAAGGCCTAGAAATTTCACAGGAGAAAGTTCGTGCTATAGTTGAAATGCCCACACCAACTAGTACAGAGGAGGTACACAGACTCCTAGCTCTCATGACTTATCTCCATAAATTTGTGCCAAATTTGAGCCAGATAACTGCCCCACTGAGGGAGTTACTTCAAAAAGACACAGAATTTCACTGGGATCTACCACAGATCCGTAGCTTTGAGGCATGCAAGAAAAGCCTAACTGAGGCTCCTGTCCTAAGGTACTATAGCACTACAGAACCTGTAGTTTTGTCATGTGATGCATCTTCTAAAGGTCTTGGAGCTGTGTTGCTCCAAGGTGGCAAACCTGTTGCCTACGCGTCTAAAGCCCTCACAGAAACAGAACAGAGGTACGCACAAATAGAAAAAGAGGCCTTAGCCATTGTATTCGGCTGTACCCGCTTCCATATGATGACCTATGGTCGTGACGAGGTTTTGGTAGAAACTGACCATAAGCCTCTTGAAAGTATCTGGAAAAAAGATCTTTTAAAGGCCCCCATGCGCCTTCAAAAGATGATGCTCAAATTGCAGCCTTATAACATCAATGTTATATACAAAAAAGGTAAAGATATCCCTGTCCCTGATGCCCTTTCCAGACTTTATTTGAGAGAAACTGGTGAGAAACTTGTGGATGATGAGGTCATGGTATCAGTAGTCCATACCAGTTTTTCCCCGGATAGACAGAAAGAATTGGCAGTAGCCACGAGTCAAGATCCAGCTTTGCAGAAACTGAGTCAAATCCTTAAGGCCCCAGATGGGTGGCCTGATCATAGACATTTGCTTCGAGATGAGGTTAAACCTTATTGGGATTTTAGAGATGAGCTCAGTGTTCAGGAAGGTATCCTGTTCCGAGGGGAAAGAGCTATCATTCCTACTTCCATGAGAAGTCACATGCTCAAACTGATACATGAAGCGCACTTAGGCATGGTAAAGTGCAAAAAGAGAGCTAGAGATGTGCTGTTTTGGCCTAACATGAACAAACAGATTGAGGAAATTGTATCCAAGTGTGATATATGCCAAACTAGGAGAAAATTGCAACAGAAAGAGCCTTTGATACCTCATGATGTACCCAATAGGCCATGGAGTAAGGTAGCAGTAGACATCTTTGAGTTAGACTCAGAGTTGTATCAGATAATAGTGGATTACTATTCAAATTTCTTTGAAGTAGGCAAATTAGGAGCTGCAAAGTCAGCTAACTGCATAGCAATGTTGAAGGATTGCTTAGCCAGGCATGGAATTGTGGATGAGATGATCACAGATGGTGCCAAGTACTATGCTAGTTTTGAGTTTGAGGATTTTGCTAAAACATGGGGATTCAAGCACACATTCACAGACCCATATCATAGCCAATCCAATGGTCTGGTAGAGAATGCTGTAGGCATATGCAAGAATCTGTTCAAGAAGGCCAATGCTAGTGGAAATGACCCACAGCTTGCTTTGCTTGATAATCGCAATGTGCCCAGAGATGATTTAATAGGTTCACCAGCCCAGAGACTTTTTGGTAGGAGAACCAAAACTTTGCTGCCGACATCAGAGAATCTGTTGAGGCCTAGAGTGGTAGAACCAGAGACAGTGAAATCTCAGCTAGAAAAGTATAGACAAGTGCAAAAGGTATATTTTGACAGACAGGCAAAACCTTTGAAGCCTTTGAATGTAGATGACCAGGTCAGAATTCAGACAAAGACTGGTTGGCAACCAGCCAAGGTTATCTCAGTAGGTCCTGAGCCTAGGTCTTATCAGGTAGTCACACCTCAGAATAGGACATACAGGAGGAACAGAAAGTTTCTGTTGAAAGGCAGAGAATCGCAGGTAGAACCAAGACCAGTGGTGATTCAACAGGTGGTACCAAGACCAGTTGTGAGTCAGCCAAATGTGCAGAGATCTACTAAACCTGTAGTACAGACACCCAGACAGCCAGTCCCTGTAGTACATAGACCCAGTAGGTCAGCCCCACCACAACCAATCAAGCATGTTGCACCAAAACCAACACAGAGTGTTGTAAACACCAGGAGTGGAAGGAATGTCCGCCCTCCTTCCTGGTTGAAAGGTTTTGTCAGGAAATAATTTCCTATATTTCATTGTATCTAGTTGCTGAAATATCAAAGTATTCCAATATGGCTCAGGAATATTTTGTATGCTGATCTATGTTTATTTTTTTTCACAAATGGTTTGAGACCTGTAAGTGTGAAATTTGTTAAAATGTTGCATTTATAAGCTATGATGTATATTGTTTGTGTAATTCCATTTTGGGGAACTCAGAAATGTAGCTTATATTTCTGATGATTAAAGCATAAATGTTCACGAAGAGTAATTTCATACATTTATGATGCTTGTTCAGTATGTAGGAGTTGAAAAATGAAAAGATATAATTTTTGTACTAGCCTATCTTTAGAATGATACCGCCAAAGGAAGATAGGTTTATTTTCAATTTTCACAATTATAAATTCATAATAATGAAGCATGTAATTTTATATTTTCATATATAGAGCATTTATATACAGAGTATGTATTAAAGGTATTGAAAGTCCAGCTTTGAGTCTGATCACCTCATTGCTTGTCTATTAATATTTAATTCATTTCTCATAATGGTAATTTTGTCATTTTAATTTCTGAAATTTAAATTTGTGTAGCTAAAGTTTCTAGCATTTAAAGTATGGTAAAAGGGTCAGTGACAAATCTTGAATGTTTGTAAAAGATTTCTTGTAGTTTAATTCAGATCATCTAAACTTAGTGGATGAGCTCTACACAGGTTTAATTGAAACTGACAAAACACTTGTAATCTTAATAATAGTAATATTTTATTTCCATAAATATTCCATATTTCTTGCTGTATTTCATACATAATTGATTAGTCAGTAATTGTAAAGGTATTCATCATAATACATATTTCTTTGTATACAATAGTTTCACATATTATAATGTACAATATAAATTCATTTAATTCCCACTTGTAACTTTAAAAAAAAAAAAAGAAAAAAAAAAAGAAGGAAAATGTAAAAAGGGAGATGTGAGATACCGGCTCCCGCCAAATATATCATCACGTGACCTGAGTAGCCAATAAACGACCGAGCCCAGGTTCGGGTCCGCCATCATGGATGTAGAGCAGTCATTCTGGTGTTATCTTATTATTACACAGTAGCAGACATTACAGTCTGGTATAGTTTATGAACAATTCCCTTCACATGAAAACGTCTGCAACCTGAAATATAATATAAGATTTTTGAATTGTTTTCTAAAGTAAGATATATGTTATATGACGTTTTACCAATACTTTGGTACAGCCCCATTTTGTACCTTCTGTACTAAAAGTTGAATACTGTAATGTTTAAATAGATAAGATATATTTGAAATAAAAGTCATAAAATTAGTTAATAGGATATTTTCAAAGGAATATTAATCGTAAATATTTAAGAATGTAGAAAAATTATAAATTGACTACTTTACAGTTCCAAATGTAATAAAAAGCAAGAATGTGTTATGAAGGCAGAATTCGTCAATTCAGGACAATAATTTGACGAATATGTTAGAAGTAAACAGAAGATCAATAATATGCATATATATGGTCGACATGCATTTATCAATTGTTTTATGTCATCGCCAGAACTTTGATTTTTATTAAAGTTTTGGTGGAATTATTTTATTGTTATTATATCATCAACAACACCATATTAACATTGTCTGCATCACTCGGTATATTCAATACAGTAAATATTATACATTGCGTATATCCAATCAACTGCAATGGTGTATAAAATAAATAACTGTTCATGTGGTTTGGTATTATGTCAGTAATCAGAAATATGTTATAAATAATAACATACAATAAAATGTACATTCCATGAAAAGCACTAACAAAAAAAAATCAATCACTGATATAAGATATAAGAGTGAATGGAACGCAAGTGAAAGTGGACAACATATATTATTTACCTGAGACAGATGTTAAAATACAATACAGATAAAGCAACGCCTTCATCCTCATCATAATTCTGAATTATAACCACAGACTTTCGTTTTAGATTATGGATCTTGGTCTCTTCAGGTGCGATATTATGTTCTGTGGAATGCAACTATATATCAATGTTCATGGTAAATAATATCTTGGCTGATGAATTGTGTGTTGTGTGGGTGGCAAATAGGAATGTATTGTGAGTGCAGTGTGTAGACGAAGTCCTAATCAAACAATGATATGCGAGCCATCATCGAGCAATCATTAGTCCAATTACAAAATACAAAATCAACCAAACGCTTATGGTTTTACTTGACATTGTTTAGATCCTAACAAAGGACAGATATAGACTGCTTATCTATTCCAGAGAGGATTTCACAGTGAATGAGATCAAAGCTGTGGAATGGATGGTCCTCGAATACTAGTATATAGTGGCTTCCCTCCATCATTTGTCCATGAAAGAGGAAAATCACCAGTCCCAAATGATATTTGAGGCAAATTTCAAATCTGATATTGGGAATGAGTTATTTTATTGCTCTAAGTTATATTTGGCGATATATGGAAATATGCAAAAAGTGTAGAATAACTGGAACTTTGGTTATTATTCTCGGAAACATCTACCATTGTCTTAGATGTTTAAATAACAACTGCCTTCTTTGTAGTCAATTGCAAAAAAAGGAATACCACAAACGAAGATTTTATTTTGGGACGCAACAGTTTCTTGTAATGCTATTTATAGATACATGGCAGAGATCAAACCTCTTCTTGGCATTTGGTTTAAAGATAGACTATGGTTGAATACGCTACAAAGCTCAGCAATACATACCAAGTACACCAGCTTCACTGGGTTTCAGTTCTATATTGACACACTTACGTGTATCTTCCCGCACGTGACACACTTTGAGTGTTTATGTTATCAAAGAATCTTGATTCAGGTTCTTTGATGTTATGACAAGTGTGATTTCAATGTGTGGCACGCTACTGTGTTCGACATTATTATACTGATATTTTGCTCATACATTATTTGACATACATTATTTGAAACTGAAGATACTTCTGTGACAGTATCTTTTTCAAACCAATAGTACTTAATAATCACTTATAAAAGTGGAGCTGTTGTTTGCTTTTGAAATAAAAAATTATGATTGTTATAACTTATCAGACCTCAATATAGCTCTAGATAAATACAATGACACAGCTCCCATTCCTGATCAAATTTATTATCGTTGAAATCCCAAGACAACTTCACACCTTCAATTACCATATCTCCTAGATATTCTCAAACAACATTCGAGAGAGTAGGGAGATAAATACAATGACACAACTCCCGGTCCTGATCAAATTCATTTTAAAATTCGAAGACCCTGGGGGGGGGGTACTCTCATAGTCAGCGTTACCGGGGAAGCTGGGCTAAATAGGGTCCTTTTCGCTGATATTTTCCCTAAAACAGGTTAAGATATTTCATCATTTTCCCTAAAACAGGGTACTATTTTTCAAATTTCTCCCTAAAACAGGGATCACAATCCCCCTTTCCAAATCTCCCCCTTCTACATCATCCCTAAATGAGGGTATACAAAATTCAGCTAGTCCTAAATCAGGGTACCAATAATGATAGAATATTTCCCTAAATCAGGCTCTGGGGTTTTCAGTTCCATCCGGATTAAGATATTTTATCATTTTCCCTAAAACAGGGTACTGTTTTTCAAATTTCTCCCTAAAACAGGGATCACAATCCCCTTTTCCAAATCTCCACCTTCTGCATCATCCCTAAATGAGGGTATCAAAAATTCATCTTGTCCTAAAGCAGGGTACCAAATTTCAGCTAGTCCTAAATCAGGGTACCAATAATGATAGAATATTTCCCTAATTCAGGCTCTGGGGTTTTCAGTTCCATCCCAGCCTCCGCGGGTTAAAATCATGAGAGTACCCCCCCCCCCCCCCCCCCCCCCGGGTTCGAAGACAACTTCACACCTTCAATTATCATATCTCCTACATATGAGAGAGTAGACAAACATATGAGAGAGTAGGGATTTCCCCCATTCATGAGGAAGGCAAAAATAATCTACATACCCAAATCTGGGAAACTAGCTCTCACTATTTGCATGTGTAAGACTATGAAATGTATGATTAATTAAAGATTGTTCCTCGGAGTGGGTCTAGAATTAGCTGGTCTACCAGCCAACTCCATCTAGCGGCAGATAAATCTGTGCGATCCAGTTGAGCTGATTGGAGGTTGGCACGGCTCTCGGTTTAGAATGACATGAAGCACTAGTGACCATTGGAGACATTTATTAGAGAGGGGTTTTCCAAGGTTGAACATGTCAGCACATTTTTTCCATATGATACTAAGGCAAGAACATGTGAGTGCAGTGTTCAGGGAGACAGACCTCTCAAGTTGGTTCTGGTGGAAGGATCTCAAGAGTTCAAAGAGTTCAAAGAGTGCAAAGAGTGCAAAGCATACCCTCCATAGCAGGACTTCTTTATCATATCAGTCCCTGCCACCAAAGGTATACAGGTACGCACACAATCGAGCACAAGTCATCAGTATTCATAAAAATCTGGCTGTCAACTCATTGGTGAAAGAATATAAATAAACTTGTTTTGTACTGGCAGTTGTACTGATTGGTCAGTTTATGTGCCAGACACCTTGTTACAGTTTATGACCTTATCAATTCAGATTTGATGATATTTTTGTGAGCAAGGCAAGTATTTATGACTCATGGAATTCCAAACTTTGAATGAGATCAAAAACAGGGCAATGACTGCAGAGGTAGCAATAAAATACTACCTATGCAATGCAGTGTATGCAAAGCAGTGAAAACATGGTAATGCGAACAGTACCAGGAGCGGAGCCAGGATTTTTTATCCCAGGGGGCTCAAATGTGCTAAGGTAAGGGTCTCCAGTCCCATAAAGTAAGGGACCACAGCCATGGCACAGTTGGTTAGAACGCCAGCTTATTAACACCAATTCTTCTGTGGTGATCCAAAGGTCGTGGGTTCGAACCCCAGCTGTGCCGAGATTGAACTCATGATACAATTTTCCATATGAGCTGAGGCCCATATGAGATGAGGCTAAAGGGTTAACCCGTTGTCCTTGTAAATCTGTGACTGGGTGGGTTGTCAAGGACCTGCAACATGACAATTCAGTGAGGCAGCACTATATCTGCTACAAGTAGGTCTCATCACGAAATGACTGATATAGTGTTGAAAGTGATGTAAAACCCCAAACAAACAAACCTAAATTAAGGGGCTCCAGTTGCCAAAAACCCCTCTAGCCACAGATCCCGAGGGGGCTTTAGCCCCCAAAGCCCCCCGCCTGGATCCGCCACTGAGTACTATGCTGTGTTGTGTAAGTTCTCAGCTCATTTACATAATATAATCAATTTTATATTAATATATGCAGTGAAACTTGGCCACCTATACAGCAATGTGTGAAAAGGGTGTAATTTTGTCTCAGCTTGTTGAACAGTCATCAGTTTTAAGATTCCCACAAAAGGTTGCAGTCTCTGCCAACAGGGGACCCAAATCTAAAATGTCGTCTGTTCCAGGTCAAAACAAACCAAGACATTCATCATGTTCATTTCAGAGAAATTAACACATGCTTTGTTGAAGAATTGGACAAGAGAGACAGCTGTGTGAGAGATAATCACATTTAAAGCTGCACATGTGAGAGATAGTTTCAACAGTGAGACAGCTGCACATGTAAGAGATATTGACAACAATGAGAGATAGTTCAGTTGCACACGAGAGACAGGCACTTGTATTTATAATATTAGAGATCATTATTTTAAGGCTCAAAGAGCAGAGATTGGAAAAATCCACTAACACAAAAGGTGGTTGAAAGACATAATCGTTGACCAGAAAAAAAACATTATATTTTACCAAATTCTATATTTTAGATTTCGATGTCAAATGTATGAAAGATTTATTGGACACAGGTGATACCATTTTGATTTTACCATTTTAAAAAGAAATTTGCCTGATTAATTATATTTAAGGGTTGAGTAGTGTTGGGCTGGTTTTATTGGCCAGCTTATCATTTACTTAGGACACAACACTTACCATGATTTAAGACTTTAGGTGTGATGTTACAGGTAACTATTGTTTTATTGTTACTTGCTATTGCACCATCATTCTTATTGTATGTTTTTACATTTATCATTCATCCACATTTACAACAATTTTAATTACCGGTAATAAGGCAAGAACATAGGTTCGTGCAGTGTTCTGGCTGGCAGATCTTTCAAGTTGGTTCTGGTGGAAGGATCTCGAGAGTCCGAAGGACTAGTGAGATCCTTCCACCAGAACCAACGAGAGAGATCTGTAAGCCTGGTATGACAATTCATCAATCGTCATGTTATAATTCAAAATAATATTATTTTACATTTTTATGTGCAGTCATTCTATTATGATGCATTGGCTGCTATCTTGAAAGTGAGGTCAACATTGGCAGGTCATCTGTTACCTGCCTGTGATATTGCTAAAATAAAACTCCAAAATGAAGATTTCATGTCCACCATGAAAAGAAAATACTTTCCCCAACCAGAAATTGAACCCCAGACCTTTTGGGAGACAGATGTCTTACCCACTTAGCCATGTATCACCCCATGACACCTTTGTGTAAACTTTGGGGTCACAGCATTGTATAAAAATTGAGATTACCTCAGTTTCTTTGCTAATGTGCTAAAAATAAACCCAAATATGTTGATACCATCTTTGTTTTGTGCATAAAGACATTTTATTTTATTAATATTGTTGAATTTTCTCCATTTGCAAACAAAACAACAAAACTTTTATAAGTTCTGATATTACTCAATAAGATCCTAATATGAAGATTTACCTTTGTTTTTTTGTTGTATAAAGTTATTTTTTTTCTTTCTGAAAATACAAAACATATTTCATCTTCAGCATGAAAAGAAATTGTCCCAACCTGGAATTGAACCCCAGACCTTTAGAATGGGAGATGGATATCTTACCCACTGAGCCATGTTGAAAAGTATGATTTGACCTTCTCACTTGTAAATCACACAAATAGTCAACATCTTTATCACTTTATCAAGTTATTTTATAAAGGAAGATATTCATTAATTTTACACAGCAGCCTAAGTTAAATCTATACTATATTAGACAAAAAATTTCCAGTTTGTCGAAGATGATATCAAAAGTAATGCAAATAGATCAAAAGAAGAATTAGGTATCTATAACTCGTGTCTAATTTAAATCTAAGACATCATTTTCTTGTTGCTTTTCTGTAGGTAGTTATATGAGGTTTGCATGTAATATGAGGCGTCTCATATAATGTCCAGACACATTTGATATATTTAAACTTGAACTCATAAAACAGGAAATTGTAATAAAACAAAGAAGTCAGTGACTGAAGTGGTGCATATTTTTCTGGAGAAATCCAGTAGGATGTTAGTTTCATAAGGAGCTTATGTGTTGATACGTACTCTATGAGTGAACTAATAGTGTGGATAACTGTGTGCGAGAAAGACAATATATGTGACATTTTCATAGACATTATCACAGACATTATCATAACCATGTAAGAAGGATGACGCATAGTATCCACACGCATGCTCATCCCACCACTTGGATGACCACTGATGCAAAGGATCGATTACCAATCAGAGATGAGCAGAGTAGGTCAACCACATTAAGGATCCAGACGTGTACTTACATAACGGGCTGAAACCGCTGCCTGGCGCTGCAGTACCCAGTTGCCTAGATCCTCCATGCCAGTCTGCTGTTTAACTGAGTCTGCTACCAACCGGCATTATCTGAGGTGCGGCCCTAGGCCGGAGAGCTCCCGTGCAGTTATCAGTTATCCATGTTCACCAACCCACTCATGCCATGCCTTGCCTAGTCTGACTCTAGTGTATCTATTGTCCACCCAAATAAAGTCTACAGTCTGCAGTTCTTCTTATCCCCATTAAGATAGGTATGTTAGACAGCTAGGCCCTCAAATCACAGCCAGCGAGTTTCCATATATCTATCAGGTGTTCAGCTTGTAGTTAACAATAGCAGAAATGAAGATGGCGAATGCAGGCTGAGAATGTGCTTGATTTCTCTTAAGGGAAGTACATGTCATGCATTATATTTTACCAGATTCTATAGGCATTTATATTTGATAATATTAGAGATCATTATTTTGAGGCTGAAAGAACAGAGACAACACAAAAAGTGGTGGAAAGACATAATCAATGACCAGCAAAAATGATTATATTTTACCAGATTCTATAATTTATATTTTGATATCAAAGGTATAAAACATTTATTGGACACAGTTGATACCATTTTAATTTTATCATTTAAAAAAGAAATTGGCCTTTTTAATTATTTTTAACACTCAGTTTTTACACTTATTATTCATCCACATATACCATAGTACACTAATACCTTATTGGCACCGAATGGCCTTAATGTGCTTTAATAAGCCATTTATTCATTCATTATATTCATCAATTCAGACCTAGCTTAGTGAGATAAAATTTTGAGTTCAATTTCATTTTATGACCGGGCCAGTGGACAAGCTCATAAACATTTTATAAAGAGGTTCTCTGGAATAGTGCCCTTTTCTGTTACCAGTCATTTCCTGTCACACTCTTTAATCCAAATACACCTCATTTTTTCAGTTATTTATTTACAAATCAAATAGATTTGTGAAGAAATGTGAAAAGAATGATTTGATCTTTTCACTGGTAATCACTGGTAAGGTGGTATCACAATGAAAATAGATCAAAAGAAGCCATCTTCAATATTTCACATTTATATCTAAAACATCATTTTAGTTTATTCTCTATTGGTGAGTACAGTTAGTGACCAAAATAATATCACAACTTGGTAAGTACACATTTCTGTTGAAGCCAAATGTAAAGTAGTATACATAGTATAATGTTGGCTGCTTCATAGGGAAATAATATGTTGATAGTTGGGAGATACCTAATGAGTTCACTCATGATAAAAATCAAGATGACTAAATATAGGTTGAAATGTGCTTGATTTATCATAAGGGAAGTACATATTATGTATATTAAATACTGCAATGAATGAATTCATCCTGATGACTTGGATATCGATTCATTTCAAGCAACAATTTAAGGTGCAGAGCTCATATTTTGAAAAGGTCACTAAGGTACAAAGCCCACCAAAAATTCTGCTATCCTGTATGTAATAGAATTAATTGTGATCCATTTCCTAATTTGACGGATGAATAATTACCAACCTTAATTATGTATGGATTATTCTTGTTTTCACCAATAAATTGAATGAAGTATATCTGAAATAATTTATAAAATCAATGTATAATTCATAGGAAATCAGGAAACCTCACCAGAATATAATATAAATGATACACATATGACCAACAAGGCAATGCTAGAGCCCTATGGTGTTAAGGTGGAATAAGGTTAGTTGATCTTTGAAAGTGTTTCTTCAGTAACGTGAAATACAATAATCTATAATGCCTGGACGCAAAAGCCACGGTTACAGAATACCATCAATAAGGACAAAAATCAACAAGGATAATATAACAAGATCAGACAAAAACGATTCTTCCGGCACAACGTCTGGAAAACATGCCGTCATACAAGTGAAGAAAAGATCACCAATCTCCAAGAGTGGGAGAAGGGGAATGGTGGCCATTGGGAAAATGAATTATCATGACACAGTTGTTGAAATATTCCGTATAGACACGCCTGAGATTAGATGTTTAAATAGGTCTGCGGGTGATGAGAGCAAGATGGAATGCCATGATAACAAGAACGATCTCCGTGAAGTAAAGCAAAGTCATAAGCAGGGAAAAGAAAAAGAAGCAAAGAAGAACAAAAAATCAAAGGTTTTGAAAAATAAAAAGGAAAGTGTAAGTAATGCATCAAATAGTGTAAAAGAAGACGCGGACCATGGAGTGAACAGTGAAGAGGGGGGTAAAACTGCACAGAAACTTGACGTAGTTGCCATAGATCCAAGACTGAAGAGAAAAGGAAAGATTCACAGTTTACAAACTGGGACAAATGAAAATGACAGCCATTTAAGCAAGGTGTCGCCCCTGTTCAAGCATCCTCTCCCTACTGAAAACTTCCACACCTGGATGCAGAGAAATGAAAAGAACAAAAAGACAAACGGAATTGGCATGGAGATCAACAAAGTCTTAGCACAGTTTGGATATTAACGGAAACTGGAAAATAGAAAATATCTTATATTATTCACAGTATAATTATATATCAGGTTTAGGTCAAAAACGGAAATCCAAAAAGATTATTTTAACCATTTAACTATTTAGTCTATAAGAAACTTGTATTGCCATTTTATCTGACCTTGCCGCCATAAGATATCGCATTTTCATGCTTATTTTGCTTTCTGGTGTGTTCGCACGGGACCCTGTTCGGTCGTGAAGGCCGAACTATTGTTTACAAAAACAAGTGGAAAGTAACTAGTTGAATTGATATTAAACAGTCGAAGAGGCACGATCGAAAGGTTACGGTTGAACGTTGGCCTGGTCTTATTTTATCTCATTAAATTTGACATGGATTATGACCACAACAAAGCAATGTGTGCGGTGGTTTTATTTTACATTAGGAATATGAACTACAAATGGTATTATAGTTTTAAATTTTCAATAATATTATTTCAATCAATAAAATTTGCTTTAAAAAAGCAATCTTGCTGTAGCATTTACTCATTTTACCATTTATATACGTGAATAAATGAACGATTACCCTGTGCGTAAATACATTAACATTACAGATGTACCTTGCTGATTGAGTAATTAAGATAACGCATTATAATTTAAGGTTTGGTTATATTTTTCTAATTGAAATTAAATAAGTTTGTAAAAAGGTTGTCCTGAGTTTTGCTTTCATCGTGACCACCGCCATAATATCAACAAACGTCCATTTGGTGAGTGTAACACTTTGAGGAGTTTATTCTGCACGATACAAAACCCGGAAGGAAGTCCGGGAAACGGAACGAACATAATGGCGTGACTGCTCTTTTCTCCCTTTCCCTCTCCATATATCCATCAAATACACATATATAGACAGTATATAGACAATATTAAGTAAACATTAAACAATGAAAATATGGAAATATTGTGAGCAGAAAATGACATAGTCTTTTACACAATACACTGTAACGGAAATGGTGCTTGAACAATGTTAAAACATGATATTGAACTACAGTCTTATCACTCAATGTCCATGAGTGTAATAAAGTTCCATATTTGTAATGATTAATTGAAATAAACAATATAAACCAATAACTACAAAGTCTTCAAGAGTTAGTTGTTCACCAGCAATGTTCACAAGTAATGTTCACAAGTAATGTAGATGAAAACCATATTATCCATGTACAAGGTTATATACAGTGATGCTGATATCAGTCACAACTCCACCTATCAGCACATTGATGTGACACAATATGTGAGCTACTATGATAATTATACAGGGCAGCGTTCGGCGTACACCCTTTGAGTTATATCCACAATACAGGCACATGATTTAGGGCAGCGTTCGGCGTACACCCTTTGATAATGGACAGATATATATATAGGTGGCACACAAGTGGAATGAATGTATATCAATTGCTCACACATATGGCACAGGCTAGCACATGACTCTACACACATGGGAGCTTTAGTTCATGTCCCACTCATCACTGGACTGCCATAATGGTTTCTTCCTTGAACGGGTTGACCGTCTGGGGGACGGAAGTGCACTTGCCTCTGGTACACTAGGAGGCTCCATAGACGTCATGGTGGGAGTCTCATCCATGTGGGATCCAGTGTCAGTGGGAGGAACTGGAGGATCAGGTTCCATAGGGGGAACACTGATGTCTGGAGGTATGTCCGGCTGAGACTGTGGGTCTGGAACCTGTTCATTCATACACTCCATGGTCGGCTCAGATTGAATAGTTGTGTAGGAGGGTTGTTGTGGGATACAGTCCTCTGAGTCATTAGGAGTACTATCCTTGTGCAAGCCTCTGACAGGGCCATGACTTCCGCTATCCAAATTGTTGGGGGTCACAGGGTAACAGTCACATGTGCGCATATCATATGTCTTAGAGCGGAACTGTGATTGAGAGAACTTCCGAACTTGGCATTTGTCATCCCGAACACTGCATACCATGTATTTGTCCCGTGCTCTAGTCTTGTCACGATCCCCTTTAATATAAACCAAATCACCGACCTGCAGTGACTGATAACTGGGGGGACCTCGACCGCGGCTTTGGACTTGGCACTGGATGGGTGATTCAGATGGCGAGATAACTGCTTCTGTAGGATTATCTGCCGATCTGTAATGGGAAGCTGTTCCCCTGTGAGCTGATCTCTCTGGGTCCATATCTCCCTGGCGGACAACCCATTGGTCCTGATTCTGGTGTTCATATTGGCGGTGGCCAATGCGAGTGAGACCTTTGACAAGGGGCCTCCCTCTGGGGCTATGTTCAAACACTCCAAGCCAAATTCTCTGACAGCGTTTTCGGCAACAGGGTTCTTGTTGATATTCTTAGCTTGGCCGATATCAAGTGTAACTCCATATTGCTTGAGAAGAGGGTCATCCACGAGAGCCTGGAAGCCTGGAGCAGGGTCCACTCTCACCCTACAGCCGCCATCACCAAGACTGCGGAGCTCGGCACACAATGATAAAATACCATCGCGTAACTGCTGGTGCTGTTCACTCTCAAGGAAACAGGATGTGGTGAATGAGGATACAGTCTCACGTACTAGCAGAATGAGTTGGCGATGTCTTTTGACAACATCTGCCGCAAACTGAGCCCCAATGACATCAGGTGGTGGTGTGGAAGTCTGGGGGTGCAAATGGGTCGGCACTGACTTCAGAGATGAGCATTGATGGCAAGACTCAGTTGCTAGACCAACAGCTCTATCGAGATCCAGAGCATAGAAGCTTCGTGTGAATACTTGTTTGAGCTGGTTTTGGGAGGGATGATGAAATTTGATGTGTAGGGCTGTAAGTAGACCTTCAAGAATGCTGCGTGGAACGACAATCTTCTCACGGAGAGGTTGGAATGGTTGCTCGTCCCTGACCACAAGGACGCCATCTCGTGAAACCACAACGCATCTCAGGTACCGTTTGACATCAGTCAGTCTAGTAGATTTCTTGGACGGTCTCGTACCCTGTGTGAGGTGTGAATGAGTACGTCGGAGTGATTGGCATTCCTGTTGAGTGGCTAACCAGGCAGCCCGGCTTGTGAAGGGCATTTTCATGGAACCATCAAGAACCTCTTTCACAGATAGACCTCGGACTACAGACTCCTCCGCAGCTGCTACAAACTTACAGACTTGGCAGCTAGCATCTGTGCACTCAGCTGGATGGCGACTGGTATAATCAGATGGAAGGTTGGCAGCCCCAGATACATGGCGTACATGGACATGGTACCTGCTCACGGTAGCCAGGAAGGTTGTGACCCTGGCGCTTGCTGAGAATTCTCCTCTACACAGTTTACTGTACGCCTGGACACAAGGCTTGCTGTCAGTGAGAACCTGAGTCACTTGATGTGACTGAACTATGAATGGAGCAAACTGCCGTACTGCTGCACTGATTGCCAGGGCCTCTATTTCACAAGGAAGCCAGGCAACTTGGTGTTTCTTCAGTTTAGCATTGAAAAAGCCACATAGCATCAGCTTTCCATCCCTCAGGGCATATAATGTAGCAGCGAGGCCTCCGGATCCAACAGCTGCATCAGTGACTATCCAGAGAGAATCCTCCGCTCTGGGCATGGTAATCTGTTTGCAGTTCTGCAGAGCCTTCTGTGCCACTCTGAATAACTCAATCAGTTCTGAGGTCCACTCCAACTTCTCCTTTGACTCTCTCCCAGCCGTGAGCTGCTCTAGTGGGTATAGTAACTCTGCATAATTCTTCAAAACTCTGCTGAGCACTTTGTAGGCACCAATGAAGGAGCGGAGTCCCTGCACTGTAGAAGGTGGCTCCACCGCGGCCAGAGCAGAAACCTTGTGTGGACTGGCCATCAGGGTACCACTGGACCAGATCCATCCCAGTGTGGTTGTGGATCGAGGGCAAATGACGGTCTTGGGTGCAGAGATGCC
This sequence comes from Amphiduros pacificus, assembly GCA_949316495.1. NCBI lineage: Eukaryota > Metazoa > Annelida > Polychaeta > Phyllodocida > Hesionidae > Amphiduros > Amphiduros pacificus. The sequence continues at coordinate 38,609,222 of OX439002.1, forward strand.
AAGATTGTTCTCCTTCAGCCTAGCCAGCAGTAAGCCCCAATTGTAGAGTGCTTCCTCAGGGGTGTCACCACCACAAAACATGTCATCAGCTATTTTGGCAAGGCGACCCTCCTGAATAAGATCCCCCACCACCCTGGAGAGGAGTTCTTCAAGGTAGGTCTCCGATCCAGGCATGCCCATTGCTGACCTCGTGTACACTCTTACACCCTTAAAGGGTGTCACCACACCACAGTATTTCATTGATGAATGGGCAAGTGGGATTTGATAAAAGGATTTGGACAAGTCCGTCACAATTATGTACCTCCATTTGGAAATATCCCGTAGAACAGAATCTACATTTGGCATGAGAGCGGGTGGCGGTTTGCTGTACTTCCCTACTTCGCCGAAGGACGTTACCAAGCGGCTTCCACCATTGGGCTTTCTGACAAGAAATGATGGGTTCAGATATTCCACATTCTGCTGTGGTGATCAAAAGGTAGTGGGTTCGATCCCTGTTTCTCCAATTAAGGTATAATTGGACATGAACTCTTTTCTTCTTTTCATCCATGACTGTTCCTGACTCCAGTGTTTCACCTCCAAATGCAGTAAAATGGAACAAATATGTCATGAAACCAATCTACTTTTCCTGTGGCGTGTTTTTAGGACATTCCCCACCCGGACATTCCCACCCGGACATTCCCCACCCGGACAATCCCCACCCGGACATTCCCCACCTAGGACATTCCCCACCCGGACATTCCCCACCCGGACATTTCCCACCCACTTAGTGTATGACTCTATTTCCATAGAAATCTTAACTACTTAATAGCTTAAGTTGAGCTATATATTGTATTTCCATAGAAATCTTAACTACTTAGTAGCTTAAGTTGAGCTATATATTGTATCTTATAACTTATGATAAAATTGATATTTCATTTTGCAATTAAACTTAATTAAATTGAATAAAGGTATTTTCTTTATTCCCAATTTTGAAATAACTCTAGACTTGCTCAATGCATAAACAATTGTAATTTCCTATGATCTGCTCCAAAGTAATCATGTGATAATGAGAGCCAATCAAATATGTACATAAGATCTGCTCCAAAAAGATCATGTGATAATGCTGACCAATGAAAATTATATTCAAGATTAACTCATGGACAGAGGTCACATGACACTATAAACCAATCAGATACGTTACCGTGAACAACTCAAAGTTGCTCACACCTTGGAGTAATTATGAATGGAGGCGCAACGGCGGTTATTTGAGCTATGGCGTCATAGCAACGCATTGTTTCACACAATGGATTCAAAATCCTTTGATCCTATCATAGTTGCCGACTTCAGAACAGTGAAAAAATTGAAGATTCATATTTAAAAAAAATAAATTGGCTAAAGTTTTATTGAAGTATTATACCACATTTTGGTTTATTTTTTTTAAGGAAAAATTCAGAATAGTTGCTCTTTTGAAGCTGACAATACCATCCACTAAAAATTACTTCAAATAAATCCATTCATTTCTGTTCTGATTTCTTCAATAATAGATATTATGAAAAAAAGAAAAATGCATATTCCAGACCTTCTATTTTTTATACATGTTTGTAAAAAAATGTGTCACTATTCATATTACTTTATAAAAACCTTTAAAACAAAATATTGTTATTGATATAGCATTTATAAAATTTTTGTTGCAATTTTTTATTGTTATTTTTTGTTGATTTTAAATGATGACATGATAAGTATTAAGTCAATTTATTTATAACGGCGCATAAATTGGCAGGGCTATAAATTACATTTTCTGATAGTACTTTTTTCATTGAACAACTTGGTATATTTTTCTAAGCTGCCAATATATGCGCCAATAATTAAAAATAAACATTAAAGACAAAAATAACAAAAAAGTACATGATTTCCCGATAATCTGAGAGGAAAATGGAAATTTTAATCATTTTCATAAATATGATATGAATTTGAAAATCTTGTCATAAAATCGTCAATACTTGGAGCAGAGAAATAAAATTTATATCCCCATAATCTGCATAAATAAACAAACATTTCATTCGCGATATGTGTAGCTCTAAATTATAGTTTTGATATCATAAAATAGTTCTGAAAAAAAATTACGTCAAAACATTCATATCTTGCACCTATATGGCGTCATTATAACAATGCCCATGGCGGCATCTATGATATCCCCTCTGATCTTTCCCCGTCACCCCTCCATTCATTATTACTCCAAGCTCACACATATGGTTGAGCAAATTAACAGCTTTTCACGTCTTAAATAGACAAGTAGGTATACAGGTTTTAGTCCAGTCAATATATGACAAAAAATGGCCTAACCTGGAACAAATTAGAACAGAAATGAAACTGATAGAAAATGTCTCAGAAGAGCCAAGAGAATAACATAGTAAAAGTCTACCAAAATACAAGTAGTGGAACAATGCGTAATTTGCATAAATCCAAAATGGCCGACACATGGCAGGGCAAATCTTAAAAATTATATAGTATTTTATGGCTCCTACATATTTGAGTAATCCAGTAGTCCATTTTATGTTTTTTTGACATTAGAAATCCATTGGGAAACTTTTCAGATTGCTAATACCCATATTTTGTACTCTTCCTCTCAAAAATGACCAATAAAAGTAGAATACTAAGTTGAAAATTAGCACTTTGCTTGTATTCTGATTATATCTGTCTGTTTTACATCTTTTCTGGGATATCCTCTACAACACATATTATTCTACAATAACAAGTTATTAAAAAGGATAGTTTGTTTGGTTTTTACATCACTTTTAACATTATTCCATTCATTTCGAGATGAGACCTACTTGTAGTAGATATAGTGCTGCCTCACTAAATTGTCATGTCGCAGGTCCTTGACATGACAACCCACCTGGTCATAGATTTACAAGGACAACAGGATAACCCTTTATGCATAGGCCTCAGCTCATGTGTGAAACAGCACGGCTGGGTTCAAACCCACGATCTTTGGATCACCACAGAGGAACTGGTGCTAATAAGCTGGCACTCTAACCAACTGTGCCACGGCCCATGGCCTGTCACATGCTTCTATACATGTGACCACCTGTTGGTCCAAAGGGTACAGCCAGTACTTGGCACTTTCATCAAAACACAATAACCACGGTTGGGGTATTTTGTTTGATTTTAGTGAGATAGCTTGCTTGTATCACAATTTTGTGGCCACATGTCATTTGAGCATACACCAAAATGAAGTCTGGGAAAAGGCTTTAGAATATGTTAGAGATTCTAAAATGTGCAGTAGAATTAGAGGTGTATTAGATGTGTACATGAGATGTTTTGACTATCATTGGAGCCTTGTTGGCAGAAAACATTCTGAAACACAGTTATAATCTTAGTAAAATCTGTCAAAGTCCATCAGTGTCAGCAGCTGAAGGCTAGAGAATGGCTGGCCCAATCATAATCAATGCTAAAGATGATAGACTTGATCATCCAGGCTACAAAAAATTATATTAATTTATAGAATTTGTTGCTCAAGGCTGCTGCTGGTAATACATATGACCAGAAGTTCACAATTGTGACAAATCTGTATGCTTCAGACATTAATGCACAGAGACTGAAAACTCAAATAGACACATTAAAAAGCAACATAGTTCTTGAAAAGAATACACCAACATTAAATTCCATAATTGATTTTATGTTTACTAATGGTGCATCTCTACACAGTGAAATTCTTGTAATGCCAGAAACAAATGCTACCAGTGAACAATCATTCAGTGCCAGCATGACTCAGAAGAGGCTAAATGGTCTTATGACTATTCATATGACTATTGATAATTAAGTGCACAAAATAACTAATATCTGAACTGATATTTCAAATTATGTATGTGTGAATAAGAACTTTTATATGTGTTCACAGCCATAGCATTATTTTACATAAATGCTTATTATTTATACGGCCATCTAAAGGTAGTGAAGGGAGGTGGTGCCACACACCTCGCTTGACATCAACCTTCATTCCCCCCCCCCCTCAGGAATTTTTTTTATTCAAGCCCCACCGCCCCACTACAAAATTCACTCGGACACCCTTGTCACACATGATCAAATTTGCTGCAGTTTGAATTATTCTAAACTTTTTATCCTCTGAATTATCCTGCTTTTGGTTTGAATTAAAATCATGCAGGATATTGGCAGCAGTGCTCCACATACTAACAACATTTGGTTCCCATTTAATTTCTGTAATGATGACTTTTTTCCATAATGTTTCATTATTTGCTTTTTCATGTATCTGTGACTGTATGATTCACTGTCTGTTCCATGTTTTGGGACCACGGGCCATGGCACAGTTGGCTAGAGCACCAGCTTATTAGCACCAGTTCCTCTGTGGTGATCCAAAGGTTGTGAGTTCAAACCCCAGCCGTGCCGAGATTGAGCTCATGATACAATTTTCCTTATGAGCTGAGGCCCATGCCTAAACGGTTGACCTGTTGTCCTTGTACATCTGTGACTGGGTGGGTTGTCATGTCAAGGACCTGCGACATGCCACTCAGTGAGGCAGTACTATATCTGCTACAAGTAGGTCTCATCACAAATGACTGAAATAATGTTGAAAGTGATGTAAAACCCCAAACAAACAAACAAACAAACAAAATCCATGTTTTGGACTCCTTAGATGTCACTTTTGTCTGCTTGTCACCTATTTGGAATTTGTGAGGAATTGACTTGCCTCTGTGGAAATTGGTGCTGCATGCCACAGTGATGGTTGACAGCATTGGCAGCATGTATGTCATTAACAAATTATATTTTGGCCAAGTCTTCATCATGCTGTTCACAAATAGTGGAAACACTTCTGTCAAAGTCCTTTGGTCTAACTGGTATTAATGCATACTCTTTTTTACCTTCCATCATAAAGGTCACCTAATGTACAGAATATACAATGTATTTCATAGCAAAATGATGTATGCATCGTTTGAAATACATTACAAGAAACACTACAAAAGCTATTTATTTCCTTATCATGGCCTTAAAATAACTGCTTTACACCAACAGCAAGGATATTATTTCAGTGTGCAAGGAACCTTTAATCATACAAAAAAACCTGAATGTAAGTATGAAATCAGGTGAAACATCAATGAGAGGCGGCCATTTTGAATTTATGCAAATTAGGTGGTGTTCCACTAAGTTGATTTTGGTAGACTTTTTATATGTTCATCTGGGTAACATTCTGAGACAAATAACACCAAAATGGTTTCTGTTCTAATTTGTTCTGGGTCATTTCATATTTTGACTGGACTATTTATTGTAAACAAAACATGTACTGTAAATCCATCATTTGTATTGTAAATAAAATATGTATAAAAAATGTAAAAACTTAATGTCTTCTTTGATGTATTTATTTACATGTGGAAATATTTAACAGTTGCGTATATGTATAATGTCACTGAGGAAATAGAAAATGGTATATGGGGGCTGAGGGGTGGGAATGATGGTGGGTGGGAAATGTCCGGGTGGGGAATGTCCGGGTGGGGAATGTCCTAGGTGGGGAATGTCTGGGTGGGGAATGTCTGGGTGGGGAATGTCCGGGTGGGGAATGTCCTTACACCGTTTTTCCTACAGTGATGTTTCCTAACGTTGAGAGGTCTAACCGGAAACACTGTCCAGTGTTGGGGGATAAAGAAATTAATGTGTTGTGATGGGGCGTAATGATATGTTATATTTTGGCGGCAAAATCAATTCTGAATATGGGCGTCACGGAAATACATTAAAACTACCTAAGTGTACTCTTGACAGAGAACATGAAAACCTTTTGGTTATATTATACATAAAACCCAATAAGTTGAAAACCCAATAAAAATATAACAATTCAAAATATATTTGATAATATCCTTTATTATATAAGGTTTAAAATATGTAATAAATCTTATTATTAGGAGTGTAATGTCAGTAAGTATAAATGGATAATATACAAAATGAGAGTGTATTAAACTAATTGTAACTTATGTACACCTTTCTTACATTTTCACCTGATAAGGCATACACTGGATACCATCCCAGAATTCCAGCCCACAGTCAGAATGAAAAAAAAAACCCTGCACATTATCATTATTATTTTTAGCATATAATCAACAGAAATATGTTCTCACTTTGTTGCAACAGTCCTTGGGTTGTTCATCATCTTCTACACGATTATGTTGGAATGGTGGTAATACCGGCACGTACCTTGCCCACCTTTGACGATGGAGGTAACTTGTGATGAATGGTATGTTATATAGCGCTGAATCATGCACAATGAAATCCGTCTCAGCTTCCATTTCCTTTTCTTGGAGTGATGAAGTCACGTTTAAGTTATCATTCGCTTGAGATCTTGACGTTTTTATTGAAGTATCCTGCCGCCATTTCTTTAACCCTCTTTCTTCATCAGTACCTGTTACAGAAATATTTTTTCACTGAATATGACATTAAAATATATTTAAAACCCTGATCTCTACATATGGCAGGATTATGTTTACTGGTGAATTAAATATGCTCAATTACATATTGCTGTTCATTTTTTTAGTTTATAGTGTGATTTACATGATGGATATGTACCTGGAACTGTGTTATCAAGGAGAAAGCCAACTACTCCTCCCACAAACATAGAGGTCCCAAGGAGCACTTTGATGGACTGGTCAAGCTGAGGAAATCCTGAAATCAGTTTATTTGAAACTATTAATATTGATGATGTGTCCATATACATAATATCTTATGTTTTGTATTTAAACACTCATACATGCCGTTTTTAATCTAAATCTAAATCTAAATTTTAAATCTAAATTATTTTCATTTTAATGTTTCGGGTGGGGAAACGTGTACCGATTGACATCATTTTATTATCGTCTAAAACGGGACCTTTCTGTTTACTCAGCTGGTGAAACAGAATTGACTTCATGAGTCAAGTAGATTATGATGTTATAGAAGATGAATACCACTTCATATTCAAGTTTCATAGACTGATAAGGTAATGTTGTGGGGGGAAAGTTGACAAGTCAGTTAGTTATTAGTTTGTTTATTGGGATTATAAGTTTAAAAGGCTGAGTGGAAGAAGGTTCAAGCTTTAAATCCTCGTCAAAGGAATGGCGGTCTGTTGGCAACACAAACTCCTAATTGCTGTACGATAGTCACTTCCGAACTTTGTATTCATACCTGTGTCAATGGCATCGGGGTTTTTCTTGAGCCAGTTTGGCAATATGAGTCCCATCATTAGTGAGAGACCAATGATACACTGATTTCTGGAAGAGGCCACATCGACAAATTGCAGATTGGAGATGCCTACAGCGGAAACCATACCCAGCCCAATGACTAGCACGCCCCCTAGCAGCGGGTCCGGCATCATTGTCAGGATCGCCCCAAACTTGCCAAATATCCCTGCCATCATGAACAGAATACTAACAAGCACAAACACCCGCCTGCTGCCCACCTGCAATAATGCAAACTATTGGAATTAGATCAAAACATTGAATTGTCTTCATTTCTTCAATCATTAGGTGTTTGCACTAGATCACTGGTCAGATAAGGAAAGTTTGATAAAGTGTTCAACTGGTGATTTAGATTTTAACAGTAGAGTCCACTACTTTATTGGGAAAGATATTTATACAGTGTAAATATGATGAGTAATAACATTTGATCACAAAGTTAGGTTAAAAACATTTCTATCATGTACAGAAGTGCTTGAAAATCTTATTTCGTGAAAGCTTTAACAACTAGCAGGGTATTTCTCTTGACATTATGGAGATATGCATGAATATTTTTTACCAATGTATACACATTGTACAACAAGAAGATATCTGATTCACCTAATAAGCTAGTATAAATCTCAATGCTTGATGTGTGGCATGACAAGTTCACGGAGTATAGTTTGGAATTTATGATCCAAAGGCTATCATCCATCTCTCCTGTATTTAGTAAATATTTTTAGAAATATTATATTAATGGGATAAAACAAGGTAGTGTAATAAGCCCAATTCTCTTTACAGTTTATATGGATGAACTGCTTCAAAGGCTGGAGAAAAGTGGCATTGGCTGTCACATTGGATCCTACTATTTTGGTGGTGTGGGATCAGCAGATGATCTGACACTGCTCTGTCCAACAGCATATGGGTTGCAGAAAATGATTCATATTTGTGAAGTATATGGAGAAATATATGGTGTAAAGTACAATCCCCAGAAAACTGTGGCAATGCATATGACACACCGGAGAGAAGCCTTTATGCCATGTATTACAGTATGTGGTGATGCTCTTGAATGGGTGGAAAAGGTAAAGCATTTGGGAAATATTTTAAGGCGGGATCTGAAAGAAACTGATGAAATCATTAAAAAGAGAGGTGATCTCTTTGGTCGTATTAACAACGTTGCTGTGACATTCCCTAATGCATACGATAGTGTAGTGCGGAGAGTTTTCAACAGCAAATGTGCCCACCTCTATGGATGTGAAGCATGGGACCAGACAGACCCAAGTGTGGACAGAATTTATACTGCATGGAATAGGGGTGTACGGAGACTGTTTAAACTCCCCTATGACACACACACACGGTTTTTAGCAGATTTTAGTGGAAATTTGCACGTGAAAGAACAGGTTTTAAAAAGATGTTATAAAATGACTCACACAATGGCAAAGTCAGACAATAAGAGAATATCTTTTCTCACCAGGTATATGATAAATGATGCAAGGAGTATAACTGGAAAGAACCTGAGAGTAATTGCTAGTCAATACAATTTGGATTTTAATCATGTTAATAATGGACAATATGTATGTTTTAAAAGAATACTCTGTGATGATGATGTGCAGACTGTGGCAATGATACAAGAACTCCGTGAGATTATGCAAGGAAAATCTATCCTGGCAGGTTTCAATAGAACTGAGATCTCTGATATAATTGCGTCACTATGTAGTGACTGAAATATGGTGCTTTTAATGTATTATATATTTTCTTTTTAATATTAATATACTATACCAATGATGTATTGCATGAAAATGTTTTATATTATATGTGTATGAAATAAAATACTATGAATGAATGAATATGAGAATAATTGAGATAGAAAGTAAAATATATACATCCCGATTGTCAATGCAGTTTTCATTCTCTTTTTTTATATGACCATCACATTTATTCATGAGATTACATTGTATTTGCATATGCCAATGCATTTATTATGAGTTATTACAAAATGAATGAATGGTAAAAACAATTGTGATAAAAATATTTGTACAGTCGACGTTAATTTTGATTGTGACTCAATGACTTTCACTTGCCTTTGTAAATCCTATAGCCCCGATATTCTGACTGTAGGAAGTGGTAGCTCCACCAGACCCAAATATTCCAGAAAATAAGCCCCCAAGCCCTTCCAACGTTATTCCGCGGTTGACGGCATGGACTGGAGGTGGCGGCACATCGCATATTCTAGCGCATGCGTAGTAGTCGCCTACAGACTCTATGATTGACGTCATCGTGGCAGCCATCATTCCGAGGAAACTTGCCACGCTGAATATTGGCCATCCCCACTGAACTGAAATATATCAAATTCAATTAGATATGTATGAGAATTTAAGCATATTCATCATTTAAATACAGTGATGTTATTGTGCTTTATTAAATTTGATGCATAATGTGTTTTGCAGTGTGTTTGATGTTAACTGATTTATTCCAACTCAATGTCTACATTCTGTAAGTTCTGTAAGTACATTCTGTAAGTTCACTTAAAATCACCTGTGATATCATGTACTCATTAATATAAGCTTTTGCACCTGCCCGTGAATAAATTTGTGTATTAATGTGTCATCTTACACCATCACTTTCAGAGAAGTATTTTTGTCGTCACCTTTATCACAGGTCAAGGGCATGATACCAAAGATTGCAAATTATGTTAAAGTCGTGTTACAATTCTGAGTGATGAGTGCATTAAATTATGTTTATTTTGAAAGATCACATTTTATCGTATATGTTGGTTCGTGTTCTCTTTGATCGGGTTGCCGATTCTGCATGTGACAAATAGTTAGCCTGCAATTGCAGTTGTCCTTTGTTTAACCCCATAACATTGATCTCCATGAATAGTCTCAAATAATATAATTAACTACTTTCAACTAAAATGCCATGATTGGAGCTTGCTTCTGTTTTTGTTAGAGTTAGGATTCAAGCTTTTTTCTCAATCCTGTCACTCGGGAGATACAATTGATGGGAACAAACACAAATTCAATTGAAATTTACTCCAGTTTGATTTCCAGGGCATTGATATCATTTTCAGAAGTTCTTTACAAGCCAAATTCGTTTAAATTTATTATCTAAGTTTTCCTATATCATTAATGTTAAGGCTTCTGTGAATAATTAAAATTGCATTAATCATTTAAATGCAAAGAGAAATCAATGTATTTATATTTATATTTATATTTATATTTATATTTATATTTATGTTTATATTTATATTTATATTTATATTTATATTTATATTTATATTTATATTTATATTTATATTTATATTTATATTTATATTTATATTTATATTTATATTTATATTTATATTTATATTTATATTTATATTTATATTTATATTTATATTTATATTTATATTTATATTTATATTTATATTTATATTTATATTTATATTTATATTTATATTGGACTCACAAGGATATGGGAGGAAGAACCACGAGGCTGATTTGAGTGCTCCGACGTAGGCATCTGCTCTGGCCTTATAAGCTTTCTCGCCGGGGTCTTCGGGAAGTACTCCCGCAGCAGTCATCACACCAGAGACCAGCCACGCAACTAACACTGCAAGGATTATCTAAAATACAACCATACATGGTCAAGCTTATATTCTCTTTTGTTCTGTGTTGACTGAGTTTCTTCTCCAAGATATGACCCCATATGGTTCATAACAGCCCAGTTCTGAGCAGAAATTGAGTAAAAAGATGGCCAGATATGTTTTCCTGTTTTTTATTGATTATCTCTTTCATAGTTTACGGTATGATGATAATTCATATTAAAAATGTTCATAGTGTTGTTTTCAATATATTAAAACAACACAATTTTAGAGTTTATGATCACCATTTTGTTCAGGTGTAATATTATGTCCGACTTTTAAATCAATTTACATATAAATCTATTTGTTTGTTTGGAAGGACTGTTGGTGTCGGAATACGAATTTGTCGGTCTATTAATATAATCGTTATGATCGTCTGTGAACTGTCGGACAAGTGAAGTGTCGGATTGTGGGGGAGAACTGTACATAAATTCCATTTGTCACAGTCATATTGTTGCAATATTTATGGAGTGTATATATTAAAAGATTATTTTAAAATACTGATGTTTTCTTCTTAAGTATTTATGTTTTAAGTAAAATATACTCACTGGTAATAACTTAAATATTGGATATTTCACAATATGACATTTGTCTTTCGCTGAGAAGCTTGGAAATGGCACCTGAATACTTCCCATATATAGTGAAAATAATAGTATTAACACTATAGTTCTGAAAACAAAATTTGTAAAATGGTAAGTTTTGAACTTGCATTTATCACAATATTTTGATTTCACCTTGAATTTATCTGGCATGTAAATAAAGTTGAATTACTCACACACATAGAGGAGATTGTTTACTCTTGAAAGTGAGGTTTTACATATTACATATTATGATATATGCAGGGAGAGATAACACGTTAAGGTGAAGAGTATATAAGATCTATTATTATTTGCTCAACACCAGTGATATCAAATACGGATACAATGAAATCGCCAATTTACAGACAACTTACAATATAGCTAAACCCCAGTGTGGCTCGCACAGCTTTGCTCCGAGGTCAAACAATGAGAGTCCGACTAGTGTGATGGTGGGCATGATGGTGATGGGCCCAATGTGTGACATCAGAGCCCCTATAATACCAGTAGCTCCAAGGATCATCTCTGATAGCGATGCTAGTATTATGCCTCCCTGTATCTGAAGCATAATGCATTTCAGATATATATAGTACAATAAAGTTAAATATAATAGCAGAGCACAGGAAACTTATCAAAACCTCATTGACTATTTCATGTTACTGGGACACTGACCTCCCTCAAGGGCATTCTCCACATGTCGTCCATATCAACGAAGTCTGTCCCATTCTGGTCATTAGTCATATTACCATTACCTGCAAAGCAATGTTATACCATTCTTGCCTGAATAGAATCGAGTAACCGCATTGTTGTCTAACTATCTAACTATTGTTGTCTAAATAGAATTATAATTATAGTCGAGAATGTACTGCATTATTGTCTTGATATTATGGAAAGTAATCCCATTTATGCTTAAAAGTGACCCCGCTTTTGTCTAACTAGAACAAAAAGTTATCTAATTGTGTCCAGATAAGATAGAAAGAAACTCATTTTTGTCTATTCAAAATGACAAGTCATCCCACTTTTTTTCAAAATAGATTGCAAGTTTGTATTGACAATCTTCAAAGAGAGCTGACCTTGTAGTAATGCAATGTCCTTGCATTTGAGCCTCTCGAGGGTCATCATGGCCATGATAGGGAGGATGAACTTGCTGCAGCCACCTTGCACTATGGGTAACCTGAAAATCGCACATATAAAGATTGCATGCATTACAATGTACGTAATGGATACGATCATTTTCCATATATATTATTTTGTCAAGTAAAAATTTAAGTTAAATTCAATAATGTCCATGGTGGTTATACATTTATTGGTTTCATATTGATAAATCTCAGACACATTTTGTGAGATTTACCTGAACTGGATATTTGTTCAATTTGCTTTTTATTAGATACACGATTTGCCTAGATATTTAAATAATTTAAATATCAACTGTTTAAGTATAAGCAATGATTTTGAATAAATATTTTAAAAGATATATTAGCAGTTTGGCACCAGAGTCTTATATTTACTAGTGTATATTCTGAGTTCCATGCCTAACCAACTATACACTCTTTCCATTGTTTACTGTAAAAAACCACTTTGGCAAATTCGTTATGGTCACATTTTAAAAGCATATAACATAATAGATTATTTCAGTGTTCATAGTGATGTGTTGCGCTTTTTCAGTGAGTGACCACTAAGTTATCCCGATAGTTTGTTGTCTATCGCAACTGTTTTGGTGTCCCAATACATATATGACAAATATCATGCAAAGTTGTTTGAATAATGGTGAAACTCAAATATCAAAAGAGGAAAGTTTATATTTACAGTCATATGTCATGCATTAATTTCTCTGTGTCAGGCCAAATTTATCCATACTCTGTTTCAATAATTCAAAGCAGGCTTCATTTAAAATTCATATCTTCAGTACAAAATGGTCCGGTAAAATATGCCCTGCCATAAATCATACCCTCTTTTTAAAAGTTGTTGAATACGACAAATAAATGAAATGAGTGGGAAGAAAATTTCCAGCATCCTTGTATTACTTTCACATTGTGATATGTGTAAACATGGAAATGAAAGTATCATTGACGATGTAATTTCCTGGTGCTGACCTTGTTCCAATGGTGACCTGCAGGAAGGTACTGATACCACACATGATGAGGAAGGTACTGGCCAACTGAGACCGGACATGCTCCAAATGACCTGCGCAAATCAGCTCTGACGTTATCAACGGAACTGTGATGGACCCGGTGACACTGATAGATATTTGCTGAATACAGAGAAATACATATCAGCATTTAATAGATTTAACTGTTTTTAACAATATAAATGCAAGGACCTAGAGGAATATATTTCATTTATTTTGTTTAGATTGATTGCTCTGAGGAGAGTTGTGGTCTCCTGTGAAGAAATGAAAATCCATACTAAAATCAGAATGTCCATGCTTAGAATTTTATAAAGATATAGTTGCACGGCATTTAAGAAGGTTGAATAACGTAAATAGAAGCATGATGATCACCATAAAATATATAAATGATCAGAATGATATAGATTTATATATTCGAAATAAAACAACAACTGAACCAACCAAATATTTTTCACTCAAATTAAAGGATCTAATCCAAAAGTTTCATATCTGAAATATTTAAAATGGTAATCCAAGATAATTTGTTTCATCAGAATGGAAGAATGTACTATTAGTGAGTTGTACTATTTTTCTTTAGATCTTAAATGTTGGCTTTGTTGGGGTAATTAATTAACCACTATTATGGCTTCATGTATGTTTTATGGTTGAGCATAATCTTAATCAAGATATAACATATCAAGATATATACAACCCCTTTGTAGTCACTTAAACATACCGCATCTTTGCTGTTATATATAAAATGAAAAAAGGTTTTCATATGTTTACCGTAAAAATTATATTATTGGAAACTGTACCTGCAGAGCAAAGATGAAGGATAGGTGCCAAGCGGGCTTGTCCCTGAGGCCATATATAAGACCTTTACCGTCCTCTTGCAGTTCCCTGTCTTCAATGGCTCCATCCATTTGATCAGAATTCAGATACGTGTCCATATTGACATTTACTGGACTCTCCTCATAGTTGTTGGCTGCCATGGTCACCTGTGAAAATGGTCAAGTCAAACCCTGAAAGGAAACAAGGAAAAATGACAATCGGGTTAAATTATAACACACAACATAAGCATCAAATTGCATTATAGGCTGTTCCTCAGGATAATGCCGATCACATGCTACTCATCTCAAAGGTTGTTAACTTTTTATATTGGCATTGTTCTACTTCGCACAGTGCAATAAACATGACAGGTTTCAAGTTTTAATCCTGCAGGAAAACATTCTAGTGATAAACTCAATGTCTGGCTCCACTGACAATATCACGACGATAATTAACCTTTTCAGCTGCTGTTAATATCAATATACTCTGTAGTGCTTTCAGCCTTGGACAACCTCACGGTCTCAACATCAATTATAGACATTCAACACCTTTATAAAGTCATGGTTTTCTGTGATGCTGTAATGTAATTGGCTGAATTACAAAACACATTATAAATGCAAGGATACCTTTACAATTTTTTTCCACCTTAACTTGGATTTCCTCCTGATGCAGGTCAACTTTGTATTTCGACACTAAATATTCATCAACTACTTATACTGGAATATTCAACACCAAGTAGGGAATATTTGCAGTATTGAAACTTTATAGAAACCAAACCGTAATATGTATAAGTGATAATTACATAGTTGTAGTGTTTGAAAACGAAGTGTGTACACTGATAAATACCTGTTCCACCTACACATTATGCTTTTACATAGATATTGTGTGTTGGTGGCACATATTGTTAAGAAAACACTTTACTCGCATCTTATGCATGTTTTTGTGAAACACAATCTCTGTGGTCAACCCACACTGACTGAAACTAAATAATATCTTATATATAATATTGGGTAAACATTTTAATCGATAATTTTGTTTACTTAAATGTTTTTATGTAATGTGTATGGTATTATTGAGATTAAAATCATTGTGGAGTGTTTTCTAAAATCACAACTGTGATAAAACACATTAATGTGTATTAGTTAATTGCCATTGACAAGGTTTCCAAAGCTTTAAGGAGTTGTGTGCCTCTCTTTGAACACGGTTGGAATGTTTACACATGTGATTATACATATAGATGTTGACAGTTGGCCACTGGTCAGCATTGTACAAGGACTGCATTATTGTGGAGTAAACGCCTATTTATTCATGACACTATTCAACAAACATGGTATGTACATAGAGTTTTTTTTCTGTAAAATGTAACTTTTTCCTAAATTATCAATATTTTCATGTGATTTTGATTCACAAAATAATTTTTTTTTTTAATGGTAGGAGCTGGAATGACACAAAATTTATAGACATTTTCTGTTTTTCAATTTCAGACACAAAACCAAGTACTAACACAGTGCAAGAGGGCCTCCCAGTAATGCCTCAGTCACATTTGCGCCGATTTCAGTAAAGATGCCCGGCCGATGGGTATTTTGAACAAAATCGGCATTTCAGATTGCCGTGCGGGCACCGGGAGATCATCGGCCAGCGACGTTTCCCCGATGTCTTATCAGCAAATATCATCTTAAAGTGCACGGCAGGGTCCCGGCAGTGTCCCGCAGGGACATCGGCAGATTATCTTAGGGCTGCCGGTGGCATCGTGCGGTGAAAATATGATTTTATTTATTTCATGTGTTCATAGACCATCGTCAGATGATCCCACAGGCTCCCTGCGATATATCATAGACGTCTTTAGGATGTCTTTCAGACGTCTGTCAAATGAGCTAGACGTCTTTAAGATATCCTACAGACGTCTGTGCCATTCAGTCTTGCGCGTGCCGTGCGGTGCCCTTTAATAATGTGACCACAGCTACGACATATCTCAGATTGTTACTGATAAACTCCCCGGCGCCCGACAGACTGGGAAGTGGGCGGATTGTTACTGCCCGGCCGGCGCCCGGTGCAAATGTGACTGAGGCATTACCTATTCTGCATGGGAGGGCAGCCCAGATATCTAGACTGGGCAGGGTAATCCAATTACAATTTATTCGCAAAAGAGCATCCAAGGAACAAACTGTGCACAGAAGGACATCCTGGACTAGAACTGTATAGTAAGACACTGTGCATGAAAGGTCATGAAAGGCATCTTTAACAAACTGTATTAAGTATGAAACATCTTGAATCGAAATTTGAAGAATATTGATGAAGACAGCTATGCATCCATCTTTATCAGCATTTGATTAGATAATAAATATAGAGTTGATAGTTTGTGTGTATAGTGATGTATAATAATGTATAATATCAAGTTTATAATATAGATTGCTATCACTTTTGTTAAATGTTTCGAATAAATACAATTTTACTGTTGCACACATTATTATGTTTCATTTACGCAACAGAGCATTAAACACTGTGTTTTACCAATTGTGTTTCACAAAAACATTTACATACAATATAGTGTTTCCGAATCGAGATCAATATTGTGTATTATTTGGCACGCATTAATTTTGTACATTTTCATCCAGAGAATAGTTTGCTTTGTTCATATGTCGCAGCTGATTTTCATATCATCCATGTAAAAATAACGCACACAAATCGTGAAACCTTCGTTGATTACGGCCATGATTTTGAACAATAAGCTAAATTATTACATACTTAAAAGATTTTAAAAAAGAAATTGACCTTTTTAATCTTTGAAAGGGTGGTGTAGTGTTGGGCTACCTTTAGGGTCTTTTAAGTGTGATGTTTACTTGTGACTTGTGATTTATTGTTTTATTGTTATTTGCTATCGCTACGTCATTTTGCATGATTTATACTCATCATTCATCACTTATAGTTCAAGTTTATAACTCACACCTTAATGGCACTGAATAGCCTTAATGTGGTGATGTGCCAAGAATCCATTCATTCATTTAGTGTTTTGTTGATTGGAAGTTTTTCAATGTTTACAATGTTCACAATGTTTACTGCTGCTTGGATCAATCGATGGATAAGAGTTAGATCCAAAAGGGTGGATAAGATAAAAAAAAAAGCGGAGATAAGATAAAAAAAAAGGCGTAGAGTAGATGAAAAAAGGGTAGATAAGATGGTAGATGATAGGATGAAAAGGGGGTAGATTACATCAAGCTGGATATCCTCATGGGGTCAGTGCTTGCAGTTATAGGCATCTCCTCGTTTGGCATCTGATACACTCGACTTTTAAAAAAGGAAATTTGTCTTGATTTTCCTGGTGGATTTATGTGGATTTCAATCGTATGATTTAAAATAACATATACTCTTTAGAAACTATTTCAGGCTTATTCAAACATCTTCATACCCAACCAAGACTCATTTGTGAAGGACGTCTCAAGTAAGAAAACCTTTGTCTTTATTTTGCTGATCATCCGAACACAGTATAATGTTGTGTTGACATTTAAGACTTTTCATGAGGAATGCACATCAAGGCAACAGGCACTCCTTTCCCTTTAGGACACATTTGTTACTTTTTCCTTTGGCTTATACCCGACACCTTAAAGTAGTTCTTTTTCCACGCCAACAAAAATAATGTCCACACATTTGAACCCTTGAAGGGACATAGTGCAAGTTAATTACTTTGTAATCAAATAACTACAAAAACTATTTTAGATGTGACGGAAGGGTTTTACTTAAGATTTGGTTGCGCTCTTAACATTTTATCGATTCAATATTGGATTAAAATCGGAAATAAGATGAGTTTCTTGTTACATTTACAAGAAGGCTAGAGCTTACTTAAACAACATTTTAAAGAATAACTGTATGACCAATCTTAATAACTGAAACATATATTTAGCTGGACTGATGTTTTTTTTTAGTTTGAATAGAAAGACTTTTAAAAAAGGAATAATAACTGAAGTAAAGTGTGGATTTGTGAATAAAATAATTCAAGCATATGTAAACATTTGACATCATTTGCTAATGTTTGCCTTGATTATGTAAAAAGTGCTTTTTTGAAGATTATATTTTCAGTAGTGAAACGATATAATCCATATATATTAAGATATCAAGCATTTTCTTAAACTGTAGGAGGGATCCCCACTGCCGGCAATGTCAGTAATGCCTCAGTCTGTCAATTATCTAGATGTACGTCAGTATGCCTCAGTCACATTTGCATCGGGTGCCGGCAGGGAAGTAACAATCGGCCGACTTCACAGGGTCCCGGGGATTTTATCAACAATCTGAAGCATGCCGTAGCTGTGGTCACATTATTAAAGGGCACCGCACGGCACATGCAAGATTGAATGGCGCAGACGTCTGTAGGATGTAGGAATTTTTTTATTTCACATGTTCACAGGCCATCGTCAGATGATCCAACGGGCTCCCTATGATATCACATAGACGTCTTTAGGATGTCCTTCAGACGTTTATCAAATGATCTAGATGTCTTTAGGATATCCTACAGACGTCTGTCAATGATCTAGATGTCTTTAGGATATCCTACAGACAATCTTGCATGTGCCGTGTGGTGCCCTTTAATAATGTGAACACAACTATGGCATCTCTCAGATTGTTGCTGATAAACTCCCCGGCGCTCGGGACCCTGTGAAGTCGGCCGATTGTTACTTCCCGGTCGGCGCCCAGTACAAATGTGACTGAGGCATTAAGCATATCTCAGATTGTTGCTGATAAACTCCCTGGCACCCGACAGACTGGGAAATCGGCCGATTCTTACTTCCCGGCCGGCGCCCGGTGCAAATGTGACTGAGGCATTAAACATATCTCAGATTGTTGCTGATAAACTCCCCGGCACCCGGCAGACTGGGAAGTCGGCCGATTCTTACTTCCCGGCCGGCACCCGGTGCAAATGTGACTGGGGTATGACAAGGACAACGGGTTGACCCTTATTGACATCAAATTTAGCATTACTTTGGTACTCCTGTTTCTTGAATGAGTTCGAATTTCCTGCATTAAAAATATGTGATCGGTGATTGCATTAAACGGGACAGCAGGATTGACAGACTAAACTTAGAAGCGTAAACAAAAAAGATGTGTTCAGGTTTTTTTAAATAAATGCAAAATTACTTTATTAAAGTTGCAATTATTGTCCTCAATTGAAACATAGAAAATAATGATTTGTTTATATACCTGCTTTCTGAATCTGTTTTTAATCATTCAAACATTGCTATATTGTACAACATTCTTAAATTCTTAATCCTTATAAAAAGGTGACATTTATATAGAGCTGATTCCAGACAATGTCTGCTCATATCACTTGACAATAACTGGCTGGGATTTGAACAAGGAATCCCTGGGACTCTCCTAACTCGGCTATTTTGGCCAGTTTTGTATCGGTTATATATTACGGTACAATTTATAAGTTATAGTGCCAAATCAGTGTACCAGAAACTATAGGCCAGTATTTTCACAGAACTCCTGTCACGCAAATCATGTTATATTCTCATACCATATATATTGCTTATTAACATACATGATACGTTTGCATAACATGAATAACATCAAAGATATACGATTGAAATAGATTGCCACTAAGAATTACCATGTATTAAACTTTAAATATGTTAATTCGCCTTACCTTACTTATATATCAACTGCTTTTCTCTTTAGAAAAACCTGGATGCATGAAATGTTCATTATATAGAGTAGGGCACGGAAATATTGTCATGAGTTTAGCTCTTACAGGAATTTCCATTGTTTTTATTAATATGATAACATGTGGTTATCTTAAAGTACCTAAACGCATCTATATATATTAATTGGTAAATAAATATGATATGAATTACTAAATTGAGCGTTAAAATTAATCAAGTCCACTTTTGTGTCGTTTACATCGTCATTTTTCCTTTTGTTTTGATTCAGGAAGTTAAATCATGCAGATGGACATTTCAAAATATAAGTACAGATCAGATTGATGTTAACCATATAAGGTCACAATTGTGTCACAACAACAGCACAAGAATTTCCTCTTGGTGTTTACTAAAATTGATTTTTTTCCCTGAATTATTAGCTTTGAAAGGGTATTTCCAGAAATTGTGCACTTTGTCCAGAATTGATATTAAAAGATAATGCTTTATATTATGGTTTCTTTTCATATAATATTCTTTTCAATCTTTCAAATAATTTGCATTGAGCAAGGTCTCAAACTTTGATCTTGAACTACATTCAGCCTTTTCATATTAGATCTGATTTACATGTTGCACAGTTTATGCCTCAGTCACATTTGAGCCGAGTTCAATAAAAATGCCCGGCCAATGGGTATTTTTGCTTCTGTGGTGATCCTCGGTCATGCCGAGATTGAACTCATGATACAATTTCACACGTGAGTTGAGGCCTGTGCCAAAGGGTTAACCCGTTGTCCTTGTAAATCTGTGACCGGGTGGGTTGTCATGTCAAGGACCTGCGACATGACAATTCAGTGAGGCAGCACTCACTCTGCTACAAGTAGGGCTCATCACGAAATGACTGAAATAATGTTGAAAGTAATGTAAAATCACCCAAAATAACTAAATAAATAGATAAATATATAAATGAATAAATAAATGAATGTATGTATGAATGAATGAATGAATGAATGAATGAGTGAGTGAGTGAGTGAGTGAGTGAGTGAGTGAGTGAGTGAGTGAGTGAGTGAGTGAGTGAGTGAGTGAGTGAGTGAGTGAGTGAGTGAGTGAGTGAGTCATTATTATTAAAAAGACTTTAAATGCTATTTAATGTTCTGTGGTTCTTGATAAATATGTCAATGACTGAAATAATGTTGAAAGTTGTAAACAAGACAAAGAATCAGAAAATATTAAAAGTCTCCACAGAAAATATTAAAAGTCTCGACATGATCGAAAGCTAGGTACAAAGCATTAAGTTCAGCAGAATAAATGGACGATTTATTTGGCAGACGTTCTGAATAAACATGATAGCCCTTAACATCACCTTGTCATCATCAAATGATCCAACAGTGTATATACACTGATATCCGGTGAAAATAGAATTAATTGCTGTATATATATTTCTATAACGGGAAGTACCTGTTGAGTATTTCTTAATTCTGACATCCGTAAATTAATATTTAAATTTGCATAGGTCCATGGAGGTGTTTCTGTATGTATCATTAAACGAGATTGTATTACAAGATCTCGAATAACTATGAAACTGGACAACAAAATGAATATTTTTAAGGGACTAAGCCAAAAGTCATTGCTTGCCAAGGAAACAGTTGTATCTTTTTACTAACCCCATAGAAAATAGAAATAAATATAATTTGAGAAACCCATGTCAACATATATTGCCTTTTAAGGAAAGGTTATATAAAATATAGGTGTTATAAACTGAGCCCGATGCAAAGGAGAATATTCCTACAGCCGACAGTGCTACTTTCACACTGGTTTAAAAAGCTTAATGTCAATCTGATATAGTTATTGTTGTTTTAGAGGGTCGTAAAACATCATTTAACATGTACATATAGGATTCACAGTTTCTATTAGCATCGTTAGCAGATTAATTACCAATGCAAATTACTCATGTATAGCATTTATAATTTCTTTGTGTTTATGGTAATAAGTCATATGCTAAGGGGACAGTGCAGTATAGACATGGCCCAGTTTAAAAGTAGACTGTGAAAAAACAATAAATTTTATAAAGGCACACAGGATGCAATATGTTTGTGATCACACAACAACCATCGAAAAAGGAAACATTTAATAACGCAGAACACTGGAGAATATTAAGATAATTATAGGATTAAACTGAGAATGGACAATGCATTCAAAACGAAGATAGTGACAGGCAGATGGACAATGCAACATTTAAATGAGTGCATTTTAAGGGATTGCCTTTTCAGAATAAATTAGAATAAGCCTGAATGTTTAATTATAAACTCAAGATATTAACATTTTATAAGTAACAAGTTTACGCTGTAGAATACGATTGACTCAGTGGAATACAAGTCAAGCAACCTGCACATATGATCAGATGGAAAATGTCTGCGTGTAAACAAACGCTCAGAGGTATCGTAACAACTGTATGTCTTGTATTGATGTTCTTATACATCATCGATATGAGCGTCAAATTTCAAATATCAGTGATCAAACTTGATTCAAGTTATAATAGATCTTTGGCTGGGAGTACAACGCAGTGTCGACCACCATCATATAACGAATCATCAATAGCTAAGCGTTTCATGTACATCACACCAGGGGGCAGACTTGGAAATGCACTTTTCCAGATAGCAGCTTTAATTGGTATATCCAATACAACTGGGCATATACCAGCCTTTCATTGTGAATTTCAGTCAGTAGACATTTCTCTATTTCCAAACATTAAACTTGCATATCTTAATATATCTGATAGTTTGATATTTCCTGAGAGAAGTAGCTGGAATTATATTGGTGATGACAAACTTGAAACCATGCCAAGAGATGTTAACATCCATTTGCAAGGTTTTTATCAATCTTGGAAATATTTCAAAGGGCATGAAAGGGAGCTTAGGACATTGTTTAAAATTAGTCTTAAATATCATCAGATAGCCCAGAGATACTTGTTCAATTCTTTACAATCGTCGAAATTTAAGAACTTATCTTTAGATGATAAAAACATCAGTACAACATTTGTTGGCATACATATACGCAAAGGCGACATGAACAATGGACGCAACCGAGCATTTGGATATAACACAGCCACTTCAGAATACATACACCAAGCTATGCAATACTTCAGGGACAAGTACAAACATCATATCATGTTTGTTATATTAACGGACACCTTAAAATGGGTAAACAAATATTTGGATATTAAACCAGATATGTTCATGCCTCTAAAGGAGCATACAGCATTTGAGGACCTGGCTATTTTATCAGTGTGTAATCATACAATTATGTCAACGGGAACATTTGGATGGTGGGCGGGGTGGCTTGCAGGAGGTGAGGTGATTTATTACAATAAACCATTCTTACCTAATTCCGAACTTGGAAATGGAATGAAATTTGAAGACCATTATCCAATGCAGTGGATGCCTATGTAGACAATGCACTCTACAGCAGCTGAATAAGCCAGTACACTGATACATGTCTCAGATTGATTCTCAGATTGCAATCAAAACATCAAGGACGATAAATTGATACTGAGAATGGTCCCTCGTGTCTAAGTTGATACTGAGAATGATCTCTCGTCTCTAAGTTGATACTGAGAATGATCTCTCATCTCTAAGTTGATAATGAGAATGATCTCTCGTCTCTAAGTTGATACTGAGAATGATCTCTCGTGTCTAAGTTGATAATGAGAATGATCTCTCGTCTCTAAGTTGATACTGAGAATGATCTCTCAACTCTAAGTTGATACTGAGAATGATCTCTCGTCTCTAAGTTGATACTGAGAATGATCTCTCGTGTCTAAGTTGATACTGAGAATGATCTCTCGTGTCTAAGTTGATAATGAGAATGATCCCTCGTGTCTAAGTTGATAATGAGAATGATCCCTCGTGTCTAAGTTGATACTGAGAATGATCTCTCGTGTCTAAGTTGATAATGAGAATGATCTCTCGTGTCTAAGTTGATAATGAGAATGATCCCTCGTGTCTAAGTTGATACTGAGAATGATCTCTCGTCTCTAAGTTGATAATGAGTATGATCTCTCATCTCTAAGTTGATACTGAGAATGATCTCTCGTCTCTAAGTTGATACTGAGAATGATCTCTCGTGTCTAAGTTGATAATGAGAATGATCCCTCGTGTCTAAGTTGATACTGAGAATGATCTCTCGTCTCTAAGTTGATAATGAGTATGATCTCTCATCTCTAAGTTGATACTGAGAATGATCTCTCGTCTCTAAGTTGATACTGAGAATGATCTCTCGTGTCTAAGTTGATACTGAGAACGATCCCTCGTGTCTAAGTTGATACTGAGAATGATCTCTCGTCTCTAAGTTGATAATGAAAATGATCTCTCATCTCTAAGTTGATACTGAGAATGATCTCTCGTCTCTAAGTTGATACTGAGAATGATCTCTCGTCTCTAAGTTGATACTGAGAATGATCCATCGTGTCTAAGTTGATACTGAGAATGATCTCTCGTCTCTAAGTTGATACTGAGAATGATCTCTCGTCTCTAAGTTGATACTGAGAATGATCTCTCGTCTCTAAGTTGATACTGAGAATGATCTCTCGTCTCTAAGTTGATACTGAGAATGATCTCTCGTCTCTAAGTTGATACTGAGAATGATCTCTCAACTCTAAGTTGATACTAAGAATGATCTCTCAACTCTAAGTTGATACTGAGAATGATCTCTCATCTCTAAGTTGATACTGAGAATGATCTCTCAACTCTAAGTTGATACTAAGAATGATCTCTCAACTCTAAGTTGATACTGAGAATGATCTCTCATCTCTAAGTTGATACTGAGAATGATCTCTCAACTCTAAGTTGATACTAAGAATGATCTCTCAACTCTAAGTTGATACTGAGAATGATCTCTCATCTCTAAGTTGATACTGAGAATGATCTCTCAACTCTAAGTTGATACTGAGAATGATCTCTCGTCTCTAAGTTGATACTATCTCTCGTCTCTAAGTTGATACTGAGAATGATCTCTCGTCTCTAAGTTGATACTGAGAATGATCTCTCGTGTCTAAGTTGATACTGAGAATGATCTCTCGTGTCTAAGTTGATACTGAGAATGATCTCTCATCCCTTGCATATTTCACCCTGCTATCATCTAATGATATCTTCAAGTTTTAGTGGGCATAAAAAGGGTTTGATTTGGGCTGAGGGCAGTACCTGAAGGGTTAACATGTGCCTATGTTAATTTATGATGTGTGGGTTGTCACGTCAAGCACCTGCGACATGACAAGTCAGTAAGACATCACTATATCTGCTAGCAAGTGGGTCTCTTCATGATATATATGAAATCATGTTCAAAGTGACGTAAACCCTATAAAACTACAACTGTTAAACACATCTGGTCTGATAGACCACGGACGACTACGGTAATCATTATCCACAATGAACCATTTCTAGCATAACATATTCACCAGATACCTCATTTGACATGTATTAAAATCAGCTATAAGAAACACCCATTTTGGTCCCGACATTGCCAGAGTTTCTACTTATACAATCATATTTTATTTGATGAAATGCTGCGGATCTTTATCAAATATTCCATCATCTGAAATATGTAAAATAAATATATCAAAAAGAAAATTGAAAATATATATTAAATAAGTCAAAATATGCTATGGTTGAATAATAGTCAAATACCAATATCACTCAACCTAAATTTAGATTGTCACATTGAAATGAGCATCCTGTAAATTCTGAATTAATGTTTGCTTTACGGCACATCGAAAAAATAAGGTAATTCAGTGCCTAAAACAGTGAATAAAATATAATGTTGACGAGATACACAATATCTTAGCTTAGTGCAATAAGTAAATAACACAAATACCTTAAATATTATTTACAATACATCGATCAAATATGATAAATATTGTTAAGAAGTGAGATTTGCTCTCTATAACCTGGAGAATTAGCAGAAGAGACATTCACTATTAAATTGCCAATGGGAAAAATACAGGAAGGATCCTCTTGGATATAAGTCATTTATTCCTAAATATACAAATATAGCAATAACAAATACATAAATCAAATACCCTCAACTTGTAATCAAGCTGTACAAACTAAACAAGGTTTCACAAAAGTACTGACTTTGTTCAATGAGATGCTATATGTGACATGAAGATGGAAACCAAGAACACAGGGAGAGCTGGGTGTGTATTATTTGATTTGACTGCAAGACAAACAGAAAGCTACAAAAACTACCTGTAGCTGGTCCTTGGGTGAGGCTAGGAAATATCTGTGTGGAACATTCTATAGATTTAGATGTGAAACTAAAATTGCATGAAGATAAAGGTATGATGAGAGCTTGACCAGCAAGTGAATGTTCACATCCAGAGAATAAAGACAAAATGACCGACCATGTGATGAAAGACATGTTTTAATAATAGTCTGATATCCATGTTACTAAATACTGAATGGTGATAAAGGTATGACTTAATAATGTGCTGATAAATATGATTATTACAGGTAATTTATCCGTCAGCTGTTACTGTGGAAACAACTAATGACTTGTTGCGAAGAGTAAGAGAATGAATATTTTCATACTATTCCCAAATTTGAATTTAATGTAAAATATAGTTTATGATAATAATATTTATAATTTGTCAAAAAAGACTTTTAAAATGTTACAGTTTCTTTGCTAATGTGTCATTGTTCAAAATAAACCCAAATATGTTGATTCCATCTTTGTTTTCCGTATAAAGTCATGTTATCTTATTTATTTCTCATTTTTTTATATTTTCTCCATTTGCAGAAAATTTCCATAATGTTATATGTTCTGACTTTCATATCATTCAAATAAGATCCCAATATGAAGATTTTATTTTTGTGTTTTGTATAAAGTCATTATATTTCATGTTTTCTGCCTTTACAAAATTATATCAATGTTCTGATGTGCATATTGCTAAAATAGCATTTCAAAATAAAGACTTCATCTTCAGCATGAACAAAAAGAACTTGTTCCGACCAGAATTTGAACCCCAAACCTTTGGCATGGGAGACGGATGTCTTACACACTGAGCAATGTTGAAAAGTGTGATTAGACCTTCTCACTGGTATATCTCACAAAGAGTCAACATAATCATGACTATATCAAGTTATTTTATGAAGGAAGATATGCAGTAATTTTACGTAGCAGCCTAAGTTGGATTTATCAACCAAAGAATTCTAAACATATGTTTGTCTAGGATGATTTCAAAATTAATACAAATTGATCAAAAGAAGCATTAGATATCTGGAACTCGTGTCTCATTTAAATCTAAGACACCATTTCTAGTTGATTCTCCGTAGGTGGGTATATAATTGTAATTATTTACATTGATTTCTTTTGATGAAGTGTGTTGTATAACTTCCTGACACATATATTTAACTTGAACTCATAAAACAGAAAAATTGTGATTAAATAGGGAGACACTCACGATAGTTTGCACACATTTGATTTATTTCCAATAAATCTACCACAACCAACTAACCTAACATATACATACTTACATAAATTCATAAATTGTACATGCCCTCTGGTGGACAACCGAGGCGTTAGCCTCCTAGCGTTGCAGCTTACATAATACACATACATGCGCCAATTAAGATTTTATGTAAGATGATAACATACACAATACATTAATCCCGGGGGGGGGGTACTCTCATAGTCAGCGTTACCGGGGAAGCTGGGCTAAATAGGGTCCTTTTCGCTGATATTTTCCCTAAAACAGGTTAAGATATTTCATCATTTTCCCTAAAACAGGGTACTATTTTTCAAATTTCTCCCTAAAACAGGGTTCACAATCCCCCTTTCCAAATCTCCCCCTTCTGCATCATCCCTAAATGAGGGTATAAAAAATTCAGCTAGTCCTAAATCAGGGTACCAATAATGATAGAATATTTCCCTAAATCAGGCTCTGGGGTTTTCAGTTCCATCCGGGTTAAGATATTTTATCATTTTCCCTAAAACAGAGTACTGTTTTTCAAATTTCTCCCTAAAACAGGGATCACAATCCCCTTTTCCAAATCTCCTCATTCTGCATCATCCCTAAATGAGGGTATCAAAAATTCAGCTAGTCCTAAATCAGGGTACCAATAATGATAGAATATTTCCCTAATTCAGGCTCTGGGGTTTTCAGTTCCATCCCAGCCTCCGCGGGTTAAAATCATGAGAGTACCCCCCCCGGGACATTAATACACACATTATCACTTAATTAACATAGATATGAGTGGATAGGTGTGAAATACATGGTTATATCCCTATCCCCTGAACATCTCATACGCTTGTTCAGGAAAGAAAATAAGCTACTATAGGGTGGGATGGTGGGCAACTACGAGGGCCAGGAACTGAATATCGTTGTAGATATTGCCCGCCAAAAGTAGCGTCCACCACGTAGCCCTATACCGTTGCTAAGGAACAACAATACCCAGCTGAGAAAAACAATTATATACCCCCTCTACCGGCTCCCACACTTAATATACCTTATATCATAAGGTTACATAAAACAAAGGAAGTCAGTGATTTAAATGTTGTGTACTTTCTTGGAGAATTCATGTGGAAAGTAGTCCAGTAAGATGTTAGTTTTATAGGGAGTTAACGTGTTGATATGTACTCAATGAGATCACTCCTAACAGAAATCAAGATGGCCGAATGCTGGTTGAGAATATGTTTGATTTATCTTAAGGGAAGTACATGTCATGGCTTTTGAGTAGAGAATGTTTGTAGTCTTTCAAACATGTTCTCATTTGGGATGAATATCACCAAGAAAATATATTGTATTGTTTGTCCACAACATAATGTCATAAAGTTCACATTATATAGGATATTGTTTATGAGTTCTATACTTTCATGCCTGTGTTCTTGTATATAGAGCAGTCTGTAACAGAGGTGCAGCCCGCTGGCTCACATCATGACAATGTCATGTACAATAGTTGAATTGTTTATTGATGTGATACATCACATCAAAGCCAGATAATTTGTTTGGTACATTTATGTTCAAAGCAAGGAATTAGATTTCGTGTAAAATAACAATACATCCATAACGCTGCCCAATTTCGTACCAAATTGGTTACTATGATGTCAATGTTATTACCCTGCTTCATCTTCCGAGAACATGACAGTTACAGGTGATGGGTTTCACCTCCTTGATTAAAGGAGAGATATATTTACCCTTTAATATGCTGCAAAATTGTTTGTAAACCAGCAAACCCAGTACATGAAAGCACATTCAATCCAAATTACATTTGATTTACTTACAATATTTTGAAATATGAGCAAAAATAATTGTTTAGATATGAAGTCCTAAACACAATGCTAAGTCGATGATATAGCAAATATTTCATATCCAAAAACACCGGCATGAAAGTATAGACCTTTAAACAATAATTTGTCTAAACCATAGAATGACTGCACAGATACATCAAATTATATCAACGCTGAGAAGGAAATAAACTCAATAATACTTTAACTGGATTTTAATGTATAATATACCGAAGGAGAAATCTGCTGCTGCTACTGCTGTTTAATGCATACATATTTAATGCATACATGTTTATAAACATATTGAGGCTTGCACGGTGCAAACAGGACGGCGCGGATTCCTGAAAAACTCAACATTATATGTTCTTTGTTTCGAGCAAATACTATTAATTCTAACAAAGTGAATTCTATTACATGTAAACATGTTTGATTTCTACCACCAAGGTATAGTTTCCTTAACCCCACACCTTTGTTTTATTGTCCATTATAATAATTATATTATATAAAGCTGAGAAAAGATCAAACAACACATGTATTGGGTGCTGAAAATTGTCTTCTCACTACTGTTTCAATTATTTTGGACATAAATGATAATTCATAATGTGTTGGGCCAAAGAGGAATATTAGGGCAATTTTCAACTTTAGGGTTATCAAAGCAATATCCTGCATGGCGAGTTAGTCCTGGATCTGCTACGGAGAGTATCAAAGCAAAGGCCTACCTGCTAATCGGTTGAGGATCGACTACCTCTGTTTAGCAGAGTACAAAGGTCCTTTCCTTTATTATTTTCAATCGATCATGTCCACTAGACAGTAAGGAGGTCACATCGGTAGGGTTGTGCCTTACCATTCATTGCCTCCATGCGGTAAGAAAGATCTTAAATTCGATTCTAGCATAAACTGGTAGCCAATGCAGATTCCTTATCTTCCCAGTAATATGTACTCTCCTTTACATCGGGCTCAGTATATAAGAAGAATTGTATTGAAGAGGCCTAGTAAAGCTGGGTAAGTAATATGGTCACATTTTCTGATCCTATCTACAAACATTGCTGCAATATTGTAGTTTTTTAAAGGTCAAAAGCAGGACGTTCTGCAATGAGGCGATTTCCATAAAAAAGGGTAGACGTGACAAACGTATGTATTGGCATTTCAATTCCTTTATCGTTTAAATACTGCCTAATAAACACTGCCTGATAACGGAGATATTTATGATATGATAATGCTTTTTTCCACACATTCTTCTGATCGGTGCCTTCATGTCCATCTGCTGGTCAATCTTGACTTCAAGGTCACCAGTGACATGTCTAACAGCAGTACCATATTTTTGTTAGTGCAGACAAGCATCTCAGTCTTGCCTTAACTGAAGTTCATCTTGTTCTTCACTTATGCATTTTTCAGGTTCACGTCAAGAGATGTCTTTCTGTGGTTTAACTGATCCAATTTAGGCCATGACGGGTCATTCTCTATTTAATTTCAGCAGTATACCAGGTTGAATAATATGAAATGCAGCTGATAGATCACAACGCAGTCATAGTACTAACTTCTTGTTGTGTAAGTTATATAGGATAACCTATATACGATTGTGTACCTTTAAATGGCAGTAGTGTCTCAGTATTGTGAATTTCCTTAAATGCAGAATGGAACTCATCTGTGAGCCCATTTCAGTAAGCCACGTGTGAAACCAGTTATTTGCCTGCTGATCATTCATGCACAATCAATGCATTTTAATTTTTTGAAATTTTGTTGTTGTCGTGAACAGATGATTCTGATAGTGATTTCTTTATGATTGCTTTGATTTTTGGCAGTAATTCTTCCAAGAATTCTTGAGAAAGCCATGTTGGAACTAATATTAATATTTATTCACCATATCATATGTAATCTAATTCCAATATGTTGTCAACATTTGTGAAAGCACCTTATCTGCTCTGTGAGCGAGGATGTGACGCATGTCATTTCCGCGTGGACGCATTTATATCGGTGATAGGATAATAAGAAACGAAGTTAATTCCCGATAAATGTGTTATTTGAAGCCTTCTTCAATTTTGAAAAGAATAGCTGCCCATTGTCAGGAATTCCAGAGGTACTGTCTAAATGTTATTCAGGTGCAGATTAGTAATTCCTCATTTCATTCCAACCTTCTTCTATAACCAGGAAAGATACGTGAAATAGCATATTTGAAGCCAGAGTTTTTGCATCAATTTCAATATCATTTCAATCATTTCTTAATGAGATAATGAGACCTACTTGTAGCACATACGGTGCCACGTCAATAGATTGTCATGTCCCACGTCGTTGGCATGACAACCCACCTTGTAGGACGACAACATTTTGGGCACGGGCCTCAACGCAAGTGAGAAATTGTAACATGAACCACTCAATCTCGGCATTGCATCTGCATTCTTGCTTCATAAAATTTATAACCATGGTTATTCAATATCCTCAAGTACATGATTCAAGCAATCTGGTGTCAAAAGTTACCATGATTACATTGTAACAGGTTGCACACCTGCATAATGTCACAAAATGACGTCATTATGTAAGAACAATGGGAATATTAACGTCCTTCTCGTCCTTGTGGGGTTAACTATTAACTATTTATTAAGATTGTGACACCACGAGAATTGGCATGAAATGTGAAAGAGGTCGGAAAACATTGGTAAATGCAAAACCCAGCTCATCAAGCCCTCAGGGTTCAGATATAATATAAGTGTCGGGTGCACTCAGAGTTCAACTTGCATCTTATAATCGGTTGCATTGAGGATTCAGCCAACATATGAATCAGCCTACATCTAAAATCATGATAGCCCAGCCTTCAATGATGTAAAACCCTGTAAAACATACATATACAATTCCTGCACAGACTCTTAGTGAATCATTGTGGGAGAATAAGGCTGTCAGGCGAGAGGAAAGCAGGCAGCAGTTGTGTTTACCTGGAGTAACACTACACTATCTGATCATGCATTTAATTTTCTACGGAAACGACGAGACATTTTATCCGATCAGGCGACCTGTTTGTCTTCAGAAGATATTAAGAAAACGACTGAGCGTTACGAATGTATTTTTCTTCAGAATGAGAGCTTAAGGGATGTAAACCGACACTTCTTGTGAAAAAGTATGTTGCTGTAAACATAAAAGTAGGTGTAGCTTTAGACATAACGAATTCACCCAATGCATGATATTGAATAATGGCAGCTGTATTGACAATAATAACATTTAATTTGTGTTGATTCTCGTGTTATCGGAACTGTACTACTCTCCTTTGCATTGGGCTCAATAATGTAATGAAGAGGCCTAGCAAAGCTGGGTAGAACTATATTAAAGATGCGATAATGTCAAAGCAATTGAAATTTACTGTATCTCACTTAATAGACTTCATCCATAATAAACCTTTTTGTGATTAATGAGCTCTAATGAACCTTTGGAATTATAATCATCACTAGCTTTGTATTATATCATTGGGATCATTATGTGTACAATTACGTGACTGTGTGCAGTTGCTTGTCAAAGAGAACAATAGCAGAGTTGGAGAAGATCACCCTGAGTATTTACGTCAGTAATATCTCATTCAAACTTAGCAAATTCATATAGTTCTGCTGTAATCTAAACATTGATTGGCCCTGTTGACTTGGGGACACCACGTGCTTTAGCCTCCTATACATTTGCTTATTCATTGAAATGATTTGATATTAATATTTATAAATGAAGATTAAACAGGATGCTTCATAAACTCTCACGAATCTAAGTACTTGTTAGCCAACTTCCGAACTTTTTAGTCAATTTGCATAAAAAATGTATGGCTATACCTATTCGGAATTGAAAAAATTCTAAAGTATATGAAAAGTCAAACAGGAAATACAATACCTCACTACCGCCATGAGAAAGCCATCATGGCCATCAAGCCCTCATAATGGCTCCCATAAACACATTAATAACCTTACGGACCAAAAACGTGTGAATGTGCTGTCAAAACAATGTTTTTTGTGGATTTGAGTTTTTGTTGTCACTCTCCAAATTATTTCAATTTTATCATGACATACCTGGAGATGATACAGTGTTGTCAACTGCCAAACTGAATTTGGACAACCGGTCAACCCTTGGTCTCGGTTCATGTAAGAAATTGTTAAATAAGTAAGTGCAATCCCTGTGTGAAGCCACGTCCTTTGGAACATCTCATAATAACTGGCAATAAAAAGCCTGTGCTCTAGCCAACTGTGCCACGGCCCTTAGCCCCCCCCCCCCCCAACCCCCTCCTTGAGGTCTCGCCAAGTCGAATGGTTTCCCTCCTACCAAAATTAAGTTATACTATATCATTGCGTGTAAATTCTATGTGAAAGAGAACAATGAACATGCTTAATGGGAAGGTTACCTTGTTTTCAACCTAGGATAGTATTCAGATACATTATATTTTATCTGTAGTGGGGTTCGCCAACATATTAAGCTGTCTTTAATTTCAGGAAATAATACGCAAATTAGTCAAAACATTGTTCAATTTTGTCCTTTTTGTTGCAATTATATAAATAAAAGCACATATCCCTCAAATAGCACAAGGTAACCTTATCATTGTTCATTCTTTTATTCTACTTTGTTAAAGAAGTAAATGCCATAACTGTTATCAGCCAAAGCTCTTTGTGGCATATCTTATTATGTCCTAACCTTTGAATGAAAGAGTAATTAGCTATGATGGAGAATCCAGGTAATAATGTATAATGATTAATAAATGCTTACCCATAGCAGTTTTGGCTCTATTGAATTAGATTTGTTGTGAAGTCATAAAATAACCAGGGTATTTCAAAATAACATGGAATCAATGTAAACATTTAAGATATTTTTCGATTGATGTGGCACATAGTAAATAGGTAGTTAATATTTTAGATTATGGTCAAATTTAATATATAAATAGGGAATCAATAGTACTGTTAATTCTGAAAGTGATGCACCCTCTTAAACTTAAATTGCTAGTTTAAATATTTTCATATCTTACAATTCTTTGCATGTCATGGATATTATGTATTATTTTAACACTGAATTACCTTGCTGTGTACACATGTCATGAAGCCACCATCATTTTGTCTATAACACAAGAGAAACAATTGATCTGAATAGTCATTGCTTTATTTTCAAGGTAAAAATTAACAGAATATCGTAATTTTAACATTAATGTAATTGTAAAACATAATGCAAGCATATTTATGGTTTGTTATTCGGTTGAATGTCAATTCTTGTCCTTACACTGATGAACATGTCAGTACCTCTTGATTTCATATCTGTATATACCTTACTACAGCAGGAAAACAGTGCTATCGAGAGGCATGAGCACTACATTCTACAAGGTCTCAGGAATTTTCATGCTATTCTAATTATGTTGGGCCCTGAGGACTTAGATACAAACGAGAATGCAGTACAAGTTTTTGAAAGTCTTAAAAATGTAAGAAATAAACTACACACTCTGAATCACGCTAATCTGTTCATATGCACTACTAATATTGCAGCCTGTCATTCCTGCTTATCAAGTCCCTGTTCAGGAGATGGCCTTTGCTTTACTTCTTTAGGTGAAGAAGTCTCAGGAAAGCATTTTTAAAAGTGCTGTTCATCAAACCATAGATTATAAAGTTGACCATGTGATTGGTGTTCATCAGTACCCAAACAAAATGATAGCATATACCAGTTGTCTCCACTTCAAAGGGGTGAATTTTATTGTGGATCACCAGAGGGAGCCAAAATGCAATAAATGTTAGCCATACCACAAACAGATTCTTTGCCACACTGAAGTTTTTACTCTCTTGCTTCGCTTTTGCCTCAATTTCTTTGACATTTGATCCTTTTTGAGCAACATCAACTTTTGTTACTCTTTTACTACTATCATAAAACTTCTTAAAAATCAGAATATAAAATATCAAAGTGAGAATTACACAGGGAAATATCATCATAGAATCAGCCACAACAAGCAGATACAGCATAGTGTAGGGACTTTCAGCTGTCAGGTGGCAACACCCAAAAAATGGGTTATAACCATATGACCCAAGACCAAATAATGGTGGGGCAAAACCAATTATAGCCAACAACCAGGTTAAAATGATGGACACCACCACTCTTCTCATAGTGAACAATACATTATAGAGACCAAGAGAGCGACAGATGAGGATGTACCTGTTAAAGGCAATGGCACCGAGATTAAGGACACTCATCTGAGATAATACCAATGTGAGGAAAGCGATCATCTTGCACAGTGTCTTGGGAATGGTGACAGTGTAGGTGATGGCCAGCATGGGGATGGTGATGAGGCAGGCACTGAGATCAGCCACTGCCAGGGAGGTCACGTAGTAGTTGGGCACAGTTTGCAGTTCCTTTGTGGTCGCCACAGCTGCTATGGTGAGCATGTTGCCAAATGCTCCCAGGATGGCAATGCCAACCACATACACTCTGAATACCAGTATCCATGTTGGTGGGGTGTACCACGGCAACAGCTCCTCAGGAATAATCGTGATGTTATCCATTCCGATTTCCTGGAGAAAAAAGGTAAAAAAGGGAGTAATGACATTGACTCTGGAAATCACATTACCAACACATTAAGATTAATTTGAAACTTTACCTTGCTTTTAGTAACCCACACCACAGAAATGTAGACGTAGGAAATGTGCTGTAACTGTTGGTATTTCAATGAATGAATGTATGTATGACACAGATGACATAGTATGTATATATGTACAGAATAGAAGTTTATTTGTCATGATTGATTCAACATAATATATTTTCTTAGCATAATTAGATACATAATCATAATGCTCCACATTGGTGCCAGCTACTACAAAGTGTTTCTCGGCTTACATTAATTATTCCTAATTGTGATCGCTGACTGATGTATACTTCTATTACATTTGTAGTCTTCTGTGCATAACATATTGAAAAAATATAAATAACTAACAAGCTGGTGACCTTCCAGAAACACATTATTATTAGTATTATGTAAGCTGACAAAAAAGGCAAGGTTTACAGTTTTTATCTGTGCGTGTGTGAATTGAAATTGATTCAACATCTAAAATACTGTTCTGCCAAAATGAGTATGAAGTAGCCTAACAGATGCAGAAGAAAGGGGAGGTATTGAAGCTATTGAATAACCTTTTGGAAAATGTAATGACATCAGTATATCTGAAACAAAGGTTCCACTAAATCACAACACATTCTATTAAATCAAAGAGTGAGTTAATTTTCTTTGAGTTTTATAAGTATTTTAAGATATGTGAAAAGTAGGATATTCAAGATTTTGCATATATGCATAGTTCACATATGGATCACATTTTTCAATTGCTGTATACAATATAAAAAAAATATCTCAAAGTTATTTTGCATTTAGCTGTTTGTTCCACATGCAAAAAGCATTATTTTATGAGATAGAAATATGTTATTCTTATGTTAGTATTTAAATGATATAGATATTGGGGATGTCAAATGACTGAGCTAATATTACATGTGTATTGTTTGTTTGTTTGAGGTTTTACATCACGTTCAATATTACTTCAGTCATTTTGTGATGAGACCTACTTGTATCAGATATAGTGCTGCCTCACTGAATTGTCATGTCGCAGGTCTTTGACATGACATCCCACTTAGGCATGAGCCTCAGCTCACATGGGAAATTGTATCATGAGTTCAATCTCGGCACGGCCGGGGTTCGAACCTACGACCTTTGGATCACCACAGAAGAATTGGTGCTAATATGCTGGTGCTCTAACCAACTGCGCCATGGCCCATGGCCCACAAAATGTGTATATAAGTTAAAGGTCTTTTGTTTGATTACAGAGTGGGACAAAAACCACATCTTGTACAGATTGGTACAGATTGGTTTCTGAAAGAAAATAGCTTAAGAAGCCATATTGGATAGGACTGAAATATGATACATAATTCTTAAATTCCCAGTTCAATCCCTGCCGCAGGTCCTGTTGTCTTTTAAACAAAGATGTTGTTCCCAGGATGTAGAGCATTGTGTTAAGCATCATTCAGCACTTTCTATCTATTTAATTGTTAGAGGCCATGTATTCCAAAGATGCAGGATGGCCCTATCTCCTGATGGGGTCTGTTTCCTAGAGCATCAAGTTCTAACAGCGCATTAGATCTCCCAAATGTTATCAAGGATATTTTTAGTCATTTCTCAGGAAGAGATCTGTCAAGTTAAATATCATCACAATATCACAAAAGTGAAAAGAACCCCCAAAAAATGATTTCTGATGAAAACGTATATCCTGTGTCAAAACAGAATATTTCATAATATTTTAAAACAGGCTACATCATAATTATAGGATTTAAATCTGTGAAACCTACATTTCACATCTAATAAGCTGACCAAACAGAACGTGGTGCCCCCAGTTGAAAAGATCATGTCACAAAGCCCTCGCAGATGCTTGCTTGATATTTGTGAAACCAGATTATCTCTCTGGTATACGAACCAAGAAGATATTGGAAACCCTGTTATTACAGGGAAAAGGGTTTGACAGAATTTTCATTTTCGATCTAGCCTATACACAGCGTCGTAAGTAAAGATTTTTATTCCTTTAAATTCTTTATTGTATATATTTCAGGACAGATACAAAATTAGACACAGAACAATACTCATAGTGTACGTGGGAGGACATGTTAACTTGCCAGCACATACAGGATGTGCCAACTTGCCATCACAAAGACCATGTCAACTTTCCATCACAAAGACCTTTTCATATTGTTATCAAATATATGATATGCTACTTGACATCACATACATGATGAATCATTGTATCATCACAAACTGGACATTTCAAATTGCCATCACACAGGGGCCATGTCAACTTGACATCACATGCATGATATGTCAGTGTGTCATCCAATACAGGGCATTTCAACTTGCCATCACAAAGGGACCATTTCAACTTGCCATCACAAAGAGATTATATCTACTAGACACAAACAGGGTGTCTAAAATTGTCATCACATCCTGGAGACTTGCTGTCATATGATTGGACTTGTTATCTTGTGTATATTGTTAAATCGGCAGATTTACCAAAATTTGATTTTTATCTTAATATATAAATATATTAGGCAGAGCTCTAATAATCAATTTGAGCGTAGCTTATATTGTGCACTATTATATTGTCAATTTCTCATAAAGATGCACCTAATTATACAATAAAATACATTGGACATTAAGCTTTTAAACAATGTTTTCATTATAGATCATACTTACGATCATTATTAGCGTGAAATATTATTATTAACATGAAATATTGTATTAATTATTATATATTTATTTAACTTATTTGTAAGTAATTGATATGTTCAGTTCTTTCATTCAAATTCTGGAATCTCTTTATGAGCTTGTGGGCCTTTTTAAATGTAGTTCCAAGATAGGGCCTCTTTTAGGGACAAATATTAAATATTTTGGAAAAAGTATTAATTTACACCTTCCAGGAACATTTCCCATCACCTTGAGCATAAGGGAAGCCACCCCTGACAATAATCCCTTTTCTTTTAGCAGGTTCCCACTTGGTTAGAAATATACAGGGTTTCATTTCAGTGATGCTGTCATGCACAAAGTAGGAATCTTGCACAATATAGGAATAATTCCTACATTGTGCAGGACAAAGTAGAGATTCCTACATTGTGCAAATACGTAGGAATATCAGAGTCAAGAATCCAAATGTCAGGAACAAGAAAGAGGAGGTTTATGAACATAGGACTGTTATAATGATAATGATGATATGAGAATGCACTGATATTAGTTGTGTGCATACAAAATATGGGTTTATCACTGCATATGTACACTTCTAATTCACAAATAGGTAGATATCTGATTGTGGGCTTGTAAACGTATTAACAACGTTTTTGTTACATCATGCTAACAACGTTGTCAGCACATAGAAGGACAAGGTTGTGGTCTGACCTGATAACAAGGTTGTCCTTCAAAGGTAATTCAAAGTTACAGTGAAATTAATGGACAAGACGTGGCGTTCTGAATAAATGAAATGAAATGAAACACTAAAGCATCTTGAGTCAAATGTCATTTCTAAATAAAAATAAAAATAAAGCAATGCCTATTCAAATCAATTGTTTCTCTTAATAATGATTGTTTCATGGCATGTGAACACAGAAAGGTAATTCAGTGATAAAATGATACATAACAGCCATGACATGCAAAGAATTGTAAGATATGAAAATATTCAAACTGACACTTTAAAGTTCAAGAAGGTGCATCACTTTCTGATGCATTAGAAAGCTAACTTAATGATTTTATTCATATTATAAATTTCTGAGATTTGATCACATAATCTAATAAACACTATTTTAGATCACAAATAAATCTTTTTCAAAGTAAGCTGTATATGACAAAGAATTCTGAAGGTAAATTGATTCTAGGTGATTTTGAAATGCCCTGGTTATTATGTGACATCACAACAAATCTAATTCAATAGAACCAAACCTGCCATGGGTAAGCATTTTTAATCATTATACATTACTACCTGGATTCTCCATCATAAATAATTACTCTATCATTCCAAGGTTAGAACATAATCAAATATACAATAAAGGGCTTTAGCTGATAATAGTAATGACATTTAGTTCTTTAATGAAGTAGTTTAAAAGAATGAACAAATGACTCCTCAATAGAAAAGACAGAATAAGGTCACCTTGTGCTATCTGAGGGATATATATATATACCCACGACTCCAGTAAAACTGGACTTCCGGTAACTATCAATCAAACAATTACGTACCCTTTAAGTCAGCATAAGTTTTCAGTCCTGTCTGAAATATATATATATATATATATATATATATATATATATATATATATATATATATATATATAT
Source organism: Amphiduros pacificus (assembly GCA_949316495.1). Lineage (NCBI taxonomy): Eukaryota > Metazoa > Annelida > Polychaeta > Phyllodocida > Hesionidae > Amphiduros > Amphiduros pacificus. Next base: position 38,649,263 of record OX439002.1, read on the forward strand.
ATATATATATATATATATATATATATATATATATATATATATATATATATATATATATATATATATATATATATATAATAATAATATAATAATAATGATTTATATAGCGCTATACCAGACCAGCGCTTTTTCGAGATAATGCTTTCTATATAGTTACGTCTTAAGTTTTTTCTTGAAAGTGTCCACTGTACTGCAGGTTTTCACTTCAAGGGGCAGGGCATTCCAATTTTTTGGCGCATATACCATGAAAGCCCTATCACCATATGCTTCCAGATTGGTTCTAGGTACCACGTATTCATTTTTATCATTTGACCACAGTCCCATACCTAACTTTTTATAATTCAATAACTGAGATAGATATTGTGGGGCAAGGCCATTTTGCGCCTTCCATGTCAATAAATATATCTTAAAATCAATTCTTGCCTCCACAGGTAACCAGTGTAGATCCATAAGTTTTTGTGAAATATGATCTCTCTTTTTAAGTTTCCCAACTACTCTGGCTGCAGCATTTTGTAATTTCTGCAGTTTGTTTATATATATATCTATCTATTTTATCTTAATTGGCCACGATATACGAACCTGGTATGGAAACGTTTATAAACATGTACATACGATCCAATGATGTGGATGTCTTGATTTTGAAATCGATCGAAATATCACTCCAAAATTTATTCCTGTGCTCCAATAGTCTCCTAATATGCTAATCCAGTAGTAGATCGCAGTTGCAGATCGCGTAATTTGTAGCAGGATCATAACAGTACACTTTATCTTAATTTCCTAGAAGTCAGAGCTCCAAGAAAAAGCGTCCATCACTCCCGCGCATGCGCACTGTCTCCTAATGGATATTCAGTCTGGTTTCTGGAATCTTTTTAAAATATTTCAACTGTGTGCAGAGTGGGTGTTGGATGACGCAAAGCACCATTGACCATCTTGTGGAGAAAGTTGTTCCAGGCAGTTAGCCTTATCTCCTTTACTTATTTATTAAAAAATACATTAGGTCTTGTATATGATATAATTGTTTCCAATTTGACCTTCCTTCACATGTACACGTACATAGTACATATTTACAGTATGAATTACCTTCATGTGTCGATGCGTCGTTTAGAAATCATTCATTTATTGATCCATCATCCTTGGGATTTAGTTCTCAATAACAATTCCATAACACAATGAGGCTAACACAAGACAAAACCTAGCCACTTAAATTACCTTTTCTTTTTGTGCACACTTTCTATGTTTTGTATATGGGCTATATATGAAGTAGATACCAATTGATTGATTTATTTTTCCACATGTGGATGTTGTTCCCATAGCAATAAACAATATTGATCAATTGTTCATTTTTTTGTACACAAAAGTACGTAGAATCTGTTTACAGCAATTGTACTTTGGAAAACCGTGGATGTTTTTTAAATGTATGAGTGGTAATTATGAGCCAGGGAGCACAATTGCTCACTTTTTATGACATAATTTAATACCAAAGAATTTATCACACAGATAATACTCTTTTCCAATACCAATGGATGTTCTTATACAGATTTCTCAATCACATGCATCGGTATTGAAATATTAAGAGATTAAAACAATTTTACTTCAGGCAAAAATCATTTGGCCAATAAAACAAAAACAGTATTCACTGCGTATACTTTCACCAATTCCAATCACAAGTCCTATTGCAGCCATATCTACATAGATTGTAAGAGTTGTATCCGATCCCCTAATCAATGTCTCTGGCTACAGAATTTTGAAAATGTTATAATTTAACCATTTCACATTTTGCGATTCCTGCTAGGAGTTAAGTACCATATTTCAATGTTGCAATATTAAATAAATGTGCTAGATTGTTTCCGGTTTTCAAAGATTATGATTATCCATTTTCAATGACGTTCATTTTTGGTTAATCATATGATGGGTATTACATCTTTCACACATTTTCAGTCAATTCCTGATGAGACCTACTTTTCGCCTGACTGAATGGTCATCAGTCCTTGTCAACCCACACAGTCACAGACTTACGAAAACAACAGGTTAACTATTCAGGGCTAGGCCTCAACTTATATGAGAAATAGTAGCCTGAATGCAATGCCGCCACAGCCAGGAACTTGGTCTAATAAGCTTGCATTCTAATAAGCTTGCATTCTAATAAGCTTGCATTCTAATAAGCTTGCATTCTAATAAGCTTGCACTCTAATAAGCTTGCACTCTAATAAGCTTGCACTCTAATAAGCTTGCACTCTAATAAGCTTGCCTTCTAATAAGCTTGCATTCTAATAAGCTTGCATTCTAATAAGCTTGCATTCTAATAAGCTTGCATTCCATTAAGCTTGCATTATATTAAGCTTGCACAAATCCGACGAATCTAGTTAGTTTTACACAGCTGTAGTGTTCAATGTCTGATATGTTTGTGAGATCTATTTATTTGTGTATTTATTTATTTATTTTAGAATAGCTTTGTTTTTCTTGCAACTGGAGAAAATACATTAAAATAAAATAAGATGTCTTTATACAGAAAACAAAGATGGCATCAAAATATTTGGGTTAAGTTTGAGCAATGACAGCAAAGAAATTGAACACAGTGCCAATTTCAATTTTCATAAAATGCTGTGAATCCAAGATTTCTACAGCGCTGCCAAAGGGTGATACATGGCTTAGTGGTTAACATGTCTGTCTTCAATGCTAAACTTCCAGGGTTCGAATCCTGGTTAGGAAAAGTATTATTTTCATGCTGAAATCTTCATATTGGGGTTCTTTTGGAGTGATATGTACTTCAGAAAGCATAAATTGATTTGTCTATTGCAAATGAAGAAGAATATAAAGTAATAAAATGATGCCAAAAATTTAAAAAATGAAATCTTTATATTGGAGTTCTTATTTTTTTGCAAAGATAGAAAATATGAATAGTAATGACTTTATAACTATGCAGTGAACAAATACAAAATTTTCATATTGGGGTAATATTTGAGCAATATGTATGTCAGAAGATATAGAATTGAATATATTTTTGACAACATAGAAAATATAAAAAAGAAACTTTATGCAGAAAACAAATATGAAATCTTCATATTCTGATTTTATTTGAGTTCAGACGAACGAAATTATAACATGGATCCAATTTCAAGATTTTAACATAGACTTTAAACTTCAAATAAGATGACCATGAGGCCAACCTTGAGCATTTATGAATGTATTCAGTGCACTGCAATAGTTCTAAATGTGTCAGTACCAGTATGTGTCTCACAGGTCTGATTATATGCTTTGACCTTTTCTCATGACAAGATTGATCACTGAACAGTTTGCCTTGATCCACATATCAAAGTAAACACGAACTGTACCTATCCAAGGTGCAAACAATGCTCATTCTGATCCATCAGATTGGTATATTATTTATTCCAAAACAATATTCAAGATCTTCAAAATGAGTTATCAATATTTGACCATATCAGTCAAAATGGAAATCAACAGGTCACATGTCACCTGTATGTGTACTTCTCTGTCTTCCAGTGAGATCAGCCAAACATGCATATGCTGACATGTGCAAAGATCACCTCCTGGAAATGGTGTCAGTTCCTCCAAAATAGTTCTCTAGTTTCAGTTGTTTGAACACTATTAATAATACAGAATCAGGCTTTCTATATTCAAAAATAATGATTAAATATTGCAATCATTAATTTAATTGTCAAATAAAATCAACTAGTCTGAGTACTAATCTCAACAAGCAAGCATTCTCAGTGTGATGCCAGCTCACATTTTTAATCCCTACCACTGGTACCCTGACCTGAGACTTTCCTTTTTTTGTCAGTTATGATGGCTTAAGGGAAAACACGTAATATAATGAAAACTTTCCAATTTTACTTTAAAGCTTATGAATATTTTTTGTCAGTTACATTTTTATTTTCACCTCTTTATTTGCTATTGGAATATGATTGTAAATTGTTTTAGAATTCATTGTTACAGCTTTTCTTTCACACAATCATGGAACTCGGAACATCTTTTTCATAAGAGAACTGACTTGGGAGTTGAAAAACTGAATACAACTAGTTGATAATTGCTATTTATTTATTTTTTTAATGTTATGATATTATTGAAGATCTCATGTGGGCAGATTGACATGGACAGGCTGCTGATTTCATTCCATATTATGCCTCCACAGAAGGGCTATTAAAGTTTCAACTTAGTAGAATCTTTTATTTTGCAATATACTGCATATAATTTGAAGATGTTAACTTAAAGGTATATTTAGTACACGTATATAAGTCATGCAAGTTAGGGCTCAAAACATATGTATGCATAGTAAAGCACAGACAAATGGTCTACAAATACAAAAAAGGATACTTAAAACTAAAATCCCCTTTAAATGCACATTTTGTAGATTTTGTAGTTGATAATATGTGAATTATTTCTAGATTAAATGATTGTCATCATTCATTCATTCATTCACTCATCCATTCGTTAATTCATTCTTAGCTAAGGCGACATTGCAATGATGTGACTTCTGAGTGTGGACAGTGGAAGGCAATATCAGAAATTATGAATTCTGCAGGTCTTATTATATCCATTCACATTCATTCAAAATTGCTCACTCAATATTCTTTTTAAATCCACATTTCAGACGAACCAGTTCAAAACCTGAGGGGAATGTCTATGAAGAATTCTTACAGCTGTTTGCATGTCATGGATGATATTTCTACTTTAGTACTGCATAACCTTTTATTGTCTAACATGCCACTAAGCAACTATTCATTCATCCACCTGTTTTGTTATAACACAAAGGGAGAAACTGATTTATAAAGGCATTGCTTTATTTTCAAGAGAAAAAATATTACAATGTCACTACCTTGATTTCATACTTGATTTCGTAAATTGTGCTCATATGCAAACAAATGAACAAGATATAAGAATAGATGAGAGAAAAATCAGAGATGCATATGTCATATTAAATCTAAAATTTAACTTTGTTATTTATGGTTTGCTTGTTTTGAATGCCTGACATATCTGCTGACATATCACGATATCCCTGATTTCATATCTGTGAATACTTTACTGTGGCATGAAAGCAGTGCATCAAGGATAGATAATAAGTTGTCACATTATTTGTTCTCAAATTCACTTACATCGAAAATGCAAAATAACATTTTGATGCTGCCTCATTTAATAAATGGGGCATACAACAATCCTTCCTCCCTGTTTGTCAAGTCCCTGCTCAAGAGCAGACTTTAGTATTACTTATTTAAATGAAGAAGTCTCAGGAAAGCATTTTTAAAAGTGCTGTTCATCAAACCATAAATTATAAAGTTAACCATGTGATTGGTGTTCATTAGTGCCCACACAAAATGATAGTGGATTCCAGTTGTCTCCTCCTCAAAGGGATTAAGTTTATTGTAGATCACGAGAGGAAACCAAAACACAAAAAATGCTAACCACACAACAAACAGATTCTTTGCCACACTGAAGTTTTTACTGTCCTGTTTTGCCTTTGCTTCAATCTCTTCAACATTTGAAACTTTTGGAGCAACATGCACTTTTGTGATTCTCTTACTGCTGTTATAAAACTTCTTAAATATTAGAATATAAAATATCAAAGTGAGAATTACACAGGGAAATATCATCATAGAATCAGCCACAACAAGCAGATACAGCATAGTGTAGGGACTTTCAGCTGTCAAGTGGCAACACCCAATGAATGGGTTATAACCATATGACCCTAGACCAAGTAATGGTGGGGCAAAACCAATGATAGCCCACAACCAAGTTAAAACGATGGACATCACCACTCTTCTCGTAGTGAACAATACATTATAGAGACCAAGAGAGCGACAGATGAGGATGTACCTGTTAAAGGCGATGACACCAAGATTAAGAACACTCATCTGAGATAATACCAATGTGAGGAAGGCGATCATCTTGCACAGTGTCTTGGGAATGGTGACAGTGTAGGTGATGGCCAGCATGGGGATGGTGATAAGGCAGGCACTGAGATCAGCCACTGCCAGAGAGGTCACATAGTAGTTGGGCACAGTTTGCAGTTCCTTTGTGGTCGCCACAGCTGCTATGGTGAGCATGTTGCCAAATGCTCCGAGGATGGCAATGCCAACCACATACACTCTGAATACCAGTATCCATGTTGGTGGGGTGTACCACGGCAACAGCTCCTCAGGTATAATCGTGATGTTATCCATACTGATTTCAAAGAGATAAAATGATATTTGGTTTGTCAACACACAACAAGTGCTGTTGGTATTTTTGAAGAATGAACATATGGCATGTCAGGAAACATGAGTGTTTGTTTACTTGTCATGATTTATTTAGCATAATATATTATCTTAGTGCTCCACATTGGTGAAAGCTACAAGAAGATTTTTTTTAGTTTGATGCATGTAGGAAGTATTATGAACACTATTTTATTTGTATCTAATTTTGTGTGCTGACTAACATATGGTTTCATTACATTTGTAGTCCTCTGTGCATAACATATACATATACAGACAAGACATAAAAGTGTATGAAGTGTTTAAAAGAGCCTTAAGAAATGATAGTTATTGATGTTATTGAAAAGGTTGTTCATTAACAGCTACATATGGATCAAACAGCTAAATGCACATTAATATCTATTTCTTATTATAGATGGCAGTTAATAAATGTGATCTACAGGTGATCAAAATCAGTGTGGCTTAAATCAATAATAATACCTGTACCAAAAGGTTCTATTAAGAACATAATATTCTCTTAGATTATGTAGGAGTTTTCTAGGATATGTAAATAGAAGGATATTAAAATTTTGCAATAATAAATAATAGATTATTTTCTGAAATTACACTCATTTGTTATATATATGTATGAAACTTTATTATATTTTTAAAGAATGTATTGGATCAATTTAAAGCTTGTTGATAAATCTCTAACTTGACGGACTTTAAATTCAGATTTTTTTCAGTATTATTTTTTATCTATGCAGTATGACATGTACTTCAATAAATTAACCAGCAATTACCGATATTGTTTCAAAGTAGCTCAGCATATCAAACTGTCCTCTAATATCCTCTTAGGAAAACATATTTCTTGTGCCTTAATGGAATATTTAATCTTTTTTAAAGCATGCTAAATATTATAGGATTTAGATCTATAAAACCTGCATTTCACAAATAATAAGCTGAGCAAATGGAAAGTGCTGCCCCCAGTTGAACAGATTCTGTCACAAAGCCTTTACAGATGCTGGTATGACACATTACCACATTCATCTTACCACTATTCAATTCAGTTACCCGATTTTGTAGAATCTTGCTCTTGTAGATATATATGACGTTTAAGGTACCAGTTCAATATTTTTGAAACCGTATCATCTATCTGCTAGAAACAAGACATTGGAAGTCCTTTTTTTAGTAGGTTAATGGTTTGATACAATAACGTTCACCATGATCATAGCAACGGGCTGATTTCAATGGCCACAAGGATACCTCCAGGGAGTATCATAGATTACAACAGTAAGGTAAGACATTGGTTAAGGCATCAGTTGTTTGAAACAGTCAGTTGGAAAGAATCAACCAAGTTTAAACTCATTTATGATTATGCTTGGCACACATGTGTCATTTTGTCCATTCCATATTCTTGAGTAAGTGTTCTATGCAATAAACCTTTCTTTAAATATATTTCATCAATTTCACCAAGCTCATTTTACCTAAAAATGTCATCAGGACAATTAGCCTCACACACCGCCAAACAAAACTGTAAAAAGTTGCATGTGCCTTTGATCTCTCCCGACAATATCTGTTTTATTCATTGTATCAACAAGGTAGTTTGACCCGACTCAGCTGAATACTACCATGTGCCAATAAGATTGTTTCCATGTGAGACGCCATGCTTTATCAAAGTCTTACCGTTCAGTGCGTAGCGTTATATAGACAACCCTCTAGGATCATTTACCGCCACATCTGGGAGCAAATGACCTTACACACTGAATTAACTCCGGCCAACTAGGATTTTCAGAGCAGTTATCTTTATACAGAATTTCAATTAGACCATTGCTTTCTGAGCACTTTGTAAAAGCAATAAGGGATTGTCAATTAAAGGATGAATAGCTTTTAATAAAATGCATAGTTTTACTCTACTGATACCAATACCGGGCATATATTGCCAGTTTGAATTTTCTTTTAAATTTATATCGTCATCCATATAACATTTAATGTCGAAAAAGCATATCTTGTTCTCCAGTAAAACCAGGTTAGAAGAGGAAAAGGAAATCTTGAAGGCCATGGGCCGTGGTGGAGTTGGTTATAGTGCCAGCTTATCAGCACCAGTTCCTCTGTGGTGATGCAAAGGTCGTGGGTTCGATCCCCGGCCATGCCGAGATTGAACTCATGATACAATTTCCCATATGAGCTGAGACCCATGCCTAAAGGGTTAGCCCGTTGTCCTTGTAAATCTGTGACTGGGTGGGTTGTCATGTCAAGGACCTGCGACATGACAATTCAGTGAGGCAGCACTATATCTGCTACAAGTAGGTCTTATCACAAAATGACTGAAATAATGCTGAATGTGATGTAAAACCTCAAACAAACAAACAAACAAAGGAAATATTGACTGTTTTTACCAGGGTAGCTTATTCTTAAGTAGTTATCCCAAGCGGCTTCCGGTGGCACTTCCCCAGTACTAAATTCATTATCACATCCTAAAACATTTTCCAGGCCCAACGTTAGCATATCTGATGAATATTTATGATTTTCAATGTAATTAGGGTAAGTGGAAATATGAGCAACTGGTGTGTCAAGCAAAATAAGCCATGCAGATGTTACTGATTGCAATGGTTACCCTCCAAAAGCTCTCATCAGAATAATGTCAACGATAACGGGAGGTACGATTTAAAAAAAAGATTTTTTCCGGCTTTGCAATTGATAAACCTTTGCACACAATACTTCTTTGAATACCATTAACCATATATTATGTCTAGAGACATTGGTCCAGGAGAACTTATGATAATTAATAATGATAAAATATGAAAATAGCGAACAAACTCGGTCTGTCCAAACGTTTTCATAGGTGAGCCTGTTTTTTGTAGATGTTCATTATAAAGGATGAACATATAAAAGTGTCATTTTCCAAGCAAAATGAACGACATGCAATATATATATATATATATATATTATTATATATATTATTACTAAGATATATATATATATATATATATATATATATATATATATATATATATATATATATATATATATATATATATATATATATATATATATATATATATATATATATACATATTGACTAGCAGAATAATTTTTAAGCATAAATACCATATATTTGTATAATAAATTGATATTCTTGTTGAATAAGATCATTGTTTTAGATGAAGATGTATATCTATTATTAAGCTGAAAATGAAATAGAATAATCTATAGATATATTAATATATTAATGTGATAATGATATTTGTTTCATATTCATATGTTCCAATACTTTTTTTTCAATTTAGAAAGTATTTTGTGAGTACGGAAACAACTATGGCACAATGAATTTCATAAAACACTTTTAATAGCGGGAACTTTGAAGCTTGGCTCGTTGTAGTGACATATTTTGATTGGCATTTAATTTCTTTTGATCATATCAGCTGTTATATCTACAAACCTATCCCAGCATACATTGTACATTACACCCGAGACACTTAGTTTTGAAACTCAACAAATGTTGAAACTCAAACAATGAGTATTTGTGTATGGAGTGACGAACATAGATGTTCCAATAACAAATCAAATATAGAAATAACACAGGAATTTGTTTATTTGTGTACATGAATAAACAATCATAAATATCCTCTTTCTACAAATTTAAGATTTTTAGTTCAAATAGCCACCTATTTAGAACCTTTGATAATGGTGTGACAATATGGAAATGCTATTGTCAATTAGGCACTTTGTGTAACATCATCATATATTAACCCCTTCACAGAAACTTACGTATACGACCGACAAAGTTTTGTGCTTTCACAGCTTCTCTACCAATATAACAAATACATGCGAATACATTCGCCGCTATTCCCCATTTAACCTTCAAAGTTTGGTATTTTCTCTGAGGGAATACTATTTGATGATGACAGTTAAACCGTTACAACCTGGCTGAGCCATACATGATACACTGAGTATCAATCTGTTCATCATATAGTAAATAGAATATCATTAGTCTTAACTTGCTTCCACAGATTAAAAAAACAAGAATCCGATAAAATGATAACTTGATTTATGCGTGTTGTGGGTAATAAATTGATATGTTTGCTGGGGGGATCAGTGATCAATAATCTTAATCCACTGAGTATGATGGATCTTCTAATAAAAATGCAATAATGATGCCAAAATAAAATTTATAGGAATTGTCAAAACATGACCGTTAGGAAGATTTCAATTATTTACTGCAGAATGAAGATGGAATTGTGGTTCGATGAAAATCCCGACATAGAAACTTAAGTCAAATTATCTAAAATATTCACTATCATTAAGGAATATCAATTACCATTTAGGAATCAGGATTGATCAAACTTTCTTGCTGAAAAGAAAAAATGCGCATTGTGAAAGTCCGATAAAGAAACGTACGACATGGCGCTTTTTGATACAAAGGCTCATCACAAACACTTAAATTCAAGTATATTTCATTCCTTTTCCAGTGTTCACACGAATTATTCACATTACATATAGATGTCATCAAGTTGCAACTGGTATTCATTGGTTTCAGTGGATTGCATAAAGCACATAATGTATATCTAATATGTGTACCGCTTTACCACACCAAGGATTGTGATCAATTCAAGTAATTTTTATAATTCATTAGTCAAAGTGAAACTGGCACGTATTACTCTAGCCGACTGACTTTGCTCGGAGCACTCCCCCTCTATTACTATTACTAAGATATATGTCCAACAATGGCTTTAGAATTTAGGTAAACAAGGTTAAGAGCCATCTTCTTAATGGTTATCCTTAAACTCTAACATGTCTTTACCTCCCCAAAACCAGTGAGTACTATGTGTTAACTTATACACTAAAATATGTATTTTATCCCTTGAACTACCTTTCTATTGTGTTTGCATAATGATAAATATAAAAACAGACTTTTACATAAATATACTGACATGGTATGTGTCGAAGATAATATTGTACTGACTGCATCTCTACGCAAGAAAAATATTCTGCAAAGTGTTTCAACTGTAAAAAAGAACTGGCAACTCGCTCAAACATTAAAACAAACCAAACAAATATTGCATTTTGGTGGTGTGGTTTAAAGAATTCATGAAATTACAGAGTTCACATGCAATTTTACAGAGGTTTGGTGTATGCTTAAATGATATGTGGCCACGAAACTGTGATACAAGCAAGCTATCTCACTAGAATCAAAAATTCATCTCAAATACATTGTTATTGTGTTTTCCTGAAAGTGCCAAGTAATGGTTGTACTCTTTTGACCACCAGGTGGCCACATGTATACAAGCATGTGACTTGTGGTCTGCCAGGGTGTTAGGCCTGCACCAATGGACAAACATTAATGGACAAACAAGCCTCTGTTAGCCAAATCATTCCATTGTCCCATTGTCCCCAATCTGAAGGTGTCCCATAGCTAACAAAACTATACCAAGCAGATGCCTACACTAGATCACTGGTCTGCTAAACAAATTTTGTTCACAAAGTGTCTAATGTATGATTTAAATTTTAGCAGAAGACTCATCCACTTTCAAATGGCACAGAAATGTATATAGGGGAACTATGATGGGTAATAACATTTGATCACAAAGAATAGGGTATAAACATTGGGATTATGTTAGGAAAAATTGCATGAAAAAGGATTTAATAGCATATGCCTACATGCCAACATAAACTTGAAGGGGCCATCCGTGTCACAAAAAGGTCTCTTGCTCTTGTTGCTGCCAGGCAATTAATTTAATGCAGACATTTTGAAGTGGACAGTGTCAGAGATACCTTTTGGCCTGCCACTCTTCTATTTCACATGCGCCTCCTTTGCAGTAAAGTTTTCATTTAAATTGATATGGGCATACAAAGCATAAAAGTATAGCTGGAGCCAGCTATTCTAATAGATAATAATTATGTCAGATATTTTTATCTTATAGAGTTTAAATGGCATAAACATTATTACAGCATCATTTATATAAATATTTCTTGAGATATTTTCTTTTCAAGGTCTCTTGAAAGAATAACAGGTTCCCATTCAAATGTTCGCCACAAAGAAAACATTGCAGTAAAACTTCCCTAGTTAGGCATTGATGAAAATGAGAATGATAAACAATTACACAGAATTTCTCTGATCAACAGGCAAACAGTATATAAATGAATCCAGTGTTGAATTAACAACTTAATAGTTTTCTTTGAAGAAGAAATAATATTGATGACATTTGATTCGTCAAGTGCTAAAGGTTCAAGATTAACACTGAAAATTTAAATGGTCCTGCTATGTCGCGATCTATGATAAATAAGTTTTTCTGAAAGACCAATATTCAAAATTTGATTTTGACCTTATATATAGTATATAACCATCTGACCACCAAAATCACCCCGTAGCCTGTGATACAGTGTCTGATTGAGTTGGCAAATAAGGAAATACTATCCTGATGTCCTTTATATGCCTTAGTGGGCCTGTGGCAATTGTCTCCAATATGTCCTAACCCATTCACATCAGGCCAATTCTGTACTCAGGGATGTAGCAGTGTCAGGTGGCACAAGTATATATGATAACACAGGTACACTTATATGGGGTTATTAATTTGAAAATAATGATACATTAAGATATATATCAAATAAAATATATATTTATACATTCATATTTATATTTTGATCATATATGATTCTTACCGAACCACCATCCAACCACTTATCCAAGTCAAATCAAACACACAATATATGTTGTTGACTCCAGGTTGACAAACGAGATTTATTCCCATGAAATAAATATTATAGCTACACAAATGAAACATAATCTTATTATTTAATTATGATTACCTGAGCTTTAAATGTGAAATGATATTACACTTATATTAAATGAAAACATATTGTACCTACACATACGTTCCAATATGAACATCATATTGATCTGAAATTAAATTATAATATAATTTATCTATTAATGACCTCACTTGTTGTCATTTTAATCTAATAAAGATGTGTAACATGAACATAAACGATGATGCATAATGAGTATCAGTGTAACAAAACTGGCTAACTTATGTTCTCGATTTCAAGGCACATGCTCTACCAATTGAGCTATTTCGGCCATTTATATGTCCATATGGCTCCAAGTACGAATATGGTTCATAATGGCTGACCGTCATTGTTTTTTTGTTTTTAGATTACCGGCCCATACCCATTTTTTCACGGAATTCGGCCTGCATGTTTGCTAAACATTTTAAACAGTTGACGCAGAGGCTTAAATTTAAGAGGGTGAGGATTATTCGTGCTCAGCATTGTGTTTTGTCCTCAGAGTTGGATAAGGTTTCAGTTCAATAGTCACTGGCACTACATTATCGCCCCATGTCATCTTTAAACTATTCTGCCACTTGATGGCGCTTTTGCAATAACGATTGGAAAGGGTGAGAAGCGAATCTTAGTGCGTGACCGAGCATTTTGGCCAAATGTTAGAAAACCTGAGGCTTGCCTTGCTAAATTTGGTCAAACTTATGAAATTATTACATAACTTTGCTTTTAAATTTCTTTTGGTTTCCTATCATATTAATTTGCATATCCTGTGCGCACTTGATTTTTTTTAAAGTCAGCACTCGTTACTTGTATCACTGATATTGTAATATCAATTTATAAATATTCTCTTTTTTATCAATTGTGGTATCAGTCTTTGTGTGCACAGCTTCGTCAAAAGCAGCATAGATCGTGCATTTAATATACCTCCATTTTCACACATCCTGCGTTTCTTTCTGTCATAGATCCATCTCTCCTTTCCCAACATTGTGCATAATATCAATCTCTCGGAGATGGAGTAGTATGTACAGACGGATATATTATTATTTGGTCCATATATACAGTTAACATTGAGAAATTAAGAATTGTGACTGAATTTTATGATGTGGCGCTCTTCCTAATTACATGTTGTCTTGTGTCTGTGATTCTAAGTATCTTATTGCAATAATTACCCTAATCATTTGGCTAGCATATCTTTTAATGTATGGCAGATATAACTATCCAGCTGGCAGACTTTCATCTTAAATCATTGTAAACAAATAAAGGGTGCAGCTAAATATATAAACTGGGACCAAGAGCATTCTATCATCTTCTCGAGACTTGAATTTGAATAAATATTTAGATTTGATAATATAATATAAATGAGCTTAATACATATGTCTACAGTATGTGGAAGCAATAATGATAAAATAATTCTCTGTAATAACTCCCAAGGTATTTTATAACAATACCTCTTATGAAGTAGTGATATTAACTATAACCTGTGACAGGTTGCATAAAGTATTAACATAGTTTCATAAAGCAACAGGGTTCATTATCTGCATATGTGTTTATATTAAGTAATATAAAATGTTAATAAAAAGTAATATGTACAGGTACACGACGACAAAGACCATTATAGGCAGGAAGTAGAGGAAGTCCTCATTCTGGCCAATGAACCCGCATCACCCAAACTATTCTCCAGCACCAAGACTCATATCAGCGCGATACACTTCATCTGCAGAAGGAATGAAATGAATGCAATAAAGGAAGGCAGGAAATTAAAAGAGCAACTGCTGTAAATTGATATAATAATTCATATGGTATGGATATATAACGGGTAGATACATAGAGTAAAAAATATAAGTAGATGAAGATGAAATGTTGATTAATAGAGGATTTTTTTATGATATAATGAAGCCGCTTCTAAAAGACTTTAGTCATGCCATGCCGACTCTTATCTGAGTATACACATATCGCAAATGTCATGCAAGGCAAGACATCATTATAATCTTCCCGTGTGTGCTTCCTGTTGTTTGGTTTGGTTATCTGTGTCTTGGGCGATATTGTGGCATGTCGGCTCTCATTACATCAGTCTGTGCATATAGATGCTTCCTGCATTGCTCATGCCATGAACAGATAACAAAGAACTGTAATAGCACATCTTCCTCGTCTACCTTTTAAAGATAAAGGGGATTTTCAGTATGTGAAAGAGGAAAAGATGAAGAGGACAATATTTAAAAGACTTTTATCGCAATCGGATATATTAATGATAATCTTTGAAAAGACAATTAAAATTCTGTTTTTCCTGATCTGATGAATATCTGTTCCCAGACGCACCTCCCATGATCAAATAACTCAGAATAAATCGACATATATGTGAAATATGGGTGGATGTAACGTTTATCAAGAACTATTGGTAGTCTATTCACACCCCAGAAGGATCCATTAACTTCAACATCTGGTAGCATATGGCCCAACAGACACTACTCTAACGCTTCGCCATGTCAGTAGAGACTTTAACAAGACTCAATATAATTTACCTTTGATAGCTTACTTTCGAAAGCACAAAGCCCACATTTCACCATGGTGGTATTTTCTACTAAAAAGTCAAAGACGAAGCAAAATATACTACGCACTTCTTAATATACCAGACAATGAATGGTTCACTACATATAATTGCTATGTATTGATTAACCCTCTGCAAATAATATTCTTTATCATTGATATTTATCGAAGTAAAGGGTGTTTTATTTATTCATCAAGTCTCTGTGATTTTCAGTAAATATGAACAATTCTATTTTGGATAGTCACGTTCCTCCGCATCAATATAACTCAGGAGATCTGTTTTATGGTTTGTGTAGATTTCTTGGTGCAATTGATGACTGGATGAAGAATGGGACATGATGTTCATTGTGCAACATTTAATATGGAGATCAGGTACGCGGAATAAAAGGCCATGGCAAGTAAAATAAATTTATGTCTTCTTGCTGAAACAAATGGACTTGTAAAATTGTAATCAACTTATTTGTTTAGGAGAGAAAGCCTGTATCTTCGTCTCTATCTCTGTTTACAATCAACTAACACAGATAGGTAAAGGTCAAATGTGCCTAATTAAACACCACAGAAGTACCAGCCATTGTGCACGTAGTATCCATTAGGGTCACGTGCTTTTTCTAATGTGGAGTTAATGCATGCCTGATCTACATAATGGCATGTACCCTGGAGAATGTTTCGTTCAATATGGTAATAGATTTTAGTTCAAACCTGAAGCTTAGTTCTCTGTGATTTCTCGGTGCCATTGTTTGCTGTATGTTGTCTATAGCTCAATGCATCCACTGCAGCTTGGGTCAATACAAATAGCATAAGCCCATAGGTGACAATTTGCAACAGAGGATGGATTTATCATCAAATATTTGTCTCAACGGTACTCACCACAAAATGTATAGTGTAGATTTTATATTCACCGGCATTGTACATAAGTCTACCTCAGAGCAAAAATTTGAACTAACTGGATCGGCTAAAATTTATTTTCAATAATGTAAATTGTAAATATAAAAAAATGATATATAGCGCACATAATTTGTAAAATGAACTTGTCAAATATGTCTACATCACATGGAAGCAGTTATGATGAAATACCGCACTGCAATTAAACGTGAGAATTTTACCAGATCGGACTTGCACTTAGTGGTCGCCATCTCTCAGTGTTGATTTATACCTGTGGACAAGTGGACACACCATTGATTCTAAATACTTCTCCTAGTTATCCAATTGCAATAGGTGGCTATCAAGTAGTTTGCCCACTATGGCACCATGGGTATGAGTTCATGAATTTCTTGGATCATATTACATAATGTGTTGGTCTGAGACTGGTACGCATCGTGACGGTCTCTCTTACACACACATACACACATACACACGCACACACACATACACACGCACACACACGTGCACGTACACTCACGCACGCACGCACGCACGCACGCACGCGAGAAGGGGTAGGACCTACGTCATCATCAGGATGGATGAAGTTTCCATTCTCAAAATAAGAATATCTATGATAGTCATAAACGCTAACAACCTTAGATATTTTATAATCAAGTTATCTGCATCACATCGCCCTATTTTTGTATTTTTGACATCATTTTTTATTCTCAGTTTGAAAGATATTGTGAATTGATAATACGGTCCTTGCACAAAACAATGTAATTGGGTCGGCCCCTTTCATGTCCAGTAACAAGACCAAATTTTCTCATCAGGGGGATAAAATGGCGGCTTATTTGATCAGGTCCATCACTGATTGTTAACTACCACAAGAGCAATGGCATTTGTTTTATTGTATCTATATTCCGCACAGATATTGACTATTTGGAGTTGCTCATATTCCAACTCATCACATCTTTATTCAATATATAATATTATTTTGTGTACCCAATTGTAATGATCATCCAATGTGGTCATTATTTCGGAATTAATTTTCCTTTCAACCTCATATGTTGAATTAACCCATATACAAGTTGAAATCTTCAGTTTATTTGGCAATCGACTCACATATACATCCCAGGAGATTCTGTCACACAAAGCCGTCCTATCACTTTTCGATACATGGTAAGGCGTTTGTCTGTCTTACATGCTGAAGGCTGAGGTCTGGGTTTGATTCCCGAATGAGACAAGTACTTCAGCCATGCTACATGATCGAGAAAGGTCAATATTTGCTTAGTGTTGTTTATTTTTTTTTTTGGGGGGGGGAGGGGTATTTTTTTCACTCCAGTCAGTGCTCCAAAATTGGTTATTAAAAGCCATGTATGGTTTTATCATGTCGATGATAACGTAAAAGAAAGACCCCCAGTTACTCTTCGAAAAGAGTAGGACATGTAGTATTAAAAGCCATGTATGATTTATCATGTCTGTGATAATGTAAAAGAAAGACCCCCAGTTACTCTTCGAAAAGAGTAGGACGACAGGCTACTAATAGAAATTATTGATATCGAATGTTGGAAATCCAACAATGAATTTATATTTTACTCCCAACAGGTTCCTAATATTTGTGTCGTCATTTGTGATCATGCAAAAGCAAGCGATCTTAACCTAATCATTCATGAGCTATTTAGATTTAACGAGAAAGAATAGGTGACGGACTTCTATCCCATCTCATACAGCCTCAATAGTGCTACAAATTCAAATTCTCGAGACACATACGGCCCATAAAGACGTTGTCTCTTTTACCTTTTATTGCCTAAATTGAAGGAATGCAAACGTCTAAATGGGCAGTTTACATGTATTACTGGAAAGATCATGATTTTGATAATATAGAGGGGACCACATCACAAGAATTGGTGTGAAAATATATACACCACTTTTATCACAGATTTGCTGGCAATGCTGACAATTATGTGTAAAGAGGCTAAGAACATCATTCATTTTTGATTTAACAAACACTTTTTATTTAACAGACCAAAACCGAGCCCATTGAAAGAAATATATTCCCTCATAACTTTGATAATGATGGCCTGATATATGTCACAATACGCCTATCCTCCCTCCGAAAGTTAGGCAAAATAAGCCGTATGCTACCAACGTCAATGTGGTCTTAGTTTGTTGGGAAAATGCACTGATAAGGCAGAGGTCAAAATCATTTGTAAAAGCTCTCATCAAGCTGTGAAAAGACCGAAACCAAGATGGCCGAAAGTTGATCGTATATTGCATGAAAATCTCTGTAGAACCTATCAGGTAACATGCTTTCCAAATTACAGATATGAGGCACTAATAAAATAACACATGTGTGGAAAAAGAATATAGAATAATTCAATGAACCTTAATATATTATGTGTTCCCAATATAATCATCCACATGTGCACGGAGCTCAGAAATGCCACAGGCCGTGGCGCAGTTGGTTAGAGTGCCAGCTTACTAGCACCAGTTCCTCTGTGGTGATCCAAAGGTTGCGGGTTCGATCCACGGCCGTGCCGAGATTAAACTCATGATACAATTTCCCATATGAGCTGAGGCCCGTGCCAAAGGGTTAACCCGTTGTCCTTGTAAATCTTTGACCGGGTGGGTTGTCATGTCAAGGACCTGCGACATGACAATTCAGTGAGGCAGCACTATATCTGCTACAAGTAGGTCTCATCACGAAATGACTGAAATTATGTTGAAAGTAATGTAAAACCCCAAACAAACAAACAAACAAGCACCGAGCTCAGGAGTATGAGTTATTTCAAACAAGTGATAACTCATTGATTTGTCATTTATAAAAGACCTTGGCTTGACAAATTGTTTAAATGGAAAGTTATGTTTGATTGGATCCATCGCGGAGAGAACAGCAATGGCTGATCCTCTTTTAGGTTCCATGGATACGAGATGCCATGTTCTGATCTTGGCACATGCCACGTGTTAAACATTTGTCAAAACATGTTTTTGTACACGTGGGCGTCTAATGTCGGCGTCAAATTTAAGTTGACTGCAAGTTAATCAAGCAATCATTTCAAAATCAATGCAGGTACATGAAAACAGGCCATAGGAAAGACCGACAGAAAAGAATAAATATATGTAAATAGTTTTGACACTTTCCACGATAGGTCTACTATTATGGCTGACTTCTCAAAATGTCAGGTACCCATCACTACAGGCCCAATGCATGTTTAAATTCCATGCCATTATTTCCTTGTACATCGATTTATTACAACGTGATTGTGGATAGAGAGAAGGTAACAGATCTATTGTAGATAGACAGAAGGTAACAGATCTATTGTGGATAGAGAGAAGGTAACAGATCTATTGTGGATAGAGAGAAGGTAACAGATCTATTGTGGATAGAGAGAAGGTAACAGATCTATTGTGGATAGAGAGAAGGTAACAGATCTATTGTGGATAGAGAGAAGGTAACAAATCTATTGTGGATAGAGAGAAGGTAACAGATCTATTGTGGATAGACAAAAGGTAACATATCTATTGTGGATAGAGAGAAGGTAACAAATCTATTGTGGATAGAGAGAAGGTAACAAATCTATTGTGGATAGAGAGAAGGTAACAAATCTATTGTGGATAGAGATAAGGTAACAGATCTATTGTGGATAGACAGAAGGTAACAAATCTATTGTGGATAGAGAGAAGGTAACAAATCTATTGTGGATAGAGAGAAGGTAACAAATCTATTGTGGATAGAGAGAAGGTAACAGATCTATTGTGGATAGACAGAAGGTACTAGATGTATTGTGGATAGAGAGAAGGTAACAAATCTATTGTGGATAGAGAGAAGGTAACAAATCTATTGTGGATAGAGAGAAGGTAACAGATCTATTGTGGATAGACAAAAGGTAACATATATATTGTGGATAGAAAGAAGGTAACTGATCTATTGTGGATAGAGAGAAGGTAACAGATCTATTGTGGATAGAGAGAAGGTAACAGATCTATTGTGGATAGAGAGAAGGTAACAAATCTATTGTGGATAGAGAGAAGGTAACAAATCTATTGTGGATAGAGAGAAGGTAACAAATCTATTGTGGATAGACAGAAGGTAACATATCTATTGTGGATAGAGAGAAGGTAACAGATCTATTGTGGATAGACAGAAGGTACTAGATGTATTGTGGATAGACAGAAGGTAACAAATATATTGTGGATAGACAGAAGGTAACAAATCTATTGTGGATAGAGAGAAGGTAACAGATCTATTGTGGATAGATAGAAGGTAACAAATCTATTGTGGATAGAGAGAAGGTACTATCGTAGGTAACAGATCTATTGCATATCAGCAGTGGCACAAATCAAACCTTACATATTTTAATATTTGGAAATAGTTATTCAAAAATTACATATAAAACATATAAAACCACGTTTCTTGATAGATCGTCATTATAAGGTAGATTATAAGACTTTTCCAAATAAGCCTTTGTATAGAATTGCAAAATGACATATTATTATGACTGCAATTCCAAATATAGCAGATGCAGTATTCCAAAAGTGTTACTGGTATCTGGGACATAGAAGAGTTGCTGGGACTGACATTCTCAAGTCGTGAGTGTGTGTGGAAGGCAGAGGTTTAGTGGGCAATTCCCAGAATAAATGCCTATTTCTTGATTCATTTATAGCCCATAAAGGCAGTCATATTTTGAGGCGATGAAGACAAATCTAAAATGAATGGTTGCCAGTGCATTGCCACATACAAAGCCTCGTGATAGGCTATGATAAATCACCATAGATGGTCTCATGTTCGAGACTATATTTATATATGATACTCTCATATGGTCTGCGGTGTAGTAAAGCAATATGTCTCGTGGGGGAACTACCTGATTACACTTTACCGCCAGAGGAGATGACGGTGTGAATAAAGTGCGACGGGAACAATTGACGACGACAGACACAAATGGCTTGCTTAGAAGTTGAGCTTGAGTTACTCAAGTGGTGACAGAGGAAGTTGAGCAGTTGCGGCTAGCGTGGCCATGATGGCAACCAGCACCAAGCCTTTATAAGACTAGGCTGGCGTGTTTTCTCCATCCCTCACACGCAGTATGTAATGCTTGCCGTCTTCGGCTTAGAGCCACATCTGATTCCTGCTGAGCGCACGCAACCAGCACCCCGCATGCAGCGGCGTGGTCCGGGACAATATCGTCACATCCCACAGTTCTGACCTGAATGACATGACTATGCTGGGATATCTGTGACACTTTGACTATTCACCTAAAACCACCCCCAAACAGTGGACTGCGTATAGTTATGGATGATAAGTATTAGAATTTTTAACAATATCACTAATGGATATTCATCACAACTTTCCATTTTGGACATAACATAAATGAGACAAGTTCACATTTAGAAGCATGCAAGATTTGCTTGTTCCTCACGGCTGTTTTTTCTCAAATCTCACATAGTTTACAAAGCATGACATCTAGGATTAACCTCGCCGCACTTATGTATTGGTTTTATAATCTGCGATGTTCATAAAATATACAAACACTGTGATTGTCATCTTATTCTGTATTGGATTGGATCATGATATTTTTTATGATAAATTAAGTCAATTGGCGCCAATATAATACTCAGGCTGATATGTATCTGCATGTAGGACACTGGGTATATATTGCAACGATGTACCACTCTAGATCAGCATAATGGAAACATGCTATAATATGATCTGTTGATAAACGTGCGAAGAGCCATTGCAAAACTGTGATGTGTATTGAAAAGTTCTAGAGGGAAACTTAATAGCCTATGTGATCAATGTTCATGTTTAAACTGGAGGAAGACTGACTAATCAATACGAGTTCATAGTGAATGGGTTGCATGCATCATCCCGTGGAAATGTAAATAAAGATTCCCTGCATGGATGGTTTGCTGTTTCCCACATTCTGGCTGTGCTTTGACATGGTATCTCCCCTCAGCAGGAGAAACCATTTCACCAAGAAACTCCTTGCCCGATGCCTTCGCAAGTGGAAAGCCAGGAGAGTTTGGAATATTTTCCTATTGATGTTACTGTGCACCGCAATGGCTCAGTTAGCATTCTACTTGTTTAGTCCTGGTCTGAACACCGAGTATGATATACCTCACACCCGGGAGTTGGCCCCCAGGAACTTCACACTATTGAATAACAGAAGCATCATTCACCCCGAGGATAGACGAATCCTGGTGCTGTATACGTACCCAGGCATGGATGTAGATTTAGTAGTAGACCTACTTTACCAACATCCACAAGTGACTTTTGTGGATGACACATTTGTGGACCCTCAGAGAGGTTATCACCCCTCAGCATTCCTGGACATCTTAAACGAACTTTCTAATTGCTCATCTGAAGCAGCTGCAAAGTTTTTTCTTCGCATACTTAACACACAGTACAGGACAAACAGGCAGAAAAGATGGTGCATCACTGCCAAAATGCCTCCCAAGTTTGTACCTGGGTCTTATAAGGTAGTGAAGGGTTATCACGGTAAGCGTATCAAGGTCTACTTGACCCCACCCCCTCCTTTGACCTGCAGACCCATTACAACCACGAGACTTATGGATATATGCCAGAAACACCATTTAGCCATCATGGTAAGAACAAAATGCCGTTTAAAGCATCTTTTGCTTTCAGATATACCCAATCTAAAAGTGCTTCATGTGCTTAGTGTGCACTCAATATCGCCAACCCCAAGTCCCCCTAGCGGGCTGCACCTGGCCCTATTCTCCTCAGGCCGTGATAGTGCCAGTGCCATGTGTCTTAGACTGCACAGCGACTCCATGCTGCCATCAGAGGACCTGCATTCCGGTCACTTCGGCCGCTATCAGAGGGTTTACACCAACCAGATCGCTGCAAACCCGTCTATGCTGGTCATGGAACTCTTCAATTTTCTAGACCTTTATGTCACTCAGCATATCAGGAAACGGATTAGCGAAAGCAAGAACGGGGATTATCATATGGCGCAGACAAACCTTGCCTCGGTTGTGCTAGGTTCTGGCTTGCAAAAATCTATTTCAACTTTAGACTTGGATGAAAGGATATTTCAAATATGTCAAAAGAGAAAGTGATATCAGTATGTGTATGTGATTCAAAGCGAGCTAAACTGATCAACACTAAACATAACATTTATGAATATTTCTTTGTGCACAGTTCAATACAGCCCTCCCCTCTTATGGTAGTAAGTGCATGCTTCACCAATCCATATTCCGGCCTTAAGGAGTTATATGAGAGCTATTCCTATTGATTTCCCCAGTCAGTTATGACCGTGAAATACCTCTTAAGCCATTCTGTACAAAATAGAGAGAACAATGATATTGCCAATCCATCTGTTCCAGCTATCCCTTAATGGACCTTAATGTCTTAAGTGAAATTTTCGATTCCTTTTATCTAAATATGAAGATATATTTCAAAGGGAAACATCTTGAAGAGGCAGAGTCATTCTCCAGTTAAGGTAATGTAATTTGGAGATAAGAGATAAGTCATAGAATAATATAAAGATATTTCTTTGACTAGATAAGTTGATACTTTCTACACTCAAGATACTATTACAAGCGAGTGGAATCAATAACGTTGCCGACAGGACCTCGTGGCCTATCTCCCCGCCTCTACCGCATCCTTCCTGGCGGTGAAGTGCCATCACAAGGTCAACAAACACATTGAGCCTAACAGGAACAAACATCCTCCACTTTTATAATTGACGATAGCAATGTTGATTTATCTCTGACACCCATCATGTAAATGGATATAAAAATATACACCTTTTCATAAATAAAGCTTTATTATTCATAAGTATTTGAATCCACGTAGAATACTTTTTTCACTATATCAAAAAGTATATTTATTATTAATTTATTGTAACCTATGCATTGATGCATATCGGGGTATTATAAGTTGAGAATAAATAAATCATATATGTGGCTTATAAATGTGTAAGAACCAAAGACTTTAAGTGTGCAAATATATTACTTGAGTGGTCCATCCCACCAGTCACAGCAATGTACAAACTAGAGATATGTTCAGTTTGACTGGGGATAATGACATTATTGTGTTGGAAACTGGGCAATGTTCTATCTCTATTTACCATTAGCTGGATTGGGTTGCAATGCGTATCACGTGGTGCAGTGAAGGGAACTAGCATCAATCTATCCTTCACATCACCATAAACCTATTTCAAACCTGTTTCACAATCAACAAATATCAACAGGAAGACCCTATCAATCACAGTTTTCTTTCAGTTCCATTTTAAATATTATCTATTAAGCCAGAATTTCTATACACTTAAAACAAGACCTGTGATTGTCGGTCGGTAAGGATTTGTTTTTGACAACCCAGATTGCATGGGTTCGAAGATCTCATAACGAAATCTGTTCACTGTGATCTTTTTCATATTTTGTTGATGTTTCGCATTTGAAATGTGTTGTCTAGATACCTTAATAAATATGTAATGTTTTAATGTGGTATATCCCAAAGAACGTGTCATTCTAATTTTGAAATGTAGGGAATGTGATACTTAAGGTAAAGAGTACTCTAAATATTATCACTTAAGCATTAGATTGGTCCCATCATGTTACAATTAATTATTTCCAAGTTATTTCCTGGTGCAGAAATTGGGGCAGAAATCCAATACAATGGTTCTCATTACAATTATACTCATTAAGAAAAGTTATTATTAAGGCTTTCATGAAGTTTTATGCATTATTTCCTTACATTATATAAATGTTTATACTCTCAACTTTGTGATCAAATATTATTACCTATCATATTAACAGCCTCACACCCTTACGGGTCACAAATGTGGTCACATGAGTACGGGCATAGTACTAGGCACTTTCAGCAAAACATAATAATTCTGGCAGTTTGATTTTGGAAAATTGAATGTATCACTTTATCACGACCAAATGTCATATAAACAAACCCCAAAGGCTGTGACCTACGTGATTTCATGAAAGCTTTAAGATATTTGATCTTGCAGAGGTTTTTATTTTATAACCATCCCAAGTTGAGATACATCTCCCTCCAATGTTGATTTTGTTGTTTGAATAAATGACTATCCATTGCCAATGACATGGCTCTGTAGTGTCTGGTGATCTGTTGTCTCAGCGGTGTGTCTTGGATGTGTGTACATTTGGTTCTAAATGGGTTAATCTTAGCAGTGTCCAGTGAGATTGTGACAAGACAAGAAACCCCTAAATGCTGGGATTTGTGAGACCCACAATGACATATATTACCTTTTGTGGCGATCAATAGTTTAAATCGGAAAACTACTCTAAAAAATAAAATACCGATATCGACAAGTACAGTGTTTCAGTCCACAGCGAGACAGTGCTCACTGTTTGGTGTTTTAACGATATATCAAAATTGAAATTATTTAAATGCATATTATCTTTTCTATCAAGTAAGATTCAATATCACTAATATAAACAGCACAAACCTTTGTTTATTATAATATAAAACGTAATTCTCTACTTTATCATGGCACATATAACTTACATACAGCTTCCTTGTGCACTTCTATCAACATCCGGGTGCGCATGTGCATCAACATCCGGCGTTACTATATGAGATTTTAAGAATCATCTAGGATGTAATTCATATACCATCACGACACATTGCTTCATAGAACATGGCGATATGTCCATAACGATATGTCTGAACATGATATGATAAATACAAAGAGAATTTTATTTGAGTGTTTGGGGTTTAACCTAACTTTCAACCTTATTTCAGTCATTTCATGATGAGACCTACTTGTAGCAGATATAGTGCTACTTCGTTTAATTGTCATATCGCAGGTCCACCTAGTCAGAGATTCACAAGGACATCATGCCAACCCGTGGGTCTTGTATGAGATCAAGAACTCAAATTCGGCAAGGCCGGGAATCGAATCCACAACCTATGGATCATCACAAGGGAACACGTCGTATGACAAGGGATGATTTATACACGACCGGGGAAAAAAACGAAAAATGAGCTGCTAACTGGTAACTAGTAAATAACTTCCCGCCCGTTATATACATATATAAACATATAGCGTATGTCTATAGTCAATTAATGACATGATAAAAGATTGGGATAGATGAAGATAGCGACAGTAATGTAGCCTCAATTCTATGACAATCTTGAAATACATATATTGAAATATGTATATATATGTATATTTAAATCAGAGGAAAATATGGGCTGAGACGTCACATATATGCGGATGACACTCAGCTCATATCACAATGGACCCCAAATCTGAAAGTGAGACAAAAATATCCTTAGAGGAAATGGAAGAATGTATTAAGAATGTAAGATTTTTTTATTGGATAACATAATGACAAAAAATGATGGGACAACTGAAATGATAATCTGTGGTAAAAGTTCAAATTTTAAAATTTCAGCTGGGATTAAGGTTGGAGAGTCAAACGTTGTTAGATCTAGCAGTGTCAAGGATTTAGGTATATTATTAGATCAATAATGCACCTTGAAACAGAAGTTAAGAAAATGTGTAAAAATGGGTTTATTTCATGTAAAATATTCATTACTAATTAGGAGTTGTTTGGATGAAAAAACATTTTAGCACATGCTTTTATTACATCAACGCTTGATTATGGAAACTCTGCTGGTAGGAATGCCAAAATGTGAAATAGCCAAACTGCAAAAAATGCAGAATGCTGCAGCAAGGGTGGTAGGAAAGATAAAGAGACATGATCATATAACAGGCAAACTGATGGAGTTGGCTCCCAGTGGAAGCTTGGATAGACCTTAAAATAGACCCACTGACTTGGAAGGTGCATAATGGTTGTGCACCAGAATACCTATCACTGCTATTAAAACAGAAATCGGTACCAAGATCCCTCAGATAACAATGAATATATTGTATCCAGAACTAATATGAAGATGTATGGTGATGTATATGCCCCAAAATATGCAATGCCCTGCCCCTGGACATGAAAACTCGTAAGTCCTTTAAGTTGAAGACTTGAAGAAACATTATATGCAAAAGCGCCATGACCACACATAGCGCTATACAAATATTTATTTTCATTATTATTATTTATATATACATAAATACATTGTGGTTGGTGTTATTATATGAGTGTGACAATTTCTTTTTACACAGTGAAACAGTCGGAAAGAGGCGTACCAGTCCAAAATGAGTGGCATGGTGCTAAGCTTTCGGATTGACTTTGACATAGATATATAGATGTGGAACAGGTAAAGTTAACGCGTGTATTCTGTATAAGCTTAAACAAGACACTGAGGCTAGGGAACTGCCAGCTTCCCTGACGGTTAATTACTGAGGAATCAATACAAGGCATCACCAACAGATCCTAATTAGGGACAAATCACTGACATTAAAAGTCATGAGACAAGGTGCACACCTGTGTCACTCACACCAGCAGATCACAGGTACTCTCCGCTTCGTCTACATATAAACTAAAACATTAACACAGTGTCACCTTCACACTCACTCTCTCTTTGTTCCACATATCAATGTCTTGGGGAAATATTTGTTTTCAGGCATTGGTTTGTTCACAGGTCCACAGACAACTGTAAAATGACTACGTTGTGATGACTTGTTTTCGCATTTAGAAGTGGCATTTTTCTAGAGGTTCTGAGAATATGTTTGTATATTTATTTTTTGAGTTTGTACAAAACCTTCGTTACATATATATATATATATATATATATATATATATATATATATATATATATATATATATATATATATATATATATATATATATATATATATATATATATATATATATCTTACATCTCAATATGTTGAAATAACAACTCATTCGTTGTGTAAAGATGGTCCTCATGACGTGTTATTTCCATTATAGATATGAGCCATATTTCTAACCTCCCTCAGCCATAGATGCACATTTATTCAAGTAGGGGGAGAAAAGTCACTGGGTCTGGTGGTTTCTGTTATATTAATAATACGTCATGTTCAGCTTCTACGACATAAGGAAATGTGGCTTGCATGACCTTTTTCATATTAGCCAACCAGACATGCCCGAAGCCAGGGTCTTCTTGTATGTATTAGCTTTATATAAGATCTATGTACACACATGAGCTAAAACAATGTCTCATCCCAAATAGGACATATTCCATCAGGCAATATGTTATGTAAATGGCAATATGTTATGTAACTGATATTTCTTCTGAGAATCTCGAACAAATATTTTATGTATTGTGAAAGTAACTATTGTTTTATTTTAATTGTTCAATATATTGGAGGATATATGATATCAATTATGGTGGAAAATTGGGAATACTCACTTTTATATTGATCATTTCATGACAGTGCTGAAATATTCCTTAGTATACAAAAAAAATCTTTTTGTGTACTTATTAACGAGAGAAACATTTCTTGAATTCTCATTATAACCATCTCTTGAATTTACATTTGCTATACACCGGTTCTTAACTTTTGAATTAATCTAAAACATGAAGAATTGTTTTCTGATTAAGTAACTAATTATTCCTCTCATATCTAGAGCAAACTATTGACTTCTTAGAGAGAGCTTATTAATTATAGTTTTTTGAAAGACAGACAGAACTATGTATATAATACATTCGTTGAGACATAAAATGCAAGAAACAAATAATGTATCTCTCACAGAACAACAGGAGTCATAAAATGTCATTTATATGTCAAGATATGCACTTTGAAAGAAAATATGTCGAAAGTGCAGCTATCATGAACAGGCTATATGCTCCCATCATACACAATTTTATTCCAGTCCCAGATTACGAAAGTTACTTTTTCACTGGTCATATAATGAATAAAGACTATTTGACATGAGAAAAATATGTGCTTTCTTAATATAATTAGAATGATCAGAAATGTCAAAACATTAAATAATGGCTTTTCAATTATCATTCATTAATATATCTATAACTAAAACTAATCTTAAAATTAAAGTGGGTGGGGAGAGGAACTGCAAAAAGGGGTAGGGCATTGTGTCCTGGTGCCAGTCATTTATCTTGAAGCTTTATGGGAATGGAAAGGCTAATGACAGTAATAGAAAGATGCCAAATGTTAAATATTTGTGCTGCAGGTTAAGTGCAAAGCTGTTCCGTGCCTGACAGTATGAAATTGGATTTTATGATTCACAATTTTCCTTAGCTGGAACATGATATGTGTTATTCAAATGTGGCAGGAATCAGATTTCTCCTTGATATACTTCCATTTTGGAAAATGAATATATGCAACAGTGAGTTTGATGATTTTAACAACAAGCACTTGAAGGGTAATTAGTATATATTACTCTAATTAAGACTATCCCTCTTTACTTAAATGCTGACTGATCAATTAAGCAGAATCAATTCATCAGCTAATGAACTGAAAAATATTTCCTGGAGCAAAGTGAATAATCTATTACATGAAATGTGAATATCTCCTCCGGAGAGCCATTCAAATATAAGTGAGAATTGTAACCTTAGATTGTACCGGACTCAGAGAATGCTTATAATAGACATATTGCATCGGGAATCAATAGGAGAGGGTCTTAAAGAGTTTTGGGGGATTGGCAGCTTCTGTAGGACGGGTTTGTTATCTTGGAGGCGAATCTGTCAGCATGTCAACCATGTATTGATTCACATTTGTGAGAAAACAAAGGAAACTTGGACTGCAGCCATTTTTACAGAGAGAAAACCAATATGTTTCAATTAACAAATACATCATTCCTATGGGCGTCTTCACTGATATTTGTGTAAAACAATACGGTAATGATTTGTGTAAGCATACATATCTCATTTATCAAGCAAATCTTTGATAAAAATATGTATCTAACATTCAATGTTTTCCAAGAGGTTACAGTTTCGTTTCTATGAAAGACAAAAAATGTCCTGATGTGAAAGATTTTGATATCATTCTAGAAGCTTACTTAATCATGAATGGCAGATACATATACTTCTATCCAATGCTGTGTATTGTAAGTGAGCAGGACTCTCATATTGCCTGACATTTAGAAGCTCCAGCTCAGAACTTGATAACTTCCTGGGCGAATCTTATCGTGGCCTATATTTTATCCAACATAACTCTAACTTCTAGAATATGAAAAAGTAAAGTGGCACAAGCAACAAATCACTTGAAATCTGACAGATTTGCAAGAAAAGCACGCAGCGCAGTGTTCGCAATAAACGTAAAAAAATATCTGCTACAGTTTGAATAAATACAAAATATTGGGGAATGGTGGATTTGGCACAATAAAAATTATTCATCTTTTCTCACCTTCACAAAAAGTGCACATGCAGTCTTGCATTCGGTTTCACAAATGGCCTAAGCATGTTGTTTCATAACTGTAGCTGGTATTTAAGACAGGTATTGAAATTGGTTTCACAACCCTGACACTAAGTGTTCCCCTATTTCTCCTTCAACCCAATTTCCTCTTGTGTTTCTACAGGTCCTAAGGTCATGCCCACAAGTGCCCTTTTATCTTGGAAGCTCTCACAATGCACTAAATAGAGAAATGGACACTCAGTGATAAGCAGAGATGTTGCATTATTTATTATTTTTTTCACCACAAATTCAAGCACAGACATTTTCTCTATCTCCTGTCCGAGCCATTGTTGCATCCAGGTTATATTCATTTAACACAGAATGACTAGCTTAGTCTACATATATCTATATTAAGGTTCAAAACAAAACTCCAATGCCATGTGCAGTACTTTATAAAGGCAACTTTAAGTGAAAGCATCTAATATAGAATTATATACCAAGGCACAAATGACCTATTCAGCATTATCAGATGTCCTGTGGACATGGCTAATAGAGCAGAGGTCCGTGGTGGCCACTTAATAATATTACCATGGGTATCCGTGGACTTCTGCCCTTCAACTTGATACGGACATTTATATATTGCCCAAGGTCTTTGCTTGCATTTTGTTTGGGTTAAAGAGGTCAACACGCACGGTACAGTTACTGCAAGCCTATGATAAAGAGATATCCATGTAATACAATGCCAAACCAACCAATATATTCCCTTTGTGGCCAATACAATGATTGATATATCAAATGTGAGGATTCTACCAACAATGATGACACATTACAGGCTTATTCTGTGTAATAGCAAAAGGTTTTGTGTCATTTAGAGAATCTTGCAGTGGGTCAATGGCAAACAAGTATTTCAAGGAACAGACATTGCATGCAAATGTACAGTGTAATTAAAGTTCACCTGTGGTTTGCCAATAACAAATGCCTTAGTATCAGATAATGATGAGAACAAATAGCGCCCTTCCTAAGGAAAGCAGATGGTATTTCGGATTGGAATGGCGGTAAAATATTTATTTGATAGTAAGGATGTTTTAACCGGTCCATTCCAGAAAATTAATTAGGTCTTACCGATTACCTTTTAAAGAGTGTTCAGAATTGATTTTTGTTTGTTCATTCTTATCTAATTGGTACTCCCTTCATTAAAATAAAAAGAACATAACAAGTAACATAACTTTAAAGCAGCCAATTATTGTCTACTCAGAGAGATTCTTGGTTTTAAATGATGAGGTTTAATAACAAGCCAGGCACAATAGTTTTAAATTTTGGCAAGAGTGTAATTGGAAATTTATCTACCTTTACTAAACCTGGAACACGTAGCAAGCAAAGGCAATGAGCAGATACAAATAGTCCACCTTTACTAACGCTGGTACAAGTAGCACAGGCTAGGAGCAGATACAAATAGTCCACCTTTACTAACGCTGGTACAAGTACCAAAGGCTATGAGCAGATACAAATAGTCCACCTTTACTAACGCTGGTACAAGTATCAAAGGCTATGAGCAGATACAAATAGTCTGCCTTTACTAACGCTGGTACAAGTACCATAGGCTAGGAGCAGATACAAATAGTCCACCTTTACTAACGCTGGTACAAGTACCAAAGGCTATGAGCAGATACAAATAGTCCACCTTTACTAACGCTGGTACAAGTACCAAAGGCTAAGAGCAGATACAAATAGTCCACCTTTACTAACGCTGGTACAAGTAGCACAGGCTATGAGCAGATACAAATAGTCCACCTTTACTAACGCTGGTACAAGTAGCAAAGGCTATGAGCAGATACAAATAGTCCACCTTTACTAATGCTGGTACAAGTAGCACAGGCTAGGAGCAGATACAAATAGTCCACCTTCACTAACGCTGGTACAAGTACCAAAGGCTAGAAGCAGATACAAATAGTCCGCCTTTACTAACACTGGTACAAGTAGCACAGGCTAGGAGCAGAAACAAATAGTCCATCTTTACTAATGCTGGTACAAGTAGCACAGGCTAGGAGCAGATACAAATAGTCCACCTTCACTAACGCTGGTACAAGTACCAAAGGCTAGGAGCAGATACAAATAGTCCGCCTTTACTAACACTGGTACAAGTAGCACAGGCTAGGAGCAGATACAAATAGTCCATCTTTACTAACACTGGTACAAGTAGCAAAGGCTAGGAGCAGATACAAATAGTCCACCTTCACTAACGCTGGTACAAGTACCAAAGGCTAGGAGCAGATAGAAATAGTCCGACTTTACTAACGCTGGTTCAAGTAGCACAGGCTAGGAGCAGATACAAATAGTCCGCCTTTACTAATGCTGGTACAAGTACCAAAGGCTAGGAGCAGATACAAATAGTCCGCCTTTACTAACACTGGTACAAGTACCAAAGGCTAGGAGCAGATACAAATAGTCCGCCTTTACTAACACTGGTACAAGTAGCACAGGCTAGGAGCAGATACAAATAGTCCATCTTTACTAACACTGGTACAAGTAGCAAAGGCTAGGAGCAGATACAAATAGTCCACCTTCACTAACGCTGGTACAAGTACCAAAGGCTAGGAGCAGATAGAAATAGTCCGACTTTACTAACGCTGGTTCAAGTAGCACAGGCTAGGAGCAGATACAAATAGTCCGCCTTTACTAACACTGGTACAAGTAGCAAAGGCTAGGAGCAGATACAAATAGTCCGCCTTTACTAACACTGGTACAAGTACCAAAGGCTAGGAGCAGATACAAATAGTCCATCTTCACTAACGCTGGTACAAGTACCAAAGGCTAGGAGCAGATAGAAATAGTCTGCCTTTACTAACGCTGGTTCAAGTAGCACAGGCTAGGAGCAGATACAAATAGTCCGCCTTTCCTAACACTGGTACAAGTAGCAAAGGCTAGGAGCAGATACAAATAGTCCGCCTTTACTAACGCTGGTACAAGTAGCACAGGCTAGGAGCAGATATAAGTAGTCCGCCTTTACTATCGCTGGTACATGTACCAAAGGCAATGAGCAGATACAAATAGTCCACCTTTACTAAAGCTTGTACAAGTATCAAAGGCTATGAGCAGATACAAATAGTCCGCCTTTACTAACGCTGGTACAAGTAGCACAGGCTAGGAGCAGATACAAATAGTCCGCCTTTACTAACACTGGTACAAGTAGCACAGGCTAGGAGCAGATACAAATAGTCCATCTTTACTAACGCTGGTACAAGTACCAAAGGCTAGGAGCAGAAACAAATAGTCCATCTTCACTAACGCTGGTACAAGTACCAAAGGCTAGGAGCAGATACAAATAGTCTGCCTTTACTAACACTGGTACAAGTATCAAAGGCTATAGGCAGATACACATAGTCCGCCTTTACTAACGCTGGTACAAGTATCAAAGGCTATGAGCAGATACACATAGTCCGCCTTTACTAACGCTGGTACAAGTATCAAAGGCTATGAGCAGATACAAATAGTCCGCCTTTACTAACGCTGGTACAAGTACCAAAGGCTATGAGCAGATACAAATAGTCCACCTTCACTAACGCTGGTACAAGTAGCACAGGCTATTAGCAGATACAAATAGTCCACCTTCACTAACGCTGGTACAAGTAGCACAGGCTATTAGCAGATACAAATAGTCCACCTTCACTAACGCTGGTACAAGTAGCACAGGCTAGGAGCAGATACAAATAGTCCACCTTCACTAACGCCGGTACAAGTAGCACAGGCTAGGAGCAGATACAAATAGTCCACCTTCACTAACGCTGGTACAAGTAGCACAGGCTATTAGCAGATACAAATAGTCCACCTTCACTAACGCTGGTACAAGTACCAAAGGCTAGGAGCAGAAACAAATAGTCCACCTTCACTAACGCTGGTACAAGTAGCACAGGCTAGGAGCAGAAACAAATAGTCCACCTTCACTAACGCTGGTACACGTACCAAAGGCTAGGAGCAGAAACAAATAGTCCACCTTCACTAACGCTGGTACAAGTAGCACAGGCTAGGAGCAGATACAAATAGTCCACCTTCACTAACGCTGGTACAAGTAGCACAGGCTATTAGCAGATACAAATAGTCCACCTTCACTAACGCTGGTACAAGTAGCACAGGCTATGAGCAGATACAAATAGTCCACCTTCACTAACGCTGGTACAAGTAGCACAGGCTAGGAGCAGATACAAATAGTCCACCTTCACTAACGCTGGTACAAGTAGCACAGGCTATTAGCAGATACAAATAGTCCACCTTCACTAACGCTGGTACAAGTAGCAAAGGCTAGGAGCAGATACAAATAGTCCACCTTCACTAACGCTGGTACAAGTAGCACAGGCTAGGAGCAGATACAAATAGTCCACCTGTAGCAAGTAGCAAAGTGTGATGATCGAATATGACAATATAAACACACAGCACGGTAAGGGGCATCTTCTCAATAACCAATTTGCATGTTTTCACAAATACCAAAAGTAAACCAAGATTGAAACTGACAGGTAATAAAACTAAAAGACCGATATTCTTGTGAAAAAACGGACCAAAGAGACCTTTAAACAATGGTAGTTTGAATTTGTTTTATCGAAGGATCCAATAAACACATCATGCAAAAGGTAATATACACAGGACTATATCCAGGATAAAATAATCACTATCAATATATGTTTTAACCCAAAAGTTCAAGACAAACATTTTATGAAGGTGTGACTTTTGTGTTTAACTCATTGTTATAAATCCACAGTCAATCCCACAAAGTAGCATATGGTACCAGAAAGCAAGAAATAGGCTTTAATATGCATAACACCATTCAATCTAAATTTTACTTAAGCCCATCCTAAGTAACACGTCAAGATTATATTAAGTCCTAAATCTTCAGCAGAAACATATAGCATTTCAAGACCAGATATGTTCCAAAGCTTCCAACACACACAATTAACACATCATGACTACATATGGTCCTACGCCTTTAGCAGACACAATTAACACATCATGACTACATATGGTCCTACGCCTTTAGCAGACACAATTAACACATCATGACTACATATGGTCCTACGCCTTTAGCAGACACAATTAACACATCATGACTACATATGGTCCTACGCCTTTAGCAGACACAATTAACACATCATGACTACATATGGTCCTCCTACGCCTTTAGCAGACACAATTAACACATCATGACTACATATGGTCCTACGCCTTTAGCAGACACAATTAACACATCATGACTACATATGGTCCTACGCCTTTAGCAGACACAATTAACACATCATGACTACATATGGTCCTACGCCTTTAGCAGACACAATTAACACATCATGACTACATCAAAACTGGATGTCAATCTGGGACAGAGCAGATTAACAATGCATTTAATCATAGATATGGACCTAAGCAACCAACATACACAACACATATACCAAACTTAGTGGACCAAAATGATAAATCAAAACTCAGCATGACTCAAAGTCTCCGAACTAACAGAAATACAACAAGGTCATGTGTCACCAAAATGTTTAATTATATACAAACAAAACACAGCTAACAGTCCTAGGCATTAATCCAATGACCTATTTAAAAATGTGAGTCACCATAGGAATACATATGGGTAGATCATATCAAGCAGACAAGGGTCTTTACAGAGGAACTCATGTATATAGGGCTAAACAGAATGAGTACTGGATTTAAGGACTAAGATGTCGTGCACCCATAGAACTCGCACACAACGCAGCCTTTTAACAGCAGTTTTTTTGCTCCTGTAATTGGCCCTCCATTCTCAGCAAATTGCAGTTCCAACATGCTACCCTGAACTAAATCTAATTCAATCACAAACGAATGGGAGAGTGAGAATTTGTGCAAGTTGCATTAAGAAACTAATCAGGTGGAAACATAATCAAGGTTACCATTTAGTGCATTCCCTCAGGCTTACTCTCAGGCTAAATCATCCTGGGACCAACACCACAAGCAAAGTAATTACCTGGGGAAAGTATCCATGTCCCTCTACTTTTATTCTTATATTGCCTTTGTCAGCAATGATTTGTTATTAACTAATACATAACATGTCAAATGCTAATTGTTTAAGGCTAAGTGTTAGTCTTATATTTCCTAATAGAAAGGAAGTGGAGCACACCAGAGGCCTTCCTGGCAGCTTGTGGACCCAAATGTCTGTGCTACCCAGCAGACGCGGGTCCGGCCGGAGAGAAGCCCACCCACCCGTGTGATCACTCACTTATCGCATTTATTGGCTTCGCTGTTTTAAGCAGCAAAATAGAATTTCAATGTCAGAACACATTTTCCAACTGGCATACTTTATTTTTAGAGTCTACTCGTCTTTACTTTCTCCTCATTTATTGTCACAGAGCTGCATTATGACAGCTGGGTTTTTGTATATTTTCTTTAAATCATTCTTTGTCTAAGCTGATTTGACTGATATGTTATTAATTCTGGATAATACAGAATTCTTTGGATATTCAATTCCACAAAGCCGTATTATATATGAAACTTGTTCTTCAAATATCTTTGGATATTTGTAATATAAAACTGTTATCTCATGTTACCATGGTTAAGTACAGTACTTTTATAAAAATTCAAATTCTACCAAAAGTACCTAAATTGAATTATACTGTGACTAAATTAAACCTAATTTTGAGAAGAAAAACATTCTTCTTCTCGGGGCGAAGATTAGAAACAATATCCTGTGAAAAGAAACCATTTTATTTTCAAATTTATTTCTGTAAAATGACACTGACAGATATGTTTGCTTCAGTAAGACTTAACGCTGTGTTGTATTAATCCATTAACTTAGTGGGATAAAAATGGGACATCTTAAATGAAACTCTTCATTTATCTCTTTCAAGCAAAATTCATTTTTCTTTTTCAAAAGCATACTTTGCATTGAGCCATTCAGATTTTGATGTGCTGAGAGGGGAAAAGGATGAAAGAAAATATACATACTTTTACTTGACTGACAATTTTAACAAGAAATATTCTTTGAAAAAAGATTATGGACTGTGTTGTTGAGAAGTGTTTATTTTTGTAGATTTGTATAATTCAACTTTGGAGCCAATATTATGACATAAAAATTGAGAAGCCCAGAACTGGATGGGTTGAAAAGGGCAAATTATAAAGATTAAATGAATGGAGTTTGAAATGGAGGTTATGTTGGTCTTTAACAGTTTAATTTTTTGTGATTAAAAAGTAAATTTTAAATAAGGATGTGTGAACTGGCTGTCTATGAACTTTTTTATGCAGCTTAATAGGATTAATAACATGAGGAGGGAGCCTAAAACTCAGTCAAATGTCACAATATTGGGATAAAAGATGTTGAGATTATCACCACCACATTCTTACTTCATGATCTCAGATATATTTGGAATCTACTATATGTGTATTTCCATAAGTAACAAGCAAAGAAAAATTGTTTAACAAAATTTATATATTTATCACAATGCATGTTCTGCATGATAATTACAACAGAATTTTTACGCAATTAAAATGAAAATTATTTACATAATCATTTACATCTAACAGTTTGCATCATATCTATCAACAGTCTCTTCAATACTGACACCTTCTGTACATCATTTGACTTACCAAAGTGAATTTATCAATTTGGGCTGCTTTCCATTTAATACGAATGTATGAAACCTTTAATTTATAACATTGCTTTTCTATCCTTGCATCAATTCACAATATTTATAAAAAAACTGTAATAATATCATACACTTCTCGTACAGCAGTCACCCATTGTTAGAATTGGTGAAATGTAACTCATTAAAAGTATAAACATTATAATACTATTAAAACAATCTCTATCAATCCAAATTACTGCCACTATCAATGGTGTGAAATCCTGTTAAGTAATTTATAGCTGATGACATGAGCAATAAGGAGAATCATTAATAACCGAATGCTTCTGGTTAAGGAAAGAAATGAAGAAATGTGCTCTGTTATATTCCCCTCTACTTCAGAGAGATCTAATCCAGTTTGAAAGTATTCCTCGGGTATTTTTTTCTTTTTTTTTATTTGATTACTGTAGAACCACTGAATACTGTAGAATCACTATGATTCTCTTTATATTTTCTGAGTATCATTTTTCTTTTCTAAGTATATTCTCCACCCCCTCAGCCTAAGCTGGACAGAGCAGGTTGGTCATACTCTGTATAAAATGATTCTGCTGCACATTTGTGCTGCTTTATGTGAGAGATCGATTTTGGTTATTACATTGGAAATGAGTATGTTAGAGGTATCTTTGTGGGCCCTATTACTGTTCTTGTGAACATTTTTGGAGATATTATCAATAAAAGATATAACATCAGCTGAACTACATGATTTATATCACAATAAATATTAAATAACAAATATCTTTCCTTGATAAACAGCATAATATTTAAAATTATTAACTCCTTATTCATACCATTTCACAATTGAGTTTTATTAAATGAAACTATTTATACTAAAGTTTATTCAGAAAGTTGTCAGATAGGTCTTCCTGTTTATTGAGAAAGCAATAACATCACATATCTAACTCAAAATATCAAAACAATATTACAAAACCACTAACATGAACAGTGATCTACAATTGAACTACAATTACAAAATCAATGTTCACAGCTGGTGGACAAAACATGATCAACATTAAAATAATGACAACATAAGAAGAGACCTTAACCAACAGAAATGACAACATAAATATGCACAATGGACAAAGCATTTTGTAGAATAAACAAAACAAATGTATAATGGTCAAATCATTGCAGAATGACAGCAAATTCTCATTAACATCGTCTCAACTATCTGCAAGATAAGCTTATAAATCTGGTATGGCAGCCACTCCAAATGACTTTCCCATTAAAACAGCTTTGTCAAGTGCTGCCATAAAATCAATTAAACAAACTTGAGTTTGTGCACTTGGCGTTTTTTGCATGGCAATTATTCCTAACATTATTTGCTGCTATTTAATTGTATGATTACTGGCCTATCAAAGTCTATCAGAGTTTTGCTTGCTGCGTCGCTATGCATGAGGACGAATGTAATTCTGACTCTGATTAGTTGCCGTGATTGAGTAGGCAAAAAAATCCCACTTTCATACAATGAGTTTTCCGATGTGACAATAATATCAAGTAAGCAGGCTGCAAAGTGCATAGAAAATACAAGATTGATGGCTCTCAGCTTTTCATAAAGATTTTTTCCTTTCGTTTGTTACTGAAAGAATTGCCAGAAATGGTGTTTTCCTGTTGACAGGAATGTTTCTTCAATTACAAATTTCACTTCCAAATTGGATTTGAAATTTCTCATCAAATTAAATTTCACAGAAAAAAGTCTAAAAATATTGCTAGTTATATCTTCAGCTATTCTCTGCTCTTTGTTAATGTGTCCTCCAGAATTCAATCATCTTAAAAATGGGTCTTTAAGAAGAGGGCTTCTTTCTCAAATCAAACATAACTTATCACTGAAACTGCAAACATGTAATATAATCTTCTGCATAATAAAGCAATGTGAAAAAAATTCTAAATGCAAT
The DNA here is from genome assembly GCA_949316495.1 of Amphiduros pacificus. Taxonomy (NCBI): domain Eukaryota; kingdom Metazoa; phylum Annelida; class Polychaeta; order Phyllodocida; family Hesionidae; genus Amphiduros; species Amphiduros pacificus. The sequence goes on from OX439002.1 coordinate 38,689,402, forward strand.
ACCTTAATTTCTACAGAAATCTAAGAATAATCAGTTCAAAATTTACAATTATTCTAAGTAATGTATTTGAATAATAATATTTACAAGATCATCACAAATACCTTTGAATTATTTACACCTGGTCTAGTGATAATAATGATTTTATATCAAAAGAACCAGTACTAATATGCATACCAGTTCCATATCACACTTTGGAAATTATTATCATGATATATATTAATTAAAGCCCACAGGACATTTGAAGGTTCATTTTCTTAGCCAGGTATTACAATTATATGCAAATAAAACATGGTATACTTTTGGAATCTGACTTGCGTGCATCTACAAACACCCACATGAGGTATGGAATACTACCGTATCCGCTCGGGTTAGCGCCCATGCTTGGCTTAACGCCCACCCCCCTTTTTAGGAAGAAATCATTAAACGCCCACCTTCCCTGGATGTCCGCCATCATGTCATATTGGTCTCTACAGATCTGACTTTTAACATCTTCCTACAGTATGAACAAGTGAAATCTTTGAAGCTTACCCCAATATTCTGTTAAATCATGTCCTATCACAGTGTTCACGTGTATTTATTTGTGAAAGTTGTGTAGAGTTTCGTGAAAATTGACAGAAATGTGCTTGCAAAGCTGCAAAGTTTGCATCTTCTCCAGCATTGTGTTGTGTACTCGTCATCGCTTTATGCGCTCTTATTAAAATTTCTGCACTGAAACTGATGACGTCACAGGTGTCACTGTATTATCGCTCACAACGGCACCCCACGTTATCGATGAAAGAGGCAAGTTTGTGTACATTTTACAAAGATTTATGATTGTGTAAGAGCCCACCCATCTTTATAAACGCCCATGCTTGGGTAAACGCCCACCCCCCTCTTTTACTTTGTCCCCAATTAGCCGCCCATGGGCGCTAACCCGAGCGGATACGGTACATGCTGATGAAGGAATTCTTTCTTTTTCATAAAAACCAGAACAAACACCTTGAGGAATTGAGTTTAAGGAATGGCAGGCATCTTCGTTTTCATCATCAACTTCTGTTGTAACTCTTATGTCTGTTTTGAAATGCAATAACATGTCAGGTTGGCCACTTGCAACAAAAGTAATTATCAATCCTCAAGAATATCATAAAGTCACAATTCCATGAATTACTCAAACTCACGCTCTGCAAAATGTTATGTGGAAATGACTGTAGATTTAGAAATAGACACTTGGGATGTATTGTGATGCTTTTGTTAATGTCTTTCAGGTGAAGTAGGTGTAAGCAGAAAAATAATCTAAAATGGTAATATGAGCCGTACCAGACCATCCTGTTGCTAATATGAACACAACATTCTCATAACATTTATCACTAAGACTGATCTGAATCCTGACTAGCATGAATCAGACTCGCAGATATTAATGAAATTTCTACAGTTTTTTTTATCATCACAATTCATAATAATCCTCAGCTAATTTTTCCAACAGAATCCATTTTTTCTCAAAAATTGTTTCCCTGATAGACTATTTTAAATAAAGAAAATATGTTTTCACTGTGGGTGACACATAAGTGAATATAGAATAATTAAGATATGACCTGATAAAGGGTCTGGGTGAGTAAGTAACTCTCCTGTGAGCATTGCACCAATTCCTTCAGCCATGTGTCGCATACATCACTGATCTGTCATCAAGAGATAATTGTCATATTCCATACATCAGGCTGGCAATGCAAACTTGCCATGGCAGACCTATCTGTTGTATGTAGAAAGTCAGGTCTGTGGGTAGCACAGGTAGAGAGTTTATAAATAAGATAAGGTGTCTGGCATAATTATCTGTCCGCATGGTGTGACTTTGATGTCTTTATCTATTAAGGTGTTCATTTATCCAGTCGTGTATCTTCTGCCGGAGTTCATCGGCCGGTTTCACCATATCCATTGACAAAGTCTGCCGGTTGAAAGGGTCAGTCTGGTCACTGAAAGTATCAAATCAACAATCATCAATAAGATATCACAGGGATTATTTGCCATTCATCTGGCCATATTTTGCAGCACAGACGATGTACTGCATTCAAATAAAATAAATCAAAATAAGCATGAAAACAGGGAGGATTTCTTTTCTTTTTAATGTACTGTGCTTTAAAATATCTTGGCATAGAGATGCCCAGTTTGTTCTGTGCATTTGTCAGTAGGGTCCATGCAATGCTTCATGGACACCACATTAACAAAGTAGAGGGACTAAAACATCACATGTAGAGCTTCATTTACCATTTCTGCCCCCCAATCAACAAAGTGATTTTGCTCATGTTTCATATGGGTAGACCTGTCATTCATAAAAGTTCTAAGCAAATGCTCATCGTGTCTGCCTTGTTGAGAGATGAGGAAATTCATAGAATAGTGGAAGAGAAAGTACAAATGTGCATAGTTAAGACATCATCAAACTGTCACAGTATTAACATGCCAAAGTGGTGAAACTGAAAAATAGCTAATTGCCAACATGGAGTATTAAACGGTAAAACCCAGCTTTCATGAGAAAAACTAGATACCTTGTGATTAGAATAGTTTGTCTACTGTAGTAATCTGTGGTGGTAATAATGCTAGTAGTTATGCCTACAGCCAGGTTCTTTAATACTTTAAACATTGCACTGGGATTGCTATATAGTAAAAAGTTAGTATCTGACCTAATGACCTAGCTTTTGTATTCTATGCAGCAGTCTGTTAAGTGCACTTGAACTCTGCTGTCTGATCTAATTTATAGACACTGTTAAATATTAAGGCCCTGTCAAACTCTTTAAATAGAGCTTTAACACACTTTTCAATACCAACACCAACAACAAAGTTATAGGCTATATTTAGCACTGATGGTGCAAATGTAGGGAAATAGGTCTTTCGGCTGAATTGAGTAAATATAGACAAAAACAAAAAAAAGAGATTTATAAAGTATTGCATTAGTGATAAGGATGGGATCTGGCAAACAATAGTTGAAAGGATGTTTTGTGAAACTAAATGATTAAATATGTTTTGTCAAATTATGCCAATACATGATTCAATTTGGTTACAAATAGGTTTCGCAGGATGTCAAATTAAATCATTACATGACTCCTAAGGGTAAGACTCTATAATTTTAGTGAGGTAATTGATCACATTTCTTAATGTCAGTTTGAATTAGTATCAAATTATATTGACTGTAATTTGTTCTTCCATAAATAGCATAAAGATCATTTTCGTAACATAAAATGTCTAGACAGCAGTGCAACATGATAAAATGAAAAGAACTTAACAAAGGGGATCTTTATTTTAATGTAATTTAAGCACAGAAACCTAAGCGTAATATTATACACAGGTGATGGGACTGTTAGAATAAATAAGCAAGCATGTCTTGATCAGGTATGATAATGTCCCTCCAATCTACATATATAAAGTTACTCTTGCTAATGTTGACAAGTAAAGGCTGCGCAGGGCAGGAGTCAGGTCAGGATGCTTCGTCACAATCAGTCCTGCTGCCAAGACAACATGGCCACTCCCCGCACCAACGCCACTACTCTCTATATGCCCCAATATCTGGCACAGGGCATTGCTGTCCATTAACTTATGACAGATGAGCAGCATAAATACTGCACAACCTGACAACAGTTCATGCCTCGCCATGTTTACTGCCGCATGAGATGAGACTGGCCATTAGACAAATTGTGTCCTTCACTTGTCAGCATATATCATGGCTTAGGAGAGATGATCCTGAGGAATATCTGGCGTATACTGCTTATCTCGTATGTGCCGTGTATGCACATAGGACATGATCATAAGATCACTTATGGGCTCAGCAACAACATTTCAGCATTTCATCTATTTTGATGTTTTTGTCAGTGGTAAAATCCAATTGAGTGAGCCTCCATTTTCGATGCTTGATTAAAGCTTTCGTAAAATCAGATTTTTGAACACTTTTTCTTAAATTATATTAAAGTTCATAGCCAAACTTTTGGATCAAATATTTAAACCTCATATTACCCTTACAAATATTTCTATACCAATTGAATGTAGATGAATTTTCTGCTAAAATTCAAATCATTCGATGAACACTTTGTAAAAGTACAGACAAACACTTTATAAAGCCAGGGACAAGTTTAAGGTGGTGGAAGTATAGGAGTGGTTAGCCTACCTGAGTAGATGTCTGGCGATGGTCGGCCGGTCCACAATGTTACCCGAGGGGAGGAGGACAGGGTCCTTCATCAGAGTACCCATGATGGCATCCAGGAACTCCTCGGGGGCCTCCCCCATCGCTTCCTCTTCCTCCTCCTGCCGAGTCCCCAGCACCTGCAACACACAACACACATAAACATTAGGACTGGCACTACTTTCAACAGAGTTGACACGTGGGACTATTTCTGTTGGTTCTCCTTGTGGGTCTATTATATTCAATGGTCTACTTTAGCCACTAAAAGACCAGCCTTCTTTATATAGTTGTTTTGCAGGACAAATCAATATATTTCTTGGTCTAGACTATATGAACACTTAATTACATAAAAATTATATCTATGGTCATTCAATATGTCCAACAATGTCCATGGATCCAAAATTAATGATCCAAGTAAACTGACGTCATTAACATGATAACATTGTAACAAGTTGCAGTTTTAGAGAATGTCACAAAATGACATCATCCAGCCAGAACAATGGGAAGCTTACATTCTTCCTGTATGTTGCAAGTGGTGGATGTTGACATCCTTCCTGTCTTTTTATATAAATTTCTCTTTTTATATTTCTCAGTGATTTCCTCATGGTTCTATTATATTTTTCAATGTTCCCCTCATGGATCTATTATATTTCTCAGTGATTTCCTCATAGATCTATTATATTTCTTAATGTTCCCCTCATTGGTCTTTTTATTTCACAGTGATTTCCTCATGGGCCTGTTGTATATCTCAATGTTCCCCTCATGGATCTATTATATTTCTCAATGTTCCCCTCATAGGCCTGTTGTATATCTCAATGTTCCCCGTCATGGGGCTATTATATTTCTCAATATTCACCTCATGGGTCTATTATATTTCTCAATGTTCCCCTCATAGGTCTATTATGTTTTTCAATGTTTTCCTGAATAGGTCTATTTTGCTTCATCTGTGTTCACCTCACATATTTTTTGTTCACTTTTTTCATGCTTTTCTCATTAGTATATTTTTCTTTTTCCATGTTATCCTGGCAGACCCATTTCCTTGTTTTCTGTTATGAATGTGACAGCATGACCTCTGTTGGCAGGATTGTTCAGCACATATGGAGGGTGTGTTATTGTATGGCACTCTCATACAAAGGAGAGTGTATACTGGAACTGTCAGGGTATACATTATGCAACGCCTCTCATCACCATCAGCACTGTCTAAAGTCACCTCACTTGGAACAAGTGGAAAATGCCTGTCATTTTCTGTCACATACGACAGTCCAGTCCTATACAATACCACTGCTTCTGCTTGTCAGATAATAACCCACATCGTATTCCCACACAAAAGTTCCCAGGCAATAATAGCCAATTTTCTTATACTCTCAGACAATAATAGCCAACATTCTTATATTCCCAAACAATGACAATGCACTTCCTCATATTCCCAGACAATAAAAGCCAACTTCCTTATACTCTCAGACAATAATAGCCAACATTCTTATACTTCTAGGCAATAATAGCCAACTTCCTTATACTCTCAGACAATAATAGCCAACTTCCTTATACTCTCAGACAATAATAGCCAACTTCCTTATACTCTCAGACAATAATAGCCAACTTCCTTATACTCTCAGACAATAATAGCCAACTTCCTTATACTCTCAGGCAATAATAGCCAACATTCTTTTATTCCCAAACAATGACAATGCACTTCCTCATATTCCCAGACAATAATAGCCAACTTCCTTATACTCTCAGACAATAATAGCCAACTTCCTTATACTCTCAGACAATAATAGCCAACTTCCTTATACTCTCAGACAATAATAGCCAACTTCCTTATACTCTCAGATAATAATAGCCAACTTCCTTATACTCTCAGGCAATAATAGCCAACATTCTTATATTCCCAAACAATGACAATGCACTTCCTCATATTCCCAGACAATAATAGCCAACTTCCTTATACTTTCACACAATAATAGCCAACATTCTTATACTTCTAGGCAATAATAGCCAACTTCCTTATACTCTCAGACAATAATAGCCAACATTCTTATACTTCTAGGCAATAATAGCCAACTTCCTTATACTCTCAGACAATAATAGCCCATTACCTAGTACTCCCTGGCAATATTCATCGGCAATTTCTTCTAATTATCAGACAATAAAAGCCAACTTCCTCATATGTTGCGACAATGGCCAACTATCTCATATCATGAGCAAAGTCCACTACTTAGTTCCCTGTCTGGCACTGATTCACTTTTTCACTGTGACTTCACAAGAACCAATAATACCTTACAAACAAGTCTAGTCTATTGCTATTTGTGTTCTTGCAAGGTGGCAGCACAAGAACACACTGTGTATTGCAAGCAAATGACTGGTGTGATATTTAATTACTAATAACAGACTGTCAGGAAAAAGAACAATTTTACACCTGGTATTCACACTCTACTTCAGATATGATCCCCTACCTACCTCTACCTAACTCTGCTTCCAGCACCCTAACTATACCTCAAGCACCCTAACTCTGCTCCAGCACCCTAGCTCTGCCTCCAGCACCCTAACTTGCCTCCTGTACTGGCCATGAATCATAAATGTTCCTATCATTAAGAAAAAATTAATATTCAAAATATCATCATATGTCAATATTATCATGTCTTGTTTAAACAGTTTCCACTAATTGCAGTCGTTGCTTTTGCCTCATACTCACCTTTGATTGTCAACATGCAAATAACCTATATCAAGTATATATGTTAAAAAAAGGGAAATAGTGTTCTTCTCAAAAACTATGGCCATATCAGGTCGACTTCAACCCTTCTAAGCCAGTGTGAAAGTAACACGGGTGGCAGTGGGAGTCAAACCCATCACCTCCAGGCTTCCACTTATTTAACCAAATATGGCATATAATGACACCAGTCTAACTTCAGTCTTCCACATATTTAGCCAAATATGGCATATAATGACACCAGTTTATCTGATGTTGTCCATAAAGGATGGGGCCTACCTGAATATTTATTAATAATCTGAGGATTTTTCATATACCTTATGAATACAATGAGAAGTCAATGGAGATTGACAATCTGTGTTCAGCAGAGTAGTGATCTTGGCAAACACTCTTGAACAAGCTACAGGTTGTGGTGCAGTTGATTAGAGCACAGGCTTATTAGCACCAGTTCCTCCATGATTATCCAAAGGTTGTGGGCTCTATTCCCACCCATGCTGATTTTATGTTAAAATGTTTCATATGAGCTCAGGCCAGTGCCTGAAGGGTTAACCCATTGTCCCTGTAAATCTGTGAATGGGTGGATTGTCAACATGACAATTCAGTGAGGCAGCATGATATCTGCTACAAGTAGGTCTTGTCATGATATAACAGAAATAATGTTGAAAGTGATATAAAATATTAAAAAAGAAACAAACACTCCGGAATATTTAAAACTTAACGTTTGTTGCTCTATCTCATTTGATGTATCTTTTTGCATGACTATATAAAGTGTTGGCAGGGAATGAAAGTGAAAAGGAGATATTCTTCAGACAAGATCATTTACTGTCGAAATGAGTTGGCCTCTATCTGCACCCAGAGAAGGAAACCGTACACTTAACATTTTGCCAATCCTTTATGATATGCTGTCCTTACTTAAGCAGGGTCTTTGAGCAGCTCTACATTGATTGTGTAATTACAGACAGACAGGATGAAGCCCTGGTCTCACCGCTGCTATCACCCAGCCCTCATTCCAACTTGGACAGGAAACCTCTCCTCAAGACGTGTAATTATGCCCAATAAACTGCAATTATCTGCAGTTGTAAAATGTAGGCAGTGCCACACAAGTGATTAATATCCTGAGCTGCTCACAGTCAGCCCACTCATACCCTGTCATTCACAAATACTGCACACCTTCCATATCTCACAATTTATCACTCAAAACCACTGCTTTTTTAATCATTTAAGAAAAATCTTTTTTATTATTATAGCAAGAATATTCTATTCTATTTCAGACAAAAGCAATGTAAAATGTAGAATAAATATGTATTAATATTTCTAATAAAGCTAGTTCTCCAAGAGTGCAATTGAAAACACACAAAACATTGTACATACGGTAACAAAAGGCTGTTTTTTGTCATTCATGTGTGAGCAGATATTTTTCTCTTTTCGGCCTGCAGTAAGGGGCCGTCCATTGAGTTGAGTGTGGGATGAAAAAGGAAATCAGTTGCAAAGGGGGGAGGGGGGGTCCAGAGTGCTGTTCATACTTTTTTGTATGCTTATCCCACATATTTGACTTTTCAGGAAGTCAAATGTAATCAGTTCAAATAGGTGTCGGGTAAAGTGTAAACATTGTATACAGTATCATGTCTCTCTGTCAGGCTCTGTTTACACAGCAATAAATGATCTTCAAATACATGGTCACCCAGAGTGCAATTAACAAGTTGACTACATCAGACCTGTTCTCTCTCAACATGCTTTGATATTGAACACAGCAGTTTTGATAGCAGTATGAATAGACACATATCTAGACAGATTTTGTTATTCATCAAAGAAGTGCACCAGACAATTAGACCAGAATGCTGGAAAGGTACACAATCATGTTCACAGGCCTCAAGCACTGTTATCTTCATTCTGGCCAGATCATTCAGCCTGCAACCATGGCTAAAAAGATGGTTCAGTCTAAGTTATTTTTTTCTCAAAAAGAATCAACAATCAAAGTGGATCCTATTGTGAAAAATCCAGTGTCAGATTTTGACAGAGTGACAAACAAGCTATGGGAAAAGAATGTTCTCCATCACCTTGGCAAATCAAAAAGGGAAATACAGTTGGAAGCAACAGAGCTGTGGAACTCTAAATACAAGAAAGGACGAGACACAACAGGACTAAAGTGTTTTTTGGCTACTAAAGTCACAGCAAAGCCATGCAAGTCATTTTTCACAAAGGAAAATGATACCAAAGTGCAGGATAGCACAAGAGTTGGATTGTCCCGTCTTCACGAATCATCAGCATCAGAGCCAACAGACACTGAACCTGACAAATCACATAAAAGGCAGATAGCTAGTGACATCCTGACAAACACCCGGATGAACATTGTTAAAGAGAGACTTGATCACTTTGGAATTCTACCACAGGATTTACTCTCTGATGATGTGCAGCAGGTCACTGCCTTTATGCTTGCTCTTGCACAATTTGGTGGATCACAAAAGTTGTACAGTATGACATATGGGGAGTACAAATCTATGTCAAAGTATCTAAAAGCTGGGACCATTATTGCCTCACAACATGCAGCTATTCTTGAAAAGGAAACAAGTATTATAGATGTGCTGAGAACAATATCAAACATGCAAATAGGGAATAGCAAAAACATGCTACAAAGTGCAATGAAGAAGTCAGCCCTTCTCCAGAAGGCTGTGGTGATGTTTGGGCAGTATGAGACACTTGTCAATCCTCAGTTGAAGGCTGTCCGCATACAGATATCTCACAGGCGTGCTGCTGCAAGACTTGCATAATGCTAATAACTGCATTATGTTATTATAATTCATAGCATTATATTTCATGTGACATTTAATATGCGGATCATACTGATGACCGTGATGATGACAAGTAGATCTAGTACCAAAAGTATTTCAATCATGATGCATTAGAATTGTGTCCAGATAAAATAAAATCTATATTTAAAATTGTATTTCTTTGTTTGTTAACTTACAACACATAGTTATCACATACCGGTATATGAAAAAAAACATGGTACAATTTATGTACATGTCCAAACTGACAAATGTAATGTGTGGGATGACATCTTGGAAAGTTGCATACCAGGGGGGAGGGGGGGGGGTCTAACAGAAAAGGAAGTGAATTTCCTTTTTCATCCCACATTCAATTCAATGGACGGCCCCTAAGATATTATGGAATATTTGATGGCACATATTAGTAGAGGTACGGCAGCATCTGGCATATCTAGATATGAGGACTCTCATCTTCCTCTTCCCATCATGCCGTTTTTTATTACATTTGACACTCATTACACGATAGCCTGCTAGTTTTTTTCTCCTCAATATAGAATGCCTTGCACAACAAATGAAGTTTCCACCACAAGAATGTGTAATTCCCAAACTTTCTTTCCTTATTGGTTTTCTTATTGGTGATTATCTCCTGCGTCCACACTGTGGCGCCACCTGTACAAATGGGAATGGCGGCACAACCCTGTAACAGACACAAAACATCCGTGATCCTTTGAGATTCTGCATTTCTTTCCGTCTCTTGACCTCCTATTTCAAAGGAAAATCATCAAACAATTCTTAGCCATGGACCAAAAAGTTTCTTTCTGGGTCAGAATGGAAGAGATTCTTGTCAGGTTATCAAAGCTAGTTTTTTCAGTTAAATTGACTCTCCACTTCATTTCACCCGACTTCAATCTTGCTGTGGTACGCAACATCAACTTCAACAAGCACCAACTACTTTTTCCTTTAAATTAGACTGACAGTCAACAGCATCCATACAGATTCTTTTCAGCTTTTTTAACAAAAGAATTTACTAGAAATAAAACCGCCATCTTAGTCTAGCTTTTATGAAAGAAGCAGATGTCAGTCAGAATAGGACTGGCTACTTTGCCGTGGACCCCATTACTTCACACTCCATCAGCTTTCAGCAACTTGTTTTTTTTTACCTCCCACGACAAAAACCACCTGCGACGGCCAGGGAGCAAAGCAGGCTTAACAGGCTGACAATTTTCCTGTCAATGCCATTCATTACGTCGCAAGAAGCGGCCTAGCTTCTGTGGCGAGGTCTTGGTGGCAAGTATGAGGTATGGCAGGGTTTTACAACTGGGTTGTGGCATGGAGTGGACATGGTGTACCCACGGAGGGCTGCCACACTAACCCCAGTCCCCACAGCTTGTCATCCTGCCTGACAGGGACACATCAAACACAAAGAAAGCCGAATTACTCTGTCTAGCAAGATATCCATTAAGAACTAAGACTTATCGGCCACTTTACCTTGCATGCGTTCAAAGTGATGAGATATTACACGACCTAATTTCACGCCAAGCAGGTGGCTGTGACCTATGACCTTTGACCCCATGACACCTAGGAAAGTTCCCTCACAACATGGAGGAGACTTTGTGGTGGGTTGGGCGTTTGATATAGGATGCCTGCTGGATGTATGGAACTCACCAAGGTCATCTGGCTCTCGAGAGAACTCCAAGTCCCCTGAATATTTCATGTCAATTCTCTATGTCAGATTATCCTTTGTGCCACCCAAAGTAGCTCATCTGCACAACACCACTGTCATTACTACTCAAATTACCCAGTGAATATCCCAGGAATCAAACATAAAACTCACAAATAATGCCTTCTAAGAAGTGACATGTTTCTGTAAACATGGGATTTTAAGACCTGTCTGTACTAAATCTTTTTAGAATAAATATCCTAGCCATATCTGGACCTTTTACTTTTCACGCTATAGGGAGACTCGGTGTATATTATTGTTCATAAATGTAAGTTTTTGCAGGCAACTGATTTTTGAGAAAGAGCAGGCCATCTTGCATCAACAGGTAAAATTTAAACATGTGTTGACTGATAGAGGGCATGACAGTGGAGTGATGTCAGGTTTGCAAGGAACTTACCCTCTGAGGCAGACCTAAACTGTAAAGACTTATTTTGAGGGAGAAAGAATTTGGTTTGGCTGTGTAGCCTCTCCAATGCATCTTCTAGGAGGTATTATCCATTTATAAAGTGTTAGGAAATTGGATGTATAGGAAGATTATAAAAGAGATTTAGAAGATTGGTGTTAGGATTAAAAGTAATTAAAATAATGTGTTGAAGTCGGTATATTGGAGCAAAGACTTATAGAATTGGAAAGTGTGAAATGTGATAATTGATGTCAAAAGGTTATATTATAATAAAACAATCAAAACTAATTTATGAATAATTTTAAGTAAATTATATTAAACCTGGCTGATCGCAAAATTGTTGTAAGAGTTGGTTTGTTCTCTCTCATAATGGTCTCTGGCTGGTGAATAAAGCGTAAAGGTTATTCAAACATATTCTTAAATCCTCTGGAAACAGCACTCTCCCTGATTGACCATGTTCTGGTGAGGTATCATCATAATAATAACACTGAAAGGTCAAACAGCTTCATGCATGTATGGAAACAGTTAATGATGTTATCAAAGGCACTGTCCATTAAATAGCACCGAGAATAATGATTCCAGAATGGGTATAAACCTATTTGGCACCTCATCTGAGACAATGTAGATCTCATTCTATCCACTCTCTTTGGACATGCTCAGCTTTTATGATTGCATTTGGACATGCTCAGCCATTATGATTGCATGCTCAGTTATAATGTGATTACATATGGACATATTCAGTTATTATGTGATTACATTTGGTCATGTTCAGCTATTATGTGATTGCATTTGGTCATGTTCAGCTATCATTTGGACATGTTCAGTTATTATGTGATTGCATTTGGTCATGTTCAGCTATTATGTGATTACATTTGGACATGTTCAGTTATTATGTGATTGCATTTGGTCATGTTCAGCTATTATGTGATTACATTTGGACATGTTCAGCTATTATGTGATTGCAGTTGGTCATGTTCAACTATTATGTGATTGCAGTTGGTCATACATGTAAGATGCATAGCACACAATGTGGTTGCTATGCAGAATCTCATTTACCCTAATTTATGCATAAAGAAATAGAGCATTTGGATTTCAGTCCACATAAGGCACATTGAGATGAATATAAAAACACTCCCTTGCTCTGACGCCCATTATTGGTAACTTTCATGGAGAAACCTTAAAATTACCTGGGTAGACGACCCCATATTGTTCATTAAAGTGGCAACCATTTCAGTGCACTAAATATCCATTTGGTCATACTTAAACAAGACTTACTAAGGTTGTGCAGGGTCAATTTATTGGTGCTGGTCACCAGCTGTGATTTGTAGGGTTCACAGACCTTATAATAATGATGCCAACTACTGAATCATGTACATAATATACTCTGACTGTGGCTCCTGGGGCCTATGACTGTAATAAGACCATATATCTTAGAAACATTCACGAATAGATCATACCACATTACTTATCAAAGATAAAAGATTCAAGCTATGATAGTTCCAAAAATGCCTAAAAAATCTGTACATTAAAAAAAATATGTGCCTCATTAGGTAAACAACTATGTTTTAGTTCTAAGACATAAAATAAACAATATAAAATATTGCTTATTCTCTTCATTATAATAGATTCCCTACAAATAGGGGGCGCCACATTTTACAGGTCATGGGTGGCAATCACAGCCTCAAGGCTGAGGTATGGATGGTTTTTTTTACATCGTTAGTCTTCCAGATGTGTGTAGTTTATTGCACAGATATCACCATACTTGCATAGACCTGACATCAGAAAATGCTCAAGGACCAGGGCTGCTGCTTAATGAACAATATGGGGTCTCCTAACTGGGTAATGTTAAGGTTTCTCAATAAAGGTATCCCAAAATGCACCACCAACAATGTGCATATTCTTTCTTTCCATCTCAATAAGAGAAACAATTTTACCACTTTGTGTTGCAAATTACCACAATTGCAATGAACACCACACAATGAGGGTATAATCATGTGGCTACAAAAAGAAACCATCTAACCTTGACAATGTTTTAAATGAAAAAAACTGGATGAAATATATAAAGTATATCACACTGTAAGCTGGGGAAGTTATGCAAGTACACTGCAGACATTTGATCAGCAAGCCTGAGGATGCTGTCTGAACTATCTCCTCCCCCATCACTCTGCCCAGACATACCTCCATTGTGATAACCATAAATCTTCATATAGCCAGGTGAAATACACAGAAACATACAGCATCTGCCACCTGAGGCAATACTTACCGCCAGCTGATTAATTATCATCTGCTTCTTAAACATGAGAATCCTCCGGGACAAAACTTGCTGTTTTCTTGCCTCATTCTTGAAAGCCACTTAGTGGCACGTTCTTATAATTATTTTCCGTTGTTCCCAGCTGTCTATCAAAGCTCCTTAGCTTTTATCTATAATCGAGATCCTCCTCTGAGAATATACCAAGAATTCTATCATTCACAGATAATGACACTATCAACACTAAAAATGAAGATATTTTGAGACACCATCAACAAACCAATCTTATTCATGAACCCATTTCAAATTATGAAGTTACAAAGTAACATAATAAAAAAGGTGCAACTGTATCACAATTTTTTTATTGACTGGACAAACCAAAGCATCCAAAGCAGCTTTCAAACTTGCTGCATTTAAAGTGAGGCAGCATCACAGAGCTGCTGTGTGCAAGGAATGAGTGTCTACTATCAGAGCAAGGATCAGAGGAAATGAGGGTCTTTGCCCATGCCAGCTTTCATCTACTGCATATCACAAATCTCTAATCCGTCTTACGCTGCAATGTAGAAAGCCTGTATCGCTGGCAATCTCCACCCGCTCTATCATTCACTAACAGGCCTGCCTCAGACCCCACAACAGGAAACACTTGTAACCAATGTAATAATAAATAATAATGGCACATAGTGTACATCACAATCAAGACAGATTGACATGGTTAAATAAACCTGCAAGCTAAGTATGGGATTATGGCAACAAGAGACTAATCAAGCTACTAAAATGGCATTACATATCATTTCACTGAGCAAACTCAATGCACACAAGGAACCAATATTCTTAAAAACATAACTGAACAAACTAAAACCAGCAGAAATATTCAAACAACATGTTACGTGAATAGCTTTAAACTTAATTTTGAAACAAATTTAGAAATCTATACACGTTATAAATGCCATCATTATAAAATACATGAGAATAAAGTTAATTATAAATTTGCAACAGGATGCATCAGACAGAGCCTGTCAAAGCTAATTAACAAGACAGAACCTAGAGTTATCCAAAACCTCAGACATGCAGTTTGAAAGGCTTTAATGAACATGTTAAAAAAATATCTTCACAATTATTTCAAAATATGTATAATACCTAACTGCTGTATTTCTATAAACCTTTGTGCTTTCTTTGTAATTTTTTCTGTAATAACCTATTTATTTTTCTTTTTCAATATTCATCAACAATTCATGCATATTTGCTTTGCAGGCTGGCATTGACTATCATTATCTATCATGTTCAGTAAACCAACTCTACATTATTTGTACCTTATGACCTTGAGGCATGTTGCAGATTTGGCAAAACAAAGTACATGTAGAATATGTCATGTTGGAGACAAAGGACTAGTTATCTACTTGAGGCTCAGGTGTTGGGTAGTGCAAAACTGGAGGTCAACTGGGGGTCAGCTAGAGGTAGCAATCAGAGACAACACAGTACAGTGGAGTAGCAATCAGAGACAACACAGTACAGTGGAGTAGCAATCACAGACAACACAGTACAGTGGAGTAGCAATCACAGACAACACAGTACAGTGGAGTAGCAATCACAGACAACACAGTACAGTGGAGTAGCAATCACATACAACACAGTCCAGTGGAGTAGCAATCACAGACAACAACAAAGTACAGTAGAGTAGCAATCACAGACAACACAGTACAGTGGAGTAGCAATCACAGACAACACAGTACAGTGGAGTAGCAATCACAGACAACACAGTACAGTGGAGTAGCAATCACAGACAACACAGTACAGTGGAGTAGCAATCACATACAACACAGTACAGTGGAGTAGCAATCACAGACAACAACAAAGTACAGTAGAGTAGCAATCACAGACAACACAGTACAGTGGAGTAGCAATCACAGACAACACAGTACAGTGGAGTAGCAATCACAGACAACACAGTACAGTGGAGTAGCAATCACATACAACACAGTACAGTGGAGTAGCAATCACAGACAACAACAAAGTACAGTAGAGTAGCAATCACAGACAACACAGTACAGTGGAGTAGCAATCACAGACAATGCAGTACCAATCATAGCCTTTAGAAATGATCCAAGGCTAGGCACCGCCTTGACGCCACGCTCTATTCCCATGATGACCACATCCACAATTGCATAAAGGACTCTGTGAAATCTGACCTGTGCCTCCCCATCTGTTTGTGTGCACAATAAGTAAATGCATTACGTGATAGAGCACCAACTCAGATGACTCTGTTCTCAGAACTTTTGGAAAGTAACTGGATACAACTGCTGCTCTCCAGACTGCCAAGCTAGCATACAACCACAAGCCTCCTGGCACCCATACTGCTGCAGAATGATGCATAGAAAATACTAAAATGTTGACTTGCATTACCCCAAACATTGATTAATGAATACTCAAAATACATATCTAATTTCTTTCCTACAGGCAAATAGTATTGAGACAAATCTCTCCTCACCAGAATATTTTTTCTTTCTTTTTCTTTTACAAATATCATCCAAATCAAATGGTGGGTTTGAGAGTATTGATTTATGACATAGTCAATCAGCCTGAACAGAGGAAGGGCTGGACATTGGCAGACATTGAAGTGAGCAGACTACAGAGCAGCTGGTCTCAGATTGCTTGATTGCTTGTGTTGTAAGCAAACAAATATCTTGGTTGAAAAAATGCCCAGGTTCTTTGAATTCATGTGTGGTGATAACTTCATTATTGGAGGCAAACAACACATGATCACTTTCAGCAAGTAAGGGCTACTGTGTGACTCTATGTGGTCATACTAAGCAAGTGTGTGACTATTTGGTCATGTTGAGTAGTTCTGTGACTATATGATCATGTTGAGCAGTTCTGTGACTATATGATCATGTTAAGTAGTTCTGTGACTATATGATCATGTTGAGTAGTTCTGTGACTATATGATCATGATGAGCAGTTCTGTGACTATTTGATCATGTTGAGCAGTTCTGTGACTATATGATCATGTTGAGCAGTTCTGTGACTATATGATCATGTTGAGCAGTTCTGTGACTATTTGATCATGTTGAGCAGTTCTGTGACTATATGATCATGTTGAGTAGTTCTGTGACTATATGATCATGTTAAGTAGTTCTGTGACTATATGATCATGTTGAGTAGTTCTGTGACTATATGATCATGTTGAGCAGTTCTGTGACTATATGATCATGTTGAGCAGTTCTGTGACTATTTGATCATGTTGAGCAGTTCTGTGACTATATGATCATGTTGAGTAGTTCTGTGACTATATGATCATGTTAAGTAGTTCTGTGACTATATGATCATGTTGAGTAGTTCTGTGACTATATGATCATGTTGAGCAGTTCTGTGACTATATGATCATGTTGAGCAGTTCTGTGATTATATGATCATGTTGAGCAGTTCTGTGACTATATGATCATGTTGAGTAGTTCTGTGATTATATGATCATGTTGAGCAGTTCTGTGACTATATGATCATGTTGAGTAGTTCTGTGACTAAATGATCATGTTGAGTAGTTCTGTGACTATATGATCATGTTGAGCAGTTCTGTGACTATATGATCATGTTGAGCAGTTCTGTGACTATATGATCATGTTGAGTAGTTCTGTGACTATATGATCATGTTGAGGAGTTCTGTGACTTTTTGATCATGTTGAGGAGTTCTGTGACTATTTGATCATGTTGAGCAGTTCTGTGACTATATGATCATGTTGAGTAGTTCTGTGACTATATGATCATGTTGAGTAGTTCTGTGACTATATGATCATGTTGAGTAGTTCTGTGACTATATGATCATGTTGAGCAGTTTTGTGACTATATGAACATGTTGAGCAGTTCTGTGACTATATGATCATGTAGAGCAGTTGTCTGATTCTATTTGGTCATGACCGGCAGTTGTGTGGCTGCATATGATCATGTTAAGCCATTGTGTGACTATATTTGGTCATGCTAAGTAGTCATGTGACTCTGATGGGTCATTGGTACTTGATCAGGCTTGGTATAATGTGATTCCTAATTATAATATGATACCTAATATCTTACTGTCACATTGATCATTATACCTGTTTCAGATGAAGCACTGACCAATTTTGAATTACATGAGTTACATGGTAAATAAGTTACTTCAAATAAAGATGACTATGTTTGGCCTGGGAATATCTTAGTGGACTCTAAGGCTTGACATGAATAAGAGGAAATAAGAATGACAAGGACATAATTCAATAATGGCCATTAATGCAAAGAAGAGAGATTATATTAACACTGCTATCCTTGTGAATCCCTCGGGTCCAGCTTTCCACTGCCTGAATGACAACCACATTATAAGGGATTAGCATCATTGCATTGGTCTTAAATGCAAATAAAGTTATTCTGGACCTGCTTTGTGTTCTTTTATTCTCTGAGTGGCATGAAGTAGACTTATTTAATGAATTGACCCTGTCTTATATTCCCCACAAGGAGTAAACAGTTTTAATGGACATTTCCTACGGCCTTGCAGAGTCCCTGGTGTGAAGCTAATAAAACTAACTGCTCTGAAATCAATTTATTTCCTGACAGGATTCTGCCTGATCATTCTGTTATTCTCTAACTTGCTGTGTGAAGTTCAAATAAAAAATGTAGATAAGTTATGAGCCCACAGATTCACAAGCATAAAACCTTAAACCTTACTCAGCTCATGCTGATTATCCAAACTACCATTTTGATCTCAAACATGATGCCGATTTCCTTGAGAGGGGGACAGAGTAGACTGCACAAAGCCAATGTGATCTTTGAGATAAAAATGATTCCCAGAATAAAGACAAAATGCTTATTGGTGGGTGAACATTGGGAGCTTCAAGAATGTAAGAAGTTGGTTTTCAGGAGTGCCGGAGATGACAGAAGTCTGCAATAGAATTATCACTGATGATTTGACATTTTAAAATGTGTAATTCAATTCAGTTCAACTAGAAATTGCCATCCATCTGATCCGTGTAAGGTTGTCTTTGATCTGTCTGAGCTAACAGACATCCTCAGTGTTGATTCAGAATTTTCAATGCTGAAAAGTCTGATTAAGACACGTCCCATGACAAGCTGATGTCAGGTCACATCCTGCCACTGAACAGGCCCAACACTAAATCATATTCACAAATAACCTCAAATTCTTTTTGCCCTTCCTAAACTTATTCAATGCAGATTGGTGCCGTGAAATCAGTGCGGTCTGTCATGACATCGTGTCTGGGACATGACAGGGTCTTTCAACCCTCAAACCAAATTTGCAATTCTAATACAGCAATCAATACGAGGTAAAATGGCACATTCTGTGTGTGGCTTGTCACGCCCGGCGTCGGGTTACTGACACTGCTGAGAAGTCATCGCTGATATCACAGCACAGTCCACACATCGTTGCATGCACATCACAAATACTTACTATCCCATCTGAATTGCTTCCTTGATAAGATTTTTTATTTGTTTGAATTCAAATTATATCCTGGGTAATATTGATCCAAATGCAGCTCGTGAAAGGCAATCAGCATTTGTTTAGGAATCTGGAGGAAAAAGCTCCCATTGAAAATCCTACTTATGTTTATAGCATTTTCTGCTCTGCCATAGTTTTTGTAAGTATTTTCATAGGAAATTTCTTAAATTCTAAAATTCTGAGATCATATAAATTGAAGCATTGAAAAGGGCATTTTTGGATTGATATCAATAGGATTTTGTCTCAAATGGAGGCTTGTTGACACACCAGTAGCCGGGACAACAGGAGTAAGGCAGGGCAGCAGGACAATAGGAGTAAGGCAGGGCAGCAAGACAATAGGAGCAAGGCAGGGCAGCAGGACAATAGGAGTAAGGCAGGGCAGCAAGGCAATAGGAGTAAGGCAATGCAGCAAGACAATAGGAGTAATGCAGGGCTGCAAGGCAATAGGAATAAGGCAGGGCAGCAAGACAATAGGAGTAATGCAGGGCAGCAAGGCAATAGGAATAAGGCAGGGCAGCAAGGCAATAGGAGTAATGCAGGGCAGCAAGGCAATAGGAATAAGGCAGGGCAGCAAGACAATAGGAGTAAGGCAGGGCAGCAAGGCAATAGGAGTAAGGCAATGCAGCAAGACAATAGGAGTAATGCAGGGCAGCAAGGCAATAGGAATAAGGCAGGGCAGCAAGGCAATAGGAGTAAGGCAGGGCAGCAAGGCAATAGGAATAAGGCAGGGCAGCAAGGCAATAGGAATAAGGCAGGGCAGCAAGACAATAGGAGTAAGGCAGGGCAGCAAGGCAATAGGAATAAGGCAGGTCAGCAAGACAATAAGAGTAAGGTAGGGTAGCAAGGCAACAGGAGTAAGGCAGATCAGCAAGACAATATGAATAAGGCAGATCAGCAAGACAATAGGAGTAAGGCAGGGCAGCAAGAAAATAGGAGTAAGGCAGGGCAGCAAGACAATAGGAGTAAGGCAGGGTCATAGTTAACTTGGAAAAGTTTAAACTAAATAGAATAATATTTGGAGTAAACCTTTGGCATGTTATGCCTCAGTCACATTTGCACCGGGCGCCGGCCGGGCAGTAACAATCGGCTGACTTCACAGTCTGCCGGGCGCCGGGGAGTTTATAAGCAACAATCTCAGATATGCCGTAGCTGTGGTCACATTATTAAAGGGCACCGCACGGCACCCGCAAGACTGAATGACACAGACGTCTGCAGGATATCTTAAAGACGTCTGGATCATTGACAGACGTCTGTAGGATATCCTAAAGACGTCTTTATCATTGACAGACGTCTGAAAGACATCCTAAAGACGTCTATGATATATCGCAAGGAGTCCGTGCGATCATCTGACGATGGTCTATGAACACATGAAATAAATATAATCCTATTTTCACCGCACGATGCCGCCGGCAGCCCTAAGATAATCTGCCGATGTCCCTGCGGGACACTGCCGGGACCCTGCCGTGCACTTTAAGATGATATTTGCTGATAAGACATCGGGGAAACGCCGGCAACTTTTATGTTCAAGATAAAAGTTCCCGATGACCCGCCCGACGTCTTAAAGATGCCCAATTGTGGCCGATGATCTCCCGGTGCCCGCACGGCAATCTGAAATGCCTGCCGATTTTGTAAAAAATAACCATCGGCCGGGCATCTTTACTGAAATCAGCGCAAATGTGACTGAGGTATTACAAAGGTGCACTATTTCATGTAGTTCAAGGAGTAATGATGTCATAAAGGTGCTGTGGTTATTTATCAATAAATGAGTGACGTCATACATTTTGGTAACTTAGCAACAATCAACACCACATTTCATACAGCAGTGATCCTCTGTAAGAAGTGTCCTTGTCCCCCCTAACATTAACAAAAAACTCACACATTCTTGTTGAGATAGAAATAGCAAATTACAGTGAAAGGCAAGAGCAGAAAAAGCATCAGAGGTAGATTTTTATATAATCTCCTCTCAGAGGTCGTCAGCTACTGATAACATAACATCAGTCTGATCCTAGAGAAACTTTCCCTTCTGAAAATATTTTGGTCGCAGATATCAATGCACATTGAAAAATTCAAAACACACGCATACAAAAGGTCAGAGCAATAAATCTACTAGTGCCACCTGCCTGTGGAGTGGTGCAGCTGAGTTGCGGTTAATTCCTGTATAGCATGACATGCCCCCGCTATGTGCACCAATATTATCCCCCCCACAAACTCTATTACACCTCGGAGAACACGGGAGATGGGGCTAAATGCTTACTCCCTGACATCCACACTCCATTCCACTCTCCATATATCTCGCTATTTGCACCCAAACCGCCACTTTTTTTCTTACCATTGCTGACAGTAATATTCCATCATTTCTATAGATATTATGAACATCAAACTGCCTCTGAGAATGAAGAGGTTTGCTCCAGCGGATGCAAGGGATATATAACTTGGATATGTCTTTTTTATGACTTCTATCAGCCATTTGAAATGTTGACATTGATGGACCGTGTTAGGCATGGTAATGTGCTTATATCCCAGAAGAACCAAATGAATGGTGCAGGAGATGTCTCTCAGAATTATAGATGAATCATAATTGTATTCTCCCATACACAAGCCCAGCTTTCAGTATCTTACAGTGTTCCTTTATGAAATCATGCTGCTGACTTTTTTCATCTTTGCTGACTACCTTTGTTAGCTATACTGACAGAAACAAGCCCCTGTTTGATTCGGCAGAGTAAAAGGGACCTTCCATTCTCGATTAATGCAAAAAGGCCGGTAGACTGGCATATTAACACAATGACCCATAAAGTTAATGAAGGTTAACCTGGTGCTGTGGTTCTCATGTGGACAATATGACTTACATCTTTATGAAATGATTTGAATGCAGAGAAAATGATTAATACTGAAATAATTGCACCAAAGCAACTCTTTCATAGGGATTATTTCCTTTTGAATGACATTTTAATATTGGCATTTTTTTTCGAAGCTCCACAACATAATGAGAAATATTCTGAAAGGTG
Organism: Amphiduros pacificus; assembly: GCA_949316495.1. Taxonomy (NCBI): domain Eukaryota; kingdom Metazoa; phylum Annelida; class Polychaeta; order Phyllodocida; family Hesionidae; genus Amphiduros; species Amphiduros pacificus. The sequence continues at coordinate 38,711,867 of OX439002.1, forward strand.
AGTATCATCTTCTTTGCCAGGAATGAGAGCTAGGAGTGAGCTTGGAATGTGTCAAGTTTCTTAATGGTTTTCATTTAGAGTTTTGTCGTAGCGAGAGATTAAATAAACAAAAACCTAATGAACCTTAAACTTTAAGGTAAAGCTTCAGAAGATTCCATTAAAATCATCTCCAAAATTTCTCTTCGAATTTACACTTCACAATAATCTTCCGCTGGCACTGATTAACATGATTTAAGGTATGATGGAAAAAACAGCCATGTTTAATGCATGGATATTTTATCAAAGCAATTTGTTCAAAAACCTTAATATGTGAGATTTGCCAGATTCCTCATAATGGAAGGCTTGGTGTAAGCCGATGTGTGAAATAAACTTGCCATGTTATGGTACTGTACCTCCCGATCTCAGACTTGCTAATAGACAGTGCTTTTTATATCTTATTAAGGAAAGTTTTCCTTTTGGCATATAGACTATCTCTTTTGACTAAATTAGTGCAAGTCTTTACATTGTAGTTTTTTGTACATGTTGCACTTTTTATAGACTTGATAAAATGCTAATAAACCTCACTTCTTACAAAGTCAAGTTTATCTAAATATAATATTCAGCCATATTTCCAGCACAATTTATTTATATATAATGAGGCATAGACTTATATACTGTATATAAGTAAAGGGCCATATTTATAATTGAACTGCCATCTTGAAATCTACAAATCTATTGGTGTTTCATTATTTGTATGTTCAGAGCATATTTGTTCAATGAGCTTGGCTTTAAAAAAATATTTATGAATAGATGAAAAGCACACCTGAATCTGGTAAACAGAATAAAATCTAAAACATGTTATTTATCTTTATAACCATAGCAAGAAATGATCCAAATCTCTACAGAGATATACATTACCATGACACTATTGAAAGATAACAGATGAAATGTGATCTCACAAAAAATAGAAATCAGATATAAAGATTACCCTCTAGTTTTATGAGGCATAATTTAGTAGATGTTGTCTAAAGAGCTATATGGCGCTGGGATAATTAGTGGCAATATGGTATCACCATTTACACATTTTCTTTTTTCAGTATGTCTGTAAATTGTCAACATGATTCGAAGTGACTTGTACAAAGCCATATTTATTTGTGCTCCACTAAAAATACATAAAACTCCCCATCTTGCACTTAGTGGGGTAGAAAAAACATATTGGAGTCGTAAAACATTAACAAACCACAGCTTTCTACTCATAATGCATCACTTTGTTCAACTTTCCAACTTCCATTTCCGCTGCTTAGGTACATGCGGGCCATGACAGGGACTTGCCACAAATAAGTCCGTGCAAAAAGACTTCAGCTTACAAATGAGTTGGCTGACTTCTCGCCATGCAAGACGTAGAAATCCATAACGTTCCCACGGGCAACGTCCTGTTTCCTTCTTCAATGAGAATCAGAGGCCAGGACTTATGTTTGCTGCCTGTCTGTGCTGACAAACACAATCCACGGCAAACACTGGCCTGTACAGCCACGCGTAGCTCCCCGAGACGCACGTAGCTCCCCGAGACGCACGGCCATTATCAAGACTGTCACATATCTCACCACATGCGGGTGCAGGAAATTGAATCAGAAGGCCAAAAAATGATTCTATCAAAGTTGGACTATTTACGTGGGTTGTACCACCACAGGCAGTCAACACATTGACAAATTAATGCCTGTATGGGCACGAGGAGTACTAAATGGGGCCAGCCTTACACAGTCCCCACCAAAGTCCCCACAAAGGTCCCTCTATGTACCTTGGTGCAATCTTGGACCACAATCTGCCGAGATCCTGAAAGAATCCTAATAACATGAAGGCATAATCAATATAAATTGCATACAGAGGTTTGACAGCCAGCAAACCTCTTTATTCCAACAAATATCTTGTAGTTTTCACAAGATCCATCTCTCCCATTCCGACCCCATGGATAGATGTCACAAATATACCAGAAAAACCTGAAGCTGATGCTGAGGATATTGGAAAGAGAAAAAACAAATAGATGTAATTGCACTCCTCTTCCGTAAAGATTTCTGTCCGAATTTATTTGCTTTTAAGAAATTATGAAATCAAGGATGGAGATGACTTTATATTGTGTTTGTTTATACGCACATTGAACAATGGTCTGTCTGCAATGTGAAATGAAATTACATATTGAAGAAATTTTAATGTCACGATTGTTTCAGACTTGCTTATGTAATTTCAGCTCTTACAGCATGTCTGAAAACACAGCTTGTCTGAAAACACAGCGGGTGCTTGATAATTCCTACACAATCACGACAAAATCATGAGTGATACACAATCATGACATAAATACAATCTCAACAATAAAAGATCATCTCTCTGCCCGCTGAGTATAGAAACTTCAGTAAGTTGTCAAACACTATTTATCATTTCACCCATATCCCTCAAATGAGTTATATCTCTGTAGAACATGTTTTGGGCAAAAATGTATTTTAAATGTGAAAGTCAATTTTGACACAATATCAATCTATGATAGATACATGGACAACTGCCAGATCACTGCTTGCAAATTAATCATGGAAGGATGGACACAGAGTCTCTCAGAGAGAAATGTTTAGGATTACATATGTCTGCAAGCTGTGTTTGCCAGCTAAGGCAGTCTGAGAAAGCTCAGCTTTACCTTCTAACAAACCCACTTACCAGGGGCGTTCATACAGATATTAAATATTTCATAGTCCCTATCTTATATCTTTTTATTACCGCATTTCTGCAATGCTTAAATGTAAACTACACCAAGGATGCCAAGCTTACATTTCTCTGCTTTGGACAAGCTGTGTACTGCATACATACAAGGTCTATTTTGTATGACCTTGCAAACATCAAAGAGATATATTGTCAAAGAATTTATCATTGCTTGACCTCAACCAAGAGCAGTAAGCCTGTTGTCATTTCAGAGCTTTGCCGAGCATATGTGTGTGTGTGTGTGTGTGTGTGTGTATTTTGTTTGTTTGTTTGGGGTTTTACATCACTTTCAACATTATTTCAGTCATTTCGTGATGAGACCTACTTGTAGCAGATATAGTGCTACCTCACTGAATTGTCATGTCGCAGGTCCTTGACATGACAACCCACCCAGTCACAGATTTACAAGGACAACTGGTTAACCCTTTAGGCATGGGCCTCAGCTCATAATATATATATATATATATATATATATATATCACCACTTTTATGAGTTTATGAAGTGAAGTATACTTTGAATAAATGATCAATGATGTGAAGAAATGATAAAACAATCTCAAACTTAAACCAAATACATCAAATGACATTAATATCTTGCCAAACAAAACATCAAGAGTTGTCTATAATTTCCTTTCGTTTGACCCCCTCTGATCTTTTAAAGCCAAGGACATGGGTTACGGTCACCTGTCCTCCTAGCCAAATAAAATGGAAGTGAATTAGTTTAATGAGAGAGTAGTCTCCTAGGTCTGTACTTGCCCTTCCCCAAAAGACAAGGAACATATATTAATCATCCATTTAGTGAACAGCTCATCAGCAATAACATGGCATTATAAAGAGTTTTAGACAAATTTACTGCTCTTTTATGGATATTGGAAAACATTTATAATCATAGAAGTGTACACAGACAGAAAAAATGGATCAACTTTTCTCAGAGATAAATGGTCTCTATTTGAAGGCTTTGTATGCAGTTCAATTTGCTGTGATGCTTCTTTTCATTGGTGGAATTATCCAATTATATGGAGCTCATTAAAAGTCTGCTCCTGTGCAGTAACATGACGCATTCTCTGGCTGTACCTCATAATTGATTCTCGAGGATAAACACTCCTACTCGAGCTTCTAGCTTTTGATGGCCATATAATCTGTAAAATAAAGACTTTGCTAAGAGTTCAAGATGCTTTCTTAGTCCAGATATTGATTGGTCTGCAAGTTTTTTTTGGCTTGGGAGGCTTTCATGTGCGGCAGGCTGGAGAACTCTGATGGCTTCAAACCCTCAGCCTTAAGCAACTCAAGGCCTCCACCAAAGGCACCGCTCCTCACTTTAAAAGCAACCCTCTCTGTTTCTTCCTCACACAGAAATTTGAGAGCCCCCTTCTTTTGACTGGTTATAAGCATTTTACCCAAGAAATGAATGTATGAAGCGAGGGCATTGTTGTCTTAATGGTTTGCGATGGTATCAATGTGAGCAGGGGCACAGGCAGACCAGTAACACAAGCCAAGGATGTGTGCTGACCAAGATCATATTACAAATGCCATACTCTCCTTGATAAACAATATCAACACAACCAGTAGAAAGAAACATCTCAGGTGCATACTTTGAGATCTCAGATGCAATCTCAGGTGCATAATTTGAGAGTTGAGACATGTGGGATGCATATTTTGTGATCACAGATGCATAATGAGATCTCAGGTGCATTTCTTTAGATCTGACAAATGTATATTGTGAGATCTTGTGTGCAAATATTGAGATCTTATGTGCAAATTTTGTGATTTCATCTGCATATTTGAGACCTAAGATGACAATTTTTAAGTTCCAGGTGATAATATTGAGATCTCCTGTACAACACTTGTGATCTCAGGTGCAAATTTTGAGATTTCCAGTGCACACTCTGCAATCAAAGACATGCCAAAAGTATTTAAAATATTGCTTTAACTCTTATGAGCCTAAACATAACATTCAAGTCTGCATTATTTTCCACACAATTGCATGTTAATCTATCTTTCCGACCATGATCGCTTATTACACAAGTATTGCCTATTTTAGCTGATGTGGGTGACTGCTTGAAAAAGAGTGAACACGCAAACAATCAGTCGGCATCAAACCTTGCTTTACGATCTCTCAATTTCTATTTTATAATCTAAAACGCTTTATGTCCCTGTAATAGCCATATAATCACAGCACTGTAATGTACAGAAGTCATAACTGTGACCTTATTAAGTATATAACAGAGCAGTGCGGTACAAGAGGTACTTTCCACAAAGGCTTTGAACACACGCAACCAGCCCCTTGTTTACCCATACAAGACACACTGATATATTGTAGAGGCTTTAACAACACTATTATGCTCCACATGTTTACAGCAACCAAGCTGGCTTGCACAACATCGTCCACTTAAACATATTTTATATGCCGGCAGCTGTTGACTTTTTGAAAATTGGCAAACAGAGTTGCTCTGTCATTGCGATAATGGAAAGCAGACAATTTTTTTTAAATTGTTTTTTGCATGATGATTTACAATGATGCATCAATTGAAAAAGAGATGTTATGTTTAGTAGGGCTGAATATAATAGAATATGTCATGTGATATTTGGTGGGGAGCTTGTAGAGACGTGGCACTAGTGGTGGAACTGGACAATCACCAAATATCTTTCTTCTCATCTTCTCAGGTGCAGTTATTACTTTACTTTCTGTGAATAATACAGCAATTTACATGATGATATGAATTCAGGACGAAAGCTGAATTTAATAGAGCGTTGAAACCTTTTCATCCTTAACGACAAACAAAACCCCCATTCCCAATCTAGCCAATAAATCCTTGTAACTAGCCCTTTTCACCCCATTTAGTTATACACCTAACACTCCACCCCCTCCAATTCTAAGTGTTTTGACCTGATAATATAACATTTTCCTATTGCTGAACATTCACATGCCCAGCCTATGAATCACAGTTTGGCCATCTCCATTTCTATAGTGAATTATGACACCTTTGATGAAACAAGTCAGGTTTACACTTCAAAGAAAAATAATACACCTTTCTTATGACTTCCTACGATCAGCACAGCAAAAAAAGGAGTAATTTGATAGTTCTCATTGCCAAAGTTTGTAAATTTCAAATTTTAAGTAATGTCATATGTTATACTTTTCAATGAACAGTAAAAAAACCATATATTTTATAAGCCTCATACCTGTCCCACACACATGGCAAAGTGAGATGAATTTTCTGCCTATTAAAATGGCTGACATTTATTAAGTGTGAAAGTAGACTGGGTTCCTCCAAGTAGGAAAGAAGACCAGTGCGGGCCACTGCCACTCATTCCAGGCAGAGTTTTCTGATTAATTAGTTATTTTCAAACTGATTGGTTGATTTATCAATAGCTGATAGTAAATTTAGAAAATATTTGAAAATTTAAGAACTGTGAAAGTATCTTCTTTTCTTGGTTTCTATTTGTTCATATCAAAAATATCTAATTACTTATACATATTGTGTGAAAGTTTCCCTCCCCATAAACAATCTTTGCTTTATATTTTCCTAATTTCATCTGAAATTTCATGACAAAAAGCAATCAAGTATAATAAAGGATACTAAAATGAGCGCTGTTTGGAGGATGAGCTATACAACAAATAGACATGTTTTTCATTATTTTTATGTTTACCAGAATACCTAATCTGTAACTGATAGCCCCCGCAAATATTCAAGAACAAAAAACATTCATGTCTCAAATGGCCTTATTTTAATAAAGGATAAAGTGATATAATATTTGCCATATGAATTGTGAGCCGTGCGAGGGCTGAGGTTAAATGTGTTTTGTATTGCACGAAGCTGGCTTACAAGCACAGAAGTCATTGACAGCGACTCTTGATTCATAAATGTCACCTATGACACATTGGATCACCATAAAAAGAGAATAAAGATGAAAAAGAGTTTTGTGATGTGATGAGCCCCAAGATGAAACTAGAGATAATATCAACAGCAGCATCATCATCTGAGGCATCTTGCATCCATCATGACACTAGGAAGACACATCTCATGCATCCCTCAACAGTAATCACAAACAAACTAGCGCCTTTTATTACATAACCAACCCGCTCACTACGGAGGCAAGGAGAGCAGGTGTCACCTCAGTAAATGCCTTACTCCAACCCATTTGTCATCCGCAACAAATCCTGCTACCCTCAAGTGTGGCAATAAATAATGCACAAAGATGGCCTGTACTTTCTGCGGCTGTATTTGTCGACTCTTGATACAATCTCAGGTAGAATTCATCGCAACTAAATCATGGCTAATCTTATATTTCATCTTCTGTTTAATATGACTGTGAACACAATCTTTAACATAAAATCTCAACAGAGTGTGAGTATATATCTGCTGTCTCTGGTATATAAAATCTCCACAGAGTGCAAGTATTATGGATATATACATTATACACATCATTTGTCTGTGATGTACATCACACAGAAAATGTTCCAGAAATTCCCATTCTTAAAAGGATTCCAAGATATTCACCATGACATACGAGCCATGTTTTCTCACTATGAACCCAGATTTCTGATCTAAGCTTTCAAGGTTGTGTGATAACTATGCTCAGTATACATGCATAATGTACAATGATGATATATTTTATATTCAGCAAACTGAAAATAAGAGCCTCCATGTAAAACTGTTTAACTATTGAAAAACAAGTCATGGGCAAAGCATATTTGATCTTATGGTGCCATATGTCTCAGGCTTATTTGAATAACAAGACAAAGTAAAGTAATGGTTTCTGTGTTTGTTGAATAATCCAGCAATTTACAATGTGCTCATGTTCCTTGCTTTTTAACTTGACACATAAAGATCTTTATTTATCTAAGTGCCACCCAAAACTAAACTATGTTGATATTCTAGTATAACTGGGGTTGAGATTGCACCCAAATGTCCAAATATTGAGTATATGGATGTTTTGCCCAAAATAAAACCATGTCGTGATATATAGAACATTTAATGAATTATTTGCAGTTTGAACCTATGGTTGAGATAACATTTAAGCTATTGAGATAAATACAGCGATTACAGAAATCTCAATTATCTCAGTGGCGGCCACAAAAGTCCTGACTTAACTACAATGCTATCATGCTATCATTAAAGTCTATGATGAAAATTGAAATAATGATGGTGAGCATGCTAACATGGAAGTCAGCAGATAACAAGGCCCCAGTACATACATATCTGAGAGAGCCATTAGTAATTACTGAAAACATAGGAAATTGGAGTTCAAATACATGTATCAAATGTCAGACTGAACCTGCAGTCAAGGAAGAATAAGGTTACAGCACAAGCTGCCTCATCAAGCAAGAAACCGGGATAAGCTTAAAGCTTTTTGCATGTTAAAAGGGTTCAGAACAACTCCCTTCAAGCATTGTTTAGCATAATAATCAATAAATTTCCATTTTTTTCTTTTTGAGGACCAGCTTTGAGCAGAAAATTTGCCATAAACCCATGCTAATCAGCACAGATATGAATCTATTTATATCTTCTGTCAAATCCCCCATTACTGTAGACTATCGGTCTGATACAATCAATCAGTAACATGAATACATGACACTTTACCATTTATATAAACCTAAAAGACTCAAAACGTAAGAAAGGTTCTCCTGAATATCAGAAATATTGTTCAAGCACAGTGGAACATTAGTGATCTTTGGGATCTGCCACCTGGTGGTGACCCACTGAAGACATCAACATCAGCATCCAGAAAATGACCCCATTTAATGACCCCGCAAATAACCCCTATTAATCAAGTCCCACCATGCATTCTTCTCCATCACTGACCACACCTCTCTTTTTCCACTATGATCTTATCTCTGTCCAAAGTCACCATACATGTCTGTTTACAGTGGTTATTTCTACAGGGAGTTCCCACACCTCATGTTCAGTGTAATCTGGTCTTTGTGAGTGGAATCTCAATCAGGAGTTGGGCTAGGCTTTCTGTGGGCAGCTATCTTTGCCTGACACCCCGTTTATCTTTTGTGGTCCCACATGGAATTAGAGTGGTTTGTTTTTTTCCCACTATGTAGTATTTCTCAATTTGCTGGGTCCCAAGGAGCCTTTCAAGGTTTGTACTAATGACCAGTGGGGCTGACACAATTAAGCATCGTGTACACACCGCACACTCAGATTGAATGGCTGGACCACTACTACTTGGTGCAGCTGATATCTTTTCCCTTTCTGTAGTCTTCATCTCCATATGGTCATCATATTTAGTATTAAAATTAAAGAAAACTCTGGCCACCGACATCTTACTTAATTGGCAAATGTATTTGGCTAATGTATTCTGTCCATCAGGTATGACCTGATCCAGTCAAGTTGATGGCCAATCACTCAACATATTATCAAGCCTATGAAGCAGTAATTGGTGGTCAAACTTAACTGACTAAAACTCTGTGTCTCTAGGCTTGAAGTCTATAGAGAATATTGTAGTTTTGTTGGTCATCAAAGCCATTGAATTCTGAGGCATTCTCAAATGACAGACATGTTGATAAGGATTCCATAGAGATACTTTCAGGGTGACACTAAGCTGTGGATGAGAAATAGCAGGCCACACAGTGTGTCAACATTCTGCCTTTGATGTCTGACCATATTCAAGATAGAATAACACAGCATACTGCCTTACCAGAAAATCCTTTATTGGCTTTTCCATTAAAAGTTTATGAAAATGTTTTAATTATTTGGCTTTTTGAAGCATGTATTACTTGTACTGTGGGCACACATGTTGGCAAATAATGCCATAGAAAATGTGTTGAATCCAAATCCTTTGCATTGTTTTAATCAATGCCACTTTGAAACATTAAATTTCACCTTGTGAATTATTAAAAGCTTTTCTGTTCCCCTTGGGAGAACATGAAGCTTGAGAGTTAAATAAAACCCATTTTACAATGCTTCCCTCTGATCCAATTTCACAGTGAATGTGTACATGGATAAATACTACATTTTCAATTCCATAAAGAAAATGAACACATGTTTAGTAAATTGTCTTGCTGCAGCATATCTTATATCAAACAAGGCAATCAGGAGATTTCAACTTTGTTTCTGGATGCTGAACAATAAGTTATTAATGGAAGTCACTTTATAGCACACACATGTAATGAGAGCCCTCTGGTGACTGAATGGACAGATAATTTTTCAACCTCAAAATTTCTGTCTTCAATACCAAAAATATTTCTTCTTGTTTCCTAGATATCTGCAATTACTTTGGGAACTTTTCCATCTGCATTTTATTTACATTAAGCTGTATTAAGCTTTATTAAAGTTCTAATGCAAACAGTGTAAATCCTACCTTGACCTTAGCCCCGAGCTCTGTGAACTGTCCAATGACGTCTTGAGGCTGTCGTATCTTTTGGAGCACTTTCTCAGCTTGCAAAAACAGCTCATGAGAGTAGGATCGGCCATCTCGTGACACTGCCAGGCAGAACGAGTCACAGTCTCCTAGGTTGAGGTAAATCTTACAGATATTGGAAACCAACTCCTGGGGCTTGAAGTCATACTTGTCAAAATCCTTCACTTTGAGATTTTTCTTCTTAGGACCAACCTGTTTATAAATACAAAGTACATTCATCAGACAGTATTCATATTTGTCTATCTCTCTCCAAGAAAGTTTGTTTTGTAAAAAAAATCTTTTCATTTCTTAGGTGATACATAATGTTAATTTGATTAGGTTAATCCCACATCTGAAGTTTGATGATGAAATAATCACCAGTTCCACTTTTAACGATAACATCGTAAGGAAATTTTTCTATAACTAACCCTTAATCCTATGGGTCAATTCTAATAATTTCTTTAATAACAAAACAATCAAACATATTCAGAAGATCAAATTTCCATCCTGGCATTAAGACTGTTTACTGTTCCCCATGGGATAAAGCTATCAAGCCACTATCTTATGTATTTGATAACTGGAATTGATGTTGAAGTTGTCTTCTCAATATAGGAATATGTAACTCAATAACTTGAAAACTTTTTGTTGAGTTGCACACAAATTTGAGACATGGTACTGAGTCAACAGAATGCCTCAGAATATAGAAATTAAAGGCAAGAAACTAAAATTGGCAACATGAAAGAATGTAAGATGTGAAAATTATCAAAAGCTTTGCCTATTGAATGAATAATGTACAAAATGAACTGTATAATTTTATTACCATTTACTGCATTTTACATCATTCTTTTTCCAAGCATGTACAATAAGCAAATGTGAATAAGATTGGTAAATTCCTAAGTTGCCCACCTTAAATCATTTCAACCCGAGACACACAGCCATTATATTGGCTTTGCCCTTGCTGTTTTGATTTCTCTTGCTACTCACCAGATGGAGCAGGAAGTAATTGAGCATGGCTGCTATGCGGTCCACCATGACGTCATGTACGAAGATGGACTTTATCTCCCGGGTGATCAGCTCAAGAATATGGATGGTGTCATTGCCCATGATGTTGTGGAAGCGTGCTAACATGGTCAGCTGACGCAAACTGTTCTCATTTTCCTGTCTCTGATTGGCTGGCAGTTCTGACCATGCTCCGGAGTCCTGTTCTTCTTGCTTCTCCTTGATTTGTGACATGTACTGCAAAATTACAAAACACCAGTATGCAATATTGGATAGTATTTCATATTAAACTGATTCCATATATTTTTTGTTTTCAGGTGGTGATCATAAAAGTAAATCATCATTCCTGAACATTTTAGGACAGCTCTAAAAGTTCTTTGAGTGCAAGATCTCTATCCACAAACTTTAATATGGACCACACAATAGATACAAAGTAATAATCACTTGAAATAAAAAACCTAGAAATATAATCTAATACAGCCTTTGAAAGTGTCATATTTATTCTGTACCTGCAGAGCTTCATCGAGGAGGAAGATGGCGTCGTTGATGAGCAGGTTGATGAAGCGTAGGAAGAGTGGGGCATCAGTATCTTCTATATGAGTCTCAGCATGCCGCGATAAACTCTGCAAATATACAAACCTTTTAAGTACCAGTTATCATTAACAAAATTCAAAATCATATTATTTAAGAATTTTTAATGAATTCTTGCCTTGTTTATAACTATTGATTGCTAAATGTGGTTTGATTGTGTGTATGCAATGAAAATCTATGATGAAAGAAAGGAAAATAATTGTCCTACCTTGATGACATTTTTGTGCCTATTGATGTCCCAGATGTACTCAAGTATGGTATACATAGGTCTCCTGTAGTTGAACTTTTGCTCAAACTGCACACCCTGCCCAGTCATCTCAATGCTGACAAACACATGTAGTAACGTGGGCGCGAGTTGGTCTATCAGAGAATGCTTCTCAAAAAGCTGCTCCCGGTGGTAACTGTCAACAACAAATAGCATCAAGGTTATATTTTGTGATGCCAGCTTTAACTTTGCATTTTTTCGTGTGATTATCATTAATTTCAGAAAACAACATAAAATAAGCAATGACGGACATTTATAATGAGGCATCCTTCCAATATGATGTTGGATGTTTCAAGGTTTTAGCAAAGCCTTTGGGGTGATTCTTACAGTTTTTTGATTACTCACTGTGATACAACACGTAGATGGGGGTTGTTATTGTTACTCACTGTGATGTGACCATGATGGACCAGGTATCTTTAGGTGGCATGAGGGCTTCAGCCATGTGAGCACTTAGATGGGGGTTGTTATTGTTACTCACTGTGATATGACCATGGAGGATGGGCTATCTTTAGGTGGCATGAGGGCTTCCAGGACTTCAGCCATGTGAGCACTTAGATGGGGGTTGTTATTGTTACTCACTGTGATATGACCATGGAGGATTGGCTATCTTTAGGTGGCATGAGGGCATCAGCCATGCAAGCACATAGATGGGGGTTGTTATTGTTACTCACTGTGATATGACCATGGAGGACTGGCTATATTTAGGTGGCATGAGGGCATCAGCCATGCAAGCACGTAGATGGGGGTTGTTATTGTTACTCACTGTGATATGACCATGGAGGACTGGCTATCTTTAGGTGGCATGAGGGCTTCCAGGGCTTCAGCCATGCGAGCACGTAGATGGGGGTTGTTATTGTTACTCACTGTGATATGACCATGGAGGACGGGCTATATTTAGGTGGCATGAGGGCTTCAGCCATGCGAGCACGTAGATGGGGGTTGTTATTGTTACTCACTGTGATATGACCATGGAGGACTGGCTATCTTTAGGTGGCATGAGGGCTTCAGCCATGCGAGCACGTAGATGGGGGTTGTTATTGTTACTCACTGTGATATGACCATGGAGGACTGGCTATCTTTAGGTGGCATGAGGGCTTCAGCCATGCGAGCACGTAGATGGGGGTTGTTATTGTTACTCCCTGTGATATGACCATGGAGGACTGGCTATCTTTAGGTGGCATGAGGGCTTCAGCCATGCGAGCACGTAGATGGGGGTTGTTATTGTTACTCCCTGTGATATGACCATGGAGGACTGGCTATCTTTAGGTGGCATGAGGGCTTCAGCCATGCGAGCACGTAGATAGGGGTTGTTATTGTTACTCACTGTGATATGACCATGGAGGACTGGCTATCTTTAGGTGGCATGAGGGCTTCAGCCATGCGAGCACGTAGATGGGGGTTGTTATTGTTACTCACTGTGATATGACCATGGAGGACTGGCTATCTTTAGGTGGCATGAGGGCTTCAGCCATGCGAGCACGTAGATAGGGGTTGTTATTGTTACTCACTGTGATATGACCATGGAGGACTGGCTATCTTTAGGTGGCATGAGGGCTTCAGCCATGCGAGCATGTAGATGGGGGTTGTTACTGTTACTCACTGTGATATGACCATGGAGGACTGGCTATCTTTAGGTGGCATGAGGGCTTCAGCCATGCGAGCGCATAGATGGGGTTGTTATTGTTACTCACTGTGATATGACCATGGAGGACTGGCTATCTTTAGGTGGCATGAGGGCTTCCAGGGCTTCAGCCATGCGAGCACGTAGATGGGGGTTGTTATTGTTACTCACTGTGATATGACCATGGAGGACTGGCTATCTTTAGGTGGTATGAGGGCTTCAGCCATGCGAGCATGTAGATGGGGGTTGTTATTGTTACTCACTGTGATATAACCATGGAGGACTGGCTATCTTTAGGTGGCATGAGGGCTTCAGCCATGCGAGCATGTAGATGGGGGTTGTTATTGTTACTCACTGTGATATGACCATGGAGGACTGGCTATCTTTAGGTGGTATGAGGGCTTCAGCCATGCGAGCATGTAGATGGGGGTTGTTATTGTTACTCACTGTGATATGACCATGGAGGATTGGCTATCTTTAGGTGGTATGAGGGCTTCAGCCATGCGAGCATGTAGATGGGGGTTGTTATTGTTACTCACTGTGATATGACCATGGAGGACTGGCTATCTTTAGGTGGTATGAGGGCTTCAGCCATGCGAGCATGTAGATGGGGGTTGTTATTGTTACTCACTGTGATATGACCATGGAGGACTGGCTATCTTTAGGTGGTATGAGGGCTTCAGCCATGCGAGCATGTAGATGGGGGTTGTTACTGTTACTCACTGTGATATGACCATGGAGGACTGGCTATCTTTAGGTGGTATGAGGGCTTCAGCCATGCGAGCACGTAGATGGGGGTTGTTATTGTTACTCACTGTGATATGACCATGGAGGACTGGCTATCTTTAGGTGGTATGAGGGCTTCAGCCATGCGAGCACGTAGATGGGGGTTGTTATTGTTACTCACTGTGATATGACCATGGAGGATTGGCTATCTTTAGGTGGCATGAGGGCTTCCAGGGCTTCTGCCATGCGAGCACGTAGATGGGGGTTTCTCATGTGACTTGGGCTTCCCATGAACACTAGCACCAATGTCATCAAGTGGTGGAGCCGCTCTCCTTCAACCTAAGCGTGATGCATAAAAGCTCAAATTAAAATTCTACATTCAATCATATGCAGTTAATGTAGCATATTTTTATTTCCATATAATGTATAGTGATATAATTTCCTAAGCAGGATAATACTAGTCTGTGGTCTGATTTCTGGAAAAGTGGCTCCCTTGTTGTTGTTTTTTTTTTTTGATCGAAGAAAAAATTAAAATTTATGAGCACATCTTGTCCTTGTTTTGAGATCAACATAACTGGACCCACATTGGGTAGTTGGTGTAAAATGTCAAGAAATAATTCTGGCGAAGTCAATTGCAACTGAAGACTTGCAGGCTGTACATTGAAATATTTCAATCATATTACTCATGTTCAGATAGATGTAGAAACATAAAATTCATAAAAAAATATTGAAAAGTGATTTTTTTCTTGGCTTTATTTTCAGACCATGAAAGTAACTTGACACAGAAATAATCCAATATAAAGTGTGTGTTATCACTAATATTTATAAATGTGTTACATTGCCATCCACCAAGATAATCATCACAGTGACTAACCTCATAAAGCACATCCCTAAATCTCCTCACAAACAAGAGGAAGTCAAGGATATTTTCTGTGGTGAATTCTGGGATACATGACAGCACGGAGGGCCCTCTGTCGGGCAAGGGGAATGTAACGGGAGTGAACTGGCTGGGATCACTTGACGTGGCTTGATGTACTAGAAAATTGGATGTGGCAACATTGAAGTTGAAGCACAAGTCCAGAAGTTTTGGCTCAGTCAAGGCTGCCTTCATACACAAAAATACTGTCATTCCTGAAAACAAAAATATAAAAAAAATATTAAAAAATAAAAAATATATTGTTTTACATGAAAGACTATACTCATACTATCTAAAGCTACAGCACATAACTCTTTTTGGGTAGATTTAGATATTAGTGATGTGAGATTAATCACTCAGAAATTTTGAACCTAAACTTTAGAAGATACGGCATTAGACAACAGTAAGGACAGACAGTATTATGAACAGAATATACACGCCTGTCCAAAATCAAAACAAAAAAGAACTATTGTACCTTTTTCCATTTGGTCTTTGATCCTCTGTCCCATTTCGGAGCTTTCTCCGCCGCCCTGCACAATGTCATTGTATAAGCCTTGTATCCTATGCAGCTCCTGGTTCAGTTTGAGGAACTTCTCACTGACCACATGTAACCCAAGGTGGATACAGTGATGTGTCATGAAGAAACATTCCGTGATGAAGTTGTAGTTATCTGCCACCAGGTGGTGCTGCTCACCCTCTGCCGGTGGGATCAGACAAGTCTCCTCCGCTAATTCTTTTCAGGAAAAAAATAAAGTCAAACTTCCATTTTTATGCAGTTTTTATAAGGACAATATTTAAAAGGATGAATGTCATTTACACCATAGTCCAGATATGGACTTAGCTTTATTAGAAATGCCTTGAGAGATAAAAACATTCAACATCAATATTGGCTATGTGTGTTTGTGTGTACATAAAAATCCATATATATATTTTCCAAAATTTATATCATAAATCAAAGAAGATTATCACAATTGAATGCATGATATCCTCACCTTTCATGTGCACATTTTTATTTCTGAGAGCTGCCCTATCCCCTACGGTTGCCTGGCAGTATGAAGGTTGTACTTTGAGAATTTTGGCTGACTGTGCTTGAGAAAAAGGCTTACATAGTCTTAGCAAGACCGCACATAAGTTGACAAAGAATCCATCACTGGCATACATCCCTGTGAATAGCATAGGCATATGGTGCGACCACATTTTACCACGACCTGAAAAATTACCATGAAATATGAAGTTATTAAAAGCGATAAATAAAAAAAAAATGTTTATAAAGTACATTTAGATTTCATGGTAAAGTTTGGAGGTTGACTGAGCTTTTATTTCATATATCACTTCAATCATCCCCACCTAAATTTGCATGTAGACAGTTGCCGAGCCATTCCAATATCTGATGTCTTGTTTCCCCACCATGCTTCAATATTGCTAGCAGTAACTGGTATACTCTCTCATTCAATATACTAATGGGCTGCAAATAAATATTTGTAAGTTGAGTGCATTTGCATCATTAATTCTACCTTATTGTAAGCAGGTTTGGTAAAAGATTTTGTTCAAAGAAATCACTACTTTTAAGAGGGAAATGCAAACTTTTTGCCTTAAGTAAGCTAAACTTAAGACAGAGTATTATGGCCATGCCCACCTGGTGAATGCTGTTTTCTGTGATATCATGTTCCTGCTTGCTGTAGCGGGATGGTTTATCAAAGAATTCAAAGGGTCCAGCTTCATTCTTCACAATACAACTGATAGACACTATGCTTCCAAGTAGAGACTGCTCAAAACCTTTGCCATTCTTGGTATCTGTCGGTTGGTTAAAGGCAACGAATAACTGCAACAAAAAGTACAAAAAATGTATTCATTAAGGTTTTAATTTACAATCAAAGATTTAAATAAAGGAGTTTAAATAAAGGATGCATTGCAACAAATTTCTCTGGTAATAATTTATGGAAAATCTATTTGAACAAGACCCCAATAAATAACCCCCTTCTGAGAGCACACTCCTTGCTTGCCATCATTTGGAGTGGAGTGTCATTAGAGTGGTACTGACGGTAAAATCACATGAAATGATAGTGGCAATATGCTTATGATGTCATTAAAATATTGCTAGGATGATATTGAACACTGATATCCTACTCTGAGCATCATCTGGGGCCACAAAGAGATTACGCTACCCTTGTTTACTGCATAAAACATTTATACTTTTAACCTTTAGAATTATAATTGTTGAATTGATAAAAAATCATATTGTGCCACATACCTCAGAAAGTGAAGGCGTTCTAGTGAAAAACATGAGGAGGTCTAGATACATGAAGACAGAAGGGTTTCCAAGGCTGAACTCTGAGGTGGCCAATTGCTTGATCCTGTCCAGAATGGGTCGGAACACATCCGCCAAACTTCCTTCCTCCGCATTCATCTCAATGTCTACGCTAACCCGCTCAAACAACTCATTCGTCCCATCTTCATCTGAGGGCAAAATTTAATCATTCTGAGTTGAATAGTTAACACGACAAAAAAACATTGCCAACACTGTAAAAACGGGTCTTGCAAGGTTGAGACAAGAAATAAAAAAAGCCTGACTTCCATAATACTGAGCCAGCAGATGTCTCCACTGAGTTGCTAAATTTTGAAAAATGAATGGGTTTTAGATGTTCTTCAAATCAGTGGAAGATTAGTAAACAGATAGAATAGGTACAATCAGAGCTGAATGCTACATTTTGCAAGTTTAAAGAGATACTTTCTAGTAAAATACATTTCATAAATTATATGATTAAATGATCATAGATACATAAATACATTGAAATTCAGAGACCAAAAATATATAGCGGTAACCATGGCAACACAAACCAACAATTAAAATTAATCTTGCAACCCCCATAAATTATGATCATTTATTGCAATTTGGGCCTATGACGTCATCGTGCGGGATTTATTACACGTGCCAGTCGAGCTGCAATCATTTTCAATTTTCACAAAACTTGTCATAACTTTGCTAATATTGGTCCGATTGTCATGCTTTTGGCACCAAAATGTCGCATTTTTTCTGTTCTTTCCGACGCACATAAAAATTCTACAGTGCGTCAATTCTAAGACCGAAAATCGTGACACAGCTATTTTGGTTGCATTGGTGTTTGTTTACTAATTATTTATGTAAGTAGGTAATTGCCGCACGATGACGTCATTCTTTTTTTCCTAGCACGTGCATTTGAAAGAGCTACTTTTCTCCAAAAAAACATGTTTTTCTTGGGCGGTCATATTAATAGAGCCTACAAATCAATGTGCATTGTAATTCTCTTACAAACTACAAAAGTATATCAGAGAGGTGAAAGTTTCCATTTAAGATAATCAAACATTTATGTTGTGAAGGCATGGGTCAAATGTGAAGACAAAATATATGTATGCATCAGAATTTTAATATAAAGTATGGATTTTAACATATTCCTATGTTATCTTATAATGGTAGCACAAAATGCATCATGACTGTTAGATGTAAAAAAAAAATGGATTTTGCAATTGCTATTTTGTGTTTTGATAGATATTAAGGATTTTTTGTGAATGACATTGGTTCAATCTTTTCTGTAAAGTATGTGTATTAATGCTGTTCAGGTAGGAGGATTTGAGAACATTTCTTGTATATCAATTGCACCATGTTGACCTCTACCTATAACAATGACATCCATTGCTTAATGAAATGGGCCTCAGTAATCTGAAGCTGTTAACTTTCGCCAGAGAAGCATAGAGTGGTAAATTAGTATAACATCAAGGAGCTCAAGAATACTGACCTCCATCTCTGATCTGCTCCAGGTAGACCTCCATGAACTGTTTGGTCATGTTGAGATCACCGAACACTTCTGGGTGTTGTAGACACATCCGAGTGTTAGACACAATGACACTCTCACACTGACCCACCCAGTCTACTGACAATGACTGAAATATTAAATTACATAAATTACATTCTTAATCTTCAAAACTACACAGGATTACCTGCTCACCAGTCACAGCTGGGTGCCATGTCTTATGCTCTAACAATTAGACAATATCATCCAGTAGGACTGGCTTCAAGCCAATTAATTCAGTCTCAAAATCCCAATTTGATTATTTAAAATGATCTAACATTTATAAGTTGTTAACTTCATTATTTTTTTCATAAATAAAGTTTTTAAGGAAAAAATCTGTTTTAGAGTTTTAGAGATTGAGTCTGAGCACCTTGAAATCTCAATTTCAGTAACAAGTGTGGTGACCCCCAATATTTGTTTGATTATTTGGCTGACAGAAATGCTTGGTTAAAATCTATTCAGACAGTATGGCAATTGTGGAAATTAGTTAAAAATTAACCAGGGGAATAATAAAACAAATTTTCTTCATCACATACTTTAAGAATAGTTTTATGAATGTACATTTGCAAATATCATACTTTTTAAATGATGAGAAATTGAAGTTAAAATTTGTTAGTTTTAACATCATAAAGTGGATGCACTCACTTTGTCTTTATATTTTTCATGTTGTAGCCTAAGGAAGGAGTCACACAGGTACTTGAGTAGAACAGACTCAGCAGCTGCTTTGGCAGCCTGGCCACCAGATGCTGCATGACTCGTAGTTATCACATACTCTCCCGGGTCAGATAACATCAGACGCTCAAACACTGCCTGCAAAACAACAATATCTCCACTTAAAATAGAAACATAGGTTTATCTTGAGAATAACCAATATATTGTTATGTAATAATTATGAGACCAATGTGTTGATTTTCAAAATATTTCAGAGTGGTAAGTACTTGTGAGAGTGTATCCCAGTCAAAATGAATTTGGTCTTTTAGGCCATCACTCAGGTCTTGGAGAAAAACACAATTTCCTGGTCGTCCATCCCCAGTCGCATCTGGAAATGAGTCGTAAAAGTCATTATATATATTTGTATAATTGGTCTCTTTTACAGTAATAAAGATTGTACATAACAAAACCTAAATAAACATGACACCAAAAAGACATATTCCACCAATGTCTGACAAATAATAGATTTGATAGAATTATGGTTAAGGAATGCAGATAAAGAAATTGTTCTCTATAATTACCGGTATTAAGAGTGATGAGGAACACTCTCTCTATAAAGTTGCTGACTGCCCTGTTATCTGCTTCAGCCCCAGCTGCTGCTGCATGTGCATTAATGCTGCCATCTGGTGGACTGGACTGGGTGCATACTGGGGTCTCTGATAATAAGGAAAATTCAATGATCTACTTTTTTATTGTTAATACATTTAAGAGCATTTAATGATATAAAGACAAATTTTGTTTACTTTGCATTTTCTTTCAGAGTTTCACTCATTATAAACATATTGAGAAATCTAAATGCCATTTGTTAGTTAGAAATATGAATAGTATTGGTCTGAATCTGTGATTTTTATCAGATTTTTGCAAAGCAAAAATATATAAAGTACTTTTTTCTTTGGCTATGAAGTTGAAAAAGTATTACCTAAACATTTCTGAAAGATATTTTTGGATAGAGAAAAACATTTCCTATTCTAAAAAAAGGTTTCTGTTGAATTTCACATTTTTTGTATTCAAAATTATATTGTTATTTTAGCCAATTCTAAGTATTTTGAATTACTGTTCAGATAGTCTTTTCATAATGTGAGGAGAAATCAAAAACATAGTCCAATGGCCTAAGAGCTATGCTGATTATTGCTTTTTTTATCACGTTGGTGAACATTCTGTATGCAAATTGCTTCAAAATCCATTACCAGCAAGACATTTGGAGATTATCATCAAACTTTTAACATTATTCAATTCAACTAAACCAGGTGTAAAATTATCAGTTGAGATCATTCAACCAAATTTTGTGCTCAACTTTACTTTGCCAGATGGCTTTAGTATAGCATTATGATATCATACAAACTGAAAAAATGGAAAACACAAGGAGTAACTTCTAAATGATTCTAACAGTAAGCATATGTATATGGCAAGAAAAAGTGGTAAACTTTTGAAGACACCATTAAAAACAAGTTATAAATAATTTTAAGCATATTGATCAAATTGCAGAGTTTTCTGAATGACTATTTCAGCATATACCGTATTTACTCGTGTATAAGACGACTCGTGTATAAGACGACCCCCAAAATTGAGGTTATTTTGCTTGGAAAAAAACAATTTCCGAATATAAGACGAGTTGGTTTTCCTTGAGATATCGGCTCTGCTACCATTTAATTTAAGCTTCAGCTGAAGCTTGGCGGACATTTTAAAAGTGAAACGTAAATATGCTTACAATACAAGATCTTAACGGTCTTATACACGAGTATATACGGTAAAAAGTAAATACGATGTTCATATTTTCGAAATAACGAATATCGAACGTAGCGATCGATTTTAATTGCGTTTTAAATGATAAATAATGGTATTTACCCAATATTATCACAAATTGTTCGAGAACAGAACAAAACCATCAATCCATTTAAAACGCAATTAAAATCGATACACGTGTGAAAGCATTTCTGTCAAAAAGGGAAGACACGACTCAAAGCAGTGGAAACAATGACGAAATGCAAAACTGTGAACGCTGATAATTGGAATCAGTGAGATTCAAAGTCAAAACAAAGTGCTTCGAAATAATAGACATTAGACGTAGCAGATTGATTTTAATTGCGTTTTAAATGATAAATAAAGGTATTTACCCAATATTATCACAAATTGGGTGCCCATGAGACAAAAGTGGAGCGGCCAACATGTCAAATTGAACTTTCAAATCCGTAACGGATTGATTTTAATTGCGTTTTAAATGATAAATAAAAGTATATACCCAATATAAACACAAAATATGCTTTGCAGGTCGAGAACAGAACAAAACCATCTATTATTGCGCAATATATTAATATTTCAGTTAACAATCGTTTGCGCGCTAAAACAAGAGCTTCCCGTCACTTCCTCCTTTCAAAATTGCGACTACGTGTTGCGACCACGTGTTGCTGAATGGCAAGACATGAAAGGCTGTAGGGAATTGAATTGTGCGATATGATAAAATAATAATTTTAATTTTAATAGACATAGAAGTAAACGTAAATACGATGTACGTAACGTAGTGGATCGATTGGCCACGTGACTCACAACTGACACAAGTCATGTGATCATTGACTTTGCAGATTTCTCAGAGAATTGCGTTTTAAATGATAAATAAATGTATATACCCAATATGAACACAAAATACGCTTTGCCGGTCGAGAACAGAACAAAACCATCCACCCATTTAACATGCATTACGCAATACTAGCATGAAAGCAAATATCAGACAGGCGGACTACTGTCTCCACGTGGTTGAATCTTTCTTTGTATTTTAAAGATATTAATCACATCGCTTTTAATCATATCGCTTTTAATCATATCGCTTTTAATTATTATCGTTTATAATATTGGGTTAATACCTTTATTCATCATTTAAAACGCAATTAAAATAGATCCACGTGTGAAGGCATTTCTGTCAAAAAGGGAAGACACGACTCAAAGCAGTGGAGACAATGACGAAACGCAAAACTGTGAACGCTGATAATTGGTATCAGTGAAATTTTACTAATTTTCACACCACTGAATGGCAAGACATGAAAGGCTGTAGGGAATTGAATTGTGCGATATGATAAAATAATAATTTTAATAGACAGAGAAGTAAACGAAAATACGATGTACGTAACGTAGCGGATCGATTGGCCACGTGACTCACAAGTCATGTGATCATTGACTTTGCAGATTTCTCAGAGAATTGCGTTTTAAATGATAAATAAAAGTATATACCCAATATCAACATAAAATACGCTTTGCAGGTCGAGAACAGAACAAAACCATCCACCCATTTAACATGCATTACGCAATACTAGCGTGAAAGCAAATATCGGACAGGCGGACTACTGTCTCCACGTGGTTGAATCTTTCTTTGTATTATAAAGATATTAATCATATCACTTTTAATCATATCGCTTTTAATTATTATCGTTTATAATATTGGGTTAATACCTTTATTTATCATTTAAAACGCAATTAAAATCGATCCACGTGTGAAAGCATATCTGTCAAAAGGGGAAGACACGACTCAAAGCAGTGGAGACAATGACGAAACGCAAAACTAACGCTGGATAATTGGAATCAGTGAGAACCAAGTCAAAACAAAGCGTTTCGAAATAATAGACCAATAATATTGGGTAAATACCTTTCTTTATCATTTAAAACGCAATTAAAATCAATCTGCTGCGTCTGATATTCGTTATTTAGAAAATATGAACATGGTATTTACGTTTTACCGTAATTACTCGAGTATAAGACTGTTAAATCGATCCGTTATGTCCGATATTCGTTATTTCGAAAATAAGAATGTTCGTAATGAAAACTCGTAGTGCCGTAATTTTTGGGCGTAAATCCTCGTCCACAGGGTGCTCTCGTGTATAAGACGACCCCCCTAACATTAACTAAGGATTTGTGGACAAAAACCTCGACTTATACACGAGTAAATACGGTAGTTAAAATAAGCAAAATTTAAAAAGCTTGATCATGATTAAAAAACACACCTTCGTTGGCCTGTTGCCTGAACTCTTTTGCATGTGAAATACTTGGGAATAGGGCTGCAAAAGGATTGTTTGCCAAACCCTCATCACTCATCCTTCTGTTTGATGTTGACCAAAATATCTGCAAAATATAAAATTAGAATCAATTTTAATCTGTTAAATGAAAATTATGTTTCCCATGTAGTGTAAAATTAGTGTGAAATAAAAAATAACAATATTTACTAAGAATCAAATTCAAATGTATTAATTGATTATTATTAGAAGTGCAAACATACTTTACAACCATGATAATTTCAAGCAACCAAGGCCACACAGAATTAGCTAAATATGATACAAAAGACCAATGGACAAAGTTTAATGACTTTCAGTGATTTTTCTATCAATCAAAATCTTTTTGTGGAAAAAGCTCCAACATTGCTAGGACAAAGAATCTCTAGTACAAAATTTTGATTTTAAGCTAGATCTTTAACTTTCATTCAACAAAACATCATATATGCAGTTTACTGCCCTAAAAGATATTTCAAAGGTCAGAGAATTTGCTAATGGTGAATTATGAAAACAAGTCCCAAATGTTAATCGATATATAATTTTAAGTGGAAATATAACCATCAATACAAATATGTTGATGTAACAATATTTTAACAACCGTTTGGAAGTTATAGATTGCAACAATATTTGATTCAATTTACAGTCAATAGTCCTGTACAGACATTGCACCCAACATCCAATGTTGAAGATCTGTCATTTTTCTGAAAATTTTTGAAGTGGGTTATCTAAATAGCAAAAACAATCATATATACCAATAAAAATTATTATTTATGTTAGGTAAAAGAGATTTCAGAGGCAAGATTCTTTTCACAGCCAAAAATTTCCTGATAAATTAATATTCTAGGAGGGAAAATGATGATTTTGTTTTATTATATAAAGGTTTATAATTTCAGATGCACATAATACAAAGAAATACCAGAAAAAAGTTTTGAGATAAATAGTAACATAAATATAATTGTAGAAATTGGAAAGCAATACCATCCTACTTCAAAAAGTAGGTGAAATTCAATATTTGTAGCATAAATTTGTGATAACTGAAAATTACTCATTTTAAGATACTGAAGATACATGCAGCATTTTTTCTTTCAAGGTGTCCATTTCTACTTAAATATTGTTATTTACACATTTTATTATGAAATTATGGTGATATTTTGTTTTGAAGAGGACATTTTAATATCTTTGTAATACATTAATGAAAAAAAAAACGTTTTTTAAAGTGAAATATTATTCAAATTATTGAGAAAATGCCAGAATTTGATGTAAAAATCAACAAAATCTTTGTGTATGGCTGATATAAAAAGGGTGTTTACTGCTATTTGATATTTGATTATTTTGTTTATTTAGGTACTGCTTTTGATAGTATCGTGAATGATAAAAAAAGGCTCAGCTTCTGAATCTGGCACAATTATTGTTGAAAATATGATGTATTCTCCATAGCCTCAGTTGTATATTCAAGGAATCAGTGGCCCTTTGATTAGTAATACTATTATAGGTTTGGCATTGATAGGCCATCAAGGTTTACTGCTACAGAAATACTGTAGCGTATTTAATTATCTGACAGAGCACCAAAAAGACAAGAGTATTCTCCGTAGCCCCTGTATACTCCGTAGCCCCCATTAGACATTGTCATCAAATAAATCATACCACAGGTTCTGGTATACAAATCTTTGGCCTGTTCATTGTAAAGTTTAATTAATAGAAGAGGGCTACGGAGAATACAATATCTATCTGAATATTTTCTATAGAATCAGTGGAGCATTTTCGCAAACTCAACAATGTTATGAAGATTTCTAGGTTTTCCAGGTTGTAAACATGTAAATGAAAACTAAGATGCCTTGACAAAAGACACTAAGTAAGGAAAAGAAGAGAGAAAAGAAGAGGTTGAAGATGAGAAGATACAGATCATTTTTAAAATGCTTTAACTCAAAAACTAGATGAGGATACTTCATGAAATTTTCACATCTCATTTTGAATACACTGAATTTTCCAGATCAAACTTACTTTAATTTTTTACCATATTGAAATGCAAATTGTCACCTTGAAAGTAAAAATGTCGAAAGAATATTAAATTTGTCTGTTGACATAATATAGAGAGGTGTTCACGACCTCCTTTTGCTCTGCAGGGTACCTGCTCAAAATAACCATGATACGAAGGTGACTGTGCACAGCACAAGTCGGCAGTAAAGTTGACTTTGCAGCTTTATTTTCCCTCCTCTTATCAAAAATCTGAACACAGCTGCCAATCTTAATCTTAATCAGTTACTTTCCTCTGTAATTAGACCTCATGTCCTGCATTTATTTCTGTGAATATTCTCAGTTTTCACCGAGGCCCTGACTTTAGAACTATGCATTCAAGTTTGGTGGCCATTTTATGTCTTCCAAAATGTATATATAATATGTATTTCTGAGCATTATTAAACTCAAATTTTCTCTAATTTACACATGTAGATAGTTTACATTTATAAAATGTCCAAATTCAGCAGCTTGATTGCGGCCCAATGTGGCAGTTCAATAGTGCGGTCACCTTTCTATTGCGGTTATTTTCACCATAATTCCTCTGCAGTATCTCGGTGGGATGCCAGTTGGCTTTGCCAAGTAAACTTAAAGATGAAGAGAAAATGTCTAAAGCATAAAGGCTGAACTGAGCTGTGCTGCGCCTAATCGCCGAAAACTGTCAATATCCACAACATGACAGCATTGGGGCGACTATTGAGTCCCGGGGCCGTCATGGAAATTGGGCAATGGTAGGGTACCCACAATTGGCATTTCCGTCAATTGGAGCTTTGACCAAGACAGGTCCTCTCTCAGCAAGATAATAGCACATCGTGCATATTGGCACACATATTTGCGCAAGCAAAGAAGAATGGTTAATAACTTAACCCATTAACTTTAACCCATTAACTTTAACCCATAACTTTAAATCAACGAATCATGGCTGAGTCCAGGTGTTAAAAGCATGAAGTGCAATTGCAAAGGTTAGCAAGTGGTTATCACTGTTCAAAACGTTATTTCTAAGGCGGCTTGAAATATTTGTCTCAGCATATTCCTGCCAACATTCTTTCCTAGTTCAATTGAATATGCCTCGTCATTGATTTTTAACCGATGCGCATCTTCGTATGAAAATCTGCTCTGCATAAGACTCTAAAAGATTTTTATTGGGTCACAAATATCATTTCTGGTACTTTAAACTTTGACCCTGGATATTTCTTAAACTAGTTTGATATTTGCCGTGACGCCTTTCGAAGGTGACGTCGATTGGGCAAAACAAGCTGTAAGGGGTGTGTTTGGGCGATAATGGATATTTATTAGAACCATGGTAAAGTACAAGGTATTGGTCAATCCTAAACGGATATTTACAATAGCTTTCCAAATTATGTACCATATTATTATATAAATAGATTGTAAAGAGGCATTTACCGTGAAAAAAACATGTAAATTTACCTTAAAATTACACGTATTTTTTCTTCGGATTTTGGACCAAATTACACCTCCACCGGATACGTTCTATCAAGATGTAGTTCTGTAGTTAATTTCAGCATAATTTGAATAAAGGGAAAATTATTTGCTAAATATTATAGACTATATTCAAATATTATGAATGAAGACAAAAATATTGTTTTTTGTCCCTTTTACGATACCAATACAAAAACGAAAACAAGATCCAAAATGCGTAGTAATATCTTAAAAGTTTCTGAGTGTCAATGTCAGATAAATTACCCAAGTAATGTTTAGATTTAGTTTATCTATGGCATGATTCTGAGTACAAAAAAACTAATTAAATCTTTAATATAATTATGATATATCTTTATATTATCTGCTTAAATTTATTATGTGAATTGAAAGAAATATTTTTGAACTTTTTAGTGGACTTTCCTTCACAATAATTTGTTTACAAATGGCGGAAATTTTGATATCTGAGTTCAACTGATATCAGGTGGAAAAAAGTATTTTTATTTCAGTCGCAGGAAGGATTTGACAAGATTAAAACATATAAGATGGATGAAAGTATGGGCTATTATATGAATCCTTGGGCGGATGACGATCGTGCTTTGGGATGTCTGAAAAATGTGTTACTTTTGGCAGAGAGAACTGGAAACTTGAAAAGAGTAAGTACAACTGACATAAAAGAAAAGCAAAATTGTGAACATGGACAACCATATCAACATACTCAATAATTGTCAGTGTTAGATTTGTTTTGTCTTTTTTCGAACATTTCAAAGTTCGAATGGAGGCTGTCATTTCTGTTTAAGACGAAGGCGAGAGAAGTCTGGGCTCGGTTATTTAAAATTAAATAGGCTGATTGCTGATCTCCATGTTATTTTTTTCCCTATTGAAATGTATACACCGGAACTGTACAGCTTTATAGGAACCAGAACTGTACAACTCCACTATATTTAATCATTGGTTGGAGTGATTGGCAAGGGACCTATGTAAAAAACAGCTCTGACAAAGAAATATGTACTCGATCCAAGTGTTGGAAAATAACTCTGTAAAGACTCAAAAATCTCAAGGCCATTTGCATCAAAATATTTTTTACATTAAACTCGCAACCATAGGATTGGCTGATAATTATGAAATTGTCTTGTATTCATAAAACAAATAGAACAGTGGATTTGTTTACATAGAAAAGTTTATAAGAACGGTATAACTAAATTGTTATGAAAGTTGCACCCATTGACCCCGATTGCGTCACAATGTGCAAGTGCACAAGTACCAGCTTCTTACAAAAACATAAACATAGGCGCTGCTCTGTCAATTCTTGGCCGATTTGCATCATTGACAACTCAAAATTGAGCTATTGAGCTCCTCTCTTCAATTATGTAAGTCAGATGATCGATATATTAATCTTCATATTTTGGCTCAGAAGAGAGGTCAGTGCACGAAAGCTATGATCGTGTGTGTAAAGACGTGACCTTGACTTGTAAATCTTGTAAGAATTTTACATACGATGATCGCTTTGTAGGATAAAGTAATGTCAATTGTTACTGATTGATATACCCCACTATAGCACATATATATTCAAGTGTCCGTGTTTTGTTGGATAATATAATGATTGACAAAGACCAAAATGCGTGAATCCTATGGTTGTTAGCCCTATCAAGTAGTTGTATAAAAAAGACGGAGTACGTCCCTAAAAAAAGGCTAAAATGAACTTGAATCTTAGTGAAAGTATATACTCAGGAAGTCAACCTCCGGGAATTTTATTTAATATTTCTACAAATTTCACTGACATTATATTGATCAATTATTTGCCAGGGGATATCTGGTGAAATGAGTTCAAAAGGAAGCATACCAAAGTTATAGAGGGATTATCAAAGTAATACAGGGATCAGTTAATCAATGCTAATTAATGCAGGCTTGAATATTAGATTCTTGAATACCACACTTTGATAGTGTTTATTTCTCATTCCTAGAAGTGAGACTTTTTCATTTGTTTGATATTAAATATTGTACCTTTACCAGGCCTTGACATAAAGAGAAAAATGTTGGTTGCCCAGTTGGGCCACCAGAGCATGAGAAGTGGTGGCCCGAAGTTTCTAAGGATAATGGGATGTGTGATACGATAAAGAGCATTATACATAAGTCTGTATAGTGTCTGAGTGGGGGATACGTATCCCAATCAAATATTGATTGTGATATGATATCTATCAAGCATTAGAATAATAAAATCAAGATAGTTTGGGCCACTAAAAGACCAAAAATATGGTTGGCCAACTGGTCCACTACAACGGAGCATTCACTGGCCCAAACAGAGGATCTGGTGGCCACCGGGCCAGTGCGTATGTCAAGCCCTGCAAATCTGGGGGGGGGGGGGGGGAGGGGGAGGGGAGCGGGGATCGACTTATCATTTTTAAACTAGGCGAGGTTTATATATATATATAGAACTCAGATTTGGGTCTGTTCAGATAGGAATACCATTTTAAACTAAATATTGCCCCTAGAATTTGATGCTGAATTTCTCCTTGGGATGCAACACCATGATTGGGCTATGTTAAAGAGCTGGTGATGACCGTTCTATCTGGGGGGGGGGGGTTCATTTTAAGTACAAGAACTTAACTTAGAAATAAAAAACACTGCAAATTTAATAATTTGCTTTAACAACTTTATTATCCTTTAAATACCAATAATAATATTACATTAATTTAATGTAATCCTATAATCTTTGATCACCACCAGCCGAAGGCGGACCCAGCCAGGCTGACAATACTGGCAGCTCCTGCCACAGTGGAGAAGATGGCCCTCCTGTCAGTACCACTCTCCAGGGCAGCCTTTGCGTTCTCCATGGCCTGCTTCACCAGGTCCCGAGACACTCCCAGGGCTATGAATTCCTCGCATATCCTGCAATACAGACATTTTGGTTAAAGGAAGTTTCAATATAACTTTAATTGGATTCGATCATGGTCCTGTGAAAGGAAGTTAAATCTATTCTTCAGGAAAATATGGGATAAAATAGGGCATCACATCGTTGGATTTCATCGATATGATACGATACATATCGATGATTTATCAATATTCGATACATATCGATATTACTGGACCAAAATAGAAGACTTTATCGGCATGAAAACTGTCCGGGTACAAGCTCTCCCAACGGCGATATATTTCATATCTTTGGATTAAAATACGCACAGAAATATTCTACGACGTGTCAACAGTAGTCCGCCTCCAATTAATAAGTGTATATCTTGCTCAAATCGGAGAAAATGTGAATTTAACAATGCTTAAATGTGCATAAGCAACACAAGTTTGTCATTTCGAAAACCGGAAGTGACGGGGAGAGGCTCTTATTTTTGGCGCGAAAACGATTGGAGAGCTGCCACAACGTGTTCATTCCCATTGAAACATTAGTATATTGCGCAATGATGGATCCCTCAGTCCTCGTATTTACATTTTAAAGATTCAAAAACGTATCGATGCGTAAAATATCGCGGCAAAAACCTGTGTTTTTATGATGATATGAGGGCCCAATTCGATACAAATAATATATCGAAGCACCAGTATGACAATACCGGTTATCATATCGATGTCTGTATACCGGTATCTCGATAATATCGCGTACCAGTGTGATTCCCTAGGATAAAATTTATGAAGCTAAAATTACTTAAAAATAACAGTCAGGAGTGGATATGGCATGATTGAGGGTTCAGCCATAATACAAAAATCCTATTAATGTCTGCAATTCTGATGTACAGTCAGGTGCATCTATATAGAGCTTGAAATGAAGAGAAAAGCTCTTGCATAAAAAAATTAAATTGATCAGTAAAAATTTGATTTCATAAATTATTGCTACAAATAGATCAATCAAAATGTTTAGCTTACCGATCTTTTGCAATTTCTGCTTCTGACAAGACTTCCGATGAGCTCTGGGCTGTAATCTCCGTTTCCAAAGTCTTCCTTTCCACGTTTTGGTATCTTCCATTTCTCCTAGCTGCAAAACAATATTAGCAATATCAATATGTTAATTGGCATCAAGAAATTTAGGCTCTTGGCAAAGTTTCAGCAAGCTACATGTATATAGCTTGCAATAATATACTTCTCTAAGAAATAGAGAATTTTTGTAGACTTCAAAATAAAAAAAACAGTTGTTTTTAAATAACTCAATTGTTAGATTTTTTTTAAAGTATTCTTACCTTGGGTAGCAACAACAAAGGTCACAAGGAAAACTACTACGAGGGAATTCATGATGACTGAACAGCAGATTCAATAGAACTGAAAATAAACAAAATTAAACATCAAGTATTGTAAATTCATCCAGGATAGCAAATTTAATAAGATCTTTCAGAAATGTGTACTGTACATGTGCTGCGTCTTGGAAGGCCTGTAAGACGGCTGCGTTGTGGGCGTCGAGGTCCAGTCCATCTGGCTTGAAGTCCGATGACACTTGTCCAAGAAGTCCTCGTACTGTTTCCAGTCCGCCTTCTTCATGTTCCATCTGGCTGGGGCAGGGGGGGGCTGGAGGCGGTAGGTTGGTGATCTGGAGTGTAGTCGAGGTGGCGTAGTGGTCACTGGAGAGCTCTGGATGGACTGTCCAAGTTGCTCCCTGGGCTATCTGCGTGGAGACAATGGTTAGGTCCAGGGGGTTCCCACGAATGTGCGTTGGGCTGCCGTCGTTGAGGAGTGTGGTGGAGGGGTGTTCCTTCAGCAGTTGCATCAGGTGGCGCCCTCTCTGGTTATCCCGGCTGATGGACTGTAGTTCGCTGTGTATGGCATTGAAGTCACCGGTGATAACCAGGTCCTGCGTGTCGGCTCTGGTGAAGAGGGCCGCTAGTTCGAGTTCGGCGATTGTTGTGTTCGAGTAGATGTTGTAGAGTTGGAGTGGGCGTTGCTGGAGGTGGATGACGACGCCAAGAACCTCTGTGTCCTCTCCGCAGAAGGGGGGGTCCGGAATGCGGGTAACCATGATGCGGTTATATACAGAAATATTTGATGTTAATAGGGTTTCCTGTATGCATATAATATAAGGCTGTTCGATACCCACCGTTGCTATTAGGTAGTGGACTTTGTCGGAGAGGGAGTTGGCGTTCCATGTCAAGATGTTTAGGCAGTCTGATGTGGGTGTGGGAGTAGTTGGAGAGGGCGTGCTGTTGGTGTCTGGTGTTCCTGGAGTTGTGTCTAGTCGATCCACGTGCTTCCACGCCTGATCGTCACGATCTGACGCCAAATTTGAACAATCTGCGATCGTTAACAAAAATGGCGAAATTTTGTCACTATCTGGCGTCATTTCGGCTTGACGATCTGGTCGTGTTTCTGTGTGCAGAGCTTCCGTTTCTGTGTGCAACGGTGTTGTGTGCAGTGGTGTTGGTTGCACGTTGCACATCGTCGACGGTAGGACGTTGCACGTCGGTAGGGGTCGGATCTAGGCGGTCTTGTGCTGGAAGAGCATGCCCATCATGGTCATCAGCTGTTGTTGGTGTGCACGGTTCTCCCGGTTCTGCTCCTCGTGCATTCGGGCGAAAGGTCTCCAGCATGCCCTGGACCTGGGTGACGAGGGACATGGCGTTGTCGATGAAACGTTGCATGGAGCGATCCAGGGCTGACAGCATGTTGTTAGCGGTGGTGTCCATGGGCTCGACCGGCTGGGGCTGCAGCGGTTCTCGGGGTTGTACGGGCGGCGGTGGGGTGACATCTATCGGCGGGGCGGTGTTGACCTCTGGAGGTGGGATCGCTGGGGTTGGAGTCGGTCTCCTCTGTCCGTTTCCTCAGTGTCTTGTTGCGCTGAGGTTGAGGGGTCGGCGAGGCGACGACTGGTGCCGGGGCTGGAGCCGGTGGAGTCTCGGTGGGCAGCTGGTCGGTGTCCTACTTGGTTGGTCCGGTGCTCTTCTTCACCAGGTGGCGTTGACTGGGTCCTGCCTTCGGGGTACGGCGTTGTACGAGGGTCCAGGCGTTGGTGGCTGGGGGTGGTGCCGGGATCATCACTGGCTGAGGAGCTGTCTGGCTGGGTGAAGGTACTGGCCGATCTCTCAGATGTCGTCTCGCTGGACATCTGTTGTTCCACACATGGTGGCCCCCGTCGCAGTTGGGACATCTGGCGGCAATCTTCTCTCCAGCCTTGAACTTGGTGAGGCATTCGCTGGTGGGATGGTTCCCGCTGCACATCCCGCAGATCTCCTTGGTGGTCCTGCAGGTTACCGCCAGGTGTCCGAACTTGTGGCACTTGTGACATCGAGGGGCCTCCTTGCGGAAAGTTCTTGTGGGGAACGTTCCGAAGTGTGGTACGGTGATCTCGGTGGGTGGAGGGCCTTGAAAGATGAGGTTCATCTGTCTCGTGTAGGTGCCATCCTTTGCCTTCATACTTGTAGCTCTGTTCACTCCGGGAAGGTTGGTGAAGGCCTCCTCGGGGATGAAGTGAGGGACCTTCATGGTGATGAGCGATGTTGGCTTCTGTAGGGGGTCGAGTTCTTGCAGAGTGACGGTGTGGCCCTCCAGCTGCGTGATCCGTCTGAGAGCTGCCGTAGTTGTCCGATCTTTTGGGTGAAGTACATACTGGCTGGTGATGTTGGGTTGAGCGATGTATCGGAGTTGAGGATAGGCTTTGTTGAGGGCTGTAACGAGGTGATATGGAGTGGCGAAGCCGGTGTCTCTGGGGATGCGAAACTTCGGTTGGCTAGAGCCGTCCGCTTCTCTGCTGTTGCCGGTAGAGGGCGCGATACTGGGCGAATGCTGCCTTGAAAGGTTTCCGCTGGGGCCCGCTGGGTTGGCTGAGGAGGTCGACGGGGTGGACTGAGCGGCTGGTGCGCTGGCTGGGGCGGGTTGTGCGGCTGATACGCTGGCTGAGGCAGGTTGTGGGCTGCTGGGGGGCAGCTGTGGCGCCGGCAGTCTGGGGTCTGGTCCCGGGGCGGGGAGCAGAGGAAAGTCCTCTGTGTCCTTCAGGGGTGACAGGGCTTGTGGCATGTCGATGACCAGACTGTCCGAAGAGGAGTTGGCGCTCAGGTCGGGGGACACGTCCTAGAAGAGACTCTTCTTGGAAGGTGTCGTAGTCGAAGGGCCTGGCTCCTTGCTGTTCCCTGGAGGAGGAGACCCAAATCCCTTGGACTGAGGGGTTCCCTTCCTGGCGGCCTTGGGAGGCTTGGCTGTAACAGGCTTGGCTCCGCTGGAGATGGACGGGGGTAGGCTGGGCCTGATGCGGTTGACCGCCTTGGCGATGGCGGCTGTCTGCCGGGCTGCGCTCGACGTGGTCTTGGCGGCTGGACTGATGTCCATCAAACCATCCCCAGGCGCGTGTAGGGAAGGTGGGGTTCCTGCATAAGACAGAGAAACTGGTAACTGTGCGAAAGCTGAGTAAGTTTAAGGTGCTGTAAAGATGTAGTCTTTTAAGGCAATGCAATTATTTGGTGCGAGAGTGAAGCCCAATGTGATAAGTATGGGAGGCTTATTAATTAGGCATAGTAAGATACTTAAGTTGTAACCTGACAATAGATGGCTATCCTAACCCGGGGACTAAAGTAGCCCCGGCCCGCCTGTACTGGGGGCCGCCCGAAGGCCTACGGTAAGGGTAGAGTTTACTTGCCAGTTACGAAGCGAAGATTGTTTGGAGCTGCGGGGGTAGCCTCCTGGCTCTCCTAGGGCAGAGTCCTGGTTTGTGTTTGGTTAAAATCTGAGGTCTGCTCTGGGTTGTTGTCCTGTTGCTGTCCTGGGTTCAAGTGTCGTATCTGGTGGCTGGACTGCCTTTTATAGTCAAAACTTCATTGATCACATGACCTGGTGGTCAGGTCACATGACCTGGTGGGTGTGGCACATCTCACAGAATCATATTTCCCTTTTTGGAGAAAGTTTTTATTTTGAATAGAATAGTCACACGCATTAACTCTTGTTTCATAAAATGTAAACATCTTGACACAGGCAGTTGAACGATGCAAAACTGAGGCGAGCTCATTTGAAGGTCTTGTCTTGGAGGGTAACAGAGGAGAGGGTTTGACTATTACCTCAAAATGATATTTGCAGTTGCCCCCTATGAAATCAGAAGAGCGTGAACAATTTGTTATGTGTTAACTTTAGGGACAGACCATTAATGAGAGGGGGTGTATCTAACACCCTCCAGTAAAATACAAATGCTCTTACCAATAGGCGTTGCAGTTATGTTGTCAGAAATTTAAAATATGGAGGATTAATCTCTGAAAAAATGTATTTTTCTTTTCCCCACATCCCCCTTGAGATATTAATGATCCAGTCATTAGAAGAGGGATAATGCACGCTGATTGTCCACCAGAGGCAAATGCAAAGTTTCAGCATGCTGCCCTCTGTTGGAGTGTGACCAGAGTGGTGATCTTTTCCACACAATTTGGGGAAATTTTTGTAATTTATAATTTTTGTTTTGTTTAGATTTCTTTCCATTTGTGTTACATAAATGGAACACAACTTTTTCTTGTTTCCACTTTCTTCCATCACCTCCACCGCCCCATGAATAATGGTATGTCCCTTATATAAATATCTGATACTGAAAATTAAATTTCTTGTAAAATAATGTATAAATTATATTCTATAATATTATATATACCCCATTTATTCAATCAAATGTATAGAAGGTCACAAAATTCAAACTGTAAACAAAGCAGCCATTTTTATTGTGGTTCCGCCAGATTACTCCCCTAGAAAATAGTTTCTGCACTGGAGAAAAGAGTTCCAAATTTAATATCTCTTTAAATTTGTTTGTCTCTGTAACAAGAAAGTCTTTACAATTTCCTTTTTGAAAATGACATTTATATTTCTCCATCCCCCAAATATCAAATGGCCTGGTCGTAAATCTCGCCAAATGTTGTCTGCGTTTCTTTCTGAAAATCTAATCCAGAACCCCTATAAGACAGACTAACTACTCTTCGAAATCCCGTCAGGGCCTCACTGTGATGAGTTTAGAAGGGTCAAATATCAGAGTAATGTAAACAAACTAATGTAATGTAAACAATTCAGTGATTTAAGCAGAATATGAAGGTATTCTTGGCAAGAAATAGTTTTTATGAAACATCTGGTATAAGAATATAAAATGGATCTAATTAAAAGAAAAAGTAACACAATTCAACAAAACAAAACTGATACAGTTCATTATGAGAAGTGTCATTTGCGAACTGCTGATAGAAGGATATGTGCACGGTTCAGAGCGCCACCATACAAAAAACTTTATAAATGTAAAGAATGTAAACTTAGTGATAGCTGTTAGATTTTTGAAAAAAATCACAAATTTTGTGCATGAAATATTGCATTGGTAACATGATAATGATTTACAAAATATTAATGAATATCTCATCAAAACTGAATTGGGATCTTGTATGGAAAATCATAACCTGGTTGCTTATTGCACTTTATCTCAGTTCATGTGTGTTCATTCAAGTCAGCAGAGCTATCAACCCATGGGGTTATGTTTTAGTCATGTTTTACCTTCTTATAAATATTGTTTACACATATTCATATCCTGTCATCATAATCATATGAAGCAATAAGAAAACCAAAATAATTTGCCATCTCCTTATTTGCCAGAAGGTGGCCATTCACAGTATGTCAAGGTTGTCCAGATGAAATGGACAAGCATCTGAGAAGGTGTGGAACCTTGCTAGACATCACCTAGAACATGTAGAGTATCTACTTAAGGGGCATCAGATTATAATTTATGAATAGCATGTGCTCGGTGTGTACAAGAAATAACGCACTGACCCCCCCCCCTCATGACAGTATTATCTCATTTATAACAACATGGATCATTGCACTTTACGATTTGTCAAGAAAATTTGTGCATAACTTGTGTTCACCCATCAGCATTACTTTAAGTATAGCAATCAGTGAAAGTCATAAAAAAATCTAGTCAAATATTTTAGTTAAATGAAGTTTACAAAAAATCACCTTTACATGCAGTATGATTTAAAAAAAATAGAATTATGAAGAAGAATTGAATGAAATGACCAGATACAGTGTTAATAAGATGTGTGTGTGTATGTTTGTGTGTGTTGTAGGACAGAGAGGAAGAGGAAGAGATGCTGGAATCTTCTCGGAATAGGACCTCGTCATTGCGAATGATTGCCCTCCTCCAGGATATACAGCACAAAAAGGAACAAATACAACAGGCAAGATATCCACAAATAAAACAACAGTCATCAGATATGAAAATAGATCATGCTTGGTTTCTTATGTTCCCATATGAGATTAAAAAACCTTAAAGGTATTAAGCATCAATTCTACAATTTGGTTAAATTGAAAGCTTAGCCCCATATAAATATCATGACAAATTAAAATTATAATAGAGTAATAACATAAGTTGCTATAAGACATAAGAGTTGCACTCCCAGCTGAGGTCTGTCGGAGCCATAAGCTTCATGTGACGGGTAAACACTGGTAGCATGGACTTTGTTTGACTTCAATTGAGGCTCAAAGTAGGGTAGCACTGTTTGACGTCATTCTGGCACTATTCAAAGGACAATAACTTTGGTGGCGTCATAAGCATATTACCATACTCTTATGACATAATTTTACCTTTCAGTGCCTCTATGATCACACTCCACATAAAAATGACTCCAAGAAAGAAGTGTGCTTTCATAAATGGGCAATAGATTAGAGTCTTGTTAAAATAGAATTAACAAGCAAACATGGGGATGCATCAATAAAATAGAAAATAGACATCAAGATAGACATCATTTATTACCAATATGTGAATTTTAAGCTTTTTTTCAAAATCGATTCTTAATCCCTTTAAGTTTTAATTATAGGGAATTATATCAATATTGATTAAAAGTTTTCATCAAAGGAGAGCTTTAACTTCTCTCATAC
Source organism: Amphiduros pacificus (assembly GCA_949316495.1). Classification (NCBI taxonomy): domain Eukaryota; kingdom Metazoa; phylum Annelida; class Polychaeta; order Phyllodocida; family Hesionidae; genus Amphiduros; species Amphiduros pacificus. Next base: position 38,749,881 of record OX439002.1, read on the forward strand.
ACTCTTGTAGCATAGAGAAGAATTGTAATGCACATTGATCTGTGGGCTCTGTTAATGTGGCTGCTAAAGGTTACACTAGTACTTTTTGGGAAGAAATGTGACTTTCTCAATGCATGTGGTGTTTAGAATATAACATCATTGTGGGGCAATAATCTAGTGGGACATTTTGATACCAAGATCACATATACAAGACCAATATTAAGTTATGACTTGTTTTAGAGCAATTGAATATCTCTGCAGCTTAAGTTGTATGCTTTAAGTCCCCCACAATGACATCTTTCTGAGTTAAATGCAATACATGACCATTTTTATAAGGGTTGTAGGATTAGTTAAAAAATGATTGTGTCTCCATAGCTACTAATTTATTTCTTTTTGTCTTTGAATCTCAATGTATTTATTCATTTGTGATCATATAATCATGTAATTTATTGAATTTATTTTACCAGTTCTATGTATCTCTTGGAATTTGATTTTTTATTTTATGGATTATATGAAATAATATGTATTTACAGATGAATATGGATTTCCAGAGAAGAGTCCAAGACAAAGAGACAAAAGATCTGATGCACACAGATGTCCTAGGTATTTTATAATATCATCCATATGTATTCATTATTCATGCATTTTGTTTAATTATGTGACTCCCATATTTGTGCTATAACATATTACATTGGGCCAATTACCATAACAGCTATTATGCCTTTGATAATGATAATAATTGTTTTTAGCACACATGGTTTCAGTTAGATCTTTGGGAATATGTTGTCCCTGTTAGAGAGGCATATAGGTTTTATTTGAATTTTTAAATGACTGCATGTTAAAACATTATATAAAGAAATACTTCTCTCCTTGCCATTTAAATATGACTTTTTTCCCCTTGTCTTAAGCAAATAAATATAATGATTATTTATCTGAATTATTATGGATATGAAATTGTTATCTCCTTTTTCTAAATTCAGAGAAAAAAATTGCTGTGGTTAATGACTTGAATGGTCATATCCAACGGCTCGTGAGTCACAAAGATCAGCTGATATCACGACTCCAGCAACCATTTGTAGGCGACTTCATGAAGCTGGAAGCCAAATACCAGAGGTCAGCTATTAACACAAAATCACCCACCCATCCTTCTGCAGTTAGAGGGGAGGGGGGGTTGTTCCTGTCATTCTGTCTTTTTTCTTTTCACTTTCTGAATTTTTAAGAAAAATAGCAATTCTCAATGCTTGAGTTTGTTGACAGCACTGATATGATGACTACCATTCTGTATGCTGTGATGGGAATACAATAATATTATTGCAACAAATGCTCATACAGACAAACAAGGAAAAGGCTTTGAATCTCGAGAAGAATAGAAAGATAGTCTTGGGTGTAATAAACTAATTGAAAGAAAATTACATGTAAATCAGCATTTGTTACTTTTATGAGCCAAGCTTGCATGTCTACCAAGTTCACACATGCATGACAGAGTTTAACACACCAGGGTTGGATTGTAGCAACAAGTTCCAAATCGATATTCAAAACCCTGAAATCGGTGTTGGACCCTGAATAGTTCCAGCTGAATAAGAAAGATTTCAGGGTTGGGGTTCTTGAACACTGATTTGGATTGATTCACTTTTATTTTCATGACATTTGTCATCTTTACCTACTTAAATGACACAGTTCTTGAGTTTTATGTCAGTTTTTTTTATTGAAATCTAACCCAATTCAGTCAAATAAACTTCAATATGCAGCTCAAATCATAAAAAACACCATCTTTGTTGACACTGTCACAACGATGTTGTGACCAATTTACTGTGGGGCTCAGTCGGGCATTTATATAACTTCATTAGGCCACAAGGGGGTGTTTGTAATGTTCTTATTAAAGTTTGGATCCTAATTTTGTCACAACTTTGGATCTATGAAAAATATTGAAGCCTTGCATCGATTCATTCAAAATTTGCATATAATATGCATGAGGGTTGCATCCTTAAACATGCTAATTTTCATATTGATCGGGTAAAGATAAAGTATATATAATTAGTAAATTTAGTTTATTTTTACGGCAGTTTTGAACCCCTTAAATTTTGGTGTTGCATTTCAGGGTCCAATCTGTGAACACTGATTTTGGTGTTAACATTGTTGATACAATACATTGGGGACCATTTTGAGGTTCAACCCTAATTTGGACCCCTATTTGGACCCGGAGTCTGTTGATACAATCCAGCCCAGGTGGCAGCAGGGCCCACTAGCACAGCGAGAATTGTATGAAGCTAACACAAACAAAAATTTCTGATATAATGTAATAGAGCAGCGTTCCTGTATCATAACTGTGTCACACTTTGAGTCATTAAGTATGTTTGAAGTTGCCAAATGTAAATTCTAGCCTGTTATTGGTCATTTTAGAATATACATGTGAGTTAGGACCACAAAATGTAATGCCTTAATGTTTTAATTGACAATCTCTCAATCATCACAAGGCTGTCATGACATATATATTGAGAAATCAATAATCAATTATTTTTTTGCCTTGACACAGATACGCAAGTGAGTTGTTCCCACAGCTTGTCCCAGTATTAGCAGAATTAACCTCGCAACTTGACAACATTGACTGGGCCAATAAGGTTAACCTTAGTGATCCAACCCTAGTAAGTATTATTCAATATTCCTTTGCAAAATAATTGAGACTTTTGTGAGAAATGAAACAAATTACATGAAAAAATTAACTATTCCCCATCAGACCATCCATAATCAGTATTATTATAAATATCAAGATAGTTAATTTATCAAATATTTTAACTTTTAATTATCAACAGTTCATAGCCATTCATTGTGTAAATCAATAAAATATTTAATCAAACTGTTTAATGATTTGAATAGTTCAGTGCAAATGGAAAAATCAACTTAAACCTATTTGACATTATCAATTTGTAGGAGTTGCTATTAACAGACATATCAACAACATTAGCGACACTTCAGTCAAGTTTCCAGTCTGTCAGCCATCTACGCACAACAACACAACAGTTGCATAACCAATGCACCTCCCCCAAACACTAGCAAATAGTTCACCTCACAAATGGACTGTTCATGGTGAGCATCAACTGAGACAAGCCTTGCACTCCTCCACAGACGATATTCATACAAGATCAGTTTTCAACAGATCATATAATTTTCCTTTGGAAACATTTAAGATTTGTGTGGTGCCACCTAGTTAAACTTTTTAATCCAGATATATAGGTACATGTTTCAACTGGAAAGTATTGTCATACAACAGCGCAGTGTGAATAAATGGAATCATATCTTTCTCTCAGAAAATGTATTTTTATAAATTGCAGTGTTTTGCATAAGTTTAATTTTGTAATGCTACATAACATCAAGCAAGATGCTAGTATATTTTTATACATGTATAAAAAAACAATTGCAAAGGCATTTTGAGTCTGGAATCAAGAGAAGATTACTGCAATGGCCTACACCACCTGTTCATGTACAGGCCTATGTCAAATCCTAGGTAATACATATACCTTGTAAACTATCATTAATTGAGGGCATGACATCCATAGTACCATATCATTTGGAATATATTTGGGTCAATACCATATAATATTTAAGCTTATGATTTTAATTAGCATCAGTAATTGCTTAAATCAAAAGAGGCACCCTAAATAATAGGAAATCTGGCTGTAACTGGCCTTCAGGTAGAATGTACATAGGTAGTAAAATAAATTGTGATATTTATGCGGTACATTTAAGATGGACAAAGTTAAGAGGAATATTGGAAATATAAAAAAAACAAATACAAAATTTTATTTCTGGAAGTTTTGTTTTCATTTGAAGTCAAATTTGGACCTTTAAAAGTACAAGTATTATACTTTTTGTTTAGTATATGTTGTTTATGGGTAAAAAAAAACCCCTAAGATACAGACATAATAAGAGAAAACAACAACAGTAGCATATTATATAAAATGTTCATGAATTTATTCTATTAAAATTAATTACATGCAATTCATAACATGGAAGTTGCATCTTTGTTGAAAACATTATCCATCTACATTAACATTTATATTTCAAAGCAACAGAAACCTCTGTTACAATGATTTCTTAACAATTAGCACACCATTTTCACAGTCATCCAACTTATGCCAGACCCCTTTTTTTCTTGATTACCCACCATATAAACATACTATAACTGAGTTTCAAGCTTTTTTCCTCACTAAAAGTTCATTTATTACAAAAAATGTATTACTTGAATCACTGTCAAGATAGTGTTTTGATAACATAATTATATTTTCAAATGGAAGAGTATTTAAGGTCAGGATGGATATACAAAAAATCTTAATGCAAACCAATCATGCACCTTATACAAATATTTTATGGTCTCATTTATTAAAGAAAACAAAACTTTGTGAATAATAAAGCATATATTTCATAGATTTGACATGCTTATTTTTTTGGTTAAATATTATAACTTTGTAATACCTATTGTGATATATTTGTTGAGGTTGCAGATGTATTTGTCAACTTTCATAGCCTTCCTTCATAGAATTCAGACGTGTTTCAAATGTCAATTAAGTATAATTCCACAAATTTGGTGCAAATAAAAATAAAAGTCTTAATCCATATAAGTAGGTTATTTTCTCCCTGTGCATCAACCTGAACCCAGAAATATCTTATTTTCTTGGCTTTTTTATAGTTTTTATTGACTGTATGGCTGAGATTGTAGCAGCTGCAGCGGTCTGAGTCTGATGATGAGTTTTGTGTGGTATATATGGTGCTTAACCCATGACACTTAGTGCTGCGTTCCCAACCCACTGATCCCAATATAGTCACAGTCATGCAGCATCAACTCATGTAGCCTAACCTATCAGTACATAGAGAGTTGTTTATAGCGAAACCATTTCACATGCTTTTGTCAGTTTAAAATTGAATATCTGAGTGAATATTACAATTTCAGACTGTTCATGAATTTATAAAGATGCCTAATTTGTTTGATATATCTATTTTGTTCTTTTCTTGTCATTTTATACTTCTGTTAAATACATTTGTGCATGCACATAGCAAATATGAAATCGGTAACTCAATCAATGCCTATCTGCCCCAAAGCTAGAAAATGGTAAGGTCAAGCTTGATGCAATTCAGGAGTTGACAATATTTTTGAACATGATATTTCAGATTCCGAGAAAATTGTGAGTGAATTCATTTGGAGGCCATACATTGCAGGTCATTTGGAGGTCATAGATTCCTATATTGTCATGAGTGAGGTGACCAACATATTGCAGGCCATTTGGAGGTCAGATTGCGAGATGGTCATGAGTAAGGTGATGAATCCATTGCAGACCATATAAAGGTCTTAGAATACTAGATTTTCATGAGGTCATTGACCCACTGCAGGTTATAGATTTCTCAGGTGTCATGGGTAAGGTCACAAATATATTGCAGGCCATTTAGAGGTCATAGAATCCTGCAAATCAGGTCCTGTACATTGCTATTCATTTGCAGATGTGTTTTATTTCCTTCTATCAAAGCTCCAGACTCATCTCAACTATATGGTAAGAGAAGATATTCATGAAAATAACCAATCATTAAACTGTGCTGATGATGAAAAAAATCTTGATAGCACCCAGTCATGCTCACACTCACAAATATATGATGCTCTGCAAACTGGCGATTCAGAAATGATGATTTGTCTGAATATGAAAATTTGCTATAAAATGATAAAATGTAAAGAGAGAAACGGCCAGATTTTCATTCCTATATATATTTATATTGTGTCTGATATGTCCATACAGCAGTTCAGACTTAACAACATTTGATTTATGTAAGAAATACAAACACAGAACATTGTCAAAATGTACAAAATCATGTGTAGTTCTACATATTAATCTACATTTTTGGCTGCATCGAGGGGCCTCTAACTCTGGACACCCAAATAAGTGATTACTGTTGATTTCCTGTAAATTAACCAACAAAGTTTCAACATTTTGGGTTTTCCAATTAACGTGGATGAGTATAATCTCATATTTTTGTTCTGATTTTTTTTCTTTCTTTTTTTTTCATCTTTTTTTTCGGGTCAATTTTATTTTTGAGTAAATTGATTGATTAGATAAAATATTCAAGAGATTTGCATGTTGAATAATTGCCTGTATATTCTAATTAATTTTATGCACAGTAACCACTTGTTTGTGGTTCATAAAATGTGTGTCCCATAGATATATTCATCAGTTTATACAAAAGTATGGGACATCACTTAATAATGCTTTAGAAAACTTGCCTATATTTACAAGTTACAAGATAAACAGAATCAGAACTTAATTGAGGTGCCAATATCAACATAGGCGACACCACTATAGTTGAATCTGTACAGAACATATAGACAAAATGTATAATAAAAATGACTGTCATTACATTGTCATATTATTTACAGAATAAAAGAAGTTATACCACTTTCTGTGATCAACTTTAATAAAACATAATTGCTTCGAGACAAATACAACACAGTTCCTCAAGAACAAAAGATCTTCACAGAAAGTAGTACATCTTATATATTTTAGTGAAAAATTGTATCATTCAAGAAAGCTCCCGATATGGCCATATAAAGTCACACAATTCAACCAATCGCAGTTGACTGTGTAGGGAAACCTTGGCCATGTTTGATGAGTATTTTATTGGAGAAGACTGATCACATCTTCAAGCCCTTGAGAACAACATATCACAGGAATCCGCTAACACTACTCTTCATATGAAGGTCAAAACCACTAGAAATGCTATCAAAAAAAAAAAGCAGATGATGGGAGAATTATTTGACAACTTTCACAAAAGTACAGCAACATCTTTTTTATTAATTCTCTTCAAGGAAGTTAAAGTCTATCAGTTGGCACTTAACTGGATTATTTCATAGTTTATAAAAAAAAATGTTGAACTTCTCTTGATTTGGTGAAACACAACAGTCATCGTGATATCACTAAGTTAGTTATGAACTTATGATGACAACAGCAGTTATTTCAAACAATATGCAATTGGTACCAAAAACAGCAGGTCTATGGAAGATGTGTTCAGATATAATACATGGTGTGTCAAAAAGAGGTTGAAGACTGTATCAGTTTTACCAGAAACCCATTTTTAAAACGCACCCTGTAGATAAGTGTTGATAATTAAAGCAAGCACCTATTTGACACAAGGAGAGGCTGTACACAAAAACAATCGCATTTCAACTGCAGTTTAACAGCCCCGAACCTCACCACTCCGCCGGTGCCCACCCACCAAACTCAGCTCCAGATCTAACCAAATTCTCGTTTGGTTTGAACACAAATTATCTTCTCTGATTGAGAATATCAATTGAAAAATTCAAGATTTGAGAATGATCAGCTTCTGTTGATGTAAGTAATGGAAACGTATGGACATTATTTTTTTGTCAGAATTATTATCTGATGTTGAATTTGATGAGTGTCACCTGGTGGTAGGCTGTCGCACCACCTTCATAAGAGAGGTAGTACCTTAAGAACATATGGTGACCTCCACGCTGAGAATGTTTTCACAGGAGGTGTAGTAATAATCTAAGCTCTCCTTATATAACAATGGTGCTTTGTGACATCACAGCATGTGATACGCTTCAAAACTACCTCTAATAAATATGGAGCCAAAACAAAAACAAAAACCAATCACTACATTATGCAACTTACATATATTCATTCTCCATATGTTCAGCCTTAAACAAAGATACTAAAGATCTAAACATTTTTGGGTACGAAATAGAGAGGATGGCATTAGGAAACATGTTGATGAGTATTATCATGATTATATAAAAGTGGACAACCCTGGCACATTCACTGTGTTCCTCTCTCAATACCACTGTGTACATTTATCTGTACCACTGTGTACATTTATCTGTACCACTGTGTACCTCTACTTGTACCACTGTATAACTTGGGCATCCCACCTTTAATGTGGGAGGGGGGCGTTTATAATGACTAGACGTTAGGGTACAGAGTATGGATCTCCTTGTATTTCGGCCCCACATCCAACCTTAGCTCTGCACCCCCGGCTTGATTCACAGCACATCTACACAAGCCCTTTATATCATTAACCATATATATCCATATAAATTTGGCATTGCCAGAGCAGTGTTTCTTGTTCTGTGTATCATGCAGAGGGGCAGCTCCAAGGTTTTGATGCCTCAAGCATAATGGTAATATCACCGAGTGCAGCAGACAAGTTTGATCTTGTAACCGCTGTAAGAATGGAAGCACTATCTGACGATCATAATACTGTTTCGATTTCCACAGGGCCGCCACTATCATCTCCCACCTCGACATACATTTGGCCCTTGTGATATCGCGTTTTCTTGTTCTTATCATGGGCAGGTGAATTATTGGCCGATCGTGTGTTTGGGAAACTGGTTGCCCTTTTCATAGACTCGTTATATTTAGGTTCCTGGGCTGGAGGAGGTTCTGGCCGCCAGGGGTTGTAAGTCTTACTCTTCACTGGAGATGAAGGAAGTGATTTAGAGCCTTTCTTATTATACAGCTGTCTGTGTCGGGCAGGGGCTGGAGGAGTCCGCTGGCCCACTGTAATGCCCCCTGGCGGCTCTGCCCCACGACTCTCTGACCCGTCCATGGTCATGGCCATATCATAACTTGGTGCAGGCACCTTTGGGTACTGTGCCGCCTCCTGGCCCCATCCCCCACTGTCTTTGCCTCCTGGGCCTGCCTTCCAGCCTATCTGAGGGGGAGGACCTCTGTTGCGGCTGTCCTTCCAACCTATCGCTGGAGGCGGACCTTTGTTTCGATTGTCCTTCCATACAGCTCTCTTTTCTGGAGTAATCCCGTTCTCCCTGAAATGATCAGTTTAATTACATTTATTCATTTTTTTTAATTATTCATTTTAAAAATCAATATTATAATACTCACCTTCATAAAAAGACCTTTATTTTCTATGATGAAAGCAAATAAGAAACTATGAAATGCATATATAAAATCTATCTACATGTATACATATACAAAAGTAAAGTTCATATACACTTAGAAATATACTATAATCTACTTTATTTACCAGAATTATTGACCTTAATTTTACAAATTTAGACAATATTGTGTAATGGTTTTGCTTGTTCTCTATATTTGCTAAATGTTTCTATGGCTTACTTATCAGCTACTTGTATGATTATAATGCACACTTTCTAACTATATTTGGTCAGGCTGGATTATATGGGGCAGATTGCTTGACTTACGAACTTGTTTGCTGTGAAAAATATATTCATCACCAAGATTTAATGTGGTTTATAGGGAGTTTGAATTTTTACTTTTTAAAGAAACTTAGTTATATTAAACTATGAGAAGTGTTATTTAAAGCTGCTAATCTATGATATATCTTAAATACAACCATTGTTAATAACACGAAAACTGCACGAAATGTCCACGATAATGTGACGAAATATAACAAAGGACACATGTACATTGTGATGAAATTGAAGCAGCTCAATATTTACACAGTGAGGAGCACATTGAGGATGAAACGGTTAGTAGCGTGACCAATGTTACAACATCAACGCCACAAAGTAAGACGTCATACAGGGACTTACCCAAGCTGCTTCTGCAGTCGGTCTATGCGCAGGAGAGCCAGATCTAGCTCGTGTTTTACTTTCCACATCTGCGTTTCACAGATGGGGTTTTTACATTTATAGCTCTTTTGTAACTCCACGGCTTCCCGCACCGACTGCTCAAATGTGAGCGACTTGCCCATGCTCTGAAAGGTACAGCATACACAAACCGTGGTCAACACACGTCAGTACAGTCCTGGGGCGTTACTATGGAGACGCAGAAGAGCTACAGATGTAACACAACCCCACAAAGTAATGGTTAAGGTTACATCCTCACAAAAGGTGGCAGCACTGTCCACTATCCCACAGACAAACCAATGTAGAGGCATTTGTAAACAATCTCCAAATGTCTTATTCATCCTATGCTGAGATAAAACCTGCCTGGATGTTTGCCATAATGTGTAGAGGAAAACCAAGGCAAAAGGGAGAACTACATCTCTGAGCAACCACACTGCACACAGAATGCTCCGGGAAAAATCAAAAGGGATTCTTTTCTGATTAAAAATGATCTCCAGAGGAAAATTTATGGTCCTCCAAGGTGGCAGTTGTTGTCCACTCTGCTTGGACCATGCCATCTCACACACCAGAGGGCAGCATTGGACCTCATGATTTCAGGATTCAATGTGGCATGCTAATACAAGTATTCACATGCAAAAAAGTGTCAATCTGAGATAAAAAAAAAATGGAAAATGTTTATCATCTGGGCTTGTTTGTTACTAATGTCAAAGAAGTCAACAAAATGTAATAAATTCAATTTTTTCATTTTGAGGTCATGTCCATTGTGATCCACACCCCATAAATAAAAAATATATATATGCAAATTGGATATATAGAAAGAGAACTTTGTGCCCTAAGCTTTATCAATGACGTCATTACCTAACTGAAAATAGAACAATTATCACCGTCTACAATTTCCAGGAAAGGAACCAACCTCTTAAAGGGATGTAATTTTTATCCTGCAAGAGAACAACATCCAAACAGTGTGAGTATGTTAGTACACTAGATAATGCCATCACCACATACTGGTTATGCTATAGGGCAACCATCTTGATACCAAGCAAGACTGTTGCCATAGCAACCATTCTGGATGCAATAAAACACCTTAATCATGCAAAGAGAGATTCTGCGTGATCAGGGCGATATAAAAAATAAATGATACGAGGGTTTTTAGTAGAGCACGGACCAGGAGTTGTCAGTATATGTTTCTAAGCCTCAAATTGTCATGCAACAAGTCTAGAGCTAAAGACGAACCCATGGGGTTCCAAAGCAGAACTAGTCAAGAATGCTAAGAAAAAGAATGAAAATAGCCTCAGATTCTATGCATGCTGCCTCCTTATGGGAAATAGCAAACAATTTTGTTTGTTACTTCTACCACCAGTTGTGTTGATATACACTTTACCCTTATGATTAACAGGCTTCAATTTAAAATGCTTAAAACTATCATTAACAATAAATTAGGAATGTCAGGAAAACTTCATTTAAATGCAAGTGTTTCTCTTCAAAGATTATTATTTTTACATTATTATATTGAGAACCATATCTGTTTTGTATAAAAAAGCAACAATTATTTTCTATTTGTAGAAATATAATTTTATCGGAAAGTATTATTTTATCAAAATCCAAATTTATCTTATTCATTTTACAAATATAACAAACATTTCTTTCAAGAAAAAAATGCAATCAGGCAAATCTTACAGGACTGTAAAAGATTATTTCATAAAAAGGTAATTCCCCCATTATCATTAATATTGGCAAACCTGCTACATTACAACTCACCAAGCTGACAAGGCCACAGCATCCACATTTATCCCACTTGCGAAGTTTTCGGCGGAAGAACTTGAAGTATATGTGTTCGAGTAGCAGCAGAATGCCTCCGAGTAGCATGCCACCCGCCAGTAGTATGAAGGCACTGGTGAAGTTGAGTATTCCCAGCGGCATGCTCGACTCCCCCTCCTCTGTCCGCTGTGAACATGCCCCGGCCAACCAAAACTTCTGCAACCTCTCCATCTCTCCTACAACGAAAAAAAAGGACAAAAATTATTTCTACAATTTAACGTTTGAGTCCTATGTGAAGCATCAATAAAAGTGAAGGGTTCCTTTGAAGCATATAAAATCAATATATCTTGATTCATTTGAGATCATTGAAATTTTAATAGATTCTGAAATATACAATCATGATACCTATTGTCTAAATTTGTAATGCAATTCCACAACTCAAAAGTTAGAATTTTATTTCACTCCTTGAAACAATCTCATTTAATTTTCTTTGGTTAATTCTTAAAGCTTCTCTCTATTATTAAAGATAAAAGGTGTAATTTCGATCAGGAAAAGTTTACCATTATGTTGTAGCTGTATAAGGTACTTGTTGACGATGGGAAGCCACTTTGAGCCTCGCGGGAAGCCCAGACCATAACCTGTCATTGCATACCAGTTCCCCACTGTACGCAGCTTACACCCATCATCATGGCCTGCTAGATACTCAAGTACTGTGGCATCATATAAAAAGGCATTGATCTCACTGCAAAAAACATATAAACATATTTAACCTCCCGCAGAAAAAAAATAAAATCAAAAGAGATTATTTTTACTGAAACTTTACCTAAGTGTGGTTTTCATAAATGAGTCATATGACTCAATGTCAGCAATGTTTCATATTATTTGTTATTTCGTAGGATCTTTTTGGTTTTTGTTTTACTATATTTTAGAGCAGTTTGAATTTGAGTGATTGTATTTTAACTTCTGGTCATAACCTCGAAAAGAAATTGTCACAAAACATCCCTTTCATTCCCTCTATTGAGACATACAAGAATTGATCATAATATAATTAAATAGACACAAGTACGTACTGTTCTTTGACAGCCCTGACACCCTCGATGACGGTGCTCTTGTTGTAGGGTCTCATATATTTGTACATGTTGTTATAATTGTTCCTCAGGTTGGCTTCTGTGCTGCCATGAGGGACCGTAGCAAACTTGAACGGAGGCTTGTGTGAGTAGGGGTTTGTCAACTACAACATACAAAAGATGAAATAAATACACAAATAAATATTTTTTTTCTTCATTTTGTGCATTATCCATCAATTCTATTTAAATATTTGCATAATTTTTTTCAACTTTATCACAATATTTAAAGTATTAAGTAAAGTATAAAGTATCTGCCTCCAATTCCTGGTGTCATGAATGTGTTGCTAATATTAATATTTCTTTGTAAATTATACAATGAAAAATCAGATTGGAGGAATATAATTGTTTAAAATTTGGGTTAGAGAATAGGATGAGATGTGCCACATACCCTCCAATCCTGTATACCAGACAGCCTGTCATAGTCCTCCTTGGTGATCATGAACGCTGCCAGGTTGGCCGTATAACTGGCCGTAAACACCAGAGCAAACAGTGCCCATATGCTGGACATGAAGCGACTCGACACGCCCCGTGGATTGTCAGTGTTGACCGCTGCACCAAATAACATCGACCAGATCAGCCAAAAAGACCGAAATAAGCTGAAACGATGTTCTGCAAATAGAACATGTATAGAGATTAATAGAATTTTGAGATAAAAGATCTGTTTTCTTCATTCATAGTATTCCAGCAATTTATATGTAAGCTGATATTTTACATTATCATTTTAAAATTCTATCAAAACATTTTTTCTCCTATAAATCACCTTACTTTAGCTGATGTGTCATGGATCAAGAATACCAGTATTATCTACACATTCGTTTTGGTGTTCATATAGTAGACATTGTTTATTAATAATTATAATTCCAAAATTTCCTTGTACAATCCATAAAAATCTTCCAAATAATTAAAAACATGTTTTCATTCCAATATCTTCCACAAACAAATTTTAAAATCAATCACTCTATATCTATTATTCAACATTTTTATTTCTCTTTTGTTCTTTACTGTGTTAATCATCCACATACCCACCTTTGATTTCTAGTGATTAGGACCTTTTCAACTAGTCATAACAACTACCAAATTCCAAGAAGCCAATTGTTCTTTGATATAATTTTGATAAATGACTTTTAATTAAGTTGTTTAACTTGACCAAAAAAACAAAACAAGTGAGACAATTTTGAAATTTTAAATGATATTCATCTTGACCAAATACCTGATCTACAACTCTACCAATTGAATGATATTATACTTTTGAAATTACAGAAAAATCTTCTCATTATTCATTTCTATTTCTATATTGCATAAAGTAAAGGAAACAATTGAGATAGTCATTCATTTTTTGAAATTGTAAAAGGTTTTTATGAATCAAATCTTATATAAATGGGAAGATTCCTGGAAGTACAAGCAAAGAAAAGCAAGAACATGATAAAAAGTGTGAGAGGAATTTTGATGAGTGATTCCATTTATCTTCCATTAAATCTACAATGTATGTTACCCAGTATACCGTACTAGCCAATCTACTTCCTGCACCTCTACAAGGGACTTTAAGGTAATAACTAACCCATGTCAAATGTACACTCATCCGAACCACTGTCACAGTGTATTTGTAAGATATTAATAAGCTTCATGAAAATTCAGAGGCAGAAAAAAGTTACCAAGTCCTAGTATTAATATGCCTGCTTTTAGGTATTTGTTTAAAGCAAAAACCAATTTGGGTAGTTTTAGTTAAGCAATTTATCCAGAGCACTAAAAGGGTTAAGAAATTTAGAAACTATCTGATATATAATGTATGAAAATATACATATATATGTTTGAATATATATCCGTGAAACATATTCTAAATAAAATAGCTTTGCCTTGGAGTTTAGGCCCTCAGCAATGTATCTTTACCTTTTGGTGCAACAACTTGTGTGCCAAAGGCGCCTGTAAGAATCAACATGTCATGTTCACTTGTTATAACTGAGACATGTCCTTGATCCTCTCAAAAATATTTTTTAATCTGAAACAATTTTTTTTCACAATTTCTTCCTGACACGAATCTCGTATTATCAGTAAAAAATAAAGATATTTTTTTTCTTTAATATTCTAATTAGATGGTATGGCTGAGTTGTACTTCCTGTTGGTTTTTGTACTGGATTCACCATTCTGTGATGTGTCTGGTCTCTTTGTGACACACATGCTGTCAACAATCTAAATTTACCTCCAGTTTACCTCGGATTGGCTTGTTTCCTCGATCTAGTCCGCTCGGCGAGAGCCACTCATAAATAAAGATGGCGGCACCTGAGGCGTGCACACTGAACACCAGTATTAAACACCATGAAGGGTAGTCATACGGCTCTGGAAGTCAGAACCACAGAAAATACAGAGGTCATAGAGACACAAGCACAGAGTGAGTCAGCACTACAACATTGTCTGCAAAATAGAAGAGAATTAGAAAGGCTTATGACACAGGCATATGACAGTGTTTCTATGTAGTGGGTCAGTGCATCCAGAATGTCCACATTGTCATAGTAAGAACACATGACTGTATCTTTTTCGGATGCATATCTTAAATGATATAATAGAAGAAATCATCCTACTCAAGCTTCAACTTATCAAGAAAATTTGAAAGAAGATATCATTCCAGACTTCCATGCTCTTAAAATATCGAGACAGATAAATATTTCTGTACTTTTTCAATGACATAGTTTTATTGATTTCAAGCTTTTTTCAATAATGACATGAAAGAACATAGAATCGTGAATCAAGAATATTTGGGAATGCTCTCATAATTATCTCATTTCAAGGAAAACAGCCATTTGAGACGCTTCTAGTCTTTAGAACCAAAACATACATTTCAGCCTTGGGGGACAATGAGTGCTGGGTTAAACTATAACACTTAGTTTCAGATATAGGACAATTGGGGATAATTAAGTTAAGGGAGTGGTTTAAACTGCAGCACAATAACCCATATTACATATAGGTTACTGTGTCAAAATACAGCACCAAAACCATACTATATATATGAGGCTTGGGACAAAGTGAATTGGAATGTATCAGTGGAAAGTGTCGATGTTTGCACTAGCAATATTTCAGTGACTAATCAGCTTGAAAACAAGTCTTTGTCATCAAAAATACTTTGTACAGGAGAACTGTTTGAACATGCACATTTTCAAGGCACATGAAATAAAATAAGCAATTAATGTTTTTTTCTTTGTGCATATACCTGGGGATGGGGTGAGGCACATGTTGTAACCCCTGGGACTAAACCACTCAAAAAGAAACACTATCAATGCCATAACATGGACAGTTATTATCAGGATGAAGATCCATGAATACAGGGTGTACGGCTCTGAAACCACCAATAACATCCTCATCAACAAATTCAACATCTATCTAAGGGCAGCTTTTTAATTTAGCTGTGTATTCTTTAATCGCTATTTTTTATTAAGAACCTAGAGTTACTCTGTTAATTTTCTTTTGACAAATCTAATATAAGTCAAGAATTTTCAATATTATCTTTGTTTTGAATAATAGAAATCTTTAATTATTGCCTTATTTGGCATTAATCTGTAAAAAAATGAATAAGATCAAATATTGAAGAAAAATAAATAAATAAATAGTCAAATGGTTAATTATGTATTTAACATCAATTAAGTAATTAACATCAATATATGGCTTGATAAAATACCAACCTAAAAATGCAGTAGGTGATATGACTCCATCCCTGACGGCAACTATGATGGTGATGCCGGTCTCCAGGAAGGGCACAGAGAAGTCTATCTGCTGGTTACGCTCCTGCGTGATGCTGAGTGATGCGATGCTCATATCTGCCTTCTGGTCCATCACAGCACGAACTAAACCATTCCATTCTCCCGTGTCCTGAAATTCAAATCAAACTTTCAAAATATAAAACATGGTATGCTCGGTTCATTTATCATAAAATAAATATCTCGTAGCCTTTTAATATTTTATATATATTGTAATCAAATTTTGAATTACTTTATGGTAACTACTTCAAATAATTTATATTTTGAGTGTTTAATTTATGACAAAGCTATATTGAAAAATATGAAATTATTCATGTGACTATTCCTTCATAAATCACCCAAATGCATTTTTATAACTTACATACCTTATCATAGGCTCCAAACTTTTTGTCCTCTACTTGAAAGAGGTCAAATTCAAATCCCATTTTTTCAGCGAGCATTTTAAGCAGGTCAATACACAGTCCTGAACAGCACTGATAGAGTGAGGCATTGGCTGTTGCATTTGGCACTCTGAAGGAAAATAATCAATGAGACATTGCCATATTATACATATAATTTTTTATTGAATTTGCATATTCGAGATGATCAATAAAATAAAGACATTACATTGAGAAAAAAATGATAAAATAATTCTTGATATCTATTCATTTCTTCTGAGCAGAACAATTTCTTGAATATGCAATTTTAAATCTTCTTTTATACTTTTCCATTTTGTCTGATATATAAATTTATCATATTCAATAGTTTTTAACTTTCCATTGAATAAATTTTGACTTTTCCATCTGTATAATATATTCAAAATTCCTGTTTTGTATGATATTTAACATTCCTGTTTTGCATGATATCTAACATACCTATTTTGCATGATATTCAACATACCTATTTTGCATGATATTCAACATGCCGGTTTTGAATGATATTCATCTAAACTATCTTTAAAAAAAATATTTTATTGAGTTTGAGACCTATTTGAATAATTTTTCTCAATTATTTTTACCCTAAAGTTTCGTTGAGTGAAGCTATCCTACATAAGGCTGCCTGAGAAGGGCAATTTCCGGTTTTAGGATCTGGGTCTGAGTATATGACATATGGGCTCTCCTTGATTGTCACCACTTTGAGCTGATACTTGGAAGGTCGTCCCTTGGGTGGTGTTGGCGTATCTCCGGGCCATGTGATATCATCTATTGTAATCCCATCACGTAAATTCCACTGACCTATCTAAAATTGCAAGACATAAATAACATATATCTCCATAAACTAAATCTTGATTACATCAACAGATGTGTACAAAAACCTATGTAACCAAATGGGCACATTGACCTGAAAAATATTTATAATCAACTTTTTTAAAGTTATCAAACTATTGTGATAAATATTAGATATTATCAGGGAGATGAATAGTAAAACACAATCACAAATGTTTTTTGTACCCAATATATTTTGTGTGAGATGAAGAGAAATGAATGTAATTATCCATCCAATATGTGCATGATCACACCAGTGTATAATTTTCTCTTAATTTACAGCATATCACCGCACCCAGTGTTTGCATTGTATTCTAATTTGCATTGCCTTAATATCACGTTTATCCACAGTGGGACCACAATGATTATATGAGATACAAAATGGCATGCAATTTAGTTTTTTTTCTACTTTAATAAAGCGACAATACAATCATTGTCTCAAATCTTGAATATTCACATAGTCAGACTCTATGCATCACATTATATGCTTCAGGTGCAACGTTTTATCACATCTGAACAGTAAGTCATTAATGTTTCCCTCTCCTGTCACTGGGCTTTGAACAAGCCTAAAGGAAATATGAATAACCTCTATAAACACTGAATGAGGATTGATTTTCTCTCCTCCCTTATGAGGCTTTGTAGGGTGAAATAAACAAATACCGGTGAACTGAAGTGTCAAGCTCAAAGATGGACACAATGATATGTACACTTTCCATTTGAAAATTGCACTATTGAAATCTTTCTTCTTTGCCATTATCTTGATCGAAGCAATGTTACACAGAAATATACAGACAAGGAATATCACAGCATGATGCTTTAATTTCATAATATGTCTCTTATCACTGCAATTTTCATATAAATGAAACAATTATCGCAATCAAGGCAGAAAATCAACTTCCCATACATAGTAGTGTGCCCATATATTTAGCCAATGATGATTTTTGCTTTATGATAAATACAAAACATGTTGATAATGAGACATTGTATAGTACATTTTGTAAAACCTTTAAAGACATGAAGGCAGTGATTAAAACAGGTTTAATATATCATGAGACATTGGTTAAGGTTTTAATTGGCACTCACAGTTTCCCACTCGCGGTCAGGGTTGACATTAATAATCTGCAGTTCAGTGTCCTGTATAATCCCGTCCTCGTTGAAGCTTATCGCTGGGTAATCATTATCTATGCTCACGTTCCTCAAGTAACTAGTCAAAATAAATATATTATTATAAAAAGAATTATTCTCATCTAAAAGGTGAATCATAATGTCTTCAAATATACCATAGTTCTATGAAATTGTGAGTCAATTATAAAAGCGTTCTCAATTATAAAAGAAGTAATAATTAAATTGATTTTGCAAAAACTAATAGTAAGTGTATGACTAACTCGTATACAATTCTGCCATGCTGCCACCTCATGGCTGATTGGTTGGAGCAACTGAGGTTGGGTTTGAGTGTGACATTTTGTAGCTTGGGTTTGGAGAGGGAGTCTTGTAGCATGGACTCCAGACCTTGACCCCACACTGTTACACCTGTATATATTGCCTTAGTCAGAGCATCATCGTCGGTTTTAAAATATATTCCTGAAAATAAACAAAGCATCTGCATATTAATATCATCATGGCAAAGAACTTTACATAGCTGTAAAGCTGTTGTCCAATTGTGCGTAAATATGTTTAAACCAAAACAAAAACAAAACCTAAGTAAAATTGGTCATTAGGTAATGAATATATTAGGTTATAAAGAAATTTCCATCTAATTTAAAAGATTAGTTCACCAACGGTAAAGCATTATGGTTGATTTAAAAATATATCCTCTGACCATTGAGAAGAGTTCAGAAACTGACCATTGTGTTGACCATTTCAATATCAACACTTTCAATCATCTCTTAAGAACATTGAAAAACTATTTAACAAAAGTTTTATTTAAACAATTTGTGATTTGAAAAATATAAATATTTAAATGGATTCATTGAAATTGTACATTATTACTAGTTCATTTATTAAAAATATTAACAGCTTTGTTTCTATGCAAGGTTTACCAGATTTTCGGAAAATACAGGCAGACCCAGAAAATACTGACCGCCAACCTTAGTATATATGTCATTTAGCAAGGCCAGGATGTAAAAAAACTCATTTATAAATATTGTGGATATATTTCTCACCGAATAAGCCAATGGGGAATGTGAAAGGTGCTTCTTTTGAGCTGCTGAGGTCTCCCACAATGCTCTGGCTCACCACCCACACATACTCCTTGCCCGTCAGACCCTTCTGACTCGCAATCTCCAAGATGACCTCAGCCTCCTTCCTATTGCAACCAACCACAATCACTCACTATTAGCTTCAAAGCATCAGATTTGCTTTTTTAACACCAGGTGGCATATATGTGGATTACCCATTCCTTTAAAGCTCTGTTTATTCAATCCTTTTCTTGCATCATGATTTTAAAATAATGGTAATATTTAAATGAAATGTTTAAGACATTTTAACACTGATGTTAGCCAATTGTTGCTTGAATAACAGAACAATAATTCAATTCAACAATAAGCTACAATGACAATGAATAATCGTGACCAATAAATCACAATTATCAATAATTCACAGTGACCAATAAGTCACAATAACCAATAAGTCTCAATGACCAATAATTCACAGTGATCAATAAGTCACAATGACCAAAAAGTCACAATGACCAATAAGTCTCAATGACCAATAAGTCGCGATGACCAATAAGTCACAATCATTATGATGACCAATAAGTCACAATGATGACCAATAAGTCACAATGACCAATAAGTCACAATGACCAATAAGTCACAATGACCAATAAGTCGCAATGACCAATAAGTCACAATGACCAATAAGTCACAATGATGACCAATAAGTCACAATGATGACCAATAAGTCACAATGATGACCAATAAGTCTCAATGCAAAGCTTCAACAATTCTGGCATTAATTATTCTTAGAAAACAATGTTTTTGAATGAAATCTTAGTTCATATGATGTGACTTGCATCATGCCAAAACTTCCCAGAATTAGTGCTCTCAAAACTATTATTTTTTGGAAAAGTAATTTACACCTGTAGTTTTTGCATATGGGACTACATGTACATATTTAATTAAAAACTAATTTTTGTTTCTCAGAAAAACAAGATTCAATACATTTTCACCTTACACAATGAGGGTACTATTACATATATTGCTCCAATGTTTCACTTACTTGGATGAATAAAGTAATATCACTCGAGTCTCGGCCATTTTGAGCTTATCCATTTGATCTGATATAATCTTTGAATCATCTCTTGGTATGCGAATAACTGCCATAATCTCAAAACTGTAATACAAATAAATGATCATCGTAAAAGAATTGTTTTAATCAAAAGATCTCATTAATTTCAAATAAACAATAAATATTTTTAAAATGTATATCATTGTTATTTTTAATATGAACATTTGGAAATTATGAGTAGCAGAATAAAAATATTTTTTTCAAATCAGAAAAAGATACCTTGAAAAACAACAGTTGATAATCTATAGATGGAAATAGCATACATGGCTCAAGTTTTTATTCAAAATCATGAAATAAAAATTATCAATTCTTTTTCATACCTTTCAAAATATTATAGAAAGTTGAAACATATTGGACAATCCTTGTCCAAATATATTAGGACAATCAAGGACCCCTAGGGTTTGTGCAGTGGGGGAATAATGTCACTAATCATTGGGGGATTGCTCTGATTGGTTCAAGTAAATTCCGGCCAATGCATACAGGCACTTGTGAGTTGGTTTACTGTCCCAAATTGGGACAGTTATTAGTGTCAAGAAACATACTCTCTGATTTCCACAGAATATTGAATCATGGGAATTTTAATCATTTGTCAAATTCAATTCAATGATAATATCACTTTCTTTAGCTCAGTATATAGAAAGGCTGGAATAAAAATACTTTTAGGCATTGTTTTGATAATATCATGCGAGTTATTACTTGATATCTGATGTATCTGCCAGTTCTCTCAAGTTGTTTACAAAGTGGACCTCTCCTGCCATGGACCCCGTCAGAATGGTAAAGGCGTGCCATTTGTAACGTCGCAGAAGGCTTAACATTGCTCGACACTGATGCTCAATAGAGGGCGCCATCTGCAGGATAATTGACTCTGCCGTAGGCTGAAATTAGACAAAAACAATTGATAATGATAATAATTGGAATCACTAGGAATTGAAATAAAATATAGTATAAATGGAGAGATGTGGAATCTATTTGATAGGCAATCTGTCAGATGCTGCCATCTGGTGTTGAATCTGTTTTGAAATGATGCCAACAACATAGATTTTCCACTTTGTTCATTTTTTGTATATTTTTCCTGTTGTTAGTGTTTTATTTACAAACATTCTATCTGTAAGTGTACATGAGTCAAATAAAAGATTCTGAATCATTTTAACAGATTTCTTGTCAAATGAAACCTGAAAAGTTTACCTTTCATGTGTGAACTCAATACAACAAATTTCTGTATTATCAAAGAACTCTGTTAAAGCACTAAGGAAATGTGAGATTTTCAGGTAAAAGCTCCAACATCATTCCCATAACTTTTCTCTTCCTACTTTGAAAGCTCACCAGAAATCCATCAACTTAAGCCAATATATTAGCTTACTTCCACTAATATAAAATGCACTTATAAATAATTTATATTTGAAAAGTTATACTCTCTGTTTTTCTTACTCATATGATATTATGATAAATTTGGCTCTGACTCTGTAATAATGAAAATGTTCACACTGCAACAGATTTAAATTTTGTTATTATATTTGTTTTTATATTAAGTATATTTTCTAATTAAAGCCATTTTATTTTCATGAATTGTGCCAAAATAATGCACAGATCTCCAAGCACATTCAAAAGGTTGTGGGGTTTTTGACTGGGCACATTTTAACAGATATGATCAGGAAAGAAGATTCTGAATATATTTTCATGTTGGCCTCCTATTTCAGACTATCTATAATAGCTGTGTTATATATAAAAAAAACAAGGGGTTGCAGTGACAAGAATAACAAAAAATGTTGTTTTGATAATATTTCATTAGAATTCTTTCTTGGATATATATCGTACCTTATCAACAAGAACTCACAAATTGATTAGATTTAATGATGAAACATTTTTTTCAAAATCTGGTCCATTTTCATTTTTTTATATTCTGAATCACTTTATTTCTGTACCAGATCAATTTGTCATAAGAAATAGCAAATCAGTGCCACTTATTCGATCAAATCCACCAAGATATCCCCTAATATTCTTGAAAATAGAAATTGCCATCAAGCTGCCTGGGGGAGACATGGACCTATTTGTTGGGATTGACAAGGCTTCCTGTCATGTAATGGTCTGAGATTCCCAACCTTTTTAAAGAACGGAGGTCATCTCATCAATTACCTGAATAAACTGGTCCTTAGAGGGCTCTGCCGTTATGGCAAGATGGGGGGAGGGGGTGTAATAACATGTAAGGATCTTTGCATCTCGGTGTGGTGGCTTTATATTGGCTGATATGGCCATGTAGCGATGTGGCGGTTATTGCCACCGGCCCTGGGAAACGGGGCTTGTCTGCCCTGCTTGCAGCACATATCTTCCCATATAAACACACATTCTCCGAGACATAAAGCGATGTATTAAAAGCCTCAACGTGATGGCTCCCTACCTAATTTTGTTGGGGATAATATTTCCTGAAACACCTCTGAATTTTACAGTTTAGTTGTGATTACCAACACCCACTAAAGCATAAACATGAGGCATATCAAAGATTTGTATTGTAATAAAATAAACTCCACCTGCATCCTACTTCTGGATTGGAATATAGAGATAACTTATGGTTGCCATATGCTGCCCTTTTTATGGATAGTTCTCTAAAATTGAAAGCCATACCCGAGACCAAGAGCTCCATAAATGACCAGAAGAGATTTACAAGGCTGTGTTAAGTGACATGCAGTGGCACAGGGGACCATCAGCCAAGCAGGAAAGCTTACCACACTGTCACTAAACAGACATGTCACATTACACAAGATCTGGTTTTCTGAGGAAGCTCACAGGTCTCTTGGGCTTGACCACGAGCTGATTCAGCCATGTTGGAAATGGGGGCCGCCTTCTCTGGTATACATACATACAAGTCCGTATCTGAATTTTGTGTGGCCATCTTAATGTCCTATTCACCATGGCAAGACCTTGTCCCTGCTATACAGTGGGAATCCCCGCACATGTGCAGTCTTTTGTGACAATGGCTTCCCTTGTCATATACCAACAGACCTCCCTGACATCCTCTGACCTTTGTTTCCTGTTTGCGTCCTCTTATTAAACTTTTCCATCAGTCTGAAATGACACATCTGCCTTGGACACTTCATATACATATTTCATTAACTCCTACATTTCCTTAATCAAGCCCCCACCAGGGAG
The DNA here is from genome assembly GCA_949316495.1 of Amphiduros pacificus. Taxonomy (NCBI): domain Eukaryota; kingdom Metazoa; phylum Annelida; class Polychaeta; order Phyllodocida; family Hesionidae; genus Amphiduros; species Amphiduros pacificus. Next base: position 38,773,771 of record OX439002.1, read on the forward strand.
TCAGCTATCAATATTTGATTAATTAAGCTTAACAGCCACTTGCAATATACTGTAAGTTTATTATGACAAAATGAAATTATGATCAATTCATATCAGAATGTCAGTGGACAGTCCAACAAATACTGCCTATATTATGGTGTGAGTAGAGTTCCGGCAATATTGCATTTTTTTCCTTAAATCTCCACAGCATATTTCAACATGTTTCAGGGTGAATTTGCTCAGAACATGCTGTGTTAATTAACACTGCCAGCTTGTTGCAAAATATATTTTGAGAACACAGACACATTCAAATTTTGGATTTTTTTTGCATTGAATTAAAACCTCTCACAGCTGATTCATTTTCAACAATACTAATCACCATCAACATGTCAACATGTCTAAAAACGTTTTTCCTCTCCTATATTAAATTAAAATTCATTTAATCCATATATATTTCATTATGAGCATATCTTGAGAGAGAAAAATCTCTCATCTCAAAATATTTGAGCAACTTGGTAATATGATGTCCATTGCAAGTTGATTACATACATGAGGCATAACTGTGCAATAATATAATGCTCTGAGAATATTGATGAATGGGAAATATGAAGCCATTACATGCCAGTTGAATTTATACTTAAGCACAATATTTATCCATGAGTATTTCCTTGGGAGGTGGTTTAAGAGGCAATAATAAAGTAACAACATCTAGCAATACATCTAGATAGCAGGTCGACATTGTTCATCTAAATTCCCACTTAATCCTAATGTCAATTATATGCCTGGGATGAGATGAGGGCAATTATAGAGGGAAAAGCCAGGGCCCTGCTTCGTAATCTGTACCATGGGGCTAATAGAAGTAAAGGGTGTCTACACTTTTATAATGGATTGTATGTATCTATCCTTGTGGAAGTAGCAATATCCATTTGAGAGATTCAAACTAATCTATCCCTAAAGTGCTGAATATACATATAAAGTAAAATCAACCCTCGTTACATCTGGAGAGAAGGGAGACGGCTCCAGCTGTTATTGATGTTTCATAAATGAGCTGGGCTGCTGGCAATTAAGGATTTTTAAATCTGGAAGAGTAAGATTTATCTCAAAACAGATGAGAGAAAATAGCTAATCAAGAAATAGATCTCGCATATGACATTTGAAATTGATGTACAAAACATGTTATATATATATATATATATATATATATATATATATATATATATATATATATATATATATATATATATATAGATATATATATATATATATACATACATACATGCATAACAACATACGCACACACATACACACTATGAACCTCCATCCCTGCATACTTGCATGGCACTGCTGAACACCCGTAAAAACTCTCTCTCTTTCTCTGTGAGAGCCATCCCATTACAGCATAGTGAGATAAAACAGCTGCACGATGATATTAAGATTATTTTGAGAGTGCCACACTTCAATTGCAGCCTACTCAGCAAATATTCTTATCTCAACTGGATGCTTCGTTTGTCACCTTGGCATGCCAGGGTAGCAACGTGTTTCACAGTTCAAAATAATTGCGACAACGTCAATAAAATTTAACATGGAGGCTTAAACCATGCACATGGAGGCTTAACCCATGCATGTCATGGTCTATTTTATCCACAGAAACTGGTTACTAATGCCTCAGTCACATTTGTGCCGATTTCAGTAAAGATGCCCGGCCGATGAGTATTTTTTACAAAATCGGCAGGCAGTTCAGATTGCCGTGCGGGCACTGGGAGATCATCGGCCACAATTGGGCATCTTTAAGACGTCGGGCAGGTCATCGGGAACTTTTAGCTGCAACTTAAAAGTTGCCGGCGTCTCACCGATGTCTTATCAGCAAATATCATCTTAAAGTACACGGAAGGGTCCTGGCAGATTATCTTAGGGCTGCTGGTGGCATCGTGCGGTGAAAATAGGATTATTTTTATTTCATGTGTTCACAGGCCATCGTCAGATGATCTGACAGGCTCCCTACGATGTCACATAGACGTATTTAGGACGTCCTTCAGACGTCTGTCAAATGAGACAGACGTCTTTAGGATATCTCACAGACGTCTGTCAATGAGACAGACGTCTTCAGGATAACTTGCAGACATCTTTGACATCTCATCTGGCAAGTGTCGTGCGGCACCCGTGTATAATGTGACCACAGCTACGGCATATCTGAGATTGCTGCTGATAAACTCCCCGGCGCCCGACAGACTGTGAAGTCGGCCGATTGTTACTTCCCGGCCGGCGCCCGGTGCAAATGTGACTGAGGCATAAGCAGTATAGTTTCACAGAAAATCTTCATTAATTTGCAGCAAACTACTAACATATTTCAATACATTAACAAGGGGGTTTGTAAATTGCATGAGGACAATTATATCATTACAGCAGTTTGCTCATTGTCATCCAAGGAGTCTGGGAACATTATGGATTCTCTGACATAATGCCTGGCCAACTCACCTCTGCTCGACACAGGGATTAATTGAAACTGAGCTCTGCATGGCCAGGGGCCACAACAATTTCCTTTCCACTGAGCTGATCTTGACATGGGCTGTGTAAACAGAAGACAATAGAAATAGCGGAGATCGTATATCACATTGTTACACCATTAAATATTCCAATAATTATGTCAGTACAGATGCAGGTATTATATGAACTGTTTCAAATTGACATTTTTTCCTAACCCTTATCGTATCGGAACATCTTTTCTTTATTTTATCGACGGGTAACACTATCATGTTGATGCCATGTTCTAATGTCATCAACAGTCTTTGTCATCAAAAACTCAGGTCCTCAACAGTTGGTGACATCATACACTGATGTTATCAGGAGGCAGTGACGTCATCAAGTCTCAGTAATATGTTACATTCATTTCACCAAAAGCAACTTCATGAAAAATACAATATATGGGCAATACTGTCTTCATATTTGACCCCAATCACTGACTTGCAAGTTTGTTTGCATCACTTTGGTATTTGACTTATTATGAAGTCCTTACAATGGATTGGTTGGTTTTTTGGAGTTTACATCACTTTCAACATTATTTCAATCATTTTGTGATGAGACCTACTTGTAGCAGATATAGTGCTGCCTCACTGAATTGTCATGTCACAGGTCCTTGACATAACAACCCGCCCGATCACAGATTTACAAGGACAATGGGTTGCCCCTTTGGCATGGGCCTCACCTCATGTGTGAAATTGTATCATGATTTCAATCTCGGCATAGCCGGGGATCAAACCCATGACCTTAAGATCACCATGGAGGAGCTGGTGCTAATAAGCTGGCGCTCTAAACAACTGTGCCAGAGCCCGTGGCCTTTCCTTACAGAGGTACTGTGCTGTAACTTCATGAGGCCACAAGGCAGTTTGTTACATTTTACCAGTGTATTGATTGCTTTTGTGATATCATGGTGTAATGGTTTGCACTGTAATGCTTTTGAAAGGCAAAAAAGCATTATCAAAACATTTGCAGCTGTTTTCAGCTATTTCAATTTTCAATATAAAATGCACGTAAGAAAAAACTGCATCTAAGCAAGCTATGCTTGAGATCTGAACATTGTGATGTATGTGAACTATTTTAATTTGAAAATGTTCCAAAAAGATTTTGGATAGCAAAATCTGTGAAGAACAGAAACAATTTGGCAAGAATATGCTGGATCCTGTATTTCCTTTATTGATGTGCACAAGATTGTGTCAAAATGAGAGAAATGAGCAGTGTTTAACAAATTAAATATTTGCCAGTTCTGTTGATCAGTTGAACAGAATGTGCTACCTTAAATAGTAACCAGCAGCACCATGACATATCCCCATATTCAGACAACCAGCTGCAGTTTTGCTTCATTTCTGTCACATGCAATTTCAGTCTTCCAAAGACACTAATGCATTTCCTCAAAAGCTCAATTATCAAAATCAAAAACTGTATCACAGAAATTATCGAATTAATATGTCTAATTTGTATACACAATAAACTATTGGTAATTTGTTTTACTGCGATATTGCATCAAAATCATGAAGAAATAGCTTGTTCCATTTTGGCAATACATGAACTGCTCACATAAATATCAGTGAAATACTCTTCAAAGTTCTATTTTCTTTATGCTCATTGACTGTACACTTGAGGAGGACAAGTGGTCATCTCATAATGACAAGCATAATCAGGGAGATCTCAGCCGTCCAATATTTGAAAGCAATTTATTGTGTGGAAGCCTCTAATACTATAATGCTGTAAAGATTTATCAATCGTCTGTTATCCACAGAGAGAACTATCATCTCCAAAGTCATAGCAAATTGAACAGTGGGTCTATTCCGAAAATGTAACCTGCATGAGCAATAAAGTACATGTACATGTACGTGTACATGGATAAAACTCAGCTTGGTCTGGAGAAATATAGCTTCTTATACCACAAACCGGTTTCCCAGGAACATAATATGTTTATCCACTCATCAAATATGATACTGTAATCATTGTCTGATTCCATATTTCTTTAATTGATTCTTAATTGATATCAGTAAGTCGTATTTTGATAGAGAAGGTCTTTCTAGATGTAGCATGATGCTCACCTGACTGTGTGCGACCTCTGTCCGTCCCGCCTGCAGATCTTTCCTCTGTAAACCGTACGTAGCGATATGACAAAGCACAAATACCTGCTGCGGGACACTACCACTGCACTATTGACCAATGCCAAATCAAAGAGCACCCATACACAGTTATGCATAGGATTGTCTGTTTTGCTGCAAGGGCAATCTGGAGCAGGTTTGTACAGTTCACCATCAGATGACCTTGATGGATCTATCATATTTACTATCAGGTGACCTTGTCTCATTTATAAAACAGGGTTTTGGGGAAAAAGGTCATCGTTTTGTCCTTTGATGTAACTGGTTCCTTGTCATTGTTAATCACAGGATAGTGCATAATTACCCCCAGGTGACCTTGTATATTGTTTCACAAGATTTTACATGTTTTGGAGAAAAAATCAATTATACTTTAACATTATAATCCAGGAGATTATTCTTACCACCATTATCATACTTTGGTGGATTGCTTAGCACATGGTAAAACGTCTTTAAAATTATTCCCACAAGAACCTCCAGCTAACTTTCCTGATGGCCAAATAAGATGCTTGGCAATTATATCTAACATTGGCAAATATCTCATATTACATGGACACAATTTATCCCCAAGCTTTGTTTTCTTCCTGCAGCAATCTCAGGCAAGGACAATGTCAAACACTGTCTGAGAAACAATTATGTATACCCATTACTTGATCCTTATTCAGAAAGTGTATCCTCTGTGTAATTTCAATTACAGATATTTCAATTCACTTCAAGATTTGAAACGAAAAAATTATTAATCACTGAAATAAAAAACGAAAAAGTAGATTCATAAAGCCACCCAAGCAACAGATGCAATATAAAATGAATAAGCATATGTTGGGGATGCTAGATTATTAAATGATATGTTTGCATGTCAACCATGGCATGTAGTCCTGTATATCTTATGAGCTGTAATTGATGGCAATTTACGGAACTTGCAGTCTGCAAATGATACCAATCTCATGTAATTGTATATGGTTGCCATTTTCCCTGCCATCATACCATTCCTCTTCTTTTTAGAACATTTATCCTGTATCACATGGAAAGGTCTATCTTTTCACAAAGTCAAAGCATAAAGAAAAATTATTTTTGCAGCTTGTCATGGGAGGAAGTCAGACAAAAGAATATTGTATTTCTAACTAGTCAAGTATGAACAAATTATGACACTTTTTACGATTCCTAATTGTGCTCTTCTTGACTAATCACTGCCATTTTCCATTCAAACACAGTTCAATGACGGTTTACAAAAGATGTCAGTGTATTTTTTCCTCATACATCAGCAGCGTAAGCCACAGTGTACCAACCCTCTCTTCCCTTATAATACTCCCAAAATTCCTCATCAATCCCCAATTTTTCATAAAGTAATTCTGCAGAGTCATGATTATGTTGGCAAAATCCCATGTTTAAATATTTACTGAAGCCTTGCGGAGGCCTGATTAGTGAAGTGGTGTATGAACAAAGACCAGCAGATGCGCACAGGCATAAAATGCCCAACCTTTCACAAGCAGATGAGCAGGGATTTTATAAAGATACCACATGATAAGCAGATGAGCAGGATTTTATAAAGGTACCATGTGACAAGCAGATGAGCAGGGATTTTATAAAGGTACCACGTGACAAACAGATGAGCAGGGATTTTATAAAGGTACCATATGACAAGCAGATGAGCAGGGATTTTATAAAGGTACCACATGACAAGCAGATGAGCAGTGATTTTATAAAGGTACCAACCATATGATAAGAAGATGAGCAGGGATTTTATAAAGGTACCATGTGACAAGCAGATGAGCAGGGAATTTATAAAGGTACCACATGACAAGCAGATGAGCAGGGACTTATAAAGTTACTATGTGAAAAGCAGATGAGCTGAGCTTTTTAATGAAGTAGCATGTGACAACAAGTAGATGAGCAGGGAATTCAAATCAGGGGCTAAGTAAATTAGCAGGGCCATAAGTGATGAATTTTTGTCAAGCAGGGAAACTCAGTCAAATGTTTTACCTTACACAAGATGAGCAGTGGTATAATATTCTGTACTGTATGGCAAATAGACAGGGCAGGAAAAATATCAATATAGAACAGAGGAATCTTTACCACGGCAAGCAGATCCATAGTACTAAAGTACCACATGAAAAGCAGGGAACAGAAAACAATACCACATATCAAGCTTACATATCTGGTGATACAAATATATACCTATGCTTTGAATTGATGTATTATTATATATCTCTTTTATCTTTACCAGCATCTCAAATTGTTGATCCAATGTGTAACCACAGGCTGGAGAAAATTAAACTCATCTCTGTTCCAGCAGAAACGTGTGGGATGTTATGCTGCGAGTATCTATGAGGTTAGTACACACAAAAAGATGAGGCAGACGCTACCAAATCAATTAAAGCTCATTAGTATAAACATGACACTTATCTGAGTAAGACTGCCAGGCAAAGTCTGACAAGAGATGAGGGCTTGAATCGCCTCGCATTGCAAGCTACACGCGGTGTGGCAATATTGATGCTGAATGCACTACCAGCCATGTCAGCTCTCACGTTAGGACCTTCCTGATGGCAGATTATTGTACCACAGAATCGTGGTGTATATGTGTAAGGTTACTCATATAAGACCAGGCTTTACACATCTTTAAAACAAATGCAAATAAACTTTCTACTACCATAAATCACCTATCATTTTTATCCATGTATATTGATTAAATATTTTATATATGTTCAAAGATTTTCCTCTTGAATTTGACTTGTAAGGTCATTCATCAATAATAATGATAATAATAGACATTTATATAGCACCTTTTCAGACATGTCGGTCATGGTGCATTCTGTAGGTAATGTTTCGTTAATAAATGAGTCTTCAATTTGGATTTATAACTACCCAGTATTTTGCATTCTTCCACTTTTAGGGGCAGAGCATTCCACACCTTTGGCGCATATACCTCAAAAGCCCTAGATTATATATGTTCAACTAAAATAAAATATCCAAATTTTTTGGAAATTTTGATCGACATGACAAATAGATGCAGAGGCCAGTAAATGAGTGCAGTCAGGTCACGCACTGTGGCACTTGGTGCCGTGATAACCAAGCCATATACAGGAGGCGTGGGATCTGTCTGCCCTGTCTGCACATATATAGCAATGCCAGACCAGGGATTGTACTATCCCCTAACACCCCTCAAGCCAGCACTCAATATTTACTCGCTGTCTCCTTGGTGGGGGGTACTGCGGCCGAAGTCGGTAATTTATGGGCTCACATTGGTTGTGCAAATTACCCGTTTCCATGGTGCGAATCATCTTGGTGGGGCTCGCAGGGTTTGTACCCACTCTGATTGACGATGTGGTGCTTTACAAAACATGATTATCTGCATACACAAGGCTGACAGCGCCACCTAGTGCAAACATATCTTGGGTGGCATTGTGACAAGCCAATACTGCTGGAGACGGACAGAAAATGGCCAATCACACATGTGATCAGATGAAATTTGCTGCCGTGATCACAGTGGAGTCAGGCTGGTCTATTCTGAGCTCATAGACCTTCCCGTAGGTAGGATCAGTGCATGAGCTAACATAGACTAATATTGCAGAACAGGGATTGCCAGTAAAGCTGCTATATCCCTGTACCATCCCTCAAGCCACTGCAGGTCTGGGAAAAGTCTCTCCCACAAAACACACTGCATATAGAGTATTGTGCATGTACAATTATACAGTATTGATATATGACTTTCATGAACACTTGGTGTTTAGTCTGCTCTAAGTTTTAGTAATATTTCAACTTTTGGTCAAACCTTGATTGTGCAAGGCAGTTTTGGGAGGAAAATTGATTTGAACAATAATATGAACAGATTTGATGAAAAGTGTGTTAAGACCTTCAGTCAGTAGGTTTTCAGACAAATTAACACAAATCCAACATTTGAAATAAATCAACTTTTGAAAGATGTTCTGATCTTGGTAGTCATCCTCTCTTAAATCATAAGATATTGAATCTTCATCACTGTACAGAATATATCTCCTCTGATGTAATATAAATATTCATGAATACCACACTATTTTGTGACAAATTCCACACTGTTTTGTTTTTCTGGCAAGGTGGCATCCGCAGATTACATTTCAATCACTCTTATCTCAGAAGACTGAAAAAAATCATTGAGGAGGTAAAATAATAATCCAAGACACACAGTTATTCTTTCACTTTATAAACTCTCTCTGAGATTTAATCAACTGATATCAAAATAGCCATAACGCCATGACTGAAAGGTCAAAACCAAATTTTGATCTTATTAATTATATCTTGTATTTGATGGCCTTGTTGATCTATTTATGGAATAAGCCACAACCCACATCATCTTTATATTCTGCCAATAAATCATGGCTTGTGTCCATTATTGGTTGATTGAGGTGGTTATATGATATCTGCATATATGTGCTGTGTGTTAAGCTTCTCTCTCTCTCATCATAGTAATAACATGCAGAGTAGCCCACTCATATGACAAACCAAAGGGAAACATTATCTGCATGTTTGGCTTGGTTTGAGATTTGTTTTCAGCAGAAATGATGAGTTTATTATGTGACTATAAATATACTATATCCTGTCATAGGTAAGATAAGCATTTCAAATCAAATCACGAATTGTTGTAAAACAAACCACAATACTTTTCCAAGGCATAACCCAGTTCACAGCTTCTATTTCTTTGGGTTTTATAAAAGTTTGCATGCAATGTAGTTCTTAAACAAAATATATTGTTTTCCAATAACTAAGTTTTAAGAAAATATTCCTGAATTGGCAGAGGCCTGAGAGGAGACAGGAAGTCCAATGTGGTCTTTAAAACATTTTAATTGCTGTATTGGGAGTGCATTCACACATATTGGTTGGGAAGCAAAATCAATATGAAGCCAAGCTGTTAATGCATTAAAATAAAGATGGCTGAAAGTAGGTTAGAAATTGCCTCAATATCTTTTAGGAGCCTAACCCGTAATTGTGCAAGTATTAATGTCAGCCTCACCCTCTCTGCCTTCCACATCAAATACTTAGTACAAATAAACCAACTCTGCATCTGGGATGAAAAACAAACATGTTTACATTGAGACCTACCAAATATAAGTTGTTCTCATTCGAAATGCGATGCCAGGAGGTGGCATATATTTTATTAAAGATAAAGATACATCTATCTGGGCCAGAGATTCAATACCAAAGCATATGTATTGCATTCTGCAAGTGTCATACAAAAACAAATCAACAGTTTTATTCCACCTCACATTTCACAGAATCTTGATGTCTATACTTTACTAATCAAAATAAAAAAATCTACATTCTGAACCTAGTTTGATGTTTATGCATACATACAAATAAATTTCTTTTTTTAATAAAAGTTATTTAAAATAAAAGCTTTGCCAGCTGTGCATCTTTGAGTGATTGTGAATGTGGTGTAAATAGTAATCAACTAAACTTCTAATGTTCAGAAGTACTTATATGGTAAACTTACATGCAGAATTTGTTCTAGTTCTAGGTTTGCTATTCCAAATGGGTAATGCTAAACAGAGCTTATAGGAAAATTTTGAAATAAATATTGTAGGTCACAGTGATTATCATTAGGACTAGCATGCAGAATACATATTCAGAAAATGTGTCAAAACAGTTTGGAAGCTATCCAATGGGGCAAAATTAAGTAGTTAGGTGGGTATCAAGTTGACTATGTCCAAATTCTTGAAATATGTGTTTTGAAATCCTCTCACACTTAATAATGGCAATACTTCATTTCTACAATAATATTATGCCTGTTTCTTTTGTTTCTGTTTTCATTTCCATTGAAGATATCAGAATCATACATTTTCTGAGTACCTATTAACAATGAGATGATCATTGTGTTGGTTCCAGTATGTCCGGGCGAGTATGCCTGAAAAGTTTGCCTACCACCATACTGTTAAATGAAGCTTTATACATGACTAGTCTCACAAACATGTATAAGATGAATGTATCATCTTCTAGGTCACCAACTGCACCAACCACCTCCAATTGCCAGTGACATTCCATAAAACATAATTTTTATAAAAAAGATAACACACTTTATATTCATTACTGCAGGGAAAACAGAGCTCTCCTATGGCGGAATCAATAAACTACTCACTGCATTGTGTTATATGAGTACATAAAACGAGAATGCTCAAACATTTGTTATTCTCACACTGCATGCCCTGGCAGCAAAAAGACAGGAGCGTCAAAGTCATTTTCAACATGACCAACCGTCATTTTATATTTATTGAGTTGGCAGACAAACAGTGTTGAGGGTGGAGAGAATGGGGCATGTATCATCCTAGGAGGGATCAATGCAGCTGAGTGGGGGGTGAGGGTGAGGTGTGTGCCACATGAGACACTCCCACTTTCTCTTCCACCATAAAGAAGATAATGCCCTCCTCCCCGCAGGCATTGTCTTCGGAGCGGAAGCCTCCTGCTGTTGGACAGCTTTATTATTGTGGCCTAATTAGCGGCTGATATCTACAGCAGTATCTGATTAGGCCAATCTATAGGCTGTGTTCTGTGGTCAAAACATGCACGGGAAAAGTGCTTTATTAAATGACAAGCGTAATTTGTGCTTGTAGCATCACAAAGACCTGTCTCTGCCAATTATGGCAATCTACCAAAATTTATACAGCAGAGTATTCTTAGTATAAGCCAGTGCCACTTAGCAAATCTCACAGAGATAGCCAATCTGAACGGCCTCCCTGCTTACCATGGACACAACATACGCACACTTGTAACCATGAATCTTTTAGATTGTTTGGGTCAAATCACTGTGGTCGAATGGCCCTTTTACGCCATTCAAGCAAGCTGCGATTTAGCAGGAGATGAGGGCAAAATCTTTCTTCACAGCCTGTCCTGTTTGGATCTGTATTTCCTTGCCAATTTGTGCCCTGTAGAATTTCCTGCCCCAGTGGCTGCAAAGACTTGAACCCAGCTGCTCGGCATCCAGCATGATGGGAGTCTAAATTGGCGTTGATGAAGTGATTTTGAGGCTTGTGGTGTTGAGCCCACTAATGGTATGTCATCCCGCATGAAGGCGGCCTTCAGCCACTCTATATGGCTGCCCAGTCCATACCTGCCTACCTCCCTACCCAGTCAAACTTAATTGACAAATTACCTTTAGCTCTGTCATCTTACTTCAAGACCCAAAGCTCCCAGAATATGAGATTTTGGCCAGATTGGGAGTGGTGCACATTATGATGCGGTTGACGTTAACCCCTGACTCAGTACAATGTCTGTCAGGTGGAGCAGCACAGGCAGGAGGCCAGCCCGCCACTCGGGCCGCTGAGAGGCCGCAGACCTGCTTGCCAGCCACTGCTTTAAAAGGCCCGACAAATGTGATTCATTAGGGGTGTCAGTGAAGGTGGGACTTTGTTGAGATATTTGTGAGAACACAGAGGTGCTCAGTGGACAAGTAAGGCCCTATAGCCCGGGATGAAGGCAGTGAGTGGGGATCTGTAGGGACCGGGATGACGTCAGACTGGGGCTCACCGCAATCTGTAGTCTGTCTGCTTCCTCAGGCTCAGGTGTAGAACTCACCACGCTCTGTTCAGAGTCCCCGCAAGCAGGCCAACATAAAGGGGCACACTTTAACCTGTAGATAATTACCCTGCCATTGCTTCACACAGTCTCCAACACCCTGACCTGTCTTCAATACTGTGAAGTAATTAGCCTCTCAATCAAAATTATCACCTCCTCTTCACTTCATCACACACCCGCCCCATGTCACAACACACCCGCCCCATGTCACAACGCACCCGCCCCATGTCACAACACACCCACCCCATGTCACAACACACCCGCCCCATGTCACAACACACCCGCCCCATGTCACAACACACCCACCCCGTGTCACAACACACCCGCCTCATGTCACAACACACCCATTCCATGTCACAACACACCCGCCTCATGTCACAACACACCCATTCCATGTCACAACACACCCACCCCATGTCACACCACACCCATTCCATGTCACAACACACCTGCCCCATTCCACAACACACCCACCCCATGTCACAACTCACCCACCCCATGTCATAACACACCCGCCCCATGTCACAACACACCTGCCCCATGTCACAACACACCCACCCCATGTCACAACACACCCATCCCATGTCACACCACACCCGTTCCATGTCACAAAACACCATTGTATTACAAACCCTCCCCATTGCATCATACACCCTTCCTACTGCATCACACACTCACACACACTCACACACACATACACACTCACAGATTCTACCAACACATTCAGACACAGATGCATACTCAGACATGTACACATACATTAAAATGGCAGCAAGTGTTTGTATCCTACAAAAGCCTCCATCAGATAATACAGTATTCCTGCACTCCTACATATTGCGTTACATATTGTCCACACTGTGATAACAGCCTCCCTGCTTCTCCAAAATGCTACATTTCTCCCTACCAGAGCCTCTGATTTCATTCACATGAAATAACTGCCTAAGTAGAAAGTGTGGATGACTTCAAATTGGGAGAATGAGAAATGCTGAAATAATATAAACTTGAAATGGGTCAAGTTTTTAAGATTCATATATAATTTCATATATCCAAGTATTGTTGACAGACAGCTAAAACATCCCAATTATTTAAAATGTCTCTCAATAATGTCAAATAAATCCAGATCCTATATACTTTATTGAGCAATGCCAATCCCAATATATAATTTTCACACCAAATAGTCTTTTCATTATTTGCTTACCCTTTGACTACTGATCCATTCTTTACGACTTGACATATGAGACCGACGTGCACACTGTATAGCATTGGCAGCTTGTTTAGGATTCAAAGAAGGTGGGCATTGTGTATGTGCAGTGCATCAACTGCAAACCTTTGTGTGGATTATGAAAATGACCTGTGGAACAAATAGCTGCAATTTCATGCCTATACTTGCAGAGGCAGCATGTGACTCTACCTCACCATACCGAAAATGTATTCCTGTGCCATTAGCCAATTTAGTATTTGTGACATTGTAACACAAAGCTTAAGTGTGTGTGAACCAGTAATATTGTGACAGTTGCATCCACATGACCTGTCACTATTTTAGTTGCCAACTTAATCTGTATGATATTGCAATACTTTGCCAGTTGCCAACTTTATCTTTGTGACCCCAAAATGCTATGCCAGCCTCAACACTAATTTGTATGGTCTTATGCTACTCTGAATATTTGTGAGTTTCCAACATTATTTCATTGCCATGATAAGGATGGAATTGTACAATATTGTAACAGTTGTCAACCTGATCTATGTGGACGTGTTACACTGCGGCAGTTAACAAAGTAATCTTATTGACCTTGTGATGCTTTGGCTTGAGTTACCAACATGACCTTGGTCAGACTGTGCTAATATGATCACCAGAAATGGCCAGGACCTGCAAATATTGGTGGGAAGCTGACAACTGACCTGGGTACTTGGTGGGTGTCAGCACTCAGCTAGCCCGATGATTGATTCAAGCAAGTACACACACCCAAACGTCAATCCTATCATGTCATAATGAATTCGCAATGGAGAGACGCCATGCTGAGTAACTGTAATAATGGCACATGACAGTTTAAACATTACAGATCTAATCCATTGTTGCCTCCAGATATCTGTGTTAATAAAATTAAATTGTGAGTATTTCCACATGTCCAATATCTTGTAATGTGCATACAAACAGTAATAACACATCTGTTAATGGCTGATTATATTATCAAAGAATACAGCATCTGGGTATCTCTAATTTATGATTTACGCTGTCATTTCAAATATGATAAAATGTTTAAGAAAACGATGTCTGTTTTCCATAACCTACTTGCACATAAATTGTTGGCATTTTTGACATACAGATCTCACGATTCACTCAGATCAATTCGAACCAAATCTAAATCAATCTCAAGAAAAGCCGATCAGAAGATGAAACATGGGAGGCCGTGGATACATCCATGTATTGAGCATGTTTGCCCAGTGTAATAGGTTGTGTGTCCATGTGTCTGCCGTGTGTGAACCTGATCTTCAATTGTGCTTATTAATGACCTCCATCACCGTGCAATGGCCTCGATGCATGCAAAGCTTCGTCCATGTTAAAGGTCCTCACGAGACATCCTGGCCTTCACAAGTTACACACAACTTAAATGACTTCTGAGCAGTTTTGCTTTTACTAAAAGGCTGGGGAATGGAAAGTAAAGGTTCTCCCAGAGGCTGGGTCCACTGCACGACATTGTGTCCATATTGGAGTTTGAGAAACGAGAGCCAGGATCTGGTTATCTTGTTCAAACATGCAAGAGGAATAGATGATAAAAGCAATTGCCTCCCTTAAATTCTCTTTTATTTCTTATGCCTGAATGTTTCTATGTAAAACCTCTTTATTCCGTTCCACAGATCAAGATCAGATGGACATGGACATTATAATGAATAGAGGGATGTTTAGTTGATGAGCATTCACTTGTTCATTCCTGCACACATGTCATACATGCCACCTTCATTGTTCATGTGTGCCCTCCACTAAGTCTTGATTGTTTCCTATCAAGGTCAGCTGATGTACTAGGGTGAGTATGCAAGGGACAGTGTTGATGGAAGGTGTGAAAAACATGCAGCACACAAAGTCCATCAGGTCAATGTATACGCTGACAACGTGCATCAGGCCTCACAAGTCATTTGTCAACACGGAAACAAGACCATGTCTGCCTAGTCAGGCGATAACCTCCCCGGCCCATAGTCAGTCTCCACTAATCAATCTGTCAATGCCATACGCCCGCCATATATTCAGACCCAGAATCACCCTTGACAAATTGCTGCGGGTGAGGGATGGGGAAATAATGAAATCAAAACCTTCCTGGGGTGGCATGCTCTGCCGTTACAGGTCAGATAATGTAACACTTAGACTCACAGCCAAGTTTTTCGAGAGTCTTTCTTCTGACAGAACAATTACCATTTTCCATCATGTTTATCCTTTTTGAGGCTCTGAGGTTTGAATGCTCACGATCCTTTCTGAGCCATTGAAGAAGCTTGCAAATCATCACAGAAGAGGGAAAAGGCCTTGGTAAAAAGTGAGCTAAATAACCGAGGAGACAGGAAAATCTGTCCTTGAGTGGTATCTTAATGACAAGTACCATTTGATAAACACAGGAACATTGATCTCTGACTTGAGGGGAAAATGTGCC